>CM053787.1:515532392-516791142 GCA_028749045.1 Cupressus sempervirens
GGTAAATGATTACATGACTATCCCTGATGTGGTGCAAAAATAGAGGTAACAAATAATGAAGAAGAGGATGTGGATCAAGCTGAATATTCATCATATATTTTAAGATGTTTTTAGTTTTTAATATTTGTTAACATATTATTACCTATGTACTTGGTAGTAATTAGTTAAGATAGTTGTATTTTAAAGAGGTTTGTATCTATGTTGAGCCTCTTCATTTTTTATGAGAAGGGGTATCAAGACATATATATAGGTTAATAGATATTTTTTTGAGAGAGTAACAAATATATTATAATAGATGAAATAGAAGTGATATATTGAAACTTGTACATGAAAATGGAATTTCTCTATTTTATTTCCTCATATTAAAATCAATACAAAGACACCTTCTTTAAACTCTCAATTTCAGTATTTGGTTTTTCAATTTCTTGCATTCTACATTTTTCTCTTGGATTCACACACTATTTGATGGATTGAAATTAGTACATGCTCTTGATTATCAAATATTTCATGCAATGCAATATTTGTCTAAATGGTCTCCTTCAATTGGAATTAAAATCATTTAGACCAAGATTTGTATTTCAAATTTTTCAAGTTCTCTATCCAGTAGTTGATGGTGTCTACATTGTCTCTGAAGGGTTAGATAATAGTAAGATTATGTGGAGTTGACTCCATTTCCCAATATTGGATTAAGGATTGGTCTTTCTTATTTTATTTAAGTTGATGTACTATTGTAGATGGTGAAGTTCCTTGCCTAAGTTTTGTTCATATTACTAAGTACACCAATTTATATTCTTCAACTCACATATAAATACTCTATAAGCATTTATTTCATAATTTTGATTTCTCCTTGAAATTTACTTGGCATTTTCTAGAGTATCATCGATAAAGCATGAATTAAGAAGTATTGGATCAATTTTAAAGGTCACATGGAAGGTACACCCGCTTAGGTTTTGTAGGGCCTAAAGAGTAGGGGTATGTAGTTCTTAAAGGATCAAACTTGTTGGTTGGCCAAATTGTGTTGAAGATCCTAGCATCGAGTGGAAATCACATAAGATCTCGACCAACAATTTGAGTAACCAATATGGTCTCAAAAAGACTTTTCCTCAAAATAGGATCTTTAATCATTTCTTCATTCCATAAGGTTCTTCTAACCATCATACTCTCTCCTTCCATAGGTCCTTTACATGTATTTGATGTATCTTCCTAGACCAAATCATTTATGCTACTTTTGATTGTCTCCTTGTTATAATTATAACATTCAAATGCTTTATGACCTTCTTCCCCACATTTAAAACAAGTTCCTTTAAACCAATTGTATTTTTCATTTTTCTATTATTGTTCCTAGAGTAACCAATATAATTATTTCTAGAATAGTTACCTCCACCTCTGTATGAAATTTCATCCTTCCATTCTAATTTTGTTGTGTCTTGATTTTTACTATCTTGGTGAGATCTTCTACTTTCACCATAAGATCTACCTCTTCCCCTATAAAATATATTACATCTTCCTCTATTCCTTTGTTCATGTCTCTTTGTCAACTTTTTTTCTTCTTTTTGTGTGAACTAATATTTTTCTTACATACAATCCATATTGACCAAATTGATCTCATCTTGTATATAAATCCTTAAACCATATATGTACCTCACATTATGTCTATATTTGATATCTAACATGTATAGTTCTTTTGGTATATTATTTCACAATCATGTCCTTTTTCTTTAAATTTTATAGTTTCTTTAACAAACAAACTTGATAGTCATCGGGAAGGAATTTACCTTTCAACTTACCAACCATTTTATCCCGAGTCTTGATATTTTCCTTTCCATTTCTCAATCTATTAGTTTTCAAATGTTCCCATCAAAGAAATGCATGTCCTTTCAACTTTTTAGCTACTATCTTCACTAGTTTATCAACTGATGTACTTTCATACTCAAACTATTTTTCCATTTTAGAAAATCCAATCTCATAATTCATCAACAACATGTTTACAATGGTAATCAAGATGATTAAAACATGTCTTAGAATTCACTCTTGTCAAAACTCTTAATAGTCTTTCATCACCATGTTCCAAATAAGGGACCTTCTCACCAACTTCCTTAGCTTCACCTTCACTGATATATTTAATAGGCATTCCTCTTCTCTAGAATGTATGAAAAAATTCAAGTCTAGTTATAATTTATCTTAGCATATCCATGATAGAAGGATATACATTTCCTCTCTCTTGAATCATCCTTATAATATTTCCCAAGAAGATTATAAACCTATGAAAATTTATAGGTTTGATAATTGGTCCTCCACCCTACAACCAAATTCAATTAGGGTTCTACATGATTCAAACTTCCATGAGGAATGAATACATTCTTTGAAACCTATAAGGAAACTCAGGTGCCGAAACAGCTTCCTACACTAATCTCATAAGGAAAGTATGGTGCAAATCCTTTTAAAATCTTCTACACTTATAGATTCAATACCATGTAAACAACATTATTGCAGCCAACATACATACATAAATTAAAAAGAGAAAGAACACATAACACAAAGATTTGCCGATGGGAAAAACCTTTCGGTAAAACAACCCCACCCCTCCAGAACCTGCACAATGTATTATCTTCAACACAAGATTACAATAGACTTGCAATGCAAGTTCAATAGCAACAATAGAAGACTCCAGCAGCACCTCAGTACCACCAAACTTTCATCTATCACACTATTGCATTACAACATGCAATACCCATTTTATGAACATCTTAAGACCCAACAAAATGCCCATAATGGAGTTGGGTATTTTTCATGGCTCAACCACCAAGAAACATGCACAATGCCACATGTACATCCAATACCAAGAAAAGGGCATCCATCCCTTGAGTAGACAATGATAGCTTGTCATAGAATCTGCCAAAATTAGTAGTCACAAGAGAAGTGTAAGGGAATCCGTCATACCAACCTATTTTTGGCATATTCTCTTACACACACCAACCACTCATTCTTGGGCACCCAAATAGGCCTCATGTCATAAGATGTTGTTACACCTGTCATAGTTCATTCCTTAAATAGCTCTTACGCGTCATAGGAATCCATCATAACCATTTCAGCCATGATCTCCTTCAAACACTTCAAGATGCCAACACATGTAAGTGATCAACATGCCAACTAGACATGTACACTCACATTTACATATTATTTGCAAAAATACATTTTACAAAAAAAATAATAATAAGAATAGGAATTATACAAGGTTGAGACACCTTATTCCTAACATTCTCCCACTTGTCGAACACCTTGTAAGAGCAATCAGGAACATAACAGGAACTAACTGCTATAGGCTGAAAGGCCCATAGACTCCGAACACCATCTGAACTTCTCAGTGCCCACTAGTTTTGTTAATGCATCTACAACATTCTTCACAGTATCTACCTTTTCCAAATTTACCTTTCCATCTTCCACCATATCTCTCACAAAGTGAAACTGCACATCAATGTGCTTTGTTCTGGCATGGAAAGTTGGATTCTTCGCAAGGCAAATAGCACTCTGACTATCACACCAAATAGTAATATGTTCTGCATCAACGCCAACATCAGAACACAATCTCTTAAGCCAAATGGCTTCCTTACAAGCATGAGTAGCAACCATGTACTCAGCTTCTTTAGTGGACAAAGCAACCACAGGTTGTCGCTTACTCATCCAACTGATGGCACCACCAAACATAGTGAACACATAACCACTGGTGGATCTCCTGCGATCAATATCACCTGCCCAATCTGAATCCACAAACCCATGAATACAAATTGAATGCGGAGATCCAGAAGAGTTACCATGATAACATATGGAGTAATCCGATGTACCCCTCAAATATCTGAATACTCACTTAACTGCATCCCAATGTATCCATCTAGGATTAGCCATAAACTGACTTAGGACTCCCACTACTTGGGCAATGTCTGGTCTAGTACAGACCATAGCATACATAAGACTGCCAACTGCACTAGCATAAGGTACTCTACTCATGTCCTCCACCTCACTAGGAGATTTTGGACAATCATCTACAGATAACTTTGTTCCCACAGAAATAGGAACACATAGTGGTCTACAATCTGCCATGCTAAACTTGTCCAACATAGACTTCACATACTTACTCTGACTCAACCAGAGTTTTTTGTTAGACCTGTCTCTACTAATTTCCATACCCAAGATGTACCTAGCTGCCCCAAGATCTTTCATCTCAAACTGTGCTGACAACTAAGATTTAAAATTAGAAATCATACCCTTACCCTTCCCAAATAACAACATATCATCAACATATAATGCAACAATAAGAAGGCGATCATTTTCAACTCTGAAATAAACACAATGATCTGATTTTGATCTTACAAATCCAATTGATAACACAAAGGCATCAAACTTAAGGTACCACATCCTAGGAGATTGCTTCAAACCATATAAAGATTTCTTCAATCTGCAAACAAACGATTCTTTACCTTTAAAAATGTAGTGCTCAGGCTGTGACATATAAATCTCTTCCTCCAAATCACCATGAAGGAAAGTTGCCTTCACATCCATCTGTTCTATCTCTAAATCATATGATGCAGCAAGAGATAACAAAAATCTAGTGGATGTCAACTTTGCAATAGGAGAGAATATTTCACCATAATCTATTCCCTCTACTTGTGAATACCCCTTTGCAACCAATCTAGCTTTGTACCTTTCAACACTGCCATCTGCACAAAATTTCTTCTTGAACACCCATTTACAACCAATAGGTTTTCTCCCTTTAGTAAAAGGTACAAGGTCCCATGTTTTTTTTTTCTCTAATGAATCCATCTCATCATCCATAGCCTCAATCTAGGAACCTGCATCTTCCATGCCCAAAGCCTCTTTCACAGATCTGGGCTCATCAGTGTTAGTAATCAAAGCAAAAGCACAACTGGAATCTAACATGGAATAACCAAACCTTTTTGGTTGCTTTCTTTCTCTCATGGATCTCCTCAAGGGCTGAGGTTGAGGTTCTTCTTCCTCTTCTTCTAAACTATCAGAGTTGCTAGAGCTCTCCTCATCATTAGACCCAACATGGTCTCTCTATTTAGTCTTCTCAGGGGTAGAAGGCAATTGAACAACATCTTTTTTCTTTTCTTTTTCATCTAGTTGTAGCACAATAGGAGAAGATGTTACCTCTCTAAAAATAACATTTCTTCTATACAACACCTTACTAGTCACAGTATCCCAAAGCTTGTATCCTTTCACACCAGCACTGTACCCGATGAAAATACATTTAACAACTTTGTTTTGCAACTTAGATCTTTTCTCCTTTGGAATATATGCATAAGCTTCACAACCAAAAACATGAAGATGTCTAATTGAAGGCTTCTTACCAGACCACACCTCCATGGGTGTCTTACCAACAAGAGCTAATGTAGGAGATTTGTTAACCAGATAGCAAGCAGTGGCCACAGCTTCGGCCCAAAACCTTTGTTCTAAATCAGCTCCACTAAGCATACTCCTAGCCTTCTCCATCAGTGTCCTGTTCATTCTCTCTACAACTCCATTTTGCTCTGGGGTATAAGGAGTTGTCTTATGCCTCTTGATACCTTGTTCTTTATAGAACTATTCAAACTCTACTGAGCAAAACTCACCACCATTGTCAGTTCACACACTTAATCTTCTTACTAGTCTGATTCTCTACAAGGGCTTTAAATTCCTTGAATTGACTAAAGACTTGTGTCTTACTTTTAAGGAAATAAATCCATGTCCTTCTACTGTAATCATCTATGAAAGATACAAAAAATACAGACTTGGAGATCGAAGGAACTTTTACAGGACCAAATACATCAGAATGAATAAGATCCAAAACATCAGAAGATTTGTGAGAACTAGAGTAAAACTGAACATGATTTTGTTTACCATATACACAGTGTTCACAAAAGTTGAACTCAAGATTGCAATCATTTAACCCCTCAACGAGATTTTTCTTTTTTAGGGTTTTGAGACCCTTCTCACCAATGTGGCCAAGTCTCATATGCCACAACATTGTCTTTTCTGCAGGAAGCTTTCCTTCCAAAGTGTTTGCATTGCCATCAGAACCAATAACCACAAAATTCTTCACTGCTCATTCAGATGGCAAGGATGAAGAACTATTACATAGAGGAATACATGCATCTAGCTGAAACAAAGTACCTCTCCTAGTACCCTTAGCAAGCACCATCAATCCTCTAATCATCTTACATCCTTCTTTCGAAAAAACAACTTGCATACCTACATCAATCAGCATACTTATAGATAATAGGTTTTGTGCCAAGCCTAGAATGTGCATAACTCCATTGATTCCCTTTACTCATCCATCAGAAAATTTGATAGTGACCCTTCTGCGTCCAACTATCTTTAGGTGAGAATCATCACCCAAGTACACCTTTCCACCATCGAACTCTTCATATCTTGAGAACTAGTTTCAATGAGAGGTCATGTGAAAAGATGCACCTGAGTCAACCAACCACACATCATCAGATGCATGGGCTACCAAAGCTACAATGAATGCATCACCATCTTCTTGAGATTTTTCAGAACCAAAATCTGAGGCTTTCTTCTTCTTCTTAGGCTCTTTATAGTCTTTACAAAAGTGCCCAGTCTTTTCACAGTTCCAACATTTTTCCTTGGACTTATTGGAAGTCTTTGACTTCCCATGGGATTTGGATCTACCCTTATTGTCAAACTTATTGTCATTTTTCTTTCCTCTTTCCATGGATCTCCCACGAACAGCAAGGGCTTCTTTTTCTGAAATGGAAGCCTTTCTCTGCATCTCCTTTGATAGTAGTGAAGACACCACATCATCAATTTTGAAGGTGACTAATGTGCTTTCGAGAACCATCACAAGATGGTCCCATGAATCTGATAAAGAACACAAAAGTGTGTAGCAACGATCCTCCTCCTCTAACTTGACACCAGCAGATGTCAACCGTGCAGCCAGTAGATTAAATGCATTTAAATGATCCGTTAAGGATCCACCTTCCTCCATTCATAGAGAATACAACTTCTTCCTCAGGAAAAACTTGTTCACCAAAGATTTGGCCTGATACACGGCCCCAAGTCTCTCCCACAAACTATATGTGGTTTTCTCATCTAGAACATTCAGAAGGACTGCATCGGTTAAACAGAGTCTTATGAGACCCTTAGCTTTACGATCTTTGATATCCCAATCTACTTGAGTTATAGTTGCTGGTCTTGTAGCACTTGTAGTCACTTCCCATAGGTCACGATCTTCCAACATGTCTTCCAGCTTGAGTTTCCACAACTCAAAATTAGTGCCATTAAATTTCTCCACCTCCATTCTTCCATATGATGAACTCGCCATCTCAATTTGCAAATAAGATTCAAGATTCTCTGCACAAGACTCCCACTCAACTTGAGATTAGCTCAAAAAACCCTACCCAACAACTAGGATCAAAAGTTGATCAAGCTCTGATACCACTTGTAAGGAAACTCAGGTGCGGAAACAACTTCCTATACTAATCTCATAAGGAAAGTATGGTGCAAATCCTTTTAAAATCTTCTACACTTATAGATTCAATATCATGTAAACAACATTATTGCAGCCAACCATACATGCAAAAAATAGATAGAGAAAGAACACATAACACAAAGATTTTTCGGTGGGAAAAACCTTTCGGTAGAACAACCCCACCCCTCTAGAATCTGCACAATGTATTATCTTCAACACAAGATTACAATACACTTGCAATGCAAGTTCAATAGCAACAATAGAAGACTCCAGCAACACCTCAGTACCTACAAACTTTCATCTATCACACTATTGCATTACAACATGCAATACCCATTTTATGAACATCTTAAGACCCAACAAAATGCCCATAATGGAGTTGGGCATTTTTCATGGCTCAACCACCAAGAAACATGCACAATGCCACATGTACATCCAATACCAAGAAAAGGGCATCCATCCCTTGAATAGACAATGACATCTTGTCATAGAATCCGCCAAAAATAGCGGTCACAAGAGAAGTGTAAGGGAATCCTTCATACCAACCTTTTTTTGGCATATTCTCTTACACACAACAACCACTCATTCTTGGGTGCCCAAATAGGCCTCATGTCATAAGATGTTGTTACACCTATCATAGCTCATTCTTTAAATAGCTCTTACGCGTCATAGGAATCCATCATAACCATTTCAGCCATGATCTCCTTCACACACTTCAAGATGCCGACACATGTAAGTGATCAACATGCCAACTAGACATGTACACTCACATTTACATATTATTTGAAAAAAAAAAATTTACAAAAAAAATAATAATAAGAATAGGAATTATACAAGGTTGAGACACCTTATTCCTGACAAAACCACCTAACGTAGACTAGGTAGGAGAGTCCTAAAAGAAGATGTTTGAAACCAAGCAACAAGAGTAAACACGTAGAAGTAAAATACAACATTGTTAGGAAACAAAATCATTCAATTAATACAATGTAGATCCAATAGAATTTTTATTACAATGTATGGGGCATAATTCCTACCTTGTTAACAACCATTACAACATAAATTCAACATGCAAGCTTGAATGTTAAAGGGTTTAACCTCTAGATGTTGTCTTAAAAAATTTCAATCTCTCTATATATAATATTATAGGGGGGAAAAGCCACCTTGAATCTCTATCAATGAACCATAGTATTGTACCCGATTGAACCACCATTGAAGAGTGAAGAATCTATCAATGAATACTAGCCACTATTGCAATGTCTCCTTACTAGTGAACCAAAAAGAAAAAACTCGTTGATCAATTGAACCTGACACATTGAACTTTCCCTATTGTTGAGTGTATTGGGTTTCTAAATGGAAATAGAAATCCAATTCTTAACTTCATTATATAATATAGTTATCTAGACATATAGGTCAGTTGGTAGATTATAATTCATGAAATCATAAAATATATTACAACAAATATGTCTTATCGTATAAGGTAAAATCAAATGTTAAGTAAATCAACATCAAGATCAATAATCTCATCCTTATCATCATCTAAAGTATCTTCTTCATCTAAATTAATAGCAATAAAATCCAAAAGAGGAATATGCATATCATTAACTTTTTTGATAGACATAGGCTAATGAGAAGTATTCATATGAGATTTAGCAAAAGCTTAATAGTTCTTTTGGAATTCCAAGCACATTAATTACACTTAGTTTTATTAGGAATTTTTTGAGAAGACAAATGAGGATCACCAACTATAGGTTTGTTACCTTTTGATGATGCAAGAGGAGGAGCAATATGAAGTTGGTATGTAGAAGGAGGAATCACACTAGGAGGAGAGACAACCTAGGTGAAGAATCTATGGTAGAAGAAGGAAGCACACTAGAAGAAGGATCCAGATTAGGAGCATCAATAGATGCAAGAGGTGGTCAACTGTTGGAAATAGAAGAATTAGAAGAGATAGTCATGAAAGGTGTAGGTGAAAGACCATAAGAGATAACCCTATACATACTTAACTCAATGATCATTGACATTTATGAGCTTGATAAGTGAAAAAATTATAATTTAAATGAGTAGGAGGTGTTGTAGGAATAAAAGGCCAAAATAAATCGAGAGTAGCACAATGTGAGGTCTAGAAGGATGATAAAGACTATGATTGATCTTTTTAATCTTACCATCATAAGGAAATTTAATATATTGATGAATAGGGGAAGAAATAACTTGCATGATAGTCAACCAAGGTAAACTAAGCTTCACTTAGAATTGATTGGAAGTGGGAATGAAAAATAAGGTACTATTCACCACTTTACTAAAGAGGCCAATAGGAGAAAAGATGGAACCTTACAGAGGGTACAAGAAATCATTACAAGTTTAAATCCATGTATTAGTTGATTCATAGAAAATACAATGTTTTTTCTTAGCATATAGATGTCCTTAGTAATAATGTCAACCATAGAAGTAGGATCAATAAGACACCCATAAGAAAGATATTTAGCAATCCAAGTACTAATATGTATCATCTCAACATAGAAGCACTTCCATGTTAAAAGCATTTAGCCCTCCAAGTAAGTGATCTAGGGTCATGTCAAGCACCTTGAATGGGTCTTTGTGTGGATCTAGTTGTTTCCCCCTATTTTGCTTCTCTCTCCCTATATCTAGCCTCTTTCTGATAACTTTCTCTATGAAATTGAAGTTTCTAAATTTTTGAGTCAAGGATGACCTAAAGGGTCAAGGTTAACCTAGTTCAAGGATGAACTCGACCCTAACCTAAGGTAGGGTCAACCTCATCCCTAACCTCAGGTTCAATTTTCAAGTTCTGGGAGTTTTAGGATATTGGGCTTTGAAAAGTTTCATTTTCCCACTTCTAGGTTTGCTATTTTAGGTTTTAGAATAGTAAAATCTGAAATTGCATTTAATCTAGGTTCATTTTATCAAGGGGTTAAGGTTAACTAGGATTTAATTCTCCAATGTCAGCCTTCTCTAGAAGTTTGTACCCTAGATCTCTATACAAGGAAGCCTTCTCTCATTTTAACATCCACTTAATATGAAGTTTCCATGTACTATCTACTTTTCATGAGGAGATGATTTGGAGATAACATTTTTATGATCAAGTCTATGAATTTGACCATTCAAGCATTCAAGTTCTTTATTGAAGATCAAGGATTCAAGCATTCAAGCCTTCGAAGGGATTTGGTTCAATCATTCAATATTCATCATTCAAAACCCTAGATCTAACCATCATGGTGGTGTGATCTTCCTTCAAGATCCTTTGTTCATGTTCTAGATTTATTCATTCTTCTCTCAAGGTGGATTCCAAGAATACAATCATGGAGATTTTGATTTAAATTTGCTAATGTTATGTTCAAGCTTTCATATCAACATACTTGTTTACATTTCAAATACAATTGCATATCTATTGAATAGCATAGCTTCATTGTTAGATTTACTTCTACTACTTTCTAGCATTCTATATTTCAATTTCATTATTATGGTTGATTCCAAACTAGGGTTTGACCAAGACAAACCCCTCATCCAAACAAAAAAACCATTTTTCTTATAGGTACATGTAGAAGAAAATGAATTAAAGTGTAGATTTGGATACCCTTTTTGCCAAACTTGTGAGATCTACAAACAAAATTTTTGTCAAAGCAATGTAGGTCAAGGTTGACTTTTTGGGGTACAATTGTGCCTTAGGGTAAGATTATGCCCCACTATCTAGGTCAAGGCTGATCTACCCTTGGAAGGAAAAAAGTTTTCTGGGTTTTCTCTGTCTCGATATTTCCAATCTAGAGCAAGTTGCATAATTCCTTGAAACTATACACAAACATTAGAAATAAGCATTTTCCATATTCACCCTACTTTGAGGTTATTATTTATCTTTTATTCATTCAAGGTTTCAAGTACTTATTTTCTATAGTATATTATAGGATTTCCACCTTTCTTCATATTCTCCATTGTTTGATTCATTTGTGCATTGATCACTCTCTTGTGGTTAATCAATTTGGATCATTCCTTATGGTAATTTGGGTTAAGGATAGGTCCTATATTCTTCCTCATGTCATATTTCCCCACCTCTACACATATTTCCTTTTTATTCATAATATAGAGAGGACCATCTGAAGCCTTGAATTTATTAGCATTAATGAGTGAGCTAATAAGGGCTCTAGAATGCTTACGATTTGGTTTAGGCTTAGGCTGATTGTTAATATGAAAAGGGAATGTCTCCCTTAGGTGTAGGTGGAGGTTGAAATGAATTTTTCACAACATTAACAATATTATCATTCTCTTGTCATAAAGTATCATAAGAAACATTCACTTTAGGACAAGGAGAAGAGGAAGAATTTTGAACAATAGTATTAGAAGTGTGCTAAGGTAAAGGATTATTGTAGATTTGAAGATTTTTATTAGGAGGTATCACTAATATATTTCCACTATCTTGATTATCAATAGATAATTCTTTAGTATCAATCAATTTATAATCTTATGTTTCAAAGAATAAATAACATCACTATCATGTCCAAGTTGGTGGTAAAATTGACAAAAGGGATTAGGATTAAAGTGTGAACTTGATGTAGTAGAAGGAAGAAGTGGTTTAACAAGAGGAAGTGTAATCATATTAGTACTATCCAATATTGTTATAATAGAATGTAAAGACTTAGAAAGTGAAGTATGCTTATGATTCATTCAAAAAATAGAGGAAGAAGTACAAATGCCTCAAGATGCAAAAACTACTTGATCTTCTTCTATATTTGTGGATGTGTTAATCTTGATGTAGTTGTTTGCTTTGTGTAATTTGATAGAATTAAGTGCAGCATCACTCTTGTTATTAGGCATGGGAACCATTGGAGTGGTTCTCTCAAACTGACTCACATGTAGTTGATGATGATGAAGCACTACACAAAGTTGTGAAAAAGAAGTGAACTTGGTAAGAAGATTCTTATCTCTAATGTATTTTTGTAAATTTGCAATAAATATGCTAAATATCAAGATACAACACATGATAAGAAATCTAAGCATGAAAATTCTTAAATTTACAACAAAATAAGCCACTTTCTCTTTAGAAGCATTTTTACAATGCATCAAATCTATTCAAGAAATAGAAGGACTAATATTATTCTAAAACTGTTGTATAAAGGCATTAAAAAGATCATGAAAAAAATTAATAGAATATGGTGGCAAAGAGAAATACCATTGCAAATCTTTATCATAGAAGGTGCAAGAAAACAACTTAGCTAATATCCTCTAGTCATGAGCATAGTCACTAAATAGAACTTGGAAAATCTTAAGATGTGTCATATGATCATCTTTACCATTATAAGTGTCAAGGAAAGGCATATCAACTTGTTGAGGAGTATTGGTACAAATAATGTCAAAAGAAAAAGGACTACCCATATGACATTGAGGAACATTAAAATTAGATTGAGTCAAAGAAGAAAGTTGTTGTATAGAAGACATAGTCTAAGAAAGACCAAGAATAGTGAAATCATTTGAAGAAATAGGTAGCACATGCATATTTGACACACTAGGAAGGGTGTAAAAAATAGCTAGGGTAGAAGGAACTATGAGTAGAACCCTAGAAAGCATAGTAGGATTAGGATAAGTGAAATGAACATTTTTATATGAAGGTTGTGAAGGTAGCAATGAAATAGGTGAAACACTCATAGGAAAAGAAGGAATAAGAAGACTACCAAGGGGATTAGATTCTTCAACAAAAGTAGAAACACTAGAGATAGGTATAGAAATAGGGGAAATGGTCTGAAGAGTAGAAACACGTGGAGAAATCCCTACTTTAGAAGCAACTTGAGTCAAAGTCTTAACATGAGTATGGACAAGGTGAGTGAGACCACACAAAATATTAACACCATTTTCATCATTACATATCACTTTTTTAAGAGAATCAAAAGTAGCAATATTCTTGGTATTGTGATTTTATTATAAAAGCTAATAATGCATTTTATCAACCTCAGTAGCAAGTTTATGACTTGTTTGAGAGGAACCCTTAAATACTTATCCTCACCATGAGATGAGTGAGATGAGTCATGCCCCATATAAGTATTTAAGATCATGAGAAACCATAGGGTCACTAAAATTTGGAGGGAAGGAAGAGGAATCAACATCAAAGAGAGTCATAACTTTATAACTTCTCCTACCTTAAATGCTATTAGTAGGACTAAAATTAGTAAAACTCATACACCAAACAAGGAAAGAAGACACTAGGAGATATGACCTTATAATATGAACTCAAACCCAATGTAATATAAAACAAGATATAAAGTATATATATATATATCAAGACAATATAAGATAATGCAAAGATATAACTTTGAATAAGAAATCTAACACCACATTTGAAGTGGGAATGTCATAAGTCAGGTTCACCAATAAATATAGTGGTTGAAATGTGAATCAAGGATAAGTATCTAAGTACATCACATGAACAATAGATACATATATAAAATAGAGAGATGGAATTCAAGGAGAAGAATCCTTTCAATTCCAATTGTAGAGAACTAGGTCTATAAAGACTAATGCTATTCAAATAAGAAAGGAGCACTAATGTAAATTACATTTAGGAAGAATAAGGGAAAAGGTATCCAAGTACTTCAAAACCCTATATAAATGTGAGAAACTAGATCTAATTGTAAGTAAATATACTAAAAAGACAAAGAGGATAGAGAGCACACCTTTGAAGTCTGTTTCATACTTTTTGTTCTAATGAAAATGAAAGGTAATATTCAAACCTAAACGTTAAAATTTGTAACTTATGTTAGCCATTTTTTCCCCTCTTTCCAAAATCTGAATTTTAAATGGAAAACATGTCTAATGGTCAATTGATTATTTCAAATTTGAAATTTCCATGTGGGTCCGAACACGTCATGCTTTAACCCTTATTTTCCTAGGTCTAATCTTAGCCTTTCATGATTTTCATGTTATTGTTGAAAGCATTAATGCTGATGAGACCTCTATGGGGGAGTATTGTAGAACCATGATTAGATCATTATCATGATGATATATTACATTCATGACTATGTTTGTCATTGATGTCAACATAGAAGTTTTCTATGGTATCTGATAGAAGAATAACAGAAAGATCAAGTTGGTACAAATAGATAGTTGAGAATTTCCACAAAGTGAGGTTAAAGGGACATACTAATACGTTGGAAGCATAAGATATTAATTCTGGAAGAAGTTATGCAAGTTTTAGTGAAGACTATTTTGAGAAAGATTTTACAAAGGCATGTTCTGGTAAACTTGTTATATCTCTTTGCAAATTTGTTATTTAGAGAAGCCAAAGTTAAAGATGTGAAGAAGACATTCTGGAGATGATGTAGCTATGCTTGCTTGTCATAATGTTACATGTACAGAAATTTATTCAAGTTACAAGGAAAAATATTAATGTTATCACTAAGTGCAACATGTTCTTAATGAGGTCCTATAATAATTAATTGAGAAGATGTAATAGTTGACTCAGGGAATTGTTGTATGGATTCAGTATAAATGAAGGACAATTTCCTTTATCATGTATAAACGGAAGTGAATGATTATAAGAAGCATGAAGAGTGGAATGCAAAGATAAGCAGAGCAGAGCAAAGGTGAAGAAAACTTCATTGACAAGGTTTTATTGTGTGATCCAAAGTTTGATACTTGGATCTAATGTTTGTGACCTAGTATATAAGGTGTGATAGTGATTGGTCTAGTTGAAAAGATAGAGGAATGAAGTTGAAGAATAGTATAGACAATTATTCTAAAAGGAATAGTTGAGAGATTAGTTGGACAGTGAGTTCAATGGTCTTGCCCTAGAAGTTGTTTGGATAGTGGGTCCTTCTATCTTCTACAACTCCTAATAGGGTTGGAATCTTCTAACAAGGATTCAAACTCTCCTAATAGGGTCCATCCTCTAACAAGGAATATTTATATTAGTACATCATCTTGTGGGCATCATTCCCATCGAGGTTTTTCCTCTGATCAAGGGTTTCCCTAGTTAACATATATGCTACAATTATGTATGTGCATCTTATTATGGTTGTTGTTTACTTTGGTTGAATGGTTAAGATTATTTAAGGTGGATAAATGTTTTAATTATTGGATAATTGATTCACCCCTCCCCCCCTCAGTTATCTTGGTGGACTATTGTTTCTAACAGTTATATCTTATGAACTATTTAAGTTGCGACTGTGCAATTATTCTTTCATCGCCTAATCATAGGCTATTAGCACTTAACAGTCAGGTAAGTTGTGAAGGGGTAGAAAAACTAAATCTACAATCAACACATCTTTGAAAAATTTCATGCTACTCACAATTCTTAGTTACAATGGATGAAGTTAACTCCAATAGACAAATTTCATGTGAATCATAGAGTCACTCATGGTTAAGCTTAACTCAAGATCGGGGAAGTGATGTTGTGTTTTTCTTTGCTCTACACGTTTGGAAGGTTAAAGAAATAAACCATGGTTAGATGGGTGAAGTTGTGACTCTCACTGTTCACAGTCACAAAGTTAAAAGATGGACTCTAGTTTCAAGTTGTGACCATGTGACTACCCTTCATTCGATTGGTCATAGATGGTTAAGGGGAAATCATGATTAATGCCACAAAACTGTGAAAGCCCATTGTTCACATTGTAATAGGGTTAAACACCAAACCATAGTCCTAGGTCACAAGCTAGTGATAGACTAGCATGAGGACAAGTGAGGCTAGATTGAAACTTAAGTCACGCAGGAAGAAAGGTCTCAAAGTAAATTTGATGAACATGCCAACACTAGATTAGTTAGAAATATTGATGAGAATGGTAGACTATGGTTCTCCCTTAGTTTTTTGATCTTCCAAGATCAATGCATGTCACTATGCCAGTAGGAGAAAGTGTACAATGAAAATATATAGTGAGATAGTGACGATACAACATGTATCTCATCGAGCCTAGGTGACAAGTAAGAATTGGCAATTAAGTTCATTTATGTAGGGTCATGGGAATTTTATGTTACATCGATTTAAAGTTGTGAAGTAGGAATAATGGCTTCAATGAGCTTGTAGTTTTGCAAAGTAAAAAATTACTAAAGATAAAAGGTGGCAAAGCTGTGACTAGCGTACAATCAATAGGTCAACATATAGTTAGAAAGCTAGATAGGGTAGCAGGATATTCAAATGGCATTGGGCCACATGGCAAGATTGGGTGGTCAAATCCAATTGACTTGCTATTATATTTGATTTGGAACATCAATAAAATGGAGTAAGTAGAACTTTTAATGGTGGGCCGATCTTTTGATCACCTGCAACCACTCTTCGATGTTCCCCATGCATAGTAGATGCAAAGAACACTCCCCTCACTTCTTGGTTATCCATATACATAGTTAGAATGATAATGGGCACCATTTTTGTATTCTCAAGGTTCTATTGGCATGAAATATATGATTTTTCTACATCCGAGTGTGTACCATGATTAGATATTTCCCATATTTGTAGTGATTTTTCTCTGCAACCTTAAATGTGGTTGTTGTGATTTTCCTTAGGGTAGAAGCTATCTGAGTTATGCTTGCACTATAAAACCAAATTTTGTAACCCTCCTTAGGGTTGGTCATTTTTTTTTTATTCTATAGTTTTAGTATTCTATACTCTATTCTTGTACTTTCCTTTTGTCTATGAATGAATTTAATCCTCTGCTTTACCTCACTCTTCGATCAATATTAGTGTAAATTATTTTTCCTCTATTGGTTCTTTGTTTTCATTCTTCAATCTACATAATAGTATTTACTCTTACCCTTTGAATGTTATAGAGTGAAGTTCCTTCCTTGTGGCATTTCATTTGGTTTTGGATCTGTATGTAATTATTGGACCAAGATAAAGGTTGAATCAATGTATTTTGAGGTTATATTGATGAATAGTGCATTGTTAGGTAGAGATATGATTGAACAAACTATTTTGGTGTATCACCCCCTTTAGATTAAGTTAGATAGTTTTCTTTTATGTATTCCTTCTCCCTATTCCTCTCAAAGAGTAGTTAAGTGCACCCTGATGGTAAGGAAGCTGACCTTCGGAGACTCAATCTCATTGTTCAAGTCCCACAACTTGGAGATTGTTTCCATGTTTGACAAGGTTGCCTAAGAAGTAGTTCCTTAGGCAAGGGTGCAAGCTTTTGTAACAATAGTTTTTGGCATGCCTAGTGGGACTAACATTTGAAGCATTTTAAGTTCACTGGTGTCAAGAAGAAAAAGAACTTCAAATACATGCTAAGGAGATATTGTTACATAATGAGGCTAATTATTGCCTCTATTTCATGATAGTTTTTAAACACTTTGTTAATACTTTATTTCATTTTCATCAAGATATTTGTGGATCTATGTTTACCTAAACCAATGATTAATCTATGGGTAGATATTATGTCATCTTTTTCCAATATCATATATATGATGCAATATTTCATATAATTATCAAAATGTATGTTCTTATAATTGAATTTAATTTGAAAATTCTTATTTGTAATTATCTCTACATTATAACTAACCTACTAGCATGAAGCTGAAAGATGATTGGAAGAATTCAAAGATGAACATGAAGATAGCCAATAACATTCAAGGAGAAAAGAATGCTGAGGTGTAGCCATGGTGGAGGTAAGTCATAACAGTTCCAAAGGACATGACAACAAGTATGGAGGAGCTATGAAGACTTAATACATTCTCTACATTTATTCCTATAGCAAGCGGATGTTTAGACTTTATTATTCCTACCTTAAGCCGTTATCTCTTCTTCCCACCTTGAGTTGTTATTTTCCTTCTTTCTCTCATACAGATTTATAGCTAGGTTATTTACTTTTTTATTTTTGAATAAGTGTCAATCTCCTATATATAGGAATCAGACCAAGTGTGTTAGTTTAGTTAGAAAAAAAAAGAGTTTATGAGAATAGACTTAACTTTTATAGTGAGTATTGTTTTTACAGTTCTATGTATTGTTTTCATGTAATGAATTTTTAAAATGTAATGAAAGTTTTTGGATTCTATCCTATGTTAGTAGTTTAGTTGAAGCTGACCAAGGGGACCCACTTGGAAGGTGGATTAGATTAGGATAGTATAGATTTATTTCCATGCATTTTTAGAATTGTAAGTAGAAGTTGTGAGTTCCTTCCTGTAGGATCACACTTTGTGAATGTTCCTACATCATATGTGATAATAGTTATAGTGGATGAACTGAGTTGGAATATTTGTTAGCCTTTCATTGTATTTCTAGTATTCATAGAGTTAAGTGTGTTAGTTTCTTGCAACAATAGTGTAAGTTCTTTTCCTTGCATTTTACTTTCCTACAACATAAGCTTAGTGACTCATTAAGAAACCTAGTGCATATACTGTGCTGACCATTTCAAGTATACATCCCTAGGTTGACAAGATTAAATGCACCCTATTGTGAGGCAGACCATTTTTGGCGTCGTTGTTCGAGATGGTGTCAAGCTAGGAGCATTTTTTAGTCATAGTTCTTAGATAAAGTTTTTTTTAGAAATTTCTAGTTTTGAAGCTTCCTTTACCAGTGTGAAGAGTTTAATTGCATGCATTGAAGAGGAAGATGACAAGATGAATATGGCAGATTTCTTCCATGGGAGTCTGTTAATTTGAACGAAGAAATTGAAGAAGAAGAAGTTAAGTTTCCTTTTGAAGACACAAGCCCTATTTTTTCCACAACATCATCATCAAGAGCCAAACCAATATATACAAGTGATCTTCAATCTTTTACTAAAGTTTTGGCTAGTTTTCTTGATAATACTGCTTTGAATCCATTAGTTGTTAATCATCCAGTACCTAATGTCCCTTTTTAGCAGCAACCTCATAATCTAATACCTCCAATAATAGCACAACCCACTTTTCCATTTCCTCTCCCAAGCCTTATAAATATTGATAATCTCAAGAATATACATGCAACTACCCTTCCAAAGTTCTATGGCCTTGCAACCAAAGACCTTGATACTTTATTGTTTGAGTTTGACATACATTGTCATAGTTTTGACTACAACACTGATGCCCATAAGCTCAAATTGTTTCTAGCAACATTGAAAGAATCAGCTCTATCATGGTTCATGGGCTTAGGAGCCAATACAATAGGAACTTGAGATGAAATGCAAAATCTATTTTTGAATAAGTACAAAGAGTATTGCAAAGCATCTGGTTCAAGAGGAGATGATGTCTTTAAGATATCACAAAAGGAGGAAGAAACATTGGAAGACTATGTTTCATGTTTCTTATATACACTGCAAAAGAACCCTTAGCATGTGTTATCCAAAGATTCACAAAAGCTAGTAATTCTAAGAGGTGTGAATGATAACTGTCTAGACCTAATGGCTGGTGGTGATGTATACCAAGCTTCTTTGGAAGACGTCAAGAAGATCTATCAGAACTATTCAAGGTCAACCATGAAAAAAAGGTCGAGGACCTCATTCCACAATCACTAAAGGAATCAATCAAGGTATTTCAAAGCTCAAGATATCTAACCTATTGTCAAATTTCAAACAAGACATCATCAATGATGTTGCTACACATCTTGACATAATGACTGCAAAGAAGAAGTATGCAGAAGCTAAGCTACAACTAGCTGAATTCTACCCTCACTGTTGGAAGCAAAAGAAGGATTGCCAATGTAAACTAGTTGTAAGCATGGAGAACCAACATCTTCCAACTAAGTACTTCAAGATAGATGGAGATGATGAGAAAGTATTTTTTTTTGCTCAATGCCAACCATGGGCCCAATGTAAAGGTATGCCTCAAAACCCTTTGCAAAATTCAAATTCATATGGTAATCAATGGAAAAATAGTAATCCCCAAGGTCCTCCATAATATCAACCTAATTGAAATAATGCTAGGAAAAAAAACCACAATAATCCCAATGGTCTCAGAATTTCCAACCACCCTAGCCTAACCAATAGATTAACCAATGGCAGAACCAATAGAATTGGCAGTCTATGAACCAATGGAGGGGATCTCAATAGTGGCCTAACCAAATACTAGTACACCACAATTACCACCTCTAGTTCAACAACCTACTCTAATGCCACCGCCTACAAATCCTAGACCTCAAAAGTAGACACAATTACCTACATAACCTCAGCCGAACCCAAATAGCCAAAAACCATAGTATTCGATGTATAGTGCTGATGCTTAGCAATATCTTTCTTACACTCTGAGTGTTGTAGATATACATCTAAGATCTGGTACAACTTTACCAGTGTCTAAACTGCCTCTTATAACTAAAATACTAGATCCTCCTATAGCATTAGAACCATCAGTTACTAAAATAGTTGACCCAACCAATGTTACCATGTCAACCCAAGATCAACTAGTAGTACAACCTCCTTTTCCAAAAAAGTTTATACAAAGCAAACTTATACAAGTAGAGGAACAACCTTTTGATATTGTTAATCAAATGAAGAACATACATGTCCAAATACGACTATTCCAAGCCATTAGAGATGTTCCAGTCTATGGAAAAGACATTAGAGATGCTTTCCTGAAGAAGCCTGGAAGGAAGAAAAAGGACCCCACCGCAGTCCATGTTGTGGGACAATTGGCTAACATTATTTTAGGAAATTTGATCACACCAACATATTCTGATCCAGGAAGTCCAGTAGTGCATGTTAGTATAAATGGTCAGTTTGTTAAAAATTCTTTAATAGATATTGGTGCTACTATAAATGTCATGACCAAGGACACTATGAAGAAGTTGAAAATAGAAGGACTAAGGGCTACTCCAACAATTCTGCAACTTGCAGATAGGTCTACTATCACCCCTGATGGGATGATAGAAAAACATAGTTGTAACCCTAGATTCTCTAGAGTATCCTGCAGACTTCATGATTTTAACCCCCAAAGTTAATCTATCTGGTTATCCTATCATCCTAGGTCGACCATGGTTAGCCACAAATGATGCAAATATAAGTTGTAGACTAGGGAATATGACCATATCAAATGGCCAAGAAACAAAGAAATTTTATTTATATCCTCTAGCACAACCATTACCAAATTTGAGCACATCTGTTTGGTCAGATTTAGGGGATGAAGAAGAAGATTTAAATTCTATAGTATAGCTCATGATGTTGCATAGAAAATCCTTTCTAAAGCTATAAGAGGAAGATTCAATATGTTAGAGTATCCTTACTAACAGTTGTGTGGTAGAAAAAGATGTATCTAAAATTTCTGTGTTGGAATTAATCACATATGAAGAATGCGATAACAATTGTATTTTGCTCAAAGAACCTGACATTCTTCATCCACCTTTACTGTGTGAATTAGAAGAAAGTCCAATCTTTGAAGCTTCTATGATAGAGTTGACCACTACTGTTGAACTATCTAAAGGTCATAATCTCCATGTTAATCCCAAATTAACACCCACACAGATGGAACAGTTAAAAGAGTTGCTTCAAAGGCATGAAAAGGCCTTTGCATGGAACTATAGTGATATTAAAGGGTTGAGTCATACACTATGCACCTATAGGATATAAATCAATGAAGCTTGTTTACCACTCTATCAACCCCAGAGAAGGATAAATCTAAGCCTTAGAGAGATAGTTAAAATTGTATTGCATAAATTGCTTGATGCTGGTTTTATTTATCCTATATCTAATAGTAGATGGGTGTCACCCCTAGTCATAATGCCTAAAAAAGGAGGAAAATGGAGAATTTGTGTAGATTATAGAGAATTGAACAAGGCCACCAAAAAGGATCACTTTCCTTTACCATTTATAGACCAAGTTCTAGACACTAGCTAGAAAGAAGTATTTCTCTTTTTAGTATGGGTATAGTGGTTATAAACAAATTAGTATTGCTCCTGAAGATCAAGAAAAGACCACATTTACATGGCCATGGGGTACTTTTTCATACTTTGTTTTACCATTTGGTCTATGTAATGCTCCTGCAAAGTTCCAACGAGCCGTTATTAGCATCTTTGCTAATATATCACATGATTGTATGGAAATATATATGGATGATTTCACAAAATTTGGAGTCACTTTTGAGGAAGCAATGATGAATCTTGAAAAGGTTCTGGTACGGTGTCAAGAACATAATCTTGCACTCAATGGTTATAAGCACAAAGTTGGGTCACAATTTCGGATGTCAAATCCACAGAATTGGACCTCTCAGAAATGGGTACCCGATTTGCTTAGAATCGGATACCCATTTCTAAAATCATGCTTCAGGTACCCGAGCTGTGATTTGAAAATTGGATACCTAATTTTTGAAAAGCAGATTGGGTGCCCAAACTACTTTAAAATCGAGCACCCAATTTGTAAAATATCAGGTACTTGATTTTAAAAATTGGGTACCCGATTTGAAAAAGTTACAAATACCCCCTTTTTAGCCAATTTGATGTCATTTTCACCATTTAGAAAATGAGAGCCTAATTTCAAAGCAATACGGGAGCCCATTTTTAACCTCTACCGACTGCCCCCTGCTGCTATTTTCTAACATACCAGGTATTTTATTATGTTTTGTACTATTTTACTTAATTATTTTTAGTTTTACGTTTTATATACTGTCAATTTATTATTTTTTTCAGTTTTAATATACATAAAATTGTAAATTTTCATTATTAATGAGTATTATCTTTTAGATTATTGTATCTGTTAATTTAAATAATAGTTTCATAGATGTTCATTTAAAAATTATTATTTTAGATGTTTTGAATTGTATTTAATATGTAAATTACAATGTTGAAAGATTATATTATAAATGTAAATTCATTGTTTAAACATGCAATTAAAAATAAATGTTGATTTCAAATAAATAGTGACTAATTTTAGATTAGTTTGTAAACCATAAAACTAACTATATTTGTACTTGTCTTTAACCTTGACCTAACCATATAACTATACAATAAAACCCTACACATATAACTAAGTATTTAATAACATAACACTCTGCTAAGGGATCCAAACACAAAACTTAGTATTTAATGATTTTACTTATTGTATTGTACTTTCTTTCATGGATCACAAATGGATGATGTAAACTATTTTATAAATGTATATTCTTTTAGCCTTTCATACCCTGTGACATGTACAATGGATGATTGTGCATTCCAAATTAATTTGCCAAGTGGCATTCGGAACAAATGTATATTATTTAAATGGATTGAACTTGTAGTTATTCTTTCATGTGGGTGTGTTATTTATTTTACTTTTAGTACTTATAATTATTTAAAAATGAAATGTAAATGTGCTCATTAAGGAATCATTAAAAAATGTAATCTCTTATGTTTTTTATGTAAATTATTGTACATGCTATTGCTTGCTTAGTAAAACTTTTGGTTGGTTCTTTGGATCCCTTGGCTAGGTGTTACATAATGTGCCCCCTTACTTTACATCAAGGTTATTATTATGGTTAGGGTTAGGGTTCAAGTATCAGGCATAGGATTTACACTAATAGTTTTGGATTAAGGGAAAACATTTAGGATTAACTATAATCCCAATTT
This sequence comes from Cupressus sempervirens, assembly GCA_028749045.1. NCBI lineage: Eukaryota > Viridiplantae > Streptophyta > Pinopsida > Cupressales > Cupressaceae > Cupressus > Cupressus sempervirens. Next base: position 515,556,305 of record CM053787.1, read on the forward strand.
TAACCAAAACTCTAATCATAACCCTTACTGTCATCCTAACCATAATCTTAATTTTCTAAAACCTACACTCTAATATAAATAGTTAAATAAGTATCCTCAGAACCAAGTACTAATTATAAATGTCAAACCATAATCCTAACCTTAAATGATAAAATATTATCCTAAATACTTAACCCTTATCTTAAACATTAATATTCGTAATCCAAACCCTGTCCCTAAATCCTAACCCTTATACAATCTCTAACTTTTATTAAAATGCTAACCCTAATCATAAAAGATTTACATAAATCTAAAGTATTAAATACTAAATATTAGATCCATACCTAAGCAATAACCCTAAGTTATAGTAAATGATAATTTAAAATCAAAAATTCTAAACTCTTCAAATACTAAACTATAGTTGTCAATGATATTATAATCTCATCCCTAATTATAAATGCTAAAATTGTACTTTAGATGGTAAAACATGCACCTAATACAAAATATTAAACCTTTACATTAAGTTTTAAATTCTAATCTCAAGTCTAACCCTTATCCTAAACCTTTATCCTAAATTCTTAACCCTTGGCCTAACTAAGTTATCCTAAATGCTAAACCTTTATCCTAAAAATAATAAAAAATGCTAAGCCCTTCTCCTAATTCTAAATAAAAATATTAAGCTTAAATGTTAAACCCTAATCTTGACCTTAACTATGATTTACATATAAAGTTAGGGTTTAATATTTAACATTTAACATTAGGATCTAGTATTAGGATTTGTATTCAATTATAAAAGATGTGATTAATATAATACAAAGTTTTCTAATAGGAAAAAGACTTTGGTCATAATTAGAAAATGCAATTAATAAAACACATTCCAACATAGAGATTTAGAGGGAAGAAAAGTTCTATTAGCTCAAAATTCATAACAATTGTTAAATGATAAGTTAAGATTTAAATTGCTAAAGAATATAAATTATAAGTTTAAGTATTATGATTAGAATTAGGATTATGATTGTAATTAGGATTATTATGGTTAGGGATAGGGTTCATGTATTAGAATTAGGATCTAGACTTATAGTTTGCATTAGCAGATAATATTTAGGATGAACTATAATCATAAATATAAAACAAATCATAATTCTATCTCTAAGCTTTCATTCTAATTGTAACATTAACTCTCGTCCTTACACCATCTATTATATATTCTTTTAAAAATAGCACCATAATAAATATTTGAAACCTAAATATAATTCTAACTAGAAAGCTATAATCCTAGGTAAACCCTAACATTAGTCATAATCATTATAATAATCTTAAGCTTAGCCATCATGAAAACCCTAAACATAACAAAAATTTAAACCATAACCTTGCCATAATCTTAACTTTGTTTGATCTTGAGATGAACATATAATCCATAATGAGAATACAATCCCCCAGTTTAACATTTAACATTTAAGATTAGGATCTAGTATTAGGATTTGTATTCAATTCGAGAATATAAATATGATAAGTATTATAATTTAGTTTTTATAATTAAGGTGTACATTTAAGATTTATGATTAAGGTTTATAATTAAGGTTTATATCCAACAACTCATTAAAAAACCTTAAGAAAAATGATAATTTGTGAAGTTGCTTCCACCTACAAATCAAAATTAAGAAAACGTATTTTATTTTAATCATTGAAACTACTGAGGCTAATGTTTGGATGAACCAAGAGTAGTTTGCAGATGGAAGACAAGTAAGCATCCAAAAGTAATTATAAAAGATGTGATTAATATAATACAAAGTTTTCTAATAGTAAAAAGACTTTGGTCATAATTAGAAAATGAAATTAATATAAAACATTCCAACATAGAGATTTAGAGGGAAGAAAAGTTATATTAGCTCAAAATTCATAACGATTGTTAAATAATAAGTTAAGATTTAAATTACTAAAGAAGATAAATTATAAGTTTAAGTATTATGATTAGAATTAGGATTATTATGGTTAGGGATAGGGTTCATGTATTAGAATTAGGATCTAGACTTATAGTTTGCATTAGCGGATAATATTTAGGATGAACTATAATCATAAATACAAAACAAACCATAATTTTATCTCTAAGCTTTCATTCTAATTGTAACATTAACTCTCATCCTAATGTCGTCTATTATATACCCTTTAAACAATAGCACCGTAATAAATATCTAAAACCTAAATATAATTCTAACTAGAAAACTATAATCTTAGGTAAACCCTAGCATTAGTCATTATCATTATAATAATCTTAAGCTTAGACATCATGAAAACCCTAAACATAACAAAATTTTAAACCATAACCTTGCCATAATCTTAACTTTGTTTGATCCAGAGATCAACATATAATCCATAATGAGAATACAATTCCCTCAGTGTCACAAACTAAGTGTACATAAAAATTTATCTAGATACTTGAATATAGAAGAGGTAAACAATTTTGAGGCAAAGAACCCTAAAACAAACAACACATTAGGAGTTGCATTCTTAGTCCTCCTGCAATTTCTTCATACTTTCCTTCCATAATCTTAATTATCCTCATTTTTATATCATCTTATCTTTATATTTCTTAATGATTTTGTGCATTTCCTCACAAGTTTAGTAGGTCAAATAAATGTATAAATAGTGTTGAATAACAAATCTTATAGGAGTATCAAAATATATTTTCCCTATTTATAAGGTTAGTTAGGGGTCTACGACAGAAACATATAACTGCAATATTTTTTTCAACAAGACTTTAAAAACTAAATAGAATAGGAATATAACTAATCTAGCATTCAATATAAAAAAATTAATAATAAAAAATCACTACAATAGATTTCATAAAGTAATTCCATTTAGGATCTAGATCATAATCTAACAAAACAATGGTTAGACTATTGGGCACTTTCACATCCTTTTCCTTAATATCAAAAACATGTTCCCTTGAACTTGCATACACAAAACAAGTTCATATCTAACATTAAAACTAGATTTATATAGTTGATTTATTAATATAGTCTTTTGGAGTATTATTTATGATTAGACTTAAATTCAGTATAATGTTCAATTGGCATTAACATTAAAGTTTACTTAAGTGTTTAACTTTATTTATTTAATTGATATGGTTTTAAAGATCTGCGCATTTATATAATTGATATTTTAGATTTAAATTTTATTAAATAGCAATTTTGTCATTTTTTATGTTGTTTAAACATATATGCAAATTATATTTTATGGACCTATTGCCACCCCCTCCCCCTCCCCCACCCCTGCCTCCACCCCCTCCATCTCCACCTCCACCTCCACGACCACCTAGTCCTCCTCCACCACCCAGTGTAGATGATCTATGAGAGAGCATGAGACATAAATTTAATGACCTCATGCAAGATATTCAAGCTATCAAATGTTAGGCACACCCCCTGCTCACCTACTATACCTTGCAGATAGCATGCAAGGCATCATTTATGCCATACAACATCTAGATTGTGAGGTTGATTCATTTAGATTATGGAGGCAAAACATGCATGCCTTCTATTCTGATGGCTTCTCATATAGAGAGGTCCATAAACTCAAAACAGGTAAAGGAAATTTTAAAATCTATTTTATAAATCCTAAGACGGGTGAGGAGATTAATGAGAGGAAGCCTCGTATTTCAATTATATGGTGCACACATCCATGCATAACAACACAATTTTGGGAGTGGTGGTGGATGGTATTTGACCATCCACCACACGCTAATCATGAGGTACCCATGTACTTCCTTAGGAAGCTATGGGCTGAGTTTGAATTGGGTTTGAAACCCAATTATTTTGATATTAGATCATTTCAGGAGGTTGGTGGAGGGATGCCTCGGGATAGGCCTAGGGCAAATCTGAGTGATAGAATGAGAAATCACAGGCAACCTTAGCCCCTTGTATCTCTTCCTATGCCCATTATACCATCTCCACACCATCATTGTGCAGTTTCATATGCTTTTACCTCTTTGAGTGCCTTTTCAGGCAATTTACTACAGCAGTGGACGCAGACGACACATGCTTGTCCACTTGGACATATTTGTACTAGCTATGGAGGCATATGCAGAGGCCCTAAGAGTGAAGTTGTGCAGTGCACGATGACCATTATGCCGAGGGTGTTGATTTTTATGATGATGTATACACTGCCCACGATGATGGTAGTGATGAGATTGATGTGTCATCATTTGTTGACCTCATGTAGGGAGAGCCCAGAGACAGTCAAGAGCAGTAGATAAAATTTTAATTAAAACTTAAATAGAAAGTACATAATTATTTACTTTCTACATACATGTGCAATTGTATTAACCATATTAATTTGGACTTTTGAAATAACAGAGGATGGATGATATTGTTCCTCCTAGGAGGCAGTATAGTCTTTTTTTGAGACCTACAGATGTTGGCATCCCTCATATAGTATGCACTTTGAATTATACTATAAAAATGTACATTTGAACTCAAATTTAATAACATGTGCTCATATGTTCTTTTTACCTAATTTTGTAGGGATTGTCCGGTGCTACACAGTTTGATGTTAGTAGAGGTCCTGATCCAGTTACCACTGAGGCACAGCCTCAAATACATATGATATGAACTTTTGACTAAAGAAAAATAATTTGTACTATTTTTATGTATGTACATTGTTATTAACTTATAATTTGAACAATTTTGACTCATGTATATATTTTATGTGTTTTCATTTTACGAATAGGAGATGGATCATACTCATCCATATAGTTTATTTTTGACTCCATCTTTTGATCATCATGCAAGCATACCTGTTGACACATCTATGATAGTGGTGACTACTCCAGTATGATTATATACATGTTTTTATAGTGTATAAAAAATGTAGTGTACAAATTATGTACGTTTTAGTTTACATACTTTGTAAATATTCATGTATATATAATTTTGACTCAATGTTTATGTATCCATAATTTTAGGACTACGTCACCATGAGTGTTGCTAAGAGTATGGGACTTAGCCAAATGGACGTACCTACATCATCCTTTGAGGTCAGTATTGTGATTTATGTACATACATAGTTCATTAAATGCTCTTTATCAAATTTTAAAAATGTGTGTATTGTAAATTACAAGACCTCACCACTGTTGCATTTGGTAGCTTTCCCAGTGTGTAAGGAAACTTGGCAATAAAGAATATAACCGTTTCCACATAACTCATAATAAATCTAAAATAAACACGGAATTAAAATCCACATGCAAGAGAATAGAAAACATACCCACAAAATTGTGACACAAGATATACCCTGGGAAACCCTCATTGAGGGAAAAAACCCAGCCTCCAAAAGCATCCATCATCATGTATTATTCAGCAAAAATACCATTGCCATACAACCATAGAAGCCTTCATGGCCATAGCCACAACCGAGCAAACTATGTGAACAAGCATGAATCCACACATCCCATGCCATGCTTTCAACCTTCACAAATGCTCCCTTGGCTAACCTGTCAAGCCTTGTCCTGCTCGACTCTTGCCTTTTGTCTTCTCCTTGTCACTCTCTCTCTCTCTCTACAACAAATACCCTTGTGGCTGCTTATATAGTAGCAAGTCCCACAAAACCACCAAGTGGTATTACATAAACCATGTGCTAAAACCATGTGCTACCTAACCCACTGACCCCACATTTAATATTGGGCATTTAATTCTTTTTCCCAATATTAAATAATTACATAAAATATTATCACAATGTTACAATACAACTCATCAAGAATATTCCATGGGAATCTTTACATGTTGCACGTCCATCTAGGTACAACATTACATAATAAAATAAAATAATAAAATAACAATATTATGCAATGTGTGCAACACCCATTATCTCAACAATCTCCCACTTGTTGTATACATTGCATAGGGTCAATCCGTAGCCATATAAATGAACAAGGGAACAATCACTCCTAGCACATCCACCATCATGGATCAAAATACACCAAGTGCTCCATTCTGGTACTTGCAACAAAATCAAAGTATCCAGCATCTCGAACATGAATGATCTCACCTCCTATTATGCCACTCCCACTGGACATACATAGAAGCCATCCAAAGAGAAAACCACCCAACTTGTTGCATTAGAAGATCATAAAATCCTATACCAACTGAAATTCCAAGCACAAAAACCTGATCCAAAGGTAATCACATGTATCCGTAGTTGTCAAAATATCCATAGCTGAAATAGCACCCACAACAAGTGCCAAACCCATCCAACTATCCATACCTCAAAGGTATAACAAGTGAATCTCATATCACCAACATATCCAATCTGCAACCTGCAATCACAAGCCTCAAGAGCAATACCTGCCACATATATATCAAGAAGCTCCCACTGCAAAAGATAATGTCAAATCTATAACCAATCCACTCAACACATCTCAAAGAAGTGAATCCATGTAGTATCAAGGACATCCACAATACATAAACTAATATCCTGCAAGAAAAAACTCTCATAACAAGTCTCCAATAGTCTCCCAAGTTCACCACAACCAACAGAGGAAAGAGATAAAGAAATAACCATGTCATCTCTCACATGACATACATGACCACAAACCAGTGATCACAATCTCTAACCAATCTCAAATCCAATGTAAGCAAAACTGAACATCCAGGAAGATAACCAAGACCAGAGAAACCATGCAAATCATAACCTGTATCATGTCCTTCTACACACACCTCTAGATGTAAACTGTGCAAGTATGATCTCCTCAATAAAACCCCAACAAGAAGCATCAACAACACCCAAACCATACCATATAACTCATCATGGATGTAAGCCTCTCACAAGAAGATCAAACTCAATAAACCAAGGAATAACCATTCCTAATCTAAGGAACATGCCCAATATAAAACCATCTCCCAAACTCAACCAGCATAACAACATATGCACATGGAGATAACCAATGCTAAACCATCTCTCAAATAAACCTTCTAGAACTAACTCATGTACCATAGCTCAAGATCCATATCCATGAAAGACAAGCATAAATATAATGCAACTGAGAGAAACAATGGGCTATACCTCTCAAGTAGCAAACCGTCGAGTAGACCAAGAGTGGGGAATAAGAATGCTCATCAAGATACCCAAGTCTCCAACCAAGACTCATCTAAGAACAATCTCCTCTCAAGTCCATATCAGGTGACTGCCCCTCGGACTTCCTGCTGAAACCATCAACCATCCCAACAAATACTTCTCTAATCCAAGAGAAATCAGCATCACCACCATCTCTAAGTATCCATGAGCACCTGTAACCAATCAATCCATGCCCACTCCAAATGCAACATAGCAATATCATGAAGTATCCAGCTTATGATCAGTGTACTCAATACCAAGAAACTAAACCAAGATCAATGTCAAAGTTCCAACCATGGCCTCAGGAACATAAACATGACAACATGATCTTACCATCTCAACTAAAGAGATAACATGCTCCATATGAACACACCATAACATGTCACAACTCTAAACGCATATCAAGAGTATACCATGACATAATAATGAAACCATCCTCATACCAAGGATAACATGCCAAATAAAAAAATATAAACCACACCTTTGCCAAGAACCCTGTGAGTCCTCAAGATGCAACCATCTCCACACACCATGAAGAAAACCATCTCCTATATGAAGATCCAAATCAAACTAGGAACTAATCCTGCACTATCACCCCATCACTGTCACAAGCTCCCACTAAACAAAGTATCCAAGCTATCTATGACATCATGATGAAAAACCCATCCTCTAACCATGAGAATCAACCAAGGCATCAAACCATCAAAGAAATCAAAGTGCACATCATGAGCTCCTTAAAAGAAATCAAATAACCATGATCCTCAACCAAGAAGATATACCACCATGATCACATCCATAAACCGAGCATCTGGCTCTCAAAGTGTCCAACTTGTCAGCATAAAATAGTCAACCACAATCCTCCACCATGACTGTACCTGGTAACAACATCTCATCCCTTCAACATGAAGATAAAATCATGTGACTTAGGGCATAGACAATCCAAATCCAAGCCACCAATCTGAATATGCATCAATAATGAAAGATCAATGGGCAAAGACAACCCATAACCAAGCTATAAATGCAACCTGTAAGTATAGACTGCTTACAACACTACACAACTTGTAGATCCAACAAGTCATCATGCATATCCAAACCAAACACTGATAACCATATCATCATGAGACCAATCTGAGATATGAACTGAGTATACAATGACATCAAATCTTAAATCTCCAATGCCATAAACTCACAATGTTACCATAGTCAAAATATATCTATAAGCTATTTAGATCAATATATCAACAAATAAATCATACCAAATCTACACTAAATCTAAACCAATGTGTAGATCTCTCCAAGAGCTTTCCGTTGACTACTCGAAGTCCAAAATCCGACTCCGTATGCCCAAGTTATGCCCCAATTCGTGCTCAAAATAAATAACATCTGACTTTAGGGATCTTAAAACCTAACAAAATCTCAAAATTATAGAACCAAACCTACACCATCTTGTAGTGCTCTGAATTAGCTTTCCAACGCCTATAAGAACTCTGAAATCCAATATTCTGAGAGAAAGTTATGGCCGTTTTACTAAGATAGTCTTTTTACCATTTTTTAGTACGATTTTTCATTTTTTATTTTTTCAGTGACGAAAATTTTGACGGGATTAAATTTGACGGCCATCATAGGCTGAAACCAAAAAAACTCTTTCATTTCCTCTGAACATGGCCAAACTAGGGCATATTATATATCAAGTTTTATGGAAATGTCGACCCGGATCCAATGGTGAGGTCTGTTTTTACCCAGGAGGTCATTTCTACAAGCTAACCCCCAAAACCCTCATTTAAATGAAACATCTGAACAAATCCTTTTCTCCACCAATTTCACATGCCCAAATATTTTAACATCCCATCATAACAACAAATCCAAAACCCTTAGATCTGCAATAAATCATTCATATATCTTGCCCTTTCTTTTATCCTCTCATGCATTCTCATGGATTCAATCTAGGGTTACAATAATAAAACCGTAGCTCTGATACCACTTGTAAGGAAACTTGGCAATAAAGAATATAACCATTTCCACATAACCCATAATAAATCTAAAATAAACACGAAATTAAAATCCACATGCAAGAGAATAGAAAACATACCCACAAAATTGTGACACAAGATATACCCTGGGAAACCCTCATTGAGGGAAAAAGCCCAGCCTCCAAAAGCATCCATCATCATGTATTATTCAGCAAAAATACCATTTCCATACAACCATAGAAGCTTTCATAGCCATAGCCACAACCGACCAAACTATGTGAACAAGCATGAATCCACACATCCCATGCCATGCTTTCAACCTTCACAAATGCTCCCTTGGCTAACCTGTCAAGCCTTGTCCTGCTCGACTCTTGCCTTTTGTCTTCTCCTTGTCACTCTCTCTCTCTCTACAAAAACTACCCTTGTGGCTGCTTATATAGTAGCAAGTCCCACAAAACCACCAAGTGGTATTACATAAACCATGTGCTACCTAACCCACTGACCCCACATTTAATATTGGGCATTTAATTCTTTTCCCCAATATTAAATAATTACATAAAATATTATCACAATGTTACAATACAACTCATCAAAAATATTCCATGGGAATCTTTACATGTTGCACGTCCATCTAGGTAAAACATTACATAATAAAATAAAATAATAAAATAACAATATTATGCAATGCGTGCAACACCCATTATCTCAACACAGTGCACCTCTTCCTGTCACATAGGATGATCCATCTACCTCACAGGGTGTCCCACATGATGAGACAACTCATATTACACAAGATGATCCATTTGATTCCTCTTCACGTGGAGTAAAGAGGACATTCAATTAGAAAGATTAGGTCTTGGTGGCACCTTTAGATTGTGTTTTTATGACAGATATTATTTATTTTGATACACTTTGTATTAGGATAGTTAACTATATTATATGTATTTTTTGACTTCATAGATCATGTTATGACGTGTTAGACCATGTACTATTTTTTTATGACTTCTTATCATTCTAGTGTATGTAGTATATATTATTATGTTTCATCATGTTTTAAGTATTCAAATCATTGTCTTTGTTGCGACATATTTTATTCATGAATATATGACACATTTTGTAATTATAAATGCTACATGAACAATAATTTTAACTATTTTTAGAGCATTAGTATTGATATCAAAAAGATTATTGGATAAATATCACATTAAATTTATGCATTGAGATTCATAAAAATAAAATTGACCTACTAAATTATAAATATTTTTCATCCTAAAAATTCAAATTTATAAAATTTAGGAAACGATTGAAGTTTTTTTAGTGAAATAATGGGTGATACCCTTCCTTTCACACATTTTCTCATCAAGGCTATGTACATATGTTCATACGATTATGTACCTAGGAAAGTCATGTACCTAGATGGTTCCTTGTAATGTTGACTTAGGTTTTCTTACATCCCAAGTAATTAAATAACCAATTGAGGTAGTTTTAATGTGTCCTAATTGGTCCTAATATATTGGGGCCACTTACAATCCATTATGACCCCTTATGATACATTAGAATCATTAACATCCCATTTGTGTGTCCTATTATAGTTAATGTGTTCTAAGAGATCCTAATAGACCCTAAGATGTCCTAGGACCACTAAGAACCCATTATGACCCTTCATGATATATTAAGACCACAGTTTAAAATCCAAGAGGAAACATTAGGACTGATTACAACCACTTAGGAACTATTATAATGCCTTTGGACATAGTAGTGTATCGTATGATGGTGAATGTGTTCAAAGGGGTTATAATTGGTTCTTATGAATCCTAATGGTCCCTAATGGATTATAAGGGTTCCTAATAGGTTCTAAAAGGTCATGGGATCACTTAAAACACATTAGAACCCCTTAAGACACATTAGGACCCATTAGGGCATATTATAACCCAGTAGTGTGTCTTAAATGCCCCTTAAGATTATCTAAGAGGAATTAATGGATTTTAATATGTTTTAAATGGTCATAATGTGCACCCTAAACAATATTAACGGGTTTTCAAACCACATAGGACCAATCATGATCCTTTGTGAGATATTAGGATCACTTAGGGCACATTACTATGTCTTTCAATGGTTAATGTGTTATAAGAGGTTTTAATGGGGTCTAATGGGTCCTAATGTGTGTGAGTGGATCCTAATGTGTCCTAATGAGACCTAATGGGTGTAATAATTGGTCCTAAAAATCCCTAATGTCCCCTTAGAACATATGACTCATTAAGGCACATTAGACCTCTAAACAGTGTCCTACAATAACTAATATGCTATAAAGGCTCATAATGGGTCATAATGGTTCTTAGGAGGTTGTAATTAGTCTCAAGGATTCCTAGAACCACTTAGGACCCACTAAAACTCCTTAGGAAAAAATAGGATTGAATAGGACACATTACAACCCTAAAGTGTATCCTACAATGATTAATGTGTTCTAAGGGTTCATAAAGTGTGTTAATAGTATGAATGGGTTCCAAGGAGTCATAATGGGTCCTTAGGTTTCTTATGACCACATATGACCCATCAAAACCTCTTGGAAATATTAGAATGTACTAGGACACATTAGAAAAGATTACTTTTAGGACTTATAACCCTTTCTGATAACCCTTTCTAATAAATTACAAGCACTTATAACCCTCCCCATATCCCTCCCTCCATCTCTCTCCATCTCTTCCTCCTTCCCTCCCTCTCACTTAACATGGTTAACATGGTTAAACATACATGTCAATTATCAACATAACAATAGCATATAATCAATAAAATGAGTAATGATATTTAAATTATCATGTACAAGTGAAGGGTTATTAATTACAATCAATAGAAATTTGAAACTCCAAACAAACATTAATTTAAACATGTTTGAATGTAAAAGTAATGGAAAAAAATAGGAAGCCATTACTTAAATTGACAATTAATTTATAATATCAAGTGCACACATTTAACTTTCAAATAGAAGTAAACTCCTATTTTTAAATTTGTTTGTACAACATATTTCACAATATATGTAAGACAGTGTCAATGATAAATATATAGAAGTGAACTCAAAATATAAAATTGGTTCAGCACATCTCTTCAAATGAGGTCCTGTAAAATAAAATTGTAAAACAAAAACACATGTTAATAAACACATAAATTAATATGAGGTATCTGAACTATGTAAATATATGTGTAATTTGTATGTACTCACTAGGTGGAATTCCACAAGATGTTGATGCTCGATCCACTTTAACACCTAAATTTTCATAAATTGTAATTGAGACCTAAATAAGAGGAATATATATAAATTCTCTAATTTGGTATTGGTAGCGCAAACATACATGTAATTAAATTATATAAGTACATATATTAAAATAACACAATAAAGAAAAAACTCACATGTGTTTGATTTAAATGTACTCATCCCATTGTACCATCTACATCCTCTCTCTTTTGCAATGCATCTATGATTGTCTTGTGCTCGTCCATTAAAATTGTCCATAATATCTTATTGGTAGGTCTCCCCTTATATCTTTCTAATTTGATATTTGTTGCCACAACCAAATGAGAATAGTGTAAAATCTTCTTTTTGGATTGGTAGTCTTCAAATGCTTGTAAAAAAATTCTTCTTGTTAGGTATCTACGTAGCCAGGTGCTAGCTACAATGACAGACCCAACTGGATACTAAAAACCATCATCATCTACTTGATGACATATCAACTTTTTCTTAGGTTCCACACATCTAACTAGCCAATACTCAGTCTGTTCATCATTATTACTAGGCACAATAACAACATAAACATGTCCTACAAGATAAGATAAAGTACAAAAATACTTTAATCACATGAGTACATATGCAAATTATATAAATTAAAGCATGAGATCACGACAAAATCTAATTAAATTGTGCATATCAGGTTCTATGAGGTCTGAAATACGATCATAGTCTTCTGATGCAAAAGTAACATTATGGCCTTCATTTATTATATCATCTTAAAAATGTGTGTCAGTAGGTGCTAATGATTTTTGTTGCTGCAAATCTTCAACCCATTTTGTATTCTCGCATTCTTCCCATTCACCTACAAGACAAAATTGACAAAAACAAGCAAGATCCCTAGTCCATATAGTCCAAGTTTTAGAATCTGAACTCCTAGCTGAATGCCATTTGGCTGACCCATTAATTGTATCATAGTCATATCTTGAAATGATATTCTTTTCTTCAACTAGGTAGAAGAAACATTTGATTGTAGAGTTCTCACTTGATCCTATGTATAAATATTTGTTACACCATTCGACAATCTTATGTGCATTTTTGAATTTAGCTTTTTCCTCAAATTTTAATTGCTCTCTACTAAGGGCTCTCTTCATGCATGCACCAACACCATCATGTTCTCCTTTACCATGTCCAGCCTCAAAAAAACTCCACACATGTTGGATGTTAGTTTGCCTATGTGTCCTACTCAACCAATAGAAAATTCTAACATTCTTGAATTGTCTTGTACAATTATCTGACCATATCCAATGTTGCATCATTTGAATTTGTCTCTCTTTTAAATTATCATAAAAGACTTTGAAACAATATTGGACAAACTCAGATGAATGGAGTTTATTATTACTCATATAAATATGGTACTCTCTCAATATTTTTTGATCCTCCTCTGTACTATTAGGTGCATGCCTATAAACTATATGAACATAAATTGTTACTTGCACTAAATTTTAATATTATGGTTGTACCTCTTCTTGTGGTGCAAGTATGTAGTTCTCTGCAAATTCAACAACTAAAAGTACAGTACCAATTACAAATGTATTCTTACATATATGTGAAATTGTCCATCAAGCCATCTAGCATATTGAGAGTGTTTAACATATTTTGGTATGATCACACTCTTAAACTCATCCATAAATGCATGACAACTAACTTTATCTATAACTATATCACACCTTCTTCCAATATTCTCATCCTTCAATGGATATTCAATAGTTTTGAATTTTTTTACATCAACTAATTGTTGTCCAAAAGTAGTCAAAGCATTTTCATGCAAACATTCATCTAACAAAGAAAGATTGCCACACATATCACATGTACCAGAAAGACATGCATTGAAAAGAAAGTATTGATCATTAGGTGGCTTAAAAAACAAGCCTGATATGAAATCCTTTATAGTTTGAGGTGGTATTTATATACCACATTCCTACAACATTTCTTTACTATGCATGGTACCACATATAGATCGAAATACATCATAATGGTAACAAAATTGAATATGATTTTTACAAAAACATGTGATTCTTTCCTTATTAATCCTTACATACCATGGTTTACTCTTTTCAAAAGATCTTTGACTAATGGTAATATTTAATACCTTACCATCTATAAATTTTCTAAAAAATTCAGTTTGAGTCATGTCCAAAAAGTGTTTAGGATGTGGATCACGTATTTTTGACCCAAATCTCAATTTAAAAACATCTCTTGAATTAGGTGATACTCTTGTATTATCATGCCAAAAAATTTCAATCAAACTTTTGACTTCACTAGTAAGTTTCATATCACATTTCAGAAGTCTACCACTAGAAGTCCATAAAATATTTGTTAGATCACATTCAAAGTTAACCCTTCTCTTTACAACTCTTATAAAGTCTTACGATTCACATTAAGATATCCACTTATGTTGCTAATCAGTCTTTTGTTAGATGTTGATTTGTTAACTAAAGCTATTGTTATTGCTCATCGTGTTGCATTCTTATCTTTAGTCCGACCTCTCTTTTCGAATAAATCAAAGGAACTAACAATAGTGGATATAAATTGTTTTAAAGACTCATTTTTATTCTTGGGTTTTGCATACATTCTCAACTTTCTCATTACTTTTCGCATTTTTGACATTTTAATTAGTTGCAACATCAACTGACATTGAAACCCAAATTTTTTATCATAAAAAATAATGTTTATACAATCTATTAGCATGTGTCCTAATTTGTCTCCATAAAACCAATCCCTCAACATTATCTAGCACATCATTAAGAATATGAAAATTATGTTCAAACACTTTACTATCATTCTGACATGTTTGTTTAGTAGTTGGTGTTTCTATGTCTTCATTCATGCAATTTTTATTTTCAATTGACATTTCATTTTCACTATTATTTGGGATTTGAATCTCATTTTCAATTTTTCTTGGTATTTCTTTTGGGGCATGCATTTCAATTAGAGTTTTTTGTGCATGATTGTTTGATAATTTACTCTCATGAAGAAAATCTAAATTGTTTGAATCGTAACCTGCTTCTAAAAAATCACCAATTTCATCATGAGATAAAATTTGAGAGTTTGGAGACACACCTGTATTGAATGCATGATTAGAATGTGCACCTGAATTTTCTTGTATTGGGTTCTGTTCTTTGATCTCTTCATCCATTGTGGTATTGGCAATGTCTTTCTCCTTTGAAACATTGTTCAAGTCTCTAATTCTTTGTCTTCTCTCTTATTGACATAATGCTTCATTCTCTTTATTTGCTACAATCTCCTCATCTGTCAGAACTTTTGCTTTCTTCTTTCTTCATTGTTTTGATCCCATGTTTGCACCAATATTGAATTTGAATCAGTAGCTTGCAAATTGTAGAAGAAGACAAGAAAATAGAATAACTATGATAGAATTTGCTATTGCAGAATGAAACTATTATTCAATTATTTCAATCATTGAAAGTAGGTCTGTGGGGTAGCTTTTTGGGCCCAATAGGTACATAAGAAACAGGTACCTGATTGTTTAAAAATTGGGTTACCCAATTTTTAAAAATCAGGTACCCACTTACAAATTGGATACTCAATTTTTAAATAATCGAGTACCTAATTCTTACAATGGTTGAAACACAATCAAGCACTCAATTTTTGAATTACAAATCAGGTGCCCGATTCTTGAGACATGAGTAGGAATTTGGTATGGCACACAAATTTTGCATGGGGTTTTTCCTTGGAGAAAAACATGGCATGGGCTTGGTCCCACCAAGCCGTGCCATTATGATCCATTTTTTTCTAAGACATTTAATCTACAATTTCTGGGATTGTCGTATTTTTTTCATAGTCGTCCCCATTGAATTTTTTGATGAAACAAAAACCTATTATAGGTCTTACTATTTTGATTCCAAAAATGTAAATTTTATAGTGTTATTAGTTTATTTGCTATTTTTAGATTATTTATTAATCAAAACTATCTCTTAAACATTAAAAAGTGACATTCACTAAAACTTTGATAACTTTTTTATTTTATAATTTTTCTTAAATTAATTTATATGTCATCAATCTACATACAATTATTTTGAGGTTAAATTTTTTTTTTGAAAAAAGTGACATTTTGATCAAATTATGATGTTCGTAAGCAAGAGGTTTTAAAATTTACCTTTATAGCCAATTAATAATTAATAATAAAAAATTATTCAATAAAAAATTAAGAAAAAATATTTTCATCAATCTTAGGTGTATTAGGTAACTCCCTTTAAAAGGATTTGCAAAAATTTATTTATTTGTGTGAAATTATGGTGTCTGTACACGAGCGTGGTATGGTCCTGAAACATGCATTTTGAAAAAGTGATTTTTACATATCCATACCAAAAAAATAATCTATCATATGGGTACACAAATAAATTACACATTCAAAAACTAGATTCTAAAAAGTAAAATTTTTATATTTGAAATTTTTTTATATTCAATTTCTAAATGCCTCAAATTTTGACATCAATTGACAAAAAAATTCAAAAATAGGAAAAACACTTCCACTTTTTGGCCAAAAGTGAGACCCAACTTCTTGCACTGACCCTAATAGTGAAAAATGTTTCATGCTCATGCAGGACGGTGTGGTACTTGGTCATTTCATATCAGTTGTAAGAATACAAGTGGATCTAGTTAAGATAGAGGTAGTTCAAACATTACCCATACCTAAAAAATTGAAAGATGTAAGATCTTTTCTAGGTCAAGTTGGATATTACAGACATTTTATAAGAGATATCAGCAAAATAGCTAGTCCCTTGTATAAGTTACTCACAAAAGAAGCTGAATTTAGTTTGACATCTGAATGTGATGAAGCCTTCCTGCAGCTTAAGAAACTTCTAACTATAGCCCCAATTTTACAAGGCCTTAATTAGAATTTACATTTTCATATATATATATATATATATATATATATATATATATATATATATATATATATATACAGATGCCTCTGATTATGCCATAGGTGCCATTCTAGCACAACAATCCCAAAATCTTGAAAATGCAATCTATTAGATTAGTGAGAGCCTTCATGGACTATAATTAAACTACACAGTGACAAAAAAAAGAATTGCTAGCACTAGTTTATGCCTTGAACAAATTTTGGCATTATATAACTGGCTATTCCATATTTGTTCATACTTATCGTGCAGCAATTAAATATCTCATGAATAAACCTGCTATAACTGGTAGGTTAGCAAGATGGTTACTATTGTTGTAAGAATTTGATATTAATATTGTTGATAAGCTTGGAAAAGCCAATGTTGTGGCTGATTATTTATCAGGAATCCACCATGATGATAGTGACACTACTTTAGTAGATGATGCATTTCCAAATGAGCATTTATTTCATATTATTGTTCAAACTCCATGGTATGCATACATTACTAATTACATTGCAGTTAATAAAATACCAGAACTTTTTTCTTATAAGGAAAAGAAGCTGCTTGTAGAGAAAAGTTTTCGTTTCTCCTAGATAGATAATCTCTTGTTTTACATTGGACCTGATCAAGTTATGAGAAGATGTGTGAGAGAGGATGAGACATATGACATTCTACATGCATTTCATAATGAACCATGTGGAGGACACTTTGCAGCAAAAAGAATAGCCTTGAAAATCTTGAAATTGGTTATTATTGGCCTACACTTCACAAAGATGCAACCAATTACACACGAAAGTGTGATAAGTGTCAAAGAATGGGCCGACCAACAAGAACAGATGAAATGTCTCTTAACCTTCAAATTGTGTTAACACCATTTGAAAAATGGGGCATGGACTTCATTGGTCCAATTGATCTTCCATCTAATGGGAAATCCTATATTCTTGTGTGTACTGATTACCTGACAAAATGGGTTGAAGTCAAAGCCATAAAGCATGCTCATGATGAAAAAGTTGTAGAATTTCTATATGAAGAAATTTTTACCCGCTATGGTGTACCCAAAGAGCTAGTCACTAACCAAGGTACACAATTTACCTCTAATCTCATCTCAGAGTTGATGAAATAGTATATCAAGCACCAAAAATCCACTCCTTATCACCCTCAAGCTAATGGACAAGCAGAGGTCACAAACTATGAGCTGGAGAACATCCTAACAAAAATAGTTCATCTGCATTGTAGGGATTGGATCAGTAGATTACAAGAAGCTATTTGGGCTTACAGAAAAACATGGAAGACTACTACAGGGTTCACACCATTTGAGCTCTTTCTTGTATGGAAAGGTAGTAATGCTCCCCATTGAAATTGAACATAAAACTTTGAGAACTGCACTGAAGCTAGAAATTGAACTTCCTATAGCACAAAGACAACATCTTCTACATCTTAACTCTTTGGATGAAATGCACAAAGCTGTTTTGGAATGTACTAAAATTATATAGAAACAAAGGAAACAATGGCATAACTCTCATATTATCACTAAACAATTTCAAGTTGGTGACTAGGCACTACTATATGATTCTAGATTTAAAGATATACCAGGCAAGCTGCAAACAAGGTGGCTAGGTCCATATGAAATTAGTCATGTCTTTGATAATGGAGTTGTTCAATTAACTACCATTGATCTAGTACCTTTCAAATTATTAGTCAATGGTCACAGACTCAAGTTATATAAATAGTACCAAACAATAGAGGACTTCCTATAGCAGTTCCAGGGGCCAAATTCAAATAAAAACAAGGTAACTCTTCCTGCAATCGAAGGTGTCAACCTTCTACCTGTCGCTGTTCAACATTAATTTTTTTGTGCATGCTCATAATAAAAACTTTATGTCTATATAAAGTTCCAATTTTCTCCATTCACTTTCTCATTCCATCTCATCTCTTTATCTTCCACCCATCCACCTCATCTCATTTCTTTACCTTCCATCCACCCACTTTCCACGTCATCAATTTCTCATGCTTTCAATAAACCCCGCAAGATGTTGATGAATGTTGTCACTGCTAATGTCACTTATGCCACCTTTTGGTATGTGCAACAATCAATTAATAGGTATAAGGTTTTCAAATTATAATTCATTTATAGTCCACAGATTTTGTCAATTATATTTAATACTACATTCTTTATATTATGGCAGCGTTGTGTTAGTTTTCTACCCCCATACTAAGTCTGACAAGTGTGGACACTTGTCCTTATTTTCTAGGGGGTAGAGAAGGTTACTAAAACCCAATGCCTACATTTATTCATAAATATTTTTTCCAAATCTTCATATTTCCTTAAGTACACAAGTGGCTAGGTGTCATACCCCTTATTTTTGAATGATTTTATTGTCAGGCAGAGATGTGACTTGTGTTTAAATTTTAAGTGATTTGAACCTTGTTTTCAGATGATTTTCACACACTTCCATGATTTACTGTCATTAAATCCATATTATTTCTCATAACAAATCATTATGGCATTAATTATCTATCAAATGAAATATGAAATGGTTTGTAAAACAACAAAAGAAGCCTAAATTTGTAAGGGGGAAATAGTAAAGCAGTGCAAATAGTGAAAGTGTTAAAGAAGAATGGGTGGACAATTGTAGAGGTGAGAACCAATGGAGCATACCATTTTTCTCTCAAATGTAGAAGTTGTAAGGAGGTTTAATGCATGTGGCTAGTTAGGGTACTTTTTAAGTTTGACTATATATGATGAAGAAGTAGCCACAGAATTCACAAGGATGTTTGATGAAGGGGAAGCTTTTGTATGGGGCTTAATAGTGGTTGCTACAAAGGAACATATAACAGAAGTTATAGGGTTAATGACAAAAAGAGAACATTATCCCAACACTCATGATGCAAGGTTAGCAAGAGCTTAATTTGTCATACCAACCAACCCTCAGATGGACATTACTAAGCAATGATGTAAGAGAATGTCTCTTCTGCTACCATACAACGAACTAGCCATGCACATTATCAGGTACCTCACATGGGAAGGCAGATTTTCATATTTACATGCACATTATTTTAAATTGCTTTGTTGTATAAGGCATAATCATCCAGTTAATGTTCCCAATTTCTTGTACAATATGTTGTGTATTAGTGCAGAAGAAACTCAAAAAGGAAAAGACAATTCTGTCAACCATCATGCCCTATTTAAATTACTCATAAAAAGGTCACTTAGGGATGTTTCTCCCCTATCATGGGCAGAATTTGTCCAAGCCAAAACCTTACAACCCCAGGCTTCCCTTCATGAACAGCCTAGTGAGGAGAATGTAGTTCCCACTAATGAACCCATTGAACAAAGCACTCAAGAGGCTGAAACTAAAAATGTGCAAAGTAATGTACAAGACAACATACAAGAAAATTTACAAGAAAATGTGCAAGAGACTATGCCTTCACCTGTTCAAGAAACCCAAAAACCTACCTCTAGCCGAACAAAGAGAAAATGAAAAGAAATCTTTGTTCCAGTAAAAGAAGAGCCAAACCCTATAGTTGTGAGGCAAAAGAGAACTAAGAAGGGTCTTGCAGCAGTTACTCCTACAATAGAGACACCAAAAGGAAGAGGTGAGTAGAAAGCTATGATATTAGAAGAAATCCCTATAAGAAGAAGTCTTAGAATGAGAGGAAAAAA
This sequence comes from Cupressus sempervirens, assembly GCA_028749045.1. Lineage (NCBI taxonomy): Eukaryota > Viridiplantae > Streptophyta > Pinopsida > Cupressales > Cupressaceae > Cupressus > Cupressus sempervirens. The sequence continues at coordinate 515,577,170 of CM053787.1, forward strand.
TTTCAAAGAATCCCCCTCATCCAAGCCATATATTAAAGAATCCCCTATACAAATTGTTATTGATCACTCTCCTCCTCACCTTGAAATTGGAAACATTCTTGAAAACCCTAATGAGGAATGTAGGGTTGAGGTTAATGAAAATCCAAATGATACCCCAGTAGGCCAACCAAGTACTTCAAGCTATAGGAATGAAATAGTTCCTAAGAAAGTTTATCCAAACACTACCCTAGTTCCCTATAAATCAGCATGGTTTATTGATATTGTAGAACAATTATGGAGGGAACAGAGAAAGAGGAAAAGAAACCATGAGGAAGACTGTGGTTCCATTACCCTATAGAAACTCCTTTTTCAATTTTTTGGACAACATATGTTTTCTAAGGCCTTATGGGAAGAGGAGAGGAAAAGAATGAAGAAAGACATAGTGTTTATTAATATAGAAATTACAGATTAAAAGAGCAATTGGCGAATAAAAAACAAAGGATGGAACATGCCCTCAAATTGGTTGATCAAGCACTTTCCTATAGACCGTCGCCACCAATTTATGCTCTCTATTTAAAAGAAAAATTTATCTTATTCCAACTCATGCTTATCCTTAAGAATATAAATGTAGAGTTTAAATCAGTCCAGGAATTTTATTGTTTATATCAGACTCTACCATCCTAGTAGCAGAATTTTCTTTGTGAATTATATGTGCATAATTTTGTTATCCCTTCAAAAACCCAATGAAACCCTTTACTTTATATAGAGGATATAAATTTAAGAGGTTTGATGTCCTGGATGTCTAATGAAGCAAACTATGATAGGTAACTGAATAATTACAAAGAGGAGGAAAGGACAGAACCCCTACCATTAAAAGCAGAAAGCAACAAACTAGAAGAAGCTCTTAGGGACTGGTTCAAGTTAACTTATGGGGATAAGAACAAGGGAGTAAGGGATAGAATCTTCACTGCCAGAGCTAAGGCCTATGCTGATTATGTGAACTTTACCTACTTTTCTTACTAGAGAGCTATGGCTAGTGCTATAAGTAGATGGGCCAGATTAGCTGAGTCACTTAAAAGGTCAGAGCCACATAGTCCCATCAACTTGGAAGTTTCCCTTCATCAAGCTCCAAAGTATCTAAAGCTAGAAAATAGGCTACACCTGAATTATGGTGCCCACTCACTATGCAACCTCTAATGCTCATGTGGCCTTTATATGACATTAATGTTGATAGACTTGAAAAGTTGTAGGAGGAAAATAGAAGGGAGGTTTGGGAAAGAACACGAGGATTCTACTACACCTTCAAGAGCAACAAGAAAGGAAGGGCAAAAGTGGGGGAATTCAGGTCACTGACTAGGAAATGCCATGCTTGAGGACAAGCATTAGTTTACCAAGGGGAAGATGATGAGGCTAATTATTGCCTCTATTTCATGATAGTTCTTAAACACTTTGTTAATACTCTATTTCATTTTCATCAAGATATTTGTGGATCTATGTTTACCTAAACCAATGATTAACCTATGGGTAGATAGTATGTCATCTTTCGCCGATATCATATATATGATGTAGTATTTCATACAATTAACAAAATGTGTGTTCTTATAATTGAATTTAATTTGAAAATGCTTATTTGCAATTATCTGTGCATTATAACTAACCTGTTAGCAATGAAGCTGAAAGATGATTGGAAGAATTCAAAGATGAGCATGAAGATAGCCAATAGCATTCAAGGAGAAAATAATGCTGAGGTGGAGCCATGGTGGAGGGAAGTCATAATGGTTCCAAAGGAGATGACAATGAGTATGGAGGAGCTATGAAGACTTACTACATTCTCATCATTTATTCCTATGGCAAGCAGATGTTTAGACTTTATTATTCCTACCTTAAGCCGTTATCTCTTCTTCCCACCTTGAGTTGTTATTTTCCTTCTTTCTCTCCTAGGGATTTATAGCTAGGTTATTTACTTTTCTATTATGGAAGAAGTGTCAATCTCCTATATATAAGAATTGGATCAAGTGTGTTAGTTTAGTTAGAAAAAAAAAGAGTTTATGAGAACAGACTATTAACTTTTACAATGAGTTGTATTTTTATAGTTCTATGTATTGTTTCCATGTAATTAATTTTTGAAATGTAATGAAATAGTTTTTGGCTTCTATCCTGTGTTAGTAGTTTAGTTGAAGTTGACCAAAGAAGCCCACTTCGAAGGTGGATTAGATTATCTGATAGTATAGATTATTTCCAAGCATTTTTAGTATTGTAAGTAGAAGTTGTAAGTTCCTATAGCATCTCACTTCATGAATGTTCTTGCAGCATATGTGAGAACAGTTATAGTGGATGAACTGAGTTAGAATATTTGTAAACCTTTCATTATATTTCCAGTATTCATAGACTTAAGTGTGTTAGTTTCCTGCAACAATAGTGTAAGTTCTTTTCCTTGCATTTTACTTTCCTGCAACATAAGCTTAGTGACTCATTAAGAGACCTAGTGCACACATTGTGTCGACCATTTTAAGTATATGTCCCTAGGTTGAAAAGATTAAATGCATCTCATAGTGGAAAAAATAGTCCTTAGATTGAATACATTATTCCTAAGCATGGCCTAGATCATGATTATGATACACCTATTGTGAGGTGGACCACTACTCTCAGTATTTTCTAGCCTTTAGAGGCTCATTTTCAAGTACTTGGCAACTCCAACCCTACATTCTGATTTCTAGAAAAAAGTTGTGATTCATGCCCAAAGATCATACAAGAGAATCTTCTAGAGGTAACTTCCAATGCATTGAGCTCTCATTTTCAAACCCTAGAAGAAAGAGAAATGGATCATCTCTATCACTAGTTAGGAGTGTAATAGTAACAAATGCACCCTCCACTCCCCCTATTGGTAGATCTTACCCTAGGTTGCCATCTTTTCATCTAAACAGATCATTATTTCATATGGCACAACCTAGAGCACATGCATTTTCCACCTTTAATGGTAAGAGTCCTCTCCTTTTGGCTCAAAAGTATACTTGAGTTCACTGGTTAAACTTCCACCTCCCCTATAGAACATATTCAAGAGATTTCAAATATTTGTAATATACATGGTATTACAAAACATGATGTTGTTGTTAGGCTTATAGCTTCATCCTTAAAAGGAAAAGCATTACAATGGTATAGAGGTTTTCCACACAACTCTATCACTAATTGGGATGGTTTAGGAGTAGGACTTTGCAAGCATTTTGGAGATAAAACTGATCATTATCACTTTTGAAGCAGTTGAAAAATATGAAGAGAGTGGCCCATGAATATATGAGAGATTTTAATTATAGATTTCAAAAGACATGGGATAGAATACCTACTACAATAAAGCCTTCCCCTCGTAATGCTTTTTTACATTACCTCAGAGCCTTTAATAGTGACATATATAGATACCATAGTCAAAACTATGGGAGGAGATACATTACCTGATGCTTATGAAATTGCTATAAGGGTAGAAAATATCTTGATGCTAGGGGAGAAATTAGCTACAAGACCTCCAATGCATTTCTTTCCTAACATGCTCAACCATCAGCCCATTTTAGCCCCTATCCCTACCACATCTATAAGTTAGCCCCTTGGTATTGTCTATTTAGTCTCCACATATTTAAATGGAATAGATGAAATTAAAGATATGATGCAGTCTATGATGCAAAATATAGACAATAAGTTGTAGGGTTAGGAGAAGAAGCTAGAGGATAGCTTCTCAGTGATAAAAAAGATGAGTAACAAGGTGGTGACCCTAGAAAGGCAACAAGCTCAAAATAATAAGCCTCACCCACTTCAGTATCAAGGTCCCATACATAGTAGGGCCCCAAATCAAAGTTAGATTTATGTTCCCTACAATCAAAATAGACCTATTGATAATGCCCCTGCTACAAATACAAACCCAAATAGGGCTTTAGTCCCTCAAAAAAATATTGCTAAAGATCAAGACTTCTGCCCTTCCTGTAACTATTCATATGGTTATTGTATGTGTTAGAGGGAAGAATCTTACTTAGGATTAACTACACAAGAGCATGTGGTAGGAAAAAAATATGATGTTAGTCAACCTACTAAACCATCAACTAGGAGAGCATTGCCATACCAATTAGGATGTCATAGCTCACAACACTAGAAGTAAGATGAGAGTTGTTGAAGATGCTACATCTCCCTCACCTAATCAATCTTCAACTTTAGATGCTTCTCCTCATGTCCCAATAATGAATACACCACCAAGCATGGCTACCCAACATCAACAAGACTCAAATAGATGGAAGCCCAATGAATCTCAACCTGCTCATGTTCAGTCACCCATGCTTGTAGCTCCTAAAGTTCCAACTAAAGTGGTAGGTGCTCCTCTTAACATTTTAGATCAAATGAAGAGGGCTACTATCAGTCTCTCCATATGGGATGTTGTTGTTGCCATGCCTTCATAGAGGAAGCTATTACAACAAGAATTAGAGAGCATGGAACCATCTAGAGAGGAGAATGCATCTAGCCTGGTGCACCCAATAAAAGGGGGAGAAACAAGTAACAAGATCAAGCCTCCTCCCTTTTATGTTTTCTTGATCACAGGAGATAAACTATTCCATAATTGCATGATTGATTCAGGGGATAGCTGTTCTATAATGCCTAGAAGTGTAGCTGATCTCCTTGGCAATAAATATGAGCCCATAGTTAGGGATGTACTCCAATTATATGGAAGCTCTATCAAGACTATATGAATCTCAAAAAATGTAGAGATGGCATTGCATGCTTGCCCTAGTTATACTATTACACAAGATATATCAGCAGTTGGGGTCAAACCCCATTTTGTCATATGTCTTTCTAGGGATTGTACTACACAAATAGGTGGCTATATTTCATCTAATTGATCTTACATATTTTTTAGATCAAGGTATGGAACAAAAGCTTCCATAAGAGTAGAGCCTCTAGCCCTCAATCATATAGAGACCTATACTCCAAGTCCCATAAACATGAATTGCACTATTTTTGAAGAAGAGGATGGAGACATAACACATGAGCCTGCTACTTCCTTAGCAGAGGTGCCTAATTATCTTTTGGATGAGTGGGCCACTACTTATCAATTTGACCCAATACACGAAGCCCTAGAGATAGGCCTTGGAACATACTATAAATCAGAAAAATATGCCCTTATTCCTAGTCTCATGAAGACACAAGAAGATATTGATGAATTATGGAGCATGTTTTTTGATGGCTCAAGGAATAAGAATGGTATAGGGGCTGATGTCATGCTCATTTCCCCTAAATTGGAGAAGTATTATTTCTCTTATAGGCTCCAATTCAGCTGCACCAATAATGTAACAGAGTATAAGGCTATGATCCAAGGTCTCCAATTTGCACAAAAGAGAAGAATCAAGGCTCTAAGGGTATTTAGGGATAGTGAACTGATTATTAATCAAGTAAGAGCCAAAATTTCAAAAAGAGAAACCTCCTCAAAGCATATAAACATAGAGTGTGGGATTTGCTTGAGGTTTTTCAAGCATTTAACATTTAGAGCATTCCTAGAAGAGAAAAAGAACATGTTGATGGACTTGCAACAATTGGTGCTTCTTATGATGTACCAGAGCATGCCAAGGATAAAAAGGAGCAACATATCAGAGTGGTTGTAAGACTTCCAATTCCAAACAATGATACCAATTGGCAAGTCTTGACTTTGATGTGCAGATTATCAATTTTTGCAAAGTGAAGCAGAATTCTTTGAGAGGAACCAATCTAAGCTACAAGGCCGGTATGGTGATCAAATCATGAACCTCTGTCCAAACAAGTTACCCAAAGGCCTAATCACTTTGGAGAGTATCTTCAATCCTGGTGATCAAGCAAGGAGTATAGGTTTGAATTTAGCTACAAACAAAGATGATCACATACCAGTTGCAATTGTTGACAGAAAGACTCTCAGTTTGGGAAAGGTATGCTCTGAAGTTGAGCAAGCAAATTTTGTTCATTTATGTCAAGAATTTAATGATGCATTTGCATGGATAAATTTAGGGTAAAATTTAAGAAAAACCCCTCCATAAAAATATATAAATTATTGGCGAATCTTTCATTATTTTAAAAAAACCAAAAAAAATTATCGACGATTCTCTCAAATTTTATATTTTATTTATGTTATTTACATTGGCAATTATTTTGGCATCATAATTTTTGAGTAGAAAATATTGGAAAATCTCAATAATAATAGGAAGTTCGCTAATCATCATGGAATATTACAAATCAAAACTGAACATGTTTTATCTCATGGATACTTTGAGGATAATTACATTATATTTTAAATCAATAGTGAAAACTAAATATTGGTAATATATCCCTAAAGTAACTAATAATTATGATAGATATTGGTGAATTAATTTTAATTTCTTCGATAATATATAATATTTAGGTGAATCAAATCTAATCATGTATCAAATATTGTGGGAAATCTTTGAGTTTAATTTTTTAATAAAATGAATTATTGAGCGATTTTAAATATTTTAAAACTAAATTTAATAAAAATGTGGTAATTTAGGTTGCATTAAATCTTAAATTATTAGCCAAATTAATAGAAATTTTTTTCTAAAATTCACAAAATTATGAATATTCACCACTAAAAAACACGCTAGATATATGATGATTTAAAGGGTTTTGACCCAAGTTTGTTTCAACATGCCAAAGATTTAAGGATAATGCCAAACCTATTAGACATAAATAGAGACCAATCAATCCTAAGATTGAGCCATTAATGAAAAAGGATTTACTCAAGGTTATAGAGGCCAATATAATTTTTCCTATTAAACATTCCTCTTGGGTAGCTAACATTGTTCCTATTAGGAAGAAGAATGGGGAAATTAGACTATGTGTAGATTTTAGGGACCTTAATAGGGCTTCTCTTAAAGATCACCATCCTCTCTCTTCCATCGAACAAGTTCTATCCAAGGTAAGTAGTTCAAAGAGATTTTCCTTCCTAGATGGGTTTTCAGGGTATAATCAAGTGTTAGTCCAAGAGTCTAATAGATATAGGACTGCTTTCACTAATAAATAGGGCACTTATGCCTATATCAAGATTCCTTTTGAACTAACTAATGCAGGTGCTACTTTTCAAAAGGAAGTGGAAATGGCTTTCAAGAATATGCTTGAGAGGTTTGTGTTGGTATACATTGATGATATAACAATCTACTCTAAGAATGTAGTAGATCACTTTGGTCATTTGAGGCAGGTGTTCACTAAATGCAGAGAATATGGTGTGTCACTAAATCCAATCAAGTGTGAGTTTTCTACTAATCAAGGAAAATTGTTTGGACAAATTGTGTCTAAAGAGGGTTTGACTATTGATCCCAAGAGAACAAAGGCAATCCTCGCTCTCCCACTTCCTACTCATAAGAAAGGGTTGCAAAGCTTCCTTGGTAGAATCAAATTTCTAAGAAGATTTATCCCTAATCTTGCTACCATGGTTAATCCCCTTACAAATATGCTAAAAAAGAATGTGGTCTTCACTTGGACAAGGGAAGGGAGAGCTAGTTTTGAAGAGATTAAGGTAGCAATAGCATCAACTCCTACCCTTATCAATACCAATTTTGATAAGGATTTAATTCCTTACACCCTAGGGGGTAAGTCAAGTGTCTCAGCGATCTTAACTCAATTAAATGTTACAAATGAAGAACAACCAATAGCCTTTTTTAGTGAAGGGCTAAAGGACTATGAAGATAAGTATAGTTATGTAGAAAAATAGGTTCTCTCTATTATAAGGGCCTTAAAGAAGGTCATACATCTTTTGTCAAATAACAGGATCCAAAGCTTAGTCCCTGATACAATAGTGAAGGACTTTCTTTTAAATAGGGATGCTAATAAGAAGAGGGTTGGATGGATCACTAAGGTCATGGAGTATGACATAGATATCAAGATAACTAAGCTGGTCAGGGGTAAAGGGTTATGTGAACATATGATTTCATCCCAAGAGCCAACTAAGGAAGTTGCCCTAGTTATAGAAGATACAGAACCAATAGGGGATGGAAATCTGAATGATTGGATTCAAGACATGACAACCTTCTTTTTTGAAGGAGGATATTCACAAGGATTAAGCAGAACCAAAAGAAGGCAATTCAAATTTTAGTCTATCCCTTTTGTCCTAGTGGATGGGATTATTTTCAGAAAGGATCTTAATGGAGCCTTATTAAGATGTATCAACCTTGATTAGACAAATGGGATGATTAAAGAATTTCATGATGGTCCTAATGGTGGCCATTTCTCAGCTAGAACAACAACTATGAAGATCATGAGAGTTGGTTATTATTGGCCAACTGTGTTTCATAACTGCTATAAATATGTAAATAAATGTGAGAAGTGTTCTTTCTTGTTAGGAAAACATAGATTAGAAGCTCTTCCCCTACATCTTATTCAGGTTAATCAACCATTTTCCCAATGGGGGTTGGACTTTATTGGTCCAATCAATCCACTTTCTAGCTTTAGTCACAAGTGGATCATAGTTACAACTGATTATTTTACAAGGTGGACAGAAGCAATAGCCTTGAAGGATGCCACAGAGACTTCAGTGGTTGAATTTCTTGATGAAATTGTCACCAAGTTTGGTGTTCCTTCAACAAAAATATCAGATAATGCCAAGTCTTTTGTTGGGACCCACATTTGTTCTTGGATAGTTAACCATGGTATCTATTTAAGTACTTCCTCAAATTACTATCCCTAAGGTAATAATAGCTTGGTCGAGTCCTCTAATAGGAACCTAACCAAAATTATGAAGAGGACTATTGAGGACAACTAGAGCTATTGGCATTAAAAATTAAAGACTGTAAGAATTTGGTATAGCTCTGATACCATGTAAGAATTTGCCTAAGGGAAAAAATCACCCAGGAACTAAGAACTCAAACACAAGCACAACTGTAGGCTAAAAATGGATATGAACCTTATCCAACATTCTAGATGAGTGGATAAGAATGAGAAGGTTGTAGACATCATGTGCTTAATCAGTGTGCTAACTCCTGTGTTTTAGACACCATGTGCATAAAAGAGGTGCGAACTCCTGTGTTGTCAACATGACAACTTACAAGAGTACGCATACTCCTAGGTGGCTAATAAATAAATAATAAAAATATGCATTAACCTAAGTAAACTTAAGTAAGTGTAATAAGTAAATACTTATTTACACCAACACCCCCCCTTAAGTGCAACTTAGGGGAATGCCCTTAAGCTTATGAAATCTAGGATGCAATGCATGATGGGTCCTAGCTACTAGGCCATGTTAGGTACCCATGTACAAAATGAAGATGCAAATCTCTCATAAAGTGGGGAAAAAGGGAAAACCTCATGGGAAAAACCCTCCCCCAAAAAGAGAGATGAAAAGAGATGCATGGATGGATGGAGTAATCAAGACCCCCCATTATGACATACATCTAGTATATACAAGAGAGAAATGGAGAAGGACAAAACCCTCTAAGAGGAAAAAGTCCCCCCCAAAAAGGAGAAGAAGGAGACAAGGTAGTCCCCCTCCCCCCCAAAAGTAGTGTGTCGATTAGTGAGAAATGCTTTGACGTAGAAGCTGATCCATGACCATGTGGTGATGTTCCTCCCCTTTGGAAGAAACAAAGGCAAGGGTACCTATGAGATATGTCCCCTATATGGAGAAGGAATCTCTATGATGACCAATGTTGCTAAAGCCTATTCAAGTGGCCCTGTGTCAATAATGATTATGGCTTCCTCCAAAATTGCTAAAGAGAAGTACAGATCAAACAAGGAGTGATTGAGAACCTATTTCAGGAAACCAATAGTCTTCTCACCTATGAAAGAGACCTCCTGCAGATGTTGTACATAAGAATCCACAATCACGCCAACCTGGGAAGATTGATCATGTAGAGAATGTGCAATAACTATAGAAGAATCTGCCTCAGCAAAGAGAAGCAAGAAATCATCATAAAAGTCTCCCATATTTGGTGTGTGTGACTCCAAGAATAGAGCTGAAATGTCTAGCAAGAAATCATCACTTGGAAGACCATGTGTACCCTACAGTACTGAAGTACATGAATCTGTCTTCAATGTGAGACTCCATGAATAGGCCTGCAAGGGCAAGGAGGAAGTCATCGCATGAAGGTAAAGTAGGAAGACATGAAGGGTCTTGTTGCACTGAATCTAAAGCATTTGTGGTTATAACAGGATCAGTAGAAACAATAGGAGCTAGAGGTGTGATCTCATCTAGAGTTGAAGAAACCATAGCTGGAGTGACTAGATGTAGAATGTTCTCTGGAGATGGAGGATCACATGGATCTCTATATGCTTTCCAAATAGACATCCAAATATCACAAGGAAAATGTGCCAATCTAAGAAGAGCAAAAGATTCCTTACTCATACTTTTACGTAGGAATTGATTAAGGTTGATAATATATGTCCAATTAAAATGTGGTGGCATTGAATAGAGATAAGAAAGCAATCTTGGATGTTCTCTTAGATGGTCAATTATCAAAGTCCTCCATTTTTTATAATTCCTTGTTGTCAACTGTGGTCTAATACCAGACTGACAAATCTAACAAGACTCCATGAGATCAATCAATGAACCTCCAAAATATCAAAGAGAATCAAAGAACCCCCCCCCCCCCCCCCCCCCTGCCCAATGAATGATTTAGGCACTTGATAGCCACTTGCCAATTTGTAGCCTATTTCTGAAAGGAGTATTTCTATGCATAGAACTTATAATCTAATTGTAGATCTAGAAGTAGACAAAAAAATACACACTTTCAAAAAAAATAGAACCTAATTATGTATCTAGATGAGCCCGTACCAAGCATTTTAAGTGACAAAAATTAAGATTTGCAACTTGTAGAAAAATTTAGGAACAAAGATGTCAAATCACCTACACCAATGTGTAGATCATGAAATCCTACCCCAAAAAAAAAATTGCTTGCAAAAACGAGTCTGTATGAGGGAGATATCATTGTTTGAAAATCATTGCTGTTGTTATTTTTTCTGAATTGCTGTCACACCTCCAAAAAATAAATGGCTCTAGATTTTGCCTCAGATGTTCGATTTGGATGAAACAAAATCCAATCTTGGAGTTTTTGGACTTCTAATGTGATGTAAATATCTAATTTGAACCAAAAAGCTCCAATATTCAACTACAAAAAATCTCTCCTATTGCCATAAAGCCAAAAAAAATTTGAAAAATAATGTAGATCCGAAAAATAATAGTAGAGATGCAAATGAAGAAAAGTGTTGATCTAAAAATTAAATGTACAGATCTGAAATGATCATACCAATGCTGCAAATCGGTCTGTCGGGTGCCGATTTGCAAAAAAATTTGCCTCACAATCGACTTTGGCCTAGGGTAGGCAACTTTATAGCCAATTTTCATCGAATCAGTGTTCTCGATGCAATGGCAAGGTTAGATCTAGTTCTAGACACTATCAATTTTTGTAGTACTCCAAATTCAAGCTGAGGTGATGAAGCAACAATGGTCTCAAATGGCTATGTGATGAGAAAATATCCAAGAGCTCTGATACCATGTAATAATTTGGTATAGCTCTGATACCATGTAAGAATTTTCCTAAGGGAAAAATTTACCTAGGAACAAAGAACTCAAAAACAAGCACAACTATAGACCAAAAATGGATATGATCAATTAATCAGAGTATGTCCTAATACATTGCTTTGTTTAGTATATGATGTGATATTCAAACACACTAAGAGTGCTTGTATATAAAGGCCTCTCAGGAAGCACCTAGAATGTCTCTAGAAACAACCAAGAGACCAGATAAGCATTGACAACTAAGCACACACCTTATCCAACATTCTAGATGAATGGATAAGAATGAGAAGGTTGAAGACACCATGTGCTTAATTAGTGTGTTAACTCCTGTGTTGTAGACACCGTGTGTATAAAAGAGGTGTGGACTCCTGTGTTGTCAACATAACAACTCACAAGAGTATGCATAATCCTAGGTGGCTAATAAATAAATAATAAAAATATGCATTAACCTAGGTAAAATTAAGTAAGTGTAATAAGTAAATACTTATATACACCAAAAAAGACTACCCTCTGGGCTAACAAAATCACACCTAAGAGAGAAGTAGGGAGTTCACCTTTCATGCTAGTATATAGAAGGGAAGACAGGCTTCCTATTTCACTAGAGTTTCCCTCTCTTGAATTAACTCATCAATTGGAGCTAGTTGAAAATGATGCCATGACAGTCAAGATGGAAGAATTGATGGAGTTAGAAGAAAAGAGACAATAGGTGAAAAAGAGTTTTGACAAGAGGGCCAAAGTTAGGGTTTTTAGAGAGGGAGACCTTGTCCTCAAGTAGGATGTAGACTGAAGCAAATTAGGAAGGCACTCCAAATTTGATGCTATCTGGAGTGGACCTAATGTTATCACTAGTTGCAAGTAGGCCAATGCTTTCTAGCTATCTAGGCCCAATGGTGATGTCCTACCAATTCTAGTCAATGGAATTTACCTCAAACCCTACTTCTAAAGAGGGTTAGGGTTTTTTGTAAATATTAGGTTAGTTTCCAATTTTCCAAGAAGTGTTGAGCATAGGTTATCTCTTTGTAAGATAGCTAGGTTTTGAAGGTTTTGAAGTTGCAGTGAAGATAGCGTTTCAGAGTTTTTACAGTTGCAGAGGTTGTAGTTGTCTAGTATTTTTGTGATTTTAGCATGCAGATCTTAGTTTTTGTAACTCTAGCGCCCAATGGATGCTTAAGGCCACTAATCTCATGCTTATCTAACTAGCATCCCCTGAGTCACCAAAATTGTTAGCCATTTTTACCCCTCCCACCAAAATCTAAATTTTAAATTGCAAACATGTCTAATGGTCAATTGATTATTTCAAATTTGAAATTGTCACATGGGTCCAAATGCATCATGCTTTAACCCTTATTTTCCTAGGTCTAACCTTAGCCTTTCATAATTTTCATGTTATATCTTATGAACTATTTAAGTTGTGACTGTGTGATTTCTTTTTCATTGCCCACTCATAGGTTTTTAGCACTTAACACTCAAGTAAGCCATGAAGGGGCAAAATAACTAAATCTACAATCAGCGCAACTTCACAACATTTCATGCTAGCTCATTGCTCCTAGTTGTAATGATGTGAAATTAACTCTAGCAGATAGAATGTCATGCCCAAACTACGAGGGCAAAACACACAATTTTTTTTTTTTTTATAATTATAATGCTCAAGATGATAAGTTTGCGATCCCCTAACAAGAAAAGATTCTCTTTATTACATCATAAGTTTATAACTCTTGGTGGAGGAATACATTGTTAAACTGAAGCTCTCGATATAAAAATAATATCGTCATTTTCTTCATTTCATATTAATCTCAAAACACCAAATTTAAAACTTCCTCTATAACATTATAATTAAAGATAGATTGGACATTTATTACATAACATCTTTCATTTCATATGAGGTTAACACTATAAAAGAAAAATTTTAATCAATTTCAACTAGATCAAGTTCAATTATAAATCTCTTAGACAAATATCGCTTGACAATTAAATCGATATTGAAAAGTCACTATCAGAAAAACAATTAACTAGAATTAAAACATATTGTATATCAAATTTATTAACTTTAAACATTTCAGCCATTTTCACATATTAATAATCCATCGAAATCTTCTAAATTTAAATTTAATCAATTAACAATTAATTAAATTCTAACTAATTATGAAATTTAAAGCTTTCAAAAATTAACTACACAACTAAATAATAATAAAAGCAAGCTAAAATAACTTAATATAAAACTAACTACATTATCATTACAAAACTATATTAAAACTAACAACTATCTAAATCATTTAATATAACACAAATTTAAATACATAAAATAAAACTAACTAACTAACTTAACTTAATCTAAACTAACATCTAAACATTAACTTAATTTAAACATACTAAACTACAATTCAATAAACTTAAACTAATTTAAAAGCTTTGTTAATTAAACTAACATCTCGTAACTGACACAAGTCTAAACTTAATTAGATCTAAACTAACTAACTTAATAAATACTAACATCTAACCTAACACTAACTAAAATAAAAAAATGATACATAAACTAAACTACTAAACCTAACTCAGTCATAACTCCCTACACTCAGCAATGTACAGAGGGCAAGGAGTGGCGGTAACCACCATTAGATCGTACGTGGGCACAAGGCCCAAGCCTGTCCCACTCATGTTGAACGAAGGTGATTCGAGAGAAATTTAGAGATTTTGATGAAAGATTGGTTATTTAGCCATTTATTTAGAAATATCTACATTTTAGTATGCCAGTTGATCGATCTGGTATGTGTTGTACAGGTCCACGTCTCTTTTCAGTGATCCATTTTTCTCACGGCTTATTATTTGGGCTTGGATGATAAAATTAGAACTTCGAATGTGCCAGTTAAGCCCGGCCTAAAATTAGAGTTGTTTTGAGGTAGAAGTGCCTCCCTTGTACATAAAAAATGCTGCTCCATTCAACTATATTACTGCCTTACCAATTTACAATTTCACTTGCATTTTCACAATTCCAGATATTTCTCTCTTCCACTAATCTTTTGATCTATAGAATTTAAATACTCTTATACATAGTTTCCATTTGAGAATATCATCATCCTCAAATAAAAAAAAAACTATTTGACTATTACACTATTTTGCAAAATCAATAGTTTCTTGTTACCTTGAACTGCTGCGGCAGTTTCCCTTTGGCACGGGTCATCAGCAAGCTTTTGAAAAAAAAGATCTTTATCCTTCAGGATTTGACTTATTCTCATTCTATTTTCAACTTGAATCAAAATTCACATACTTTGGACTCTTGCTTGGTGGCTTCAAACTTTCCTGCAAAGACAAATGACAATTTTATAACTTCTGTGATCTGCTCCTCCCAAATCGATTTGCATCTTGGCTGGGCACTTAACTCTCTGTGGCCTTGGTCTCAAGCGGTGGATGAGCAAGTAATTCTTTAAGTTTCTTCTTTCAAAACATTAATACTTAACCAAGAAGATATATGTGCCCCAAGTTAAGAACTGGGGGCAAGGATTGGCGCTAACCACCATCAGATCGTACGTGGGCACAAGGCCCAAGCCTGTCCCACTCATGTTGAACCATGCCGACCTCTCCCTCCAAGCGCATGATATGACTGCTGAGTTGGGAGGTGGAAAGAAGGAGAATGAATAAGTAGTAGACTTTGCATTGCGAAATTCATTTCAAATGCAACCTGCCACTGCCCTATCAGGTACTCAAGTACTCTCAGGCTGCGAATTGGGTGGAAGGTACAGGGCTTGTGTCAGCATTAAAACATTGTTGACTTTGGTTTTAAAAAAATTAATGTCTGCCCTTTGCTTGCGCCTAGGAAAAGGATGGAGGATGAGTTATAACAAAAAGTTTTTTTGGTGGAGTTAGGATATTTAATTTCAAAAGTAATAGATTTATATTCCTTTTATAAGATTTTAATATTAGATTTCTATTGGAAACCAAAGGAATAATACAGAGAATATTCTCTGTGACTTGGGGAATTATAATTTTCTTCCCATACATTTTCCAGAGAGGTTTTTCACTCCTGGAGTTGCACATTTGTATTTGGAAGTCAATAATTTTGACTAAGTATTGCCATGATATGAATTTATTGAAAAGGAACAACATAGAAATTTATCAATTCTATTGTCACCTTGATTTCCTATCAACAAGCATATTAACAAAAAGCACATAAGGATATCATTCCTTTTGACTTTCATCTCATAATTTATGTTGCTATCTATTTATTTTGAATTCAATGAAATACCAAAATCTCTTAATCAAATTGATTTTTGATCTTAATGAACTTAACAAGGAATATGATCCTATATTCAGAATTTCAAAAGGTGATGGGTAATTCTTAATCAAATTTAATTGTGTTTCTAAAGGAACTTAACAATGAAAGAGATAACTTGGTGATCT
The DNA here is from genome assembly GCA_028749045.1 of Cupressus sempervirens. Classification (NCBI taxonomy): domain Eukaryota; kingdom Viridiplantae; phylum Streptophyta; class Pinopsida; order Cupressales; family Cupressaceae; genus Cupressus; species Cupressus sempervirens. Next base: position 515,593,068 of record CM053787.1, read on the forward strand.
CAAGAAGGATTATTATTTCATCTCAATACTCCAAACATCGAATTGAAAACTCAACACATCAATTGCCTTTCATTACCATGATTGAAAAACTTGCAAATTTTATAATTCAAGACATCATCTATCATCCTATTTTCTCACTTACATAACCCAAATTTGAAATCACAAGAAGACATTGCGAGGTAGATTTCATAATCTCTTTTTTTTTTCTCTATTATGCATCCTGGTTCAAGGCTCCATTGGGAAAGAACCAGTAAGAAAACCCGATGTCATTGCCAATTATTCACAATATAAATTTACATATGATTACATAAAATTTACAATTCAATGATAATCTCATCAAGCCTCTTCACAAGACTTTCTTCTTTTAACTTCAAATCTTCATGGAAACACAAGGAGAACAAGGCTGACCCAAGGTAATTCAACACAACACAAAGACACATTTCAACACACACCCATCCCGGTTTTAACACAATAGATCCATCCATAGGACCTTATTAGGGGGGGAGGTGGATTTTCCCAATGGGAGATGTCAATCACCATACCTTAACATAACCCTTTCGGGGTTAAAATTTAGGAACTTTCTTTGTTTCTCAAATGCCCTCTTGGGGCCAATTCAACAAGGATTTTCTTTCCTTTCCATACTCCAGATTTTACAATATCAACAAGGTATGTGATGACCGGTAGGGGCCCATACACCCTACCCTTTTTTCCCTCCTCTCACCATGAAAGGAGACTCTGCACCATTGAGGTCCAACTAAAGCCCTACCCCCACATGGCCACTTCTTCCCTATCCAAGGGTGAGTAATGCCAAAAAAAACCCCATGAAAACCCCTCAATACAATACATCAAGATGAACAAGAACACATCAAGAACAACACAAAAGAAACCCTCCAAATCAATCCCATCATACAAGCAAACAACAATTAAAAACACAACACAATGTGCAAGAACAAGCATGATCAAAACATGGAGAAAACAAAATACAAAGCCAAGAATCCTACCTTCACCAAGGAGTGATGGTAACAATGGAGGTTTGAGAAGAGCTTCCTTTTCCTCCTTCCATCTCCAACTATCTTCTAAGCTTTCTCTAAAAAAAATAGAGATTGGGTAACCACCCCACTAGACCAAGAAAGGCTTCTAATAAGCCTCAACTCAACCACCAAAAAGAGCAATAACTACACCCACCCACCTACAAATCTAGAAGCTCCTAACTTAACCCACGCCATGGTTAAACCCTAAGTGGAGGTGAGGTAAGGTAACTCAAGATAACCACTTGTAATTTTCGCACAAAGGTAAAATGACACTTTTTGAGTGGCCTCCAAAGTCAACAAAAGGGGCCTAGGGGTTGGAAAAGACCCCCAACCCATACCCATACCCTTTGGGTATAATTATTTCATGATTTAAAGCCTTAGGAATAGGTTTAGAGCCAAACAAAGCTAGGAATTAAATTAAGACCAACTAACAATTCTAACAATGCAAATTAAGCACCAATCTGGATTAGAGATGACTAAACTCGATTAACAATCAAATTAGCAACTGACACTAACTTAAACCAATTAAGGTCCTTGGGTTACACAGCTAATCCTAACTAGCATGCTAAGGAGCACAAACAATTCACGAGTGTCAAGCGACACTAAAAGAACATAGTTACAAACATTAACATTCACTGAACAAAGAAGATACATACGTACATCTCATAATACAATTACGTCAATTACGAACAACAAGGTTTCCAAAATTAACACATAGGGATCAGTTCGATTACTCCATTGGTTTCTTCAGCTAGAATATCTGCACACTCATTGCCCACATCAATAGTCCCGTAAAATCACATGTACATAAATGTATACGTATTCAAAAATTCACATAAATTAAAACATACATCAATAATGGTTTCTTCATCCTACTTAATTCTTAATCATTTAAAATCTCTTAAATCAAAGTCTTAATCCTACATTTACTAATTTCATCAACATACATATACATGAAACATTAAATGAAAATCATCAAATGTATCTGAAAGTAACATCACACAACATGAAATAATATAGTATAATATGTTCTAAGCATCAGATAATGTCTCGACATCTCGAGTCGTGAGTAACAAAAAGATAAAGTAACATCTAAGGCTATGAAGGGTCGGGGCGAGGCCTCACATTTCACGTGGATCATAGGGTCACTCATGGTTAAGATTAAATCAAGATCAATGCAGTGATTTTGTTTTTTCCTTTGCTCTACACATTCATAAGGTTAAAGTAGTCAACCATAGTTAGATGGGAAAATTTGTGAATCTCATTGTTTTCACAGTCAATTAGTTAAAATATGGACTCTAGTTTCAAGTCATGACCATGCAACTACCCTTCATTTTCTAGGTTGCAGAGGGTTAAGGGAAAATCATGGTTAATGCCACAAAACTGTGAAATCCCTTTGTTTGCATTATCACAGGGTTAAACATCAAACCCTAGTTCCAGGTTGCAAGCTTGCAATAGAATGGCACATGAACAAGTTGGGCCAAATTAAAACTTAAGCCAAGCAATAAGAAAGGGGTCAAAGTAAATATAATGATGCGACAACACTAGATTAGTCATAAGTATTGATGAGAATGGTAGACTATGGTTCTCCCTCAGCCATATGATCTTCCAAGATCAATGCATGACATTATTCCACAATGAGAAAGTGTACGATAAAAATATATGGCAAGATAGCGATGATGAAACATGTGTCTTGGTGGGCTCAAGTGGCAAGTAAGCAGTAGCAGTTAAGTTCATTTTCATAGGGTCACATGCATTTTATGTTACATCAATTTTAAGCTATAAAGCAATGATAACAACTAGAATGAACTCACAATTTTGCAAAGTAAAAAATTAGTTAGGATAAAAGGTGGTGAAGCTATGACTAGGGTACACCCAATAGGTTAGCATATAGTTAGAAAGCTAGATAGGGTGGCAAAATATTCAAATGGCATTGCACCACATGGTAGGATTAAGCGGTCAAATCTAGTTTACTTGTTGTTTTATTTGATTTGGCACATCAATAACATGGATTAAGAAGATCTTTTAAGGGTGGGTCAATCTTTTGATCACCTACAACCACTCTTCAATGTTCTCCATGCATAGTAAATGTAAAAAACACTTCCCTCATTGTGTGGTTATCTATCTATCTAGTCAGAATGATAATGGATGTCATTCCTATCTTCTCGAGGTTCTATTGGCATGAAATATATGATTTTCCTAAATTTAGATGTGTACCATGATTAGATCTTTCCTAGATTTTTTGTGATTGTTCTCTGCAACCTTAAATGTAGTTGTTGTGCTTTTCCTTAGGGTAGAAGCTATCTAAGTTATGCTTGCACTATAAAATCATATTTTGTAACCCTCCTTAGTGTTGGTCATTTTTTTAATTCTATAGCAATAGTATTTTATACTTTGTTACTGTGATTTCCTTTTGTCTATGAGTGAATGTAATCCTTTGCTTTACCTCATTCTCCCATCAATATTAGTATAAAATATTATTACCTCTATTGGTTTTTTATTTTCATTCTTCAATCTATATAACAATATTTACTCTTACCATTTGAATGTTATAGGGTGAAGTTCCTTCCTTGTGGCATTTCATTTGGTTTCTGATCTGTATGTAATTGTTGGATCAAGAAAAAGGTTGAATCAATGTATTTTGAGGTTATATTGATGAATAGTACATTTTTAGGTAAAGATATGGTTGAACAAACTATTTTGATGTATCACCCCCTTTAGAATAGGTTAGGTAGTTTTCTTTTATATATTCTTTCTCCCTTTTTCTCTCAAAGAGTAGTTAGGTGTACCCTGATGGTAAGGAAGTTGGCCTTCTCTGGAGACTCAATCTCATTGTTCAAGTCCCATAACTTGGATATTGTTTCCATGTTTCACAAGGTTTCCTAAGAAGTAGTTCCTCAAGAAAGGGTGCAAGATTTTGTGACAAAAAATGGCAAAACCCAAAAGTATTTCAACAAAATATCAAGGGAAAATTAGATCTTTGGGTGAAATGGGATCATCAAGGGTGTATTATAACCTTGATAACAATGTACAATACCAATTTTTAGTTCTCCATTCTAAAGAATGCCAAAAAGGGAACATAGATCTACAACTTGTTCATCAATTTGATATCAATAACCTGCAATAAAAAAGGTTTTTTAATTTATGATGGGGAGCCTTCCTTGGTAAAACCCTAGTTTAGTAATTAACCTTGAACTAAAATAGAATGAATGTAAAGAAATTATATGAATTCACCTTATAAAAGTAAGTCTCCTAAATCAAATGCACTGTACTTACTTGACCAATTGCTTTGGACCAAGAAGATGAAGATGAATGGATATAGAAGATGTATCAAATGATCTTGAATGGATTGAAGAAGATTGTGAAGATAAAATCCTTTAATTTTTTGAATTCATAAATCATTTATATTCAATGGAGAGATGCTTGATCACCTTGAATTCTTGAAGAAATTGATAACTTGATTGATTGAATGCTAGAGCTTGTTAGTTCATGGATTGCTTGAACACTTGAGAATGAGATATGAAAATGGAGAAAATGGAAGGGTTTATATAGATCTCAAATTTGAATAAATCTTATAGGCTGACCCACATAGGAATTAACACTCTTAAAATTCTTGAATATAGAACCCAAAGAGGAGACCTGAAATAGGGCCTTATTAGGGGCACACTACACCCTAGATCGGTCCATTAGGGGTAAATGTGTGTCCTTGATTATCTAATTAGGGGTATAATACACCCTTGATTAGTTAAGAGCACATTGTACCCCTAATGGTTAAGTGGATAAATGCTTGGCATTGTCTCAGGACTCCAAAACATGTCCCACAATTCAAAAATTGAGTCCAAATTTTGAGGAAATCCCATTCTGATGCAAAGATTAGATTCCAAGTGGATAGATAACCAAAGGAAGGATCTAGGAGGATAGATCCCAACTCAAGCTCAATGCCATGGAAATAAGTTATTTAAAGAGAATCTATTAGGTTTTACCCCAATTCCACCTAGGAGAAAGGATAAAAAAGGGAAGATAAGATAAAAGATGTAAGGAGATTGATGATATCACATTATATTAATAGGTGTTAAACATTCATTAAAATAGAGTGAATCAATTTAAGATGGTACACTGCTAAATATTTTCCATTTCCCCCAAAAACAATTATATCAAGTATGACATATTATCATTCCCCAAAGGAAGTATGAATACAAAATAATATAATAATGACACGTAAGAGCTATAAAGAAGAGTATTTTTGCGCTACTATAATGGAGACCAAAAATAATTTTTTCTACCACATTGTAAATCCCAGAAGATAAACACAAGGATAAAATTATGAATATTGGAACATGTGCAATATAACATATAACAACATGTATAAGAAATGAGATACAAATAGAAGAATGATACGATATTTTGATTCCCTTTCACCTTGTGCCAATGAAGCAACTTGGGTCATCTAAAGAAATATAAGTAAACATTTAACAAGAACATGATTGGGGAACCATATCATAATAGGAAAATACATAAAAATATACTATGCTAGAGCACTAACTTGCATTTCACTCATCCCTAATCTCAATCAGTAGTATGTAGAGAAGGTGGACAACCTACAAGATGAGAAATGCCCAACACCATAGGAACAATAGCTAAGTATAAATAGGGAACCCCTTTAGGATTCATGATTCTCAAGAGTTGATCAAAATGAAAGATGTGTAAAAAGCATGTTAGGAAAATTAACATCAAGATCAATAATCTTATGCTCATCATCATCTAATATATCTTCTTCATCCAAATATCAAATTTATCTAGATCATGAGTATGATTAACTTCCTCTATAGACATAGGATGATCTAAGGAAGGAGAAGAAGAATGAGAAGTATGTATACAAGCATTAGCTTAAGCTTGATGGTTCTTTCAATCTTCACAAGTATGATAGTTATGTTTAGTATTGTCATAAATTTGTTGAGAAGAAGAAGGATCAATATAGATAGGTTCATTACCATTGTTAGATGGGTGAATAGTGTAATACCCCTAAATTGGCACATTGGTATTTTGAACCAATTTCGGTTTATCAATATTACTTAAGACCTATTGTATTAGACATTTCTAATTTTGATAATCTCTACTCAACCTAAGTGTCAAATGTAGAAAATCATTAATCTGTATTAATCACTTACTTTACTTAATTCCTAAATATTAATTGAATTAGCTAAATCAAACTTCTTAATTTATTTAATTTAATTATAAGTCATAAGTACTTTAATTAAATAAAATCTACCACTTTAGATAATACACATAAAGAAGGAATTAAAATACTTGGGTTTAATTAAATATATATCATAATTATTGAAACTAATTATTTATTTAATTAGAATATCTAATTATGACCACATCTTTGAATGGATCAATAACCTTTCCTATCTCATCTCATATGAAAAAATAATTAATAATATTGATTAATTCAAATATGTCCTCATAATTGTTGAAACTAATTATTTAATTAATTACAAAATCTAATTATGAGCACATGTTTGAGTGGATCATTGTTATCTCCTATTTCCTCCCATTCAACTCCATCAAAAATCGAGGACTCAATCTTATCTTCAATCATAACCATACACTCAAATCAATCTTGATCATTGATCAAATTCCAAGATTCTATAAAAGAAACCTTCAACCTCTTAGTTTAAAGGATGCATATGAAAAGTATTGAATTAATGGTAATTTGATTACTCAAGTGCCTTGCATTTGAATTTTCTCTTTCTTTCATATGCTCATTATTTAGACTAAAATACATTCATCTAGTTATTACTTTCTATTGTTCTTAGATTAACTTCAATTTCAATTAGACTAATCTTTGTATCTTTGGATTCGAAAAACATCAAAAACATAGATCAGATTGCATTTGCATACTTTCAAGTCCTTCATACTAGTTTGGTTTGATTGTTAATCTCTCAATCCTAAGAGTGAATAGCAAAACCTCGTCTAGTTAGAAGGCAACAAATCACTTTGTTTAGTTATGCCAAATGGACAATCCCATGTTCATTTCAAGATGTTTGTAACATGTAAAGATCATGTTGAAGTGTGTGTGGATTTAGAGGCCCATAATTAGCACTCACATTTCTGGTGGCCACCATGGGGTAGAAATGTAGCCTCAATTTTTAATTAGTTTTCAACATTCTAACATTTCTGTCTATACAATTCAATGATTTTTTGTGCAATAAGATCATTTCTCACATGAAGAAACTAAATATTTGAATTCATCTATGTACTTTCTCATGTGATAAAGTGTATGCTCATGTGAAGAAAGCAATTTCTTGTGTGGTACATAGTATATCCTCATGCAGAACCCTATAGAGTCTCGCACAAGATTTGACACTAGTAATGACAAACTTGCAATTTTGAATTATATTTTTCAAAAATTTCTTTGATGTAACACTTGTTTTTGAAGCATCTTTTTTAAATAAAAAAAAATTGGAGCAGCTTAACAATGGTTTGTTGATCGATTATCAAAGACACCTTGATACAAACATACAAATAGTACTAATAGTTTAATTGTAGGATGTTCAGTCAAAGATTCTCTTGTCAAAGAATAAATTCAAACCTACTCAAACAATGTGTCTATTTTAATGCTTTCTTACACACATATTTTAATAGGGCTTTTGAACTTCATAGGGCTCTATACAAAGGAATAGGGGAGTATATTCTTTGCTACTTGGAAGTGATGCCCAAGAGTAAATTAGAAACCTAAACTCCTTTGGAAGATGGTACTCAAGGGAGGCAAGAAAATTAGTGGTTCTCCCAAGAAAATATTTTTTATGAAGAGATGATGATTTCCTTTTAGGAAAATCAAAATCTTGGAAAAAGACACATTGGGATTGATAAAATAACTTGGTTATGAACATGTTCTGTGTGTTTGGGTAAGGTGACAAGGTAGAGGAGTATTCTCTGTTCCCTTTAGGAAAATCAGAAACTTTGACCCTTGAATCTGAGCTACAATCTAAGTCAACCTTTAGAGGGCCTCTTAGAGTGATCCAACCTCTGGAAATGACCCAAGTGAGCACACACCTTTTTTCAATGATTCAAATTCACTCTAATAAAGAATATTTGTAGAGAGAAAGAATCCAAAGCCATATTAATTTCTTCTTCTTGATTTTGATATTGCATATCAAGAAGAGGCTTTGTCTGTTGCACAAGCGGCAATGCCCCCAATCTTGCTAGTCAAGTATGTGCACTTATGGATGTTAGTGTGGTCTGCTGGCCTCAACTTCATTTGTGAAGCCACCAGAGATTAATATGAATGGAAGCCAAGTAAAAACTTTGTAGATAGTTTCTACCCAATTCGCCTTCGAAAGGGGGCATAATCTTTGTGCAAGGAGGGGGAAGGATATCTCCTCTAGATCCTTTCCATAGGCATATACAAGGATGTTGGAAGGTGGTATATGCCCTTGAACCCTGCCACAAGGTTCTCATTTAGTGTATATGTTATTGAGTCCTTGGAATACATTGAAAAAATGGGCACCCTCTATTAGGGTGAGATGACTGTGTAAGGTGAACACATGCACATAAGTTGTGAGACAAATATTTTGTTACCTCTACCATTTGTGGTTATAGGGATAAACAAGTGCCTTTTTCAAGTCTAAAAATTGTCCAAATCATTCAAAAACAAAAAGTTCAAGAATCCCCTATCCTTTCAAGTTGCTTTTTTCTCAGTTGGATTATTTATGACTAATGTTTGCATCCCTTGTCTGAAAAACAACTATTTCCTTACAAACCAACATGATGTCCAAAATCTAAAAATGATGTCCATGTATGCCTAAAAATTCCAAATATTGTTAGTACTTTTTTCATAAACTACCAAAATCATTAGAATCTATTCAATTATAGTCCAAATCTGTTAGTTTTTTCCTTTCCTCGCTTACATTTCTACAAAACTTTGCACAAGAAAATACACTATTAGTTAGCATTTTTTCACTTGGTCCTCTATACTTCCTTGCACAGGAAGCTGAGAATCCTCCCATGAGATTTTACCCAAACACTAAATGTTTGGTCAAAAACTTGTCATTACTACCAGTCTATCACTTCCTCGTACAAATTTGTTCAAATCTTCATGCAAGAAAACAATTGCAAAATTTTTGTTCTGAATCTTCACTTGGTTCATTGTACTTCCTAGTGCAGTCTTGGTTGAATCCTCATGAAAAATTTGGTCATAAAATTGTTGAAATTTCTCTACCAAAGGTGTTTCCTCACCTGGTTATTAGTATTTCCTTGCTTGAAAGTCATTTCCTCGTGCGAGTCTATCCAAAATTGTCCAAAAATAGTGACCTATGCTGAGTTCCCTCATCAAAACTCAATCCAAATTTGATCTGTATTTGAAAACATTTAGTCATTCCTCTGTCTACAACATTATAGAACTCAATTTTCTTGCTTAGTTGATCACTTCTGGTTTGCACATGAACTAGTCTCCTTACTTGGTTGTCCTATTTTTCTCTCTTGTGTTTTTCATACCTTATATCATGATAGTCAAAACTCTCAACTATTCTAGCCATTTTGTAGACTATTTATACCTAGATATACAACACACTTACTCACTTTGAGACAACATTTTAGTGTTATCCTTATTCAAACTTTATCTTAAGTCATTGTCTATGACTGTTGCAACAAGGAGTAGAAACATATTTCCTCTCCATAGACCATGACATTGTAGAGATAGAGGTAAAAATCATGGCAAGGGTCGCCCCCAAATTTACATATAGTCTAAATTTATTGAACGGTCCTTACAAACTCTTTCAAATGTTGGTCCACCTAGTGCTCAAAGAATATTTTCCATAAACTTGTAACAGAATAGGAATCCATTATATCAAGAACATCTAGATATTGACAAAACACCTACGTCTTTAAACAAAATAACTAAACTTTTGTTCCAAACATGTATATAGCTAACACATATTGAAACCTTCTACATTCCTAAAATGGCTAATCAAGATCAAGAAATAAGAGAAAATAGCAGGAGACAATACCAACAAGACTACCAAAGAAATAAAAGGGTGAAAGAACATTACAACGACACGAATGAATATGGGGATACTGAAGAGATACCCCAAGAAGAAATCTAGAAATGTCATAAGGATAAAAACTTTTAGAAAATGATGGAGATATTGCTCCATGATGAGAAAGAAAAATATTTTCTCAAACATTCTCAAGGAGCAGAACTACCTCAATATTTCAATGCTGAAACAATTGTCACACAAGAAGAAGAAATGAAAGCATTCAAGTTACAAAAACAACTTCAGTCCATGCAAGAGAAATTGGCCCAAATGGTGCATGACAAGGATAAACCAACTAAAACATACACGTTACACACCATTTGTCCATTTCCTTTCGACAAGTTATGTCTCCTTTTCCTAGAAGAGTTAAGTTACCCAAGTATGACAAATAATTAGGAACATCTAATCCCCAAGATCATTTGAGGGAGTTTGATGCTTTGTCTATGGAATTCATGCATAATCAAATGTTTCTCATGTGTTTGTTCCTACAAATTCTAGGCGGTCAAGCATGGAATGGTTTTCAAGATTACCTACTAGTATTAAAACCTTTGATGAGATTGTGGATATGTTTATTTATAAATATTCACATAATATTCAACATCAAGTCAACATAGGAGATTTGTGTAACCTTAAAAAAAAGATTGGAGAACCTTTGCTAACATTTCTCCAAAGATTGCGATAATTGTATACCAAATACTCATGAAAAAGCTCTGAAATAGAAAAACTTGATATCTTTATTGATAATATTTTACTTGATTTTGGGTATAGAATACAACTTCAAGGTCTACACACCTTTGAAGATATGATTACAAAAGCTATCCAAATAGAAGAGTTTATGGTCAAAAAGGGAGAAATAACCCTTCAGAAAGACATCAAGCAAGGGTCTACCTCTAGTAAGGATAAATCCAAGTATGTTAACAAGAATCGAGAGGTAGTACATGATGGATTAGTAGATGATATTACTCCCAAACCCTCTAAGATGACTTTCAACCTCACAGACAATATCAATGCATTAAAACTACTGATAAATCTACTCCAGATAACAAGACATTTGGGAACAAAACAAAGAACTCATCTTGGGTTACACGACCCAAATTTAAGTACACAACTCGTGGTGAACCTCTAGATGTGGTCTATGAAACCTTGCTTCAAAATCATATCATTACCCCATTGGATAATTCTTGTCCTCATGATCCACAGCCACAACCCACATGGTGGAATGAGAATGGATTTTTCAAATACCATTAGAACAAAGGTCACAAAACAAACAATTGTATCAACCTACATCATAAAGTTCAGGACCTAATTGATGATGGTGAAATTGTTGTGGGTGGACATAATAAGAATTCAAACTACAAAGCTTTTAAGGAGCCATTTCCACATTATGACAAGGGAGAAAGCTCTAAACATAAAACCAATAATAAGGTCAACTATACATACACTAATGATGATAATGTGATCAACATGGTTGAACCCTTGGACTTTGAACATTGTGATGTTATCATGATTGAAGGAAAACATGACAATACAAAACCTAATACTCCATTTGTCTTAAAAGGTGCTACATCTATTACATCTGATCAAGAATAGTCACAATCTTGTGCCAATATATAACACATTCTCATGCCAAGATAGTACTTAAAGTCCCTATGCCTTCTACTACCGAGGTAGATCAACATAAAGACAAACCTATTTTTGGTCCATCTAGAAAAAATAAAAAAATTGCAACATACTCCATAGTTACTAACTATAGTATCATTGACCAATTGCAACAAATGAACACTCAAATAACAGTCTTTGAATTACTTAAAATCTCACCTGCTTATAGGTAGATTCTTGATAAAGCCCTCAATGAGGCAAGTGTACCTCAAGATCTTGATCTTGAAAGGTTTCAATCTATGGTGGATCACTTGACCTCACCTTATTTTTCCTTTTTTGAAGAGGATAATAATTCATTGAGTCATCCTCATAACCAACTATTGCACATTAAAGTTGTGATACATCAAAAACATGTTTTTCATGTGATCATAGATAATGGAGATGGTCTAAAAATTTGTTCTGCTACTTTTCTCAAACAATTGGTTTATTTAGAAGAGTCTATTGATCCTCCTCACAAAGTAATCATCAAGGTATATGATGAAGTCGAATGATAATCCCTAGGTCTTGTTGTGTTGCTAATTTGAGTTGGTCCAATAGAAAGGGATGTTACTTGTCAAGGCCTTGACATTCCATTAGCATACAATATCTTGTTAGGGAGACCATGGATACATGAAATGCAAGCTTTTCCTTCAATGTACCATTAATACATCAATTTTTCATTCCAAGGATCTAAAGTGACTATACCTGCTAATACTAGTTACACCTATAACCTGCTAAAATCTGTTGAAATCTTTGTACCTGCTAATAGAGAATCTATAAATCATCATGTGAATAAGCTAAAAGAAATGGAGAATTCACTCAAGTTAGCAGAAATTGGGATGGGCGAGTGTCACATTGAACCTATTCTATCTTTGACATCTCTTCTTGAGTCTTCCCATCATTATTGGAGACCATCTGAAGTGAAGAGGCCTTTTGTGCTATCACCTCAAACTAAATTCAACAATGCCTTTATCAAAGCTACTATACCTTTGGAAGAGGAAGATGAATACAAAGCCATCATTGCATGGTTATATAAAGAGGAAATTCTAGTTGATCTCATAAATTAGTCTCATGAGAATCACTCCCGAAAAGTATGTTCTAGGTCTTAAGCTAATGAAACACTTTTGTTACAAAGGCAATTGTCTAATTGGATGTAACAACAATGGCTTGATTGATCTTATCAAAGCAATATCTAGAAGGCCTTGGGACACAACAGGCATATGCTTCAAGAAAGTTCCCTTTCATCTAGGGATCAATAAATTCCTACTAGAATCTAAAAGTTCATCTGAATGTGAGTCACAAACTGAGTCAAATTATGATGAGGATACTTTTCCTTATCCAAATCCTTTAGATCTGACTATGTTATTTGCAGAACCAAATGACATTGTACCACATGTTAGTACTATTGATGTTGATAATGATTCTTTTGAAAACATCACTGATACTCCCTGAATTCAACAAGAACAAGGAGAGTCCATTCATGTTGTAGTTGTTGAATGACTTTTTAAAAATCAAGATGATAATGGAAGTGGAGAATGGGTTCCCATAACTATTGGGGAATTCTACAATCTGACTCTATGGAGCACATATTCTTGAGAGTATGAATTTGATTCTCTCTCAGAGGCAACTTCAAACAAGGATGTAGATCAAGTTCATAAATATGATAATCATCTTGATATAAGTGAATAATATAGGGTTTGGTCAGATGAGTCTCATCATACTAGTGTCAACAAGTTTTCAATTAATGTCATTAGAACTCAAAGGCATTCGAATAAACCTTAAGAAAAAATCACTTTGGGTCTCGAATTACTTGTCAAAGAATTTGATGACTATACCATGAACACCATTGAACCTACCACATCTCTCTCACTCACTTGTCTCAAGTTAATAGACTAGAATTCCAAAACTACATCTAGTGAAGTCCCTAAATTCCAGAATGACTATGCTCTTGCCTACTATTTACACATTGTTCAACCAGTGAACAGAGTATCAATATAACTAAAGATAATATAAAATATCTTAGTCACACAATTAAAAGGAAAATAAATAGATGATCAGATGCTAAAAACTATTGGTTTTAGAATAGTTTTGACATTTGAGTGTCAACACACTTAATTACTTTTTATATTGAAGCCTAGTACACTATGGATGTCGAGCCACAGTATGTGCTGAGTCAAAATTCCAATAGGTTCTGAGTGACTTTAGGTGCTGAGCATTATACTAGTGTCAAGTGATATATAGGTGCCGATTTACAGTTGATGCTGAGAAAACTAGGATGCTTCATATGTCAAGTGACCCAGAACTATACATTTGCCAAGCAAGACAAAATGTAATAGGTGTCGAGAAAAGAAGGATAAGTATATGTGCTGAGTAACAAAAAATTAGCATATGAGTTTGTGCCCTCACAAACTCAGATGTAAACCATTTTTGAAGCTAACATAGAAAGATTTTGAAGGAAAACAAGGATAAGAATGAATATTTTACATTTCCTATGTAATTAGCATGCAACCAATCAGAAAAATGGAGAAAGCATGCAACCAATGAGAAAAATGCAAGGAATGAGAAAGAATTCAAGATTCAATATAGGTCATAGATCCATACCTAACCCTAAGTCTTCACAATCTTTAAAAGGAGGATGAAAACCCCATTGTGTAAGTGAATGAGAATAGTGTGTGGGGAAACTATAGCAAAATTCAGTGTGAAGTGTGAAAGACTTAGAGGAATAGAGAAGCAATTGTACATCCAGTTGATCAGAATAGTATAAGGGATAAGAATAGAGATCAGATCAAGCAAGGATCACATTAGAGAGAGCAAATCAAGTGCTTGAATCCAACAATTAAAGATTGCATACTATCAAGTTAATTATTCTAATACTTTCTTGCCATTGTATTAGATGTTGGAAATCCTATATTGATAGGTTAGCTTAACAACTAGGTGGGAGAACCTTTGGAGAAGGTGATTGAAAATCCTATTCAATTAGGTGGGTTTAACAGCCTATTGTAAATCCTTTAACAGGGTGACACTTCTTGTAAAATGTTTGTAAATCCTTTAACTAGGCCACTATTAACACAGTGTAAAGCCTTTAATAGGGTAGGCCTTTCACAAGGTAGATCATCAGAAGTGGTCAAACAATTATTATTGCAGTAATTTTTGTGGGTATCATCCCCACCCCAATTTTACCTTCTTATTCCTAGAGGGTTTCTAGGTTACCAAATTCCTGGTGTCATGTGTTGATGCATACTTTTATTTCATGTTTTCTTAAATGTTTATATGCATGCAGTTTACTTTTAGTTATGTGTTGAGAAGGATTTAAAAGGATAAAAACTAGTTACTTCTGATTCACACACCCCACCCCCCCCCCGCCGCCCCTCTCAGAAGTAATCTTCCCATTTTGAATATTTCAATAGAAAACCACATTGTGGTAGTATCAAAACCCAAAATAGTAAAAATAAAAGACATTTTCTAAGGTAAAAACCTCTTTGAGGTGCCTAAGGATGAGATATTTGTTGTGCTTCCAAGTCATTTTCAAGTGAGATCATTAGTGTTGATAGAGCCAACACAACCAATTAACTTGAGAACAACGGAACATCCTCATATAATACACTTTGCATAATCTTTATCTATAGAAGAAAAAGAGGAATTTGTTACCTTCTTTTACAAAAAAAAAGATTAATTTTTCATGCACTTTTTGAGATATGCCAAGCTTAGATCCTCGCCTCATAATGCATCATTTATCTATTGCACCAAAAGTAAAACCTGTCAAACAAAAGCTCAGGAAGATGCATCCTCATGTGGCATTACTTGTTAAAGCTAAATTAGAAAATATTTTAAAAGTTGGTTTCATCCATGCTATTGATTACATTGAATGGATCTCCAACATTGTTCCAGTCTCCAAACATGATAAGTCTATCCGAGTTTGTACAGATTTTTGAGATATAAACATAGCATGTCCAAAGGATGACTTTCCACTACCCAATATCTATATGATAGTGAACATGACAATAGGATATGAAATGTACTCATTCATGGATGGTTTTTCTAGTTATAATCAAATTAAAATTGCATTGAAAGACCAAAAGAAAGCTTCTTTCACTTGTGCATGGGGTACCTTTTGTTGGAATGTAATGCCATTTGGTCTAAAAAATGGTAGTGGAATGTATCAAAGGGAAGTTACAAAAATCTTCCATGACATGATGTATAAAACCATGGAGGACTATGTCAATTTGGGACCAATCTTAGATCATATGGCAAAATTTAGCCTTAGGTTAAATCCTAAGAAATGTGCATTTGGTGTCACATCTAGGAAGTTACTTGGTTATATTGTATCTACAAGGAATAGAGATGGACCCAAAAAAAGTTCAAGCAATAATGGAAATGCTTCCACCCCATAATATTAGTCAAATGAGGGGGTTATGAGGAAAACTTCAATCCATTCATAGATTCATTTCAGAATTGGTAGATAGGTCACAACCTTTTTCTAAGACTTTGCATAAAGGTGTAAAATATGACTAGAACAAAGATTGTGATCAGAGCTTAATGCAAATAAAATAGTATCTTGCCAATCCACTGATCTTGATGCCTCCTATTTATAGGAAGACTCTCATTTTTCATATCTCTACAATAGAGTCATCTCTTGATATCTCAAGAGCTCAGGATGACAATGATAACAAGGAACAAGCTATCTAGTATCTTAGTTGAACATTGATTTCTTATGAAATAAACTATAGCATTATTGAAAAAGCTTGCTTGGTGGTCATCTTTGCTTCTCAAAAGTTGAGGTAGTACATGCTTGCATACACTATGTGACTAGTTACAAAAATTGATCCATTGAAGTATTTACTTAGCAAAGAAACTCTCATAGGAAGGTTAGCTAAATGGGTCATGATACTAAGTGAGTTTGATATTGCATATGTTGAAAGAAAGGCTATCAAAGGATAGGCAATTACTAATCAATTAGGAGAAGCACCAATGCAAAGTCTTCTACCACTGAATATTGAATTCCCCGATGAATCTATTTTAATACTAATACAAAAAAACATGGGTGATGTTCTTTGATGATTCAAGATTATATTTCCTTGTACTAATAATATTGCATAATATGAAGCCTTAATCAAGTGCATGAAGATTGCAGTTGAATGGAGAGTAGATGAATTGAATATCTTTAGAGATTAACAACTAGTAATCAATCAGGTCAATGATGTTTATCAAACAAAGGATGAGAATTTGACACCTTATAAAAGAATGGTTGATGATTTTAAAAAATAATTTTCACATGTCACTTTTCAACAAGCTCTTCAGGAAGATAATGAGGTGGTTGATGAAATGGCTACTCTTGCTTCCATGCTATAGATGCTTAAGAATGATTTTTTGACACAAATTCTTGGTGGAGAAGTTACCCCACCCTACTTATAATTCACCAAAATATTGGATGATCAATTCTATCATAGGACATGATTCATCCCGCAACTATCATATCTATTCTTACCTATGTGATCAAATAATTATGAAAAATCTAACCCAAATTGAAGAACACACCTAATTCACAATGCATCATGGTATGTCATTATTATCAATGACTTGTTTAGTAGAGGTCCTAAAGGTACACTCTTTAGGTGTCTAGAACCCAATGAGTCAAAATGTACATGAAGGCATTTGCAAATCTCACTCTAATGGCTTGACACTAGCTCATAAACTTATTAGAGCTCATTACTATTGGCCAGATATGGAGCAAGAGGAAATTAAATATGCCAAGTCCTACAAATAGTGTAAACTCCATAGAAATCTGATTCATGCTCCAATAAGGGAGTTAATTCCATTTATCATACTTTGTCCATTTCAACAATGGGCCTTTGATCTAGTAGGTCAAATTCATTTGTCTTCTTCACATGGATACAAGTTCATTATCATAGCTACAGACTACTTCATCAAATGGGTGGAAGCAGTCCCTCTTTTTGAGGCTAATCAAATTTTTTTAGCTTTGTTCATTCTTAATTACATTATATTTAGGTATGGTATATCATCCTCCATCATTACTGACAATGGGGAATAGTTTAAAAACAAGGATCTAAAAGAATTGTGCTCAAAGTTTAAAATCAAGTAGCATTAGTCTTCTATTTATTACTCTTAGGGTAATGGACAAGTGGAATCATCCAACAAGGCTATCCTTAAGATCTTACATTGCACATTTAAAAAATCTGGAAGGGACTGGCACCTTTAGATTAATCCAGCTTTATGGATTTATAAAACTAGCATCAGGACTCCAACCGGAACAACACCCTTTTCTTTGGTATATGGAGTAGATGTTGTGCTTCCCTACTTTGAGAATCTCTCTAAAAGGCCTCATTAATGATGATGATTACAAAATATCTCATCTTCAAGAGCTAGAATTACTAGATGAATGTCGAAAAGTGGCATATGATGCAAGGAGGGGAGAAAAACTAGGGCCAAAGGCACACCCAACAATCCAAATGACCTTGCAAAGTTAACACAATAGAAGCAAACACACAAAGAGAACAACACCAAAGAGATAAGGAGGATGAAACACTTTTATTGAATTTTCAAGTAATCAACATACATGCCTAGCTGTAAGGCCTTCTAGGTTATGGTCAAATAAAAAATACATTCAAGATTCATGATCTAGCTTCAAATTTGCATTTCCAAACACATATGCATCATACTTTCTTAGTCCTCTAAGTTCTTCCCTGCTTCTAAGCTTAAAAACCCTATTTATAATTGCCAAAATGAATTACAAAAGACTCTAGAACATTACATAATAGAAAGGCCGACCTTAAAATAGTCTACACACATCCCAAGACAAGATCCTATCATTAAATTCATGATCAAAATTAAGCATGCAAGTCAGCTCCCAATAAGAACCAAAACACAGACAACTTGGCAAAAGAGGGAACTAAGCATCAACAAATAACAAGCTCACTTGGCACATGAAGGATCACTTGACCAATATTGGATAACTTGGCACACATTGGATAACTCGGTCAATACTATAGAGTAAGATGGGATAACATGCTAACTGCCAGGTTAAGAAGACTCGGAATAACTATAACTTGGCTAATAATAATAAAAATTATGGCACTTGACAATTGCTACAACTCGGCAATGACTGCAACTCAGCAACAACTAGAAGAATGAACACAAATGAGCAAGATAACATGTCAACCCAGGATGCTCCTGCATTAGTGTATGATCATCTCTAAGCTTATCAAAAGTGAATGTCTAATAGCTACAACAAGAAAGTCAAATCATGTGACTTCCAAGTAGATGACCTCATCCTAAGGAAAAACCCTAAGAATCAACAACAAAGGATACAAAAAGGGAATTTTGAGACTAACTGGCTTGGTCCATACATAGTTACTATAGTGTTTACATATGGTGCTTATCAACATCCAACAACTGAGGGAGAATTGCTCAAAGAGATGATCTACACCCTTCATCTAAAGTAGTTCTACAACTGACATGATTTCAAAAGCTCTTTGTACATATCTAACTGTCCTAAAAAAATCTATTATCTTGGTGAAAACCTAGCAATATGCGCCTTGGTAATACCAAAAGAAAAAAAGGAAAGTTCAAAAATAAAAAAGAATTGGAAAATTCAAAATACAAAAAATTAAAAAATAATTGAAAATACCAAAAAAAATTGGAAGTCAAAAATTCAAAACAAGAAAAGTGTCATTGATGAAAACTTAGCAAATAGGCATCATGGTAGCCAAAATAGAATCTCAACCAAGAAGGTGAAAACTTGGTAAACATGTGCCTCTTCTTTCAAATGCTACATCTTGTGGTGCATATTATGGCTCTTGTATAGTTGTTTTCCTACTTTAGTTTGTTGCTTTCACTCATGCATCCATGGATTGAATCTAGTCATAGTCTTAGGGGCAATACCCTATAGTGTCATAGAAGATATCTGAAGCCTTAGTTGTTCTAACTGCATTTATTTACTATTGCTTACTTTAATATTGAGATTCCTCTAATAGAAGATCTCTTTCACATTAGTCACCAGTTGTTCTAACTCCATCTATCTACTGTCACTTACATTACTATTGAGATTCCTCTCAAAGAAGATCTCTTTTTCATCAGTCACCAATTGTTCTAACTATATATGTCTATTATTGCTTACTTTATTATTGAGATTCCTCTCAAAGAAGAACTCTTTTGCACTAGTCACCAATTGTTCCAACTGTGTCTATCTACTGTCGCTTAGTTTCCTACTGGGATTCTTTTCAATGATGATTTCTCTCTTATGTCAATCACTAGTTGTCCTAACTGAGTTGTTCTACTGTCATCCTCCTACTAAAGATATTTCTTACACATATGTTATGAACATCGACACTTGACATCAATCTTATAACACTAACACTAAAATGGAAACATTGACATTGTTTGAGTTATGTTGCACTTTTCTTTTCTTTTTCTTTTTTTGTTTTATCATTTCCCTTTGAGTAACTCGAGGATGTCTATTTTGACAAGAGAAGTGAGGATTGAGGGCATGATATTTTCTTTTCTTTTTGCTGGTTGGTTTGGTTCCAATGATTTGAAGCATACATGTAAAAGGGGCGTCCACTATAAGAGCCTCTATCTAGAATATTGGATGGCCATGTGTACCTTCACTCATTTAATATGTATACTTTACTAAGTTTAGTCTTCTCTTTGATTATTTGAGTGAATTATCTATGCTACATTATAATAGTGATACTCCTTTTTCTAAGTGAACATATGGGTTACTATGAGTATACTTAACACATTTCTATCTTAGGTTACAAATGCAAGGGCCATTGTAGACAGAATCTTTACTAAATACTTAGCATAAGAAGGATCTCTCATGTGTCTAGTGTGTTTTTACATAAGAAACATTCTGGTCATCCTAGCATTTATGCTTTGATGCTTATGTTTTCTTGTTACATTAAAAGGGACCAATGTTCTGCTCATTTTGGCTTCTTGTGCCTCAATGCTTATATTTAATTCTAATAAAACTAAGACATATGTCATATTTATATTCTCATGATTGCAATATCAGTGTGAATTATATGACATTTTTGGGTCTAACTAAACACTCGATAATCATAATTTTATGAGTTTAGTAACTAGATCTAGGGATACATCTAGCATAGGGTTGCATTCCATACTCCACTTTCATAAGAGTACATTTTGATTACTACTTTACTTGTATCTTTCGACATGAGAGGTTGTTGGTTTCTTCAAAGTATCATGTTTTTTCTTGTCTGCACAAGTGTTCTGGCCTTTGGTTCATCCTTTTGAATTTCATGGGATACCTATCATTAACAACAGACTTGAAACCTACATGAGATATTAGTTCATTCATAATTTACATTTCATTTTGTCATATCTCATTAATCATAAATCCATAATCTCATCTACACTACATTCATACATAATATCAATTTGCATTCATCACAATTATATCACTAACATAAAATGTATGAACAACCATAATAGAAAGAGTGACACATGCAGAGATACTCAAATAAAAAGATCTTGTATACATAAATCTCTCCAATGGAGTCAAGTGTACATCGATACAAAAATGAATTCTACTCAAGCACTATCGATCTCAAAATGATACAAAATGATGTTGATACATCCAAAATACATCCTTAGAAGATAAGATAGAAGAGAGAAAGATAACTATGTCCTTCTCCCTCATCCTCAGGTGGAGGAGGAGGAGGATACATATCAACTCTTGCTAGTTGATGTACGCCCTCTGATGCTCTAGCATACTCAAAAAATCTATACATTTTCTGTATTGCATCAGGCATTGCTACAATATAGCCAGCACAGTAGTGCACTAACCTAGCACCCTGTAACCAAGCCTCATCTCACTACTACTCCAACTACTCCTAAAGCTCACAAATCTCTTGATCTCACTCTATTAACCATATATATCTTGAATTGTAACCTAAATCTACAGCTCACCCAGTTGTCATTGTGTCATCCTCACTCTCTCCCTATATCTTTTTAGAGAATCTTGGGTCTATGCCTGAGCCTCTCTACTATGTTTCTATATAGCAGGTTGTTCTTACATCTCCTCATTTCCCATATCCTACTCTGGCTACTATGGAGGTTGGTCATCTACATGTTTCCTTTGTGCATCACCACCAATGGTACCCAAGGTCCCCATCTCTCCTTGTGGTCTCATATGTGCAATCCCACTCCCACTAGCAACTGGATCCACTCTCATTTGATGTGGAGGTATCTAGATCTATGATGTACGTTGTCTAGGTAGTTTCTATTATGGTTCCTACACTGGTTGTATTGACACTACCATCCCCACTAGATCTATAAGCTAAGGAAAGGGATGACTCACAATATGCTCCTTGTATGTCAAAGTCATCCCCCCATCTACGATTGCCACCATATAAACCCAACACATCATGGTAATGGAGTGTACATCAATCATAGATCTCCCAATTTCTAATCTAACTGACCACCCCTTCTTAACCTCCTCAATGAAGCAGGCATAGGTGTAATACTCCTACAAGATATCTAGTGGCCTTTCATACAACCACCACACATGTCAATAGAAATCTCTCGATCACCTAGATTGAGCGACCAATCAGTGGCTGAGTAGCAAACATGTGTCTAAGCTTTCCTCAACATCATCTCATGTCCCTATCTATCTCCATGGCCACTATATCATTAACACCATGTCATCTAGCTATGCTCTCTGCATCTTAGTCTTACATAGAGCAATCAAGGTCATCTGTCCTTGATACCTACAAATGTAAGGCTCCTTGGGCTATCTCATATCCTCACAAATGGGTCTAGTAGTCGACAAGTGCTCCCATGCCCATACCTATAGCACATAAACACTTGTTTCCATGATTTTCTTCTCCTAATACACAGCCTCATGCATCTTGTGATACATGTGGACTAGCATATACTAACCCCATCCAAAATGTGTTGGTTGCTTCAGCATCCTCTATAGCATCCAACCCTAGACACACTCCAATTTGTGCTAGCCTCTGTCAGGCATTAGAAAGAAAATAAGGAACACTCCAAGTACCACTACCAATCTATGAGTATCACCATATAGCTGTGTCAACTCCTCCGAGGGAATAGCTCTACCCATAATGATCTCATCCTATAAGATGGCCCTTAGTGCTAATGTACCAGGTCTTGGCCAAATTTCATAGTCTATCTGAGGTCCATGAAAAGGGATCTAGAGTATCCTATAAATGTCCTCTAGTGTGATGGTCATATCTCTTAGAGGCAAATGGAATGTGTTCATCTCTATATGAAAATGCTCAACTAGTGTTTTCAAAAATCTGTGATTCACCCACAGATCAAGGATATCACATAGACAAGATAAGCCAAGAGTGCCAATATGCACCCACTCTATAGCATCTAGCTACATAATCAATGCTCCTATGGTAGGATAATATGATCTAAATGAGATGTCTGGAAACACAATGACATAACATGATCAATATATGCCATCTAAAACACCATATCCCTCTAAATGTCTAAAACATACTGCATACATGCAACAATGACTAATGACGATACGACACAACTACTAAAATATCATGTTTTGATAAACTGATCATGCAAACATAGTCCAAATCTCGCACAAGATTTCACATTCTTGCACGAGAATGTAAATTCTTGCACAAAGAAATGACTTCCTCGCACGAGGAAACCCACTGGACTATGTGATAATATGAACTTGTGTGAAAAAACCCTCACATTCATGTGAAAAAACAAAAAAAATTAAGGTTTCTCACACGAGAGATGGGTACCTCTTGTGCGAGGAAATCCAACACCCTACATGATAAAGTGGCTTAGTGGAACTTCCTTGTGTGAGTTTACTTTGCGGCTTGCATGAAAAATTGGGTTTTCGCACAAGAATGCCAACAACAATGATTAAAAAATACATAAAAATAGGCAAGAAATTTATCAAAATGCATCAAATTTTAAATGCAAAGAAGGATTTTTAACTACTCACTAGAGGTCCATAGTCTATCGACCAGTTGTGTCAACTAGAACTCTTGAAATGATGACTTTGCACTGGGACCACCATTTTCACCTTAGAGCTCTTTTCTTTACAAAAGACAAATGCACAAATGATTTGAAATGACCTTTTGGGCCCTTATATAGGTTTTGATTGATGTGGAAATTACCCCTTTAGCTAATTTGGCTACTCTTAACCCATTTTCAGGACCAAAATTGAAATTTGACACACTCAAATAGCTAAAAATCACACTTTAAAATTTTGGGACCAACACAATTGAACGCTTGTGCAGTTTTTTTTACTGATACTTTGTGACTTGGAGAAAATTTTCAATTCACACATTACTTCAACTTTTTCAAAAAATTTAGAAAAAGTCAACCCTAGTCAAATCTAGTCAACCATGCTCAACTAGACCTTCAAATTTCTTCAAATCAACTTCATTCTAATGTGTCATCTTTTGACTTTGCTCCCAAGGGGGCAGGATGATGATTACATCATTGAACATCTTTGAATCTTTCGAATTAACTTCAAATCTAAATATAATGTCTATTCACTAGGGGCATCTTTGTTCCCCCTATCTAGCATCATAAGTTATTCAACTAATCAATTTATAACAATCCTTGTCATAGTTTGATGGACAAGTATTGGGGCATTCTAACCCTGAATCCTAAGGATTAAGCATCATTCTAAGGATAATTCTACTACTCATGATTAGGTCTTGTTAGCTTTTTATGGACCAATATTCAAGTATTTTATCTGGACTCTAGAGGATTAAGCTTTGTTCTGGAGATAATTCTAAACTCTTGCTTTGAATCACTATTTAATGGATAGTATCGGGGAAATCTAACCTTGACCCCTAAGTATTAGGTCTTGTTTTGGGGATCATCCCATGAATCATGATTAATATTGTCATCTTCTAATGGTCAAGTATTGAGGTAATCTAACCTTGACTCCTAAAAATTAAATCTTGTTCTGGGAACAATTTTGTGAAGTTAGATAATCTTTGTTCTTTCATATTGGTATCTAGGTGTTCTACCTAGATTCCCTAAGGCTAAGCTTTGTTCGGGAGATAACCTTAAAAATCTCATCAATTGGTCTTTGTTTCATCAATCTCAGAACCAATCTCATCTCTTGGTCTATATTCTTAGACTTCTAATTTCTTTGAATCAATGTGTTGCTCGCACATTCATTCAAAGAGGGGAAAATGTAATACCCCTAAACTGGCACACTGGTATTCTGAACCAATTTTGGTTTATCAATATTACTAAAGTCCTATTGTACTAGGCATTTATAATTTTGATAATCTCTACTCGACCTAAGTGTCAAATGCAAAACATCATTAATCTTTATTAATCACTTACTTCACTTAATTCCTAAATATTAATTGAATTAACCAAATTAAACTTCTTAATTTAATTAATTTAATTATAAGTCCTAAGTACTTTAATGAAATTAAATCTAACCCTTTAGATCATACACATAAAGAAGGAATTAAAATACTTTGGTTTAATTGAATAAATGTCATAATTATTGAAACTAATTATTTATTTAATTAGAATATCTAATTATGACCACGTGTTTGAATGGATCAATATCCTTTTCGATTTCATCTCACATGAAAAAGGAATTAATAATATTGATTAATTCAAATATGTCCTCATAATTGTTGAAACTAATTATTTAATTAATTAGAAAATATAATTATGAGCACATATTTGAATGGATCATTGTTATCTCCTATTTCCTCTCATTCAACTCCATCAAAAATGGAGGACTCAATCTTATCTTAAATCAAGACTGTACACTCAGATTGATGTTGACCATTGATCAAATTCCAGGATTCTTAAAAAGAAACCTTCAACCTCTCAATTTGGAGGATGCACATGAAAAGTATCAAATTAATGCTAATCTTATTACTCAAGTACCTTGCATTCAAATTTTATTGTTCTTTCATATGCTTATCATTTAGACTAAAATGCATCTATCTAGTTATTACTTTCTATGTTCTTTAATTAACTTCAATTTCATTTAGATTAATCTTTGTATCTTTGCATTTGAGAAAAATCAAAAACCTAGATTAGATTGCATTTGCATGCTTTCAAATCCTTCATACTAGTTTGGTATGGTTGTTGATCTCTCAATCCTAAGAGTGAATAGAAAAACCCCATCTAGTTAGAAGGCAAAAGATCGCTTTGTTTAGTCATACCGAGTAGACAATCCCATGTTCATTTTAGGATGTTTATGACATGTAAAGATCATGTTGAAGTGTATGTGGATTTAGAAGCTCATAATTAGCACTCACAAATAGAAGGGATAACATTAGGTTGAGAGGTAGAAAGAACCACACTAGAAGAAACATTAGATGTAGGAGTGGGTTGACCATTAGAAATGGAAGAATCAGAGGAAGTAGATGTAGAAGGTTTATGAAAAAGACTACGAGTAATATCTCTAGGCATACTCTACTCAATAATGTTATGAAATTTATGAGATTGATATGATTTGAAAAGATAATTAGGCTAAGTAAGAGGTATAGTAGGAATAGAAGTTCAAAAGAAATAAAGGGTAGCACAATGTCTAGGTATAAATACTATGATTGATCATCTTAATCTCACCATTGTAAGGAAATTTAATGCACTAATGAGTAGGATAAGTAATGACTTTCATGGAAGTCAATGAAAGTAAACTTAACTTCACTTGAAATTGATCTAAAGTAGGAATGACAATAAAGGTACTATTCATCACTTTACCACAGAGTTCAACAATCAAAGAAATTGAACCATAAGGAAGATACAAGAAACCATTACAATTTTGAATCCAAGCAACACTTTAATCATAGAAGCTATGATGAAATTTCTTAGCAATTAGATGGCCTCAGTGATAACATAAACCATGGAAATAAGATCAATAAGGATACCTAGAAATCCTAGTAGAAATATAAATAGGACCATCAAGAGCGTGAAAATGTGGGAATAATCAAATGAAATAGTAAGGTCTATACCATATTTAAGATTAGTTTTAGGTTTTGGCTGATCACAAGTTATAGATGACTCTTTCTTCTTATGAGGAGGTAGAGGTTGAGTTTTATGTTCCACAATGTTAACAATGCAATCATTCTCTTCTTATAGGCTATCATAAGCTATGTTGATGTTGAGGGAAGAAAAGGAAGGTTCAAAAGTCATATTAGTAGTATTTTGAGATAAATGATTGGTATCAATTCGAATGTTTTTATTAGGAAGTCCACATATTTTTTTCCATTATCTTGAATATCAACCATATGTTCCTTGTCTTTTTATCCCCCACATCTTACCCCATACATTCTATCTAGATACAAAACATCTCTCCATCCTTTCATTTTTTTCATTCCTTCATTCTCCCTTGTCAATGGTCTCAATCCACTTATCCTTTTTTCATATCATCTTATCCCATCCTTTCATCTTATTCAAACCATCTTGTTGTTGGAATAATTTAGAATAACTAAGAGGGTGGTGAATCAGTTATCCTAGGTCCAAATGTACAGATAAAACTTTTTAATACTTAACAAACACATGTGCATGCATTGATTAGATCATCCAATATATCAAACCTTAGTATATTACTTTCCTAGGTCAAATGAACTTTGCAAAAATGTAAACATGAAATACCACAAAATTAATCACATAATTTGACACAAGGATTTAATGTGGAAACTTAATTTGGGAAAAACCACTAGTAACATGCTACCAATTTTTACTCTTCTGAAATGAGCCCGGTGAGGAGCCAACCTTGTTAAAGGTTACAATACACATTGTTAAATGTGACCTTGATTAAAGAATTTCAATCACCCTATTAAAAATGAGTCATGTTAGAGGACTTTAAAACATTCCATTAGAATATTAGCCTATTAAAGGATTCACTCATGACTATTAGGTCAACCTTAATCCAAAGGATTTATCTAGACTGATACAATTGTTAGAAAGTAACAATAGGACTTGGTCTGATAACAAAACAACTCACTTTCAGATTCTAGATCTCTTATTTTGTTCATCATTTTTCTTGGCATTCATTCCCCTTCATTTGTAATTGCTTGTTCACCCTTCAAGCCTTCACCTCCTTAAGTCTTCATGCTTAGTATGCCAACTATAGGTCCATTCCTTCAGCCACCATATGAAGCAACACCTCAAGACTTCATGTTTGTCTCTAGTTTGCACTCTAACATTTTGCTTCCAGTATGTTATCTCCTTATATAGAGAATTTTGATCTTTTTTTGCTTCATCACAATCTCCCATCCTAGGGTTTGGTTAGATTCATCAAATCCTCCCTCTTTCCCAAATTTTTCCCTCTAGAAACTTCTCTTAAAATCCTCTTTGAATTTGTCTTCAAAAGATTTATCTTGAATTTTGTGTCACCATCTCATCATACTTATCTTCAACATGCTTCACACAATTCAAGAAATCAACTTTTTTGGATCAAATTCACCAAATCTTCAAACTCTTTATATGGTCACCCATAAATAATATGTTATTTGCTATGCAATAACTATCTTCTGATGCTTGGTCAACACTAGGTTTCTCAACATGAACTAAGTCTTAATAGTGCTTGGCACATACTAAACTTCCTTTGCTTGACACATTGAATTTTCTCAGTCACCACTAACTTTCTACTCGGCCTAAACTAAGTGCTCAGCTTCTACTATTTGTTCGATTAGGCTTGGAAAACACGTCTTTGCTTAGTCTTCTTCTTGTGTTTGCTCAAGTATCCTTTCATTTTAGCTTTAACTAGATAAAAAATACACTATCTCATCAAAGCCTTACTTGGTTTCAGTGCTCCTTTTATACACCATATAACTCAACCTTTCTCTAGGTACTCTTGTTATCCTTACTTTTCAAATTCTCTTCATCAATCAATCAAATGATAGCATTTAGACCAAATTAGAAACTATCTTACAACCAAGTAGCAGGTTTGACATCAGTAAAAAAATAATAATTGTTTCCATGATAGTTGTCATCAATCTCCTTCATTTCTATACTTCAACAATCTTCTTTTCAACAATTTCCCTCTTTGGCATTGATGGAAAACCAATACCAACAACAATACCAAAAAGAAACTTAATACCTTGTATTAAAATCTCTCCCTCTATCAGTATCTTTCCTTATTCTGTATAAGCTACAATATCTCTTCTTCTTCAAATATTAAGTGTAAACTCTTCTTCGTATTCAGTGTAAGCTCTTCTTCTTTCTCTTTCATCTTGACAATAATCTTTCTCCCTCTTTCTGATCTTCTCTCTTTTATCATACTAATCTCCCTCTCTCTTGGTAATGTTATATTTCTCCCTGTAAATTCTCCCTCTTTGACAACAATGCCAAAGACTTGTCATCTTCTCATGTAGATATCTACAATTCAAGTTCTCCCTCTGTCACCTTGCATGTGACTGAAAGTCTTTTGTTTCAACTCCTTCCTAACTTTAAGAAATTTCTAAAGTAAGATCCATAGCATCAAGTTGTAAAGTATGTCATTCAACTTAGTTGATGTAGGCCACTACTCTTGCTTATTAAGTAGCTTTAGATAGGGCTATCACCCCACTACTCTTGCTTATTAAGTAGCTTTAGATAGGGCTATCACCCCACTACTACATTTGGGTCTGAATTGTGATGACCACCCATTGCCTGAGTGGCATACCATGAATTGGCTCTCATCTGACAGGCATCTGACTTTTTTTGTCACAAATTGTGGTGACAAGGGTGTCTCTTACAACTACAATGGATAAAGGTGTTGTAACTTAGAACACGCAATATCAAGATGATGCAGGAGCATCCAGAGGTATAAGGGCAATCCTCTGTCACCCAAAAAAAATGTACTTAGACTTAGTTTCTGTTTCATGTGTTTTAATTTTTCGATATCCATTTGGGTCAAATAAAGGTTCCAACTCTCACAGTTCCACTATTAGTGTTTTGGGTTAGAGTTTTTAATCACCTTGGGATATGTGTAAATGTTGGAAAAATAGGAGTATGTAATTGAGCCATCATTTTGGTGAACTAGAAGGTGTAAATTGGTCAAATGACTGTCATTGTAATTTAGAGCATTCCAAAAAAAGAATCAGCTCAAAAGGCCCCATAGTTTGAAAGTTATTGCAATTTTTCAATTTCTAGAGACCTCCTAAGAATGCTTCAAAGTCAAGTTCAAGGCATTAAATGACCTTGTACAGGGCCAAAAAATGGGGGACGATCAAAGCTATCCATATGGCTATAGAGAACTTCGAGAGCTTTCCAAAAATGTAAACGGTTCATCAATCGGAGCTATGGTTTAAAAGTTATGCCTCCCGAAAGTTTGGTTACCGTTTCTGGATTCTTCTAATTTTGTGCCAACTTCTAATGCAACTTTTGGAGCCTTCTATTTGGTTGGTGGATGCCAACTAGCACTTTCTAGAATGTGTTCATAATCTTTAACCCTTCGGGGTCTATTTAAGAACATTTCTGGCATTGTAAAAGGCAATTTGGAGTGGAGTTTGAGCGGAGGTACTAAAAAGAGAAATTGTCTAAATTTATACTATTGTAAGCCCTTAGGGCATGTTTTGAAGTTTTTTTTCTTTGTACTGAATGTATTAGCATATTTACATAGTTAATAAAATTTTCCCCTTTCTTGTTGTGTGTCCATTCTATTATTTGGCTTGACCCCATCACAAAATTTCATCTTCTTACCCTCCCACTTATGATAGTAGACCATTATAATTATGATGATTTAAGCTTCCAGTCTTTCATTGGACTGACGACTATTCATTGGAGCTATCTATCACAATTGTGATGGTTGTATGATAGGCATGTTGTGGAAGTGATGGTTATCTTTCAGAATAGTCTCTCACAATTATGATAGAGATCTAATACAAATATTGTAAGTGTGATTTCTATCCATTGGAATAAGTCATCGCAATTGTGATAGTTTGCTAAATTATTAAAAAAAATTGGTGACAAACGAATCCCATTTCCATTTTTCCACTCTGATTCACTTTGTAGTTTCATCCACATGTAGGCAACAGCTAGCTACATGAGTTAAGATCCCTTTTTAAATGTGGCTGGGAAAGACTCAAAAAATTCAAGCTAATATGCTTTCACTTTTTTGTTTGAAATAGATATATTGAGAGGGGGTGAGAATCAGTATTCTACAAACTTTTTCCCACAACTAAATATTGTTAATTACTTTATAACTTGCATATGAAAGTAAACCAATAATGTTGAATAGTAAATATAACCATGCACATAGAGAACTCATAAGACCAGTATTTATTAACTATACCCACTAGATGATTCACTAAACAAAAGAATCTTGTTAATGATATTGACCCTATTAGGAGTCTATGAAATACATATAGTGTCTTGAGTCCTTGTTAGAGGATGAGACCTTGTTAGAAGCCTCAAATTTATTAGAAGTTGTTTCAACCCTATTAAGAGTTGGTAGATTAAATACAATGTATGCAAGAAGAGCCCACTATCCTAAAATGCATTTATACAATGAAGTTCTTCACAAGAATAGATATACATACAATACTTTTTAACTATTGTAATTCACACTTTCTCTAATCATACACTAGATCTTGCATCACATAGTTCGCATATCATCTCATTGACTTCACATAAATCACTAATATCTCATAGATCACACACTTATCTGTGCAAGATGCGATCTCTACTTATATTTTGCAAATTTGTCTCACAACTCAATTCTCTGCTATGCTTTGTTCTACTCTGTCAAATACATGTACTGGTATTTCAATCACAACTCACATCATACAGTCCATACATATCTATGCGCTGCCATACATCATCATGAAACTATCATAGTGATTTCCTCAACTACACATAAGCTATCTTTGAATGAGTCATCTATACACATCACATCTGTCTCTCTACTGCTACAAACTATCTCACACTTAGACAATTTTCTAACTCTAAATGCATAAATGAAATGTTGAATACATATTGCCATAAATGACAACTCTCAAGACATATATCTGACCATATTTCCAACAATCCCCCTCTGTGGCATTGATAGAAACATTTGAAAAAATTGGCTAAATCCCAAAATGATGTCATACATATTAAAAAATAAATAAAAGTAACTACACTAAATTTCCTTCAAAACATAAAAATTTTATTCATGTTTTGATGGATCATTACATTCCTTATCACTCCTTTGTATTGATACATAAGTGTACTCCCCCTTACATATACAATTCTTTACATTATCACTCCTTTACATTGATACATAAGTGTACTTCCCCTTACATATACAATTATTTAAATATATTACTTATTATCTTTACTACATACATACATACAATTTTCCTTACATATTACTCCCTCTTTGATACCAATGGGAAAGGTGTTAAAAACTATATCCAAAAAATGGGTGGCCTCCTACTAATCAACTTGTTATTCTGGAAAAATAATCTGCATAAACAATTTTTAGTTTGTCCACTACCTTCTTCGAGTTCTCCTTCACTGTATTAGACATACTGAGTAGTGTGCATAGTACATAGGATGCCACTTCAACTGCACTCAAGGTAGTATAGGAAAAATTTTCATAGGAAGTTTTTTCTGAACGATATTCCCCTAGATGCCTCTGCAAAATGTTGATCTTTGGAGTCAAGGCTTCTTTAAGACTAGAGAACCTTTTTAATCCCTTGTCCTTATCTAATTCCAAGCTGCTAATCATATTGTGGATCTTCTCCACTTTTTTTCCACACTCTTCAATATTGGTCTCAAGGATCTATAGTTTTGCAATGAGTGTTTCGAGTTCACTCATCTTACACTTTATCTAACTCTCAAATTTTGTTAAGTACCTATATGATAGCATGCACTATCCATACAACTTCTTACCTTCATCAATGTGTTTCATGAGTTCCTTGATGCTTATATCCAGTGCCTTCAAATCATTTCTCACATTCGTGTACACATCAAATAGTGATGCATCATGCTTGACCTAAGCTTGTGTTAACACTACCTTAGCTAAAGTTGTGAATTCCTCATCAAAAGTCTTCACCAGTTCTTTGGCATTTGATTGCAAGTCTAGAATGGCTATAGTTGTGGTAATTGTCTTCTACATTTTGTCCAAGACTTCAATTAGTGTCTTTTCCAAAGAATTTTCTGATTTATTCTTCTCAAATAATTTTCTCAATGAGCTTATCAATCCTTTCTAATCATCATCATCATCAGATGTCACTACTACTATTGCTACTATTGCTACTACCATAGGAGTTACAACTGGAGTGCATGTAATTGCAATCTTCTTTTCTTCCTCAGCCTTCTTCTTTCCCTCCTCCTTCTTTCTCTCCCCTTCTTCTTTCTTCTTCCTTACTTCTTCCTCTTGTTTTCTTTTCTTTTCTTCTTCTTGTAACTTCTTCTTGTCCTCCTTTTCTTCTTCAAGTCCACTTCTTTTCTCATCTTCTCAACCTCTTCCTTATTTTTCTCTTCTTCATCATCATCAGATCTGGTATATGATGTGATATTGTCAATAATGATTTGGACAAATGTTGCAAAATAATTCTCCTTTACATCCATAGGTATATGTGTATTGTCCACCTACATAGATTCAATACACATAACAAAGTGTGGGGGTGAGAGTGCATATTGTGTATCCTCTTCTTCTTCCTCATCACTGGAAGGTGTTCTAGCTTGTACATACAATGGGCTCTCAACTTTGGTTTGTGCACTCACCTCTGCCATTGAGGTCATGAATTTTACAATTGTCTCTTATGTTTCCTTCATAACATCCTCATAGTTGCTTCCCATTAGAAGAATTTCTCTTCTTTTTTTCCTCAACAAGGGCTAAATACCCTTCAAAATTATATTTGAGTCCTCCTTGGAGTTAGTTTCACACAACTTGTTTATCATTGTTATTCTCAAATTTATGTCTTCTTATAACACTCTTTTCTTTCTATTTAACAATCTATTAAGTAGATCTTATGGAATCTTACTTTGTATATTGTCAAACCTCTTATTCTATAATATTGTGTTCCTTACTATGGTATTCTCTAACTACCTTCTATCCATATTATTTTACAAACTATAATACTTGTTCAACTGTACAAAATTATCATCATTAATAATTTACATGTTGAGGTTTTCTACCTTAGGTTTCCATGCTTTCTTGCCTACTAGAGTTCTGCCTTCTTGTATTGCTTGCTCCACTTACCTCTCTTCAACTTCATCCTTAGATTCTTTAGAATCACTGACTTACAGTGTCTTCCTTCTCTTTCCTAGTCTTCTAGCGGTCTTCTTGACCCTTTTCTTGGTGGATGGTACAAGTTCTTCCTTAACCTTCACTAGTCTCTCTAGTTCCCTCTATGGAACAGGTGATTCCACCTCTAACTTCCTTCTAGGCTGATTACTACTTGTCTTTTTTGGTTGCACTTGCATAACTGATACATTTGGCACAATGGGGACCTATGTGCATGGTTGTGCAATGGTTACACCTTCTGATGGTCTTGTAACATCAATAGGAGTTGATGTTAGCACTTTAGAATGCCCACTTATCTTCATCTCTAACACAATTCCCTTCACCTCATTGAACTCTTCACTGGTCACACTTGATTTCTTAAGGATGGAATAAATTACTTTCTCCACTTTCTTCTTACTCTCTTTGTTTTGTAGTTCAAAATGAACTATTCTCATCTTCTCATCATAGGTTCCCCATCTAGGGCACTCAGTGTCCTTCTAAGATT
The DNA here is from genome assembly GCA_028749045.1 of Cupressus sempervirens. NCBI lineage: Eukaryota > Viridiplantae > Streptophyta > Pinopsida > Cupressales > Cupressaceae > Cupressus > Cupressus sempervirens. The sequence goes on from CM053787.1 coordinate 515,627,454, forward strand.
GAAGTATGATCTATGTATACCCTTCTATAATCTTTGTGCTCATCTCATATCAAACGGACTCTATGAACTTAACCCTTGGTTCCATAGCTTCCATGCATGTGTTTTCTATCTCCACCATGAAGCATATATCATCCTTGTACTTCTCTACTATGGAGGGAAGTATTTTGTACCTCTGTTTCATTTCAGTCTAGAAAATCTTCATCATTTTATGAATTTCATCATCTTTGACATTCTCTAACTTTGATTTATATTATTGAGTCACCATTTTCATTATGCACTCTTTGCTATCCCAATTTGTCACTCCTAGGAACTTCCTTTTTGCATAAAAGAATAAATGAGTCAGTAAGGACTCAAATCTAAAGATTGCACTCTTTGTCTTCTTCACTTTTTCAATGTTATCTAGCAACTACAATATGATAATCTCATACAAATTTACTTTTCTTCCTTGAATTTCCATTACATAAGTTGTATGTAAAAATCTAGCTAGTACTGAGTTAACCCTTGAACCATGGTTAAACTATTACCCTAATATCTTACTCAAAAATTTCACTACTTTGTCCTTAATTAAATCTAGCTTCATGTTCCTTCCATCAAATCTTGTATTTAGGTTTGTCTCAACCATCTTCCTTCATTCTTCTTGTTTACAGGATTGCATCCTTCTTTACTCAATCATGTGACCTTGTGAATTAGGTCATTATCAATTTCAACTTGTGCATCACCTAACCAAAACATATCATCATGTACCCTACTTAAAAATGATTTGAGTCCAATTATTTTTGTCAAACTCTATATAAAACATATATTTTACCAAATTCAACTTGCTCAAGTATGCATACTCAGACTTCAAGGATAGATCACTATTACACATAGTCCCTGAGTCCTTGTGTATATCTTCATCACCTATGCTCTCAATTTTACAATGTATATAGCTTCTAATGTCTCCAACATGACATACATTCTTTGAAACTTGTGAAAATGTGCCTAATAGGTCATCCATAAGTGAAACAAATAGATGTTTCTTGAATACATACCGTGGCCTTTCACTCACATTATAAACTATCTGACTAGCCATTGAAATTAAACTGTTTGCATTGAAAAACTTAGTTTTAGCTCCATAAAATACCTTTAAATTGTGTTTTAGGAATTCTACAACTATGTGCTTAAGAACTTCTTTTCACACTTGAAATTGATGTCAAATCGCTCTTCAATTTGTTGTAGACACTTTACATGAACAAATGGTACACACAATCTTGTTTGTGATCCTTAAATAATTTCAAATTAGACTATGCATTAAATGCATATCTACCATAAATTCAAATATTGTCTTTGTTCACTAGTAAACTTATTTTCTAAATTTTTGCTTACTACAATAATATCTAAGCTTGTGCACTTGACCATAGTTTCTTCTCTATGTCCTCTATCTCCTATTAATTATGCAACTTCCAACTTGCTCTCTAACATCATTTATGACCAACTAATGCTCTACATTTTCTATAACTAATTAATTCAGGTAGGATGAGTCACAAACAATCTATGACTTCAATGTCTCATCAGGTGCATCAAAATATTGTTCCTCCAAAACTATATAAGAGATTTATGGATCCTTAGCTTTCACAAATGTTTCTTTGAATTCATCAACATGTTCCTTAATTGCTTCCTTCTGACTATTATCACTTTCATTTCCATTCCTTTTGTCATTTATGTTGTTGTTCCTTCTAAAGTTAGGATTTCTATTGAAGTTTCTTCTGTCTATTCTACAATATCTCATTCTGTGTCCAAAGTTATTACATAACTGACATATAGCTACATTTCTTCTTTGATTGGTTCCATTCTAATTTTTAGGTGCTCTACAATTTCTTGCAATGTGTCTAGGTTTGTTACACTTGTAACACACAAACTGGTTCTTTTCTCCATTAGGTCTCTCTCCATCATTGGATTTACTTTATGATCTCCCCCTTTCATTACCTGCAAGGTTAGTGTTCCTGAAAATTCTACTATTTGCATTATTACCATCAAACTTAGGTTTCTTACAATCTACTGCTTTATGTCCATAACCATGACACTATAACAATAGAACTTAGTAATAGATTTAAAAGACTTACCTATGCAATCTCTTTTCATATGATCAAATTCTTTGCATATGAAACATCTACCTCTGAATTCATGTCTTACTTCTTTGGGTGGTTCATCTTGCTTAGGTTTATCAACATGCTCTATTTTCTTGAATTCATCATGTCTTGCTGGCAAATCAACTAATTCAATCTCTTTTGATACTTCAGTGGTTATGCTTGATTTTACCTTACATGGGTCAAATCCTTTAGGGGACTCAATAACTAGATCTGGTTCTCTTCTAATTTCAACTTTCTTTTTTGATTTCTCTCCAATAAGATATCCAAGTCCTATCTTATCATAAGAAGGTCTTTGGTGAAATATATGTTCATCAATCTTCTCACTACTAGAATAGAGATTATCTAACTATTGTTTAGCTTGTGTCAATTCTCCTTTCACAATGATATTGTATTTTTCTAATTTTTCATGTTCAATCTTGATAGTATCTAATTTAGATGTTACTTGACTCAAGTAGGATCTAAGGTCTGCATTCTCATTTTTCAGTTCAGGTTCGCTCTTACTATCATCTTTCTTAAGACTCAACTTAAGTTCAACAATTTTCAATTCATGTTTCAAGATCTTATTTTCTTTCTTGATATTTCCTACTTCATCATTATCACTAGTCTAGACAATTGATTCCTTGCCAGATTTAAAATCATCAATCTTGTCTTTCAGTTCACCAATATAAACTTTTTCATCTTCATACCTATCTTTTAAGTTATCTCTTTCTGTTGTAAGCAGGTCAATCTGTTCAAGAGTTTCTTCAAGATTTTTCTTTAACTATTCTATATTCATAGGGATATTACTCAATCTATTAAACTTCTTCAAAGTAAGTGGGCTCTGATGGAAATTTTTGGAAATATATAATACTGAGAGCAGGGGGTGAATTAGTATTCTAAAAACTTTTTCCAATAACTGAATATTGTTAATTACTTTATAACTTGCATATGAAAGTAAACCAACAATGTTGAATATTAAATATAACCATGCACATAGAGAACTCATAACACCTTTATTTGTTAACTAGGAAAACATTAGCCAAGGGAATTCCCTAGTGGGAATGATACCCACTAGATGATCCACTAAACAAAAGAATCGTGTTAAGGATATTGACATTGTTAGCAGTCTATGAAATACATATAGTGTCTTGAGTCCCTGTTAGAGGACTAGGCCTTGTTAAAAGCCTCAACCCTATTAGGATTTGCTTCAACTCTATTAGGAGTTGGTAGATGAAATACAATGTATGCAAGAAGAGCCCACTTCCCTAACATGCATTTGTATAATGAAGTTCTTCACAAGAATAGATATGCATACAATACTTTCTAACTTATGTAATTCACACTTTCTCTAATCATACATTAGATCTTGCATCACATACTTTGCATATCATCTTTTTGACTTCACATCAATCACAAATATTTCATAGATCATAGACTTATATTCACAAGATAAGATCTCTACTTATACTTTGAAAATTAGTAAATCTTTGCTCAGTCAATCTTCATGTCTTCACATGCTTGAAAAATATAAAATAAACTATGGATTAACATCCACAAAGTTGGCTCATCATGATTTAGTAATTATTTTGTTACCAAAATAATTCCTTAAGTCATACAACTCAATTCTCTACTATGCTCTATTCTACTATGTTAAATACCCGTACTAGTATTTCAATCATAATTTGTGTCATATAGTTTGTACACATCTGCACACTGGCATATGTCATCATGATATTGTCATAGAGCTTTCCTCAACTGTGCATAAGTTAACACTCAATGAGTCATCTGTACACATCACATTTGTCTCTATGTTGTTATAAATTGTCTAACACTTAGACAATTTTCTAACTCTAAATGCATAAATTAATTGCTAAATACATGTTGCTATAAATGACAACTCTCAAAACATATATCTGACCATATTACCAACATATTTCAGTTCCATTATTTTCTTAAATTGTCACATCAAACCTTAACCATGGTTGGTTATGGGTAAACTCTCCTTTCTATCCATGAGACAAATTTTGATGGTTTCTCGGTAATGTAATCTTCTTAACACAATCCAACATGATCAACGTCTATATTTGAAATGTTTATGCAAAAATATGGCACAATCAAATCCAGAATATGCATCTCTCTAATACAATATTAATTTTATTATTGTTAGTTAGTTGGCATGCAACCATAGGTTAATATTGACCTTCACTTAGTTTTGAGAATAGTTTAATATTCTCTACTAATCAAGGCCAACCATGTGAAGATGGAAGCTCATTTGGCTACACTCCCCCCCGCCCCCCATAACATTTAAATTCCCCATTAACATCTAAAATATTTAAGAAAGGATCAATCTTTAAAGTACAAAAAAAGATTCCAAACTTGCAAAAGTGACATCATTTTCCCATCTTCTGGTGCATGTCATTTTCTTGTCGCATCCAAAATGAGATTCTTCCACACTAAATCAAGAATGCATGTGTAGTTGTTTACTACATACATGGACAATAGAAGGAGATAAAGAAACCCACCTTGTTTACATTTATTTAATGGGTCTATGAAAACCTCTAACAAAAATGCAAACTTGTTGGGTTTTCTTAGCTCCACCTAGTGTCATATGCACATGAATTGAAATTTCATATTGAACTATGGCATCCTTATGCATTGCTTGAAACCAATAGATTCACACAGTTAGTTGCCATACAATCATAGGTTAATGTTGAGCTTCACTTAGTTTTGAGAATAGTTTAATATTCTCTATTAATCATGGCCAACCACATGAAGGTGGAAGCTCATTTGGTCCGACACCCCCCCCCCCCACCACCCCCCAACATCTAAATTCCCCATTAACATCTAAAATATTTAAGAAAGGACCAATCTTTATAGTACAAAAAAGGTTCGAGACTTGAAAAAGTGACAACATTTTCCCATCTTCTAGTGCATGTCATTTTTTTGTCACATCCAAAATAAAAATCTACTACTCTGAATCAAGAATGCATGTCCAGTTGCATTATATATGCATGGACAATAGGTGCAGTTGAAAAAATGCAACACAATTACATTTATTTAATAGGTCTATTAAGTTTTTAAAATTATAGACCATCATGAACATTAGAACTCTATCTACTATGGCCAAGAGAATGTCTATGTGGTCTATAACTTAAAATACTTAATTAAAGACCTCTAAAAAAATGCAATCCAGTTGCATTTTTCAATTGCACCTGATGTCGTATGCATATGAATTGAGATTGCATATTAAACTTTGGCCTCCTTCTATATTGTATAAAACCAAGAGATTGACATAATTAGCTATCTTTCAATCATATAAGGTTAATATTGAGCTTTACTTGGTTTCAAGAATAGTTTAATATTCTCTACTAATTAGGGCCAACCACGTGAAGGTGGAAGGTCATTTGGCCCCACCCCCCCAAAACATCTAAATTCCCCATTAACATCTAAAATATTAAAGAAAGGATAAATATTTAAAGTACCTAAAATGTCCTCATCACCTACTACTACTCTCAGGGGAAGTCCATCTTCATTGCTCACAAGAAATTCATCACAATTCTTTACTATTTCTCGTACATCTAACATGGGTATATCTAGAAATTTCCTCATCGTCTCCCACATAAAATGAATCCAATATTACAAAATTCCCTCTAATAAATAATAGTTCAAGTGAAATAAACACATAAAAAATGAGAGAGACAAAGATGATTATACTTACCAATGGGCACTACCTTGCATATGTGGCCATGCTACATGTTGAGTGAGTTTAATTATTTTTCTATTGTGCTAAGATCTCTTTGTTTATATACATACATACATAGACACACACATATGTGTGTATGTATATATATACATATACATATGTATATATATGTATATACATACATACATACATATATATACATACGTACATAAATATACATATACATATATATACATACATATATAAATACATGCATGCATACATACATACATACATACATACATACATGTATATATACAGAGAGATCTTTTTTAAAGTGCTAAGTGACTTACCTCAAAATCCTCTGCAAAAATAATGCAAACCAAGAAAAATGGGCAGAGTTCACAAGAAATTTTACAAAAATGTATCATAGCTGATATTTTTAGAGAGAAACAATTCATAACCCAGTTAAATGGGTCTAGTTGTTGATCAGCTAGATTGATTACAAATTCATGTAGAATTTTCATCGGATTAGGTACAATAAAATGAACAAGATATAGAGATCACAAGGGTATGACAATGAGATGTAGAGCTCACAAGGGCACCACCATGAAATGCAGTGATCAAAAGAGCATGGTAATGAAATCCTAGATCTCCATTGATACATACATACATACATCTACATCATTTGCATGGTTTAGAGGTAATGTCATTGTGGCAAAAGATTTTGCAAGGGAATCAGCCTCATGATTATGGCATTTAAACAAAACAAATGTGGAATGATTAATGTCATGTTTTCTTTTCTTTTTCTTTTTTTTTACATAGTCCTCCATATGGCCTATAGCAATATATGTATTGCATTTGCATTTTCTTTTCCATTTTAGCAAGAACAGTAGATACTTGGGATCCTCTTAAGGAGAGCATGCCAATACTTGCATTGTTACATCCATGGCTTCCATTGTTGGGCCAACGTATGGAGCCTTTATATCAAACCATTCGTTATAAATTAGGGAATGCGCTTCATGCTTGAGATTCAAGTGATGCATCTGCATATGCAATTTTATTACCTTGAGAGCTATGGGGTTGACCTTTCATCAACTTCAACATGGTATCAGAGCTCTAGATCTTCATGTCCCTTTTCTATTTATGAGAACTTTGTCTTGACTTTCAGAGGGTTTCATTTTTTAAAGTTTTTTTTATTGAATCTTGTGGGGGGGGTTTCATATATAATTTGTCCAGCTAAAAAATATTGCTCCCAAATTTGGCACATTTCTCAAGGTGGTAATTTTATGATTTTTGACATGCAAATCAAGATTTTTGGTATGTCAATCAAGCTTTTTTAGCATGCAAATCAAGATTTTTTTGCAAAAATAAAAATTTTAAATACTTCTCGAGGTTATTTCTGGTGTTGTTGGGCACATTTTTTGGTGTGTTTTGGCATGGATCCTAATGTAGAACATTTTTTTTATTTTTTCATGCCAATGTTTTTCTGACCTGCATGTGGTTTTTTTTGTTGTAACTTGCTCGTCCAAACTCCATTTTTCACAAACAAGATATAGCTGAAAAGTTGGTTCTGAGCCCATCATGATGGTGCGGGTTATTTAGATTTTTGATGTTGTTTGGTTGCCTATTTATGTAGTCAAAGTCAAAGTTCCTATTTTTCACTATGAGAGACATATTTTGAGACATTCTATTTTCTAGATTTTTCTCCAAGTACATCCCATTCAGTTTTTTTGCACTGATATCTTGGTTGTTTCAGGTCCAAAGGTTGATTTTATTGTTTCAGATGATTTTTCATGAGCTATATTATCTCTTTTATCAGCCTTATGTCTCTTTTGATCTTTTTTGACATCCTTTTGTAGTATTTTACAGTAATAAGATATTGCCTTATTAATTAAATCATTTTGATTCAATTATTAAGTCACTTATTATCTCTAGTTTACTTAAGCTAAACTTTAGACATATGATAATAATTACTATATTAATTATTATCATGAAATTTGTTAGGGTTTTGATCTCCTTTTATAAGGATTGGTCTCTTTTTAATTTATTAATTTACTTTTGATAATAATAATGTATTTTTTGCACATCAAGAATGTCTTTTCTGTGGATCTCTAAATTCGAGCCTCTGTAGTTTTTGCTTCTCTCTTTTTATTATAGGTGTTTTGCATGCAAGTGATTCTTGAGAGTTATGGGGTTGATCTTTCATCAACTTCAATAGTAGATACTTGGGATCCTCGTAGGGAGAGTGTATCAATACATGCATGGTTACATCCTCGGCTTCCATTATTGGGCTAGCATATCAAGCCTTTATATCAAACCATTTGTTATAAATTGGGGAATTTGCTTCATGCTTGGCATTCAAGTGATGCACTTGCATATGCAATTTTATCTACTTGGAAAACTATATTTGATCATGCTAGCTGAGAATAACTGATTGATCATTTTATTGTACCTAAACTGATGATAGTTCTACAAGAATTTGTAATCAACCTAGCTAATAAGCAACTAGAGCAATTTAACTAGGTTATGGCTTGTATATATACATACATACATACATATACATAAATAATAGTAATATATTTATTGCATCTACATTTGCTTTGACATTTCTTATAAGAGTGTTTAAAGGTTGAGAACCACTTAAACATCCTTTGCATGGTTTAGAGGTAATGTCATTGTGGCAGAGGCTTCTGCAAGGGAATGAGCCTCATGATTATGGCATTTACATAGAAGTAGAAATTACTTCTTCAACTTCTTACACTCATCTCTTCACTAAAATTATTCTTCCAATAGTGAGAATAGTTGCTACAAATTCCTGGGAGCCAAGGGACCCTAAACCTATGCTACATTTTCTGGAGATATAGGAGTTTTCATAACATTCTAGATCATTAGTGATGCCCAAATTAACAACAATAGTAGATACTTGGGATCCTTGCAAGGAGAGCATGTAAATACATGCATGGTTACATCATTGGCTTCCATTGTTGGGCCGGTGTATGGAGCCTTTATACCAAACCATTTATTATAAATTGGGGAGTGTGCTTCATGCCTAACATTCAAGTGATGCATCTACATAAGAAATTTTATCACCTTGGAAAACTATATTTGATACTACTAGCTAGGAACAGCTAATTGTTTTTTTTATTGTACCTAATCTAAAGACAGTTTTATAGGAATTTTTGTAATCAACGCATCTAATTAACAACTATACCAATTTAATTGGGTTATGGCTTATGTATATACATACATACATACATATACATAAATAATAGTAATATATGTATTGCATCTACATTTTCTTTGTCATTTCTTATAAGAGTGTTTCAAGGTTGGGAATCACTTCAACATCATTTGCATAGTTTAGAGGTAATATCATTGTGGGAGAGGCTTCTACAAGGGAATGAGCCTTATGAGTTAACATATAATGTCTTAAAATAGTTAAGTGCTACTTAACTATGTCCAAGGTTTTTCCACATTGGAGGCATACTTTGCTTACCAAGCCATCTACATACTCATATCCACATGATCAAGACCCTTGAACTACTCACTCTAAAGAATATGTTGTTTTGGTTTCTAATTATTTTGATGTAGTTGTATTCTTATAACCATTGGTGAACTTGGCTCACCTAATATAGCTCTTCTCCATCATAATCCCACTCGAGCAAATTAGACAATTTTATATAATTACAATACTATAATACCCTGGTGCAACCTTTGTGTTATAGTTTATAGTTAATGTAAGGTTAACCTGTATACATCCTAACTCGCACCTTATATACTTGTGTTTAAAATCTTGTGACAATAATCAATGGATCTAAATAGACCAGTCAAGTCAATATTGAAACTCGAAGTTTAGCCTTCTATGTTGCATATGCTGAAATGTATTAAGATAAATCACAAGTATAGATTCTTCATTCTGTAAAGGGGCCCTTTATTCAAATGTAAAACTAGTTGAGTGCATAACTTTGGTGAATATTTGAGTATAAGGAGTTACTACCCTGAACCTATGCTACAAATTCCTGGGAGCCAAGGGACCCTAAACCTATGCTATGTTTTTTGGAGACATGGGAGAAGTTACTACTTGCTTAAGTACTTCATAACACTATGGATCATATAGTGATACCCAGATTAATAGTAGCAGTAGATACTTGGGATCCTCGTAGGGAGAGTGTGCCAATACATGCATGGTTACATCCTTGGCTTCCACTATTGGGACACACACATGATGATCTTCAGGTTTATGGCTTTGGAACTCTCAGTATCTATCTAGATTCTGTAAAACAACAAGTGCTTGTATAATCTAGAGATACATGGGTGATTTCATCATTGGAGAAGCTAGTTGAGATACATTGTAATCAAACTCAAGGAAATCATTGATAAACCAAACATTTATGAAGAGAAAACTTGAAAATTTGAATGCTAAAATTTTGAAATGAAAGCTATCAAAGATCAAACACCTATGAAAGAGTTACAACACAATGTGAAGTTGATTTTAGATATAAACAAAACAAAAAATAAAATATGATATAAATCATTCCCCATTGGTTTTAATTGTGGAGAGCTACATGCAAAAGAGGGTGGAGAGCTTCAAAATGTTGTTGGAGATTTCATTTTTGTGCCCTTTGACCGCTCCATTTCATTTATGTTCCCTTATAATTTTTGCATTTTTTTGTTGTGCCATTAGTGGAGATGAGTGGAGATCTACCAAAAAAATTCATGCCCTTGTGATCACTACATTTCATTGTCGTGCCCTTTTGATTTCTATATTTTCTTGTCATTCCCTTATGATCTCCATTTCCTTTCTTTGTGATTTTGTTTCTATGTCATGCCCTTGTGGCCTATGTTCCCTTTCCACTACAACATTTGGGGTCAAATTATGATGGAAATTTGCAACGGTGGTGTAATCTGTGGTGATTTTCATGTTTGTTTTTTGCAATTTGTGGCGTAATTCGGGCCCAAATGTAGTAGTGTTTTCTATGTGATTTTCTTCAAGGGGAGAAGAGGTACCTATGTAAATATTCTTATCTTTTCTTTCTAAACATGTATATCTTTATATTTTCTCCAGCAGGTGATTAGAGAAGCTTCTCTTTATGTATATGTGTATTATACATACATACACACATAGATTTGTGTGTCTATGTATGTATGTATGTATGTATAGACATATCTATACATATACATATGTGTATATATATATATATATATATATATATATATATATATATATATATATATATATATATATATATATATATATATATATATATATATATGTATATACATACATATATAATAGAAATCACAAGGGCATGACAATGAGATGCAGAGATCACAAAGGCACAACAAAAAAATGAAAACATGAAGAGATACATATATGCATGCATACATATATACATACATATACACACACATATATATATACATATGTACATACATCTACATATGCAATTTTATCACCTTGGAAAACTATATTTGATCTTTACTCAATCACCAAGAGATAATATAATCTATAAGTACAGATTTCTACATACTTAGTTTGGTATGAATAGTTGATTGAATTTCTCTAAGGAGAGTGAGTCTACTCATGATGATAATGGCTCCATGTATTGGGTATTTAGAGGAGAGAGGCTTAGAGAAGATTAGATGTTGTTTCTAGCTCAAATGCTCTCACATGGCCTGAGCTAAAACCCTCATTACTGCATCCAAAATTAAGGAATAAAATATGATTATGTCCCCAATAGTGAATTAAATGCATATTCAATCTAAATTACAAAGTCTTTGAATCTTAGTACTTGGATCCAAGCCAAGAGCCTTCTAAACATTGAAACCACTAAATTGCCTAGGACACTAAACTTATCAAACATATGAACCAATGGAACTATTTTGAAATAGGTTCAATGAGGTTCTAAGATATAAACCTCAAACAAGGTTTCCATGCTATGGTCAGGTAAGAGGAAGATGGTTGTGTGAATGGCTGATCAGGCAAGTTGTAGAAAAATAGGGTGTTAGTTGCAAGTACTTTCATTAATTTGATAAGGGAATTAGCTTTGAAAGTGTGATGATCAAAATTGGCATGTCCATTCTTATGATAGATGTCTCTATCTTAGAATAGAAAATTACCTCAAATGACAAGCAACAAATTATTAAGTGTATGGAAAATCAGAAGAACATTCACCTATAATATTTTTGAAAGACAAAAATATATTAAAAATATAATTTGGTGGAAAATGCCATGAGCTATGTAATTATGGATATTCCTTTGTCCAGTAGTGGAAAATCTTCACGTTAAATATGAAGATCTTGAAATTAAAAAAGATAACTATCAGAGATCTATACTTATATTTTATTGATAACAAATATACAGTCTAATTTTAACAAAAATAATAATCTTAAATGTATATGATTAAATAAAGTAAACAAGAGTCCTAGCTATAGTTGTATAATTCTAGTATTATTGATTATGTTAAACAAAATGTTCAATAAAACAAGTATGAAGTAACATAAATGGATCATCTGCTCGATCCTATTATGGCTTAATCTGAATGCATCTTATCATTACTTGGATGATATTATGCACAAGATCTTTAATCAATCACCAAGAGATAATATAATATGTAAGTACAAATTTCTACATACTTAGTATGGTATGAATAGTTTCAATTGAATGCAAGGATAATTTCTTTTGTGAATTCAACACATGAATGATTAATTTAGTTTAGCACAAGTATTATGCAAGTGTGTATGTATGCATGTAAAGTAGTTCACATAGTGAATTGATATACATGCATTCATGCACATATGCATACAATCATCATAATAATTTATCCTTGAATCTAACCAAAGGTATTATATATGAACAAGAGATACGTGTTTAGAAGGAGAAAAACAAACATTTACATGGGTACCTCTTCTCCCCTTGAAGAAAATCGTAGAGCAAGGGCACAAAGATCACAAGGTCATGTCATGACAATGAAATGTAGCAATCACAAGGGAATGAAAAAAAAAATTCTAGATCTCCACTGATCTCCACCAACATTTAGAGCTCTCCACCCTCTATTCTACATAGTTCTCCACAATCAATCAAAATAAATGCAGAATGATTAATGTCATATTTTCTTTTATATTTTGTTTATAATCCAAAATCCACAATTGACAAGATCTCTCTATATATATAAATACACACATAAATAGACACATATATACATATACACATACATACATACATACATATAAAATGAATGATTAAATGAAAGATATTGATGATCAAACACCTACGCCAGAGTTACAACACAATATGAAGTTGATTTTAGATAAGGTAGAGGCGGATATTCAGAAGTTTGATAATCAAAATTTAAGGCACAAGACTGAAGGAGAAGGAGTGACTTTAGAAAGAGACTACATGGTAGAAACAACATCTAAAAACAACTCCTTACAGTCAACTCTTCACTTAAGTTATTCTTCAATTCCTTGCATATGCAATTTTATCACCTTGGAAAACTGTATTTGATCCTGCTAGCTAGGAACAACTAATTTTTCATTTTATTGTACCTAATCTAATGATAGTTCTATAGGAATTTGTAATCAACCCAGCAAATTAGCAACTAGACCCATTTAACTGAGTTATGGCTATTTTCTTTCTAAAAATATCTACTATGATATATTTTTGTAAAATTTCTTGTGAACTCGACCCATTTTTCTTGGTCTACATTATTTTTGTGGAGGATCTTAAGGTAAGTCAATTAGCACAAGTTGAGTGAGTTTTATTGTTCTATTATTTGAATTCTGGAATATGTATATAGCTAGATCATTTTTTTTATTGTGCTAAGATGTAATAAGCACTTTAAAAAACATCTCTAAATATACATGTTTAGAAGGAAATATAAAGAGATACCTATTTAGAAGGAAAAGAAATGAATTTTTACATATCCCTTGAAGAAAATTTTAGAGCTCGGGCATGACAACGAAATTACAAAGCTAGGGAACAACAACAACATCACAGAGAAAGGGCACGAAGATCACAAGGGCACAACATGGCAACAAAATTGCAAAGCAAGGGCATGACAACAAAATGTGGAGATCACAAGGGCACAACAATGAAATTGTAGAGCAAGGGCATGAAAAATGCAAAGATCATAGCAATGAAAACGTAGCGCAAGGGCATGGAAATGAAATGTAGAGATCATAGCAATGAAATGCACCAATCACAAGGGCATGGCATTGTTCAAAGATATCCACCATCATTTGGAGCTCTCCACCCTCTTTCACGTGTAACTCTCCACAATAAAAACAAATGGGGAATGATTTATGTTGTGTTTTCTTTTTCTTTTTTATACTCACACAGGTGTTGCAATTACAATGCCAAGATCGATATTGCAAAGACATTGAGGAAAATTGCAAAAAAAGAACTTGAAAATCACTACAAATTACACCATCGTCATAAATTGTCACCGCAATTTGACCCCACATGTTGTAGTTCCCCAAGCTTACCTCTAAGATATTCATGTGCATCCTTAGTTAAAGTCTTTTTGAATATATCAGCTATCTATTCCTTTGTATTCACATATTCCATCCTCCCTTCTTTTTCTTGAACCAACTCTCTCAAGTAATGATGATACTTGGTTGCAATGTGCTCTATCTTTGTATGCATCACAGGGTTCTTAAATATGTTTATAGCACTTGCATTTTCACAGTAGATTACCATAGGTTCAATGATTTCTTTCTTCATTCCTTTGAGTAACTACTCGATCCATACCATATTTGTGCAATTCACTACAGTAGCCACATATTCAGCTTCAACACTAGATTGTGAGATACATTTTTATTTCTTGCTAGTCCAGGAAACCAATAGTGTTCCTAAGAAAAATGCTCCACCATTTATACTTTTCATGTCATCAACATTTCCATCCCAATCAACATCTCTATAGGCTCTCAATTCAAACTTATCATTCTTCCTGTAGTATAGACCACAATCTTTTGTACCTTTTAAGTATACCATTAAGTGATTCTCCTTAGTATTTTCAAAAAATATTGCAAAAATCTCAATAGTTAGTGCAATATCAGGTCTTCTATGAACTAAATATTGCAATTTTCCAATCATATACTTATACAATGTTTGATTTGCCTAAGAAGAATCATTAGTTTTGGATAATTAATGTCCTGTCACCATGGAAGTACTAATGGTTCTTGAATCCTTCATACCAAAAGCCTTCAAGATTTTCTTTACATACTTGGACTGAACAATGTAAATACCATATTTCATTTGATATACTTGTAATCCAACGAAGAACTTTATTTCTCCAAACTAGACATCTCAAATTTTTTCATCATTTCATTTGCAAATGTCTTACACAATGGATTTTTTCCTTCAAATATGATATCATCAAAAAATATTTCAGCTAGTAAAATTCCTTTACCTCCTCCTTTCTTCAAGTATAGATTTTTTTTTTCATTAGTCTTCTCAAAACCAATCTGCACACAATAATTGTGCAATCTTTCATACGATGCTCTAGGAGATTGCTTTAAACCATATAAAGGTTTGTGCAATCTACACACCATGCTTTTACTATTTGGATCAACAAATCCTTTAGGTTGTTCAATGTAAACCTCCTCTTCTAGTATACCATTTAGAAGTGTTGACTTAAAATCCATTTGATAAACTTTAAATCCTTAATAAGAAGAATAAGCAAGTAGAGTTCTTTCTCCTTCCAATCTTGTAATTGGGGAAAATGTCTCTCCATAGTCAATTCCCTCTTCTTGTACATAATCTTTGTAGACTAACATTTCCTTATTCCTTGTTACTTCATCATTCTCATCTAATTTTTTTCCATACACCCACTTTGTTCCAATATCATTCTTGTTCTATGGTCTTTGTACTAGTGTCTAGGTTTTATTCTTCTCAATCTAATCCATTTCTTCTTTCATCGTTTGGATCTTTTCTTCATTCTCTACTGCATCCTTCACTAATTTAGGTTCATGTATTCTTAAAAAAAAATCCATTCCTTAAATTATTCCTTGTCATTGGCTCATCCTCTTTTTCTCCATTGATTTGTTCAGCATGATGTTATCTTCTGACATATTTTGATAATCTTGGCTCTATTCTTATTTCTTCAACAATAAGTCATTCATGAAGTTCAATCTTAGGTTCACTTTGTACTTCTCTATTAGGTAACTCAGCATTCCTTTCCTGTAAAATGATCTCAGCATCAAAATGTACCTCAGCTTTTGATTGTAACTTAGCTCCTGAATGCAACTTGGCATCCATTATATTTGACTCGACAGTTACCAATTCTTATTGATTAGTAGCTTGGTTCATAGTATCATTATCATTAGCAGACATTCCTTCATAGTAGTACATAAAGGTTTTATAATTCTCAGGTTCCTTCTTTTGTTCATCTTCATGTATTTATGTATATTCATCAATTTTTACATTTTCACTTTCCACAACTTTTTTAGTGTTAGTATTTAAACACTTATATGATTTTTTTCTAGTGGAATATCCTAGGAATATACCTTCTTTGCTTTTTGCATCAAGTTTACCATTTCTATTGTCCTTAAGAATGTAACACTTTCTTCCAAATACCTTAAAATATTTGACATTGGGTGAGTATCCATACCATTATTCAAAAGGTGTTAAAGTTGTACCTTTCTTGACTTGTACTTGGTTCAAGATATAGACAGTTGTACTAACAGATTCTCTTCAATATTTCAAAGCAACATTCTTCTCCATCATCAGTGTTCTAGCACAAGCCATCATAGATCTATTCCTCCTTTCAACTATCCCATTTTGTGGATGGGTCCTAGGCGAGAAGTTTGTCTTTTGATTCCTCTATAATTGCAAAAGTTGTTGAATTCATTCAATGTAAACTCTCCACCTCTATCAAATCTTAGACATTTCAATATTTTACCTGTTTCCTTTTCAAATTTTCCTAGATACCACTTAAACATTTGAAAAGCATCATATTTTTCTCTCAAAAAAATTATTGTCATCATTCTAGAGTAATCATCAACAAATAGAATAAAACACTTGTCACCTTTGTAGCTTTGCACATCAATTGGTCTACATAGATCAGTATGAACTAATTCCAAAATTTATTTTGAAGTATGAGTCTTACTCTTAAAACTAGAATTTTTCATCTTTCCTAACTGACATTGTTTGCAAATCACATTATTAGGTTTCTTAAGTTTTAGCAAATCTTTGACTCTTTTCATCTTATTGATACTAACCAAGTTGTCAAAATTTACATGACCTAATCTTTTGTGCCATAGCCACACATCATCAAAATGTACAAGAAGACAAGTTACTTCATTCATGTCAAGATAAAATAGATTACCTTTAGTCTAATCACAGATCTTAGCCTTCTTGTGTTCAAATTCAACTTTGCATCCTAAACTATTTGATTATGACACACTCAAAAAATTATAGTTAAGTCCTTCCACATAATAAGAATTTTCACACATGATCTTGTTTATCAATCTTATTAATCCTTTATCTTTCACTAGATAGGGTGCATCATTACCAAATCTAACACTATTTCCATTATAATGCTCAAGGGTAATGAACTTACTTTTGTCACTAATCATGTGATGAGAACATCTTACTATCAATGATCCATTTGTCACTTCTGGTTACATAAGATACTAATGTAGTTGCCTCATCTTCATTTGAATAATCTTTCATAGAAACATATACAACTTCATCATCATGATCATTTGGTTCATCATTGGATTTTTCTTCAGCAATGTAACAATCTTCCTTTCCCTTATCTTTATAGTCTTTGTTACTCTCATCTTTTCTACTTCTAGATTTGTCTTCATTTATGTTTTTTATCTTCTCAAGACATCTTATTGCAATATGACCAACGTCATTACAATTAAAATATATGATGGGTAACTTACCTATATATTTTCCTTTGTCTCTATGAAATCTCCTAGCAAATAGTGTTTCCCATTCTTGTAGATCTTCATCATCTGTTTCACTTTGACTAGCAACATGCTTGACCTTTTTCTTTCCTTTAGGTTCTTTGAGTGTCAGTTTAGTTTTGAAAGTAGAATCAATATTCTCAGATTTGAAATTATCAAAATTTGAAAGTTCAAAGTAGTGAGTCTACCAACCAATCCTTCAAGGGTTAGATTACTACCAAGAGTACACCTCAATTCTTGTATAGTAGAGACTATAATAGCATAGATAGGAAATAGGGTTCTTAGTACTTTTCTGGTCATAGTCTCATCTTCAATAATTCCATTTTCTCCCCTAATTGTATTTACAACATCTTTGATTCTTGCACAATACTAAACTATGGTTTCACTTTCTTGCATTCTCATTTCATCAAATTTTCATCTTAGACTTTTTTACTTTGGCTCTCATCACATTCTTGTCTCCTCCATAGATCTTCTATAGGGTATCCCACATGCCTTTAGAAGTAGTACATGTTTTGATGTATTCAAACTTGAATAGCTTGGGGCAAATGCAATCTCCAACATTGCCTGATTGTGTTATTTCTTTTGTTTCAGTTGTTTAGCAATTAGGGCTCCAACTACTTCAACATGTTTAGTGGTGATAGTTGATCGTGCATAATCCCCAAGTCCTTCTAGATGCAACTTCATCAAACTTTTCCATGCAAGAAATTTTTTCTTGTATAACTTGGGCACCTCCATGCTGTACATCTTCATCTTTAGCTTCAAGTACCTTCAAAAAACTTCCTTCACAATCACTAAGCAGTCTAACACTAATTATTGGAATAATTTAAAATAACTAAGAGGGGGTCAATTAGTTATCCAAGGTTCAAGTGTATAGATAAAACTTTTTAATACTTAACAAATACATGTGTATGCATTGATTAGATCATCCAATATCTCAAACCTTAGTACATTACTATCCTAGGTCAAATGAACTTTGCAAAAATGTAAACATGAAATACCACAAACTCAATCACAAAATTTGACACAAGGATTTAAAGTGGAAACCCAATTTGGGAAAAGACACCAGTAACATGCTACCAATTTTCACTCTTTTGAAGTGAGCCCTTTGAGGATCCAACCCTGTTAAAGGCTACAATACACCTTGTTAAAAGTGACCTTGATTAAAGGATTTTAATCACCCTATTAAAAGTGGGCCTTGTTAGAGGACTTTAGAACATTTTATTAGAATGTTACCCTATTAAAGGATTTACTCATGACTGTTAGGTCAACCTTAATCCAAAGGATTTATCTAGACTAATACAATTGTTAGAAAGTAATATTAGGACTTGATCTAATAAAAAATAACTCACTTGTAGATTACAGATCTCTTATTCTTCTCTCCACTCTACTTGGCATTAGCTCCCCTTCAAGCCTTCACCTCCTTAAGCCTACATGCTTAGTATGCCAATTGTAGGACCATTCCTTCGGCCACCATATGAAGCAACACCTCAAGACTTCTTGTCTATTATGGTTTGTACTCTAACATTTTGCTTCTGGCCTATTATCTCCTTATATAGAGAATTTTGATCTTTTTCTACTTCATCACAATCATTGATCTTAGGGTTAGGTTAGATTAATCGAATCCTCCCTCTTTTCCATTTTGTTCCCTCTAGAAACTTCTCTTACAATCCTCTTCAAATTTGTCTTCAAACAATTTATCTTGAATTCTATGCCACGTGCTCATCATACTTATCTTCAACATGCTTCACACAATTGAAGAAATCAACTTTGTTAGCTCAGATTCATCAAATCTTCACCAAACTCATTATGTTGTCATGTGGCAAAAATATGTTGTTTTCTCGACAATAACTATCTTCTAATGCTTGGTCAACACTAGGTTTCTCGGCATGAACTAAGTCTTACTAGTGCTTGACACATTTTAAACTTCCTTTTTTGACACATATTGAATTTTCTCATGCACAACTAAATTTTTGCTTGACCTAAACTAATTGCTCAGCTTCCACTATTTGCTTGGTCAGGCTTGGCAGACATATTTCTTTGCTTAGTCTTCTTCTTGTATTTTCTCTAGTATCCTTTCATTGTAGCCTTAAGTAGATAAACAATAAACTATATCATCAAAGTCTTACTTGGTCTTAGTGCTCCTTTTATACACAATATAACTCAACTTTTCTCTAGGTACTCTTGGTATCCTTTCTCTTCAAATCCTCTTCATCAATCAATCAAATGATAGCATTCAAATCAAATTAGCAATTTTCTTACCAGCAAGTAGGAGGTTTGACATTAGTGACAAAATAATGATTGTTCCCATGATAAGTTTCATCAATCTCCTTCATTTCTATACTTTAACAATCTTCTTTTTCAACAATTTTCTATATATATATATATATATATACTGTAATCAAAACCATTTATTCTCCATCCATAGTTTTATCTTATCTGATCATCTTCTCTTCTATTCTATCCAATCCACTCATCTAAATAAAGTAAAAAATTACATAAGAATTAAAAAAATACTATAATAAAAAATATTCTTAATCACTAGTCCATGAAATCCTATCTTGATATCTAGCACAACTCTCTAATCAAGCCATTGTCTTAAACTAAATTATATGATAATAAATCCATTAATTCCAAATTCAATCATCATGAGATGTATCCTTCCTAATCCTTGAGGTCATGCCCTCCCAATAAATTACTCACTCAATCAATCAATTGATTTTCAGCTTGACTAGGGGCAAGATGGTAGTTTTATTTTGGTTTGTTATGCATGATTGCTTGTTTCTTGTATATATTAGTTTTTTTTACACCATCATAGTTTTTGCATCCTATTTTTATATGGAAATCATGGTCTTCCATATCATGGCTTTACGGGGTATATGATTGTGTTTGACCTTTTTTATCACATACTTGGTACATGATCATATTGGTTTAGTATCATGCCATGGTGCATAACTTCAAGTACAATATCAAACTAGTATATTATCTCTCATGTTAATACAATGATCATTTTCATTCTATATTAATATGCATTTAATTAGTTTCATTTTTAAATTTTAATCGAGGATCCTTTTTATTTCCTACTCCTACCATTTTTTTTCCTATTCCTCTTCACTTTAAGAGAAATCTCTTTCTCTTAGAACCCATGTATCATCTTGTGGGGGCATATCTCTACCTCCTCATCATCCTTTCTCATCCTTCCATGATTGGGGCATCTCATTTTCTCCTTCTTTGACATGATGTTGATTTGAAACCTCATCAAAGATGGGAAAATGGAGACACCTAAAATTGTCCATTCAAACTCTGATATTAATTTTTATTAGTATTTTTTCTTAACATTATAATTGATTTTATTAATTATCTATATTTTTATCTTCTTTTATTTATTTAATTAAACAAATTCACTCTCATATTTGTATTTAATTTTTATTTACATACTATCTCTTCAATGTATTGAATTTATTTTAATATATGGTTCCTCTATCTCCTTTGTTTAATTAAATTTTATTTATTTAATTATTCCCATTTGGATAATATTCTTCTAAACCTATATGGAGATTAAATTTAGCTTAATTCAAAATATATCCTAATTATTAGTACTTATCTACACTTTAATCCTCTTTTTAGTTTTGGTTAAAGTGCATTCAATCTTGCCTTATCCTTAATCATGCACACAATCACCTTTTCAAGGTGACCATCTATGTATTTTTTTTCCTCCACCAATCATTCTAGAGCTTCTCTTTGCTCCATGGAGGTGGAATCTTTTACTTTTGCATATTTTTGCCTCTAAATCCTAGCCACTAATTCATTTTGCCTCTTTATCTTATCCTCTTCCCTTTTTGCCTCTTAATCCTAGCCACTCATGATCTTTTTTCTTCTTAATAGTATCCTCTCATCTTTTTCCATTTAAGATTAGCCCTCCATTATTTTTCCCCTTATCTTAACTACTCATTTTTTCATTTTCTATAAAAATAAACTTCTCCATTTGTAGAATAATTAAATATATAATTGACATTTTTAATACTTTGAGAAATTAAGCACTTACCACACTAGCATTCAAGTATTAGTATCTTATCATTTCAATTCCATAGCATAATTATTTCTTTCTTGTTCTTATCTTAGATTTTAATTATGGTATGGTAGTTTAGATTTGATTTCATAGCTTAGTTTGAAATCTTCAATTTTTATTCTTAGCTAACTTTCATGCATCTTTAATCAAAATATCACAAAATCTTGCATCATTTTTCTTGTGCATTATCTTATCCATATATCTTGCACTTGTACATCATTGTGATGTCTGGGAAACTTACTCATACTTATTCTTAAACCCTCACATTTTTCATCTTTTAGTCTTTACATTTATTTTCATATCATTATGTTGGGAGAGCATACCCATCTAATCTTTAAGAGTAAACCAAACAACGATTTTAAGTGCCCAAGTTTTAGCTCATTGAGGTTGTAGTGATAATTACTTATTTCATTTCATTTTAGGAATGAATAATATCTAATATGATTTCCTTTATTATTTTGGTCTTTTTATTTGCATCAAATAGGTGTACATTTTTACTACATACATCTAGGTATTGATAATGTTGCTTGGGTAGAAAACACATTGGTACTTAATGAATGGGTGAAAAGGAGAGCTCTAACAATGCATCTAACACTCCACGCTATTCATTTGTACTTTTGAATTGAAATTGAATAAGTAATGTAAATATGGAAATTCTTGAAATTAGACAAGATAAGATACATACCTCATGATGGAATTAATCTGGAAATACCTACTTTCTTATATTTGTGCACAGTGTCGGGGAATTCTACAACATACTCTAGATTGGAAATGTTGAGTTAAAGAAAATCCAAAAAACATTTGTCCTTCTAGAAGTAGGTTGACTTTGACCCAAATAGTTGGGTACAATATTACTCCTCACTGAAGGTCATCCCTATCCCCAAAAAGTCAACCTTGACCTGAATTGCTCCTACAAAATTTTTGTTCACGTATCCCAAATGTTTTCTAAAAAGGGTACTCAAATATGTACTTTGATTCTCGAAACAACGATTGTATATATCTGAAAATAGTGTTTTGAGGTGGCTATATAGGATTTTTCCTAAGTCAAACCCCCATTTTGGTGATCTCCACCTCCACGAATATTCAGTTGTAATAGTTAATGTGGGTGTGTTGAATTTGTAATGTCAAATCTAATCCTATAGATTGAAACCCTAGCATGAGTATGTATGAGAAAAAAATGAATAGATTTGAATAAGATAAGAAAGCATACCAAGCCCCCAAGGCTAAAGTACCCCAACCAAACTCATAATCCATAATTGCTACCCCATGATTGTATCTTTAAATGCTTGAATATTGATAATGGTGGATCAAGGAAAGTAGGATCTCTTTTGCTTCAAATAGATGTTTATAGTGGTATGTTCATGCTTGATATCAACAATGGCTTGATCTTCTATATCATCCTCTTGCAATCTTGCATCTTCATTTCACAAATGCATTTCACCATCGCTTGTGCACTTCTCATGACTTCTTGTTGTAAATGAATGCAAAATGACAATTTTTATATAGTGATTTCAAGGTGAGGCTCCTAGAGTAATGTGAAGGCCCATAATTCAAATTTCAGCTTGAATTATGGTCCAATCACAATAACCAACTAAGGAGGGAAAAGAAATAAATGAATTTCAAATTAAAACCCTTCCGCATTCAGATCTGAAAGCCTGACATTGATTTTGAGGCCCTTCAAGACCAAAATCTGAAAAGGGGGATCAAATCCTAAAGGAGATCAAGGACAACCTCAATGGTGACCTAGGTCAAGGTTTACCTCAACCTACACCTAAAAGTCCAGATCCAACCAGAATAGAAAATAGGAGGTCTTGGGGATGCCCAAAGACCTAGAAATTATATCAAAACAGGGCAGAGTGCCAAAAATAGGCACAAAATCCTATGATGAAGGCCAAGATGACCTATGCCTATGTCCTTCCTAGAATATAGAGCCATAGAAGAGGGAAATTAAGGACAATCCTTGAGACCCTAACCCTAATTTCACCTAGAATGAAAGAATCAAGTGCATAATGCATCCTAAGTGCAAGTCTATCATGATAAATGTGTTGATCTCAAAATTGGTTTTGGCAATTGAGTGTTAACAAACTTAAGAAATTTACTAAGTTCATGTCGAGCTAGTAGCATATGTCGAGTATAATATGTATAGATGTTGAGTTGCAATGAGGGTCAAGTCACTCAAGTGTTGAGGAAATAGTAAGTGCCGAGCAATTCAAGTTTCAAGTGAACAGTTAGTGCCAAGCAAGTTCAAGTGTCGAGCCAAATAGAATTATAGTATGTGTCAAGCATCAGTATCAACAAGTATTGAGTAACACAAAATTGGCCTAGTTATTTGTGATGGCACAAACAACTATGTAAACCATTTTTGAGCCAACATATGGATAGATCTCGAAGCTTTGAAGATAAGATCGAATCTATTTGTATTCCCTATGTGATCAACATGCAACCAATCAGAAAAATGGATAAAATTGAGCAGGAAAGTTGGATGAATCTCAATCATAGATTCATACCTAACCCTAAGCCACCAAAGTTTTTTTTAAAGAAGAGACGAAGCCCCATAATTCATGTATGAATGAGAGAGCATTAAATAATGCATGTGAGAAGGTAATGATAGAAGTGAAAGGGGTGAATTGATTAGCATACATTCAAGGTGACTTAAAAAGGGGAGAATAGAATTGCAGAATCAGTTATTAGAATAGAGGATCAAGGTTACAATAATTTCATATTAGATCAGAGAGGATTGAGATGAACTGAATTGAGATCTAAAATCAGCAATATCAGATTGTAAGTGTATCAAATCAAACATTCTACTATACTTTCTAACAACTATATCAGTAGGATGAAATCTTTTGTATTAAGGTTGATTTA
Organism: Cupressus sempervirens; assembly: GCA_028749045.1. Lineage (NCBI taxonomy): Eukaryota > Viridiplantae > Streptophyta > Pinopsida > Cupressales > Cupressaceae > Cupressus > Cupressus sempervirens. The sequence goes on from CM053787.1 coordinate 515,652,097, forward strand.
ACAGTCATTGAGAAATCCTTTAATAGGGTGACATTCCAAGTGAGTGTTCTAAAGTCCTTTAACCAAGCACACTTCTAACAGGGTGTTAAAATCCTTTAACAGGGTAGGATCTAACAATCATTTGTAAGCCTTCAATAGGGCAGGCCTTTCGCAGGCTAGATCATGAGAATGGTCAAATCATGTAACTTTAACAGGTGAACTTTATTGTTGCAGTAGTGAAGAATTTTGGGTGGCATCCCCACCCTAGTTTTACCTTCTCATTGGAGGGTTTCTATGTAATCATATCTAGTGTCAAGTGTTTATGTGAATGCATTTACTTTACATGTTATTTCAATATGTTTATGCATGCATCTTTTTAAATTTGAAATTTTTATTAGTTAGAGTTTACTACTTTTGATTCACCCCTCCTCCCCTCTCAGAAGTATACATTTCCCATTTATATTTCTAACAATTGGTATCAAAGCTAAGTTCTCATCTAGAGAAGCCTTACAGCTGGAGAAAAGATCTTCAGATGCAAGTTTACAAGTTGGGAAAGACTATTGAGAATCAAGAGATTGAGATACATCTCTTACTACAACAATTGAATGAAGCCAGAGATGCCTTGAGAAGTTCGCTAAAGAGAAGGAAAGAGATTGCCATACCAGAAAATGACACCCAATACAAAGAGATTGACCCCACAAAATTATTTACAGATGGTAAATCTTGTGAACTTGATGTAGTAATTTTAGATCTCATGGACAAGAATAGAGCACAAGTTGAGGAGATCATATATCTCAAATTGGAGCAAGAATCACAAGCAATATTACTATGTGAAGTGACTGAACAAAAGAAGAAAGTTCTAGAAGACAAGGCCATGATTGAAGAAGACAAAAGAATTTTTTTAAATAGATTGGAAGAAAAATCAACAATGTTGTCTAGGATCTCAAACATGTAGTTGGACACCCTAAGCCAACTGATGAATGTCAATCATGAGTTGAATGTCAAGGACATTGAGATAACTACATTGAAGTTGCAGAATGAGCAATTATAGAATGACCTAAAAAGAGAGAAGGAGTTTTTTGAAAGCTTCAACAAGCCAAATGAAGCCATCAAGTACTTTGAGCAATTACTGAAATCCCCTAGATCCAATAAAGAAACATCAAGATTGGGATACACAAGCACTAAAGAAGGAGAATCATCCAAAGATGCTGAGGAAAGAAGAAATAAAGGTAAGAATTCTAAACCTACTTGTCATCATTGTGGAAAGAAAGGACATACAGCTAATGTTTACAGGAGCAAGAATGGTAGTCAGAATGCCAATTCAAAGGATATGATTCATTGTCACAAGTGCAACAAACAAGGTCATTAGGCACATGAATGTAGAACAAAGACCATGCATGCACCAAGATTTGATGGACACTGCTACAATTGTCAAAAGTTTGGACACAAAGCCTTTGAATTTAGATCCAAGTCCACATGGTCATCAAACAACGGAACAAGCCATGAAAATTCTTATAATTGAGATTACAATACAAGACGTAGTTGTCACTATTGTCAAGAGTATGGACACATTCCTGAGAATTGCATAAGAACACATTTCAAAGGTAGTTACAACAGATGGTTGAGCCAAACTATATGCTTTATTTGTTTGAAAACTGGTCATATCAGCAAGCACTACCCAACAAGGACAAAGACACCTAACTCTGAGTCAAACAATGGAAAAGACAAGGTAGATATTGAGCACATTAGAGGAGAGATGAAAAAGACATGGAAGAAGAAAGATGGACGTAGCACATCAAATGAAGGGATCACTTCACCTGAAGGGTTAAGTGATCACATTTCATCAAACTAAGCAAAAGGAGGTATGTGAGACTGGTATTTAAATGCCTTACTATACATCAGTTCCAAGATAAAGTTAGCATTGAAAAGGACAAATTAGCATGAATAAAGATGCAAGTCAACAAGGAAAAACCAAAGTAAAAGTTTTAATTTTTCATCTTACTGTCGAGTGTGAAAAGTTCTATTCAATTGTCGAGTAAATTTTAGTGTGTGTCAAGTTGTTAGCCAAAGCCAATTGAAGCCAAGTCAGTAGTGGTTGCCAAGTGAAAGAAATTTCTATTGAAGCCAAGTAAGGGCAATTCTAGTGGATGTGAAGTGATGGAAAATCAATGGATGTCGAGTAAATCAGAAATCATATAGAAGCCGAGTTTACAACTGTACATGCACCATGCATTAAATGTGATGTTTTGAAAAGGTATAAGGCAAATTTTTGCCCATTTTCATCATTACAAACATAGAACAAGAGTGATCAAAATGAAGAAGTGATTGGCGAGCAAAGATTGAATCTTTTGCATAGATTCCAATAGAGATCAAGCATTGTTTCATCGATTTTAAAGGTATTCTTCACGTGTCGAGTTATGCAGTTACACAGTTTAATATCTATTGAAACCATAGTTTTGCAAAATGGCCTCTAGCTCTATAAATCCCAAGGATAAGGAACCTTTTTAAGTTCAGTTGGTTAGTAATGAGGTTAAGCAACTAGATTTTAGGCCAATTCCTAAAGTTGCATATAAGAACGATCTAACAAGGGCATTGTCAATCATTCCACCCAATGTTGTAATGGTTCAAGATGTAAGAAAATGTTATAAGCATATAAAAAAAACTATGTGAGAATGGAGTGTTGAAGGAAGAATTTCAAATTGTAAAAAGGAAGGGCTTAACCCGTGTCCTAGATTTCCCCACTACCTTTAAGATTGAATGGATAAGAATTTTTTTGAGTAGAATCCATGATGGATGCCTATGGTTGGAAGGAGGACCCATTAAGTTGTCAAAAAGAATTGTGCATAGGGTTATAGGATTTCCAACCCTAGAACAACCCAAAACCCTAAGGAGGGATTCTAAAGAAGCAATTGAGAAAAACACTGGGGCAAAGTGGAATAAGAGGGGAGTGAACATTGGTACCATCAAAGATCCACTTCTTGAATTTCCAGTGAGGGTCATATCTCACAAATTCTATTAGTCAAGCTGACTACACATTGTGCCATGCATAGCAGTTGATGCAAGGTACAAGATTGTAAAGAAAGATCACACTAATGATCTGGTAGAGCTACAGTTACAGCAAATCATGGAGAACCTAGGAGCAATAAGGAGATCAAAAGGTGGTCAATGCAAATTTGGTTCAATTTTGATATGTATATTTTTCTATGTTCAAAATGAGTTTCCTTCTTTTGGTAAGGTAGGATGGAAGACCAATAGGTCTTGGTAGTACAAATAAATGAATACATAGGGCAAATGGGAGATAATTTTGAGTCTGTAATGACTAGTTATTTTGAGGATTTCAAGCAAACCATGAAACAAAGATTGAGAATCCTAGTTTCCCTAGTGGAGAAGTATTACAATGACATATGTTTCTTAGTAGACATTAATTACACATTTATCCAAGCTGCAATACCCAGAGCAAGATAGCTAAGGCCATTGGGGTATGAAATTAATATAGATGAAGCATCAATAGCCATCAATGCATTACTTGCAAAGGAAATTGATAAGTCAGCAAAGATCTTTGGAAACTATGATGTTGTGAAATCCAAAGTTGAAATGGAGTTAAAAACTGCCTCAACTCTAAAGAAGAAAGATAAATTGGTGAAAAAGTTGAAAGCCAAATTTGGTGAAAATGTTGAAGGAGATGATGAAGAACAAGAACAAGAATAGGGACAAGAACCTCTTGCTCTAACACAAGGTATGGGAGAAGATGAAGAAGAAGGTGTTGAGGAGGACCAAGCCAACGAAGCACCAGTAGTACATGAGCCAAAGAAAAGAAAGGCTAAGACACAGCCTATAGCTCATCCTAATGGTATACAAAACCTAGCCCTATCAAGCCTACTACTCTAACCATAAGAGCAACTACAAGGGCCACAATTTAGAAGGCTAAGGAGGAAACAAAAGAGAAGAAGAAGGCTACTACGAAACTAGGTCTAGTGCAAAAGAAAATAAGGAGAAAATATATTGCATAGCCTAAATCTGATGAAGAGAGGACTGAATCAGATGACAACAACTAGTTTAGAGTAGTAAGTCATGCACCTAAGTCCAATATTGAAAATATTTGTGATAATATTAGGGATAATGTAGACTTGACTGGTTCAAAAACTATTGAATTCAATAAACTAAGTAGAGAAGATCAAAATAAGATTAAGAAATCAGTGTATGCCATGATGGCAAAATTGAAGAATACTCCACTTGAATTTTACACTACTATGCCTAAGGATTTATATTCAATTATTGAGAATAAATGGCATTATTGCCTTAACATGGAAAAGGAAATAAGAGATTCCACATTGGCACAAGTAATGCAAAACTTGTCAAAAAGGAAAATAACAAAAGAAAATAAAAAGCATGGTAGAAAATTTGCACCTAAGTACAGGGCCTTTAGCATTCTTTAAAACAAGATTGAATGTGTTGTAAAGAAGTCCACTTAATTGTGGAAGCTAATATATGGGCTAACTACTATTAAGGAAGGAGAGGAGGAACCCTTTCAGGGAAGAAATAATGGAGAAGAGGAAGAGAATGATAAAGAAGGAGAAGTTGAGAAAGAAAAGGAAGGCAACACAATGGAGGAGGCACCACAAAGAGAAGAAGAAATGGAAATTGCTAAGGAGTAGCAAATAGATCAAAGTGTGCAATACACACAATTGCCACCACTAAGCCCTCCACATGACACCAATACACTTGCAAAGACAATCAAAGTAAAGGATCTTCCAGACAGCTCAATTTAGAACATAAATCCACTAACTACAAAGGATCTAAAGAAGATCCTTGACCAATCAACATTACAAGAATATTTGTGTGGAAATCCAGTATTGGTCAGTGTAGATGAGGTGCAAAAAGCAGTAGCTGACCTAACTAGGGATAAGGTGAAAACACAAGAACCACCTTCTATCATTCCTACAGCTACCAGTGGACAAAATCAAGAGAAAGCATCACAAGATACATTAGCTAAGGTTGATACCACAGTTAAAGTTGTTAAGACTGAACAACAAACTCAAACTATAGAGGAGCCAACAAAGGAACAAACAGGATAGATAGAGGTATCTTTTCTTATTACACAAACACAAGGTGCACCATCAATAATTGTGATTGATCAAGGAAGAATAGAGGAAGAAAAGGAAATTCCAAAGGAAAAGGAGTAGGAAGCAATTCAAACATTGTTTAATCTAACAACTATTGGAACTCCTAAAAAAGTTCTTTAAAAGTCGAGTACTAAAGCAATGCCACTTCAAATTTTAGCACTAGGCTTGAGCTCCACAAAGGTTGCAAGAGTACTTCACTATGGAGACCCAACATTATATGAAGAAATTGTCATACCAAAATATGACTGTGCAACCATGAACATTGAACAGATCAATGAAATGCAAGAGGCATTGGAAAGGAAAAAGAACCGGGAGATATTCAAAAAGGAGTATAAACAAAGACAAGCACCACATGAAATCAAAGACATCATTTTAGATGCATTTAGCTTGCAAACATCTGATGAAACCAAGCCAATATTGGAACAATTATCAAAAATTGTTGAATAGGTGACAAATGAAGACCAGGAGACTAATGCAAAACTCATGGAATGGTCTAAAAAGAAGCTTCAAGGTAAGGTAATGAGAAAATATCTAGTGGAATAGAACTATCACAAGTGGAATTGGATACAAAAATAGAAAAAGTGAAGAAGGTACTTGAGAATATATTCTCACTGTACACTAAATTGTGTGATCCCACACTCTTCACACAAGAAACAAGCCAAAGAATTATGAGTCTAGAGAGAAAGTTGAAAATATCTAGTATGCAATTACCAAAAAATCTAGCTCAAAGTGAGAAGCATTTTCATTCCACACTTCACACTCAAAAGGAACTAGTTGTATTGACAACAGAAGAGGCTAATACAAGAGCCAAGTTAGTTCAAATTCAAGCCTCCTTGACCCCATACATGGAAATTTACAGAAAGGACTAGCCTATGTTGAGACAGTACTCAAGAAAGATCCTAATCTTTCAACATTAGATGGCTTAGTTCACCTTGTAGCTGAGACAACCATCCAAATAAAGTCACTAGATGTTGCAATAGACAACTAGGATGCTACTCTCAAAATTGTAGTGGAAGTTAACAAGAACTTACTAAATAAATACACACTTAATGTATAAACCCTTTGACATCAGTGTTAAAGAAATATTTAAAGGGGGAGAATAGCTATGCAAGGGGAATTAGAGACATGTGAAAGGGGGAGTTACAAAATAAATAGAGAGAAGAAAGAGGGAGCGAATAGCAAGCAACAACAAGAAATAGATCAAATAAAGAGTATCAGAATTCAGAATGAAGACAAGAGTTACAACAGAGGAAAATCTACTCTAAGAGAGATTTTAGAGAGATTTTGTATATAGCAAAGACATATTAATTTAGGGGGAGTTATAAAATTTTGAGGTATATAGTTCTTTACAAAATTTTGAACAATTTTGAAGTTTTGTATATATGCCAAACAAAATGTATATTATACTCAAGGAAGCTAGATTCATCATGTATAGTTAAGTGTTTTTTCCACTCATGTCAAAGGGGGAGATTGTTGATCTCAAGATTGGTTTTGACAATTGAGTGTCAACGCACTTAAGAAATTTACTAAGTTCATGCCGAGTATAACATGTATAGATGTCAAGTTGCAATGAGTGCCAAGTCATTCAAGTGTCGAGCAATTCAAGTGCTAAGTGAACAATTAGTATCGAGCAAGTTCAAGTGTCGAGCTAGACAAAATTATAGTATGTGTCGAGCATCAGTATAACCAAGTGTCAAGTAAAACAAAATTGGCCTAGTTGTTTGTGATGGCACAAATAATTATGTAAACCATTTTTGAGCCAACATATGAATAGATCTCAAAGCTTTGAATATAAGATCAAATCTATTTGTATTCCCTATGTGATCAACATGAACCCAATCAGAAAAATGCAGGGCATTGAGAAGGAGAGGTTGATGAATATCAATCATAGATTCATATCTAACCCTGAGCCACCAAAGTCTTTTTAAAGAAGAGACAAAGCCCCATAATTCATGTATGAATGAGAGAGCATTAGAGAATGCATGCGAGAAGGTGATGATAGTAGTGAAAGTGGTGAATTGATCAGCATACATTCAAGGTGACTTAAAAAAGAGAGAACAGAATTGTAGAATCAATTATCAGAATAAAGGATCAAGGTTACAGCAATTTCATATCAGATCAAAGAGGATCGAGATGGACTAAATTGAGATATGAAATCAACAATATCAGATTGTAAGTGTATTAGATAAAACATCCTACTATACTTTCTAACAACTATATCAATAGGATGAAATCCTTTTTTTTTTAAGGTTGATTTAATAGTCATTGAGAAATCCTTTAATGGGGTGACATTCCAAGTGAGTGTTCTAAAGTCCTTTAACTAGGCACACTCCTAACAGGGTGTTAAAATCCTTTAACAGGGTAGGATCTAACAATCCTTTGTAATCCTTTAATAGGGAAGGCCTTTCACAAGGTAGATCATGAAAATGGTCAAATTATGTAACCTTAATAGGTGAACTTTATTGTTGCAATAGTGAAGAATTTTGGGTGTCATCCCCATCCCAATTTTACCTTCTCATTCGAGGGTTTCTGGGTAATCATATCTAATGTCAAGTGTTTACGTGGATGTATTTACTTTACATGTTATTTCAATATTTTTATGCATGCATTGTTTTAAATTTGAAAGTTTTATTGGTTAGAGTTTAGTACTTCTAATTCACCCACACCTATTTCAGCTTTCAACTTATGAAGGGTGAAACATGGTGATAAGGATAACTCTATATACTGGACATGCAATTTGTTCAAAAGTTCTATCTCAAATCAATTATAGAGATTCCTACCATTCCAAAACTGATTCAAGGAGTTAGGTATCTGAATCACAATTATAACACCACTAACGACACTAAAAATGGAGTTACTGAACTCAAGATATGATGAAAAGAGTGAATGTCTATCTAAATGCATAAAAAGGGGAATCTGAGTTTACCATGAGAATTCATACTTACTCATTCTTACCATTTTCAGATTCAAATAAAGGAAGCAAGATGCCAAGGAGAGAAGAAATTCAAGCAACATGCATGGAGCTTCTCAGACAGTGCTTGGCTACCAAATGACCATTTTCTGAGGTGAGTTTGTTGTTGTATGTTACTATACTTTCCAAATTCTTGATTTTTATAAGCAAGGTCAACTCTGACCCTTAAAGGTCAATCCTAACCCAACTATTGTAACCTTGACCCAAGAAGGTCTCCACCTATTCTGAGATGAGGTCAACCTTGACTCAAAAAGGTTGACCCTGACCCAAAAAGGTTGACCTTGACCCAGGAAGGTTGACCTTGACCCAAGAAGGTTCACCCCAACCTAAGTGAGATTAAATTTGACCTAGTCAAGTTGGATTTATAGATTTTATGATGTAGAATGTTGATATGATGTTTGGTTGTGCTTACAGGAGATGGTCCATCTCCGAGAGCACCCCTTTGGAGAGCTACTAATTACCATCAAAGAGAAACTATCTAAGCTTGGTGAGGATGAGATCCAACCACTGAGAGACATAGGACTATACTGGGTAGCAGTCCTACCATAGATCATGCTACATTGAGCCATGCTATTGGCTTTGATAGAGAGGTGGGATGAGGATACATGCTCCTTCAATCTTCCCTTAGGAGAGATTATAGTGACACTAGAGGATATCTATTGGATCTTGTAGCTTCTAGTCTGAGGTGAGACTATCAGACCTAGAGCACAGTGATTTTGTGAGGAGATCCTTGCAAATAAAGAGTATTGCTTGAGATAGGTTCTAAAAATGCAAACTTGATCAGATTAGATCCTTTTGTCATACATACTATTGGGACCTACACCTTTGGTATAGAGAGTGATGCTTGGTATAGTATCCTTGGTTGTGTTACCCAACTTAAAGGGTACCATATTTTCAACACCTCTTACCCATCGTATATAGAGGATAGACATCGAGAGGACTATATTCTCATGGGGTTGCAACATGTTAGCCTAGCTATACCATAATTTATGTCAATTAGTGAGATACCAAAGAGAGTTTATCAATATACACACTCTTACAAATTTGGTTGTTTGAGAATTTTGCATCTACACAGCCATAGGGTGTTCCCATGATGATAGATGTGAGTACACTAAGAGGCTTTTCTTATTCTCTAATAAATGTTTGAAATTTTGGAGATATCCTCTATTAGAGGGTACATCTAGACCACATTCAAAGTACAGATGTGATATGGAGACCCTACTGCTAGATGATAGAGTGGCCAAATACATGATTCTAGATGAGATGTTCATAGCGATCAAAGATGCTAGAGGGTCATCAAAATCATATAGTGATGCCATACTATTATGATTAGGTGATGAGATAGTTCAGTCTATTATAGGGAGAACCTTATAGTAGTACCTTGCTATGTACATCTGATGAGGTACTATCAAAGACCCAGTGTCATATGCCAACCATTGATAGAAGACATAGAGAATAGTGATGTAGATGAGATAGAGGATATAGAGGTACCATAAGATGTGACCTATTCAGGCATGAGCTGAGATTAAATTAGGTACTAGAGTCTACAGGAGACTCGCCCCATCTTCCCTGAGGATTATCCTACAGGTGACTAGGTCTTTCAGAGAGGACACACCGGGATAGTGGTATAGTAGCGGAGGATGAGGATGTTAGAGATGAGGAGGGGCACATCTCTGAGGGAGATCCCATGGAGGAGGAGACAGCAAAGGAGAGAGTAGAAAAGAGAGCAAAGGAGATGCCCCTAGTTGGTGATACTAGTGTACATGTCACCACTGAGATCATGATGGCCTCCATGTACCCACATAGAGACACCACTAGTGAGGCCTAGACATAGCGAGCGTAAAGAGAGTAGTCACTCTATGCCTCCACCATCTAGACCTTTTAGTGATGTTTAAGAGGGAGACCAAGGTATGAAATATGAAATTTTATTAAATATGTAATTTGATGTGAAAAAATACTAAATTGATAAATATAATTTTCATTATCCATCTAGCGTAGCAAAGTGGAGGAGATTTGTATCTAAGATTCTAAAGGATACATGCATATCCTACCAACTACGAGTGAACAATCAAGAATCCTCTCTTGGCTATAGAGATCCTAGCAGGCATGCCAATATCTTTGCACGTACCTAATGAGAACTAAGGATGTACAGAGAAAGAGAGGAGAAGTTGATAGTTGAGTTACAGAGTGCCTAAGATTGTTTACATGACATGAGCATATCAAGGAGCCACACATAGACACACAGATCTCCATCTTCCTATCATAGGCCAGAGAGATCCAAAAGCCATCGGTCACTAGAGCATAGTGATAAATAGGGTCATTGGCCACATATGTATGAAAACTTGAAATACTTTCTTTACTAATTAGTTCTATTTTTGATTAATATAAAACTTAATAGAAAGAAAGAAGGTGCATAAATATATCCAGTATGTAACTTTGCTAGAACTACATAACCTATAAAACAAATTTTATAAGGAATACATAAATGCACGAGGAAATAAAGAATGAACTTAAGGATAATAATATTTGAGATGCATAATATAAATAGGTTCCTTAAAAGAAACACCATCCATATTAGCAAGTTTATAAGCACCTAAACCAAAGTCTTCAACGAAAACAAAAGGTCCAAGCCAATTAGGGCTAAACTTTCCTTTTTCACCAGGTAAAGCATTCACATTTTGTTAATTCTCATATAGGACTAAATCACCAACCAAAAATTTTCATTCAATTACCTTATGATTATATTTTTTTTGTAGAGATTTATTATAAACTTTTATATGTTCAAATGCATGTATTCATTGTTCATCCAACATTTCTAATTCTTGTAAGCATTGTTCCCGAAAAGTATCTTTATCAATTATCCCATGAAATGAAACATGTAAAGAAAGCATTTCTAATTCCAAAGGCATAATAGCATCAGTACCATAGATGATATTGTAAGGAGAAGTATCTGTGGCAGTACAAACAATTGTCTTATAAGCCCATAAAGTATAGGTCAGTTGAGTATGTCAATCTTTTGCATGTTTGTTAATTATTTTTCTCAAAAAAATTTCAATGATTTTATTTGATGCTTTAGCTTGACCATTAGATTGATAATAATAAGGATTTGAAAACCTATGTTGAATTTGATATTTCGCCAAGAATTTTGTGACTTCTTTGTTTTTAAAAGAAGTATCATTATCCAAAACTATCATTGAAGGTATACTAAATCATGCTATGATATTATTAAGGATGAAAACACAAATAACATTTGCAATTGTTGAACGAAGAGGGATAGTTTCAACCCACTTCATGAATTAATCCATAATAGTCAGAATGTAAGTATGTCCTTGAGAAGAAGCTGGTGAGATTTTTCCAATAATGTCAAAACTCCAAATACTAGAAGGCCATGGAGAAACTTAATTATGAAGCTCATGGGTAGGAGCATGAATCAAATTACTATGTTGTTGACATTGAGGACATTTCTTAACAAACATGAAAGAATCTTGCTCCATCGTTTGTCGATAATATCCCATTGGAAGTAATTTATTAACCAAAGATTTTCCACCAAAGTGCCCTCCACAAGAACCAAAATGGACCTCTACCAAAGCTACCAGAGTTACAGTTCTATTGAGATTTCCTAATAATAATCCTTCATAAGAGTGTTTGTAAAGCATATCTCCTAAAATAATATAACATGTTGCAAGTGTCCTAATATGATTATGCATGTTTTTTGTTGTTGATTAAAGAAAAGTACCATCTTTAAAAAAATGAAAAATATGATAATACCGTTCATCCAACTGCAAATTAAAACAATCAAAGGTAATCTTTTAGAAATTTCAAGGCTTTTAAGAGTTTGTATAATAAATTGAAAATTTTCAATATTATTCTCAAGACACACCAAAGAAGTTGTGCTTGTCATGGCGTCTACATGTCGATTATCTTTCCTAGGTAAAATTTGAATGGAATAAGAAGAGAATTGTGAAAGCACATCAAGAGCCAAATCTCTATATTGTGTCTTTTCATCATTCTTAGTCTAATAACCTCCTTTTATTTCTTCAAAAATCAATTGTGAATCTCTGAATATTTGCAAATGTTTGATTTTAAGGGATGAAGCTTCTCGTAACCTAGCTATAAGAGCTTCATACTCTACAATGTTATTAGTACAAGGAAAGGTTAATTTGTATGATAAAGGGATTTGATTTTACATAGGAGGAATTAAAATAATACCAACACTAGAACTTGTCTTACATTAGATCCATCAAAATACAATTGCCAAATATCATCTTGTTGAATAGCTAAAATATTACCATCAAGAATTTCTATTGAAGTAGAACATGTATAGGAATGAGGAAAAGGAGCTTCAACTAAATAATATGTTAAAGCTTGTCCTTTAATAGACTTCTAAGAAACAAAATTAAGATCAAATTCTATAAGTAACATCACCCACTTTTCCAAATGGCCAAAGAGATCAATTTGTGAGAAAATAAGTTTCAAAGGATCAAACTTGACAATCACATTGACTTCAGCATTTATAAGATAATGCCTGAGTTTCTGACATGCATAAACTATAGCTAGACATTGTCTTTTCAAATCTGTGTATCTTGTTTCATAATCAAGTAAAGTCCGACTAATGTAATACACAGGTCTTTCCTTACCATTATTATCATCTTGAACTAACAAGACACTAACATCCTTTGGAGTTTTTGAAGTATAAAAATGAAATGGCTTATCAAATTTAGTTGGATGCAAGATAGGAGGATTTTCAAGGTACTCCTTAAATTGCTCAAAGCTTTGTTTACATTCATCATTCCAAGAGAAAGTAGTATCCTTTCTAAGCAAGGAAGTAAATGGAATAGTTTGATCAACTAAATTAGAAACAAAGTGATGAATAGCTTGTATTTTAACTCTGTAGTTGATAAATATTCTTATGAGGAGGCATATTAAAAATAGCATCAAATTTTTTAGTATCGACTTCCACGCCTCTCTTAGAGATTATAAATCCTAGCAATTTACCAAAATCTACTCCAAAAACACAACTCTTAGGTTCAATCTCATTTTGTAACTTCTAATCCTTTCAAATATTTGTCGTAAAATAGTAACATGATCTTCTCTTTGTATAGATTTTTCTAAAATATCATCCACATAATCTTCAAGAATCTTATTAATGTAATAATGAAAAATCAAAGTCATAGCTCTTTGATAAGTTTCCCCCGCATTTTTTAATCCAAGAGGCATCATGACCCAACAAAATATTCTCCAAGGTGTTATAAATGCAGTCTTAAACTGATCTTCATGAGGAATAAAGATTTGATTATATCCAGAAAAACCATCCATAAAAGATAATAAGGCATGACCCATTGTTGAATCCAAATCATATCAATATTGGGTAACGAGAAATCATCATTTAAGGATGCCTTGTTTAAATCTCTAAAATTAGTACACATCCTTATCTTATTTTCTCCTTTTGAAACAAGCACAATGTTTCAAATCCAAAATCAATAAAATGGATAAATCCATAATCCAATAATTTTTCAATTTCACTTTTAACTAATAAAGCAATTTGTGGATTCATCTTTCAAATTTTCTACTTCAAAGGTTTCATATTTGGTTCTTTTTTAAAAATTATGAGTAACAATATTGGAATCTATACCTAGCATAGCTGAATATGTCCAAGCAAAAATGTCCTTGAATTCAAGTAAAAGGGAAACCAACTGATCATGTTCATCATGATTGAAACATTTCCCAATCTTTATCATCTTTTCAAGATTATTCTCATCAATTTGAATATCAATAGTCTTAGTTATTAACAAATCACTTTGTATCAGAGGATCCATCAGTAAAGGAAGAATATCTTAATTATCATGTTTTCGAAAATAATCATCAGCACTTAAACAATAAGGCTTTCGTCATTTGTGATGGAACCTAGATAAATCTTCATAAACCCCTAAAAATTCCATTAAGGTTTCATCTTTAAGAAAAATATCAAAAATAGGTGCTTGATTAATGTCAATGAGAAGTGGTTTAACCAATTTCAATTGTCCACCATATACATGATTAACATTAAGAGGAAAAGCCAATGGTTGTTTATAAAGATCAAATCCTAATCCATATATATGATCACAAATTTCATTATCCAAAGGTACTTTTATATCTTGCTCATATTTTCCACATCCTTTCCCATTAAATCCTAATTTCTTAAGCAAATGATAACCAACACCATACCGATCATCCATTATAGATGGAGTCCAAGGAGCAGCATATGTCACCATGTCATAACAATCAAGTTTTATTGTTTTAATCATTTCATTAATCAAAGCAGCAACAAATTTACTTTTTAATTCCTTAGAAAGTGAAGGAGCAAAAACTTGTTTCTCAAATTCACTTTGTTGCTTCATGAATTCCAAATCAAAGACCTTATATTCTCCAATGAAAGTAGGATTAAAATCCAACATCCCCCAATCATCCTCAGTCAAAGAAGAAGATGGAGCTTCTGGTTGTTGAATCTCAAGTTATTTTTCAATCTCTTTACTTGGTTGAAGAGGCCTTGAAATTTTAGCATATTCTGCATTTAGGCAAGGATTTGGTGCATTATCCACATGTAATGTATACATTAAATTTTTATAAATGAACCTAACCTTGCGATGAAGAGTAGAAGGAACCACATGCTTAGTATGTAACCATGGTCTTCCTAAAAGAAGGTTATAATTGAGAGGTCCAAGCATAACATGAATAGGTGTATTTAGAATAGTTGGACCATCTTTAATGGGTAAGGTAATAATGACCAAAGTTCTCTTTGCAATATTATAAAATCCACATATAGGGACATTATCAGGTTGAATAGTGGTGAGATTGGCCTTAATTTCTTTAAGCATATCCATGCTACAAAAATTAAGTCCATATCCATTATCAATTAATGTTCTTTGAATGACACTATGATTAATAGAGACAACAACCATAAGAGCATCATATTGATTTTGCACCTCAAGAGAAGGTAAATCATTATCAGAAAACACAATAGAAGGTATAAAAGGCATAGTATGCATCCAATCTAAAATAGAATGAATGTTTTCTTGATTAGGAGGTGAAGCAAGAAGAGTAGATAAAGCTTTTTGCAATGCCTCATGATATGTTAGGGAAGTTTGAAGTAATTCCTATAAAGATATCTTAATAGGAGTAGCACATAATTAATCAACTAAGTTGTACTCCTTAAAATTAGAAGGAAACCTAGGAGCTTGAGGAAGCATAGGCTGAGAAGGTGGTAAAGAAATTGGAACATTAGGCTGAGGGTTATTCCATGTGTGATAAGCATGTGAAACAAAATTAGTGTTATCAAATAAATCCAAAGGACCTCTAGGTTTACCCTTAATTGTTATTCAAGGACATCCTTTGACCATTATCAAAGGTGTAGGATATATCATTTTAGGTTTATCAATGTTGCATATAGTGGAACATGATGGTAACCATGCACACACCCTATGGCAAAGGTCAAATGGAGAGGTTGTGGAGAAGAATGAAATAGGAATTGGTTCAATGGAGATCGTATCCAAACCATTTTCATCCTCACTACCATGTACCTCATTAGGGAATCTATCCTCCTTTGCAATAAAAGCCTCATAAAAGTATTCAAAACAAGAATCATACATATTGAAATACTAAAAGCATGAAAATGTAAATTTTTTTGTATTTTTTAAAGAAATTTTGCATTTTTTTTGTATTTTTTAAATATAAATGAAATAAATGCCAGATGTAAATATAATACCAAAAAAGAAAGATTTTTCATAAATGGGTTCACCAAAATGAATAGGTGAAAAGGGAGCTTTAACAATGAATCTAACATTCCACACTATTCATTTGTACTTTTGAATTGAAATTGAATAAGTAATGTAAATTTGGAAATGCTTGAAATTAGAAAAGATAAGATACATACCTCATGATGGAATTAATCTTGAAATACCTTCTTTCTGATGTCTGTGCACAATTTCGAGGAATTATGTAACTTGCTCCAGATTGGAAATGTTGAAATGAAGAAAACCCAGAAAAATTTTGTCCTTTAGGGAAGTAGGTCGACTTTGACCCAAATAGTGGGGCACAATCTTACACTAGGGCACAATCTTACCCCTCATTGAAGGTCATCCTTGACCCCAAAAATATGACCTTGAGTTGCACTGCTCCAGTGGAAATTTTGTTCGCGTATCCCAAAAGTTCATTGGAAAGGGTACTCAGATCTATACTTTGATTCTTGAAGCAATGACTATATATATCTAAAAATGGTGTTTTGGGGTCGCTATATAGAGTTTTTCCTTAGTCAAACCCCCATTTTGGTGATCTCCACTCCACAAATAGCTAGTTGTAATAGAATATGTGTGTGTATTGAATGTGTAATGCCAAGATCTAATCCTCTAGATTGAAACCCTAGCATGAGTATGTATGAGAAAATAATGCATAGATTTGAATAAGATAAGAAATCATACCAAGCCCCCAAGGCTAAAGTACCCCAACCAAACTCATAATCCATAATTGTTACCTCATGATTGTATCTTTGAATGCTTGGATATTGATAATGGTGGATCAAGGAAAATTGGATCTCTCTTGCTCCAAATAGATGTTCACAAGAATGCTTAATATCAACAATGGCTTGATCTTTTATATCATCCTCTTGCAATCTTGCATCTTCATTTCACCATCGCTTTCATGTTTCTCACAACTTCTTGTTATAAATGAATGCAAATGAGAGTCTTTATATAGAGATTTCAAGGTGAGGCTCCTAGAGTAATGTGAGGACGCATAATTCAAATTTCACTTAAAATTATGGTCCAATCACAATAACCAACTAAGGATGGAAAAGAAATAAATGAATTTCAAATTAAACCCTTTCGCATTTGAATTTGAAAGGCCACATTGATTTTGGGGTCCTCTGGGACCAAAGTTTGAAAAGGGGGATCAAATCCTAAACGAGGTCAAGGATGACCTTGACCTTGTCCTAGGTTAGGGTCGACCTTGACCTTCACCTAGGGGTCTAGATCTAGCCAGAATAGAAAACAGGAGGTGTTGAGGATGCCTGGAGACCTAGAATGATATCAAAATAGGGAAGAGTGCCAAAAATAGGTACAAAATCCTATGATGAATATGATGAAGGTCAAGAGGACCTATGTCTAATTCCTACCTAGAAAATAGATTCATAGACGAAAGAAATTAAGGAGAATCCTTGTGAACCTAACCCTAGTTTTACCTAGAATGAAAGAATCAAGTGCAAAATGCATCCTAAATGTAAGTCTATCATGATAAATGCACTAAAAGAGGGTGCTAAACCTATAAATATGGAAGTGCTTCCATTTTAAGATGATACACTTGACAAATAAATAACTTTATGAGAATGTTGGGAACAAAATTTACAACTAATGTTTGGGACTACTTTAATGAATATTAGAAGAATATGCACACCAGAGAAATTATTCCATAATCTATGGTGGAAAAGTACAAATATATCATTTGGTTAATGGTCAACACTAATACTTTCCAGATGGAAGAATTTGAACTAAGGACATCATGGTTAATGTCCATGAGGTAGGACGTGGAAGGAGATATGATATTAATCTTTGTTGACTATGTAATATCTCAACCAAGATATCCAAATACACCTAGGTTTGGAATATTTGATGAATGAGAATTTGAAGTGCATAGAATGCTTACTAAATTGGTGGTGGAGAAGAATATTAGAAGGGAGGTTACTGAGTTTTCCATAAGGCATAGTTTCATAGATGAAGAAATAACATAGGCAAAAAAAGAATATGCTACATGTGAGGCTAGTACTTTAGGTACTAAAAATAATGAGAAGGAAGAAGTTATCTCTACCAAGAATGAATCCATCAAGAAACAAACAAGAAATAAAACTATTAGGAATGTGAATGAGATATCACCTATGAAGGTTTATGAAAAAACAAGAGGCAAGGATTCTAAGGCTAATAAGGCTACACTTCTAGAAAGATAAAAGAAAGAGACGTAGTAAAGGTCACTATATTAAGGAATTGATAAGGAGAAAATGTGAATCAAGGATATAAAAGCCTAAGTTCATCACATAACCCCATGTACACAACTCAAAGAGGGAGTCAAGGAAATTGATCCTTCTAATCCCAATTCTAAAGGACTAGATCTAGAAAAAATAGTTATATCCAAGACATAGAGGAGTACTAATACAAACTCAATTTAGTCAAGGTAGAATAGGGGAAAAGATACAAGAGTCTTTGAGATCCCTAAGGGTCTGGTTGGTTCATGGAATTTAAAAAACTAGGATTTTCACAAACCTTGGTTTAGCCGAATCAAGGTTTTGCAAATCTTCATTCTAATTTTTGGGATTTTACATGAACCATTTGTTTCACTCGGAAGATGCATGTGAAGACTCATTTTTATGTGTAAGCTTGGAGTTGAAAGAAAATTTCAAAAAGTAGTCCAATCTATTTTTTTTACACTACTTAAAAAACATAACCAGGTTTTGATTTTCAATTCCTAATCACTAGTAGGAAGTTGGAAAACTTGGTTTTGCGGCAAAATTGGAAGTTTGGTATGCTAATTCCATTTTGCCAATTTGAAACAAATGCAAAAAATTTCAAATCCAGATTTTGAAAAAGCCAATTCCTGTCATCTTCCAGGAACCAAACGGACCCTAAGAGATAATGAAAGCTAGGGTTAGATATGTAAATAAAGTAGATATACTATAATGACAAAGTAGGTAGTGGATAAACCTTTTAGATCTATTTTTATGCTTGTTGTGTTTTTCAAAGCTAATAAATAACATCATATCTATGCTTGAAATGCTAAAATCTATAATAGCTAGAAATTGTTTGGCAATATGATAGGGGTGACCTACATCGGCCCTATCAAACTATAGGTGAGACTAATTTTAATTTTACAGTTCCAAAGAAAGCTAAAAAGGGTATCCAAATTTGTAACCTATTTGTACATCTGAGAGCTACAACCTACAATTAAAAAAATGTGTTTTTTATTCACAAGGGGTTTTCCTTGGTCAAACCCTTGTTTAAAAATTAACCTTGAATTGAAATAAATGAATTACATAAATGTAAAGTAAATGTATGAATTCACCTTTTACAATAGTAGGATCTCTCAAATTGAATGCAATGTTCTTATTTCAACAATTGATTTGGATTACGAAAATAAAGATGAATGGATGTAGAAGATGTACAAAAGACCTTGAATGGATTGAAGGAGATATTGAAGATAAACTCCTTCAATTGCTTTAATTCTTGAATCCTTGATCTTTAATGGAGGAATTTCTTGAAGTATGCCTTGAAAGCATGAATTATTTAATACTTCAATGCTTGAGAGCTAGAGTTCTTGATCTTGTAAATGTATGATGTGAAAATGAGGAAATGGAAGGGTTTATAAAGGGTTCCAAATTTAGTAACTCTCATAAACTAATCCACCTAGGAATTAACTACCTGAAGTAATTTAGACACATGATCCAAGTAGAGGAGCCAAAATAGGTCCCAAATAGGGATGCACTACATCCCTAATTATCCCATTACAAGCATACTACATCTCTAATTGGATAGGGGCACACTGTGTCCCTATCAACCAGGGCCTAGAACCTTTGGGATTCCCTCAAGATCCTAGAATAGGTCTCAAATCTCAGAAAAGAGGTGTAGGATATGAGATATAGTCATTTAGGTACATATAAGAGATTTAGAGTGATTGGATGAAGGAAAGGGAGGACCTAGGTGGTTAGATCATACCTCAGTATTTATGCTATAAAAATAAGAACTTGAAAGAGGATCAATTAGGTTGTACCCCAATTCCACCTAGGAGAAAGAAGAATAAAATAGAGTAAATGAGGATACATTATATTTAGAGATGATTTGTTAAAATTGTGATGTAAAAATACAGACTAAGTGTAATGATTTTATCTAAAAGAAATATTAGACATGGAGCATACTTTATTCTTTCAATGATGGATGATCATGAAAAACCATTTTTTAGCAATAAAGGTCAAGAAATTTGCAATTGTATCATGTAATTGGTTGATGTCATCTTGGGAAGCTAATTAGTTTGATAGATTTAACTAGTTAGTTATCTATTTGAATGGTCATATTATTTCATAGTCAATAGTTGTAACAATTCTAAGGGAGTCCCTTGTGTTTATAAAAGGAAAACTCTAGAGTGGATAAATAGGAAATGGTAAGGAGATATATGTTAAAAACTAAGATGTAAAATATACAATAATATAAAATGGATGTAGTACTTAATCTATAGTTTCTAGATTGCAAGTCCTTTCTTTATGAGTTTAGCTTTCTATGGGTTTTGAATCCATCTATTGAATGTTATTTGGATTCCTATATGAGAAGTTATTTGTTCTATAATAATTTTAATATCAAGTATATTTAAAATCATTTAAAGAGATTCAAGTTATTTTTAGAATGATTAGAATAACTAAGAGGGTAGGTGAATTAGTTATCCTCGGGTCCAGATGTACCAACTTTAAATTTTAGCAGCATGAAACAATCCAATCAATCTCATTAAACAACTTAGTCCACGTAGAATATCATTAGCAACTTAAACATTCTTACATCTCCTTTCTATATATGTGTGTTGACTAATAATAAAATAAATGACTATAAAAATAGCATGCATAAAGTAACATTCACACAAGTAAATAACACTTTGACACCAGGATTTAACTTAGAAACCCAATTCGAAAAAAACCACCAAGTAACATGCTACCACTTTTTCACTCTTTTGAAGTGATCTTGGTTCAGAGCTAGCCCTATTAAAGGTTACAAAACGCATTGTTAGGGGTGACCCTATTAAAGGATTTAATCACCCTATTAGGAGTGGCATGGTTAGAGGACTTTGGATCATTCCATTAGAATGTTACCTTGAATAAAGGATTTACAAAATGGTTATTACATCAACCTTGATTAAAGGATTTTCACTGTTACAATGGTTAGAAAGAAACAACAAATCTGATTTGTAAAACACAACTCACTTTGTAAATTCAGATCTCCATTCACTCATCTGTTGGCTCATTGGTTGGCCTCCATTATCATCGCCATCACTGATCTTCTTGGCATGCCTTCAAGAAATTACACTTCACCTCAGCTACTTTATTCATCATTAGTTCTCCTTAATATTTTTAATCAATAAAGAAACAAACTTAGAAAACATCTCTTATGCTTTCTTAAATAGGTAATTTCAATCCTTTTTTGCTTAAACATCACTGTAGATCATAGGTTTAGGTCATATTCATCGAATCCTTCCATCATTTTGTTCCCCTCCTCCTTTCTTGATACATCTAGAAACTTCTTATCAAATCTTGTCTTCGATCATATAAAAAACTCTCATCATGCATCAAATATGCCAGCTCATAAATCCTTATCATCCATGCATTTTGACTAATCCAAAATTTTCAGTTGTATTGGCCTCAAACTTGATTCTTTCTCAAACTATAACTTTTGTTTTCACTCATCAATCACTAAGTTCACCTATTTGGTCATCATGATGTAGTTCGGCATATTGTGTTGTGTCTCACTCGACATCTTCTTTCTCACTCATCCATTGCTACGCTCAATCGCTACTACAACTTGATTGGCTTCTAATTAAGATCCTTAATCATATGATTTAGCTCCTTGATTAACCAACCAACACAAATACTTGGTCAAGCTTATATTTTTACTCCACTTCTTGTCATTTCTCTCATACATCATCTCACTTATCTTCTTTACTTCATGTAATCATTAAACAACATATTATCTTGTCAATGACTAACTTATCAAGTTTCTATTATAATTCCATGATACTTAACTCCTCTTCTCACCAAAATTACTAGCTCACCATGTTATCTCATATTTTCAAATCCTCTTCATCAATCAAATGATATGGGATGCTACACTATTAGTAAATGTCTCTCTAGTAGGTTTGACATCAATGACAACATTACAATTGTTCCAATTGTAGCTTCCAACAATCTCCATCTTTGGCATTGATGGCAACACCTCTAGTTACCATGCATTCAAAAATATTCATTATGTCATCTCCTGAATGTGTTTAGTCAGCTTCCTCTTTTTTTGTTCTCTCTTTCTTAGTTTCATTGTGATTCTTATTCATGTAATCTATGGATGATCCCTCTTTCGTAAACTTTTCGCTTCATAAGAAGTCTCGCTCTTTCATTTCAATAGATACTCTTTCTCTATCATATCTTTCTATTTCTCTGTAGCTTGTGTAGTAACTTGAACACATTAATCTCCCTATTTGACAACAATGCCAAAGATCTTAACCAGTCACATTCTTGTTCATGTCACTACTCTGAGTGATATAGAAATATCTCTTTCACTTATTTACCTTGACTCCTTACAGTCTCCTATGCTCCATGCTTTAGTTTATCTTTTCACAATCTTTAGGCATATCCTAAAGTATAACCTCCTACATCAATATGTAAGATATTCTGATCATAACAATTGATGCAAGATTCCATTTAGAAATGTATATTTGGCATCTATTTGGTATACTATGAATCCTCTGTAAGAAGCATATGCAAGAAAAGTTCTTACTCCTTCCAACCTTGCAACTGGGGTAAAAGTCTCACCATAGTTAACTCCTTCTTGTGCATATCCCTTACAAACTAGTCTTGCCTTATTCCTTGTGACTTCACCTTTCTAATTTAGCTTGTTTCTGAAAACCCTTTTTAGTTCCAATCACATTCTTGTCATTTTGTATTGGTACCAATGTCCATGTAATATTTTTTTCTATTTTCGCAATCTCTTCATTCATTTCTCCTATCCAATATTCATTCTCCAAAGCATCTTTAATAGATTTGAGCTCAAAATCACATAATAAGTATGTATCATTCTTTAGTTTTCTTCTTGTCATAACTCTTGAATCTTTGTCTCTAATGATTTTATCTGGTGTGTGATGTCTTCTCACATACTTTTCCCATATATGTTCATATCTTCTTTCTTCTTATTGTGGTTCACTTGGTTCTTCTTGTTATGCTTCCTCAAGTATTTCTAATTGCAACTCATCTTTCTATGTTTTTAACTTGGATCTTGTAGCCTAATGCTCTGTGGTTTGTTGACACTTGGCAAAACTCTTTTGTTATACCTCAAAGGTGTTTGGCTATTGATGCTCAGTAGCCTCTTTTTCTAGTTTAGGTATGGTGCTAGGTTCACCTTCATAAACATAGACAAATTTCATGTAGTCTTCAGGTTCTTTCTTGTATTCTTCTTCATTGTTTTCTACAAATTCATCAACTCTAACATTTGCACTTTCCACAATTTTGCTAGTATTGAAATGCAAACACTTATAAGCCTTTCTTTTAGTGGAATATCTTCATCACTATTGCCATCAATTTTTTCTTTTCTTGCAGATTTCATTATGTAACACTTTCTTCCAAAGACTTTGAAATAATTTGCATTAGTGCATAGCCATACTAGAGTTCAAAAAGTGTTTTGTTGTACCTTTCTTCACTTGTACTAAATTCAGAGTGTAGACTACAATACTTATATAAAGCTTCTCTCTAGTACTTTTGTGAAATATTTTTCTCCATAATCAGTGTTCTTGCACATTTTATGATTGGTAAATTCCTTCTCTCAACTATATCATTTTGTGGTGGAACCCTAGGTGCACTCATTTGTCTCTTGATTCCCTTGTCATTACAAAATATGTTGAACTTGTCTGACATGAATTCACCTCCTCTATCTGATCTCAAGCACTTTAAACTCTTTCTTGTTTCCTTTTTAACTCTAGCCAAATACCACTTAAACATTTGAAATGCATGAGATTTTTCTTTAAGAAACATTACAGACATTATTCTAGAAAAGTTATCAACAAATAGAATGAAATATTTTTCATCATAATAGCTTTGCACTCCAATAGGACCACAAAAATTAGTACAAACTAATTCTAAAATATCATCAAAACAATAAGTCTTCTCTTGAAACTAGACTTTTTCATTTTACCCATTTGGCATTGTTTGTACACCACCTTATCATGTTTTCTTAATCTTGGTAATTCTCTAACTCTTTTCATCTTACTAATGCTTGCCAAATTATCAAAGTTCACACAACATAGCCTCTCATGCCATAACCAAATATCTTTAAATTGTACAAATGGAAAAGCGTCCTTAGATAGGTCTAAATAGAACAAGTTACCTCTTGTTTGCTCTCCACTTTTAATAAGTTTAGCAATAGCATCATAGATCTTTTCTTTCATGTTTTGGAGTTCAACTCGATAGCCTGAACTAATCAACTATGCGACACTCAAAAAGTTATATTTTAAATCATCAGTCCAATATGCATTATCACATTTGATCTTATCATTCAGTATAACTGATCATTTACCTTTCACATAGCATGGTGCATCCTTTCCAAACCTAACACTACTTCCATTATAATGCTCTAGCTTTTCAAGCTTACTTATATCACCTATCATATGATGTGAGAAACCACTATCAATTATCCATCTATCATTCTATGTGAAGTCAATGCAGTTTCTCATCTTCATCAGAATCATTTGTCATTGCAACATAAAATTCTTCATCATAATCATCAGAATCACTATCAAAACCATCTTCTTCAGCAATGTAGCAATATTTCTTACCTTTATCTTTTGTCATGTCCCCTCATGAGCTCTGTCTAGCAGTGACATGAGAGTTAGCCTATTATGGAGTCTCACACGCTGGCAGTGGTGATCAAGGACTCAGTCGAGGTTTTCAGTGTCCGGATTTGGCATTATAGGCACTATTAGATTAGTTGAGAGTAGTTCCTTGAGTTTAGGAGGTAGTTCCTTGATTGTAGGAGATTCCTAGATTAGTTGAGAGTAGTTCCTTGAGTTTAGGAGGTAGTTCCTTGATTGTAGGAGATTCCTACCTTTTAGGAGGTGTTGAAGTTTTCCAGAGTTGAGGTTCTATGAGATCACCCTCGATCTCAATTTTAGGAGATTTCGATGTGTTCCCTATCTTTTAGGAGCATCCCTAGATTTGAGGTTGAGACTGCCATTTGGCCCAGGCTGTCCGGCATCAATCACAGGCAGGTGACAAACTCGGTTTATTATTTTGGAGGTGTTTGGGTTGTTCCTTGGCTACTTGGGAAATATTTAAATATATTTAAATATTCTCCTAATTTAGCATTTTAATAATTTAAATAAAGCTAAGTGTTTAGTCATTTTGGAGTAATAAGGAGTTTTCTGGCTCCATTTGGATTGAATTGCCTATGTGTGATAGCTTATTGGAAAGAGCTTAGTCTCTACTATTTCATTATCACTTGTCGGGACTTATTTGATGCTTAGAGTTATTTGTCATTAATAAAGTAATGATTTCTTTCTATTTGGATGCCTTTATTGGAGAAATAATGTTATATTATAAAGTCCAAATGAAATCCACTTTAGGGTTCTTTTAGGGTTCAATTTGCCTTGGAGAGGGGACATAAGGAGATGGTAACCTAAAGATGAGTATCTTTATCATTTTGTCGACCTATTTTGGAGGCCATTGCTCTGGAAGAGCATTCCTCTCTTGGGATGCAAACCCCAGTGTTGAGAGTAGATTTGTTTGGACGTAGCCCTTAACAAGATCAAATTTGAAGGTTCTTATGCATACAGTTTGATCATTGCAAAGGATCAATTTCTAGTATTGCAGTCACACTTTGCAAGCAGTGGATTTGTAGGGAAGGCAGCCACTTTGGTTCAACCCAGTTTTTCCTTATAGCAGCTCACAGGAGGAATTCTAGAGTGTTTATTTGCAGTAGATTGGAGTTGTTTTATTGCAACAGCTTGGGCTCTATCATTTGAACTTGTTTAGCTGCAGATGGTTCCCATCTTCAGCTGGCGTCAACCTTGTTTGAAGTACATATATATTGGTACTATTCTGAAATAAATTAGACTCTGCTAGTACAATTTTAGAATCATTTCTAGAATAGTATGTATTGTTGCATATGATTTCTATCACTTCTATTTTATCAGTTACTATTATTTATTCATTGTAGTCTTTGTTACCTCGATTGTCTCTCCTTCCTTGGTACTTTAATTCTTTCCTTTCCTCCTTGTCATCTCTGTCAGGACACCTTGTAGCAATATGACCAAGATTGTTGCATGTAAAAAAAATAATAAGAAGTTTAACTTTGTATTTTCCTTTTCCTCTTGGTAACCTTCTGGCCAATAGTTCTTCAAGTTCATCAAGACCATCATCAGATTCATTCTCACTTTCCACATGTCTACTCTTCTTCTTTCTCTAGGATCCATCAAGGGTTATTTGAGCTTTAAAAGCATAGTCAACACTAGCTAGGGAATAATTATCAAAATTTGACAATTCAAATCCAATGAGTCTACCAATTAGACTATCCAAGGTCAGATCATTTCCAAGTGTATATCTCAATTCTTAAATTGCACATACTCTAATTTCATAGATAGGAAGTAAAGTCCTCAATAACTTACTTATCACGGTCTCATGAGATAAGTCTCCTCTAGCTCCTCTAATAGCATTGACAACCTCCTTGATTCAGCCACAATATTGTGCAATAGTTTCACCTTCTTTCATTCGCATGTCATCAAATTTTCCTCTGAAACTTTATGCCTTAGATCTCAATACATTTTGGTCTCTACCATTGATTTGCGCCAACATGTCCCAAAAATTTTGTTGTGAGTTCAATTATTACTTGGTTGTGCTCCTACTTCTCTTTCATTTTCTCAACTATCATAGGTCTAGGTACCTCAATGTATTCATTGTCTAGGTAGTATGATGTAGAGTCTTCAATACTAGATAAGTGCAATCTCATGAAGTGTTTCCATGCAGGGAAATTCTCCTTGTTCATCTCAGGTATCTCTCTCTTGTGCATCTTGATCTTTGACTTTGGTTCCTTCAAACTTTCCTTACAAGCACCAAAGATCTGATACCAATTGTTGAAGTGGCTAGAATAACTAAGAGGCAAGGTGAATCAGTTATCCTCAAGTTCAGATGTCCCATCTTTAACTTTTAATAGCTTCAAACAATCCAATTGATCTCATTAAATAGCTTAGTCCATATAGCATATCATTAGCAACTTAACATTTGTATCTCTCGGTTCTATATATGTGCGTCGACTAACAATAAAATAAATTGTAAAAATAGCATGCATAAAGTAACATTCACACAAGTAAATAGCACTTTGACACCAAGATTTAACATGGAAATCCAATTTGAGAAAAAATTCCAAGTAACATGCTACTACCTTTTTACTCTTCTGAAGTGAGCTCGATTAAGAGTCAACCCTATTAAAGGTTACAAAACATGTTGTTAGATGTGACCCTATTAAAGGATTTAATCACCCTATTAGAAGTGGTCTAGTTAGAGGACTTTGGATCATTCCATTAGAATGTTACCTTGAAATGATTTACAAAATGAGTGTTAGGCAACCTTGATTAAAATATTTTGAATGTCACGATAGTTAGAAAGCAAAAGTAGGTTTGATCTGAAAAACACACTATGAAAATTCAAATCTTCATTCACTCATATGTTAGTTCATTAACTGACCTCCATTATCATCTCCATCATTGATCTGCTTGGTATCCCTTCAAGCAATCACGCTTCACCTCTACTATTCTATTCTTCATAGGTTCTCCTTAAGCTTGCTAATCAACAACGAACCAATTTTAGAGAATATCTCTTATGCTTCCTTAATAGGTAATTTTGATCTTTTGCCTCTTAAACATCATCATAAATCTTAGGGTTAGTTCAGATTCATTAAGTCCTTCTATCATTTTGTTCTCCTCCTTTCTTGATACTTCTAGAAACTTCTTATCAAATCCTTGCCTTGGATCACATAAAAACTCTCATCATACATTAAATACGCCATCTCATCAATCATTATCATCCACATGTTTTGATTAATCCAAAAGTTTCAACTATGTTGGGCCCAATATTGATTTTCTCTGAAACTATAACTTTTTTTTGTCACTTGAGAATCACTAAGTTCATATGCTTGGTCATCATTGTGTAACTCGGCATACTGTATTATGTCTTGCTTAGCATCTTCGGCCATTACTACAATAAGTCGCTACAACAACTTGCTCAACTTCTACTTAAGTTCCTTAATGTTTTGTTTAAGCTCCTTCATTGAAAAACCAATGTTGATACTCAGTCAAGCTTAGAGTTTTAGTCCACTTCTTGTCATTTCTCTCATACATCATCTCACTTATCTTCTTTACTTCATGTAATCATTAAACAACACATTATCTTGTCAATGACTAACTTATCAAAGTGCCCATTGTAATTTTATGATACTTAACTCATCTTCTCAACAACATCACTAGCTCACCTTGCTATCTCATCTTTTCAAATCCTCTTCATCAATCAAATGATATGGCTACACTATTAGTGAATGTCTCTCTTGGAGGTTTGAAAACGTCTCACTAGTAGGTTTGACATAAAAGACAACATAATAGTTGTAATTCCAATTGTAATTTCCAACAATTATGTATGTAGCATATCTAATTAGTCTTCTCAAGTAGGGGTTGAATTAGATAATTGATAGATCTATGCAAGTCATAGATTTAAGAATTGAAGAGTGGAATTATACAATGGGATCTCAAAAAGAAGTGACTATGTTACCCAAAGGAAGAGAGGCACTAGTTTGCAACAATATCTAAGCTTCATCAAACAAAGCATTAGGAGTAAGGGTAGAAATATAAGATTTTTTAGTGAAGATAGAAGTAAAAGGATTTAGGAGTAGGAGGAACATAAGCAGGAGTAAAATAAGTCATTAATCTATTTGAGAAGTTCATGTTATTCTCACATAGAGATCAAAGATTAGTTACAATTTGGTCAATAATTATGAGGTGCACCTACCTTGGTCTAACAGAACCAGAAGTGCAAGGCAATCTGTTCATTTTGATCAATCATGTTCATTGGCCAAAGTCAGTTATTGAACTTGATAATAGAACTTGGCATAGTCTTAGGGTTTGAAAAATAATTTTGGGAACTAATAGGATCAAAAGACAAAATAATAAGAGGTAGTGACAAGGTCTCACAAATGAAAAGGAAGAAAAGTAAAGAGGACATAGGTACGGAACCAACTTTTAGAAAATATGTGTCCTGTAGTTGGTATGTCCTCAAGGCAAGCAAACACAACTTTCACACTAGAAAATGAGGTGCAGGCCCATACAAATAATTGGAGAGTTTCCCACCTATAGTTATCACCTTGTAGAATAATGGCAGTGTTCATGGAATTATAGCTACAATTTCGAGTAGCCCTATTGGAGTGGGGAGAGGCAAGGTGAAATAACCCCGACAGGATTATTGCTTCTTAAACACCAAAATACTAAAACTTCAACGGTTTGACATTTCGTCAAACAATTAGCAATCAAGCATGAGGCCCTTACTCTAAAGGCCACTACTTTAAAAGTGTAATGTCTCAGATGAATTCTCTTAATTAAATAGTTTTCACAAAACAATGGTAATCGAGAAACCAACAATTTTCAGGGAAGATCAAACTTCAAATATAATAACAAGTCTTTCACTGTCTGAAAGTAATGAATAATAGTATCCTAACTAAGTTTCATTGTAAATAGACAATATGGAGAACCTGAGATTCCGTGGTCTCCATGAATCTTCAATCTAATCAAAAGTGTGTTCGAACTGTGCAGACAAGCTACCATCAACTGTAACAACTGTCCAGTTGTCACTCCACATTATATGATCAATGCCATCAAATGTCAGCATGGGCTCAATTGTGAAAGTCTGACCTACTACCACGCGTCCGGGTTGATTATTCCGAAAATGCAGTATCACTGGATCATAATGGAAAACATTGCCAACACCATGACCAACGAAGTCTCTTACCACACCGTAGTGAAATTTATTCTTAATGAAGTCCACCATTTGTAGTGCCGCACTGCAGATTTACCCATCTACCACCATGCTGACGCGATTTAGAAATTCCTTTGCACCCCCGGTCCAATATGAGTTTTCTTGCGCAAGATATGGGTCGGTTGCTGGTTATTTCCCCGTCTTCAAGGAGGTCACAATTTCTCTCGCCGTCTGCAACAGTTTAGCTCAGAATTTCTTGTTGGTGACCAAGACCTAGATGGCTCCCATATTCTGCGAAAAAACCCTCAGTCTCGACTCCAATGGTGAGACGATATAAGCCATAGCTGTTCCAATCTTCACGCGAAACTCTGCAACTCACGCCGGCTCGCATTTTTTAATGAGTAACCCTCACGGTTCCTCACCCATGAAGTAGATGGCTTTAATATATCAATCTTCCGCTGAAAGTTGGTTCCGACACTTATAATCGCTTTGCCCTTGGATGACGCCCAGCTGCAGAAAGATTAAATCCACTTTCTTGGATTTCTGCTGTAGCTAAGTTCCCAAATTGGGTCATAGAAAGCGCTGGCGGATATGCTATTTCCCCTTAGATATTTACCGAGAGTAATTGATTCCAGACTTATTCGAAATTGGATTTCTGCCGGCTCATAATTCACTGAACCCGATAGCTCCTACAGCCTTGTTCCGGAGATAACGCGTCCTTAGTAAAAGATCGATCATTATATACACTTTGAGTGCGTTAGATTCTGACTCGACTACAATACCAACCCTTCAATCCTGCGATATTAATGATCTTTGAACAGTGACTGAAATGCATGAGAAGAAAGCGCCTGCAGATTTGATTATTTGGGATTAATTCGTTGTTTGCAGTCACCTCTAAATTGAACCCTCAGACCCACGTGTTTAGTAAATTTTTGAATGTTATATATCCTGCTTGGTTTGGCTAGAATGCTGACGAAATCTCCTTACTTTTCTGCCAACAGATCCTGGTAGAATTGATGAACTTCAAACCTTGCAATAGCTTAAATCTTCGAATATCAATTCCCAGAATGATCCACCAAAATTTTGGCCTTAAGCCACAAATTCTGCCCTAATGAAATGACTGAATGTCACCTCCAATCTGCAATAATTCAGATGATATTTCACACCCTCAAAATTGCGTACCGATTTAGAGTTATCGTTCTCAATGGCCAACTGTGACAATTGCGAAAACCCTAGGTTCCACAATGCACCTGTGATTGAATCACAATCTGAAAACAAGAGAGATAAAACAACTGCCTGATTCGAATGGAGCCCCGGGGTGCCTATTTATTCTTTTCTCTCCATCTTCTCCAGAGACTTCTAGAACATTTTTGATCTTATCTCTTAAGTGACTTTATTAAATATTTTACAATCCAAATCACTTTATTAAATTAATTAAATATAAAGTTATCTTTTAATATTTATTTATTTGATAACTTTATAAGTAATTAACTTAATATCATTTATTTATTTAATTAAAATGATTAATTAGTCGTCCTCATAAAATATTCATTATTTTAGACAACCAAGTTAATCAAATTAATTAATCAGACTGCCACCGAAAATTGGGGACATGACAGTCCGCCCTTCCTGAAATTGCTTGTCCCCAAGCAATGGCTGAACCATGAACCAATCAATCTGCCTGGATCCCAAATGTAAATCTGTGTATCATCCCAATCCTCACCATATTCCCGTGGAGAAATCATCAATATCAACAACTGAGAAACTATACTCAATACCAAACAACTTGACAACTCTGATGAAATTATCTGAAAACCAACTGTAGATGTTGGTAGAAGAAACCATTCTGCGGAACTCAAGCCAACTGAAACATCAACTCTATCAAAACTCAAGCCCCTGTCAAAATGACACCTGCATCCAACTGCACTGTAGATATGACAACAGCCATAGGTACCTGAATCACTGCCATCAAATCCAATCTCTGAAAAACTGCTCCGGGTGTGTCGATGCTGCAGGCTGAGTAACTTGCTACTACCAATTTTATTTTCAAAAGATGGTGCCAATCTATCCCCTAATGGATGGTAAGAAACTAGAGCCAATCTACATCTGCGTGAAATAAAATCTTCTATCTCTGTGTCAAAAGAAAAATGATGAGCGTACCCTACCGCATAACGCCGATAAGAACCTCCAAACTCTGCTGCTGGCTCATCATCACTGAATTGGGAATCAACAGATGGCTCCAATTTCTAACTCTGAGTGACTGTAGGTCGGATAGGTCCCTGTGCACTCTGCTCAACAAATCCCTCCTCGAGATCCCTGCGGGGTAGCATAGTAGAGAGGACCATTATAATCTTCTCAACCAATCTGCAAATAATACTAGTATCTTGGATGAGAACACCTTCTGTCACTTTATGCGAGTCCAAATGAACACATGCACTATCCAGCAAATACTCCATGAACGGTTCAGTATAGTAAAAATTATATGAGGAAACATTAACATACTCCCCTTTACACCACAACTGGTCCTCCTGTAAGGGTGGCATACTCAACTGTACCACACTATCAACTATCTGAGAAGAATCAATCTGGAAACTTGACTCTACCGGTATCCCAAACTCATTAGAACCAGCTACTACCAAATCCTGAATATGTGTGTCAGCCTCAACAATATGCTCCTTAGTAGCAACTGCGGAAGTGTTCTTACCATCATCCACCTCAATAGTCAAATGAATTGGGTCTGGGGCTGGTTTTGACAGCAAATGCTCCAACTCCACGGTCACCTCTTTTAACTGAAGTTGCGACTTTTGTAGATCTCGTTGTGTGTCCTCTAATGCCTCAGTAGTCGCTATGAGCTCCTGGCAAAGCTCACTCACCTCCTCTTCACGATCCAAGAGTGCCTCATATGCTGTACTCCCCCACTCAACCAGGTGATCACGGTCGGCTACCAATCGTAAGTAATCCTGCTTCAAAATCCGGACAGCTTCACTCAAGGCATGAATCTCTGCCAAAGGAAAGTAACCACCACTGGACTCATCTGTCATAGCAGTACCCCACCCAGTAACGGCCAACAACCGACGAGCAGTATCAAAATGCTCACAAGCGATAGCAATGTCTCGCTTACTAACTTTCAATTGACTAGTCACATGATGGCTCTGGCTAAACTGTCTCCTACAAACCTCTTCTGGTGCCCTGTCTAAAAGAGTATCCTCAAGGTCACCGGTTTCTAGAATATTATCATTCATATCTCGCGAATCATCTCCAAAACTCATATCCTCATCCGGAGTGTCAAAATCTGTAGTACTGCTGTTAAACTCCCCTGTACCCAAAGAATTTGTCAAGGAAGCTGAATCTTCAAAACTGTTCACTTCATTCTCCTGGATGTCATCAAGGCCAAAACGATCCTGGGACTCATCTGTACATGCTTCCAAATATGAAAAATCTTCAACACCTTCTAGCAAGAATGGTCGTCTGCATATATAAACCAAACCCAATACCGGTGTATAAAAACCAATACCAACATCGGACAAGCTGCTGGCACAAGGAAAGACAACACCGTGTATTCTGCTAATCAAATCCATGATAGCACTCAAACAAACATTGCTACTATTAAGTGTTAAAGATCTCCAATTAACTGAATCCCAAATGCTGCTGAAACATTCTCGAGTCCATATCTGTGAACAAGGGACAGTCGGTAACTCAAGCAAACTCCTTACCTGAGTAATGTGACCAACTGGCTCTACAAACCTGTCTAACCTTGTCCTTGTATCCTGGATGTGAATGCTAGATGAATGCGCAACATTATCAGCAACCACATATGACCCATCAAATGTAGAAAGCTGAGTGTCAGACGTGCCAGATGAAACTAAGCTTAGCTCCATGCCATGCTCATTCTCATGTCTCTCCCAGTCCTGTAAAGCCAAAGTTGCTCGAGTGTCCTCAAGCTCACAAGAAAGCTTGACAATTCCCTCCTCCTTCCTCCTCAAGGCATCTGAATAATCTTTGGTAAGGCTAAGAAGATGGTCACGGTCTGATAGAAGATGTAAATAGCCTGACTTCATTGTTCCCATTCCTTCACTAATTGCCTGTAAGTCAAAGCAAGAAGATTTTGCCTGAACTCCCTTATGTCTTCCTTGTAACTGAATCATCTGGATGTGCTCTTCTAACATCTCCTGCATCCTGTCATGATGAGATAATGAAGTAACAATACTGTCTTTGCTCACCTTTAGCTGACTAGTCAACTTATGTGAAGTACTACCAGTCTCAACCTCATGTGACAAAGCGTCTAACTGAGCCTGGTACTCTCTCTCAGTGAAATCATGAATACTCAGTGTTTGCTCATCTCTACCTGGTATCTCACCATCAGCATCCTTATCATCATCTGAACTCACTGTTCTATAGTCATTGCCTGTTGGAACCAAACCACCCTGGTTTCCTGAGATATTTCCCTTGGGTAACCTGTATACAACTGTCTCTTGAGTATCAAGTTGACAGTTACTATCCATTAGTGTGATATCTTTTGCCACTTGTGGCTAAACTGAAACCTTTGACTGGTTGCAAACTTGTTTCTCGAATTCCTCATTAAGGCTCTTAGTAACGTCTCCCACTGTATCAATCAAGGCTTTGCGAGAAGATTTGCCAAATCGAAATCCAGTTGACTTATTCACCTTAGCTAGGTCGGATAGCCTGTCAATCATACAGTGGTGCTTAACCAACAGTTCAGACATGTTATGTCTGATTTTTCTGAGCTCATCCTGAATGTCTGAATAGCTCTCCTTTCCACAATTCTGACTCTGCATACTGTGTCTATTAATGGTCCAAGATTGTGTCCTTGGAGACTTTGTGATGTACTTGTCCATCTTGGTTGAAGTAGAGTGCTGATCACTCATGTAAGTCGGTTCTCACCCCACAGGATGGCAAGAAAACCTCTCTGATACCACTGAAATAACCCCGACAGGATTATTGCTTCTTAAACACCAAAATACTAAAACTTCAAGCGTTTGACATTTCGTCAAACAATTAGCAATCAAGCATGAGGCCCTTACTCTAAAGGCCACTACTTTAAAAGTGTAATGTCTCAGATGAATTCTCTTAATTAAATAGTTTTCACAAAACAATGGTAATCGAGAAACCAACAATTTTCAGGGAAGATCAAACTTCAAATATAATAACAAGTCTTTCACTGTTTGAAAGTAATGAATAATAGTATCCTAACTAAGTTTCATTGTAAATAGACAATATGGAGAACCTCAGATTCCGTGGTCTCCATGAATCTTCAATCTAATCAAAAGTGTGTTCGAACTGTGCAGACAAGCTACCATCAGCTGTAACAACTGTCCAGTTGTCACTCCACATTATATGATCAATGCCATCAAATGTCAGCATGGGCTCAATTGTGAAAGTCTGACCTACTACCACGCGTCCGGGTTGATTATTCTGAAAATGCAGTATCACTGGATCAGAATGGAAAACCTTGCCAACACCATGACCAAC
This sequence comes from Cupressus sempervirens, assembly GCA_028749045.1. Taxonomy (NCBI): domain Eukaryota; kingdom Viridiplantae; phylum Streptophyta; class Pinopsida; order Cupressales; family Cupressaceae; genus Cupressus; species Cupressus sempervirens. The sequence goes on from CM053787.1 coordinate 515,687,423, forward strand.
GAAGTCTCTTACCACACCGTAGTGAAATTTATTCTTAATGAAGTCTGCCATTTGTAGTGCCGCACTGCAGATTTACCCGTCTGCCACCATGCTGACGCGATTTAGAAATTCCTTTGCACCCCTGGTCCAATATGAGTTTTCTTGCGCAAGATATGGGTCGGTTGCTGGTTATTTCCCCGTCTTCAAGGAGGTTGCAATTTCTCTCGCCGTCCACAACAGTTTAGCTCAAAATTTCTTGTTGGTGACCAAGACCTAGATGGCTCCCATATTCTGCGAAAAAACCCTCAGTCCCGACTCCAATGGTGAGACGATATAAGCCATAGTTGTTCCAATCTTCACGCGAAACTCTGCAACTCACGTCGGCTCACGTTTTTTAATGAGTAACCCTCACGGTTCCTCACCCATGAAGTAGATGGCTTTAATATATTAATCGTCCGCTGAAAGTTGGTTCTGGCACTTATAATCGCTTTGCCCTTGGATGACGCCCAGCTGCGGAAAGATTAAATCCACTTTCTTGGATTTCTGCTGTAGCTGAGTTCCCAAATTGGGTCATAGAAAGCGCTGGCAGATACGCTATTTCCCCTTAGATATTTACCGGGAGTAATTGATTCCAGACTTATTCGAAATTGGATTTCTGCCGGCTCATAATTCACTGAACCCGATAGCTCCTACAGCCTTGTTCCGGAGATAACGCGTCCTCAGTAAAAGATCGACCATTATATACACTTTGAGTGCGGTAGATTCTGACTCGACTACAATACCAACCCTTCAATCCTGCGATATTAATGATCTTCGAACAGTGACTGAAATGCATGAGAAGAAAGCGCCTGCAGATTTGATTATTTGGGATTAATTCGTTGTTTGCAGTCACCTCTAAATTGAACCCTCGGACCCATGTGTTTAGTAAATTTTTGAATGTTATATATCCTGCTTGGTTTGGCTAGAATGCTGACGAAATCTCCTTACTTTTCTGCCAACAGATCCTGGTAGAATTGATGAACTTCAAACCTTGCAATAGCTTAAATCTTCGAATATCAATTCCCAGAATGATCCACCAAAATTTTGGCCTTAAGCCACAAATTTTGCCCTGATGAAATGACTGAATGTCACCTCCAATCTGCAATAATTCAGATGATATTTCACACCCTCAAAATTGCGTACCAATTGAGAGTTATCGTTCTCAATGGCCAACTGTGACAATTGCGAAAACCCTAGGTTCCACAATGCACCTGTGATTGAATCACAATCTGAAAACAAGAGAGATAAAACAACTGCCTGATTCGAATGGAGCCCCAGGGTGCCTATTTATTCTTTTCTCTCCATCTTCTCCAGAGACTTCTAGAACATTTTTTATCTTATCTCTTAAGTGACTTTATTAAATATTTTATAATCCAAGTCACTTTATTAAATTAATTAAATATAAAGTTATCTTTTAATATTTATTTATTTGATAACTTTATAAGTAATTAACTTAATATCATTTATTTATTTAATTAAAATGATTAATTAGTCGTCCTCATAAAATATTCATTATTTTAGACAACCAAGTTAATCAAATTAATTAATCAGACTGCCACCGAAAATTGGGGACATGACACAAGGTGGTGATAGTTTGGCTTATTCTAGCCCTATTGAACCTTGTGTGGCATTGTCACTCACTCACTACATTACCTCCCCCCCAAGCCTAAGATGCAATAAATTTAGAAACTACTAATACTTAACTATTTTCCATTGGATCTAAATGAGCAAGAGATAGATGCACCCCTCTAAGGAAATGACGAGCGTCGGGGGAGCAAAATGAGATTATTGACATAGAGGCCCTCTGAGATGATAGTGAAGTTAAACTACAAAAGGTGAACCCAAATGAAGACGTCAATAAGAACGCACAAAACCAAAGCCAAGAAGAAAGAAAATGAAGATGAATTAGGAGAGAATATTGCACCGTCATGATTTATAGAAAGGATAAAGAAGGGACAAACAACTAGTTTTCAACTAGCTGAGAGTGTACAAGAAATTGTAAAGGGAAATGACAATTAAAAGGACAAAATGTTATACAAAAGGTTCTACAAGGTCATCAAAGATAACACGAGTGCATGCAGAATGCAAGTTGCAGTTCCACAAGTGGATAAGGCTAGAGGGGATATGCTTCTGCAAGATTTCGACATCACATTTAGGACATGTTACTAAGAGATAGAAGGTAGAAGAAGCACGTCGATCTATTCCAACTTTAGAGGAAAGGATAAACAAGTAAGTTGGAAAGAAAGGAAGCTACAACGAGGACAATAAGCAATTGAAAAGAGTACGCTAGACAGTTGATGAGTCCACTTTAATAGGTTGATCTGATACTTTATTTTTTTCCTCAGATACATATTCTAGTGGATTGATGGATGAAATTAAAGGAGATAGGATTGACATGACAAGAAGCAAGGAAATGGGCGATGCCAAAATTTGAGGAAGTAAATAAGTTTATTGTAAACTTCGTCAAAACCTATGATATCATGCTCTCTCTTTAAGAACAAGTATAGGTCATATTGAAGGCGTGTGAATGTTTTGCGCCAGGTCATAAAAAGACTTTTTTTAGATTGCAAGTAATCATGGAAATACCTCAATAGACATTGATAAAGATCAAGTATTGAAGAGGCAAAATGTTGATTTCCCAACATGGTATTGAGTGTTACTTCACAAGGGTGATGTGCTCAAACAAGTGGATTCTAATTGTTTGGCTACAAAGGATGTTATTTTGGAGATCAAGAATGATATACTCGATTATTTGAGAATTATATTTCTTTTTGGAGGTAGATGATCATCAAAAGATAAGTGTCAAATGATGGTAAGAAAAAATGAAGGATACTTCATTCATGGAGGTCACCCCAGTTATGGTTAAGCATTTGGAAGCAACTTCAGAATTTTCAAACTTTGTGGATATTTGTAATTTAGCGAAATTGGAAGAGACAAGTGTCACATGTACAAGCAATATGGAATATCACAAGTATAGGCTCAAATTAGCGCTAATCATCCATGGGGGATTTCAATGATGTAATATTCAGATGTATTGAATATACAAAGAAATAACAGAATAAAGAGAACGAATTCCTAGATGATGACTACTTGTAGGCCCATATGACTTTGAATTTTTCTATTGAATAATAAATAGGTGGTTCATACTAATTAGCCCATTTGGTGTCAATTTGTAAAGGGTTCTACCTAACCTTCTGTCTTATTGGCTTTTGGAAGATAATAAATTTTCTTATTGGTCTATTAGTTAGTGACTTCTTCATTGGCCCATAAAAATTGCATTTTTTTATTAGCACATTTTTTGGTACAATTTATCTAGCCCGTGGTCTTTAAAGAGTAATGTATTTTCTATTGGCCTACATTGTGGTGCTCTTTTGGAAATGGGTCCATATTTAATATTTGTTAGTAAGGGATATGGAGAACTAATTTAAGACTCTAGTGGATTGATCTAGGTCATTTAATCTAATTTGATTTTTGTCATTCATTGTAATTGAGCTCGCTGTATAAATGTTTGGTCTCATTGTTTATAAGAAGTTGTGTTAGTAGAATTGTTGTAAGATACTAAAATAGACCTCTATCATTATTGTGTTTGCATGGTGGATATTTGAGATCAATTTGGACTATTGTATAGTTCTTTGCATTCTTCAATTAGATTAGAATTTTCTTTCAAAGTACTTCGTTTAGAGTCTGCTTCAATCAATTTAGATTAGATGAAAGTTATCATGGATATCTCTTAGCCTGAAGTTGCTTGGACCAAATCACTAGCTGCTTCTTGATTAAAAATGTGTCTTGCATAATCAAATGACAATGATCATAAACTTAACTTCAATCAATACCTACTCATTGATTTGCATCTATAACTATATTGAGAAATAATACTGATGTGAACATCTTTCAACCATATCTTAGAAAATTGCACTAGGTTGGTTAACATCATCTTTCAATCATATCTTAGAAAATTGCACTAGGTTGGTTAACATCATCTTTCAACCATATCTTAGAAAATTGCACTAGGTTGGTTAAGTTAATGACAACGCCATATCTAGTAGTCTCAAAAACATTAACAAGTCACTTGCATCCTCACATATAAGTAAAAGTAGTTTAAAATTCACAAGTTTATAGCAAGTTGGAAGTCGTCATTATATTTTTATTGCACATTAGGGATCCAGAACTTTCGAAGTTAATTTGATAACTCTTTGTAAACTAGAAAAAGTCCCCTCGTGATACCAATATATGAAATCATTACTATTGAGTGAATGCCCATCATCTAAAGGATTGTTGGAGTCACCTTAATGATCTTTCTTTGCAATCTTTAGCACATAAGGTATCTTTGCTCAAGAGACAGTTTAAGGTTTGGTATTCCATTCAGAATATTAAGTATTGAATTTTGCATGTTGTAGTGTAACCAAAACTCACATCAACAAGAAGAATGCAGCATTATGAAAAGTTAACTATAGATAAGGGTATTCACGGAGATAGGGAAGGATTGTGAGAGGAGAAACATATGAAAGTCATAAAATTTGGTAAGTATTACTAATTCAACCAATTGAGTACAATTAATTGTCCTTAGACATGTATAGTAGCATATATCATCAACATCAAATGAATCAGAAATGAAATACAGAATAACATGAAAGAAATAAAAAGCACACCTTCAAGATTAGATATAAGCCTTCTTTTCAATAGCCCGAATTTCTATATCTATATTTATGAACTCCAACCAACCAATCGTTCCATTATGGAGGAGAGATGTGGTAAAAGTAACAAGGGTAAACAACCAAAGATCCATCTAGGTTAAGCAGGAGATTGAAAGACGGGTGTGCTTTCTACACCCTTGACTCAAAGAGTTAAGCAAGAGGCAGTAAGGCAGTTAGACTTCTAAACCCCTGAATTTGTCAGATAGGCTCGAAGGCACTTTGTATGATCTCACATGAGTGCTCCATAGGGGGCAATGAATGGTTTAGATGGAACTCCAAAGGCCATATTGAATATCTTGAAAATTGTAACTCTATATGTACGGTATTGAACTCTATGATACTGGCCAATTCGCAGACTCAAGATTAGTAAACTAATTTGACGTACACATTTCCAAGGATTGTATGAACCCTAACTAGGGAAATTTAAGGTGAATTAGGAAAGGTTTTCATAGGGAACATCACACTAAAAGAGACAATTATAAAGGAAAGACTACACTTTTGGTTGCACAAATTAAAGTTCGGTCCCACCATGTTAGGTGTAAGACGGGCATATGGATATCCCTAAAATGTGAGAGGAAAGAATTTCTCTGCCTGCAATAAAGAAATGGTGGAAACCAAATGCCACTTCATCTTTTAAAGTGTGCAACATGTGAGGATATTCATACACAATATAAAACAATTTGAAAGTGAGTAGTCTAAATGAACTATTTGAGGAGGCAAAACTTCACAAAAATGCAAGCTTCTTGATCAAGACCTATAACAAACTGACCAAGAACTTTTAAATTGGTAGCAATGCTGCTCTGTCCCATAGACTGTTGGTATCATGAACATTATCAAAACTCATTCATTCCTTCATGTATGGAGATTACAAAGGATTATGGCAATCCAGCTTATAATGTTATTGCATGCTCTATGCGCATATCAGCTTTAAGGTAAATCCATCTCCTAACATTATTGTGCACTTCATATGCTAAACTTTATTCTCAATTTAAATGGGTCTACCAATTTCATCAGCTGTTCTTGGAAAGAGAACAATATCAGTATTTGCTTCAAAGATCCTCAAGGCAGTGCACAAATGGTGTACCATATCTAAGTTACAACTAGAAGTGTGTGCCGAAAGACCACATTTTCCATTGTGTACAATAGTAAACTAAACCTGAGACAAAGATGGCTGATGCAATTTTCTCATGCAGTCTTCAAAATCATAACTTGTGCACCTTCATAGTGAACATCGTGCCTTTTAAAAGTGTTGACATTTTCTATATACATACACACACACACACACATGTATATAGGTATCTATACACATACATATATATAAATATATAGATGTATGTAGATAGATACATACATACATATACATATACATATGAGTATTATCGTCATCAAAGCAGAAAATTGTTCAGTGGCAAAAACATAGTTCATACAATATCAAAAACATTCCAAAACATGAAACTTTCAGAGGTATAATTCTTGGTTTATACTGGAGCTATGTCATTTTTTAAATACTTATTTAATTTCTGTATTTACAGTCATTTCGGAGCTATGATCATAATAGATACAATGAGTATGCACTCAATCCCAGCCATGATTACATAGGCACCATTAAAGGCATTGTGTCATGGTTAAAACTTGGGATTGTTATTTTTGCCACCAAGGTTCAAATATGCCATTGAGCTTGCAGGCTTTGTGCCACACTGGAGCAGTGAGCTCACAGGTTCGGACAACCTGCATACATGGATTGCATTTCCACCTACTGTTATTAAGCTATTTTTTAGAGCATTTTTTTGGAAATGATTAGTGGCATATGTTAATTAAAAGGTTCAATTCTATGCTCACATTCATTTATTGAACTGATGCCTGTTGTTAGTATCACAGTTCGGTTCTGGTAAAGTTTTATGCAAGAGTGAGAAGATAGAAATGGCAGAATGGGTAAAGAAACCTTCTCTTGGATCAACCTCTTGTGCATGAAAAAATTAAAATATTAAACGAACAAGTGGGTAATGCTTCAAAAGGAACTTTGATGAGTTATACTGGATTTTATCCACAATCTTCTCAGCAGATATATTATGCAGTTATATTATCCAAAACTAACAGCTGCCCTCCATCCATCAAAATGATTCAAATATTCTAATAAATTCTTTAATATCATGAACGAGTGTTTAATGCTTCAAAGGAATTTTGATGAGTTAGAGTCAAATTTATCCAATGTTTTCAGAAGATATATGTTATCAAAAAACTACCAGCTGCCTTCCATCTATCCAAATGCTTCAAATGTTCTAATAGATTTTGTATTAATCTGTGAGTAATGAAAACTAAAAACCACTGACTGTTGATGTAGGCTCAATGGGTGGATAAACAGCTTATACAAATTTAGCATACAAACCCACAGTAAGATATGGGTGATATTATAGAACAGTCGACCAATAATACAGCCACTAATAAGGGATTCTCATATACTGTTTCTTGGTAGATTAATACAAATATTCTTGAGATTAGTATATTCACTGTCAGCTAAGGCATTACTAGATGTACATTCTAGTCAATTTTCAATTTTAAGATCGTCATTGTGACTGAATCAAGAAAGAAACATGATCCACACTAGGTACCATGGTATTCACCTTAATATACAAATGGACTATTTCATCTGTTTTAGCTGCCAAAATTAGTGCCAACCCTCCAAAATGTGGCATAGACTACCAGTTGTACTTTTATTCAGTCTTCATTGAAGCTTTTCAATAAAGATGTATGAATCTTCTTCTCAGGTGCCTACTCTATATCTTTCACAGCATCCTGTTGCAGAATAAAGATGTGAAGGAGATATTTACACAATTAACATTATCAACGAGCTCCAGGGAATGAATCAAGAAGGAAAAAAAAGGATATATATTCTTATTAGCCAACCTTAGCAAGTCTAGTAACATAAGTAGCAGCCACTGCTGTCACTAAGAGGCCTAAACCAAGTGTCAACAACTGTTGATTTCCTCCAGGCAATCCTCCTTCTGCCTCTTCTTGCTGTGGAGGACAGGTATTAGCATTTGTATGTAGATTAAAAATATAAAATAACTGAACTAGCACTACAAATTCTAACTTGATATAATACTGAGGGAGAAACAAGAAAACAATATGAGAGCTAATGGATACACTGGGACAGAAAAAATGATCTTATAATCATTATCCCTATCGATTTTCAAAATTTTCAACTAGTAGTTCATTTCTTTTGAATCTTACATCTTCTAAAGGACCCTGGTTGTGAATAGCAATAAAAATTTGTGGACTTCAATTAATCTTTTGACAGACTAATAAAGCTATGGCTTCTAGCCAACAAAAGCTTGCCACTTAACATAAATAATCTCTTTAATATGAGTCTCGTTTTCTATTTTATGATGGGATTCTGGTGTAGATATGGAAATTATATGCACTAAGATGTGATCACCACTGAATCAACCTCCAAATAGAGAAAGGTAGCAATATCATGGCGTAGACGAAAAAAAAGGCCAAGGATGGGTATAACAGATAAGTTTGGCACTCCACAACACGCAAGTCATAAAATAAAGTAAAACATCCAGTATAATCATATCATAAAGCATAAACATCAGAACTGAGAAATGAAAGGATCTGGTGCAAACTGATAGCTTCCTGGGGTCAAACTATAGGAAAATTGATCTTCCCATCAACTAGAGAAAAGAAGAGAAAAAACCCTAATATATCATAGTATTCTCTCGAACTCCTAAAACTTGGCATACTTTATTATTGGACCTAGCATAGTTAAACCACCAACGCCTTTATTTGCAACCTGCTTTTGTCAAAGTTTCCTCAACTCCAAAAACTTAAGAATATATAATTTATATTCTAATTCTTTCCACTTTATTTTATGAATATAATGTTAGTTCTCTAGGAATTATAACAGGAGATTGAGGACACCCTCAGATTGGGGCCTGGCCAGAATTTAGGATTTCAGCATTTCAAGATATCAGGGTGACTTATAAAAGGTGCTGATAAGTGATGCCAATGTTTGCTAAGATGTCATGAAAGCATAATAGAGGATGAATGAGTTTCTGAAGGCAAGCATACAAGAGTTACAAAGGTAGAGAGGAGAGCACAAAGTAAGTCTTCATGATACATCTCTCAATGCAGTTAGTCAAGCTGACCAACATCAATCCTGAATTTGTGATGTCCCATTGTAGGAATTGATGAAACTCTAAAATTTTGGCAAATTTAGAGTCCCAAGCACGATGGAAAAGAGGAAATGTTCAAACCTTACCCACTACTTATATTCAAACGATGTTTCAAAATACTAAGAAAAATCATGATCAGAAGAATATGGAAAGGGAAGTTGTTTCATATAGGCATACATTTCATCACTATCCAAAATGGCTTGATATCAGACTCATCATGATGAACTTTCAAATCAATGCCCAACCTCATTAATTGTGAAACATGAAGGATGTTATATGCATGAGAGAATCTAGTCCAGAAAATCACTCAATGTCTCCCAAGTTAATGAAGATTTCATTTGTTTTCAATCAATCTGTGGATGATACTGTAACAGAATAGTACTTTTTTTTATAAAGATTGTATTTGATATATGTTTAGCTAAAGAGTCTTTCCCGAAGAACTGGTTGAGATATAGTCAGATATGCTGAAACTAACCCATTCCTGCTAAAGACTGTTCTGGAATGGAGTCTTATCGTAGAGTAATGGATGCAAAATGGCCTGTGATCAATACATGAAGTCCTGTCATTATGTTAACAATGATGGGTAGACATCCTTAGCATGTTAACTATATATTATATACAGAGGTAAATCACACAGGCTTCATAAATATTCAGTAACAACAGAGTATGGCAGAGTATGTGCGGCAGATTGAATGAGACAATATGCTGGAGTTTATATCTGTATATTGGGGGTTTCTAAACCATCAATTCCCTACTGTACACAGAAGATTCACAGCGACATACATGGCAAGAAGCAATGTAAATAAGTCTAATCCTATCAAGAAGGTTTGGGGGATTATCTATATCCAGCCAATGATTTTTTCTCAGGCAAAATGATACAGAGATACTGTGTGTTTTTAAAGCAATTCGTTATCAAGATCTTCACCATATCCGTGAAATCTGGAGATGATAGATTATTTTCAAGTCTTGAACATCTGTAAATTGGTCTGTATTATATATTTCTGGATTCACTTACACAGGAACTAATACTGGATATGCTTGTCGAATAATAAGAATATCACCCAGCAAATATCCAGGTCAGAATCATATTGAAATGACAGTCATATACGAATAACAATGGAACATTACCTATAAGGACTCCTGAATCTTTTACCGTCAACCATCGATTCAAATCTTTATGTGGTTGTTAATATCTGATACGTTTTTTGATTTGTTTGCAGGGAAACTTGCAAAAGAGGAATGATATTAGACATTATGCTACTGCATCTAAGGCTAGAACAAAAGAGAGTGAAGTCTGCTTGATGCAGGCATATGGAGAAATACAATATGTGGAAGCATGATTCCATGCGCATGCACATGGAAGCAGAGGGATTGTTGGAACTAAGATATTGGAATGATATCGCAAGGAATAAGGGGCAACGCCAAAGATTTGAAGTGAGAAGATTTATGTATCGAATGGATTATTCAAACTAAATGTGCCACCGATTAAAATACAATAAAATGTCAGTCATACTTAGTCTAGATTATATATTATGTAATTGGCCGGTTATTTGTTAGGAAGAGGTGCGATGGTTAATAATGCCCTTCCATCCTTTATAAATAGAAGATGTAAAAAAGAGACAATTCATATCCATCTATAAATTTTTACATACCCAAGTCTTATGCACTTTGATATATTATATTCCTCCTTTATTGGAAAAGATTGAATGATTGACCAAAGCTCGTGAATTGTGGATTGTTGAATAAATTTATATGCGATTCTGGAGTCAAACTGCATTGGATGGATCATCTGTAAGGAGTGTCTCTAGTGCAATTTTATTTCCCTCATGATCAGTAAGAAATATTTATTTTATTTGCTTGAAGCTTTAGAGGTAAAATATTATATAGTTTTGTCATTTATATGTATTATTTTAATTTTATAAATAATTTATATGATAGATAAGTGGACAGGATCAATTATAGCATTTTAAAATCGAACATCATAGATATTGAGAAATATTTTATTGTTTCTGAATCTATGTCTGGTTTGTCTCCTAACCACAAGAGTTAAAACACATTCCAGACTGTTTTAAAATTGCGTCCATAGATTTGATCTGTCGCATCTTGATTACTAAATTGTTTATAATTAATGTGCGTAGAATTTTATAAAGTTGTACGTTTTAAACTTATAATACTAACTCTATCACCCTTTGGCACTGGTTTTATATTTTTCTAGTGTAACACGAGGACGTGTCCCCTCCAAAAAACTGGGCCGTCTCGGAGACGGGGATGTCCCCAGGATGGGGGGATGGCCTCTCGGTGTTTCGAGCGGTGCCACTTAAATTGTCACTGCCGCCGAAGATGATGAGATGTCTCCGATTGTGGGGGTGCGAGGGGACGCAAAGGAGTCTCCTTCATTGCAGGGGGATGCCACGACGTCTCCTTCATTGAGAGGAATTGGTCTACATATAGCTTCATCCACTCTCTTAAGAGGAATAGACTTACCTCTCAAAGAGCACAGAAGCTAGTGGTTGTACACAGTGTGTTGCATATCAATGCCCATAAGACAACTGTGTACAAGGAGAGTCCAACATCATGATGGGATGTAGAGTCTGCGGAGCCATCGTAGATTGATGAGGAGGAGGATGCTTTAGATCCAGCCATAGGGTTAGTTAGTGTTCCCTTTTCAGCTCTTGATCTTGGAGAGACTGATAGTTCCAGTGGCGATGACTTTCAACTTTCAGCCTCTTGGGCATGATCATTGATCATTGATTTGACATTTTGATTTGGACTCTTGGAGACTTGTAGTTTTTGTTTGCATTATATACTTATTTTGATATCACAATTCATGGCACATGATACTTCTTGTAATCATCTTTATGTCATAACCCATATGGTTATTGATTACTATTAGATAGTAGAATCTAGATATTCATACTATTGATCTGAAGACTGATATATAGACTAATATTTATTATTTTCTGATGCTCAATGTTCAATGTTCAATGTTCATTGTTTGTTTGTCATTTGGTCATGAATCATGATGTTCTAGTTGAAAACTTTAATGCAAAGTTCAATGTTTAAGTTTTCTACATCTTTGTATCTTATATCGTATAATTATTAATTGTAGTACATCTTTTCATAACTAGCATTTTAAGTACCATATGTATAGTATATACAGCCCTACTCCCTCCGCCACCCCCCCGTCCCCCGCCATTGTCCCCAAATCAATGCCCCTTTGTCCCCCCGTCTCGGAAACTTGTCCCCCCGTCTCCTAGGGTGGTGTAACTATGTATTTTCATTATTTGCAATCCATATGCTAGCAATCTATTTCATATCTTTCCTTTGAAAAATTAATATATTCATTTGTTGCATTAATCTATAATTATTCTTTATTTAAATATATCACATTTATTTATTTATTCATAATTTTCAAGTTTAAAGTTTTTTTATAATTCTTGCCATTTGGAAAACTTTCAATATAGTTGAATTCTAATCAATCTACTGTAAGTGTCTTGGACTCAAGTGTTTTGTTTAGGATTAGATACACCCGCCTTGGTTTTGCAGAGCCAGAAGTGCAGGGGATTTGGATTGCATCGATCAATCTCCCCAAGTTGGTCATAATCGGTTGGATATCCCAGTATCGAGTTGGCAAGACTCGTAGGATTTCAATCTACGGTTTTGGGAACCAATAGGAATAATGCAATATAACCCACAAAAATGCAATGTTTTGATACCACTTATAATCTCCCCTTATGTAGATTCTATTGGAATAAGGAACTATTAACTCACAAATCCAATAGCAAGAAACTTCTTTCCAATCAAAGACTCTAAAAATTCGTATAAAAATTATATTAATTGTAATTAATACCACTTGCTATAAGAATGATATATTATAATCTTCTTATAAATGATTTTTTTTGGATATACAATTGCACCACTTATAATATGATAATCTTGATCACTATGTGATATACCATTTGTCAATGAGTATCTTATAATAATCTTAAATCATTGTACATTATTCAAGAATTATGAATATCTTTGATATTCAGATCTGCAGTAAAGTAGATAATTGTTGCTATCTCTGATATGAACTATGGGGATTATTCAATGATGATCTCTTGCTAAACTCTGATCTGCACAAATGGAGTTAACTCAGTTACTTCTGATATGACAATGTGAATTGTGCTGTAAGTCTCCCTCCAAATGCTTGTAGCTGTTTCTGGTGTGTCAATAGAAGATATGCTGTAAGTCTTTTCAATATAGCTGTTCCTGATATGGCAATATGAAATATGCTGAAGTCTTCTTTCTGTTGCTTATAGCAATGATATGACTCCCTATTTCTGATCTAGACTTTTGCAAAAGGTGGTGGTCTGTTCCTGATTACTCTCCTTAATATATGCAACTGAATTTGTCAAAAAGGCAACTGCTCAATTGAGTGATCCAAGTATGGATAAATAGAATAAAAGAAACAATCAACAATCCCCTTGGAATTGTTTAAATCTGCCATACATATCTACCAAATGTTCTTTCATTAAGAATTCCAATATTGTGTTTTTTTCTTCAATTGCATTATTTTATCCGAACATGATCACATCTCTAGCTGATTGGGTCTTTTTGGTAAAAGTAAGAGACTTGCATTAATTTGATAAACACAATTCTTTATTACTAATTCTTTTGGTAATCACAGATCTAGGGAAATAAGGTGCTGGTGAGTCCTCAACCAGGTATCTTGTTCATGGGTTTTATATCTTGTTTGAATCACTCCCTCATTACTTGACATAACTTATGCTATCCATAATTCCTCACAATGCTAATGTATTATACCATAATGAATCCGGTCAACAATTATTTTGGTCAGTTATGTGATGGCCCATCATGAATGAATGCATTTATAGGATGACACCATATATGAATGGATGCATATCAAGAATGAATGCATGATGATGATTAACTAATATGAAAGATGCAGAAGCTGTACAAGACAAGGTATGTGTATTTTCTGCCCTTTGTTTTTCTTGTGCCAGTAAGTACACAAGGGTTAAAGTTGTAAGAACTCAAAGGAAAAAAAATTGTCCTCGGAACCTCGGAGAGTTGCAAACTATGCTAGTGAGTGGAGAAGTCAGATCAGATCACAACCATTCAATGGTCAATGTTATGCTTGAATTAAGTTTGGGCATAAGGCAAACGAGTGCAGAAGTAGAATGACAGGAAATGGATTTGTGAACATGAGCACCAGGTAGAAATGTACAATCTTTCAATGGCGATTATTATGCTTGGATCAAATATGGGCACAAGGTTGTTGAGTGCAGAGCTAATTGCAGAAGTAATCAGAGTGGTCTGCAACAAGGTCCTATATGTTTCAATTGCAACAAATCAAAGTAAATTGCTATTTTTTTTCAGAGGAAAGGATGTGAAGGTGTTGCATCCCAAATTTTTGCCTTTTTAAAATAATCATATAGCCATTATATATTTCATGTGAATGACAGACAGTTAAAAGCAGTTGAATGTTGTGATCTTGTGAAATGAAAATTATAGTTAACCATTTTAATTCATGTGAAAACTACTTGTTAATTTCTCGTTACAACTCAATTAAAAATGAATACTTACATTTCAAGAAATTATAAAGTTAATTGTTAGTGGTATGGTAGTTAGTCATTGTGACAAAATGAAATGAAATTGTTTATAGTTATCTTGATTTAAATTTGAGGAATATGTTATTATCGTGGAAGTATTTTTTTTGGATGCAGGAGTACACAAAGAGGGGAGAAGCATTGCTAAATAGGATTTAAGGAAGGGGGCACCAAAAAGGTCCATTGACAAGTCATTAGGTATGGGCTCTAGGGCTCTAACCATCTTGGTAAAGGATTTAACAGCTAGGCAACATAGAGTATACCTTGGACAATTATGAGCTACCCGGTTGGTTCTTAATACAAGAAAAACATTAAACTTTTATTAGCATAAAAAATGTGTTATCTTCTTTCTATATCTTTTTTGCGACCATGGAGTAATTGTAGAATGGAAATACTACTCAAATTCACAGAATAATAAACACATGTACCTAGGACCAAATATAGAATATACCTCAATACCACACTACCAATCGGCGAGGAAACGCTTTACTTTATTCATACCAAAACATCATCATTACATTGACAATATTCCAAGTACTTATAGAAGGGTTGGTTGGTTGGGAAAACCAACTGACGCATTCCCTCACCTCCTAACTACCTAGCCCACTTAAGCTTTTAACAAGCACTAAGTACAATAGTACTTTATTCTCTACTACATCTATCCCCCCAAAAAAAAGAACTGTTAAACACAATGAAATAGAAAAACTTGATTTTAAGAAGGTAATCATCGGTATGTAACTCTATATATTATCACCATGATATTTTAACACCTATAATTGCACCTACATGTATAAATGTATATATATATATATATATATATATGTGTGTGTGTGTGTGTGTGTGGGTGCATAAATTAATATATTGATGTATATATATAGGTGTACGTAAAATTATAGGTGACACAAATAGCATGATGTGAATATATATTTGATATAAACTTTGAGAAAGCATAATCTTCGTGTCTTTAATTTGGCTCCATATCGATGAGCGTTTGCCACCTTCATATCGGCATTGTTTCTTTTTAAATTTTAAAAGTGTGGAGGAGTTACTGGTGACCACTGGTTGCCTATGGACCGTCACTCCTTTTCTTATAACTGAAAGAGTGTGCGGGCAGCCTATTTTAATGCTCTCGTTGCCGGAGAACGGCTCTCTTTTCTTCTCTATCGATGATGACTCTGCGTTTTTTTTAGCAAAGTATCTCATCCTCCATCTGCTATTGCCTTTGGTGATATATCATTTTGTTACACATCACAACACCTCAAGTCGCAGGAAAGGCCACACCATAACTATCTGTACAGAACTCATTCTTGTGTTGAAGCTCATGATTACTAGCCATGATTCCGAATGCAATTACCATTCTCAGGTCATGCAACCATATGCTCAAGTTATTTTCATATGATATTTGTCTTTTCTGGTTATTTCTATACGTTTGTCTACAATGATATTGAATGTTTGTAGTGTTAATATGCATCCTCGATTATGGATGTAGTAATACTTGCCATAACCAAAAGCTTAGTATATTGATTTAGAAGTATAAGAACTAGTTCATCTCATTTATTTCCATACATATTGAGTGCTTGTAATCTTACAAACCTACTCAGTCATGATCTATTTGAGACCATCGTGATTGTTTGCAAATACATTTCTAAAATACATACTATATATATTGTTCATGGAGCTAGCTCTGATATATTTTTCTGAAGGCATCGATCTGACTTGTACAATGGTATTGACCATATTCCATTGAGATAAGGCTGAGATTTGAGGAAGTAATCCTGATTGATAAGTTGAAATGTTTTATACACACAGAAATCTCCCAGGATACACTCAAGAACAGGAGTCATGCATGAATAGGTGGGGAGGAGAAACACTCCTGCAAGAACAAGTGAATGTCAGTAACAAGAGTAAATGAATAATTAAAACTGCATTTATCGAGTCAGCTCATGGTTGTCCAAAATATATTTTAGTTGTCAAGTCGAGCGGTGGGTGATCGGGCTTTCACAATGCCCATCTAAATCCTTGGCCAAGGTAGGTTAGTGGCATGCTTGTCGCAATTCATCACCAGAGGTTAGAGTGCTAACTGTGGATATCCACTACCTTGTCTATCGCTTAGTCGATACTATAACACCAAGATGCTCGGGTGGCAAGACCATGGTGCCCCAAGCCTAACCTCAAGGTAGGGAGGGCCTTTCCCATATGAGATTGTGTGGGGATAAGTTAAGGTCCGCAGTTGGGAGGTTAATCCTATGTCAATGCTTCTCCTATTCACCAGATGTCGAGACTTTCACAACACCTTGACAGTTATTTGATACATGTATGACTCTTGATCTTTTGTGCGTTCCTTATCTTAATTTAATGTTATTCCTTGAGGATGTATATATAAAAGTGTTTCTTCATGATGTCTTAATGTATTAGTAGAAATTAGTTATGGAAGTTATAATAGTTTCCTTTCATGTAAACTAGATAAAGGTTGTTACTTCACTTCTATTACTTATTCTTGTACAATGAATTCGTTTGATGGTTTTCTTTATAAAAGATGTAACGAATATAACTACCTTTATGTCATTTTGTTATGAAAGCCAGTTATAATCTTAGAATATGTTTTCTATTTTCAGCCTAGGCAAAATGGTATGTTATAGAAGGCTTTTGTTCTAGAAAATAAATTAATTAATGTGAATCAGAAAAGAGAGATGTAGAAGACATGGGTAAAGAAATCTAAAGAGAAAGAAGGAGAAAAATCAGTGTTTACCGTACAAGTAAAGAAAATGAACGCATACAAACAATGGACACGAACAGCAGAATTATATTCGCAATAGTAGATCAATGATGATTTACAATGATCCCAGACGGGATATAAATACTACCACCGAACTTTCCCGAAGGAGTCCGTAGGCCACAACATTACATCCGCTACAAACTATTTACCCGTCGGCTACAGAATACAGAAACACCACCGGACATCACCCCGTCGGCTACAGAATACAGGAACACCGCCGGACATCACCCCGTCGGCTACAGAAACAGAAACACCGCCGGACATCACCCCGTCGGCTACAGAAACACCGCCGGACCCATCCAATCGGCTAACAATCAGTAGATGTGTCTATACCCCGTGGTGTTGCAGATGTTTCCTCTAAAAACTAAATAGGATGCATAGTTTAATGCAGAGATTTATTGTGGATATTAAGTGCCCCCCATTGGTTTGGATGTTAGGTGGTTTTCAGCACAATAGATAATAATGAAGGCATTTTGATTTGAGTATTTCAGGTCTCTAGAGAGACTAGTAGAGGTTTATGTGTTGAAGTCAAATGGCTTATTAAGGCTTCTCAGGACAAGCTACTGGAAGCGGAAAAAGGTCAAACAATGAAGTCCTTTAAACAAAGTCAATCCAAAACGAGTTGTAATGATGCAAAAAGTTGTACACAAAAGGGAACAAGAACTTTATCAGAGAGTAGCAATTTGAAGGCAACAGTTACTGTTGGGCAAAAGGAAGTTTTAATAACATATCTCAAAAGAATTTCTTGTAAGGGACAAAAAACTGTACAAGGGAAGTGAATTTCGTGCGGGTTCGAAGAAATAACCGTACTGCATTTTAAAAAGGTGTGTTATGGATCTAGAAAGTTGAGGCACTATGCAGAAATCATATCTGGGGAGAAAGGCATGAAGGTTTGATAGTTACTACAAAGAAAACATCAAAAACAGGGGAACTAAAGTAGAGTCTTGTGTAAGTTATGGAGGTCGTAAGTTGGGATTTTCAGAAGCTCACTTGGCAATGTTTTCCAATTCTAGTTTGGCAAGGATGGAATGGATGTTGTTTGGATTGAATCACAGAAAATTGATTTACTGAAGATGAAAAAGAAAGTTTGAAATTGTTTGTGGATATGAAATTGTTCAAGAAAATTGGAGTTCTAGCTACATGCTGCCAATCCTTCAAAAAGAAAGCAATTGCCAAATTTCAAGAAAGGCTAAAGTTTGTTCCTGGTCATAAAATTCTTCTAGGCACAACATTTGCAAGTAGCCATGTACCGAAGTAGTACCACCTTACAAAAAAGCATTCACATGGATAAGGAGATAATTGGATGTATTATAGCACAGTCTGTTGGTGAACCAGCTACTCAGATGACATTTAGTACTTTCCATCGTGCTGGTGTCAGTGTCAAAATATTACTCAGCTAAAAGAAATTATATGTTAAACTTGATCAGATTTATATATGATAGTGTTTTCTTTTTTTACTTTTGTGCAGATGTAAGGATGTAATCAACAATGATCAATCTTTACACAGATCAAAGATCTTGGAGGATCGCTGCTTCCAACTTACAAGGATGTATCAATTTGCTGTGATGTAATCTTGACAAGACAAGTTCATCAACTGCTGTATACAATGTTGATATGAAGTGTATCAATATTGCTGAGTCGATTTGTCGAAGGCTGAATACTATATTGCTTTGCACTTAAAATAATTCCGTATGCTGCTCAAGTTTGAATTGGCTTCATATAAATATGTCATGGCAAGGGTTTATGGCTTACAGGAGACATGTTTCTACGTGATACAAAACAATGTATTGTATTGCCATAAGTGATTAATGCCTTCAGCAGATAATAATTATTATTCTTTAGAATATAACTGATTATATATATATATATATATATATATATATATATATATATATATAATCACTGATTATTAATCTTGTGCATCAGAGTTTAATTATGATAGTTACAATCATAGCAAGTAAAGGATAAAAACAAATGTTGATATCAATGCATAGATTAATCCGACTGATCTCAAAACATTATATATGTGACAAAGAAAGTTAAAGGACAAAAGAAAGAGTAAAGACGCATATAAACTGTGGTATGATCCAGATCCAATGTGAGGAAGATGTTAACTTTATTAAGTCATGCTATGAAATGCCAGATGAAGATATTGCAACAAATGGAACCATGGTTACTACATATTGAATTAGGAGGCAATGGTTGATAAAAGGCTTAAAATGGCATATCTGCCATATTAATGACGATAATGCGGAAAAACTTTTTTTGGTGGAGGACCACAAAATCAAAATTCTAAAGATGGTGTCATTCTCAATAAGGTTATGAGTAATATGCTTACAGAAATGGATTTAAATTTTTTATAAAATCTGAAAAAATGAGGTTGATTGGAATGAAGGATTCAAACCTGAGACAGAATGGATGATAGTCTATTTAATCAAACAACATAAAGATCAATTTAACCTTCTAGAATCACATTTTGTGCAGCAAACAAATACAACAAATTTCAAGATTAATGGAGATGGCTTTGGGAGACAACAACTAGTGAATTTGTACATCGAGTTGGATTTGCTAGCAGATAAATAAAGGAGCAATTTAGTCGTCTAAAGGATGTCATAGACTAGTCTAGCAAAAATATTTGAGGAGTCTGAGAAATTGTATCAAAAGTTCAAGGCATCGGAGATTCAATACAGATGTTGAGGATGATCTCATGATGTTGGCATGTTAGTGTACCTGGCTGACCTCTACAGTGAAAATTTTTGGAAACCTTTTTCGTTCAGCACACAAACATAATGCCCTCAATCAAGTGAGCTACCTAAGTTTTGGCGAAAAGACAATTTTGATCTTATTTACACAGTGGAAGTTATAATTATATAGTATGATTTCTCCTGCATTCATTTTTGGTGGATTACCTGAGGGAAGTTGATAGTGTTAGGAGGAGCATTTGAAATTCTTGCGGAGAAGAATATGTATAGGAGTATGTTGTAAATATGTCTTTTTTCTCTTGAAGGCAGCAATGGAGTTAGTAGATTCTTGGTTACAGAAAAATTGTTAAAGAAATTAGATATCCCTAATAAGTGGAGCTTTGTAGCTGACAGAGATGTACGTAAAAGGGGGAGCACAGAGAAGCAGTTAGAGGTCTTTCCAATATTGCACCCTTTGTCTTTGACATTAAAGGGGGAGAGAGAGTCCGTAAAAGGAAAATTTCATAGGAGTGTTGCACAAGTGTTGCCATCAATGACAAAAGCAGTGATTTTTGGCAATTATGCATTGTTCAATGACAAAGGGGGTGATTGTTGTTAATTATGCATTGTGTTGCCGCAGATCATTGATGTCAAATTTCTTAAGGAAGATTATTGACAACTTGGTGTTGTGTTTATGGACTGAGAAGAAGAAATCAATTGTGTGCGCCTCAAGCATTGTCATCAATAAAGAGGAGATTGTTAGCAATTTGTGTCTAGTGCTGACATTGATGCCATCTAGCTGTTTGCATTAGTATCATCTTGAAGAAGAATTATGTTGTCTAGTGTTTGGAAAGTTGAGATATGAAGGAAGGAGCATTTGAAGTTTGATAAAGGTTTGATTTTGAGTAATCAGATATTGATATAATGTCCAGTGATCATATTAAGTCAATATGTGATGTATCTAGAGGGTGCAAGTATGGAAAGTTGGAAAATGCCAAAAAGAGTATCTGAGGTCCTTATGGGAGAATAAACTGTATTCCTCCGAATAAGATATTGATGGGTTGCAGTTTTGGAAGTAATGAGTATGGCCTGTGAATGTTCAATGTTGCAATATAATGATTTCAGGTCCCCAGCTATTAAGTGTTTGAAGTTATGTTTTGTTGTTTGTTGACAATGAGGTTGGTAAATTAGGGATGGTCAGATCTGATTAGGAAAACACTCCGCATTGGTACTTCAAGGTGTGCAGTTTGGTGGACATGTTTCTAACATTTTGCAGTACTCCAGTTCAAATATCTAATGTTGTTTTTCTCTAGAAGTGAATTTATGTTGCTGTAGTTGTCTCTGTCATTCTAAAACCAACGTAGTGGATTATGTTGATTTGATTAATAAACTATCTATCCAGATATGCTTTGGAGGAAGAGTCAAGATGCCGTTATGGATCTTGCCATGCCTTGCTATGACTGTGAAGAAGGTTTCTGTTGTCAACATATGAAAATGACTAAGTTTGAGTGTACCGGAGAATAGTCTGTCAGTTTACATTTTGACTATTTGGTTCGTGTCTTTGTGCACTGAGTTATTCTACCTTGCAGTTGGAGCATGGCGTTAGTTGACATCAGTGATTGTTGTTTATCAGGTCTCATGGTCTGGTTCAGTCCACAACAAGAAATATTGTATTTTGAGGTTTTTTCTTGACTATGATACACTGATAGGATGCAGGAATAGTCTACATTCCTCTGTCTTCAGGTGATCTGATTATGTGGTTCATTGATTCAAATATGCTGATGTTATGATGTTATGTGATGCTATGTTGTGCATCCAAAATTGTTTGAAGGTCTGCACTTTGAAGTCAACTAATGTTATTTTGGTCCTTGCAGTAGCATACAGTATTTATAGCAAAGATTTTGGATCTAGATTGAGGAATGTTGACATGACGTAAATCTTCACATGCTTCATTCGCCTTCCACATGTTTTGGAGATTGTGTTTGGGACCAATGATCTATGTGTTACATGCTACATCTCATTAAACCGACCTAACATGTGTTATTTTGTATTGTGATGGATTGTTACATCCCAATTTCAAAATGTACATATAACCGTTGAGGTTCCATGTGAAGTAAATTGATACGTAAAATTAGTTATGATCATGTAGAATGGTAAGATGGTTAATCGTTATAATTTCATATGAAGATGACATGTTAGTTAATCGTTATGATGTTATTATAATGTTACCTTTTTATCTGAGACTATTGTAGAGCCTCCTATTATACTTTATGTAATGACATCATGATATCAGGATACCTATACTTGCACATACATGTATTTATATATGTGCGTAAATCAATATAATGGTACAAAAGAGATAAATGGTTAAATTTGTGCACTTGTACGTATATGCGTATGTACAAATAGAAGTGGTGTAGATACCATGATGCCGATATATTTTTAAAATCATTTGGAGAGAGAACCTTCATAATTGTCATTATTATTGTTTCCAAAGGATTTGAGCAATTGCCTATCTTTCCATCGAACTTTTATTTTCAACTGCTCTTTTCAAATATTCCAACTTCTTGTCCTGCATTTTGTCACCACAAAATGCAGATAACAGCATGAAACTTTTTCAAGCTAGTTTCGCATTTCTCTAAGCTTGAATTTGATATTCAATTTCTTAATGTTGATCAATCAATTCATTTCAATTGGAATATCAAATTGTTTTATTGAAGGCCTTCGTCAAGTGGTTTTTGTTTTTCTTTCTGTCAAGCCTTAGCTTGATTTTTGAAGCCTTCACAGTCTGTTCTTTGATTTTGAGTTTTTGTTTGCTTGCTTTTGGTTCTTTGGATTTGCTCATGTCATGTCCTTTGATTTCCTCTTTGATTCGGTCTAACCTAGGGGTCAATCGGTGTTGTCAGTCAAGAGATATGGACATTTTAATGCCTCAAAAGTGGACATTTTAGGTGCAACTACACGAATTAAAAAAATGATGTTATATTTTCATTTTGACATTCACTTTCTCAAAAATATAACATTTACTCACTTTTTGTTATGTTTTGAAGTTACTTTTCATTTAAATTTATAACTTAAAGTGACTATAGTGCACTTTATATATTATAATTTTAAATTGAGTTACTTATTAATTTTTCACTTAAAGTGACTATAGAACTATATAGTTACTTTTTAAATTTTGGATTTTTAAATCAAATACTTATATAAATGTCACTTTAACTTAATGTTTATGACTTATATTGATTAATATAATGCATAAATGTTATTTTTGACCCATATTGTTGACATTTTTATAAAAATAAGTGAAATGCATAACAAAAAAGCCTTAACGTGGACATTTTATGTGCATATGCATGTAAAAAACTATGAAAAGTGAAAACTTTTCATGCTAATGCATATAAAAACTCATTTTGAGGACTTTTTTCATGTCATTACATCAAATGCTTGTAAAAGTGGACCTTTTTGATGCAGTGACATGAAAATTTGAGTTTTTATGCTTGTGCATCAAAAAGGTGAGACATTTTAAAATATGTAAGTGACTCCAAAAAGTGAGATTTTAGAGTCTTACACATTTTAAAATATGCAGTGAGTCTCAAAAAGTGAGATTATGTCTTAAGACATATTTTAAAACATGCAATGGACTCTAAAAGGTCCTCTTTTGCCTTCCAACATATTTTAAAATATGTAATCAACATAAAAATGTCCTATTATGTGAAGAAAACATGTTCTTGCTCCAAAAACCTCCTATTTTGATCATAACTTTTGATTTTCTCCATGAATTTGGATGAAATCAGTTGCATTCAAAAGGTTTTGGAGAGGTGATCATTTTGCCCCTCATCAAAAATCAATTTATTGCACCCAAAAACGTGTTTGCATAAAACTCCATAAATCTACCAAGTTTGATCACGTTTTTGTATGGAATCAAGTCGTTTTTACCTTTTTAGGTAATTACATTGCTTGAGGATCATTATTTTGGTGTTAAAACTTCAAATCAACTTGCTTGGAAGATCATGTTTTTTGCTTGTTTTGGCAAAAACGGCTCAAGAACATACAATCTTTAAAACGTTGCGAGGAGCCAATCTAGGGCACGTTTTGGCATTTTGCTAACTAATCTCCTTGTTTGTTGCCCTTCATAATTTGAATTTTGAAAATTTGAAAAGTTCTCACCATTTTAGAAGAAGATTTCAAACAAAGAGCATCTTTTCCTTCATTTTTGGCACATATTTTTCATGTAAGTGGACTTCTTCTTTCTTGCATTTTAATTCATGCTTATCCTTGCTGATTTTATGCATGAAATCATTGAATGTATGCCATTTGTAAAAATCTTTGCCTTAGAATGTGCAATTTTCTTTTAAATATAAAATTCTTCTTCATTTTGATGTCTTTGGTTCTTCCCCAAGTTCCAAATTCGAATTTCATCTTTGGAATGCATTGCATCTTGGCATGTTTCGAGTTGTTTTCAAAGGTATGTTTTTCCTTTGTTTTGGTTTTGTGTGCTTGTTTGCCAGTTTTTCTCCATTTGGAGAAGTTGCAAGCTTTTTCCCAAAAACTTGTTTTTCCTTCATTACATACAAAAGCATTATCATTTTTCACATTCCGTGTCCATGTCATTACATCTCACATTCCATCCGACAAATGCGATTACATGTTTTTCACTTCATTCGCCATCGGCACACGCATGTAATTCCATTTCCGTTTCCACTTTCATCCATCTCATTTTTCACTTCCATTTGCACAACACAATTACACGAAATGCCTTACATGTAATTGCATTCAAAAGGTCCGATTTTGATCAAAAGTCATATTTTGAAAAGACAAAAAGTTGTTTTTTTCGCTTTCTATGTACTTTGACTTCTTCCTTCCTCCAAAAGTGATTATATAATTCATTATCTCACCTCCATTGTTTTATTTCCATCTTCATATATGCATTCACACTTACATGAATAAGTACATGTTTCCACCTCATAACATATTTTACATGTTACCCTTCATTCGCATCCGCATATCCACGTAAAGTGCACCTTTCATTTGCACTTACATCTCATTTCACTTTCCACTTTCCGTTACATATTACATTTACATATATGCATATTTCATTCAATAAAGTCTTGAAAACTTTAAGTTACTTTTGAAATCAGCAACTTTCACTTTGCATGCATTCCCATGCGTTTCACCTTCGCACATTTTCATTTCATTTCTTTTTCCATATCCACACTTTCATTTCATTTCATTCCACATTCCGTTCATTCCATTTCACTTTTCATTCTATTGCATATGCATATGCTTTCTCTTCGAAAGTCACTCCTTTTCGAATCTTCACTGCTGCTCCGGATTTCACTCGCATGGAGATTCCTTCTGATGATGTATTTGTGTTTTGGAATTTTTGTGTTGCAGTACAAGCACAAGAAATGTCCTCGCCTTCCAAATCCAAGTGCAAGATGAAATACCAATATGACAAAGAATTGGCACATGCAGTTCCTTCTTCAGTTACGTCTATTCTTGATAATGTGCTAGACACCAAGATTGGTCACGTAGATGTAGCTGATTTTTTACAAAGGATTGAAGCTCCAGCTACACATGAGATGAAACATATTAAAAGAAGCAATATCCATTTGGTTTCTACATTTCCCATGGCAGCCATAGAACCTGATTTTGTCTATGGATGTGCTTGGCGCTTCACTCCAAAGACAAGGAATATTAAAGACACTAACGACAAGGTTATCATTAGCCTTATCCCGAAGTGATTGAACAAATCTTCAAAGTTCCTCGAAAATCAAAATGTGCTAACTTGACCAAAGAATCGTCATTAGCTTGCTCGAATGAGCAAAAGGACAGTTATCAAAAGTATGTCAACCTTTACTGGTTAGACAAGAAGAGAAACAATTTTTCCAGGTGGCCAAAGACTCTTCATCGGTCAAATTTTAAACAAGAATACAAGGATCTCATCATCCTTCTCAACAGAATCTATGGTCTTAAGGATTCTTCCGATTTTGAACCATGGATGTACAAATTTATATTTCAAATTATAGAGAACAAAGAACACATCTTTTGGGGATAGCTTATCAGTACTGCAATCTGTTAGTAGATATGCAATGTAAGAACATCAGTACCTTTTTACATGAATTCATATCTAGTTTACATTGCTGCTGCTATGGGGTCTTTTTCAGGTCCTTCCACCAAAGGTGGTCGTCTTGAAGTACCTGTTTGGGAATACTATGACCAAATCACATTGACTAATAGTAAATACCATTACAGAAGAGTCCAAGATGCCTTCTTTGGACATTACAAGTGTCTGTTCGACAAACAGTTATGTATAAAAAGAGTATCTGATGCAGCATGGGAAAAGTTAAACCAGTACGGCTGCATTTTTCTTCAATTTCCTACTTTCACATACTTGAGAGTTGGATATTTCAAAGGAGAGCCGTATACCTTACCGAAGTATGCTACAGATTGAATCATTCTAATGGAGTTAGCCAGACAACTCATGGACATGCAGAATGATCAACATGCATCACATAGGCCTGGATTTGGCATCACCTCCGCTAGACCTTTAACTATTGGCAATTATTCAATTGTTTCTGTGCCTAAAGTGAAGAATATGGAAGCAAAGTTGCAATTGATTAAATTGAAGAGGTTCAAGGCTAGATTTGATTTTGATTATTGAGAGATGAACTCTCAGATAAAAAGGGCCTATACTCATGTTCATCGCATTGAAGATATTTGGATTGACATGAGAACAAAGCTTGATATTATGAAGATGGATTATTGCATGTTAACCTTGCAACAAATAATTGATCTTAATATGTTGGAAATTCCTCCAGATTTTCAAGTTGAAGATGATGGCGACATTCTTGATCCAGAATTTCATCAAACCAGTTTTGATAAAATGTGCCCTTTTCCTATTCAATGGCAACAAAAAGAAGGTACATCTATTATGGACAGGTTTCAATCCATCTTAGCAAACACTAACAAGTGGTTGAAAAGTAAAGGCTTAAAAAGACTAAATCCTAAAATGGGTCTGGATTGTGGAAGCTTTGGTCCTCCTGGCAGGAAGTCACAGTTGGAAATTACAGGGAAAGATGATGCTTCATCTTCAAATGTCAAGAATACTTTCAAATTCAAATTAAATGGCAGAAAAGGAACTAAATCATCTCAAGTTCTTGAATCAATTCAAGAATCAGTGATAGAATCAGAAGAAGAATTGGAAACAGAATCCGAGAAAGAAGATTCAGATGAAGAAAGAGAAATTAGAATCATATCTCGTCCCAAGCATGCATGAGCTTGCACGTCTTCTCCACATGAAGAGCCCTTTTTGCATGAGGTTGATGATGATGTAGATTCATTTTCTACTGTTTTCAAAACTCACTCCATTCCAATCTCGGAGATTAACACCATGGCTCTTCCGATTTCATCTGTTGCTCCTTGTGTTCCTACACATGATCAGTTTGAACACTTAGCAAATGTGTTTGAAGATTTTCCAACTCTTACTAGTGGTCAAGTTTCCCAACTTGATACATCTTTGATAGGATTTGAACTTTTCATGACAGAATCTTCACAACATGTTCCTATGCCTACAGCAATGCAAATTGAACCCTATTCAATCACTACAGATATACAATCTGGATCAATGCCAATGGTCTCTACTGTGCCTGCTTCTACTGATGAAAGTTTCAACCTACCTGCATGGTTGAGTAGAATAACAACAAAGAGAAGGAAGGTGGTTGTTCCTCCTAACAATCTTCCTATGAAGAAGACTAAATCCAAATCTCTGAAGGACAAGATTGTTTCTAAAATTTTGGTTGATTCTGAAAAAACCAAGTATGTTGAGGTTGCTGAACCCTTAGTAGATAAATTTGTTGAAGAACTCAAGAGCTCTAATTATAAATTTACTAAGATTGAAGTTGGAAAGCAATCTCGTTTAAGTTCTTTACAAGATAATCATGATGCATTGGCAAATGTATCAAAAAGCAGTCATGAGCTTTGGGAAAAGAAGAATCAGTTGAAATAGGAAATAGCTCGTTTGAATGAGGTCATCCAGAAGCAATCTTCTCAAAATGTTGTTGTTGCATCACAAACATCTAAAGGGAGAAGGTTGATTGAAGCTGCTAAGTCCTGGATACAGGAAATCATTGCTGAAGGAGTTCAAGCCATCACAAAAACACTTGCAGTTCTAAGGTGTGTTAAAGAGATGAATAGAATGGAACTAAGCTTAATTTCTTCTTTGACTCAAGAGGCAGATAACCTAAAGGAAATCCTTGAGGATTGGGATGAAATGATTAAGTATGATCTGAATGCTATGGTCTCATGTGACGTTCTTCCGTCATGTGAAATGTTTTCCAGATTTCAAGGACACATTGATTACAAGGAAGAGACCTTAAGAAAGTTGATCACAAAATTGCAAGTGGCTCTTGAAGATTGTCAAGCAATTGAAACAAGCCTTACTTGTGATTTGGAGCAATTGGGATGCCGTGTTACTAATAATCTTGGTAATCTTTTGGCAACAGAAAGAGTGAATTCAGAATATACAATCAAGATCAATGCTGATGTAGATTCTGAAGATTTTGGTTCGCACACAATGAACAAGTTCGTTTTGTACAAATCCTTGACAAAACACTTGTTAGATAATACAACAACAAATTCCAAAGTTGTGCAATCAGCATATGAAAATGCAGTGAGAATCGAAGCCATATCAAAGACTATGGAGATTGCTGATCTTCCTATAGTGTGTGACGTCATTGTGAAATTCAAGGCATTAAGAAGCAATCTTTAAGATTGTTGTGTAATTTCTATTTCATAGTTGTTTAGAATGCATCACATGAAAAAGTGTAATTGCATGTAATGCAAATTGCATGTATGAAAAAGATGTAATGTGAATTGCATGTATGCAAAAAATGTAATGCGAGTTGCATGTGTAGTTGCATGTAACCCTTTGGTTTCTGTAGTTAGACTTGGTCAAAGTTGGTTGAGTTGCTCTCACTTTTTCCTCCCCTTTTTCTCAACTTCTTTGCCCATATAAAGGAGTGCCCCCCTCATTGTAAAATCATCATTATCTTTATGCAAGAGAGCTCTAGAGAAATTGTGCTAGCAGAACTTTGTTTGTGTAGCACTATTTTGAGAGAAAGTGAATACAAAGGAGAATTTGAGACTTAACTTTGATTAAGTGAAATTGTTGCTTGTATGGATTGTAAGCTTTGTCTATAATTAATTCAAGTTATCTTTGATTCGTACTATCTTTTGTTATTGATATTGTATCTTGTGATTGATAGAAAAGAGTTAAGAAACAATTGAAGCCCGAGCTTTGACCAGGAGCAATTGTGAAAATCCATAGCTAGAAGCTTTGTCTGTAACTTGTATTTTCATCTTGATTCGCAAAATAGTTAGATTGTTCTTACTTTTAGGAGTCTTTGTGCCCTAATTATAGAGATTTTATCATATAGAAGTACAATAGGACTTAGAGCCAAACTGGTACGTTTTGGCTAGACTTTGAGTTACTTAAAATTTATAGGTATCATTGTTTCCAGCTCGTGCTAGAAGTGTAATTAGAGATTCACCTTGCCCATTATTCGCCTTACGAATAAGTGGATCCTTTCTTGAAAGTTAAGAAGAAAGGATAATAGTAACACCCTGTTCATAAATCTCTCAATTTCTTGCTTAACTTGAGTTGATCCAAGGAACAATGAGAAGGGGGAGCCTTCCCTTTAAGGTAGGAGAGACTTTGTCCCACACACTGTGGCTGGTCATCCTATTTTGCGACTAAATTTGACCCAAAACTATCGATTGCAAAATATCCACCCAACACAACTGATGGAGTTTATTTATTGTTGATGAATCGATGGAAATGTAATTTCTTTTTGGAACCGATATCTCACCTTACGTCTGCCAACTTGGCCATTCCTGTAACCGAGCATGCATTTGTGGGCTCGTTTATTTATGTTCTGACCAAGGCTATGTGAGCATTCTTTTACCAAGCTTTTCTTTTATGCTTTGCGATTTCATTCTCACGGCAATAAGCCAAGACTGTGATAATGGTAGAATTCATTGGGAGCAAGCTCTGTATTCCTTCAAGAGTCTAGCGTATAGCCTTAGACCTACCAAGACTCCCTTGCATTCATTTTTACAGAGTTATCATTTTCGCTTGCCAAACTAGAATGATGATCTCTAACCACACAAGGCAGCACATCTCTTATAGCAGGTTATGCATTCATTATTCTTTGTTATGTTGCAAGCATAAGGATTGTATGTTGATAATATTGTTGTGAAAATCATAAGTTTTCATTGTGATCACTGCAAGTAATCCGTATTTATATTCCGCTTTCAAATTTTGTGTATGACATGTTTTATGCAAGCATCGAAATACTTACTATGCGTATTAATATTCTATGTTGGCTTATACAGAGGTGTTGGCAATATGCCTCTGAGATAAGAACAACATGTGGTGCCATGAAAAGGATTTTGTACAATGACATTAAATATAGAATACAAAATTTGATACTTGAATTGAATATGATCACGGGATCTCTTGGGAAGCACCCATAAGGACCGGAATGGTCAAGCCAGAAGGTTGAGAGGAGAGAACATCCATGCAAGAACAAAATGAGATAAAAAATGAAAGTATATAATTATAAAACTGCATAAATAAATATGAGTCAGCTCATGGTAGTCCAATGTTCAGATCCTGTTGTCAAATTGAGCGGTGGTTGATACTCTAGCACCAAGATACTCAATGGCAGGACAGTGGTGTCCCGAACCTAATCCCAGGATAGGGAGGGCCTTTCTCGGATGAGATTGTGTGGGGATTCTTAAGGGTCCATGGTTGGGAGGTTAAGCCATTGGTAATGCTTCTCCTCTCCACCAAATGTCAAGGATTGCACAAGACAAAGATATGATTTGCATTCAATATCTTTTTGTAACAGGTATTGTACTTTTGTGATATTTGAAACCTCAAGTCGAAAAAACATTAGATGGTTAATATCATTTAATCAGTTATTCCCTCCAATGCTTAGAAATCAGTTTACTTTTAAATGTATTAGGAAATCGGTTGATTTAACAAATTGATCATGAAATGTAACTACCTGAATGAGATAAGCTTACTTGATGGTTGTTATAATTGTCCTTTATTCTTCTGAATAAAAATATAGGCGTATCTCTTATTTACTTTTAATTGTCATAATTAGCCAGGGAGAGAAAGGAATGTTACAATGGTTTTGTTAACCTAAATGGTATTAATTATTACGATGCAATGGTATAACTTTTGTGCCCTAAGTGGTATATGTGGACTAACCCAAGGTTTTGTAGATGTTGCCCTAGGTGGATTTCAATTTTGGAATTTAGGGTATTGCAAACTTAAAATCCTCAATTTAGTTTTATTTGATTATGCCTTCAATTGTTAGTTATGATATTTCAACTAAACCAATTGTAACCGTTAATCTCTTTCATATGAACATGTAATTGTTGATGACTTTCATATGAACATGTATTTTGATGATATGCTAGTTGTTAGCTAAGGCCCAAGAAAAGGGGATGTTACATGGATAATATAAGAAGATATCATTTGGAGATGGATGTATGGTGTGTGTATGAAAGTATACGATATATTGTGAACTACAAACATGTAGACAAATAAAGATGAAATAAGTCACAAATGTATAATAGAGAACTATGAGCATTACAGAGAATGCACTTGTACTCGGTTCAATTGGTATAATCATTGTAGTTAATGCTAATGTATTTTTCCTTGAAGAAGTGCTCGCCAGTGGTTTGCAAATCCTTTGTATCTTGCCCTACACCATTGCACCTCAGCTTGCAAGTTCTTTTAAGAAGTGAGCTCCTTGGCATGTGGCCTAAAACGTTGTGATCTATTATTCATATGGTGAGTTTGATTCTCCCCATGTTTTTCTTACATTGAGGTTTCAAAATGAAAATCTTGTGTTCAAGTATTTGTGTTGTCACTACAATATCTTTCATTAGCAGTCAGTTGAATAAAGATAATTGATAAGTAAAACCAAAGGTCTAGTCATAGTGCATGCTGATTCGCCATCACTCCCGCCCTCTCAACATTTGGAAGTGTTCAACATTTGAGACATTATTAAAAAATTAAATCAGCTTCTATTTTAACAAATTGCAACAATTTCATAAAATTCAAAAGAACAATCACTCTTAAAAATATAAAGCTAAAAGAGATTTTTGTGGCTCCTATATTGCTAAATATTAGTCATAGTTATCGAATAACAATTTTATAGAAAGCAATTTCAAGAAACATAGGCTTCTTGACCAATAGTGCAAGACTCCCTCTGTAATTGACAGACTTTCCAAGTCTCAAGGTAAGCCTTTCTTGGCCTTGGACCTAGACCTGAGTCCTAGTGAATCTGATCAGACTCACTAAATCTGCCAGACTTGTAGGAACCACCAAGTCCCAAGAGGAAGACTCTACTAGTGGAGGTAAGTGGAAATTTGACAACCAAAAAGAAAAGCAAAAAGGCAAGAAATAAACTAAAACCTAGCAAATGAGAAGGCACTAACAATGCCTCCAAATTCTTTCATGTTTTTCAAGAAAAAATGCATTCCATCAAAGCAAAAATGCAATCCAGTAGCTGCTAATTTTGAAGGATAGTTTTCTGCAAATGTACACTACTCATAATTTTATGTGCGTTCCAAGTGCAAATTTGAATGTGTAAATATGAGTAGAAGAGACACGTCTCATGAAGTGACATTTCTCTATGGTTTATAAGTTAATAACCATTTAGACAATGTTAACAATTATATAAACATATCTATATATATTATATATATGATAATTTGTCTAATTGATGATTAGCTAATAACCATAGAATGATTATCTCTAATTCAATCCGACTGAAGCTACAACATTAACACTCCCTCTTAGCTAGGAAAGATTGTGATAGAACACGTTATGCTCTCAGTAATATAGAGAGATATCATCTCAATATGATATTCTTGGAATGACATATCTAAGGATATCAACTTATATCCATCAAAATAGATGTTATCTTTCGATCTCATCCTAAGTATGATTCAACAAGGAATATCAAACATATGATATTCATCATATTGATATTCTCTTGGTATGTGCACTAGCATTAGGTTCATGATGCCTACCAAAAGAATATGTTATATCCTAGAAGGATATGTGTTATTTGATCTCCGGCGCATTCCAGGACAGCAACTAAATTTAGTCTATCAAATACCAATAATGATCTCAAGGACAACAACTTAATGTAGTCCATCATGATAAATATCATGATCTCCGACACATTCTAGGACAACAACTTAATGTAGCTTATCGTGATACATTCGTAATCATGATCTCCGGCACATTCTAGGACAGCAATTTAACGTAGCATCATGATAATAGGTCAAGCCACTGTTAAGATCATCACCTTACAATAGAGATCTCACAAACACATCAATGAAAGATTGTCACCTTTCATGATATTTTCCCACAGAATCATGTAGAAACTTGCATGACATTCACCACGAACCATGTCAAAGGGTGGATCCACCATAGCTACTTCTAGAAGGTGAAATAAAGGTTTTCTCCTCAAACTTCTTTCTCACTAAGAAGAATGCATTACAAGGAATTTCACCTCAAACTTCTCTCTCTCAATCCGTTGACTTTTGTATCCAAGGTTGCTTCCGATGGAATGCTAGACTCCCGCTAAGACTGATATCAACCTTCTAATCTCCTGGCAACAAGTCATGACATGCTTCCCTAGTTCAACAAGTATCCTTATCACTAGAGAATCCATCTCGAAATGGTCTACTCCCTTTGAATTAATATGATCAAGATCATCAAAAGTTTGACTAAAACATATCTTCTATCTGCTCCCCCTCAATCATCAAAGATATTCGCTTCAAGAGTCTCACTCTATATAGCATGATCACTGGGTGACTAATGAATTCTAGATCAAAACTTCTTTGATTTTTGTACAATATTTGGACTTTTGCACAATGTTTGGTAGCATGTGTAAAGTACCAACCTTATTTTCCTACAAGAACATCCCCAAGCACAAAGGAAAAGATCAAGGCAACCAACTCTTTATATTATGTATAGAAGAACAAATAAGAAAGAGACTATAATGGGTAGATAAATATAACACTCAAGGATAATAAATACTTATCTACATGAATGGAACATCTCCCCTTTAAAGATGGTTCAAGAGGGGAATGGAACATTGTTTATTATTCCCCCCCACAACGTAAAATTCCCATTTATTCATATTGTTTTAACCGCTCAACTTTACACACATGTTGCTCACATGATCCCAAACATGAAAGATATCTTGCTTCACAAGGTATAATTCACATCTGATTAAAATGATAGGTTTGAATTTTGACTCCCAATGTAATAGAGCAGCGCTTTGACTGATTCATTCCTAGTCACACAACAATACCTATGTACCATAATGTGAATTTGTTGTTGGGTTAGTGATAAGATCATGTTAACCAAATCCTTTCTCAAGGGCACCCCTATTATCTTCTTGAAATTGTACTGCACCAAATTATATGAGTTGTTCAAAGAGATTTCAATTCATTCTCTCAGAATCCTTGTAAAATGGCTTCTAGTACATTGGCAATCATGATGCCTCCTTATACAAGGGCTTTTGATCATGAGCAATGATGGACTACCATATGAGATGCAGTGCTTAGCTATATCTTTTATAGAAGATGATGTCACTTGTGTATTTTTTATACATAACATGAGACTCAAATTATGCGTGTGGGATATGCCATCATGAAAATGAGACCTCCGGATTCTAGGTCAGTTCATATTGGATAATCACCTAATTTACTCTTTAGGACTTAGTAAGGAAAAGGGAAGAGAAGTTGCAGAAAACTTACAAAAAGCTTGAAAAACTTAAAACTAACTTAGAAGGTGATTCACCAAAGACATGGACACAAAACATACAACTGATTTCACTTTTTTGAAGACCTTATTTTGATGATTCAACACTTCAATCCACTAAAGGCTTGCATAAATATTTTTGTGAGGTCATGAAAAGACAAAAAGCTAAGGAAAAGATGATATTCACTTAACGATCCCTAAAATTTGATAGACACACACTACAACCTACAAACAAACTTACACTTCTACAATTTGATAAGAGTTGAGACAAAGCAAAAGGAATCTTGAAAACTCACTGATTGCCTTTATCTATCACACATTTACACAAAACTGTAGAAAGAAAAGAAGGCTTTTATTTAAAGTAAACTTGCTAAAATGATCCAATCATGATATTGAGTGTCCAAAAACTAAGTTACAAAAGATGCAGAAAAATACATTAAGGACACAAGAAAAATTCACAAAATCTCCTTGTGCATAATTAGAACTCAGAAATCAAAAAGAGTCCAAAAGACTAAGTACAAACCCCTTGGGGTCGAATCCATCGAAAAGGCCTCAAAAATAGGAGTTAAAACCACCAAAAATGATGACCAACTGCCTCATAAACTCCACTAAGTCATTACGAAACCCATGGCTCATGTCAAACTGCCCATAGAATGCTCCAACTGGCCATAAAGACATCTCAACTATCAAGACAAGGTCAAATTCGACCTTGAAACTCCTATATTATTTCCATATGTTCTCAAACCAACTCAAGCTACCAAGTCAAACATAATGAGAGTCCAATCCAATCTTTAACTCCTACAACAAGTGTCACACTTGACAACTAGACCATTAAAATGAGGAGACAAATTCAAGAGTTGAGAAACACTAAAGATCCGCATTAAAGATAATGGCTTATTAAATGATTTATAAAAACATCATTAAATAACTCCATTTAACATTATATTATGCAAACATAAGAACTTAGGAAATAATCCTAACACAACTCCCTTTTTGACATTACCCACAACACATTTAGGAAAAGGAAATAAAACCTCAACATAATGCAACAGACTTCAAAGACATATTCAAAGGAATTGAGGAAAGTATATGTTACGTTTCAACCTAAAATCATTCATTTCTTTCATTTTGCATTTGAAGTCTGGAAAGTTTGAAAGAGAGGAAAACACAAGGTTTTTATTCTAGTTGTCGCCACCATTAAGGGTATCAAATACTTTTTCTTGTGCATTATTGAGGCCTGTCAGTGCTAAATATTACTGTCTCTCCTTTCTATGCCATTTTTGGTAATTCTAGAATTATTCTAAGACCGTCATTTGCAAGGGTTTGATATGCTAAAATCTGGAGCTTTTGTTCAAGATTTCCCGCTAATGTCGTGTTGAAGGTGAGGTTTTCCTATTGATATGGCAATTCTTTACATTTCCTTGCATTTATCCAATTGTTGCTTGTGATTTTTGAGGTTTTTCTCTTACATTTCCTCATGATATGTTCCAGTCTTTGTGTATGAATAAGACATGACTATATGAAAACTTTCTTTTGTAATGAAATCATTCACCTGCGTTTGGTTTGAAATAAGGTCGAGGGTTTCATTTCTTTTAATCAAATCATGGCTTTATCTGTTGCAAACAATGACTTCTCTGGAATATTTCCCCATGCCATGACTGTAGCTTTGCCTAGATGTTGGTACCACGTGGCTGCATTTTTTTGGAATTTTTTTTGGGGTTCATTCATATGATATCTCAACTTGGAGCTCCTTTGTTTCTAACACCAAATCTGGAGTTCTTTCCAGAATTTCTTGCTATCCTTATGCATTTTCCTACTATCATGCTATGAATGAAAAATTTCTCCTGGATTTGTGTTAGATTTCTGTTATATAGTAGCCATGGCTGTAGGATTTATGCTCCATAGAAGCCACCAATGCAAATCTAGATCTTTCATGCCGTTATGACTAGAACCTAACAGTTTTCCACTGCTTGGGTATAGCTCGAACTTGTAGCTTTTGCTTCCTTGCTCACATTTCCTTGGCATTTGAGGGTTTGTTGTGTATGACAAGAAAAACAAGACTACACTATCCTTCATTTGGGTTATTTTAGAAATAATGAGTTCTTCCTTTTCTCAACAAAACCGATCTGGGTTTACTTTTCTGAGTATAACTTCTTTTATAACCTCTAGGTGTTTCCATTCGATGCTTTGTCGATCTTGTCTCTCCTCCAAGGCAAAAAACCCTCATGGATATTTAAGAATTTCACCAAGAATCATAGCTTAGAGCTTCATTTTCCATTATTGCACTCTCTAGATTCAGATATTGTCACCATGATGGAGGTTTTCCTCTTGTATTTTGCTGGAAATGCATTCGATAGCAAATTTCTTCATGTTGAGGGTGTAATGACTTTGCCTGGAATATTCATTAGCATGGATTCTCACAAAAATATATTTGGTTTTCTCTGTCAATTCCTGATAGCAATATCACAATTTGACTTGCTGTGGAAATTATCTCCTACTTATCAATTGATGAGCTTAAGGGGCTTTCTAATTAATGGTTCATAAGGCACAACACTTGATGAAGGTTTTGCAAATGGGGTTACAAGCTTTGGGTTTAACCATGGAGGAAACTCCATAGTTAAGCGCGCTCAAGTTGGAGTAGTACTAGGATGGGTGACCTCCCGAGAAGTCCTAGTGCTTCACCCCTGTGAGCATCACCTAGATCCAATGAATGCTAAGTGTTCCATTTATTCTCATGAGAGATGGATTCATGTTGAATCGCTACTCATGAAACATGGGTCAATGAGTTTGACTCAAAAATCACACAGTTAAATCCCGATAGCAATATCACAATTTGACTTGCTGTGGAAATTATCTCCTATTTATCAATTGATGAGCTTAAGGGGCTTTCTAATGAATGGTTCATAAGGCACAACACTTGGTGAAGGTTTTGCAAATGGAGTTGCAAGCTTTGGGTTTAACCATGGAGGAAACTCCGTAGTTAAGCGCGCTCAAGCTTGAGTAGTACTGGGATGGATGACCTCCTGAGAAGTCGCGGTGCTTCACCCCTATGAGCATCACCTAGATCCAATGAGTGCTAAGTGTTCCATTTATTCTCATGAGAGATGGATTCATGTTGAATCACTACTCATGAAACATGGGTCAATGAGTTTGACTCAAAAATCACATAATTAAATCTTGATAGCAATATCACAATTTGAATTGTTGTGGAAATTATCTCATACTTATATATATATATATATATATACTTCAAGGAGAAGGCCGTATAAATTCATAAAGATATAAGAAGCGAAATATTGTGTCATCAAAGTAACCATCATCAATTGAGCAAGCAACATTAACAAGGTGGAAAAGAAGTTTGCAGTGGGTTAGTGCTCACAAGCAATAAGTATTGGTGCTTCTAGTAGTTTGGAGCCTCTAGTAGATTGTAGCCTACAAAACATTGTAAAAGAACAGTTTATATAAGAAAGCATTTATTTATCGTGGTTTTCTCCTGCCACGT
Organism: Cupressus sempervirens; assembly: GCA_028749045.1. Lineage (NCBI taxonomy): Eukaryota > Viridiplantae > Streptophyta > Pinopsida > Cupressales > Cupressaceae > Cupressus > Cupressus sempervirens. Next base: position 515,725,750 of record CM053787.1, read on the forward strand.
AAACATTGTGTTACAATGTTCATGTGCATAATTGTTTGCTTCAGTATTTAAAGTTGTTTGTGTGGATAGAAGTTTTAAATTGGCAAAGTTGTTATTACCCATCAATTTCTTTACCAATATAAGTCCCCTTCTCAAAAACCACTGTTTTCTTTACCAATATAAGTCCCCAATGCTACTACTATTTTGTTTCAGGGATACATGTTTGCTTAATACAGTTATAAATAGTTTTGGCAATAATTATTTACTTTGATAAAGAATAGAGATGGCAAGCATTAATGCAAAGGTAAACACCCAAACAATATAGAATGAACTTAAACTGTAGGAATAGATTGCACCAGATTATGATAAATCTCAGGATACAATCTATATAGAATCCTTTCATGCTGGCAGCTAAATAGCAGATAGTTTCCAGAGGTTGCACAGAGAGTACTTGTATTATTCCGCATCTACAAGTTGGCTCCAACCTTGCTCCTTATGCACATAAGATATATCTTTCAATGTTAAAATGGCAATGATGACTGTTCAGCACTTTCCAATTAATCACACCCGCCAAGTACAGAAATGTTGAACATAGAAAACTTTGCTGATAATTGTAGACCCGACTGTAGATGATCCGCCACATTTATGGCCCCAATGTAACAAGATCTTTGTATGGTAGCCACACAGAGATTGTTTGCATGAATCGAATATATGATATTTGTATTGATGTTGTCATGTTGATAATTAGCTTTTTAATTTCTGGATTTGATTGTGTATAGTTTTTTTACCATCAACGTTTCGGATCATACTACATGATCCATCATCAGGATGCAAGAGAACATGAAGAACGAAACATTGATGGTAAAAAAATCGTTCTTCATGTTCTCTTGCATCCTGATGATGGATCATGTAGTATGATCCGAAAGGTTGATGGTAAAAGAACTATACTTTTTCGTTCTTCATGTTCTCTTGCATCCTGATGATGGATCATGTAGTATGATCCGAAACATTGATGGTAAAAAAACTATACACAATCAAATCCAGAAATTAAAAAGCTCATTTTCATGGATTGTGGAAATCTAATAGATCTGATGTTGATAATTATCAAATGATATTTCTCGTTTTAAAGAGTTGGGTCAAATAATATTTTCGCCAAATTTAGTAAGCGGCTAATATAATATTCAGAACAAATATCTTTGCTTCTCTGATACAAATTTCCTATGATTATAATTAGCCTTATTGTGTTGAAGGTATTTGATGATGATGTGAGAATGAAATTGATTTTCCTTATGTTACTAGTAAGATTGAGAGATTGCATTCAGTCATATCTCTTCTTAAATATATTCACAACCAATTGGTTTATAATCAACATCCACCTTTCCATATTTATTATATAATTCTTTTGTTTGTGTTGCAGTCTGTGTGGTGGTCAAACACACATTCATCTGTAAATGATTGTTGCATAATAACTGCCAAATTTTATCCTGAGTGGTGCTCCAACATAATAATGTATTCTTCATATTCTACCTTTCCCATCTATGGCTATTTTGTGTGGCTTATACTTTGGACGAGTCTGTCCATGCTCAATAATGTATTGCTGCAATTGGCTTTTGAATCACTGCTCAGTAATAACTCTTTCTTTATATCGGGTAATCCCGCTTAACCTTTTACATTAATCACTGTTATCTTCTCTGGGTATATGTGCTGGAACACTCTATTCTAGGCAGCAAGAAAAACCTGTTTTTAGTCAAAACCTTGGTTAAAACTCCCCCATGTTGTTGCCATCGGGTTTTAAGGAATTGCAGACATAACTGAATTGGTCGTCTCCTCTTATAGATAATGTTTCTGATATCCTATATCCCTTCATTCGCCCTCATAACTGTTTTTATTTGTTTGCTAAGTGAAAGTGCTAGAGAACTGTGTATGATCTCGATGTGTGTATCCATTGTGATTATCTCCTAATATTTCTCTGGGTGGCCAGTCTGCCAGTGTTTTTCTCTTCTGTTCTTTTCACTACAAGTCACATATATCTCCCTGTGTTTGATGCCTTGATATATATATATATATATATATATATATATATATATATATATATATATATATATATATATATATATATATATATATATAAAATCATCCAATGAGAATCTCCTCTTATGATTGGGCTTGAGATGTATTTATAATCTCAAAACTATAATAGTGGCTTTCTTGTTCCATCGATGTTCTATAGATGTATGTGTGTTATATTGCCCACTGCCCTTCTCCGCTTGTTTCCTTTTTTACACATATCATCCTCTCATCATATCTCTTCCCCAGTATTGTTTTGCATCTTTTTATTTATTTTCTATATTTGTAGCCTGCCGCTCTGATACCATGTTAATTTTGAAGGATCCATTTTCTGCAAATGTAATAGCACTCTCATAATTTTATGTGTGTTCCAAGTGCAGATTTGAATTTGTATAAATATGAGTAAAAAAGGCATGTCTCTATGGTTTATAAGTTAATAACCATATAAACAATGTTAACAACTATACACACACACGCACATATACATGAGAGTTTATCTAATTGATGATTAATTAATAATCATAGAATGATTATCTCTAGGTCAATTCAATCTAACTGAAGCTACAACATTAACAAAAGCAATTGTTGATTGAATTGAGCTTAAGCAGATCTTAGTAACACACAAGTAACTTATGGTGCATTCACAGAAGTACAACATTAATTTTTGGAGAAGCCCATAATGTTATTTACCCCCATAATGATATTTACCCCCATAATGTTGACTTTTGGGATCCTTTGTGATCAAAAATCTGTATGAGTGTGTTTGTAATATTAATAAGATTTATGTTTTATTCTAAACTAATACTATGCACGTATTGATATTAGGGCATAAACTATATTAAGGGAATTAAAAATAATAGTCAATGTATTGGTTGTTAGATGCGTAAGGTTGTTGTTCAGAAGAGTTAAAGAACTAGCCTTTATAAAGCCTTGTAAAATAATCCATTTTTATATATGATAGTATTATTGTTCATTGTAGGCCCGTTAATGGGCATTTGAGGGATCACCCTCTTCCTATTGAGGCAAAGAAGTTTAATTGGCACCCACCGGATCCTAGTTGGCTAAAGATCAATTTTGACTAGGCATCTAAGGGAAATCTTGACTCATCAGTTATCAGTGTTGTTGCAAGAAGCGAAGATGGCAGCATCATTGCACTAGTGGCTAAGCGAATTACAGATGGAACCAATAACCAGGCAGAATGTTTGGCTGTTGTTGAAGCAACTTTGCTTGGAATCAAGATGGGTGCCTGCAAGATACATCTTGAGGGTGATTTGCAAGTGGTAGTGAATGGGATAGCTAAAGCGACGATGGACACATGGTACTTGGACAAGCACATTAGAAAATTCCGAATTCGTTGGAAAATATAGAGGTGTTCAAAATATGACACATGCCTTGGGAGGCTAACGAACTAGCAAACAAATTGTCAAATGTGGGAGTTAAAGGTTCACTCATTGACAAACTTGAACTTTTCGAAGACTAGGGATATCATCCCATTAGATTTCGATCTATCAATCATTGGTAGTTTTGGAGGCTATGAGTCATAATCAAGTGGAGGCGAAGTACTACGGTGTAGTGTGCCGAAATGGAAAGTTGGCATGTAAGCCTCAGGGAGTGAATTCCGATTAATGATGGTGTGTACTCTGAAATGAGCTCATTCTAGAGATATTGAAACATGTTTTAAAGGGCTCATAGTTTGCAGGTCACAAATTGAAATGCTCGAGATTAGTGGAAAGCGCAGAGTATTGTGTGGAAAGGTATGGAGGCAAACTTTTCTTTAAAGATGACGGGGAAAATCCCATCCTTTTAAGGGTCGATTACAATAAAATGACTATGAAATGTTTTCAAATTTGATGATGAGGTGTTCTAGGAAGCGGTGATGCTAGTGTTTGGATAGGAGTATTTGGAGAAGGATTGGAGTACACGGTCAAACCTGGATATCTCATCCTTGTTCCTAGCCTTGCGCTAATGGTGGCAGACTCAAAAACAAAAGTCTTGAGCATGGCAAGGAATTGTCGGAGCCGAAATGGCCTAGGGGTTGCATTTGAGTATCCGTCCATGGAGACTCGTCGGTGGTGGTTTGTACGAGTTGCAACGTTTGTTGGTTTGGTCATCAACTGAGCCAAGGGAGGTGTATTTACCAATGGCACAAATGGGTTGGTGCACGCTGCTTTTGTAACTACGCACAGGCGAACAGGCTAAGGTTCTAGGGTTTGGTGTTTGCCTTGGGAAATGAAAGTTGACACCAGTAAAATCTTCGGTGCCTGTGAGTGAAGAGGGCCATCCATTAATTCGAAGACAAATTCTAGTAAAGCGGAGGAGGGTGGCAGATAATGTGAGTCATACTGTGGTTGGGGGATTTGGCGGTGTTGTGTCTGGGGTGGATGTTTCCCTTTTGGATGATTGCCATGGTGCTTTTGGGAGCATGGCTGAAAGTGGTGGTTCTTGGAATCGGGTTGGAGGTGGTGATGGGTGCGTTGGAGTTCCTAACTTATCTATTTGGATGAGGTTTTTGTTTGGTTCAAATGATTCCATGGTGCAGTCTTGTCTTTTTTAGAGATGTTTGGGTGTTGGGTTCCTTTTGCTATTGTAATCCATTTTTTTGAGCAAGGTTGGGTAGTGTCCATAGGCGATGATGTAGTTTTTGCTACAATGCCACTAGTTGGCCTTCTCATATATGTAATCTTTTTTTCACAAATCAATATAAACTATTGTGTTACTGATCCAAAAAATATATATTATTGTTCATTGTGCATTCATTCAAAGCATAGATTATTAGAACAAGAAAAGGATATTAATGAAGTTGCTGATGTTTAGAGATTATTTAGCTTATTTGGCTACTTCCAGAAAGGGACTGACTTTATTCTGGTGGTGCAGGGAGCATTCAAAAACTAAAATGGAAAGTTCAAAGTCCATGGTACTTTTCCTATTGTTTGTAGCAATTTATTGACTTAAATATTAGTTGTCGTAGTGAGTCATCTCCTGTAATATTTCTACAGAAAAGCATAGTATATGGAGGATATCTTGCAGACAACAACTTAAGTGGGAGAATCCACACGCAGAGATTGCTTAGTCGTTGAAGCATAAATAATTTAGTTAACACCATATCTTAGATTGTAGCATGTGACTTGTCATGATGTTGGAATGAACAATGCAGGCCTTCCTTTGAGCCACAGACTTTTAGTTTTGATGCCATAGATATCATATTTCATGAGTTTCGTATGCATTTGACCATGGTATATTTCCAATATTGATGCCATCTTTAAGACTCGGAAGCAATTATTTTATTGATTAGTTAAAAACTTTATATTGGCAGTGGCAGTTTCTTGCTGAACAATTACTTTATCTGGCATTGATTTCCATTTTCAGACCTTTATCAAAACATGGTTTATTCCTCCATCTGGAAATACTTCTATTCTTAAATGGAAAGTATTTTTAATTTTTTTTATCGTGGCAGTTGTATGACTACTTACACCTGTAATAGTAGATCAATCTGAATAAATAAAGGGAGTTGCAGTTGAGTAGAATGAAAAAATGAAAAAGACAGACACAATTAGTAATTAACAGAAAAAATGTTGAACTGGAAAGGGATCTAAAAGTGGTCATTTTGTTGGATTTCATGGGAGTTTTGGTGACCAGGAAGAATGCTGGTAGACCTCTCACGTCAGACCAAAGCCTTGTACAAGGCTGCATGCCTGTTGGAAGTTATTTTGTGAATGTCTTCCCATGCTATGTTTAGTATTTGAATCTCTCAGTTGTTTGAACTGGCCTTTGCTAGATTGTGTACCTGTGAGGATTGCCTGCCCTTCCTTGGGTATTGTTCACAATTTGGCTAGGTTAGACATTTTGATGTTGTCATTTATGACAACATATCAGTCATATAAAGTGGGCAGATCATGAAGATGAAGTTATGGCTGTTATACTTAGAAAATTGTCAAAGTGTCATACAGTTTATTTGGGAAAATAGATAGAGTTTTGGTTGGCAAGTTTTACTAGCTTATCTTGGACACGTCCAAAGTTAGGTACTGCTACCTGACACTACGATGATGATGTATGCAAGTGTGGAAGACTGTACGGACAGAGTTATGGCCAATTTACTAATTACAGCAGTATACAAGCAGAACAAAGCATGACAAAGAAATAGGTATTTCAGGTTAAGGAATTATTTTATTTACGAAATAATTAATTAACTAGTTAGGGACGACATCCTAGATGTTAATCCTAAGTGGGTAAGAATTAATATTATATTTTGTGAATTGTATAAAGGCGTGAAGGCCGACCGGGTAGATAATTGTAAATTAGCAAGGTATAAAGAAAAGATTGTGAATGCAAAGTTATGTGAGTGATTAAGTGATGTAATGTGATGCAAATACTAATGTATAATCAGAGAAATCCAAATTTTGGGCATGACCAGCAAAGGCAAGATCTGATATTGAAGATATCAGCAGCAGTGTAAAGAGGTTTTTGTATCTATCTTTCTATTAAATAACTATATTGTACATTGTGTGTTTGGACAGTGGGCTCATCTTGCATACATTTTGTAATTGTATATAACAACTCCTAATAGGGTTGAGTCCTCTAACAAGGACTCAGACACTATATGAATGTAATAGACTCCTAACAGAGTCAATATCTTTCACAAGATACTTTTGATTAGTGGATCATTTTTTGAGTACCATCTGCACTGGAGTTTTTCCTTGGCTAGGGTTTCCCTAGTTAACAAAATATGGTGTTATGAGTTCTCTTATTGCATGGTTATGTTTACTGTTTAGCATAGTTAGTTTTCTTTCATATGCAAGTTATAAGATTGTTAATACAATTCTGGGCTAAAGTTTGTGAAATAGTAATTCCCTCCCCCCCCCTTTCAGTATTTCCTTTTCTAACAATTGGTATTAGAGCACAGTTACTTAGAGTCAATAAAGAAGATCTGAATAAGATTGAGTCAAATCAATCTAATAATGCACCTAAGAAAGTTAAGCAACCTAAGGAAGTTGATGAACCTAAGTAACATGAGCAAACTGAGATATAAAGAAGTGAGATATAAATTCAAACGTAGATGTTATGGATGTAATGAAGTTGGTCATATGAAAAGGGACTGCAAAGGTAAGTCATTTAAACAAGTTATAGATTTGTACTGTTATAATTGTCATGGTTTTGGTCATAGAGCAGTAAATTGTAAGAAACCTAAATTTGATAATAGTAATAGCAATAGTAGAATGTTTAGAGATACTAACCCTCCCAACCATGGTTAAGCAGAAAGCCCATAAAATTATAGGGACGAGTTGTAAAATGATGTTGTTAGCTACCGGCCTGCAGGAAGAAGATCTGATGAAGGAATCAGCAGAATGAGAAGCAACATTGTGTGTTACAAGTGCAACAATCGTGGGCATATTGCCAGAAATTGCAGAGCACTTGTTAACCAACCTGGACCCAAATTTGGAAACAATGCACCACTATGCCAGTTATGTAACAACTTTGGTCATATAGCAAGATTTTGTAGAATGGACATGAGGAACAACACATGGAATCCAAACTTCAAAAGGAACATGAACAGGAATGCAAGAAGGAATGATAACAACAGTGATACCCAAAAAGACAATATAAGAGAACATGTAGAAGAATTCAAAGAAGTATTTGTCAAAGCCAAAGATCCATCAAGTTCACATGTGGTGTTAGAAGAGCAGTCAAATGAAGCACCTGAAGGCAGATTGAAATCAGTTGTAGTGATTGATTCATCCTACTTGAATTAAACACTTTTATAAAAGGAACAAGCACCAGAAAGGTAGGAGTGATATTAGAGACAGAGTTAAGGTGCGCAATTAGTATGAGGTAGAATGTGATGTTTTAAAGCTATGGTTAAGAGAACAAACAATTTGGAGTTCGTATGTTGACACACGAAAGAAAACAAGTCTCTTGGTAATTAGAAACAGCTTTTTACGGACTGCGTACTTGCACAATTAATGGAGTAGGTAAATGGAAAGGATTTAAGGATCAAAATTGAGATTTTGAGCACCATTCATTCGTGCAAGAAGTAAAGGAGCAAATTGATAGTGAATCCAAGGCAATCAAAGCAGAGTCGAAGAGGTATTTTGCGGATTTCAAAAGTTTCAGTTCTGAATTTGAGTTCAGAATTTGTAGTATACATAGATAGATCTTTGATTCATAATGTTGAGGATGAGACCAAACCCAAGTTGAAGATAAACCCTATACAACCCTATTAGGAGTTGTTATATACAATTACAAAATGTATGCAAGATGAGCCCACTGCTCAAACATGCAATGTACAATATAGTTCTTTAATACAAAGAGATAGATACAAAAACCTCTTTACACGGCTGCTGATATCTTCAATATCAGATCTTGCCCCTTAGAAGATGATCTTACGGCAACATTTTCAGTTATTCCTACGGCAGCATTTTCAGTTATTCCTACGGCAACATTTTCAGTTATTCCAAATGGAATATTATATTTGGAAAACATTGGCAGTTACCTTAAGAGTAAGTTTAAAGCACTAGGAGAAGGAAATGTGGCAAAAGAATTTGATCATGCTTACAACCAAGATATGAATGAGCTTTAAGAGTGGATATGAGCACCTAGAACAGAATGAGTTACTCAAGTTTCTTGTTTTCACATGATTTTGACAATGAGGATTGGGTGAAGATACTATTGAGTAGAATTCATGATGAACAGTTCCGGTTGGGAAACAATGAAGTAGATATATCATCTAACTTAATTCATGAAGTGGCTGGACTATGCAATGAAGGTTCAATACCAATGAACGAAAAGAATATAAAGAAACTTGTGTTGGAGAACACGAAATCTAAGTATAATGGGAGAGGAATTGTGATAAGTAAGATTAAGCAGCATGATCTAAGTATAATGAGAGGAATTGTGATAAGTAAGATTAAGTAGCATGAGATTCATATGCAGAATCATGACATCAAAGATCTGTGCTAGTTCTTGAGAGGACGACGTGGCAGCAGGTTTCATCCATGTAGCCTACAAGATGTGCATTGAGAAAGTAAAAGTGAATATGTGTGAGATCTTAAGAGCACAATTAGTGGAGAATTTAGAAAGAATTAAGAAGGCGAAGAATAGTCAATTCACATTTAGATCACTGATAAATTACATGTTTTTCCATTTGATCAAAAGATTTCCATTCTTGTTTGTGACTGAGTTACTGAACAATTTACTGAACAATGACAAGTGCACCATTGAGAAGATAACTGACTTATACGAAAGATATCCTATTGAAAAGATTGAGAGCAGTGTGGATCTAGTTGTGCAGACCTTCCAAGCTGAAATGAAACAGAGGTACAGGATTCCACCCTCGGTAGTAAGAAAATTCAGAAATGACATATGCTTTATGGTGGACATTGACTTTACATACATAGAGCCAGTAGAACCTAGAATGTTGTATGTAGAACCACTGGGATATGAGGTTACTGAGGAGCAAATTGAAAGATATGTGGAAATAAATTAAGTCAGCAAGAGATGTAGAATTCAATAGGTTTGGAACCTATGAAGAGATCATGCAAATGAGTAATCAAGCTCAGCTTGAGAAGTCATCAAAGAAGATTGAGGCAACCATGAAGAAGATCATGGAAGAAACCCAAATGACTCCTGGAGAGAAGCAGTAGTTTGACAAATAGTGGTAGGGACAAAGAAAAGTGAACAGGAAGGCATTATGTTTGTCACACCTCTTGCAACAACAGGACCATCAGAAGGTATAACTATTGCAAAACCTTGAGCAGCAGCATCAACAATTCCTTAGGTAGTTGTGGCACAAGAGCACCCATAGAGAGCACCCACTATTCAATTAGTTGAATCTAAGAAAGAGGAAGAAGAAGTAAGGATTGTGGAAACAAAGACGAAGTCAGCTAGATTAGCTGAGATCAAACAAGAGCCAGCCGAGACACCTAAACAGAAAAGAATAAAACAAATAGCAGCTAGACCAAGAAAGAGGCACAAAGAGATAATGACATTTGAATCCAAGAAGAGGATGAGAGGCCAAGTAGTCACTCCTAAGAAAACTAAACCAGAGAAGGCAAGAAAAGAACAATCAGAGAGTACCACTTATACACTGGTATTGACAGATTAGAGCTTGAGGATGCGATTACTAGACATATAATCCTGTCTAATAAAAGGTTTGAAGACATTCAAGGTCAAATTCCTAAAGACTTTTATGACAGATTAATTAACAAAAAGAGGAGAGTAATTGATGAAGATTAGAGAAATATGATAAGGAAATTATGTGAGGTAATGAATGATGAACATCTTGGAAGTATAGTGAAGGGTATTGAGCCCCTATTGCGAAATAAGAGAAGAGCAATTTTGATAATGGGAGGAAATTACGAGGTGAAGAAGGAAACAAAGCAAGCTATTGTAAAATTCATGACCTCCATATCTAGCCAAGAACATAGAGCAGTAGCAGCAGTAGTAAGAGTGTCAGAGTCAACTCTGCAAGTTACTATAGGTACTGATACCATGCAAGTGTGACAATACACTGATCACTTTAAACACTGTAGAGGATCCATTTAAGGATTGTGGTACAAATATTGACAATTTGGTCAGCTACACAAGTTCAGAAGATGAGGAAGAGAAAAAGAGCAAGGAAGAAGAGAAAGAAAGAAGCGAAGAAAAAGAAGAGACTAGAAGAAAGGAGGATAGAAGAAGAAGAAAAGAAAAGAAGAGTAGAAGAAAAGAGGAGAGTTGAAGAAGAGAAGAAAAGAGAAGAAGAAAAGATGAAAGAAGAAGAGGAGAAAAAGGAAGAAGAAGAAAGAAAGAAGCAAGAAGAAGAAATAAAGAAGAAAGAGGAGGAAAAGAAGAAAGAAGAGGAGGATAAGAAGATAGCAGAAGAGGAGAAGAGAAAGGAGGAAGAAGAGAAGAAGAAAAGAAGGAAAGTCAGTCCTTACAGTTTCAGATGATGATGATCAAACAAAGTTGATCTCATCACTTAGGAAGATCATAGAGAAGAACAAGAATGTGAAGAGTCTGCAAAGTTCATTGATGGAAGCGACAGATAGACTTCAGAACACCATATCAATGAAGATGACAGAACTAGATCTCCAGGACAGAGAAAAAGTTGTAATTCAAGCTTTTGACACTGACTTCACTACCTTGTCAAATATACCAGCTGTGAAGGCACAAACTCTACACGATGCAGAAATATTCAGAAAAGTTTGTGATAATATCAGAGGTGATTTGAAAAACCTTGATGAAAAGATCAAGGAATGAAAACAATTGTTTACCGTATGCGGTAAACGGTTTATTAATGCATATAGACAATAGACAAGAACATGTAACACAGCAGTACTCCAGTTATTATTCACACATATGCCGAACAGATTACATAGTGCTTCCAATGATGATTACAATGATGATCCAAAGTTGTACATATACCATCCTGAAGAACCTTCCCAAAGGGGCCCGTCGGCTACATAACAAGAACCTTCCCGAAGGGGCCCACTGACTATATAACAATTACCGACGACATCAACTCGTCGGCTACACAATATTTACCAACGACATCATCCCCCCCAAAAGAAAAAGTCGTCTCCGAACGACAATTACAAAATATCCGAGACAGATTAACAAAATGGAATACATTAACTGACTCACTATAACAAGATGGATATGTTTCTGTCATGCCACTTTCACATTTGTTTCATGCCTGCCTCAAACTAGTCTCCAAATTACGTTGCATCTGCAGCCTTTGCTAACACAATACTATTTCCTTAGCTGACCTTGATAGCCACTCGTGCCGCTTTCTTTGCTTCCAACTCCTAGGTACACTGAGCCAAGTGTCACGATACTGCCTTCAATTTGATGATCAGCTCCTCCCAAGCTCTCTATGCATCCACCAAGACAGCCTCACGTCCAACACCTACTCCGAGTGCCTCAAAACGTATCACCCCTCTCGAAAGGCTTGCTCTAGTGCTCTCTCTACCTCTAGCACACAAACACTTTATGCCTGCAGCAGCTCCAAGTCTCATCAACTGGTCACACTTCCCATGACTGATAACTAGGTCAACTGGGAGTCTAGGGGGCATTGACCCAGTGGGGTAGAGGGGCAGTGCCCCGTGGGTCCTGGGGCAGAGACCAAATCAGCACCCTCAACGCTGTTGGTTCCCAAAACCGCAGATTGGAATCCTACGAGCCTTGCCTGCTCGATGCTAGGATGTCCAACTGGTTATAGCCAACTTGATGGGATTGATCGATGCGATCCATATCCCCTGTGCTTCCGGCTCTGCAAAACCGAGGCGAGTTTACCTAATCCTGGACAACAACCTCAAATCCAAGATGCTTAAAGCAGATCGATTAGAACACGAATACAATAAAAGTTTTCCAAATGGCAAGAATTATAGGAAAACTTTAAACTTGCGATTTATGAACTTAGAACAAAAGTAAATGATTGAAATAATATTTTAAAAATAAAGAATAAGTATAGATTAATGCAACAGATGAATATATTAATTCCTCAAAGGCAAGAAATGAGACATTTGCCAGCATATGGATTATGAATTAAGAGTAAAAGACCAGTGCTTAATTGAATGGGCGATCAGAGTCAATATTATAAGTTGAGACGTACAACTTTATAAAGTTTAATATATTTAAACTGTAAACAATTTTAATAATTTAGACACGACGGATCAATTATATAAACGTAATTTAAACTAGTCTAAAATGCACTTTAACTCCTGCAGAGACAATTTTGACATAAAAACGAAAATAATTAAATATTTCACAATATTTATACTTATCAAATTTAAAATGCAATAATGACCCAATCCACTTATCCGAATATTAAAACACTTCTAGAAAATAAATAAATAACATTTACAAAGGACACAACTTAATAATAGTTTAAAACTCCGAAAAATAAAATAAATCGTAATGCCGGAAATAAAATCACACTAAAGACATTCCTTACAGATGATCCATCTAATGTGAATATATCCGGATTGCACAAAGTCCACGCAATAACTCAAATCCACGAGCTTAGTTCAAAAATTCATTTCTCTGCAAATGAAAAATATAATACATCGTGGGGCATAGGATGGGCAAAAAAAATTTAAAATATGAATATTGAATTGTGTCCCTTGAATGATTTTTCATGTATTTATAAACAAGTGAAAGGGTGCAAATAAAAAGTCACCACTTTTTCACAACACCTAATCACACTTCAACTGAATGATTATGGTGTTAAAAGTTGACCATAACATAATCTTTATTTTTGCGTAATAAAATCCTGTTAAAAACTACGCAATGGTATTAGGAAGTTATTAAATATATCTTGAATATATAATAGAGGCTGGACGGCCATTGTAGGTTGCAGGAACCTCTGCAATTTGGATCCATATTCACCATTCGGCACCTTTTCTTTGCTTTCATATCCACCTGTTTGGATGTGTGATGGGCGGTTTGCATGACCCGAGCCTTTATCTCCATGGAGTTGGGTGCAATCTTTTTAATTCCTGCATGCATCTTCAGACCTGACAGCACCATAAAATGAAGAGGTCACCAAGAAATCGCAACGCATCATTCTTTCCCCTGTGTGTATACCCGTGCTTTCTTCAGCAAATGTTTGTGGTTGTAGATGGAGTATATATTTTTAATTGGCGTCAGAAAAAATTTCGTGCCCTCCTCTCAAGCCTATGCTTTCGAACTCAAGTGTCTTCCCATCGTGCCAAACCTGCAATCAAACACAAGAAAACATTAGATATCAATTACAAATAATAAATCCTTCATCCTAAGTGATTTGGTGAAGCCTGGGCACAATGATAAATCTCTCAAACCGCTCAAGAGTCTGTCGTATCATATGTATCGCCTTCATACAGATTGCTCCCATGGATGAATACACAGCGATCCTGATACATAAATGCATTGATATATAGCTCTTAGATACCTACTAATGTTAGCTGTGTATAAAAATACAGTGCTCATCCATCAACCAAGATCTTTGCATACACTTCTATAACATTTCCAAGGTAGGAGAAAAGATATGATGATCACTATGTTACCCACTTGACTAGTTTCAATCCTCAAAAATGAACATATATCTTGGAAACTTGGCAAACTCAACAGCCCATTTTCTTTCGTGATTCCTAAATCTCAGTGACCGAGCAACAATACTGATCTATAACATCTGATAGTATCCTTAGAAAAATAACATTTTTGCTCATTACTATCATTTTATCATTTAGCTTCTTAACCAGTTCTAAATATATAGCCCATCAAACTGTTGGAAACCTGTAAATATTTCTGGGCATTTATTTTTTTAGAACAATCCCCCAATTACCAGTATATCCACTAAAAATAATTCTGGACATAGACCACTAAAACTGGAGAGTCAATAACTTTAATTCTAATTGATTATTGATTTTATTGTTATCTCTGTAACTAAACACCATAATAATCATGAGCACAATTGTGATGTCAAAAGGAATTCTTGTAACATAGGAAGGCAAGTATTCAGTTTTCTTATTGAACACCATATCCAACTCTTGATAGTTGCTTTATGCTAATTCTTCAATTGGCCAACATATGCATCTATATTAGGTGGTACAATAGGACATTCTTTTGGCTATCTGTGCCTCCGTAGAATTGGACATTCCATGGCCCCAATGTCCCTTACTCTCCTCGAAGTTCCACATAGTAAGCAGCACCAAAACTACTTCCACTTGAATATAAAAGATGATAACTTCCATTGAGATTTTGCAATCTTAGAACTACTCCTTTCCGTCTAGGCATCAACAACACCAACTTGTCATATTTTCTTACTCTTCAAGATTTAAAAAAATGGAGACTGGAAATTTTATGCTCCATCAAACGCCACACAAAACTCCATGGAACACACCATTTTTGTGATTTTCTTCCGATCTCACTCTCTTTTTGGCAATTGCTTATGTTTTACTACCCATTTATGTCTTTCCCTTCCCTTGGGCATCATGCGTTATTCATTCTGAACATTTTTTATTTGTCGTCGTTTTTTTTTTTTTTTTTTGTTGCTCCTTCCTCTAAGTTTTTCTTCCACTGCCTCTTTCCTGCAGACTCCATTTATTCTTCTACTGGGTTAGGTCAGTTATTTCTCTGACACAAATTCTTTTCCTTCCCTGGTGTCCGTACAACCCTCCTTCAAGACTTAACGAACGGCTTCTAACTTCTGTTGTACTTGTGAATTCCTCCTGTAATTGCCCAGAAATGAAACGTACGGCCTGCCTTGCTGTTACGGACTAGCCAATTGCCAACATTTTTATCTGATTGGCCGTACGAGTTAATGTTTCTTCTTTGTGTAGCCGTACGTCATACGGTCCAAATTCCCTATCTTAGGAAGCTGTACACCGTACGGTCTGAATGAACCTAGCCTTCCCTCTGCTTGTCGTAGTTGGATAAGTATCTATTGTAATTGTCGTACGGTCTAAACTATGCTGTAATTTCCCTTGCTGCACCTTTTTCCTCCTTCACCATATGCTGTACGACCGTCAGTCGTCACTCCTTCCCTTATCACTACACACCGTACGATTTATACGGATTTGGACTTTTCTCGTACATTGTTTGCCTACACCGAAGGGGCCATACAGTGAGTGCATTTACTGAAGGGACCATATAGTGAATGCATACATTGTGGGGTCGTACGGTGGAAAAAGATGAGCGTACAGTATTAATATGTTTACCGTACAATCATGAGGCTCAGTTTAAAAGGCCGTACGATGGCTTTAATGATCTTTTTCTTTTTCTTTTTTCCTTTTTTTCTTTTGTTTTTCAATTTCAAGTTTTTTTTTTATTCAATTTTTTTTTTTTGAAACTACTGCTCCTCATTGTCTATCGACAGGGGAACGGTTCTAGCATGATATATTTTTAACTTGGAACCGTTCACCATTTCTGGAATTTTCTGCCCATCCAATGTCCATAGCTTTATTGCTCCGTTATCACCTACTTCCTGGATTTGGTATGGCCCAACCCATTTGACTTTAAACTTCCCCGGTTTGATTTCGCTTCGTCCGCCATACTTCAACACCAATTGTCCCAGTTGAAACTTGTTTAGCTTTAGATGTTTATCATGTCACGCTTTACGCCTACTCTATGTCACCTCCATGGCCCATTGTGTCTGCAATTGTCGCTCATCAAGTTTATTTAAGTTACACGATCTCTCCCGCAAGTTTTTCATATTGCCCAGTTTGTTCTTGAAACTCGGTACCATGAATTCTATCGGCTGCCACTCCTTGCCGTCAACAACTGTATTCTTGATTTTAGAACCTTCACTCCGTACTGCTGAAGCTTTTATTAAAACCTTCCTCTTTGTTTCCTATGCAGACTGTATGATGTGTTTTCCTTGCTGCCAACACCTTTCTACTATTTCTATGGTTCGACATAACATTTTCTTTCTGCGCGGTCCATTTATTGTGTACCGTACAGTGGAATCTTTCCTTTTTCTGGGTTCGTACTGTATGTTCTTCCCTTCAACTTTTGTCGTAATCGCATTTCCTTCTTCCGCTTCTCTGTATTTCTTCGAACATTCTTTTCCCTCTTCTTTCTCACCTTCGTCAACCCTTCACATATTACAGCTCAAAAAGAGCTTGTAATCCTCCATCTGCCAATGGAAAAGGCTGTTCACTGAATCCAAATCATCATCCGTCGATCCAACTTTCAACTGTAGGACTCCTTCCTCATTGGGTTCCAATCGTTGCTTTCCTTCATCCTCTTCTTCGGAATCAAATGATACGACTTCTTTGCTCACCATTTGTGTGTATAAATCAATAATGAATCGTCGTCCCCTGCTTTCCATTGATAGTGTATTCTTCTTCCAGTCACACTTAACCTTTGCTTGTACAAGCCATCCCCAGCCCAAAATGGTGTCATGTCCTCTCCTTTTTAGCAAGATGACGACGAAATCGAGTAGGAACGGTTGTGTTCCAATAAATACTGTGCCATCAGGATCCCAAGAGGTTTAATGTCGTGTTGGTCCACCATGAGCAATTGGAATGTAGGTGGCCACGTCGGTTGTCCCAACTTCTTTCAAGTATCTTCTGGTAGGACGTTTACCCCTTAACCTCCATCCATAATTGTGTCTGAAAGGACCGTTCCTAATATACCCATTTCTACGATTGTCAGATGTCGTCCGAATGTGAGGCCTAATAGCATTGGGTCCGTTGTACTTGTTCCACTTTCCTTCTCCCTTCTGTCTGTTGTACTTGCTCCACTTTCCTTCTCCCTTCCATGTTCTCCTAGTAATTTAACAGTCGGGGCTATGTTCGTGAGTGTTGTCCATAGTTGAGGCATTGTGACGATCATATCATTTGATTGGTATTTCAATTTGTAATATCTACCTTATGATGTTTTGTTCCGCGCAGTCCCTCGTTGAGATACTGGTAGTGTCCTTCAATTGTGATTTTCCTGCCTGTGTTGCTTTCTCAATTTTCGCTCGCGCTTCTTCCAATCACTTTTTTTCTTCCGTCGGGTCGGGGTACAGTTTTGCTTGTTTACGGGTGATTGCCAAGACTTCTTTGTCCGCGCCGATGCTGATCAAATTCACTCCTGATTTTGGGCACTTGGCATCTTCATGATCTCCAAGACTGCACCATTGGCATAACAACTTTGGTGTATTCATTGATGTACAGTTTCGTGCAAAGTGGCCCCACAAATTGCATGGTCGGCATTGAACCATTGGGTGGCTGTTCGCATCGTACTGAATTCGGCTGCGGCCCTGATTATTATTGTTGGTATCGTTGTTTTGCCCTCTTCTATTATTTTTGTACCCACCCGAAGTGGCACCATCGTTACTAGTGTTTCTGCTCCCTCCTGATGCGGAAGCCTCCTGTGTTACGAGCACTTGTTGATGCCCTCTTGTTTTCATATTGAAGGGGCATTCTTTTGTGGAATGTTCCATAATCTGACAGATATCACAGAATTGGTTTTTCGAACAAGATTCCTTCGTGTGACTTTCTGTCTTACATTTTGTACACCATACCTCGTTTCCATTCGTCTTTTTCTGCATATTCTTAAATTCCTTCATCATTCTAATCATATCTTTCTGGAGAGCTCAAACCTTCTTGCTGCCCTTTTCATCACCACTGCTATCTTCTTCCGAAGACACGTCATCTAAGTTGGATGAGCTACTTTTCTTCTTCTTTTTCGTCTTCTGTTCACTTTCTAAGTCCATCGCCCGATTGTATGCTTCAGTGTATGATGATGGCAGCACAATCTTCATTTTCTTCCTTAACTCCAAGCATAGTCCTTCAATGAACCATCTCTTTTTCAACCCATCTGTCGGCTTATTTTCCATTTTATTTATTAACTATTTTAGTTTCCTCGCATATACACGAACCGTTTCATTTTTCCCCTACTTTGTGATGTAGATTTCTACTACTATCTCATTGTTGTCTCGGAGCAATTGAAATTCGGTGATAAACTCCTTTTTAACTCCCACCCATATAGTTAATTTTTGGGGATCGGCATCAGCAAACCAATCAACTGTTACACCCTTTAGGGTTGCTGAAAATTATCGAACCCATTCATCTGTGTCGGTTACGCCATTCACCGTCCAAATTGTTTCGCATGTCTTACAGTGTCTGATTGGATCGGTTGTTCCATCACCATCAAACTTTGGCAATTTTTCCTTTGGTCCAACCATTACTTTTCAAGTTGGAGGTACTTGTTGTGTACCCGCACTGTTTTGCACACCCGCGTTGTTTTGCACCCCCACGCTATTCTACACACCCACGTTGCTCTGCACACCCACATTGTTTTGGGCAGTCGTCTTATTTCCAACAGTCGCAATACTTGGTGAAAAAGGGCTTTCCTCAAACAAAGTTGTTCCTTCCAGAAGTGTATCACGGACGAAAAGTTCACGCTCGTCCTCCCTCGGCACTCTAAGCCATGCGAATTGATTCCCTTCCATCTGGATTCTCTTCCCTTGGCGTATACAGGTTCAAAAATTCCTCCCTTATTTCTTCCACCAAATTCAACCACTGTCGAGTCTCTTCCAACAATTCATCGATGCTTCGGTGTCCATCGGCAATCTGCTGAAACCTCTGTTTGCGCTCGGCCTGTTGTGCCAAAATTAAAATTTCTTGTCCGGTGCGTATTCCATCTTTTCCCTTTAATCTTAATTTTTATCCTTGTTAAGCTGATTCGGCATTAGTCTTCATTCCTCTGCCTTCATTCCACGTCCATTGGGCAATGGTGCCAAATGTTTAGCATATGAGGTAAACGATTTATTAATGCATACAAACAATAGACAAGAACATGTAACACAACAGTACTCCAGTTATTATTCGCATATATGCCGAACAAATTATATAGTACTTCCAATGATAATTACAATGATAATCCAAAGTTGTACATATACCATCCCGAAGAACCTTCCCGAAGGGGCCCGTCGGCTACATAACAATTATCGACGACATCAACCTGTCGGCTACACAATATTTACTGACGACAACAATGTCTAACTAAAGGGAAGACAGTATATGGGCAGTATGTTGGAGCACCCACTTTAATCAGTATTTCAAAAGAGCTAAGCACCAAACTTAGAAAATTAGAGGCACTTATGAATGAAGTGCAAAATCCCTCAACTAAAATTGTTGACCTAGAGAACATAATCAATAAAATTAATAACAAAATCAGGCTTTCACAACTACAAGAGGCGATGAAGTTGAAGCGATTTTCATTGTTAAGGGAAAACCTTGCATTGAAAATTGATCTTGTACAGAGGCTGCTGGAAGAATGCCTATCAATAAAGGCATCTTATGAAAAGTTTGTCTATACAGATCTAGATGCAGTAGAGATAGCTTCTTATGCTCTATGTGCAATTTTAAATGTTCCAGATGTAATTAAGGACAAATGGGACATGGAGTTCTCTATTTGAAACAAAACTTTGATGATTACATCTCACAAATCACCAGTCAGCAACAACCTTGAAGGTAATGCAGCAAATTTTGACTTGTACATAAGTTTTGACACCTTTGTCATTGATGTCAACGGGGGAGAGAAAAGGAAAATTGTGTATATATAGATATGTAAGGGGGAGAGACAAAGAAAATTATGTATAAGGCAGGTATAAAGAAAATTGTGTATAAGGGAAAGATAAGGTATAAGTAAAAGGGAGTAATGTAGAAGTTGTAATAGAAGTTAGAATTATAATCAAAGGGGGAGTTATCATGTAATTAGGAGATATAATGAAAGATGGTAAATATGTAATGATCCACAGTTATAAATTTTGTCAAGGCCAATTTTGAGAAGTTTTATTTTTGGGACTTAGCCAATTTTCCCTATGTTGCCATCAATGCTAAAGGGGGAAATTGTTGACAATTTGGCTATGTTAGACATTTTGATGTTTTCATTTATAGCAACATATTAGTCATATAAAGTGGGCAGATCATGAAAATGAAGTCATGGCAGTTATACTTAGAAAATTGTCTAAGTGTCATACAATTTATATGGCAGAATAGATAGAGTTTTGGTTCGCGAGCTTCACAGGCTTCTCATGGACATGTGTGAAGTTAGGTGCAGCTACCTGACACTATGATGATGCGAAAGCGCAAAACTATATGGACAAAGTTATGGTCAATTTACCAGCAACAATAGTGTACAAGCAGAACAGAGCATGACAAAGAAATGGGTATTTTGGGTTAAGGAATTATTTTGTTTACGAAATAATTACTTAACTAATTAGGAACGACATCCTATATTTTAACCCTAAGTGAGTAAAAAAATTTATTGTATTTTGTAAAGTGTATAAAAGCATGAAGGTCGACTAGGCAGATAATTGTAAATTAGCAAGGTATAAAGGAAAGATTGTGAATGCAAAGTTATGTAAGTGATTAAGTGATGTAATGTGATATTGATGTAATGCGATGCAAATTCTGATGTATAATCAGAGGAATGTGAATTTTGTGAATGAGCAGCAAAGGCAAGATCTGATATTGAAGATATCAGCAGCAGTGTAAAGAGGTTTTTGTATCTATCTCTTTGTATTAAAGAACTATATTGTACATTGCATGTTTGGGCAATGGGCTCATCTTGCATGCATTTTGTAATTGTATATAACAACTCCTAACAAGGTCAAGGCTTCTAATAAAGCCTAGTCCTCCAAACAAGAACTGAGACACTATAAGGATGTAATAGACTCCTAACAGGGTGAATATCTTTCACAAGATACTTTTGATTAATGGATCATTTTGTGAGTGCCATCCCCATCTGGTATTTTCCCTTGGCCAAGGTTTCCCTAGTTAACAAAATATGGTGTTATGAGTTCTCTTATTGCATGGTTATGTTACTGTTCGGCATAGTTAGTTTGCTTTCATATGCAAGTTATAAGATTGTTAATAATATCCAGTTTTGGGCTAAAGTTTGTGAAATACTCATTCACACCCCAACCCCCGCCCCCGTATTTCCTATTTCTAACAAGTACCTCATCCTTGACTGCACTACAGTGATACATAATAACAAATTAATTTCCTGATTCAACGAATATCTATGTTTTGATAGATTCCAAATTTCAAAACAAAGGAACAACTCAAGAAATTTTAATCCTCTTGCATTCATGTTGTATCTGCAGAAATAGCTATCAGTACAGAATCCTAAATGCATTGATATCATTTGAATCCAAACAATGATGTGGATATATGATCAGCTCTTAAGTCAACTACTTGATAATTAGACATTAATAACCTAACAATAAAAAAAGGCTCTTCTAAGGAGTTTAATAATGTAGTCAATGTATGTCGTGTTGGTTACAAAAGAAAAATGTAAAATTCATATTGAGGACAAGTTTGGAAGGTTAGCAGATTTGCAATCAAATAGAAAAAGTAATGCACTCTCCACTCAAGCAATTTACAAATGATCTTGTATGCCAATTGACAAGTCAGCAATCTATAAAAACCTGCCTTTACTAACAGGGATTCTAATTAATTTAGGTTAGAAGGCTTTAAAATTGGGTTTCAATTATTTACTGTAGAACAAAGATGAACTTGTGCATAAAGAACCAGCAGAGAGAAACAATGCAAAGTATCAGATAATTTAAGATCAAAGAACTTACAATGAAAGCTCTACCAAAAGCACCAGCACTCACATATGCCCATGTTCCAGGAAGCATCCCCAACCAACTGCAAATATCAAATAATTACTCAGTGCCACAGTTAAACTTTATAAACGAGAAGCACTGTTGAGGATACAAAAGGGCTTCGCACAGCTATAATGGAAACTAAAGCTATAAAAAAACTAAGGACAGGGGACAGTCAAAATATGAGAGGATGTAATATAATGACAAAAATGCCGCATTCTCAACATTTTGAAGCTTGACTAACAACTCAACACAGAATTTACCCCACAAAATAAGCTTAGTTGGTCGATGTGTTATTTGATATCTTGATACAGTTCAATTATATTTGTTAACATGCCATGAGAGAGACATACAATGCTAATAAGATACAGTAATACGAAGTGATAAATAACAAGAAAATAATGAAAAAAAGATAAGCACATGTAAAACAATTCCACAACCATTGTCATTCAATGCTAATTTCAATTCTTAAAGTCCACAATCTGCGTATGAAATAACCCTTATGGAGGCACAAAAGAATAACATGAATTAGTGAGCCCTTCTATATAATCTATCTGACAAAGCATTTAATAATTTCTTTGCATTTTGTGCGGCCACATTTACCCAACTTTTGCATCCCCAATATGCTACCCATTGCAATAGCACACTCTACATGTGCCATTAACAGAAAAAATTGTACTCTCTTATTTACTAATGAGAGCAACTTAAAATGCCCCCTTCTAACATTAATACGATGATACACCTTGTGTGAGATGTTCAGTGCCCAGCAAAATAGACAAAATTAACAGAAAATTACAGATTTATAAAACATTTACTAAAAATTCTATTCCAACGATTAGAGATCTGCAAATGGCTGCTTTTAAAAGGAATTGAACATCCATCTCTCTGCAAAATCAAAGTTTATATTTAGGAAATGCATTGCAGACATTGTGCATGATCATATAGGTGTAAAAAATTCTGAGGATCATCCACCAGTTGAATCAACTGCATGTGGAAATGAAGTGTAAGAACACCTGTATGAAAGTTGTCTAAATTGAAACTCTTTGGTTGAACTTGTCAATGATTCAGTAACCAGACATTTTGTCAAACTTACCTGATTTGGAAGTTGGAAATGTTTAACTGTTTGCAAGGGCTAGATTCAGTTTATAACTTTGTAATGATTTCATACATTTCACACCACAAAGATAAACTATGCAAAACCAGAAACAACTGTGCCCCTTTGAATTAATACTGCTATTCATATTCCAGATTGTTTATTGAATGACATTGGATGATTTATATTTGAAAAAGCATAGCCGAAATAATCTGACTTCTACCCTAACACAACCAGAATTGAAGATATTAGGATCCAAGTTGCATTGCATCTCCAACATTCATCTTAGACGCATTTAACTAAAATGGCTTCCAGCAGACAGTAGCATTCATTGCGACTAGAAAGCCCACACACCAAGAAAAGAATAGGAACAGCACAGGTTACTCCAAAGTCCCAACTCCAAAGAAAACCAGAACATATGCAAACCTTACTGGATAGTGTCACTGACAGATACCTCCTTCCATATAGCACCTAGGAAAAGGATTATGCAGCTGTCATACATCAGAAATGATATACAGAGATGAAATGTTCACTCCAGACTTGAACAGAAACAGGACATGCACCTTCAACAGCTCCAAAAATATTTCTATATCTTCATTGAACGCTAACTAAGTTAACTGAAATTCATGCACCGGTGGATAAACTCAAGCCAGGAGAAATGGTATTGCTCTGTTACTGGGGATACCATTAGTTTCCAGAGATCTCACGGCACTGCAGACAATCCTGCTCCAGAAACATTCAATGCAACTCACGGAAGGAATAATATGTATTCTCAAGATTAAAATCATGCCCAAGATCATTGAATCTGTCAATGGTTATTGCTGTCGCTGGTGCCCAGACTTATTTATAGGCTCCACTATAGTTCAAACTGAAGCCAACATCCAAAAATAACCTTTAATATTTATTTCTCACCATAATATTATTGACCTGCAAATATCAATTTACCAAACAAAATGCCTCTTATTATTGACAATATGGTCCACCATTTCTTATAAAACTCTTTGGCTCAAATATATTCAAAATAAAATGAAAAATGCCCACAGACGATACCTCTCAAAACACTATTATTAAGCCTCAAATATTTTTGAGGTAACTCCAAGCTAAGTCACAAGGTTCGAATTCAAATTCGAGTTCGTCATTCATAAAATTCGTATGAAATTTGGCAAGGGTAAAAATTCGGAAAAGTTTCGACATTAATTTAACTTATATAAATTTATTTATTTTTAAATATAAGTAATATATCCACAAAATTGTCAAAATAGTTAGAAATTGCTAAATAATTAAACTAAATAACTCGATATGATATCAAAATAAAATAATCTTATTATAAATAACTATATTACATTAAATATCATAAAATTCGGATGAAGTTCAGAAAGGGTAAAAATTCGCTGAAATTCGAACTTCATGGATGAAATTCGGCGAATCTTGTGACAGTCTCCAAGTATAGTCATATTTTTTATTTATCTCTATTTCTCAAATCAGGTAAAGCAGCTCACACCTGCAAATATTTAATTTCTCCAAAATTATGACCACCAATTTTGTACAATGTGAATCCCATCACAATTTCACTCCCAAAAGAACCAGGTTTCCATTCAGCTCTTTCACAAACTCCTGAAGGTTTCCCTCTCCAAAAATTCTAACTAATGCCAAAGCGTTAGATAATTTCATCCAAATTTAATATCATCTGAACATATCAAATGCCATGTAAAACTTTCCTTTTCTGACAATTTGGTGAACCGTCCATAATTTCTCATGAAGTTGCTTCTCAAACAACCTGGGGAATTTTATTAAATAAATGACTTTATAATATAGCTTTACTTTAGTCACTTTTAATTAAATTAATTAAAATTAAAGTCATCCTTCTATTATTTAATATTTTGGACATCTTTAAAATAATTAATTTAATTTATCAAATTTATGGACACTGCAGGAAGATCGTCTCTGACCTCAGGGTCTAGCTCATGAAGGCTCAATGGGGTGCCATAATCCATCAAAATGGTAAGGTGTCACTCATGGTAGAGTCACTTTAAAGCCATAAATCAAAAAATGTTGACTTTCTTATACTTTTATTCTAAGTTACCATATTCAGTTTGCCAATTGAGAATTCGCAAGTCGGTTTGTTGTATATGCGAAGTCAATTCGTATTCAATCCCAAATCCCCATTTCACCATAAAATTCGATGCCAATTCACTTTTACGAACCCAAGACGAATAATGAGCGAATGTGAAACCACACAGGGAAATTTAGAACGAATTTAACATGATTTTAGTTTTGGTTGACTTCAACACAATAGTTTTAATATATTTTATTAATATTATAATGTAAACTTTAAAGTTTAAAATTTTCCATCAAACCCGCAATTTTGTAAAGTTGTAATACCTAGGCTTGGCTTCACCATTAACAACAGCAGCCCCATTCACCATTGAAGGCAGTGGCACCAGTCACCGTTAACGTCACCATTTACAGCAGTGGCAAAGGCATACAGGTTAACGGCAAAGGCACCAAGGCAATAACCATTAAGTCACCATTCACAGTAGTGGCAAAGGCACACAAGTTACAACTACAAGTCAGTCACCACTCACCAGTCATTCTCTTTTCAATCTAGCCAATAGAAAGGAAGGTAATCTAACTCAGCATTTTAACCTCACTATGATTTCTTACTGTTGATATATTCAGCCAACATATCACTTCTTACTGTACATAGCCTAGATACACAGTTGCATGTCAACTCATGGTTAGTCTAGTTAATAATGCTACTACCTTGGGCCCTTCATATTTCACTTATTCCATCTGATCAATGATATCAGATACACTAATGTATTGATTCTTGAACTGAATTCAGATGTTACTGCTGTTAAAACTTACAGCAACCTTGGTTTCTTCATAATCTGCTTATTCTAGCTAGATTGTACAAACACACCAAGCCTATGTTACTTTATTTTAAAGGTTCTTGTGGGGAGATCTTGAATTTTAATTTTTTGCACATTCAAATCAAAGAAATTTACTTTTTTTGTTGTTTACTATTTGTAGATTCTATCATTCTAAGAATGGCTGCAATTGGTTCTGGCACCGGAAATCCCCACTTCAAAATCGACAAATGTTCCCCGTTATGGAAATACGTGAAAATACTACGACCAATGTCGGGTGGAGGAGGTTGTGTATGGATTTGCAGCCATTGCAAAGAGGAATCAAGTAGTTCCTATAGTAGAGAGAAAGCACATTTGTGCTTTAGTCCTCAAAAAGGCATTAAATTTTGTACAGGGAAGCCGAAAGTAAACGGAAAGCTACCTAAAACCCTCCTTCCAAATCACATCATGAACAAATACATTCAAGAACAAAAGCAAGCAGATGAAGTTGTTGGGAGGGCAAGTGTTGCTCATCCGTTGCAAAGTGGTAGGCCTTCAAAGAAAGGGAAAATGTCATCCATTCTTACGTTCTCAACAATAGCTTGTAAGTAAGAAAGCAATGGGACCATTGGAAGCATCATTTCAAAATGATGCTACAGACGTTGTCGATCAAGCCATAGCAAGATGTGTATATGCAAATGGATTATCATTTAATGTTGTTCGCTCACCATATTGGCAATACATGGTGAAAGCAGTTAATGATGCTCCAAAGGGGTTCAAGGGCCCTGGTTATGAGAAGATACGCACCACTTTACTTGATGACATGCTACCCATCAAGGATTCATGGACCGAAGTAGGTGTCACAATAGTATCGGATGGATGGAAAGATGCGAGGAATTGTCCTCTGATGAATGTTATTGCAGTGTCTACAAGAGGTACAATGTTTTTGAGAGTTGTGGATTGTGAAGGTCAGGTAAAGGACTGTCCTTTCATTACAAACATTCTCATCCAAGCCATTGAGCAAGTTGGCCCTCAGAATGTTGTTCAAGTAGTAACCGACAATGCAAAGAATTGTAGGGCTACTAGCTTACTGGTTGAAGAGCGGTACGAACACATTTTTTTGACACCTTGTATTGTGCACTCACTCAACCTAATGCTGCAAAAAATTGGCACTAAGGTTGAGTGGATTAAAAAATTGTATGAAGAGGCACAAGATATCCAAATGTTTGTCACAAACCACGATATGACACAAGCCATATTTAGACAATTCTCGAAATTGGAACTCTTCAAGGTAGTAAGTTCAATTGTTTAAAATTTAAACATGTTTAGAAATTTAGTCGCATTAGTTTAGTAAACTTTTTATGCTTTTAAATTTAAATAGATTAGTTGATTTTTAATTTTTAATCTACGATTGTTTTGATCTTAAAATAGGTTGCTAAGACCCGCTTTGCCTTCAACACTATTGTTTTGAGACACCTTATCAAAGTGAAAGAGGCATTGTCTAGAATGGTAACCAGTACTAATTGGAGTGTATGGAGGCAATCTAATAGTGAAAGGGCAGTTGTCATTAAGGAAAGGATATTACAAGACTCCTGGTGGGGCCGTGTTGAGTACCTTCTGAAGTTCACTGAGTCTATATTAAGCATGATCTAATACACTGACATGGATAGGCCTTGCTTGGGTGAGGTATATGATGGCATTAACTCCATAATTGAAGATATTAGGGCCATCATAAATGAGAAAGAGCAAGATCCTTATGTAAAATTCATCAAGGAGCTAAAAGTAATCATGGAAGAGAGATAGAATAAAATGACTACCCATTTGCATCTACTTGCCTTTGCATTGATCCCCAAGTTCTATAGCCAAGATGTCCTCAAGGGGAACAGCACAAGAGTTGCTCCATACAGAGATCCTGAAATTTCTAAAGGGTACAAGGAAGCCCTCCGAAGAACTCTTTCTAGAGCACCTATGATCAGCAATGAGGTCTGAATTTATGATTTTTGCCAGCACCGATGATTGTGGTCTTGATGCTCTTGAAGACAAGAGCAATGTTATTGCTCATAAATGGTGGTACTTCCATGGATAAAAGTACCAACTCTTGCAGCCCGTTGCCATCAAAATTTTATCGCAGGTAAGTTCTTTAGTCTTAAGATTCTAATATGTAATTTCTTGTTCATAAATATTCAAAACTCTTCACTCTATAATTTCAAATTTGTAAATCTTGATAAGTTGCTAATTCATCATCATCTGAGAGAAACTATAGCACATACTCTTTTATCCACTCAATAAAATGCAACCGACTAAACTCCAAGAAGGCAGATAACTTGGTCTTTGTGCATTCCAACTTGAGGCTCACAACTCACAAAGAGAACACCTACAAAAAAAGGGAGGCAAAACAATGGGATGTTGAACCAGAGTCTACAGAGTTGGAAGCCCACTTTGATGCACTAGCAATTGATGATGGTGAACATAATGATGAGATACATAGTGATGTTGAAGCTGATCCTGAGGTTACAACTGAGACTACTAATGCTAGTGGCACTAATTGTGCTTCTAATCGACATCTTCCTAATGATGAGGAATTCTTTGATGATTTTTTATCACATGACTGATAGTGTTTACTGATTAGTGATTAGTAATGTTGGCATTACTGTTTTTGAATTGAAACATTGATATAGTGGTGTATTTTGACATTTTGTCATGCTATTCGAACTAAATCGTGAATATATATGGTGGTTTATGTTGCTAAATTGCTATAATATTAGCATAGTGGTGTACAAATTTATTTGCTGCAGCATATGTTTACACATATAATTTTTCTTTCTAAGAAAAAAAAACTTGTTCGAACGAACCCAAAACGGACCAAACCCAGCCCAACAAAAATTTGAGCGAATGTCAAACCTGAATATTGAACCCACATATGAACCAGAATCCGAACTGGCAACTTAGCTTTTATTCAATGAATTATTAAGCCAATTTGGTTAATCACCACTAGCAAAAAAGGCACTGAATTGTGTGTATTCCATAGTTTTTGGCCAATTTATTCTCACAGAGCATTCCATAGTCTTTGTCCATTTATTTACACAAAGCATTTAGTGCATGCAAGTTTCAATTGGGTGAAAAGCAGAGGAAAATTGATGCAGCCTGGTCTTTGAGTAGGCTTGTGCTACAAATTTGGCCATCAGTTGTGTGCAGGAATAGGAGGCAAGGTTAGTGTGACAGGAGGAGAGATTGTCAGCTGCACTATATGTTTCTCCTTTGCAGCAAGCTAGACAAGGAACAGCTGATTGACTTGTCCTTTCTCTGTGCAAAGATTTCTCACCTGATTTTCCTCTGTCCTTCGTTATTGTTAATAAATAAATTAATTCGGTTTGACAAGTTTTACTTTTTCATGTATAAATCTTATATCCATTCTATACTTGTTTCTATTTATTAGGTCTTCTTGGGTTGAAATGGTTACAGACATCTCCTTCCCACTCAAAAGCTGCTTACCTAATTCATTCCAATCACATAATTCTCATCTCGAAATAGAAACTACATATATAATTCCTGAAGAAAATAATTACATCGCATAATTCTCATTCCCATGCCATATGAAATGCACTTTTCCATTTATTAGAATAAGTCAGAGTTTGATCTGAGGTTTCTCATGACTCATTAAAAATCGCTACTCTAATTTCCTCCTAGTGAGTGTGACTCGTTTGGTTTATTATATAAACTTATTGTTTATCAAGATTCATAGATATGTGAAAATTCAAAAACCAATTGTCTAATTTAAGCATATAAATCCCCTTTGAACATGTTGATCACCCTCTCCATTTTCAAGACCACATGCATACCTTCACAATAGCCAATAATACCAACTCCTTTTTAATTTAACTCTGCATATGTTAAATTTTTTCGTGCCAATTATTCAAATAAACATAACCTTCTCTGTGTACTTGTTCCACCATAAAAATGTTACATTCTTAGTATTCGACTATTTTTGAAGACAATTGTTCTAGACTTTCTCAATATTACCAAGATCATACTCCACTGCTTACATCATCTTTATTACATCAATGGCATTTTTATGGGACTCCTAAAGTCTTTATCCTTTGGCATGCTACAATGCTCATAGAAATGGAATACGTCCAGGTGCAATATATAATACCAACTAATTCAATTATTAAGTACGACATATTTACATCAGTGACAACATACACAAGTTTGTGTGCACAGGTACATACATGAATAAAAATGTCTTGAAATATACAAGAAGCCCTGCTCATATGGCCTCCCAAATTTAAAAGAATGTAGAGTAGCTTTGAAGAACAGAGAAAAACACATTTTAAGAACAACTTCACAAAAATTTACAAAGGGAAGGACTGAAAGTGAAATAAAGACACTACATCAAACATTATGATGCAAGGCATGCATCGGGAAGAATTCACAAAAAGAGAACATTTGCACAATATGAAGAATTATTTATTAGAGAAAAAGTAGAATTGAAATTTGAAGGTAGAGAAACATGCATAGAGGCAAGAGACCTAAACACCAAATGCCATTCCCCATGTTTCCAAGGTACACAAGGCTCAAATAAAATAGCTTACAAAAGCAACAGATGGAAGCTTCTCATCAAACCTAGAAGTCATTCAAAAAAAGAATTTCAAATACTTTGAAGAGCTTCTTCCCAAACCTAGTGCCTTAGATGTATGAAACCAAGAGTCTCGACTTGATCTTATACCTCGCCTAAACTCAAGGCGTTCAGCAGTAAAGAAATGTCGATGGCCCTTAATACAAACAGTAAAATAAAATTGGATCTATGGGAACTCAAACCAAATAAGAATTTGGGCCTTGATGGTTTTCCTCTAGCATCATTTCAAACATATTGGGTTGTTATGTGGAATGGCATAAGGTAGACTATTCAAGATTAAAGAAATGCTAAATGATTTTTAAGGAATTTAACTCAACCAACATTGCGTTAATGCCTAAAAAATTAAATATGATGTCATTTTGAAATTCTGCTTTATTCATCTTGTTAAGACATTGTACAGAATCATTTCAAAAGTAATTCCTAACAAACTCAAACCTTTACTTCATATAAACATTTTACAAGAGAAAATCAACTTTGCCCTAGATAAACCAATCGTGTATGGAATAATCATAGTTCACAAATCCTTTCACTCTGTTGTTCCTCTACACAAAAAATTGGTCAAAATGCTAAACATTAGCAAAGTCTATGATCAAGCATGCTAAAGATTTTTATTATTAATCTTCGAGAAATTTGGTTACAGAAAATCATGGCAGTAATGAATCTGTGATTACATCTCAACTCCCAAGTACTCATCTCCATGAACAGTAGCCTTACAAATTTCTTCAAATCAATTTAGGGACTCTACCAAGAAGACACGTCTCCACCTTCCTCTCTATCACATTGATTGAGCCTTTAGAAAGATCAATTCAGGTGGTAACCAGATTTGGTGGATTGAGGGATCTACTTTTAACGCATGCTATTGACCCACCAAAAGTTTGATGATCATTCCACCTTGAATGAAAATGCCAATTTAGAAGCAGCAAGATTGAGATCAACTTAGTACTCATAGCCTAATTGGTCAAATGATTAATAAGAAAAGTCAAAATAGTTTCTTCTTTAATACAGAATTACCCAAACACATATTTTCTCCATAGTAGAGTTCATTATACACAAATCCCCTTCACTCAAAGGAGCAGTTAGAAATTCTCACTTGAAGATACAAAAGAATCTTGGATACTGAAAGTGGAATCATGGAAAGGAAAATATCTCAGCCTTGTAGGAAGGATCACAATGATTAAGGCAATCATCTCACCTATTCCACTTTACATAATATTGTGCATAAAACTCACAGAAAAGGCCAACAGTAGTTTGCAAGGCTTTATGAAAAAGTTAATACAGCAAGACTCCAATGACACAAAAATAATACCATCGATTGACTGGGAAACTACTTGTAAAGCCAAAACTGCTGCGATGATGAAATCTATACTTGTTAAAGTTAGATCAGATTTATATTCTTTAAGAATTTCAATTCTAATCTCTGTTATGCAGGTGTATATGTCAATAAACCAATACTAAATATTCTCTACTGATTACAATATTACAATAATAATAATTTGAAATGTATATCAATGCCAATTTGCTATGAGTTGATATCGATCTGCTATGATCTCAATATTGATAACAAAATGATATATACAATGACAAATTACTTCTTTCTGAATCAGAGTCTTGAAGCACGATATTATTACAACAAGATTATGAGTCAATATTAAACTACGGCAAAGTACTGTTGTTGAGATAAGTATTGCTGCTGTATGTTGGTTCTGTACTTATTGATCTTGGTACCTTCCAAGAATGAGAATGGCCTCCATGTGTATATTATCTAAGGGTCATGTCTCCTGCAGAGACATGGCTCTACGCAGATCATATGGTTTCATGTAGGGTCATGTCTCTACGTGAGACATGTTGTCCTGCATTTTGTCACCACAAAATGTTGGTAACAGCACGAAACTTTTCCAAGCTAGTTTCGTGTCTCTCTAAGCTTGAATTTGATATTCAATTGCTTAATGTTGATTGATTGATCCATTTCAATTCGAATATCAAATTGTTTTATTGAAGGCCTTCGTCAAGTCGTTTTTCTTTTTCTTTTTGTCGAGCCTTTGCTTGATTTTTGAAGCCTTCACAGTCCGTTCTTTGCTTTTGAGTTTGCGTTTGTTTGTTTTTAGTCCTTTGAATTTGCTCATGTTATGCCTTTCGTTTTTCCCTTCAATTCAGTCTAACCTAGAGGTCAATCGGAGTTGTCAGTCAAGAGATATGGTCATTTTAGTGCCTCAAAAGTGGACATTTTAAGTGCAACAGCACAATTTAAAAAAATGATGTTATATTTTCATTTTGACATTCACTTTTTGAAAATATAACATTTTACTCACTTTTTGTTATGTTTTGAAGTTACTTTTCATTTAAATTTATAAATTAAAGTGACTATAGTGCACTTTATGTTATAATTTTAAGTTGAGTTACTTTTTAATTTTTCACTTAAAGTCACTATAGAACTATATAGTTACTTTTTAAATTTTTTATTTTTAAATCAAATACTTATATAAATGTCACTTTAACTTAATGTTTATGACTTATATTGATTAATATAATACATAAATATTATTTTTGACCCATATTGTTGACATTTTTATAAAAATAAGTGAAATGCATAACTTAAAAGTCTAAAAGTGGACATTTTATATGCATATGCATGTAAAAAACTATGAAAAGTGGAAACTTTTCATGCTAATACATATAAAAATTCATTTTGAGGACCCTTTTCAAGTTATTACATCAAAAGCTTCTAAAAGTGGACCTTTTTGATGCAATGACATGAAAAGTTGAGTTTTCATGCTTGTGCATGAAAAAGGTGAGATATGTTTATAAAATATGTAAGGGACTCCAAAAAGTGAGATTTTAGAGACTTGCACATTTTAAAATATGTAATGGGCTTCAAAAAGTGAGATTATAAGCAAAGACATATTTTAAAACATGCAATTGCATCAAAAAGGTCCTATTTTACCTTATTACATGTTTTAAAATATGCAATGAACACAAAAATGTCCTATTTTGTGAAAAAAACATGTTCTTGCTCCAAAAACCTCCTATTTTGATCATAACTTTTGATTCTCTTCATGGATTTGAATGAAATCAATTGCATTCATCATGTTTTGGAGAGGTGATCATTTTGCCCTCATCAAAAATCAAGTTATTGCACCCAAAAACGTGTTTGAAACTTCAAGCTAGGGCACGTTTTTTGCATAAAAATCCATAAATCTGCCAAGTTTGATCACGTTTTTTGCATGAAATCAAGTCGTTTTTACCTTTTTAGGTGATTACATTGGTTGAGGATCATTATTTTGGTGTTAAATCATCAAAATACTTTACTTTGAAGATCACGTTTTTTGCTTGTTTTGACAAAAACGGCTCAAGAACTTTCAAATCTTTAAAACATAGCAATGAGGAGTTAATTTAGGGCACGTTTTGTGATCTTGCATAATAATCTCCTTGTTTGCTGCCCTCTATAATTCGGATTTTGGAGATTTGACAAATTCTCATCATTTTTGAAGAAAATTTCAAAGAAAGAGCATCTTTTCTTTCATTTTTGGCACATATTCATCAAGTAAGTGGACTTCTTCTTTCTTGTGTTTTAATTCATGCTTATCCTTGCTGATTTGATGCTTGAAATCGTTGGATGGATGCCATTTGTGAAAATCTTTGCCTTAGAATGTGCATTTTTTCTTTAAATATGAATTTCTTCTTCATTTTGATGTCTTTGGTTCTTCCTCGAGTTCCAAATTCGAATTTCATCTTTGGGAGTGCATTACATCTTGGCATGTTTTGAGTTGTTTTCAGAGGTATGTTTTTCTTTTATTTTGGTTTTGTGTGCTTGTTGCCGGTTTTTCTCCATTTTGGAGAAGTTGCAAGTTTTTTCCCAAAAACTTGTTTTTCCTTCATTACATGCGAAAGCATTATCATTTCATTTTTTTTTCACATTCCATTTCCATGTCATTACATCTCACATTTCATCCGACAAATGCGATTACATGTCTTTTATCCCATTCGCCATCCGCATATGCATGTAATCCCATTTTTCGTTTCTATTTTCATCCATCTCATTTTTCGCTTCCATTCGCACGACACGATTACACGAAATGCCTTACATGTAATTGCATCCAAAAGGTCCAATTTTGACTAAAAGTCACTTTTTGTGAAGTCAAAAAGATGTCATTTTCTCCTCTCCATATGCATTCACACTTACATGAATAAATACATGTTTCCATACATGTTTCCACCTCATAACATATTTTACATGTTACCCTTCATCCGCATCCGTATACACATTCGCACTTACACCTCATTTCATTTTTTCACTTTCCGTTACATATTGCATTTACATATATGCATGCTTCATTCAATAAAGCTTTGAAAACATTTAAGTCACAATTGAAATCAGCAACTTTCACTTTGCAGGCATTCCCATGCGTTTCACCTTTGCGCATTTTCATTCCATTCTATTTTCCATATTAATACTTCCATTTCATTTCATTTCACATTCCGTTGCATATGCATACGCTTCCTTTTCAAAAGTCACTCATTTTCGAATCTTCACTGCTGCTCTGGAATTCACTTACATGGAGATTCCTTCTGACGATGTATTTGTGTTTTGGAATTTTTGTGTTACAGTACAAGCACAAGAAATGTCCTCACCTTCCAAATCCAAGGGCAAGATGAAATACCAATATGACAAAGAATTGGCTCATGCAGTTTCTTCTTCAGTTACGTCTATTCTGGATAACATACTAGACACCAAGATTGGTCACGTAGATGTAGCCGATTTTCCACAAAGGATTGAAGCTCCAGCTACGCATGAGATGAAACGTATTAAAAGAAGCCACATCCATTTGGTTTCTACATTTCCCATGGTGGCCATAGAACCTGATTTTGTCTACGGATGTGCTCGGCGCTTCACTCTTAAGACAAGAAATATCAAAGATGGTGACGGCAAGGTTATTATTAGCCTTGACCCTGAAGTGATTGAACAAGTCTTCAAAGTTCCTAATAAATCAGAATGTGTCGATTTGACCAAAGATTCCTCATTGGCTTGTTGGAATGAACAAAAAAGTAACTATCAGAAGTATGTCAACCTTTACTGGTTAGACAACAAAAGAAGTAATTTTTCCAGGTGGCCAAAGACTCTTCATCGGTCCAATTTTAAACAGGAATACAAGGACCTCATCATCCTTCTCAGCAGAATCTGTGGTCTTAAGGATTCTTCCGACTTTGAGCCATGGATGTAAAAATTTATGTTTCATATCATAGAGAACAAAGAACATATCTTTTGGGGAGAGCTTATTAGTACTGCACTCTGTCAGCAAATATGCAATGTAGGAACATCAGTACCTTTTTACATGAATTCATTTTTAGTTTACATTGCTGCTGCTATGGGGTCTTTTTCGGGGCTTCCCACCAAAGGTGATCGTCTTCAAGTACCTATTTGGGAATACTATGACCAAATTACTTTGGTTAACAGTAAGTATCATTACAGAAGAGTCCAAAATGCTTTCTTTGGACATTACAGGTGTCTGTTCGACAAACAATTGTGTATCAAAAGAGTATCTAATGCAGCATGGGAAAAGGTAAACCAGTACGGCTGAATTTTTCTTCAATTTCCCACTTTCACATACTTGAGAGTTGGGTATTTCAAAGGGGAGTCGTATACTTTACCTAGGTATGCTACAGATCGAATTATTCTAATGGAGTTAGCAAGACAACTCATGGACGTGCAAAATGATCAGCATGCATCACATAGGCCTAGATTTGGCATCACCTCAGCTAGGCCTTTATCTATTGGCAATTATTCAATTGTTTCTGTGCCTAAAGCGAAGAATATGGAAGCAGAGTTGCAATTGATTACATTGAAGAGGTTCAAGGCTAGATTTGACTTTGATTATCGAGAGATGAACTCTCAGATAAAGAGGGCTTATACTCATGTTCATCGCATTGAAGACATTTGGATTGACATGAGAACAGAGCTTGATATTATGAAGATGGATTATTGCAGGTTAACCTTGCAACAAATAATCGATCTTAATATGTTGGAAATCCCTCCAAATTTCCAGGTTGAAGATGATGGCAACATCCTTGATCCAGAATTTCATCAAGCCGGTTTTGATAAAACATGTCCTTTTCCTATTCAATGGCAACAAAAAGAAGGTACATCTATTATGGACAAGTTTCAATCCATCTTAGCAAACACTAACAAGTGGTTGAAAAGTAAAGGCCTAAAAAGAGTAAATCCTAAAATGGGTCTGGATTGTGGAAGCTTTGGTCCTCCTGGTAGGAAGTCACAACTGGAAATTACAGGGAAAGATGGTGCTTCATCTTGAAATGTCAAGAATACTCTCAAAATCAAATTAAAGGGCGGAAAAGGGACTAAATCATCCCAAGTTCTTGAACCAATTCAAGAATCAGTGACAGAATCAGAAGAAGAATTGGAAATAGAATCCGAGAAAGAAGATTCAGATGAAGGAGGAGAAATAAGAATCATATCTCCTCCCAAGCCTGCACAAGCTTGCACATCTTCTCCACATGAAGAGCCCTTTTTGCATGAGATTGATGATGATGTAGATTGATTTTCTACTATTTTCACTCACTCTATGCCCGTCTCAGAAGTTAATACCATGGCTCTTCCAATTTCATCTGTTGCTCCTTGTGTTCCTACACATGATCAATTTGAACACTTAGCAAATGTGTTTGAAGATTTTCCGACTCTTACAGGTGGTCAAGTTTCCCAACTTGATACATCTTTGACAGGATTTGAACTTTTCATGGCAGAATCTTCACAACATGTTCCTATGCCTACAGCAGTGCAAACTAAATCTTGTTCAGTCACTACAGATATACAATCTGGATCAATGCCAATGGTCTTCACTATGCTTACTTCTACAGATGAAAATTTCAGCCTACCTACATGGTTGAGTAGAATAACAACGAAGAGAAGGAAGGTGGTTGTTCCTCCTGACAATCTTCCTGTGAAGAAGACTAAATCCAAATCTCTGAAGGACAAGATTGTTTCTAGAATTTTGGTTGATTCTGACAAAACCAAGTATGTTGAGGTTGTTGAGCCCTTAGTAGATAAACCTGTTGAAGAACTCACTAGCTCTGATTATAAATTTACTAAGATTGAAGTTGGAAGGCAATCTCGTTTGAGTTCTTTGCAAGATGTTCATGATGCATTGGCAAATGTATCAAAAAGAAGTCATGAGCTTTGGGAAAAGAAGAATCAGTTGAAACAGGAAATAGCTCGTTTGAATGAGATCATCCAGAAGCAATCGTCTCAGAATGTTGTTGCATCACAAACATCTAAAGAAAGAAGGTTGATTGAAGTTGCTAAGTCTTGGATACAGGAAATCATTGTTGAAGGAGTTTGAGCTATCACAGAAACACTTGCAATACTAAAGCATATCAAAGAGATGAACAAAATGGAACTAAGCTTAATTTCTTCTTTGACTCAAGAAGCAGATAACCTAAAGGAAATCCTTGAGGATTGGGATGAAATGATAAAATTTGATCTAAATGCTATGGTCTCATGTGACGTTCTTCCGTCATGTGAAATGTTCTTCAGATTTCAAAGACTCATTGGTTACGAGGAAGAGACCTTAAGAAAGTTGATCACAAAATTGCAAGTGGCTCTTGAAGATTGTCAAGCAGTTGAAACAAGTCTTACTTGTGATTTGGAGCAATTGGGATGCCATGTGGCTGATAATCTTGGTAATCTTTTGGCAGCAGAGAGAGTGAATTCAGAATATACAATCAGAATCAATGCTGATTTAGATTCTGAAGAATTTGGTTCGCACACAATGAACAAGTTTGTTTTGTACAAATCCTTGACAAAACACTTGTTGGATAATACAACAGCAAATTCTAAAATTGTTCAATCAGCATATGAGAATGCAGTGAGGATCAAAGCCATATCAAAGACAATGGAGATTGCTGATCTTCCTACACTGCGTGACATCATTGTGAAATTCAAAGCATTAAGAAGCAATCTTTAAGATTGTTATGTAATTTCTACTTCATAGTTGTTTAAGATGCATTACATGATAAAGTCTAATTGCATGTAATGCGAATTGCATGTACGTAAAAGATGTAATGCGAGTTGCATGTGCAGTTACATGTAACCCTTTAAAAGTTGGTTGAGTTGCTCCCACTTTTTCCTCCCCCTTTTTCTCAACTTCTTTGCCTATATAAAGGAGTGCCCCCCTCATTGTAAAATCATCATTATCTTTATACACGAGAGCTCTAGAGAAATTAAGCCAGCAGAACTTTGTTTGTGCAGCACTATTTTGAGAGAAAGTGAATACAAAGGAGCATTTGAGACTTAACTTTGATTAAGTGAAATTGTTATTTGTGTGAATTGTAAGCTGTGTCTATAATTCATTCAAGTTACCTTTGATTCGTACTATCTTTTGTTATTGATATTTTATCTTGTGATTGATAGAAAAGAGTTAAGAAACAATTGAATCCTGAGCTTTGACCAGGAAGAATTGTGAAAATCCATAGCTAGAAGCTTTGTCTGTGGTTTGTATTTTCGTCTTAATTCGCAAAATAGTTAGATTTTTATTACTTTTAGGAGTCTTTGTGCCCTAATTGTAAAAATTTTACCACATAGAAGTACAACAGGACTTAGAGCCAAACTGGTACATTTTGGCTAGCCTTTGAGCTAGTTAAAATTTATCAGTATTACTGTTTCCAACTCATGATAGAAGTGTAATTTGAGATTCACCTTGCCCATTATTCGCCTTACGAATACGTGGATTCTTTCTTGAAAGTTAAGAAGAAAGGCTAATAGTAACACCCAGTTTATAAATCTCTCAATTTCTTACTTACCTTGAGTTGATCCAAGGAACAGTGAGAAGGGAGAGCCTTCCCTTTAAGGTAGGAGAGACTCTGTCTCACACGCTATGGCTGGTCATCTTATTTTGCGATTGAATTTTTACCCAAAACTGTCGGTTGCAAAATATCCACCCAAAAAGACATAATTCGACACTTTGTGTCGAACAATAACACCTGTTCATTAACAAAATTTACAGTTGATATTTGCTGCAACCATACACACATTATAATCAATATGATAAGATCTAAGTTGCCAATTTGGATTTGGGGATGGGTTCGTGGGTTTGGGTAAAAAGAAAAATTCTCATTTTGGTTCGTAGGTGGGTTTATGAGTGTGTGTGTGTGTGTGTGTGTGTATATATATACACAAAAAAATAAGAGAAACATGCATAATTGCAAAACTAAGTCATTCCATTGTATGAATATATATTGCTTTATCATTGATTGATGCCAAATGTCAAAGACAAACATTAAATACTCACTCATTAATCTTATACATCATTGTAAAGAAAATCGTACATTGAATTACTAAATTGCAAAATGAAATTTTAAAACATAGACTAATTCATCAAATAATAAAGTTTGAAACATAATGATAGATGACAAGTGTCTAATAGTTTATAAATTATCAATGATCATAGTAAGAAATTCCCTTCAAGGGTCAAATGGGTCATCAAAAACAGAGGGATCAATGGCTTCATCCTTGACTGCAACTATATCCAGATCCTCATCATTAGAACCCAAACCGGTTCCACTAGCCCAAGATATTGCTATATCCTCCTCAACATCTAGCAAGGTAATTCTAGTTAGATCTTGGACAGTCATATCCAAGTCAGCAGACTCAAGTAATACATCCCACAACTTCTCTAGCCCCTTCTTGTATTTTGGATCCTTGCATGAGAGGAGGTGCTAGTTGTGAATATATACAAAGTCCTCTACTTTCTTGGAACCCAACTGGTCACGCTTCATTGAGTGGATAAAGGAGTATGTACTCCGATTCTGCTCAGTAGCAGAAGAGCTCGCAACCTAGAGAGACAACCAACAAAATTTTAAGAAATTAGAAATTGTAAACTGTATTACAATAGGAATTTAAGAGTGTTAATTCTACAAGCTAAGTGGCATAAGAAAGGAGAGAAAAACTTAAAACTCAATTGTGATAGGATCTTAATAGCAAGAGGTTGAGGGTAGATATAGTCTTACCCATTAAGTACCACCATCCAATAGCATCCATTATACTTTGGTCATCAATGGCATCAAGGTCTCAATTTTTTCCTAAGACAAACTCTGCAAACTCTCTCCTAACATTCGATGCCACCTCAAGATCGATAAAGAGCATGCCCAATGCCTTCTTATACCCACTAAAACCTCGAGATCTCTATATGGTGGCATTCTACCAAGAATAGCATGTATCTCACAACTATAATACTTGGGAGAAAGTGCATATGCTAGGAGGTGTAAAGGTGTAGTCATCTTGTTCCAGTGATGTAGAACAATTGACTCACCTTTTGTACAAGGTGTCCTCAAGATCCTACTCTCTCCTATGAATGACCTAGGATGTCAAATGATGTTCATGTAAGTTATCTTGATGTAGTGTTAATTAAAATTAATAAAATCAAAATCTCTCAATAAACAAGGATAAAATATGGTACAAAAATTTTAACTTACCATTTTCACTCTCTCTAGCATGGAGTCCATGACATCATAGATGCCCCCCAAACAAGGCCCACCAGTGTCGGCAAACTAAAGCATAGACATGATGTGCTCGGTGAATTCTAATACATAATTCACCCAACCCCACCAGTCATCATCCAAGGTCATTGCCTTTACCTTTTGAGCCATTGTTGTATTGGATTGCTTCCATACACTCCATTAGTTGCTAATAAACATTTAGGACAATGCATCTTTCACCCTCACAAGTCGTCTGAGGCCGATTGTGTGTAAAGAA
This sequence comes from Cupressus sempervirens, assembly GCA_028749045.1. NCBI lineage: Eukaryota > Viridiplantae > Streptophyta > Pinopsida > Cupressales > Cupressaceae > Cupressus > Cupressus sempervirens. Next base: position 515,767,198 of record CM053787.1, read on the forward strand.
AACCGAGTTTCAGCAACCTATTACCATGTTAATGTTAGTTAATAACAAATTTCAAATATGTAAACAACACAAAAAAAATTATTCAATTATGTTAAGATGACACAAAATGATAAATGAAACTAAATAAAGTTCAAAATTTACCTTCAATTACCCAAGTGGGAGAAAGTTCTAAAAACTACTTGTGACATATGGTAGTTTGTCACGAACATTTGGACCTCCTCATACACTTTTTTCACCCATTCAATTTGGGTGCCAATTGCTTTCATCATCAATTTCAAAGAGTGGACGGTGCATGGTGTCCAAAATATGTTTGTATCATGCTTCTACCAAAGCACCTGCAGCCGTACAAACTTTAGCATTGTCCGTTATTACTTGGATAACATTGTCAACTCCCACAGACTCTATGGGTTCATTGAGAATCCAAGCAATAATTATGCATCCTTTACCTACCCTTAACAATCAACTGCCTTCAAAAACATTGCCCCCCCTAGGGGAGATAGAAATCACATTTATAAATGGACAATTTTTGCAATCTTTCCATCCATCAGTGACAATACTCACCCTCACTTGATTGAATGGATGACCATTCACAAAAAGGCAACGCCCAACCTTTGACTCAAAAACTACACAGTTAAATCCTAATAGCAATATCACAATTTGACTTGCTGTGGAAAATATCTCCTACTTATCAATTGATGAGCTTAATGGGCTTTCTAATGAATGGTTCATAAGCCACAACACTTGATGAAGGTTTTGCAAATGGGGTTGCAAGCAGAGTGGGTTTAGCCATGGAGGGAACTCTGTAGTTAAGCATGCTCAAGCTGTAGTAGTACTAGGGTGGGTGACTTCCCGAGAAGTCCCGGTGCTTCACCTCTGTGAGCATCACCTAGATCCAATGAGTGCTAAGTGTTCCATTTATTCTCATGAGAGATGGATTCATGTGTGAATCTCTACTCATGCTATATGGGTCAATGAGTTTGACTCAAAAACTACACAATTAAATCCTAATAGCAATATCACGAAAAAAATATCGTCGTTGTATCTTAGTTTTGCACTTGTTGATTTCGGTAGCTTCCAAGAATAAGAATGGCCTCCATATGTATATTATCGAAGGCCCATCTCTTCTGTAGACACATGGCTATACATGGACCATATGGTCTCACATAGAGTCGTGTCTCTACATAAGACATGATTCGACACTATGTCCAACAATAATACCTGTTCATTAACATTAATTATAATTGATATTTGTTGCAACCATACACACATTATATATATATATATATATATATATATATATATATATATATATATATATATATATATATATATATATATGTATATACATATATATATATATATATATATATATATATATATATATATATATATATATATGTATATACATATACATGTACATGTACATGTATATACATGTACATGTACATGTACATGTATATACATATATGTGTGTGTGTGTGTGTGTGTGTGTGTGTGTGTGGGGATCATCACTGACTATAATCATAGATAGTAGAGATCATTATGATAAACGTAATAATCTTATGTTGTAGATAATCAAATCAATGAAGGATAGGAATCAAATATTCAAGATCAAAAATCTAAGTATATATTTGATTGCATTGGTTAGATTAATCCGACCGAAGCTACAAATCATTAACAATAATAAGCTACATTGCTCTTCAAGCAAAATTAATTTGACAATTTTATGTTATTCGATCTTGTAATTTGAGCCAAATCTTACAAAAGAAATGCCTTGACTTAGAAGACCCATCCTAAATCCTCATTATTGCCAACCCATCAAAGGGCTCACACATTTTGAGTTTCATGTTGCTATGCAGATAACTCATAATTGAAAGTCCCATTAGGGAAATTGGCAATGGAAGAAAAGCTTAAAGTTGGGAAGATTCATAAAATGGATATACATAACCTACAAGGAAATCGTCACCAAGACATGGGGAAACAATGTGTGTAATTATATACAAAAATCCACCAATTAGTTAGGGGAGGAATGGAAGTGGAAAGATATAGATAACATAAAACCTTAAAATATCAAATAGTTTAACAAATTGAAATTCAAAGAATATCAACATCTTTGACGTTGAACATGAAGAATCAACATTCATTATTGAAAATTGAACTCACAAATTAACTAAAACACTACAATACATTTACTGCTATCAAGATTTAACTATGTAGTTTTTACAATCACATTACAACCCCATTTGCAAAACCTTCACCAAGTGTTGTGGCTTATGTGGCTTATGAACCATTCACTTAGAGCTAGTTCAAGTCTGAAGAGCCAGTTCACCATTACAGAAAAATTTTGGAAAGGGGTTTGGGTTTGTTTGGGTTCGTTTGTGCAAAAGCATGTAAAAAGTTATAATATATATGTGTATTTATGAAGCCTGGAAGCATAAGTTAAAATTAGAATGTCACATAGTAACATAAAATCATATGATTTAATCAACACCATAAAATTTAAAACTTGTAGTCATGGCATCATAAATCATGGTCATACCATAATATATTTGAAGTTAGAAGCCAACATAAGCCTTTCACCACTTTTTAGGATCAAGGATGCAAAAAGTTTATAAGAAAACCTTATTTGGTCATCCACAAGGAACAGTTTACCCAAGTTCGGCTATGGTTCGATCTTAGAAGACCATTTCGCCCAGGTTTGTCAGTCTTGACACCAAGCTTGAACTAGGGTCCCCAAAATCAAACCATGGCCAAACCAAACTACAAATTGTACCAGGTACCAGTTCATACCCAAGCTGGTCCGAAGGAGGGGGAGCGAACCTAGCTAACTAAGGTAAAATTGAACTTGAAAATTGAATGATATACAAACAAAAGTATCTGATACTGTATGCATAATATTTTATTGACATATAGTTTTTTTTATCGATTTTTAATTGATATATTGATCACAAAAATAGCTATTTAAAAAATAACCTACTATTCGTATCTCTAGTTTTTATTAATGTGGGGGACATCAGGATGTCCCAAGGCCCATTTTTGCAGATTGGGTTAAAGAAACATCCTCACGTCATTTGGAAAAACAATACAGAGAAAGGTGTGACACAAGAAAAACATCTTGCCCATGTAACAAGGCCCTAGAGAGTGTAGATAAATCCTGATGGAACACTATCTTTTACAATCACATTTAGTGCCTTAAAATAAATGTAACCCACAATATGAATGAGGAGGACACTTAAAGGCAGTAAGAACTAAATCATGTATTCTATTTATTAATGTGAATCCATAATTATTGCATGTTTCTACTTAAGTTGAAAAAACAAGCCATAGAGCTTAAGAAGCTACCAACAGCTATAAAAATGTTAAAATAAAGCATAAAAATGTTAAATAGAAAGAGAAAAGGCACTGACAATCATCAATTCTAACACCACTCAAGTAAACTGGCTCTCATCAAGAAGGCTGCTGACAAGAGGAGGCACTTCAGCACATGTCCACCACTGGGGCATAGCCATGACAAATAGAGAAGACTTCCAGCCATGGCATGTTTGATTTGATAGTGAAATAGACTACCCATTCATAGAATAGATGTATTGTACCAAATTAAATATAATGGGAATGAAAGCTCCTACAAACACTTCCATGTTACATGAGCATCTAATAGGAAAATTAAAAAACTGCCTTTTACAATTGAGTTTGTATGAGTTTTGTCTAGAGCTTGTTTAGTGGACTTTGACGAGATTGCATGGGATTGAAATTGGAACCCAGACCAAATTTAACTTAAGCCTAGAGGTCTTCCTGCAAGAACCAATAACACAGGTGTAATATCCCTCTCTGGATATTATACCAAAAACTTGTGATATGTACTTGCAGATTTAAATCCGAACAGTAAACCGATATGCAATACAAATTCCAGAACTTTAATAGATTTATAACCAGCAAATTTGAATACAAGAAAACTCAAAAAAGTTTGTTTATTTCCCCAATATTCAGAAACTTATACATAAACCAGCAGATTAATACAAATAATTGTCCAATAACGTTACTGTATTACACAACAGCAATACAATAACATGCAACAATCCCAGTAATCCAATCTTATAAACAAAAACGACAGTCAGATTGGCAATGTATATTAAACCTATAAGAAGACTAAGTTTGCGTCCTAGAAGAAATAACCAGCAACTATTTCCAACTCCCAGATTAATATTTGTCTTCAATATTATAATCTTCATATATATCCTCTCATGTGAAGCTTGTTGTACCTTTATTACTTTTCCCAATGTGAAGCACACTCATTCAAGCAATGTGGGATAAAGCAGCTTTTTTGTCCTTTAGTCACTTAAGTGAACATAGTACCTTTTTAAATAAAGTGACAAGTTAAATGAACTTTAATAGTCGCTTAGTCAGTAAACCATATAGCCATCAGGCATATAAATAACTGACCAAATAAACTCTGATAAGCATGTGCAATAGCTTGTTAGAAAGCTCTTGACGAGATGCTTCCAACCCAGCACTGAGGTACCGAAAATACTGAGCTCTAATTACTTACTAAAAATAGTAAGCATCTGAACAACCTGCCAAAACTGCTCTGATGGGTCTAGAACTAGAAATGTCTAGGCCAAATCTCGAACTGAACCCCATATAGAACCTTTTCGCCCCCGAAACCTAGGCGAAGTGAGCTGGCCACACAGAATTATAACATCCCAGAAAAAGGGGACATTACAAAGCCTCCCCTCTCAAAGATTGCTTGCCCTCAAGCAATCCACTCATACCTGTAGAAATCAAATGCCACGATCCCATACTCGCCTCGAATATGAGGTTCTACTCCTCAGTCGATGTACCTCGGCATGCATCTTCCCAAACTCAAAATGGCGAAACAGTACAATAGGAATCATTGTGCCAAATAACTGAATGTCAAGATCCCACGTCTCATCATAAAGGGACACCCACTGCCATGCGCTGCTGCCCTGTGTGCCAATACACTCAGTCAGGATGAAAACCTCACTCCATGAGTGACCCTGTGAGCCTCTGGTGCCAAGTGAAGATGGGGACCTATCAATATACCCATATCCACCCCAAGAAGATAGCAACCAAACTCTCTATCTAGCTCCCCGACCAAAGGCAATACCTAGGGATGCTCCACCTGGATCCCAAGTGAGGACCCTTGCACTGTCTGAGATACCACTGACCAGTTCCTGTAATACCTGGACCACTGTACCACTGTACCACTCCTGTAATATCTATTCCGATGTCAATGATAGATCCGTCCAATCCGACTCCACTACCATAACACTGGTGAAAGAGGAGTAGTCCTAATCTCTAGAACTCTGATATGTCAGAAAGCTAAAACACACAGATCATAATCATGTGTCTGTGTAGCAACACAGCATAATCCGCCAGATGTAAGATACTATTAACACCTGGATTCCCGACTTCCCAAACATTATCATCTTGGGTCAATGAAAGAGTGGTTGGTGAATCACCAACATCATGAATGTTAACACTGCCTTCAATACCCTGCTGAATAAAAAATGTAGACAGCTCATGTGGAATGTAGGGTAATGTGTGATCGCTCCACTCACCTGCAAATAACTCGTTGACCCTGGAAGGCCAAATAGAATCAGCGAATATATCACCAACATACACAAGCAAATCACTGATAAGGGAAATATACCAACAAGAAAAATCACCAATCAACAAGTAGGCCATGGCGATCTCATAAAAACTAGGTGATAAAACTCTGGGCAAGCTAAAGATTCCCTCAGAACATGCTAAGGATAAATTTGAACTTCCTATTCCACCATAAGTACTCTCACTTATGTCAAAGTCTTTATAAAAGGATGGTTCACCATTAGCTGAAAACTCTGAATTATCTTCACTTGTTGTATCACTAATCATGTCCCCCTATGAAAATGTATAGCTGCTGTCATAAAAATCAGAATTTTCAGAATTATCAACTTGTTGATCCATAAAAAAATTCTCACCATAGGAAGTCTCAAATGGGAAATACGTGATTGAATAACATTGCTTGCCTTCACATCTACCCACACTATGAATTCCTTCAATGATTTGCATGATTTCTTGTGCCCTTGAACCACTGTCATCTTTTTCATAAAAGGCTGCCCCACTTGTTTGATTTTCAGCTTGGTGGATGGAATAATGTGTTAAGCTCAACTGAAGGAATAGCTCATCTACCTCACTCTCCTTGTCCCTTCCAAATTTTATTGCTAGATCTCTATCCATTAATAGTTGCAAGTACTCATATTTTACCATTTTCAATGTTCCAAAGATAGTATGTAAAAGAGGACTTGTGACACCACATACATTCCCATGTCTCTCTTCTATCACAATCTTCCACATGAGATCCTCAATCAAATTGGAAGAATCATCCAACCTCGTCAACACTTGGACAATCTTGTCCTCTTTGACCAAAAGCATATCCAATAAGTCAAGGAGTGATAATGGTTTTTGACCATCTCCTTCAAACACAAATGGGTTGTTCTCCATAGAGTTTTATAATTTTTCATCATCTAGGGGAACAACATTTTCAGGCATATACTCTAACTCAATGTGTGTTAGATCAGCTATCCTGCCAACATTGCAATCCATTTGCTCCTCCTCAAAACTTGACATAATCTTCAGCCTATTATCATCGTAAAATTCATCCAAGTTAATTTTCATGTCCCCAAATAAGATGCTGGAGTTGCCAACGTTGGCGGTTTGGTCAACTCTACTACCTGGGCCATTAACCTGCTCATCAAAAGGACTAGTGTAAACAGCTCCATAAGATACTTTTGTCCCCCAATTACCTGTTAGTATACTTGTGCCATTATTAGTACTACTATCAGGTTGATTGATATCTTCCCTATGCAATTCTCTGTAACTGTCCTCTGCAAGGAGATCTCAAGCCAATTCATAATATTTGTTTCTTATCATATCCATCTTGTTTTGCAGCTCTAGGTGAAAGTCCACATAATCAATGAAAGGAAATTCTTTTTGAAGCTTTGACGGAAATTTGTTATAATCATCGTACAGTCTTCTCACTTCAGTTTTACATTCATCAGGATCCTTGACTTGCCCATCACGAGAGTACCATGAATTGTTATTTTTTTGAAGGTTTGTTGTAGCCATGTTCTCGAGTTTTGCGTCTTCAAATCTTCATGTCTTTCTATGCTTGTATTGAAAGACTGATCAAGATCGGAAATTTGTTATAATCATCGTACAGTCTTCTCACTTCAGTTTTACATTCATCAGGATCCTTGACTTGCCCATCACGAGAGTACCTTGAATTGTTATTTTTTTGAAGGTTTGTTGTAGCCATGTTCTCGAGTTTTGCGTCTTCAAATCTTCATGTCTTTCTATGCTTGTATTGAAAGACTGATCAAGATCTGTTGTACTACTGCATATTAAATAGCTACTGAACTATCACCTAGGGATGACTTGCACTAAGATATGACTTTGTACTGATCTCACCTAAACTGATCAGAAATTCCTAAATGATTTCAAATTTCTAACTTGGTGAGAGCATACAGTTGGAACAAGAACTGCTTCACCTAGGTGTTGCTCAAAAGACCATGACTCTGCAGAGAATTCCTCCTTCAGCTACTTCTTATGTTATTCATTCAAGAATACTGTTTGATCATGAATGAGATTTATTTTCTGGCACACAAATTATTGTTCCCAATAAATGGAATCATCTTTCTGAAAGCTAATATCCAGCTCTGAATTGAAAGCAAGAAAATGTCAGATCCAATCCTTACAGATTCAATGCAACCAATTTGAGCCTCCATGCAGCAAGCTTGTCCAACTGCAGTAATCTTACTGTACTTTTTTAATACATATTGCTGATCAATGTATGAAGGAATTTGTCAAACTATTCATATGCAAGTTTTAATAATGTTTCTATGTATATCCCTGTGATGAGTCTCAGAATTTCATATTGCAAGAACACTGGAATTTCGTCAAACAGTTCTTAGACAATCTGAATATATCCCGATTCCAGTAAACTTCACCAGCTCTAATCACAAGTTCAGAATTTGTATTTGGTAATTTTATCAAAGGGGCCACTAAAGTCATATATTTCTAACAATGAATGTGAGTTCCGAATACAACACGACTGCTCCGAATTTTCTCTAACTCCGAATCGATGACTGTAACTATTAATAGTTTAAGGAGTTAAACACAAATATTCAGTCTTAGACCTTGCATTGCCACGTTCATTACTTCACAAGGACAACTACAGTCAATCTTTAGCATAAATGGAGTGTAATGTCAGAGCGGAAGTTTTTGTCAACACAATAGGAAGTTTAAAAAAACTCTGACCCGTATTGGTACTGTAGTGGACTAGTTTACTCACACTGCAAATATCAGAGGCTTGTAGCAATAACTCTCGATTGCGGAAATCATGCTACTATCTTCAAAATCACTAATAGAGGAATTAATGACTACTACACGGTACCCAATTTGGCCAGTGAAATAATACTGTGATTAAATTCAAATTGACTCAACCCAGCATTCATTACAATGAGACTAAGTGCCTTGTCAACCTACATATAGACCTACTCACGCTGATAAATCCAAAATAAAGGCAAGGAGGTTTAAGAGATTACAAACCCGAGCAAAACTTAATGCCGTTTGAAGACCCAACTTGCTCCAATATACACGCAGACAACAACTACGGGTCATGCCCAACCTGCTATGGCTTAGATTTAGGCTCGACACGTGAAGTGAACGTTACATCAGAAGTCGGTTTCACTATGGAGTGTCCATGCGCTGGGATATCTGACACAAAAAACAACTGCCAAGTATTTCTGTATGCCCTTTGCCCTCCTGGTAACCCATAGGTCAGAACTTCAACTTCAAGAATCTTAGTCGTTGGATGAAATATGGTAGCTGGCTAAAGCAATGTGAGTTCTATGCTTGAATGGTAAAACATTCAACTCATCCCAACCTGACCGCACGTGTACACCACTGCATTAACCTTGGACGTGATTAGCAACCCGCGGCATCCCAAGTTTAAGGCACGTTTATTCCAAACCACGACCACAGATTAAGATGATTGTCATGTGAAGCTAGAAGGTGGGTTTGCTCACTGTCCATCGTCACCAAGAATGCAACATTCCAAATCGACGTCTATGGGGGAGAGTTAAAGTTGAGGTCAACAATTTAAGTCTTGCATCTATGCCCAGTATCCGCATGGGTAAACTACATTCACATGAGAGTATTCTGCAAACTATGGCCCGTGGTGTATTCTCATTGTATTGCACTATGTAATAACTTTCGAATGGAGACACTCCAACTAGTCAATGCTCCCTATTACGTTTTTCCCTGCACACTTTCTTTGGAACTAATTCTGAAAAAACGTTGACCTCTACTAAAAACATAGATACAGACCAGAATACTGCAAATTAGATCCATTTGCTCATACCTTGTTCATATTCGCTTATACTGAACTTCTTACATTGCCAATTTTCTTGTTTTTGTGAGATAGCTAATAATGTAAAGAACTTATGTTGGAAACCCCTATATATTCGTTCTGAAACTCATACCGCTAGTAATACTGGAAAGCTCGTCTATCCTGGGTTCTCACTATGATGTTTGAATGAATAGTCATTCCTTAAAGCTAATATCTTTGATGTCTTTGTTATAATTTCACAGGTTGGCAGGAAGACCAGCTCTGATACCACTGTAATATCCCTTTCCGGATATTATACCAAAAACCCGTGATATGTACTTGCAGATTTAAATCCGAACAATAAACCGATATGCAATATAAATTCCAGAACTTTAATAGATTTATAACTAGCAGATTTGAATACAAGAAAACTCAGAAAAGTTCGTTTATTTCCCCAATATTCAGAAACTTATACATAAACTAGCAGATTAATACAAATAACTGTCCAATAATGTTACTGTATTATACAACAGCAATACAATAACATGCAACAACCCCAGTAATCCAATCTTATAAACAAAAATGACAGTCAGATTGGCAATGTATATTAAAACTGTAAAAAGGCTAGGTTTGCGCCCAACCTTCAAATGCTTCTTCAAGGGTTTGCATCCTAGAAGAAATAACCAGCAACTGTTTCTAGCTCCCAAATTAATATTTGTCTTCAATATTATAATCTTCATATATATGCTCTCATGTGGAGCTTATTGTACCTTTATTACTTTTCCCAATGTGAAGCATGCTCATTCAAGCAATGTGGGATAAAGCACCTTTTTTGTCCTTTAGTCACTTAAGTGAACATAGTACCTTTTTAAATAAAGTGACAAGTTAAATGAACTTTAATAGTCACTTAGTCAATAAACCATATAGTCATCAGGCATTAAAATAACTGACCAAATAAACTCTAATAAGCATGTGCAATAGCTCATTGGAAAGCTCTTGGCGAGATGCTTCCAACCCAGCACTGAGGTACCGAAAATACTGAGCTCTGATTACTTACTAAAAATAGTAAGCATCTGGACAACCTCCCAAAACTGCTCTAATGGGTCTGGAACTAGAAATGTCTAGGCCAAATCTCGAACTGAACCCCGTAAAGAACCTTTTCGCCCTCGAAACCTAGGCGAAGTGAGTTGGCCACACAGAATTATAATGTCTCTGAAAAAGGGGACATTACAATAGGTTACAAGTGATAATATTATGGAAAAATGGCATAAGCCATTAAGGTCCATGTGGGTTTGGCAATGATGGCTTGACCCCTCAACCCTGCCTTATACTATGATAGAGAATGAATCGATGCTGACCCTACACCTTACCGGAGACTACTGCTCCAAAAACCCAACTTAATTTCAAAAAGAAAAACAATTTGGGCCATTCTAAATGGAAAAGCAACACTTTTATTCTTACATTTTTTCCCAATTAAATCTTTGGGTAGTCAAACGAATACTCATCCTGAGAAATGCAACTACAGCTGTAACTTTCTGGTACATCTACTTTGTAAGTATTTTCTGGATTACTTAAAGAGACAGTAATCCCTTTTCTTGCAAATTTAAGTTTTCAGCATTTTCTGTTTTTACCAAACAAAAATTGATATGAAGCCTTGGGAATCTATTTGTAATTTTTGAGTTTCAATTATAAATTTCATTGATATTCATCAAAATCAAAAACAAATGGCAATAGCTCTGATTATGTGGATGAGAATTTGCATTTGTCAACTGTTACTCATATGCATGAAATTTTTCAGGGTTTTTAATTACAGTTCTGATTTGATCTAGGTAAGTTGAATGTTTGCTGAGCTATAAGTCAAATCTGGCATCATGATGTGCTACTCACTAATACAAATGAACTAGAAACGATGGTATCTGATGATGTACAGATTGGCTGTACTATTTTAGGTTGAGAATATCTTGTTTGAGATGTTGTAGGCCGACATTGTAGACTGTCCTTAGCAGCATATAACATAGTGCAACTGATTTCGTCTTGCTAATCTTGTAGCATCACATGTATATAGCCATCTAGGGCATAGTTCAAAATATCGTTATTGGCAGCTTCGTGCTGAGGTCAACAAAAAAGATACTGGGAGATATCGGGAACTTAAAATCTGTTTTTCCAATCCTGATGGAATCTTCTTTCTCCTCTCTGAACCTGTTTCTCCAATCAAAAAATGTGTATTGCCCTTCTCTCGGCCATCCCTTCTTATAACAGGCCTGCGGGCAATAAGTTTGCTATTAATCGCAACAAAACAGGGAAATATCACAGATATTTTACCAAGTTCTCTGCAAAATTTTGAAACTCCTCTGCAATAACTTATCCATGATAAGTTGACATTACTTTTTGGGAGCCAAAAACTATCGTGATACGTGGACTTATTGCAGATGTATCTACGATATTTGAATGATCTAGCGCATTGGACTACTATTGAGAATTTAAATAATTTGTCAACAGATTGTATCAAATAAACAATTTTGAATTATGGTTGCTCTGTTGTTGCATCTCTACGACGGTTATGTCGATTGTGGATAAGTGACTGCACATAGCCATAATAACTACAAACATCGAATATTGCTGTTGTAGAGATATTTCTTGGGTATTTCTGTCTTTGTCTCAGGTTTATTCCAATTTCTTTCATCATGGATTGTTATATCTTGTTAGCATAGCCTAATACATTTGTTATACGCTGTCTCAATATTATAATGTGATGAAATGGTTAAGCTCTCACCTTAGCTTATTCTGCTTTTTCCCCTACATCCTTCCACTACCACAAATTCCTCATATTTCAGTCCTGTCCAAACACACAAAGTTTGAATTCGTCAACTATAAAATTCCGACAAAGTTTGACAAGGGTAAAAAAAAACTATAAAAAAATCGCTTAGTTGCCTATTCAAAATCAGATCCATGGATTCGTTAAAAAAAATTCCCATTATGATTCGTAAGGATATATACACATGTTACATATACAAAAAAGTAAGACATACATAATTTTAAAACTAAATCATTTCCTAGTATGAACCTATGAATCTAGTGTACTTGATCATTGATCTATTTTCACGATTATAAAGAAAATCAACACATTCACATTGATATTAATGAATTACAAAATGAAATTATGAAAATTCAAAATATAGATCATTAGACTTCAAAGTTTGTAACATGATTCACTCATAAAAGAGTCTATAGAAGGGTTGTTTTAGGGTTAGGAGGAAAACAAAATACTAAAAAATCATTTTAAATGAAGTTGGACCCACTTAAAACACTTTTGATGCACACGTTCACGCTGGATCCTCAAGGATTTGTGCTGATCCGAGCAAGATCCATGTTTTTACCCTGTGGATCCGTTTTATATAAGGCGAATTTAATGCCAATTTTTCTTAGTTGCTCGATTCGTACCCTGAAGGTCGGATCCGGCCAGATTCGCGGCCACAAGGTAAAAACATGGATCTTGTCTAGATTGACACGAACCTGAATCCAGATCCGGCCTCCAAGGTACGAATCTGGCAACTAAGAAAAATCAATATTAAATTCGCCTTATATTATTTATTTCTTTTGAATATAAGTATTATATCTACAAAATTTGGTAATCATGATCACAACAAATTTCCACTATTGGCTTGGGATCTACCAACCCAAAGGGGGAGGGAGGGGCTGGAATGAGAAACTAGAAACTACTTAATGTTGCGTTGGGAGCAAAACTTGTCTCATAAATGTTTTTTCAGCCGAACCGGAGGTGGGTAAGAATTTTGCGAGCTAAATACATGGATATTATGGAGGATGATAGAATTCTCACAATTGCCGATCTCCCCCAGGGCTCAGCTATATGGAATTTTTTGTTTAGTTGCAGAAGCTTGACCACGAACCACCCCACATGGCAGGTTGGCGACAAAGGAAAAGCCAACTTCTGGTCTAATTCCTAGGACGGAAAGAGATCATTACCAAATATGGATATCCCTCAAGAGGTTATCATAGTTACTAAAAGGTCGCAGGGCGAGAAAGTAGTTGATTTTGTCAATCGGCATTCCTTTGCCCCAAGTCGTCCTCTGACATGGAAATATCATGCAAGTTTGGATCTTTCCCCTGCAGGTCAAGAGGCTCTCAAAGTGATTCTAAAAGATAGGCAGGTGATCAGGATACAAGAGCAAGATGCTTTTAGGCGGTGCAGTGCGAAAAGTGGTTGATATTCAATCAAGATTGGGTACTCACTATTGGATAGTCACCATGCATCTATTGAATGGGAAAATAAATTGTGCTAGCACAATAAATGCCTCCCTAAGGCCTACGCTTCACATGGTTGACCGAGCATGCCTGTATCCTCTCCAGGGATCGGATTCAGCATTTGGGTTTTGTAGGAACCTTCAAGTGTGTCCTTTGTAACCGTGATAAAAGGTCTCTAGACCACCTGTTTCTGGGTTGTGACTTCTCTTGCAAAGTTTGGGAGTTCATTTTCAAGCGATTAGACCGGTCTAGTTCAATGCCAACCAATCTTAATGGTTGGTTGGATGTGTGGCCTACTCATTCCCAATTCTCATGCTTTTCCTCAATCTAAACAATCATCCATCCAACACCTTATGGGAGATATCGAAGGAACAAAGCAAACCAATTTTCCAGGACAAAGCAGAGGATCTACTAAGATTCCTGATAAGAATGAAAAAGGCCATCTCTAAGCTAGTTTCTAATGTAGCATCCCGTACCAGGCAAAGTAAGAATCCCTTTAATCAGAATGATGCCTTTATTCTAAAGAGATGGCTCATGGTTAAATATAGGCTTGTTCATGGGCCTTTGAGAGTTGATTCTTTGTCAAAGAAACATAGCATGACGTGGTCCCCGCTTGAGAATGGTTGAGTGAAAATCAACTTCGATGGAGCTTCCAAAGGAAACCCAGGACCCTCGAGAATTGTTGTGGTGGCTAGATTTGATGATGGGAGTATCTTGGCATTTTGCACAAAAAGGATGAGGGATGGTACGAATAATCAAGCAGAGTGCCTTGCCGTTGTTGAAGTTGCGTTGTTGGGGATAAAGCTTGGTGTCTCTGATACCAATTGTTAGAATATATAGTCCACCAATATAACTTGGGGGGGGGGGGGGTGAATCAGTTATCCAACTATTGTCACAATTATCAACCTTTATAATACTTAACCATGTGAACAATATAATCAAAAACCATAACAAGATACTCATACACAACAACACCAAGTTAGGTGTCTATAACAACATTCAGTACATATCAATCCCTGTTAGGAGACTTTGAATCCCTGTTAGGAGTTGTGGAAGGCAGATAAACCCACTATCCAAACAGCTTCAGGGGCAAGACCAATGAACCCACTGTCCAAATGATCTCTATATTATTCCTTGCAAAATAATAGAATTGAAGTGTACTACTCCTTCCTCTCACTTTGTCCTATCAACCGGACCTCTGCTCCTTCTGATCTTGTTACCAAATCACAAACCTCGCATCTAATAATCCCTTGAATTGCTTACTTGCATTCACCAAACACTCTGCTCATTTTCACACTTCCTTGAATACTTTGCACTCAATCACTTCACGATCATGCTTTACAACAAAGGAAGATACTTTCCTTTATACCCTATCTTCAAAATAATTACATGAGTCGACCTTGAGGCTTTCCTAATTAATTATAATAAGATAATTAATTAATTCATAATTACAATAGCACTGTCGGCTCCCAGTCTATACAACTTAACAAATGTGCGACACTAGAACTTGCGCACTCGCTGACATCACCATCAGACGGTCTTCTGTCACTGACTAACTGCGCATCTCCATATTATCTCTATTAGAAGATATAATGCAATCATCAAAAACTGCTTCTCAAGTACATTGTCTCTATACTGCTTACTGTAAATCAGGCATATCTTCCGTACGTCTTCGACTTACTTTATGCGCATTGAACCTTATCATCAGGACACAAAGTGGAACATGTTCTTACGCGCGCATCACCAGATCATCAAACCTCAGTCCATACAACCTTGATCTCTATCTACCACTCTCAATCTTCACAGACTTACTTTTATGTTGACATCAATGACAAACACAGTCATGAATGCAACATGTCAATACTGCCACATGCTCACCGATGCTTAGGATACTCCCTCAAAGGAATACCATCAACATTCATGCTAAGAATAAGGGTTTCCCTAGTTAACATATCTAGTGTTGTTGTGAATGAGTATCTTGTTATGGTTTCTGATTATATTGTTCATATGGTTAAGTATTGTAAAGGTTGATAGTTGTGACAATAGTTGGATAACTGATTCACCCCCTGCCCCCCTCCCACCCACCCAGTTATATTAGTGGACTATATATTCTAACAATTGATATCAGAGCATCAAGACCTTGAAGAGAAAGCTTAACAACTTTGGGAGATCAATGGCGAGTCATTTCAAAAAGGATAGTCCTCAGTCCTGATGGAGCTTCTTGGTGAGACATCAGAAATGTGTAAACTAAGCATTGAGTTTCCAGATCCAGATTCCTTTTGTTGCATACAAAAGAATAGAAGCACAAGTAAAGACAAATCTAGATCCAAAGAAGACATGAAGATCAAAGAAGGTATTGATTTGATTATGGAAAGTGAGCCAAAAGGTATGAAAAAATTTGTTTGTTGGACATGTAAAGAGTTTGGTCATTTTTTATCCGTACAATGGCAAACCGTTGTTCGTATGGTATTCACAGGTGGTGTCGTATGGTGTGGGTAGGTCGTATGGTGAAGCAAGGATATCATTGTACGATGAGGGGTGGATGTCATACGGTGAGTATGGAGGGTGTGCGGTGGAATTGGAGAGTGTATGGTATGGTGAAGGCGGAAGTGTACAGTTGGCAGGATGTCATACAGTCATACGATGGAGGCAAGGGATTGTACAATGCAAATGATATATATAAAACACAAATAACTTACAAAAACCAAAGACCAAATAGATACACACAACTTGTTACCAAATAGTAATAATATTTCCGCATACAGATAGTGCTCCATTTTTCCAGATCTGAGCCAAGCCATACACAACAAAATAGGGTGAGGGTTGAGTCCCACTAAAACCGAAATAGCCAAATAGGGAAGATCTTTCACTTCTGAAATAGCGAACAATCTAGAACTCCAACAGGAATTCACTATATAAAGAAATAATCCAAAGACGCATACCAACTAATACCTACATGTTGTGCTTAAAGACCCTTCGTAGAAACTCCCGAGGGTTTACAGAGAAAGTCAATGGCAACACCTATGGAAACATTTAAAATAAAAAATGGGTCTGAGATATACTAAATTAATCAGCCCATAAACAAAGCTTGATTATTTATTTATTTTATGATAGGAACATTACAGGACGAGGAGCTCAGAAGATTTGATTCAGAGAGAGTCTGACAATTTCTCATAAGAAATCTTGGATGAAAAGATCAACAGATTGATATCTATTTAATGAGTTCTACTCTGTGAGAGAAGTTCGAGGTGAAATCCCTTGTTTCCGCCCTCTGCATTGAGCCATGGTGGATGTCATGTGAGTTACCACATGACTTTGTGGTTACTATAGTAAAGTGACAATCTTACAATAGTCTAACCTTCTATCATGATGGATATCATATAGTTGATGCCTATGCAGATCATGATAGATTATATCTTGCATGGTGGATTAATTTCCTTAAACAAACCATGAATTTAACGTTCCTATAGTAAGTATCATTGAGGATACGTGTGCACATACCTTATGGACATTGAGTACTTGGTGAATATCATGTGACTTGATATTCTGAGGCCATTTCTCCTAATATCATGAGATGATATCTGATGGTGAATATCTTCTAATCAAGGATATTCCTAAACATGTCATTCTTGATATTACGCTAAGGTAATATCATTTTCTGTGTTTGTCCTCCCTAGCTAAGAGGGGTTGTTGATGTTTTATAGCTTCAGTCGGATAAATCCCATGAGACTAAACTGAAGATATATATATATATTTTATTATGTGAAATATTATATAGATATATATATATATATATATAATACTATTAGGAGAAATTAATATAATAATGATTCAAAGATATGTCATTATGTTAATCACATACTAATGAATAGACATGTCTCATGAAGCAACGTGTCTCTCCTTGCCTCATCCTCAATATAAATGCAAGAGAGATTGTTGCATTTGAAAAACACATAAAACACAAGCAGTGCTATTACATTTGCAGCGATCCTAAAATTAACACAAAGATTCAAATGTTTAAATCGAACACCAGTTAAAATAAATAAAAATAACTTTTAATTAAAAAATGATAATACTTGTAGATATTAGTTTTCCACAATCCATTATAAATCTTTGTTGTATTATTTCTGGGCAGATTGTGTGACAATTTTTGTATCAAAGTTTCGGATCACACTCTGTGATCCATCATCAGGATGATAATACTTGATATTTCATAGTCTTGATTACAAAAATAGAAAAAGAATGTAAACATTAAAATTTTATAAAACAATGAATATGATGATCAAAAAATACCTAAAAACAAATCTAAATTGAAAAACAAGTCACGGGATGTTGCAGAATTGCTGGAGTGGCGACCACTTTGCAATGGAACCTCGTACAAATGCCCTCTTGTCGCTGGTTGCGCCTTGCCTTAAAACCTTTTTTTCACAGGTCAACAACATGCAACTCATCACAGAAGAAATGAATCAGATGTACAAGAAATTTGTGCTCTCACTACTTGCTATCATGGATGAATGAGTTCTTTAATTAACCTCATCTAGACTTGCAAAATCATACTCTGTTGAAACGGTGTGGGCGCTCAATTGATTAAAAATTACCATTGAAACTGTAACAAAAATTCTATTGCAAAGATATATTTAAAAGAAAAAACCTTCCGCTTTTTCTGTACAAATATAAACGCAAATTTTAACGAATTTCACACCTTGTTTAGATGTTCATTGTATTTCAAACTTTAAGCGAGATACTCGGCAAACCTTGTGACTTCGCTAATAAGCATACATTCACAAAACAATATTTGTATCATTGTGATGCTGTTGCAATAGAATGCTGAATTTACATAGTTACCACATACCAAAAAAAAAACTTTGGTAAAGAGACAAAATGGAAATCCAGAATTTCCAGAAAAAAGGATAAAAATTTCTATGAGATTTGAAAATACTGGATCGAACTAGGAAAATCCAGTAGGTTCATAACAATTCGATTCTGTCTGGATTTGGTTAAAAGAAACCCAATTTGGTATATTTGTTCTTTCTGACCTTCTTTATCTTCTCAAGAATTGCAAATCTATTGTGTGACATATATCTAGAAGAATGCCTATTTAAGATCTTTAACAAAGTCTACATCAGGCAGATTAAAGAAAATTTCCAGTCTTACTGATTTGGATTCATTTCAGAGTTTTTTAGATCAGACAGATTTTCTTAAAAAATTAGACTTGATCGTCTGCGTTTTCTCAAGAAAAGGTTATTTGAATGCCCCTATACCCACCTTCAGAAAGTTTAACTTATTTGGATATAAGCCACATAGCTTGTTCAGGGTTTATGTTCATCTTTCTCACTGTATTTCAGCTTAAATAAAAACAACACAAAAAATTCAGATTTGTCCTGATTTATAAGAACTGTTGTTTTCACAAAACTGCGAACGAATCAAATTCAGCGAAGGCAGAAAACTATTTAGTTGATCCTTCACAGGAAATATGATAATTATCTTGCTTTCTAAAAAGTGAAGAAAAATACCTGCCAAGAACATAGGGAAAAAGCTGCACTGAAGTCAGACCATAAAGGTAGTTTCCAAGTGAAAATGGCAGCAAAGGACTCAGCCGCAGCAAAGTAACCACTCGGAATCCATTTTCTCCTATTGCTTTATCGATTGCAGCGAATTTTTTGTTTCCTTCTACTAGCTTCGCAATCCGTTCCCGGGCAAAGTATCTAGCAATTAAAAAAGAAACAGTAGCCGCAATCTACAATGACAGTTAATGTATTAGTACAATATTAAACTAAAATATGATGAAGAATTGAATCACTTGTTTTGGGTGGCCACAAATTGTCATACCGTTCCACTAACGGAGACAATAATGGTGCCTGTCACATTGCCAAAGAGTAGACCTGCAGACATTGTCAATGGGACTGCTGGAATTGCGAGAATCTAGCATCATAGAAAAGAGTCGCATTTAAGAAAATTATGTCAGATAAGCCGCTAGGAGATAAGTTCTAATTTCAGCTTCAAATCAGAGATCCAGAGTATTTGCCAAACCTACCAGACTGCGACAGCATGTACTAAGAGTATTCTCTTATCACACAAGAGACCAAGACAAAACAATGAATAAAAACCACTCACATTATCAGCTTGTTAACAACCTAAATGGAAATAATACAGCTTAATTCTTTTATATTGTTTAATTTCAAATTGTATGTATATACTATAGTGCATTTTCAATCATAAATGTGTGTGTGTCTATCATTACATATCTTGAGGACATTGTTGTACGTTATTATGTGAATATGATTATCTCACTTGATTCTCTTTCAGATTTATACATGTGTACTTCTAATATGAAATTGCATCCAATTAATAAACATTTAATACTCGAGAGCCAATAAATTGATATTATGGCTCACTACACTGAAACAAATTTATTTGGACACAATTATAGATCAGATTCTTCCCTTGTTTCCAAATCCTTCTCAGCAACATCACCCTGTGATCATCCTAAACAGTCAGAAAATAAGTTCCTTTTTCCATGACGTAGGCTTTCCATTCTACTGGAGGATAAATAAAAACTCATTGCCGTTTTTTGACATGCTGTATACCCTTAATCTTATACTCTGTCAAGGCACACTGCAAGTGAGTTTGTCCATTTCTGAGATTTCTCATTGGCTGCAATTGGCAGTGGAAAGTGCATGCAATTCCATTTTGTCTAGGGCATTTCTAGTTTGGGAGCTTCCAAGGTCATGATGCTCCCTTTTTTTCTTACTTGGCATCCAACCTTGAAAGCATCTTAAGTTTCCTCTTAGCTGTCTAAAGACGACATGGCCATTTCCTTTTAAAAGACCCCCAAATGATGAGACATTCCACTTGCATTGAGTGGAAATCCAAAGACGACCAAAATCCTCAATGGGCTACCAATGCCACCAAGCTTTGGTAAATATCAAGATCCACTATTTGCATATGGCTGGGATAGTAGCATAATCTGCAGAATCCAAGTCCTATACCAATTCCCGCCCTACTTTTGAACCCGCCATTCCATTCCATAGAGGAGATCAAACCTTCATTAGACTAAAATGTCAATCCCGAACATGAGTCCATGTCTGCCACTCTATGATGTCTCTTGTTGGGACTTTACTTAATTTAACCTAAATCTCTCAATTAGGGATTGGATTGTAATGTCCCCTAATAGGATTAACATTGATCTTATTAGAATTAAGTTATCTCTACAAATTATTATCATCCATACCTACCTTATTACTACTTCAACTTAATGAAGGCAGGAGTACATGTTATCCAAGTTGCCTAGACACCAAAAGTTTACAGATCTAAGCCCTTAAACCTTTCTTGGGACAATGTCGGCAAGTAGCTTGGGGTGGCTGATCCCCATCCTAGCTTGGGACAAAGCTCCATTGCTTGGATTCATACAAGCCCCTCCTTGGTAACACTTCAGTCTTACCTTCTTAGTCAAATAGTCATAGGATCAAATGTCTTCAATATATCAATGATTTCCTCTCTGATTATTACATATATATAAATTTGTTATGGATGTATTTTATTGTATATAATCTTGATTTATTACTATTACTATATGTGTATATAAATGACAACATATCAGTTCTTCGCCCACCATAGAATTCAGATATAATATTTGTAATTCAGTATTGATTCAGATTACATACAGCATATTAGTGTGCTGTCGTGCCATACTTTGTCAGCCATATAATATAATATGTATTTTCTTTTGATGTGTGCAGATGATATGTATTCAATACCAAATATAAGTAACTATGTCCTTATTGATCCTTCCATGTGATCAATATGAAATATATTTAATAATCTTCTATTCTTATGTTTCTTTTTCTATTCCATACATAATTTTGGTTTCATATATATATATATATATATATCAAGCAATAAAAGGATCCTAATATATTACTGTCATACCTATCAAGGTCCCCTAATGTACATTAAGAAAACCATAGTATTCAAATTCAGTAATCAGTAATTAAATGAAAAATACACAGCAAGGTATTACTTTTACCAGTATTCAACCAATCATGTATATGGCACAGAATTTAGTTGATAACCCATCCAAAGATTAAATCAAACCCATGATATACGATTGGGTGTTGAGTACCAAGTCCATCTGCTGCATCTTACTTGGTCACTGCTTACCGTACTCTCTATTCTCAGCACTTATACTAATTGTATACTTCGTTCTGAGTTTTTTCCCCTATCTGTTCCCTATTCAATGCTCTTTCCTCTTTATAAATCACCATTACGTAGGGAGTCATGATAATAATCTTGGGTCATGTCTCTGCCGAAATCGTTTCTTCCTATGTTCTTATACAAGGCCATTCTCCAATGATGCAGCAGAGACACTTCAGAAATGATCAATATTGAAGGCAAACTCGATAAATATTTGGGGTGCTCAGTATTATCTTTTGGTAGGCTATGGTGAATATTTTATGGATGTCTAAATAAATTATCGGACAATGTTATCATTTGAAAGGTTGTAACATTTGAACGGAAATGCAATATAATATTTTACCACTGGAGACTATCAAAGGCTCATGGAATAAGATTTGTGGAAGTATGGTTTGAGGATTATATTTTTGATGAATATTGTGGGTGCCATATGGAGTATTTAGATGGCAATAATATTTGAGCTCTCATTACCTTGACGTTGGGCACACAACTTTATAATCACAGACCAAGATTATTTGAGAAATATAAAAAATTTAAGGTCACTTTTCTTTGAATAGGTAATGAGCTGAAGCCTCGATTATTTATTATTTATTATTATTTGTTGAAATTTATTATT
Source organism: Cupressus sempervirens (assembly GCA_028749045.1). NCBI lineage: Eukaryota > Viridiplantae > Streptophyta > Pinopsida > Cupressales > Cupressaceae > Cupressus > Cupressus sempervirens. The sequence goes on from CM053787.1 coordinate 515,789,661, forward strand.
ATTATGTCTTAAGCTCGAGTAGACTCAAACCCAAGACCACTCAGATGAAAGGCTCACAACTTATCGTTGTGTTGTAGGGGCTTGATATATTTATACTGCCATTTCAACGATTTTTAAACATTGAAGATTATAGTGAGTGTCGTGAATAATAAACTCTGGGCAAAGTTACTGAGAAATTTATAGGGTTATTTGAAATGAACTAACAAGGTTTGCTTTTTTCCTAATGTTTGGGGCAAATATTTCATTTGCGGCAAATATTTTATTTCCTGTGACCCTGTAATGCACCAAAAGTTGTGGTCTGGGTGTTAGAGATGGTGGCTATGTATTACAGGTGCTGCCAAGACGATTACAGCAAGCATTGGTAAATTGAACATTGTATGGTACCCTCAATTTTGAATCATTGAATGGGGCCATTGTTGTGTATTTCAGACTGTTAACATTGTTACAAAGATCAGTTCAGAGTCCTTGAGATCTGCTCATTTGCAACTTCTATTTATAAATCTGCCAGCATAGATTGTTTGGAATCATAATATTATACTGTCATGGATTTCTACTAATGCCAGTAACAGTAATCTATTTGCTTAAGCTCAAACAATGATTGGCTTGTGATAAGAGGCAAGATACAAGATGTTTGACAAAATGCTCCTGAGGATAAGTGAATGTTCTAAATTAGTTATGTCTATGCAAGTGTTTGACAGGATGCCTTTGTTATGTATACGGGGAATGCGAGGTGAATTTGGGTCAAGACTAGAAGGAGATTTTCATTTTTGTCCTTTGACAAGTCAAGCTGTAATTTCTGAGAAATAGTTACAGTCTAAAACAGCAAACTATTTAACAGATTCCTTGAAAGGAAGAGAGTGTTGTCATGGGGAAAATACATGGCTGGGGAAAGTCACAAAATATCTTGTAAAGTTACAGCAGCAGTTAGAATAGAATTCCCAACTCAATAAAAATACTGAAATACTCGACATGTATGATGAATATAACTAACTCCCTACACAGGTTCAGAAAGATTTACCCTTCATTGATTACATGGTCTTTCATCCTAAGCTACAGAACAAGAATAATGTGGCAAAGTAGTACCATGAATTGATTCAAGATCTTTTGGCAAAAGGTAGGTGCAGAAATTTGTATGCAGAGCTTTCAGAAGACAATACTCAGCCTACAGGTGACCAAATTTCAAAAAGATTTGGAACGCAATGAGAGAAATATAAAGTTGGATCATGACAATATGAAAAGAAGTACAAAGAGCAACATTTAAACACAATGCACAAGAAATATGGTGACGAGATAATGTTGCTGGAAAAATTATGAAGAGAATATGAGTCAAGAAAGGAGATCATAGCTAGAGATGAAGCAGGTTCACAAGTATCTATCACCGACACCAAGTCTGTCTCTGTCATCGAGTTCATGTCCATCACCATCATTGTGTCTGTTGTTGTCACCGTCGCCATATTCGTTATCGTCATTGTGTCTGTTTCCATGTCTGGCACCGTCATCGTCGTCATAAGTGTTATCTTTGTGGGTTCCATTGTCGTCTCTACAGCTGTGTCTATTACCAAGTCCATCATGTTCGTCACCATCGTTGCATCTATCAACCTCGTTGTGTCCATCACTGGAGTCAAGTCTGTATCCGTCGCCAAGGGTGTATCCATTGCTGTAGTTGTATCCATCGATGGCATCATGGTTGTGTCCATCATCATTATGTGTCTGTCATTGTGGCTGCATCGATCGTAATAGCTACATGTGTTGACATTGAGACATTGCTCACTGTCGAGGCTCTATCCATCATCAAGGCTTCAACCGAGGTTCTGCATACCATTGAAGTTTTATCTACAGCTAAAATTTTGTTTGCCACTGAGGTACTCTCCGTTGAGGTTTTTCCCACCAAAGTTTCCTTTATTGAGGTACTCTTTACTGAGGCTCCCATCATTGCAGCACCCTTCACCGAAGCTCATGCCGCTGTGGTTCTCACAGTCTTCATCGACATTCTCACCATTGAAGCTCTCTTCGTCAAGGTTTCATCCGTCAAGAATCTAATAGTGATCGCCGTGGTTGTGTCAATGGGTAAGTTTGTGCTAGCATCAGCATTTGTGTGCATGACCATACCCAAAGAGATTTTTGAACATGACATGAAAGATTTCATCAATTTGTGTCATTGGGATCCTGGTGAAGGCTACGACAATGTTTATATCAGAGTGGCACAGCGGATGCTTAATGACAGTGGAGTGCAAGGGAGGTTTGATGACAATTCACTCATTTCGCCTGCATGTTTGGTTTGGGATCCTGATGACTCAGGAGACGATAATGTTTATATTAGAGTGGCGCAGTGGAAGTTTGATAGCAATGTGGTGCTACAAAGGATTGATATCATTTCACTTGTCTTGCCTGCAAGTTTGATTTAGGACCCTGGAGCTGTTGGTGTTTCGTCAGATGACAGATTGCTTGAGGGCAAGCAATCTTTGGACAGCGAGGATTTGTCATGTCCCCAAATTTTAATGTAATTTTTTAATTTAACTTAATTAATTAACTCGTCCCAGAATTTTAATTATATAAGGATCTTTAATTAGTTACTTTAATTAACTAATAAGGGGCCCAAGTTAATATTTGGATTTGTGGTTCCAATTGATTTAATATATCTCGAACTTATTTTTATTTTAGTTTCCATTGGTAAGTGTTGCCGTTGGCTATCTTTGTACACCCTCGGAAAGGTTTTCCTCGATGGGTATTTAAGCACAGCTTAGGTAGTCGTAGATATGTGATTTGGATTATTTCTTTGTATTGCAAACTCCTGTTCAAGATTCTCTGTTGTTCGCCATTTTGGAAGTGAAAGATCTTCCCTATTTGGCTCTTGCGGTTTTGGTGGGATTCAACCCTCACCCTATTTCGTCTATATATTACTCGGCTCAAATCTGGCAAATTGGAGTGCCATCATTATTTACAAATAATTATATCTACATCAATCTGTGATTGTTATTCTAGTACTAGCGTTTATTGGTATCTCTGGCAAAGGCGACCACTTGTATTCCATTATGTACGGCTTAACTTGGGATCTGGCAATTTGGTGCACTATTCGTGTGCAGGAACATTATTGCTATTTGGTAACAAGTTGCATATATTTATTTGATCTTGGTGTTACTTATATCTATTTGATCTTTGATGTTATAGATTATTTATGTTTGATATATGTATGTAATGGCATCGCTGACTCCCTCCGTACTTACACCGCACAACCTCCTAATTGCACTGTACGGACATCTCACCCTCACCCCACCATACGTCGTCGACTTCATTGTATACCTCCCCCCCACACTCTCTGTACAACACTCTCCCCTCACGTACGATGATCCCCTTGCCTCGTCGTACGGGTTTGCCCACACTATACGACCGTACCTACCAACACCGTATGTCCAATTGGCTCTCACCTTAAGACCCTATTTCTAACATACCCTCACCGTACTTTTCCCCCTGTCCATTCTGTATGACCCTCACATAGCTACAATGCAACCTCTAAGTACCTATTGTACGGCCATCAAGTAGTCCGTACACCATCCTAATTCAACTGTCCTTCTCATCCAGCCCATTGGGATTCAATATACACGCTTGTGTGAAGTTAATTCTAATTCGGGAACATTACAATGTTTATAGTATCTAAAGAGATATAGGTAAATTTCAATTTTCAAATTGATTTTGAGGTTGTAAGAAGTGTTGATGAACATGAGAATGCAATTAAAGAATTGAAGATGAAATTAAGACTCAAGTACTACGTTCAAATCAAATGCTTACAGATTTTGAGGAAAAAACAAGATGCTTGCAGGATAAACTAGACAAAGTAATTGATGAGATGAGAATGTTGATGATTAAAGTACCTAAGAAGAGGTGCACTAAAGTAAGTGGGGTAGTCAGCAACAAAGTGCAAGTGGCTATATCAGTTTGTAAAGTTAATGGAATATTGCAGAGCAAAGCTTGGGATCCAAGAGGATCAAGACATGAAGACTTAGTGTTACATCCCAAATTTTGACCTAATTTTAAATTGCTCGTAGCCATTGAATTAAACGGGTTATTCTTTCATAATCATGCGAAGTAGGTAATTATTTATATTCGTTGTATTAACTATTAATGAAAATGGTCGTTAATAATTATGGTTAATAATTAAAGTCTTTTAAATGTTTATATGAAAATTATTATGGAACTTGTTATTATGGTGGAAGTGTTTCACGGGTGATTGCAGGAGAAGATGAAAGGGGGAAGCATTGCTAAACGGGATCAACAAAATGGGATATTAGCTTATTTCAATCATCAGGATTGACAGGTATGACCTTAAATTGCCTTGGTAAGGACACAACAACTTGAACTTCAGGATACAACTAAAGGACCTGCATGAACTATTAAATAAATAATTTAAGAAACATAAAATATAATATGTACCTCAAAGAATTTTAAATGATCTTTCACCATATTATTATAATATATACCTATGTACGTACACATAGATATAAAAATGATGTGACACAATAATATTATTTTCTTATAATAAGATGATGCCACCTCACCAATATATCTACATGTACGTAGATAAATCATAATATTCTTTTTCAAATTATAACCTTCAAACCTTCTTCCATTCCTTTTATTCTTTTTTTTCTTGTTTGAAACTGATTGAACACTTGGCACATTTACTTGGCATCCAAAAACCAATACATTTCCTTTATGTCATGGCTTCTTGGAAGCCAAGGAGTCACGTCACTCTTCTTATATTTTGAAGTCGAAGGAGACGAAAGGCAGCACCCTATTCTTATTTTCCTACAACACCCGACTACCTTGTTCATGCTTACGATTTTCTGTGATCATTTCCGCCTTCTTCCACAACACCCAATTACCTTCTTCTTAGTGCTGATATCCCTACTAATACCAATCTATAACATTACATTAATCCTTACCACAATTTCTTGCCCACTCAGATATTCTGTCAGAAATCGTGAGTACTCTTATGTTGGGACTGCATTAGATATTTTGCAAGTAAAGGTGTGGCAAGTAGCTGAGCGTTCAGCAAGACATCATTCCCAGATTTGTCCAAGTTATGTTGAATACCCGAATCCAATATTTCAAATTCGATTTTTCTTGAACAATGATGCAATAACATCAAATTACATAGCAGTAAGCTACAGTATTTATCATGATGATATCTTGTTTGATATTACAGAATTGATCCTCTTTAAATTAGATTTGTTCATGGCAAGTGAAAGCCAAGTAACCATGATATGAATCCATGAATCATTATGCCAATGGAGATCAAACAATAATTTCTGCAATCTTTAAGAATATTTTTCTCAAATCACAGATTGTGATAAGTTGGAATATATATATCAATCATGAAATAGTTGAGAATCAACGGACAAAGCTGATTGCTCTGAGATTCGGCACCTAGGACTTACCGACTGTATAGCCATGGAAAAGGTGAAGAGGTGAAATGGAATCTACAAATGACATAGAGTAAAAGTCAAATATAATGAATTAAAAACATTTTATTAAATAGCTCATGCTAGTCCCTATTATTGTTTCCTGTTGTCAATTCGAGCAGTGGTGATCGGGTCATTGAACCCATCAGAAAGCATTGGCCAGGGTAGTTTAAAGGCATGTTTTCCATCTATAGATCACTTGATGTCAGTGATGCCAATTATGCAGACATGTTCGTCCATAACTATGCGGACATTCTATTCACTAGAATGCTCAGGTGGCTAGACTAAAAATATCCCAAATCCAATCCCGGGGTAGGGAGGGTCTTTCTAATTCAATAGATTGTGTGGGGATAAGTATGGTCCGAGGTTGGGAGGTTAAGCCTAAATCAATGCTTCTCCTCTTACCAAAAGTCGAGGCTTGCACAACCAGCTAAAGACCCACCAAATAATACTTGTATGTTACCTTTTTTCTTCTTTCCATTGTTGAGCGTTTACTTTACTTGTATCTAGAGAAAGATAGTTAATCGTTAATCTAGTTATTTCAGTTGATCATTGATACAACTATTTTTAGTTATTTGTTAATCTAATTATTTCAGTTGATCATTGTTACAGTTATTTTCAGTTAATCGTTAATATAGTTATTTCAGTTGATCATCGATATAGTTATTTTCAATTAATCATTAATCTAGTTATTTCAATTGATCACAGTTATTTCAGTTAATTGTTGATAGTTAAAATAGTTGATGTCATATGAAAAGGAATTCAGTTATCTATTCAATGAATGTTGGGAAAATCTCTTTATAAATTGTCTTTGCTTTTTATATGAAAAGTTGTTTGTTACATATGGTATCAAAGCATTGGGTTTGACACTGAACCTAGAGCACACTACTTACTACTAAACCTAAAAGTTCTTAGAATAAATGCACACGATGCAAGTACGTAGAACACTCCGCAAGAAGGCTCGACATCCCATCTTCTCTTAAATAAAAACATGCCAAAATTCGACCACACTTGCTGCTCCATGCCCGAGACAATGAAACCCTGAACTAGGCCTCGTAGTGAATGAGAAAGGAAAGAGTCAAGTGGGCTCCTGCTAGTAAAGCAGCATATAGGAACAAACTAATTCAAAATTGGAACGCTCGTCAGGGCAACTCTCTTCTGCATTTCCACAAATCTTGGATGGTGCGGGAAATGTACAAATCTTAATCAAATTTGAATGCTGCGAAGCAAAATTTAGATTCCATAATGTAAATATCCTCTATAGAAGAAATTTTTATAAATAAGGCTGCCATGAAAGCAGCAGTAAAAGCATTAAGTTAATTAAATAAATTGGTTTATTTGTGTTATATGCATTCACAAAACTCCTTTAATTTGTTGTAAGCACACTTAAAAATATGTATGCAACAAATTGACACAAAATTTTGTAAATTCACAAGTTAAACCAATAAACAAACAAAATGAGCAGCAACGAGAACGTTGCAGATCATGACATGGTCCGTGAAAACACACAATCATCCACTGATTTATTGCTTTAAATTTTGCAAGAAATGCAACTGAAGTTGGATAATATGGAAAAGAGAATGAATGAGATGGCAGCCCAAATGAGGCATAACCATGAGGAAACGCAATCATCACCTCTTAGAACAGAGACAGAAGTCTCTGGATATAATAAGAAAACTTCTTCACCCACTCAAACTGAAAAACTATATCAGCAAGATAGAAAGCTAAAGGTGAGGAAATTCATTATGGATCTGAATAATAGAATAGGAGTAGTTGATATTCTCACTCCTCGAACCATGGAAGAAGCTTTAGAGAAGGCTATTCGACAAGAATACAAAATTAAGAGAGATGACTCCATTTGGGATAATAAAAGGAAAACAAACTGGAATACGGAAGGTGCAAATACTGGATCTCGAAAAAAACAATTTAAAGATTACAAGTATAGCAAGCCATAACCAAAAGGAAATGGAATCAAGGATTTTAAAAGTAATTTCAATATAAGTAAAAATAATACAAGCAATGAAAAGAAGGGGCCACCTTCGAAATGTTACAATTGTGGGGGAGATCATTATGCTGGTAAATGCCCCATCAAACCCAACACCAATCAGCCACACCGACCACCTCTTCCACAACAGCAGCATATTTATTAGCAAAGAATCCATGTAGTCCTTGACAATAGACAAGCTAAACAACAAATAGGCCCGATTGAAACTCTGGGTAAGATCTACAAGAACCCTGTCTCTATTTTAATTGATACTGGAGCTTCTGAATGTTTTATATCACCTAAACTATTAAGTAGATTTCCAAAGAGATATAATTTTATGGCAAAACCATGAACAATCGAGTATGCAAACCAGTCAAGGGCTAAGGTAGAGCAATGTCTGTTTGAGGCTCAAGTTGATTTTCCAAATTTCTCCACTGAATTGAATTTGTATGTAGCACCTCTTGGTCTTACGACGTTATTATAGGCATCAATTAGCTCAATGAGCATAAGGCCAAGGTGGATTGTCTTGCAATATTGTAGATTGTTTGGATGACCAAGGCAAACCTACAAGCATTATAGGGATTAAACATGAAATTAAATCAAAACAGATATCTGCCATGCAACTTAAGAAATATGGAAGGAAGGGCTATGAGATTTTTGCAGTAAGAGTTGAAGACATGAGAGATCCTAGTAACACCACTTATGGAGATGACTACATTTTTTAAGATGGGGAAATCAGAGAAAAGTTAAAGGAATCGTTCAAAGAAAAATACCCCTACCTAAAGAATTATCAAGATGTGTTTCCCGAAGAACTCCTCGGTTTACCACAATCCCAAGTCTTTGATTTTACCATAGATTTGATACCAGGAGAAGAACCCATTTCTCGAGCACCATATCGAATGACCACCACAGAATTAATGGAGTTGCATATACAATTACAAGATATGTTAAACAAGAAACTGATTCGGCCCAGTGTATCACCATGGGGAGCCCCAGTACTGTTTGTTAGAAAGAAGGATGGAACCAGGAGATTATGCATAGATTACAGAATGCTCAATAAGGTTACCATCAAGAACCGATATCCAATTCCTAGAATTGATGATCTCTTTAATCAAATGAAAGGTGCAATAGTATTTTCAAAAATTGATTTGAGGTCAGGATATCACCAACTTCGTATTAAGGACAAAGATATTCACAAAACTGCATTCAGAACTAGGTATTGGCATTATGAATTCATGGTGTTACCTTTCGGATTAACCAATGCTCCAGCAGCCTTTATGAACTTAATAAATAGCATATTCCAAAATTGCCTAGATAAGTTTGTACTGATCTTTATAGATAATATTCTAATCTATTCTAAGAACAAAGAAGAACATAAAGAATATTTGGAAAAAGTTTTACAAAGGTTAAGAGAACATAAATTATATGAAAAATTGTCTAAATGCGCTTTCTACCAAAAGGAAATTCAATATTTAGGGCACATTATATCAGCTCAGGGAATAGTTGTAGATCCATCAAAAATCAAAGCAACTAAGGAATGGCCTATACCTGAAAATGTGACAGAAGTTAGAAGTTTCATGGGATTGGCAAGGTTCTATGGGAAGTTTGTTAAGAATTTCTCCAAGATAACTTACCCAATTACATCACTTCATAGAAAGGGAAGGAAATTTGTATGGACAGAAAAATGTCAATCAGCTTTTGAATATTTGATGGAAAAGTTAACAGCGCCCATATTAAGAGTACCTGACCCACAAAAGAAATTTGTTGCTATAACTGATGCATCAGAAGGAGTAGGAGGTGTGCTAATGCAAGATGAGCAGGTAATTGCATATGAATCTAGGAAATTGGAGAATTCTGAGCAAAATTACGCCCCTAATGATCTGGAATTAGCAGCTATTATTCATGCTCTTCAAATGTGGAGACATTACTTGATTGGAAAACTTTTTGATCTACAATCCGACCATCATGGCCTAAAATATATTTTTACTCAACCAAATCTAAATGCTAGACAAAGAAGATGGCTGGAATTTTTAAAATACTATGAATTTGACATAAGTTACATCAAGGCAAGGAAAAAAAAGTGGCAAATGCTTTAAGTAGGAGACACATTTCTGCAATGGCTACTATAAATTTCAGATTAAAGGACCAGATTTTACAGCATCTAGAGCATGATGAATTTTATGCAGAGATCAACCTAGCTCTCATCAGAGACAGACAGGATCCCAAGTATTCAGAATTTAGGATAGAAAAGGATGGATTATTAAGATATCATAACAAGATTTATGTACCCAACAAAACTAAACTTCGGAAAATGATTTGGACGAATCTCATTCAGCCCCATATTTAGGACACCCTGGAGTAATTAAAATGTTGTCAAATATAAAACCTTTATATTTTTGGAAAGGAATGAAAAGGGAGGTAACAAATTTGGGGCAGGATGCTTAGAATGCCAAAGAGTAAAAGCAGAACATCAATAACCAAACGGTCTTTTGCATCCTATAAGGCCTACACTAGTACCCTATTATAGATCTGATGAAATGAATGTGATTAGAGTTAATGAGGTTATGATTGACATTGTTGTTACTAATAATGATTTATGAGATCCTATTAGAGACTAAAGCAGACTTTGGTTATTATAAGTGTAATACCCATTCAATAACTTTAGGTGGAATAGCTAAGATCACATGAAAATGAAACTCTATATGTTCAAGCTAGGGACTAGATCAAGGGAGTTATAGAATGATTTGCTAGCCAAATTAGGAAAGATGAGTTAACATTTTCTCTCCTAAGAAATAACAATGGATGTAGATTATAACAACAAAACATAAATGGTTGCATTCATAGATTATTTTAAATCATGACAACATAATTTTGGAACATTCTATTGGCTTAAGAGATTAACCCTAGAACACACACACACCCTTGTAATGTAATAAAGGGGTATTGCTAGGAATGTTGTTATGTTTAGCTTGACTGAAAAGATACTAGTTACATGTTCCCATATTAGTGACCCCCACTTAAGACATACTAGGATTCATTTATTTGTTTTAATGATGTAATAGATATAACCTCAATGTTTCATGGTTATGATAGACAAATAATGTAATAGAGTTAGAATAATAATTTCGTTATGTTAAGAAAGATAAATGTTGATACGCATATTTTGATATTACAATCTTTTGAATATTTTATGGAAATGATTAGATGGAAGTTAGTTTATATGTGAATTATGTGATATTGGATTATTCTGCACTTATTTGTATGTATTTCTATAATATTTCATTGGGCTACTGATGGTTAAGTTGAGTGTGCAGGAAAGTTGAACCATGGAAATTATTCGGGGAAACAAGGTTCAAACTTACGTGAACACGATAAAACCAAGGTGAATCTTTGAAAGATTCAAAACCTCATTGTATTGTGTTTATTTCGTAATGTGTTTGTGCATGGGTGTAATAAATTTAAAGATCGTAATTAATTAGAGACATGTCATCATGATGTGTAAAGTATTTTAAGGTGTGTGTCATTTGACACTTGTGTTGTTTATGTGTAAATGACATGTCATATAGGGTCTTAGGCATGAAGTCACTTAACCTAAACTTAATCTCATTATGAAATCTAGTCAACCCACCTTGGAGAGTGTTAGGAGTCACCATCTTGTTGGAATTCGAATTCAAACTTGGTAGGAACTTTAGAGAGCCTAAAGTGATTCCCAAGTGTTATTTTTTGTGAAAATAAGTCACCCACATGGTAATCGTATAGGTTGGAGGTCTAAATCTAACCATAAGTTGACCTAGGAGACCCTCTAAACTAGTCATTTTCAAGCCAATTCGAAAATCACAGTATCACATGACTTCTTTCCTCACCCTTGCACTTGGTTAAGTTCTTATTGGTAGAAAGGTACAAGGGTGTAAGAGGGGTAGGTGGGGATAGAAGTGGAGGTCCTTTTAGGGAGCTTGTGCCAAACTTAGTGGTTGTTCACCCACTCTCTAATTGTAAAGACAAATAGGGCTTTGGGGGAGGAAGCTTGGAAGCCAAGGAAGGAAAGATTTTCATCACCATTTCATAACCATAGCTTGGAAGGAGGTTAGTGCTTCATGCCATGTTTTCTTTCATCTCATGGAAGTTTAAGATGGATATTGTAAGCGTGTTTCTTGTAGGATCTATGTGTTTTGCATATGGTGCATGCTGTAAATGTTTGTGTATGTGAGTGAGCATGCTAAATCTATTTGCATTTGGTTTTGTCTTCTTGGGTTGTGGTTGTGGATTGAATGTTGTGTTGGGTGTGAAGGCTTTACGCACCCTTGGGAGGGAAGAGAAGCCTTAGGGTGAAGGGGTTAGTTGGGCTCAACATTGAAGTTGAGAAATCCTCCTCTTGGAGAGGGGATAGTTTTCATGGAGTATGGGCTCCATTGAAGCCATATGCCCTTCTATTGTTCTATGGGAGGTATAAGTGAGGATATGTGAAGAGGAGTAAGTGTGGATAGCCTTTTTGAGGCATGTGATTATTGATAGCCTTGTTGTGGCATGTTTCTTGGAAGCCTTATTTGAATATTGCAATTGCGAGATTTGTTGTTTCATAAGGATATGGCATTCTCCTCCTTGAAGAGCCTACCTTCACCCAATGTTTATGATTTCAAATGTGAATCATTGTGCAAGCCTTGGTTGGGGTTGTAAATGTGTTGTGAAAATGTTGTATTCATGTTGGTTCTTGTTTTGTGATGATTGATTGAATGTATCCTGTTTGAGCCTTGTTTCCCCTAGCTCGGTGGGTGGTCTCCTTGAGGCCTAGGTTGGGAGGTGAGTCTCCATGGTTCATCATCTTTTTTATTCCTCATTTGCAAGTTCTTATTGAAAGATCTTAGAAACTTGGAGTTCTCGTTGTCTTCCATTTGCATAGGAGAAGACATTATTGTATTGAGATGAGATAGAGAGCAAACTCCATCTTGTTATGTGAGACTACATGTATTGTAAAAGGATGTTACTATCTTAGTTCAACTGTCAAATGGAAGGGATAGGAGTATTCATGTGTAGTAAAAGGTTTTTCCAATGTGTATAATTGATGCGTTGGTTCCACCACCCTTTGTGTATTATAAGGGTATCACATAAGAGAAATTCATTGTAATAATATTGTTGTTTTACCGTCTTGGATAGGAATACCAATCAGGGATTTAAAATGCTTGATGTTCATGAGTGGTATGCAAAAGGTTGCCAAATGAAATTTGATATCATATAAGAGTTTGTATTGATAGGAAAATTATCTTTGTTGAACGTTATTATCATCTCAGTTCTATTGCATATTAGTTGTGTGTATATATTCGAATTAAATCTTGCATGAGAATACAATGTTAGTCCTTGAGCAATGGTTTCTAAACTTCATAAGACAAAGATCAAAACAATTCAGTTAGTCATATATAACATTGTCATGAAATGTATATCTAATGCATTAAGTTAATGTTTAAATGCAAAATAAATCATTAATCTAGACTATACTTAGCCTAATCAGTAACTCCAAATCATCATTGCAATAACCTATCATGAGTACCCTAGACTATAGAAGAAGAAAACCAAATAAGTGATATAGAATGTATAAGATGTAAAAAATATAAACTGGCTGTAGGTGCACATTTTATTCACTGGAATTTGTATGGAGAAATGGAAATACTACCCAGCTAATGCAGACTATTAAAATAATAAAGGAATATGCCAAGTATCTCCTAAATGAAAGAAAACAAGTAAAAAGAAATCCAAGGTAATTATCTTATGTACAAATCAATATCATTTTAAAATATAGGTAGTCAGAAAACAAAATGGAGTCAATCCCCTAGTCAAGGTCGATGAGGCACTTGAATGAGACATAAATGATAAAATAATAAAATATTAAAAAAAACTGACATCTCATTATTGCATAGCTTGGAATCACATAATACTTAGCAAAAAAAAATTGAATGGTGAAAAGACTAGGGAGACTTCCCAAGGCCGACCACCTTGGAAGCCTCCCCAACACACTCCCCATCCACTCACGTGGGAAGTCAAATGTCCAAGGGCTGCCTTGGGGTTTGTTTCAAACAGAAGTGCTTCCTTTTCTTAAAATAAACCAAGACAAAGTTTTACCTTTTTAAACCAAATTCATTTATGAAATTTGCAGCAAGGAGACTTTTCAGCCCATGTCACGTGGGCCTAGGAAGGAGGTGGAAAAGTTAGTGGGAAGCCTTGGAAATGGGAATTAGGTGCAGATTTGGGGGGGAGAAGACTTAGTATAGTGTTAGGTAGATTTAGGGGAAAGGTAATTGTTTGAGAAAATTGCATTAATAAGGGAATGTCAAGTTGTTTTAGAATTAGAGTTTTTAGCTTAGTTGGTGCATAATTTTAATATTTATAAATGTAAGTTAGTCTAAATTCAAGTTAGCTTGTGAATAAGTAGAGGCAAAGTTCAAGGTTAGTAAGGGGTAAGTATTGTAAATGTAGTATGCAATTATGATCTTAGAAATAACGGTGAACTAAAGAGTGAATATATTGGTTTAGGAAAAATAAAAATTAAGTTAGAATGAAGCATTGTCAGGTAAGGTGGGAATGTATTTTACTAAATAGGATTACTAAGATTTATTTAATAAAATTATAAAGTAATTAAGACATAGAGTTTAGACATTTGATTTATAAGATAAATTTAGTAATTTGACCTAACTTATATATTGATACTAGTAAAGAGACGTGTATGTAAAATTAATAATAAAACAAAACAAAACAAAATAAAATAAAATAACAAATATAATAGATAATTAATATTTAGGGGCCAGTTGGAGCGACTATTTAGTAAATTTCTAAAATGGTCAAGCGGAAAAAGAAAAAGGATAATACATAAGAAGTTCATTAGGAGGATACTAATATACATTTAAAATGAGTATGAAAGATAAATAGAAGGGGGAGAAATGTATGAGGTAGAGCAATTTGTTTGAATGCATCACCTCCACACTCGTAAACCCGAGAACCTTTGCTTCTATGTCAATACAAAAAAATAAAAAGAAGTACATCAAGTATAGAAGTTTAAGTAATGAGATTTGATGGGATTAGTGGGTTCAATAAATAGTCAGGAGGTTGGAATAGTAGATGGTTATGATGATACTTATATATGTAAATTTTGCATTGTATTCGAGTAGAGTCCTAGGTATGTTCATAATAGAGCCTTAAAAGTATGTTTGAACATTATATGTTTACGTGTAATTTGAGTAAACTAGGTAAATCTTCTTCTTAAGTCCTCGGGTCTGAGTCATTTACATTGTTCCATAATTTAGCACTGTAATGTATAATTTTAATAAAATAAGGATACGAACTCTATCTGATGAACAATGGAGAACAAAGAAAACAATCATCTGATACCAAGTTATACATATGGTGAAATTGGTAGGCAGTGATATTATTGACAAATGAATGAACTTATCCTCATTAGGACAGATTCAAAAGGTACCATACAAAATTTACCCTACTATCATGGTCACATTTAAGGGAGGCAATCAATTCTCCGGTGATGTATTGGTAAAGGTTCTTACCACCTCGATTGATATTCTGAATAACTGTGGTTCTTAGAAAATGATCGACCATGACCAGTGAGTCTTCAAAAACTCGATACTTGCACACTTAGTCGTAACGGTCATACCTTTAAGATAACCTTAACCTAATGCCAATATGAACTTTTTAGTTGATTTTTTTTTTTTTTTAATTGTCATTGAAAATCTCAATTGTATAACTTAAATGTTGTCAAAAAAAATTTGCAGTTGTGTTCTTGCCCTATAAGTTTGGGCATGACACATCCAAATGAGGCACCAGAATGGAAATGGAAAATAATTTCCATGGATTTTGTGCAAGGATTACCTATGACACGGAATAGACACAATACCATTTTGGTAGTAGTAGATAGATTGACAAAAGTTGCTCATTTTATACTAGGAAATCTAACTGATGGAGCACCAGAAATTGTTCATAAATTCATAAAAGAAATTTTCAAATTACATGGAGTTCTAGAGAAATTATGTCAGATAGGGATGCTAGGATAACTGCCAGATTTTGGCAAACACTATTTTCAGCACTAGGTACTAAATTAAACATCAGTTCAGCTTATCATCCTAAGATAGATGGTCAAACAAAAAGAGTAAACCAGGTATTAGAAGATCTTTTAAGAGTTTATTGTATGGATTGGCAATATCAGTGGGAAACATATTTACCTTTGGTAAAAGTTGCTTATAACAATTCTTACCAATCCACCATTAAAACAGCCCCCTTTGAGGCTCTATATGGCCGCAAATGTGGAACTCCTATGAGTTGGAATTGATTGGAAGATAGAATTATTGTTGGGCCTCAAATGCTCAAGGAAATGGAAGAGCAGATAATCCAAATTCGTCAGAGATTGAAGGAAGCTAATGGCAGACAAAAAAGTTATGCAGATGCAAAAAGAACACCTAGGGAATTCTCAATCGGAGAAAAGGTACTATTAAGAGTAAAACCTCAGAAGAGTACTATCAAATTTGGTAAGAATGCCAAGTTAGCCCCAAGGTATGTGGGACCCTTTGAAATATTGGAAGTTGTGAACCCAGTAGCCTACAAAATTGCCTTACCACCAGCCCTTGCAAGGATGCATGATGTCTTCCATGTGTCATATCTTAAGAAATACATTACTCGTCATGATCATATAATTGATTGGAACCTAATGCAGGTGTAAGAACCAAGGGTGGAGAAAACAGAACCACTCAAAATACTCGAGGTGCGTAAGCTACGGTTACGAAATCGAGAGGTGACTCAATGCAAGGTCCAGTGGGATCAATATGCAGAGGATAATGCCACCTGAGAAGATTATCACAAAATCTTTCAAAAATACCCTCATCTTTTCTCCAAGGCTAGAACCTGAACATTTCTTTTCTTGAAATAATCTGAATAGATATTGTTTAAAGTTTTGTTGTGATATTCATCGGGGACAATGAAAAATTTAAGGGGGAGGGTATGTTACATCCCAAATTTTGACCTAATTTTAAATTGCTCATAGCCGTTGGATTTAACGAGTTTTTCTTTCATAATCATGTGACGTAGGTGGTTATTTATATCCGTTGAATTAACTGTTAATGAAGATGGTCATTAATAATTACTTGTTATATAATGTTTAACATTTGCTTGATTTTGGAATTATGGTTAATAATTAAAGTCTTTTAAATGTTTATATGAAAATTATTATGGAACTTGTTATTATGGTGGAAGTGTTTCACGGGTGATTGCAAGAGAAGATGACAGGGGAAAGCATTGCTTAACAAGATCAACAGAATGGGATATTAGCTTAGTTCAGTCATCAAGATTGACAGGTATGGCCTTAAATTGCCTTGGCAAGGACCTAGTGACTTGAACTTCAGGATACAATTGAAGGACCCGCATGAGCTATTAAATTAATAATGTAAGAAACATAAAATAATTTAATTAAAATATAATACGTACCTCAAAGGATTTTAAATGATCTTTCACCATATTATTATAATATATCCCTATGTACGTACACATAAATAAAAAATGAAGTGACACCATAATATTATTTTCTTATAATAAAATAATGTCACCTCACCAATATATCTACATGTACATAGACAATTCATAATATTCTTTTTTGAATTATAACCTTCAAACCTTCTTCCATTCTTTTTATTCTTTTTTTTCTTGTTTGAAACCGATTGAACACTTGGCACATTTACTTGGCGTCCAAGAACCAATACATTTCTTTTATGTTACAGCTTCTTGGAAGCCAAGGAGTCACATCACTCTTCTTATATTTTGAAGTCGAAGAGACGAAAGGCAGCACTCTATTCTTATTTTCCTACAACACCTGACTACCTTGTTCATGCTTATGATTTTTCTATGATCATTTCCGCCTTCTTCCACAACACCCAAGTACCTTCTTCTTAGTGTTGATATCCCTGCTAATACCAGTCTATACCATTACATTAATCCTTACCACAATTTGTTACCCACTCAGATATTCTACCGGAAATCATGAGTACTCTTATGTTGGGACTACATTAAATATTTTGCAAGTAAAGGTGTGGCGAGTAGCTGAGCGTTCAGCAAGACATCATTTCTGAATTTGTCCAGGTTATGTGGAATACCTGAATCCAATATTTCAAATTCAATTTTTCTTGAACAAATGGTGCAATAACATCAAATTACATAGCAGTAAGCTACAGTATTTATCATGATGATATCTTGTTTGATATTACAGAGTTGATCCTCTTTAAATTAGATTTGTTCATGGCAAGTAAAAGCCAACTAACCATGATATAAATCCATGAATCATTATGTCAATGGAGATTAGAGTTAAACAATAATTTCTGCAATCTTTAAGAATATTTTTCTCAAATCACAGATTGTGATAAGCTGGAATATATATATATATATCATGAAATTGTTGAGAATCAACGGACAAAGTTGACTGCTCTAAGATTCAGCACCTAGGACTCACCGGCTGTATAGCCATGGAAAAGGTGAAGAGGTGAAATGGAATCTGCAAATGACATAGAATAAAAGTCAGATTTAATGAATTAAAAACATTTTATTAAATAGCTCATGCCAGTCCGTATTGTTGTTTCTTGTTGTCAAGTTGAGCGGTGTTGATCAGGTCATTGTGATTGAACCCATTAGAAAACCTTGGCCAAGGTAGTTTAAAGGCATGTTTGCCATCTATTGATCACTTGATGCCAGTTATGCAGACATGTTCGTCCATAACTGTGCGAACATTCTAAACACCAAAATGCTCAGGCGGCTGGACTAAGAATATCCCAAGCCCGATCCTGCAGTAGGGAGGGTCTTTCTAATTCAATAGATTGTGTTGGGTATAAGTATGGTCCAAGGTTGAGAGGTTAAGCTTAAGTCAATGCTTCTCCTCTTACCGAAAGCCGAGGCTAGCACAACTAGCTAAAGACCCACCTAATAATACTTGTATGTTACCTTTTTTCTTCTTTCCGTTGTTAAGCATTTAGTTTACTTGTATGTAGAGAAAGATAGTTAATCATTAATCTAGTTATTTCAGTTCATCATTGATACAGCTATTTTCAGTTATTTGTTAATCTAGTTATTTTAGTTGATCATTGTTATAGTTATTTTCAGTTAATCGTTAATATAGTTATTTCAGTTGATCATTGATACAATTATTTTCAATTAATCGTTAATCTAATTATTTCAGTTGATCATGGTTATTTCAGTGAATCATTGATAGTTAAAACAATTAATGTTATATGAAAAGGAATTTGGTTATCTATTCAATGAATGTTGGGAAAATCTCTATATAAACCGTCTTTGTTTTTTAAATGAAAAACCGTTTGTTACACTTATGACCAGGACGTCACAAAATTTTCTATCCCGAGAGTTCGATGCAAGTGCACTCAAAGATTTCTAGATTCTTACGTACATAAGTGGAGCTGTTTGTTTGTAACCTACCAATAGTCTTGTAATGATCTAAGTCCATATTTTTAGGATACGTATAGGAGAGGGTTAATGAGATGTAGGAAATAGTTAGAACTGATTTCCAATTATAATATGTTTGTTACAGTCACCTTATATTATACTAAGGTAGTTAGAACTGATTTCCAATTATAATATGTTTGTTACAGTCACCTTATATTATACTAAGGGACCAGTTATGCAACATAGGGGACAAGAAAGGATGAACGAATCGTAATATCGATTTGTATAAGGATAATTTCAGAGTTTCGAGGTTATTATTGAGTCGAGATTATTTTTATTATTTGTCTGAGAGATTTCTACACTCTGTTCTGCATCAGACAGCCTTTCAAATATTTGATAGAATGTCTTTGCAAAAAATTTGTATTTCGTAATGTGTTTTGACTCAGAGGAACTCAGCAATTTCAAATTAGACTTTGCACTCCATCTGTTTGACAAAATGCATACGAGACATAATTGAAAATTTATAATCAACATAGGTAGGGGATCTTACAGCCATTTAATTCAGATTACAAGTCACTCCAATATCAGGTTACAATCTCTATCCATTTGACATCTGGGTATGCATACTTCCAACATTTTTTATTTTATCATCATGCCCTATTCCCCTAGAAAATAATGTTCCATAATTAGGCATCGATGGCTCCCATCCACATGGATGATCATAACAAGCTATCAACCTAGAGAGTCTCATAAATATTTTTCACCCTAGTGCAATATTTTTCACCCTAGTGCCAAAACTCTATACTGTGGGTTCTAAGTTAAATAATCTGTTAGAAAATACCTCCGCCATTCTTCTTTCAAATGAAGACAGTTCATTTTCTGATGTTTTAGAATATGCCCAGTTTCCCAATGAAAACATTACTCAGAAATAATGTGCATTTTTCAACATTTACTTGAATGCTTTTTCCACTTTTCTCCATTTTCACTCTCTAGAAAACTTCCTTCTCTATCATTTCAGAGTGCAAGTGAGTTCAAGATAAATCTCTGTCTAAAAAGTACTTGAGCTTAGGTTAATATCATATAAGTCACATGGAAGTATAAACATAGACAAAGTTTACCTCCAGTCCTGCATAAACAGCAACAAACAAAGCATATCCTGCTGGGCCATAACCTGATCCAAAAAGAATGAATTAGGTTAATATAATTCTCAATTCACCAAATCAAGAACAAAAACTGTAGATGAATCGGGTCAGAAAATGAGGCATTAAAGAGCTTTCTTTTTTATTTTAAAAATATTAATGGAAGTATCTCATGGAGGAATATTTGGTAATTATACATAAGAAATAGAGGAGAACTACATGAGGTGATTCTCATATTTTTCTTACCACAAAGACGGGAAAAATAGATAATCTTCTTACAAATAATATGACTAATCCTATCAATAATAGTACCAGTCATAATCGTCTACTTCTGCTTAACACTGGCTTAAGACTTGGAGATAAACATCCAGCATCCAAACACTTACATAAGATCTTTTAACAAATGATGATAACAATAACAAATTTTGGTAGTACTCCAGTTGTTACTAGCTTTATTCATAAACAACTAATTCAGCATCATATAAATTATTACTTTTATTTTTCTGTTAAAAGGCTTTGCAGCTTTCTTTGCTCATAAGCCTTAATGCGGGACATTCTATCCTGCCTTCCTCTGGCTAGGGAACCAAGGTCTGAGGGGAATTCTTTCCAGGTTCATGGTCTAAAAAATTCAAAGAATGATAATGTATTGGGTACAAGATTGAATTAAAAAATCAAGTACTATGAGTCCAACAGTGAAAAATTATACCAAATATATCTACGTTTGCAAATTAACAGAACCTAAGCAAAAGCATAATGCATATAAAATTTATTTAGGCATTCTAAAACCTCCAATTTTCTGATAATACTGAACATTGATAACCCTAGTGAAAGCTTTTTGTAAATGTACTCTCAAAAAACAGCTTCATTGAATGTCTTTAAATGGGGTTGATTAATGATCCATAAAAGTTTGGAAAATTTCACCAAAATAATCCCCAACATAAGGATTTCAAATTATCAACTCAGCAAAACACTTACCAAACTGAAATTTTGCTTTAATTTTCTCTACAATGTAATGTCCCCAATTTAGCGGGTTCCTGGAACCAGATTTGGTCGGTTCATCATCACAACCCTCGTGAGCTGACAGTGAATTTTGAGGGTCTCTGAGGTAGGCCTGCTATTTATAGCAAATCTAATTTTGGGCAATTGCTATTTTTGGCAGGGCAGTGGTGGCTCAGTTGGTCGTCATCTGCAGTTGATTGTGCATGCTGCATACTATTCTTTGAGTTCATATTTTATTGAGTTATTAATGAGGCTTTCATTATTATAAGGCACTTTATATTATCTCAAAAATTATAAAATGGAAGTGTGAAAATGAAGCCTCTTAAGTGATAAGTGTAGGGAAGAAGCTGATTTGCATAATTGTGATTATAAATATGACTCCAATTGTGGGGATTGATCGTGCAATGAATGTTTATTGCTTTGATAATTGCTGAGGCTTTTGAAGACTGAATTATTTCTCCATTCCATTGCTCAGGTATAGTGGAATTGGAATTTGAGTTCTGAGAATTGTTTTTGGTGACATCTTTACTGTATTTCCAGTGACTGGGAAGGCAAATTGAAGTGGAGAATTTGGAGATTGAAGTGTCTGATTTAGAGTGCCATTCATATCTCTTGTTGGTGTGAATTTCTCTGTGATTTAATGTTTGTTTAATCTGCTTTCAAACGCCTAAAATCTCCGCTGTTAGGCATCACTCTTCCTGCAAAAAAACTGGTGCATATTTACAAAAATGTAAATGCAAATACTTCCTACAAATTGGCATAGCTTTTCCAAGGGTTTCAGGGAGGCATTTGAATCCAAATCGCCCTGGCTGTTTGATGCCTGGATTGGATGAATATCCTTGCAAACTTGAACGCCATTATTGGCATGGGTTTCTACTGCTGAGGGTACCTGTATAGGTCGGATGTGTGAACCAACACCACTGGCTGGGCATTGAGCATTAGGCTGCAATTGGGACTCAGGAAAAATGGTGTTTAGCCTGATATGATTTCGACTGCACAAACAAGCATCAGGTTCTATCAATATTTAATTGTAATTTTTCCTTACTCTTGAAAGCATGAGTTTAGTAATTTAATTAATTTGCAAGTACTTCAAAATTTCAGAAGTAGGTCTGGAATGTCATTTGTTTATTTCAAAATTTTCATTTCATATCAGTATTTCATTTCAAATTCATATTCCAAAAAAACACAAAAAAGGTGAAAAAGAACAAATATCCGCAGAAAAAAAATTCATCTCTCAGCATTGACAGTTGGAGCCAGCTTGGGCTGTTTACATGCAAATTCAGTACAGTGGGAACAACAAGCAATTTGCATTTAAACAGTAGCAACAAGACTTGAAAACAGAGGTACAACTATAGAAGCCTGTAAATGGGGAAAACATCTCCAGAAAAGTCTGTAAGAACTCCTCATCCCACTAATTTCAAGCAAAGATGCATAGATATGGATATGGATATGGATATGGCTACAATTACTGGTATGGTTTCAGATATGGATATGGTAATTTTTTAACACCCGAAATATGGATATGATTGGATACAACATCCATAAAAAACAAATACACACATTTAACACAATTTCTAAATTATTATAGAACATTTTCATTACTTTAAAACCAATATAGTTATATAATTGCTAAATACATAATTATAAGCTGATTTAAATATTAAAACATAGTTGAAAATATCGGCAATATATCACCAATCGTGCGGTATATCGCCAAAAACTTTAGCCCCCGATTAAATAGTGCAACTAATCACTTTCAAGAATATGAAAAAAATGCAGTGATATAAACATTAAGACATTGCCATTAACCACAAGTTTTGCAGGTAAAATTTGGTCTATCATGTCAATGAAAAAAAATTAAAAATTTGTTTAAGTCAACAAACAATTTTTAATAGCTGGCTGTTGCGTTTTTCAAAGTTATTTGTTCTGAGGGTCGGGGTTTTGAGAAAAAGCAAGGAATCATTCTAAGATTTGTCTCTCTGAGAGCTAGCAGTTTATTCAATAGTGTCATTGCTCTCAGAATCTAAGAGTTTAGTCACGCGCCCAGCTCACGTTTCCTTCACAGGCCAAGGCATTTGCCATAGTGCATGAGGCATTTATCGGATTTTTATGGATGGTTTAGACGTTAGTATTATGATTTTTTTTCTATGCAATATTACAATATATTATAAACTTATTAAGTCCAAATATTTATGACTTTAAAAGTATTATTAAGTTCAAATATTTATGAATTTATATTAAGATTTATCGTAAATTAATTTATTTGTTCTGTATATAAATTTATACATATTTGAACATATTAATAAACTTATATATTTTGTGACCATAATAAATTAATCATAGGATAATACAGTATTAATCAGTTTATACATCATAAATTTATTTTTATTGGTTTATAAATTTTTTGAATATAGATTAATATTGTATGTGTGGTTTTAAGAAATTATATATTTTCAAATGTTCAATAAAAGTGCCAGTTTATTGCTGAAATGTTTTGCCCAGATTTTGTAGGTTCCAAGATTTCTAAAAAAATTAGGTCCGTTGAGATATTGTAGAAACTGAGTTTTTCAACTATGGTTTAAAATATTCAAAAAAATGGTAGAGTTAATTTGGAAGATAACCCAAAAATATGGGTAGATGAAATAGGAAAATATTTCATTTATCTTCCTCATTTTGTAATATCCCTTTCCGGATATTTTACTAAAAACCTTTGATACGAACTTGCAAATTTAAAACCGAAAAGAAAACCAACATCTGATATAAATTCCAAAACTTTAATCAATTTGTAATCAGCAGATTTGCATACAAGAAAACTCAAGAAAGTTTGTTTATTTCCTCCAATATTCAGAAATACATAAATAAACCAGTAATTAATCACCAATAGTTGCCAAATAACATTACTGTATTATACAACAGCAATACAATAACACGCAACAATCCAGCAAATCAAATCTTACAAACAAAAATAACAGTCAAATTGGCAATGTAGATAAACCCTGTAAGAAGGCTAGGTTTGTGTCCAACCTTCAAATGCTTCTTCAAGGGTTTGCGTCCTCGAAGAAATAACCAGCAACTGTTTCCAGCTCCCAAATTAATATTTGTTTTAAATGTTATAATCTTCATATATCTCCTCTCTCATGTGGAGCTTGTTGTACCTTTATCACTTTTCCCAATGTAATGCATGCTCATTCAAGCAATGTGGAATAAAGCACCTTTTTGTCCTTTAGTCACTTAAGTGAACATAGTACCTTTTTAAATAAAGTGACAAGTTAAATGAACTTTAATAGTCACTTAGTCAGTAAACCATATAGTCATCAGACATTAAAATAACTGACCAAATGAACTCTGATAAGCATGTGCAATAGCTCATTGGAAAGCTCACAGCGAAACGCTTCCAACTCAGCACTAAGGTACCAAAAATACTGAGCTCTGATTACTTACTAAAAATAGTAAGCATCTGGACAACCTGCCAAAACTGCTCTGATGGATCTGGAAATAGAAATGTCTACGCCAAAACTTGAACTGAACCCTGAAAAGAACCTTCTCGCCCCCGAAACCTAGGCAAAGTGAGCCGGCAACACTAAATTATAATGTCCCAGAAAAAGGGGACATTACAAAGCCTCCCTTCTCAAAGATTGCTTGCCCTCAAGCAATCTGCTCATACCTGCAGAAATCAAATACTAGGATCCCATACTCGCATCAAGAATGAGGTTCTACTCCTCAGTAGATGTCCCCCGACATGCATCTTCCCAAACTCAGAATGGTGAAATAGTACAATAGGAATCAATGTGCCAAATAACTGAATGCCAGGATCCCAAGTGAGGACTCGTGCGCTGTCTGAGATACCACTGACCAATTCCTGTAATATCTGTACCACTGTATCACTTTACCACTCCTGTAATATCTATTCCAATGTCAATGATAGCTCCGGCCAATCCAACTCCACCACCATATCACTCTAGTGAAAAAGGAGTAATCCTAATCTCTAGAACTCTAATATGTCAGAAAGTTGAAACACACATATCACAATCATGTGACTGTGTAGCAACATAGCATAATCTACCAGATGTAAGATACTAATAACACCTGGATTCCCGACTACCCAAGCAAAATGATCTTGGGTAAATGAAAGAGTGGTTGGTGAATCACCAGCATCATGAGTGCTAACACTGCCTTCAATACCCTGTTGAATAAAAAATGTAGACACCTCATATGGAACGTAGGGTAATGTGTGATCTCTCCACTCACCTGCAAATAACTCGTTGACCCTGGAAGGCCAAATAGAATCAGTGAATATATTACCAACATACATAGGCAAATCACTGATAGTAGAAATATACCAACAAGAAAAATCACCAATCAACAAGTAGGTCGTGGCCATCTCGTAAGGGCTAGGTGATAAATCTCTGGGTAAGCTGAAAAATTCCTAAGCGCATACGAAGGATAAATCTGAACTTCCTACCCCACCATAAGTACTCTCGCTTATATCTAAGTCTTCGTAAGAGAATGGTTCACCATTAATTGACATCTTTAAATTATCCTCACTTGTTGTATCACTAACCATGTGCTCATGTGGAGATGTACAGTTGCTGTCATAAAAATCAGAATTTTCAAACTCATCAACTTGTTGATCCATAGAATTTTTCTCACCATAAAAGGTCTCAAACGGGGAACACGTGATTAAATCACATTGTTTGCCTTCACATCTACCCACTTTATGAATTCCTTCAATGATTTCTGTGATTTCTTATGCCCTTGAACCCCGGTTAACTTCTTCATAAGTGGCTGCCCCATGTGTTTGATTTTCAACTTTGTAGATGGAAAAATGTGTTAAGCTCAATTGAAAGCATAGCTCATCTACCTCACTCTCCTTGTCTCTTCCAAATTTTATTGCTAGATCTCTGTCCATTAATAGCTGCAAGTACTCATATTTTATCATTTTCAACGTTTCAAAGATAGTATGTAAAAGAGGGCTTGTGACACCACATACATTCCCATGCCTCTCTTCTTTCACAATCTTTTGTATGAGATCCTTAATCAAATTGGAAGAATCATCTATCCTTGTCAACACTTGGACAATCTCATTGACTAAAAGCATATCCAATAAGTCAAGGAGTGATAATGGTTTTTGACCATCTCCTTCAAACACAAGTGGGTTGTTCTCTATAGAATTTTCGAATTTTTCATCACCTAGGGGAACAACATTTTCAGATATGTTCTCCAACTCAATGCATGCTATATCATCTATCCTGCCAACATTGCGGTCCATTTGCTCCTCCTCAAAACTTGACATAATTTTCAGCCTAGTATCACCATAAAATTTATCCAAGTTAATTTTCATTTCACCAAATAGGATGTTGGTATTTTTCATGTCTAAACAAGATGGGGAGTTCCCAACGTTGGCGGGTGGGTCGACTCTTCTATCTAGGCCATCAACATGCTCATCAGAAGGACTAGTGTAAGCAACTCCATAAGATATTTTTGTCTCCCCATAACCTATTAGTATACTTGTGTCATTATTAATGCTACCATCCATTTGATTGATATCAGCCCTATGCAAATTTTTGTAACTGTCCTTTGCAAGGAGATCTCAAGCCAATGCATGGTGTTTGTTTCTCATCATATCCATCTTGTTTTGCAGCTCTAGCTGAAAGTCCACATAATTAATGAAAGGAAATTCTTTTTGAAGCTTTGACAGAAATTTGTTATAATCATCGTACAGTCTCCTTACTTCGGTCCTAATATCGAGTTGGAAATCTCGTCCCACTTCTTCTATCATGTAGCTTGTCAAGTATCTAAAATGGACCCAATCCTGTTTCATATGTTCTACTTGTAGGCTTACTTTTGCAAACTACACCTTGAAGCTAGAAACAAACTTTTAGAATGTTATATTACCACTCTACTAATTCTGACCATGCAGTTCTGATTTTAAACTGGGGTATTTCGTCAAACAATTAACATACAATCTCTAATACCACTATATATGTTCCTGTATTCTGAAAATCTGCAACTGTTAGAAAGGAAGTTGTGTCTTCTAGTATATCAGTCTGGTTTTATTGGTAAGCTTAGGAAGCTCCACATCAAATCGATCTCGCTGTTCTAATATTATTGTTCTCAAACTTTGGTGTTCAATAATATCTATTATAACACATATATTCCCCGAGTTTGTTATTCATAACGACAGTGAAATGACTAATTTTTCTTGCATAGCAATGCCAGAGACCCCTTTTTTCTATAGGAGGATATGAACCATCTATTCATTCCTTTCAAAACAAAAGGCAATAGAAAGGACTTGCTCAGCAAAAAAGATCATATCAAATTGGTGGAGAAGAGAGAAAAAGGGCTTCTTTCAAGGTCTTCATTCTCGTAAATTCCTCTTCTCAGATCATAGAACAAAAAACGTTGATCAGCAGTAACACACAAAACTCCTTGAGCCAAGGGTTGGAGGACAGCAAGTATAAAACCTCCCTTTAATTCATCTTCATTAGAACTAATAATTGCATCTGAAGACTTCTGCTCATGTAGGCATATGGCACCTACAGAAAACCATATGCAAATAATGCCACGTTCCCCAATAGCAAGAAAGTTCACTGGATATACTTCACTATTCTTTTCCTTTTTACGTGATAATTGCTCTCAGCTCAGGCCAGACACCAACTTCAATACACTTGGAATTATACACACGATTTCTAATGGTTCATATGTTAGTAAGTTGTGAAAGCCTGTTCTCCAATTCCACTTCTATTTCAGTTGGTCCCTCCCATGTTTCAGTAGTTCTCTCTATATTTTCTTCTAGTTGTTTCACCTTGACTTGCACTTGCTCAATTTTCTCACATAAACTTAACAAATTTTCAACAAATCCTTCTAGCTCCAGCTGAATTTCTTTTTGAAATATCAACCTAAGCAGAACCTGCTAGCTTATGGTGTAGAAGTGTCGCCTTTCTCACAAGCTCTACCTAAGCTACCTCTTCTAACTCTATCTCTTGCCACTGTCATAAACTCTCTGAATGGTTTGATTTAACTATTTGCTAATACTACAATAATTTCATCAAATAGTTAGACATAACCATAACATGTAAATATCTTTACCAGTTATTCAATTTAATATTCAAGAAGTTGTTAGCCGATTGGATGGTTTCAGCAGTATTTTGTATTCTGTAGCCGACGGACCGGTGGTGTTTCTGTATTCTGTAGCCAACGGTCCGGTGGTGTTTCTGTATTCTGTAACCGACAGTCCGGCGGTGTTTCTGTATTCTGTAGCCGACGGTCTGGCGGTGTTTTTGGCTGACGGTCCGGCAGTGTTTCTATATTCTGTAGCCGACGGTCCGGCAGTGTCTCTGTATTCTGTAGCCGACGGTCCGGCGATGTTTCGGTATTCTGTAGCCGACGGTCCGGCGGTAAATAGTTTGTAACGAATAGAATAATTGTGGCCGACGGACTCTTTCGGGAAGGTTCGGCAGTAGTATTTATATCCCGTCTGGGATTATTGTAAAGCATCATTCATCTACGATTGCGAATATAATTCTGCTATTTTGTTCCATTGTCTGTATGCGTTCATTTTCTTTACCTCTACGGTAAACATTTGGCGTCGTTGCCTTATGAATCTGGAAGGTGGGAGGAATGAAGATTAATGCCAAATCAGCTTAACAAGGATTGGAATAAGGCGAAGGGAAAAGATGGAATCCGTATTGCACAAGAGAATCTAATTCTGGCACAGCAAGCCGAACGCCAACAGAGATTCCAGAAGATTGCCGACGGAAACCGAAGTGCGGAGGAATTACTGGAGGAGACTCGGCAGCGAGTGGAATAGGTGTAAGAAGCACGGGAGGAGTTCTTGACTTTGTGTTCGCCGAGGGAAGAAAATTCAGACGGAAGAGCATCAACTCGCACGGCTCGCAGTGCCGACAGAGCACGAGCGTGGAGTGACCTCTTCGTCCAGGATAAACTTCCGCGGGAACAATTTCGAAGGATCCTTCGTCTTCACCAAGGTTCGCAACTGTCGACACCTCCAGTGTGGGAGTGCAGACTGCCGGTGTGGGAGTGCAAACCTCCGGTGTGGGAGACCAGTCCGCCGGTGTGGGAGTACAGACTGTCGGTGTGGGAGTTCAGACTGCCGGTGTAGGAGTGCCAACCGCCGGTGTGGGAGTGCCGACCAGTGTAGGAGTGCAGACCTCCAGAGTTATGGCGGGACCCAAAGAAAAGCTGCCGAAATTTGAAGGCGATGGTACAACCGACCCCCTTCGACATTGTAAGACATATGAGACGATCTGGCGGGCAAATGGAATCACAGATACCGACGAATGGGTCAGGCAATTTCTGGCAACACTACGAGGTGTCGCGATTGATTGGTTTTCGGATATGGATCCGCAGAAGCTGGATACATGGGATAACATTAAAAAGGAGTTCTTGGCGGAATTTAAACTCTTGCGGGATGATAATGAAATTGTAGCAAAAATTTTCAATACCAAGCAAGGGAAGCACGAAACTGTCCGTGTCTACGCCAGGAGATTGAAAGACTTAATAAACAAAATGAAAAGCAAGCCAGCGGACGGATTGCAGAAAAGATGGTTTGTGGACGGCCTACGCTCGAAGTTGCGGAGGAAAATGAAAATTGTCCCACCGTCATCATATGTGGATGCGTATAACAGAGCACTGGACCTTGAAAGTGAACAGAAGACAAAGAAGAAGAAAATTAGCTCCTCTGATTCTGATGACGACAAGCCTGCCGGAGATGATAGTAGCGACGACGAAGGTAGTAGCAAAAAGGTTCGTGCCTTACAGAAGGATATGGTTCGAATGATGAAGGAGTTTAAAAACATGCAGAAGGAGCCAAAAGGTAGTGAACTGTGGTGCACGGAATGTAAGACCGACGGTCATACTAAGGGATCGTGTCCGAAGAACCAATTCTGTGACATCTGTCAGATCATGGGCCATTCGACAAAGGACTGTCCCTTTAACATGAAGACTAGAGGATCTCCGCAGGTGTTTCTCACACAGGAGGCTTCCCCGTCGGGTAGTAGCGGAAACACAAATACTGCCGGTGCTACATCCGGAGGATACAGGAATAATAACTGAGGGCAAAATAATAACAATAATAACAATAATAATGGGAGCCGAAGTCAAACTCAGTATGATGCAAACGGACGGCCGAGCGTGTAAATTGTGGGGTCATTTTGCGCGGGATTGTACAGTGGCAAACACACCGAAATTATTATGCAGATGGTGCAGAGCTGGCGATCACAAAGATTCCAAGTGTCCAAAGGCTGGAGTAAACTTGATCACTATTGGCACGGATGTAGAGGAGGTTCTGGCAATTACACGGAGGCAAGTGGAGGAAAAGAGAAAAGTGGGGGAAGCGCAGGCGGACATTGCAAAGGCATCGTCGGCAGGGACATCTCAGTTGAAGGACATCACCGGCACCTTGGCAAAGACCTTCGCAAAACAAAACATTGTACGGCAAATCTTACAAACGGAGATATCGGTAAAGATAAGTGACCTCCTTCTCACAATGCCCCAATTACAGACGGCCATTTTGAATCATACACCATTTTCGAAAGCACCGGAGGACACAGGAAGGAATAGTAGGGAAGTGATGACAACAGACCCAATGCTGCTGGCACTCACCTCCGGACGACATCCGGCGGTCGTCGAGATGGGGATTTTGGGAAATGTTTTGACAGAGACAATTGTGGACGGAGGGTCCGGCGTGAATGTCTTATCGGACGATACTTGGAAGAAGTTGGGAAAGCCGAAGCTGTGGCCACCTGCATTTCAGTTGCTCACGGCAGACCAACATGGAATCAAACCGTTGGGAATTCTGAAAGTGCAATCGGTAACAATTGGTACGCAACCATTTTTATTGGATTTTGTGGTCATTCCATTAAAAAGAAAAGGCTATGATGCTATTCTGGGACGAGATTGGTTGGTGCAAGCAAAAGTAAAACATGATTGGAAACACAATACCCTATCAATGGAGCGCGGAGGCAAAAGATTCATAATTGACCTGCACACGCAAATGGTTGACGAGGAGCCAACATTGTCAGATTCTAACAGTGAAGGCGAGAGTGATGATGAAGGAAAGAGGAGAATGGAACCGGATGAAAAAGGAGTATTGAGACTTGACGGAGGATCGAATGACGATGACCTGGACTCGGTGAATGGCCTTTACCACTGGCAGATAGAAGACTACGAACTCTTTCCGAGTTGTAATATGCTAAGGGTCGACGAAGATGAGAAAAAGGAGGAAAAGGAATGTCCAGAGGAATGCAGGGAAGTGGAAGAAGGAAAAGCTGCCATGGCTGAAGCTGAGGGGAAGAACATACAGTCTGAACACAGAAAAACGAAAAATCCCACTGTCCGGTACATGGTGAATGGACCGCGCGGAAAGAAAAGGTTACACCGCAGCATAAAATTAGTGGAAGGGCACCGACAGCAAGGAAATAATCCAGTTGCGCGACGATCGCAGGCACAGTGGGCAACGGGGGTGGCACAAAACAAACGTAAGGCGTACGACGGTCAGAATGAAATCAAAGTGGAAAAGTTTAAGGGCAGATGGGTTGGACCATATCAGATTCGGAAGGTCGGCGACAATGGAGCGATCAAATTATCAACTTTGGACGGGCAGACGATACCTCCGGCAGTCAACAGATCCAAATTCAAAATATATGGTGCCAGGAAGACTCCGTCGCTGTCACAGGATGGCCAGCTGACTCCGTCATCGTTGCAGAATGGCGACGCCTGGAGGCAAAATGGAGGTACCTCTGTTATTTGATTTCTTTTGGAAAAAAAAAAAAAACCGACTGGAAGTCCTGCAGGCCCCGCGGACAGGAAGGCCCACGGACTGAAAGTCCCGCGGATAGGAAGGCCCGCGGACTAAAAGTCCCCCGGGCAACTGCCTATCCGCGAGCACTTAAAGTCCCGCGGGTCCGCAGGCAAGAGACCCCCGCGGAGTGTAAAGCCCCACAGCATATTTACTCCGGCAGAGAAAGGAGGAAGACTGACAGCATAAGTTCCTCCGGCAAAAAAAAAAAAGAGAGCCCCCGCGGGCATTATATTTTATAAAATCCTTGCCATTAACCGCCAGTGAAAGAATAGTCCGCGGGTAAGGAAACAAAGCCCGCAAGTAGGAGAAGAATGGGCCGCGGGGAGGAGAACATAGACTGCAAGAAAGGAAAGAAAGGCCGCGGGGAGGACAGGAAGGCCGTGGGTGACGACAGGAAGGTCGCGGGTGAGGATAGAAAGGCCGTGGAGCATGGTTCGAAATGCGAATGATGCGGTTGCAAGAATTCAAATACCAGAAAAAGGAGGGACAATCACACACAGCTGTTGGCAAGTATTGGTTTAATTGGCAGCACTGTTGATTAAGATTTCTCTTCTCCTCTTCCGCGGGCTAAGATTTTTTTATAACGGACGGAGGAAACAAAATAAGAAGAAATAAGTCATTGTTGCATGGAGTCAGCAAGGAAGCGAAAGCCGTGGAAGAGTCAATTGGCGGCAAATATGGAGAAGAATTTATGTGTGCAGAGGGATTTGTGGTGGATTGTAGAGGAAGCAGTAAATTAAAAGAAAAATTTAAAAAAAAAAAAAAACGACAACAGAATCAAGTTGTTCAGAATGAGTGACAGATGATGCCAAAGGGAAGGGGACGCATCCGTGGTTGCCAGAAAGAGTGCAGAATCGGCAGAAAATGACAAAAATGGTGTGATCCGTGCATTTCTGTGTGGGTTGCGAAGTGTTAATTTGGTCTTGGCAGCGAGGGCCGCTGCCCCTCGACCCCGCCCTGTACTGCGACAGGTAGCGCACCCGGGGCGCTGCCCCTCGACCCCGCCGGGGGCGTGGCCCCCTGGACCCCCAGTCGTGGCGGATATCAGTCGTGGGAATCTGACTAGTTGAGAAGAGTTGAAGTTGTTGCAGGCATGGACTTTCTGTGTACCAGAGGCAGTGAGAGCAGGTGTTGGCTGTGAGGCTGTCTTGGTGGATGCGTAGAGAGCTCGGGAGGAGCTGATCATCCAGTTGGAGGCAGTGCAATGACACTTGGCTCAGGGTACCGAGGAATTGAAAACAGAGAAAGCAGCACAGGTGGCTATCAAGGTCAGCTTGAGGAGACAATGTTGTGTTAGCAGAGGCTATAGGCACGGGACGAAGGTGACAGTAATGTGTCGGAAGCAGATTTCTCTTGTTGTAGTCACTCTGTAAATGTATTATTTGTTAATTTGTCTCAGATATTGTCAGTCGTCAGGAGACGACTTTTCTTTTTGGGGGGATGGTGTTAGCCGACTGGATGGTTTCGGCGGTATTTTGTATTCTGTAGCCGACAAACCGGTGGTGTTTTTGTATTCTGTAGCCAACGGTCCAGTGGTGTTTCTGTATTCTGTAACCGACAGTCCGGCGGTGTTTCTGTATTCTGTAGCCGACGGTCCGGCGATGTTTCTGTATTCTGTAGCCGACGGTCCGGCGGTGTTTCTGTATTCTGTAGCCAACGGTCCGGCGGTGTTTCTGACCAACGATCCGGCGGTGTTTCTATATTTTGTAGCCCACGATCCAGCGGTGTCTCTGTATTCTGTAGCCGACGGTCTGGCGATGTTTCGGTATTCTGTAGCCGACGATCCGGCGGTAAATAGTTTGTAACGGATAGAATAATTGTGGCCACCGGACTCCTTCGAGAAGGTTCGGCAGTAGTATTTATATCCCGTCTGGGATCATTGTAAAGCATCATTCATCTACGATTGCGAATATAATTCTGCTATTCTGTTCCATTGTCTGTATGCGTTCATTTTCTTTACCTATACGGTAAACAGAAGTTTACTGCCAAGAAATCATAAACCCATGAATGTATATACTAGCAATCGGCGACAGATGTAGCTCCTCCAAGTTGACCTGTGTAACATCTCACTAGGCAATGCTGATCATAACCACGCCGAATGTCTTCCAGTTCTCTTTGTAAATGCCTCAATATCTGGTATAACCAAACCACATTTACACTAGCAATTCCTTTCACATGTCCGATTCTTTGACTATAGATATATATATATATATATATATATATATATGTGTGTGTGTGTAAATAATCTGGAGTGATTTTAATGGCAGGTTCTGAGATTTTTTTTAATTTTGTTTCCCCACTAAGTAATTTTATCGAACAATTGGCTGAGCGTTCACCATGACACCAAATACTGAATAACCCAATAGTTCTACTAGTGGAAAATACTGTCTTGGAAGATATTCCGGATGGTGAGCAGATTCCCTATACGATTGGCCAAACCCACCTCTTTGCACAATGCCCATTCCCGATTTTTATGAGCAGTCCCGACTAGAGATACCTGCGAGTAGCAGTGGCTCTGGCCACACCCGCGTGTGGACATTATTTTTTCTGTTAGCTTAGACTGGGTTGCTACGGATGAAAGGGTCGAACTTCCAATCACGTCTTCACACACCAAACACCGCGGTTGCTCCCGAAAAACTCTCTCTTCTAATTTGGCGGACTACAGAAAACCTAGGACCCATGACGTAGTTCCTTCTGAGACTTCCAACGAGAATGAAGGCCAACGTGCGTTGAAGTTACCAGGAGGTCATCTGCTGTCTAAATGAGACTTAGGCACCATATAACAACATTATCACCTCTGTGGTGTTCTCTTGCACTAATGTGAAAACATATACCAATTCCTGTATGCAAAGCCTCTGCGATTTAATGCAAATACTATTTACCATACTGGTAAAGTAAATGAACGCATACAAACAATGAACACGAATAGCAGAATTATATTCGCAATAGTAGATTATTGATGATTTACAATGATCCCAAACGGGCTATAAATACTACCGCCGAACCTTCCCGAAGAAGTCCGTCGGCCACGATTATTCTATCCGCTACAAATTATTTACTGCCGGACCGTCGGCTACAGAATACCGAAACACCACCGGACCGTCGGCTACAGAATACAAAACACCGCCGGACCGTCGACTACAGAATACAAAAACACCGCCGGACCGTCAGCTACAGAATACAGAAACACCGCCGAACTGTCCGCTACAGAATACAGAACACCGCCGGACCGTCGGCTACAAAATACAGAAACACCGTCGGACCGTCGGCTACAAAATACAGAAACACCGTCGGACCGTCGGCTACAGAATACCGAAACACCCCGGACCGTCGGCTACAGAATACCGAAACACCGCCGGACCGTCAGCTACAGAATACAAAACACCGCCGGACCGTCAGCTACAGAATACAGAAACACCGCCGGAACCATCCAATCGGCTAACAAATACCCTTTGCGAAAATACCTCTAAGATTGAAAGCAAATACCTCTACAAAATACTTCTGCGATTGTTAGATAGTTCAATGTGGTTTACCTCCAGACATTTAGGTTCATAAAGACCCTTCCTATTTGCCAATTTTCCTGCCCAATGCTCTTCAATATTTGAATGAAGGAAGATGGGGTAACGTCCAACTCCTTCAATTTTTTCCAGACTTGAGGGGTTTCGTCCTCACAGTCTTAGACCAGTCACATCAAAGCAACCAAAACTTGGAACTCTTTCTTTTTATAAATTCTCGTGTTGCATGATTCCACGGGATGGCAGGATTCTTGGCTCTGATACCACTATAATATCCCTTTCCGGATATTTTACTAAAAACCCTTGATACAAACTTGCAGATTTAAAACCGAAAAGAAAACCAACATTTGATACAAATTCCAAAACTTTAATCAATTTGTAATCAGCAGATGTGCATACAAAAAAACTCAAGAAAGTTTGTTTATTTCCTCCAATATTCAGAAATACATAAATAAACCAGTAATTAATCACCAGTGGTTGCCAAATAACCTTACTATATTATACAACAGCAATACAATAACACACAACAATCCAGCAAATCCAATCTTACAAACAGAAATAACAGTCAGATTGGTAATGTAGATAAAACCTATAAGAAGGCTAGGTTTGCGTCCAACTTTCAAATGCTTCTTCAAGGGTTTGTGTCCTCGAAGAAATAACCAGCAACTGTTTCCAGCTCCCAAATTAATATTTCTTTTAAATATTATAATCTTCATATATCTCCTATCTCATGTGGAGCTTGTTGTACCTTTATCACTTTTCCCAATGTGATGCATGCTCATTCAAGCAATGTGGGATAAAGCACCTTTTTGTCCTTTAGTCACTTAAGTGAACATAGTACCTTTTTAAATAAAGTGACAAGTTAAATGAACTTTAATAGTCACTTACTCAGTAAACCATATAGTCATCAAGCATTAAAATAACTGACCAGATGAACTCTAATAAGCATGTGCAATAGCTCGTTAAAAAGCTCTCGACGAGACACTTCCAACCCAGCACTGAGGTACCGAAAATTCTGACCTCTAATTACTTACTAAAAGTAGTAAGCATCTAGACAACTTGCCAAAACTACTCTGATGGGTCTAGAACTGGAAATGTCTAGGCAAAAACACGAACTGAACCCCGAAAAGAACCTTCTCGCCCCCGAAACCTAGGCGAAGTGAGCCGGCAACATTGAATTATAATGTCCCAAAAAAAGGGGATATTACACATTTGATAAAGGTTTTTGTTTATACCAACTAAAAAAAGTTGCATGATTGACGATTGTTTTAAATTAAGGAAGATTTCTGTCAAAATTTTAAAAAATCAAATCACATTGTCTTTGGTACCATAGTTCAAAATATATTGTTATCAGCGACTTGTCATGAAGGAGGAAAAAAAAGGGCAAAATATCAAGAACTTAAAAAATTGTTTGAATTTAATTGGAAAGGCATTTTTTTGCAAAATTCAATGAGGAAATGCATCTAATGAGCAAACAAAATAAACAAACTGATTCTAGATAAATTTAAATGCAAAAAGGGTACAAACTGGTATCCTCGTGTGGAATGTTGATGGTTGGTATCTGTAGCCTGATAGTCTAAACTCTAGAGCAAACTAAAAATAGAAAATTGCCTTTGTAAAACTATAACTAAATAGAACATCAAAATAGTCTATATTGTCCTCTTCCCTTTCCCAATCTAATAAAAACTACCAGAGGGGGAGAAGATCTAGTCCTAGAAGACCATTGTAGTTGTGACCCCTCAATCTGTAGAACTGGTTGTGACTCGACCTCCATCCTACATGTAGATGATGTTAACACTAGAAATGACTTCTCCTCATAATCCTCAACCTGCTCATCCTTCTGAATGTCATCCAATCCCACAGTGAATCCACCCTCCATAGCTTGCCTCTCCATATTGTATATCTCATCCTTTATAACTAACGGAGGCCACTCCTATGATGTCCTATTACATTAAGGATCTATGTTATCCAAATCAAGTGCACCAACTAGTATTTCCTCTGCCTTTCTTACATGCAACTGAAGGTTATTTTACACAATGAAATGATCATTGAGGTGTTTGTGTGCTACATTTAGGTGTTTTTGTGCTTACATGTTCCTCTTCTTTGTGTGGATGGCCTCAAACAAAAAGGTGTTAACATTTGAAATTTTCAAGAAAATATGAAATTTTTCAGAAGACTATGAAAGATTTACAAAAATTGCTAAAAAATGGTGTCAAATCTTGTTCATTATGCTCTAAAACAATTTAGAGTACATCATAAATGCTATCATAGAATTTCTCTAAATTTAGATGCAACAAAGACAAGACAATGATTTATTTTTTAAAGGTGCAAACCTACTTGTGAGTCTGATTTTGCTTCTAAAACTTCTTCAAATCCCCAAAACAATTCTCTAAATCGCAGCAAATCATCTTTCTTTTCCTTGGAAACTTAAATTTCTCCCCAAAACAGCAGTTGGCAACTCTAAAAATATAAAATGAAGTTCATTTGGGGTGGGAGTCAATATTAGCAGACAACAGTCGATAACTAAACAACTTGTCATTTTATCGAACATAAGTTGTAATTTCATCTGCGATAAGTTCACAACTTATAGGCGATAAAGTTGTGTATTTTATTGTAGAGCTCAATTATCGTGATAAAGCATTTAATAGTCAACATATTCTACGAAGTTTAATCTATATTTATTACAACCAAAAAATTAAGGATTTTTTGGCACATGTGGGTAGGGAATCTAAGTGTATCCATGTCATATTATATTTGTATGCAGCATGGACATCAAGATGCGCATGCCCAAGGAGGGGAAGAGGAGTTTCTGGCTACTCTGATTTCAAATCAATGACAAGTATGTATCTTGCCTCTACGATGAATTGTAACTCATATATCAAGCACAACAAGCTCCTACACCTGTATGTGGTTGCAACTCCATGGAAAACCTGTGTTCTTCACCTGCAACTGTTAAAAATGAACATATAGAAGTATAGAATGACAGATGGGATTCCACGCTTACACTAGACAAACCTTGTTCTGTTATGGTCCTTTAGAGTCCGCCTTGGACTGCAAAAGCCATTTCAAATGCTCAGAACTGAAAGAGACTGCAAAAACTCTTCAATTTCTGCACAGAGCAAAACAACCACTTCACCGTGATTGATGGTTATGAATTCACCTGGTCAATCATGAATACCTTTTAGCATACTACCTGGTGAAAACCAGCACTTTGGTCCACACAAAAAACTGTTCCATTTCTGCACATGTTTCTCTGGCCACTGACTTCTCTAGTGGGATGTTTTGGAACATAACAAATTTGGCTTCTATACGTAGGACAAGCTTGTTAACTTCAAAACCATTGTGTCATGTTTTACAAGCTATATGGAGTCCTTAAATCCCAAAATCTTGGGGACCTACCATGTGAAGAAATTTCCTTCCCAAATATGCTTTTGGATACCATTTTTATTTCCTTTGTGCCTGCTCATTCAATCCAATCAACCAGAATTCTCGCAGTCCTCTCTTCATCCTTCTTTCTTTCCTTCCAGGCACCATAGCAGCCCCCAACTCCTCTTCATTGGTTGAACTAAAATCATCAATCAGAAACAAGTCTTCCTTTTCATTGACCATTGAACGCTCAAACAAATAGAAACTATTGACAGTGATCATTGGGTACACACTTTCATATGTGGTGATAAATCCAAATTAAAAATAGTTTTGCACATTTGTTCCACTGTTTGAAAATAACCATGTCTTGTGGACTTGCACTTCCCAGCTCGCTAAGAAGTTGCGTTAATGTCATTGTAGTTATGGTCGAATTTCTTTAGGCCAACATAGATCATAAAGGTTGTGATAATGAAATTATTGTGACAATATACTTATTGTGATATATATTTATTAATAATATAGTATTATATTGATTATATAATTATTATATTATTATTGAGATAATATAATTATATTATAATATTATTGTGATATAATTATTATAATATAATAATATAATTATTATTAATAGGGTCACTTGGAAGAGTGGCGTCCCTTGGTGAAGGGGCACCACAAAAGGTATAAAGGAAGATTAATCATCCTCTCTTGCAAATTATATATATATATCACACACAATCTGCTTTATTGACAACAAGTTGTGCTCGGGGGAGACAATAATGGATTGTATATGGCTGGAAGGCTAATCAGTGCCCCTGGTTAAACAAAAATTTAAACAACAGAGGATGATTCTACCCCTCCACGGCAAGAAAAACCAACTCCAATTCAACTGTGTTAGCTGAGAAAGTACAAAATCAAAAATTGAAATAATTTGATATCACCGTGTACCTGATGAAAAATCTACAGGCCTGATGAAAAATCTGCAGAGAACCTAAGATCAATAGAGGACGCTGAGAGCTTTCTAATGATGTGCAGAAGTCACAAGAGTTCGTTTGCTCAAGTTATTGCTTTGGAAGCACAAAACAAAAGCCTGACTTTAATGGCCTGGTATGAAAAATTGGTGTAGAATCTAAAAACATTGGAATGCCAAAAAGAACAAAGACAAAATCAGCTTTCCAATGATATCTCATTCATTCTATTTCAATATAATATGCTCAAGTTATGAGGAAAAAAACAACTACTATTTTTTATGGCTCAAAGGGTTCAACCTAGGCAACAGTTGATCACAAAATTAAATTTGAAGATCGTTTAACCATCACAGAATATTCTAAGAAAATTCCCTGCCACCAGAAAAATGCATCTAGTTGGAACAAATTAATCACCTGAATATTCTCTCAACCGTCAGACTCTTCCTCAATCTTTGCAAAACTGGAGGAGCTTGCTAAAATTAATGGCTCCTAAAAAGTGGGAGCTCTCTATTTCAGGGGTGTTGACACCACAATATACAGTTCCTGCATGCGCATGTGGGAGACGTAGTCAACAAGGACTATTGACAACATACCTTTAGACGCCTCCCCTGAAAAAATGCAAATCCTTTTTGCTGAATTTTTTTATAAAGTTTTGAAGAAAACTTTATAACCCTAATTTCAAAAATTTTGCCTACAAATTTTATTTTGTTGTCTGCATTGTTCATTTGTCATGCGCTAACTGGGCACTTACATTAGCAGATTAATGTTGTACAAACTACAATGGACTCAATTTTGTGCTCCCAAAAAAATTGCCTGACTTTCACTGTGGTGGATTTTGATGATTTTATTATCGAATTTATAGCTTTTTAGGTCTTCTAAGTGCGACGAAGAACTCTATTTTGCGCTGAAGTGCCCAAGTTTATCAACTAACCTTGGACTTTCGCCTCGATTTTTGTGCCTTCAGCCAAACTGACCCGATTTCAACTGCTCGAATTTTGATGTAACAATAATCAATCTCAGGGTTTTCTGATGCTGCAGACACAGTGGCAACTTGTTTGACCCCTAAATGGACAAAAGTTTTACCCTAGGTTGGATCCCTCAAGCAAGCGGACAGGAACTTGTTAAACTTGGCACTTTGATACTTCGATACCATGTAGGAGTTGATGAATCAACCTTAGGAGCCAAGGATCATCTACAAGCAAAACACTTGTTCTACAAGAGAGATCAAACAAAGATAAGATGAACAACCCTAGAATTGATGAATTAGGATTGGGAT
The DNA here is from genome assembly GCA_028749045.1 of Cupressus sempervirens. Lineage (NCBI taxonomy): Eukaryota > Viridiplantae > Streptophyta > Pinopsida > Cupressales > Cupressaceae > Cupressus > Cupressus sempervirens. The sequence continues at coordinate 515,830,613 of CM053787.1, forward strand.
ACCATTACAATTAATGAATGACTTGGTTAATAAAAAGCAAGAGTAATTAAAATATCCTAAAGCTAACTCAAGCAGAAAATAGTAAACTAAACGCTAGATACGAAAACTAGAAGTGCATGATATGCAAACTAGAGCCCATCTAGACTAAACTAAGGCTCAACTAAGTGAGCTTAAGCTAAAGCATTAATGTACAAACATGTACTCAACTATGCATAAAAATGTGTATGCAAAAATTATTAAGCATGGCACAATTAATTAATGCAATATATGCAAATGTACCCATTGCAACTAATATGCATGCTCTAACACTTCTATCCATCAAAACTAGCCATGGTAGAAATGAGGAGATCACAAAAGGGAGAATGGTGTTTCTAAGCACAACACCCCATGTTATGTGACTAAGGGTGACTAAGGAGTCACATGGGGCCAAAGGGGATCAAAGTGGATTGCTTTTAGGCTTAGGAAGGATAGACTTTTGGGGTATCCTGCTGTGAATGCTCCTCACAAACCCTCATGGTAAATGGGTGTTCAACCATTAGAAGACAGTTAGGAGTGGTGAGATGGAGGAGAGACGTGATAGGACCCCACACTAAGTACGCCAGCTCATACGTATGGTATGAGCCACATAAGACCAAGCAGGATGATAAATCCTCTCTCAAGCCTAGGGTAGGTTTCTAGGGCACCACATCAACTCACTTTACCTTATCACCTCTATGGTTGGGTCACCCTAAAGTTGATCCTACCAATGTATCAATTTGACCTACATCCCTCATGTATGCTATTTCTAATTAAAGAAATCTAACTATGACATTATGATCATAAGTGAACCTGTGTTGCAGGGTTTCAAGATACAGATCACATAAATTGAAGAAACCATATATATGGTAAACTCTAATGCTAATCTTGGGCAATTGTGATTTTATGGTGAAATAGGAGGGGGCATTAGACAAACACAATGATTCAATGTTCAAAATAGGGATAAAATAGATGGTGTCATTGGAAAATACTTATTTGCCAATGGCATTCCATTCCATGTGGCTTGCACTCCTTATTCAAGGAGGCTGTGGCAGAGGCTAATAAGAAGACCCTCATATGTGCCACCTAAGGAGACAAAATTGATGACAATAATTTTGGATAACAATTCCAAGATTAATAATCTAACGGATAAAATGAAAGCTAACAAGTCTACTAGTGAATGCAACATAATTATGGATGAGTAAATTAACATTAAAATTTGTCCACTACCACTATCATAGTCACAAGCACAAAAGCCCCTTATTTCCTTAAATCTATTGATTGTTTAAGGCCCCACAAGGATTATGGATTTGAATTCCAAATCCTTTGAGATGCTATTGAGGAAGTTGGGCTAGAGGATGTGGTGCAACAATGGCAACTGGGGCACGCATGCGAATCCGTGAGGAAATTGATTGAGGAATCCCACATGCACATTTTGTGGGCTCCCTATTGTGTGCATGTCACCCAATGGCATAGAAAACCCAAATGAATCATAGAGGTTGTTAATGGATATTAGAGATGTGCAAATGTTTATTTTGCAACCACCATAGTTCACATGCACTCTTTAGTCTTTAGGACCTTCTTTGGGTTCTTAAAACTTGTAGAGACAAATCACAAGATGTATTTATACTTCATTCTCTTGGAGAGGATGCTTGAGTTACAAGAGGCATTGCAACAAATGGTCACAATAGAATAGTTGAATCAATGGCTTGATTCTAAGTCAATGCAAGGTTGAAGGGTTCAGGGGGTTGTGAATGGTGACAGTCTTTGGGCTGCTACAATATAAGTTATTATCCTTATTACTAAATACCTCAAATTACAATTTGATTATAACTCTTATCATTTTTTTTCAGTTGTAGAAGCTCAAAACTCCCTTGCATATGACTGTTGATGTGTTGAACCCAAAGTGAAATGTGCACAGGCTTGGCATAGTTACCCTAAACAAGATGCTAAAGTGAAAATAAGGTTTATGAAGGCCATGTTGAAAATTTACAATTCTAAAATAAAACATCATTTATATTGAGTGGAGAAAATTTGCTGACATAGGACGATCAACTTCTACAGTAGTCTATGCATAGCCCTAATTCTTTGACAACCACACTAACCATTTGTGTGTTGTCCTAAAATTCTTATTTTTTTGTTGCCAACAGGAACTAGTCTATTTACAGTCTCATCCACTCTACTAAGAGGCCCTCTAAGAGGGTAGAGAAGCTTGTTAGCACAACTTGTGTTTCATTTACCACAACACACTTACAAACAAAGAGTGTCTGGCAGCTCTATGAAATGTAAAGCCAACGAGCCAACATAGGCTGATGATGATGTGGCAAAAAGAATGTTTAGATGTTATTGGTTTGGAGTAGCCTGACCTTACGAAGTCCAACAATTCAAAAGTTAGGCCCTTGGCCCCCTCATCTCCAATAATGTTACAAGATTCAAGAAGAGTTGGCAGATTAACGGATTTCCGAATGATTAATTGATTAACAGAGGAACAAATGTGTTCCTTATAAAAAATTACAAGGACGTTGTTTCTAAAAGAAACAACGTAGACTGGAGACGAAATTAGAAACAAAACTAGAGACAGGATAGGAAACATTCCTATCTAGACTAAAGACAAAAGAGACGGGATAGGAAACATTCCTATCTAGACTGAAAGACAAACTACAGACAAGTAGTTGACTATTATAGAAAGTATAAGATATTATCTTAATACCCTCCCTTAATGGTCAACGTACGGATGTTGGAACATTCTGTGATAACTGAGACCCTCCCTGGATCTACAAAATGCTGAAACCAAGAAGCTTTGCCAGAAGAGTGCTATGACTCAAAATAAGTTGCAATTACAAAACTTCGTTTTTGTGGAAAAAACGGTAAAACCCAGAACCTCACGCAACCTTGCATATTACAGACAACTTGAAATGATTTTTGAGGAGAAAATCAACAAACCCATAAAAAAACAGAAACATATTCAGAAGGCGAAAAATGCAGCTTCGCCTTGATCAAGAAGCTCGACAACTTGTGCTGTTGGCTGGGAAGCATTTTGCCTTTCTTGGGCAGCCAAACATTTCCGACACTCGAATTTCATATGGCCGAACTTGTGACAGTAATTACACTGTACATTTTGCTTCGTAGAGCCATCCAAGGATTGAGCAGAAGGTTGATGCTGGGAAGGCTGAGAAGACTGATGGTTGCCAATGTTCTGTTGAAAGGATTTTGCAGCAAAGGCTTGCTTAGTGGAGGTGGAACTGGAGCTGCTACCAAATTGTTGTTTCCACCGATCTTGCTGAAGCAGCAGGGTGCAGAGATCAGTGAACTTTAGATCAACACCAATAGATGTGAGGTTGAGAGTCTCAATAAAATGCTCATAGGATTTTGGTAAACTCCGAAGAGACCACAATATCCTCTTCCTCCATCTTGCGACCGATGGCAAGTAACTGATCACGGATTTCCTGAATCTGATTCAGGTGTGCCTGGAGCGAGGTGCGCTCATCCATGACAATAGAAAACAGAGTGTTTTTTAGAAAGAAGGCTCTGCTCTTGTCAGAAGTCTCATGAAGACCTTTTAGATGTGTCCAGATTTCGGCAGCTATCTTGCCGGATGGAATCTGAGAAAGTTGGTCATCAGCTACGGATACTTTGAGAAGCATTACTGCCTCTCAATTGTTCAGATCCCATGTATCTTGATCAGGACCCGGAGAAGTCGGACGCTGCGTAACACCCAGAACAAGTTGATCAATGTTTCGATATTCGAAGATTGCAATGATGCGCTACTTCCAGGTTCCATAATTACGACCATTGAATTTGGAATTATGTTCGAGCAGAATATTTGTCAGAGATGCCATGGCACGTTTTCCAATAAAAAATTGTGAAAATTTGTGAAGGCACGTTCTTCGAAGCAAAAATACGAAAGACCCAGAAGAATCAGAGAATGACCCAGAAAAGAGCTTGAAAAACCCAAAAGGAATCTGCTATCGTTTTCTGGATCCGCTGGCTCGAAAATCGAGGCACAAAAATCGAGGCACCCAGAAAAAACGAACGACAACCCAGTTGAGCTCTCGAAAAATCCACCAAGCAATTGAAAACAAAAAAAAAATTCTGAGGTCAAAAAACTAGGGTTTTGAGCAAAATAACAGTTGGTGGCTAGGGAGGTCGAATAAGCACAGAAAATGGCAATTTCTTGGAAATAAATGGTCGTTTTTGTTACAAAGTTCTATTAGAGGCAGAGGTCGCATTGAAGATTGGAGTTTTAACTCCACAAATGGTCGAGATTGCAAGTTGTTGGTCGTAAAAAAAAAACATTTGCACAAAAAACACCAAAAATGACCTCCAAAAATCGCGAGTTTACAGATGGATATGGCACGATTTGCAGATGCAAGCAAACACAAAAGGAAATACGCAACTTCCCGCCTTGATTTGTAGAGAAAAAAGAATATCAAGCGCGGGCGGAAATACCAATCACGAGCTGAAAACCAGACGCGAGCGGAAATGAAGACCAGGCGCAAGCACGAACAAAATGCTAGGTGTGGGCAGGAATGAAGACAAGTTACGATAATAATAGGATCGTGATTAGAATCCTAGACACAAGCATGAGCAGATAAAAACAACTTTCGTTTTGCATGGACGTGATTCACAGATTCATAAACCCTAGCTGAAACTCAGATGTGCACAGATAAATTTCTCAAAGAAGAAGAAATCCTGGACGGGCTATAGAGAAATCCTTAGAAATAATTTCAAAAAATTTAGCAGTTAATTTCGAAAGAAATTATAAATTTTTCGAAAAATTCCTTATCATGGCTCTGATACCATGTTACAAGATTCAAGAAGAGTTGGCAGATTAACAGATTTCCGGATGATTAATTGATTAACAGAGGAACAAATGTGTTCCTTATAAAGAATTAAAGACGGAATTAGAAACAAAACTAGAGATGGGATAGGAAACATTCCTATCTGGACTGAAGACAGAAGAGACAGGATAGGAAACATTCCTATCTAGACTGAAAGACAGACTACAGACAAGTAGTTGACTATTATAGAAAGTATAAGATATTATCTTAATAGTATCCACCCATCCCGAGCCCATGGAACGTAGGAAAATTGCATACTACACATTTTTTTCTTTGTTTCTGACTTGCTTTGATCTGGTTATTTCTTATTCATTGATAGGTATCTCCTTTTGCGTTCGCCCGTGAAAGCTGGCCTTGATTCTGAAATTCATTTGTTTCTTACCTTAAGTAAGATTGGCAAGAATGTCCTAGCTAACATGTGCAATTGCAGAAATAACCCTTAAACTTTTAAAATCCAAACTCAGATAGGGCGGACCTTACCCTTCCCATTTATTTGTTGTGTGCGAACCTGATGCATGAAACCTTCCACTTATGACCCTTGCAATTGCACTTAAATGGGCAACCCTGGTTTATTTGATCATCCAACAAGAGCATCCAAGATACATTCATTGGCATAGTCAGAGCATTCGTTGCCGCATTGCCTACTTGCACCAATATTAAGAGCATCTGGTGTGTGTTTTCTTGCTATCATCAATCAATTATAAAGTCGTTGAAGGAAGACGAGGTACAATCAGTATCATTTGCAAACTACCAGTGACACGACTAATATTCATTAATTAACAGGGATAGAAATTCATGACAGAGCGAAGGCAACATTCAGAGATTGACAGAGACTAGATCCAAACTTGCGCTGGTTGGATTTGCAGAAGTGATCCACATCAAAAGACAGAAACTTTTACTGATTCCGAAGCACTTGTCCGACTATTACTAATTATTACACCTGGATGAATCACTTCTGATTCTCCGCTATAGCCTCTCTGTATCATATTCCGTACAGATAAGCGTTTTATAAATTTTCATTCATTTGATACTGTTCAATTATTGGTCACGTCTTCTTCGTTTAAATAAATTTATAAAAAAAGGGTTATTCCATCCCTTCGAGTTATAAAAGAGTCTTCAACAGATCTGAAGTTTTTACAAAGGCATGCGTATATGATATCTGTTTCTTTCTGCAATCTCTGCATTATCCATTTCTTATAATGTTGTAGTTGTTCTGTTTCCATTTCACGCAGCAGCTAACCATGCTAGGAGACTTACGGGCTCAGTTCACATGGAGACTCCGGTCTGCTCTGTAGCAATTGCTCAGCCTTACAAAGGCAGCTTGACGGGGCTAAGCAAAGAGCTATTCAAAAATTGAGAAAGAAAAAAGGTGTGAGGAGTAGGCTAAGTTGAGAAGAGTGAAAAGGGAAAGTTGCAGAGAGGAGCGAACCTTCAAGAACGCTAGAGAAATCGATTAGGAAAGCGTTGAGTTGATCCTTGTAAATGAAGGCGACGCTTCCGAGGCCTCCTACAACGGCAACGAGGACAAGACCCGCCAAAAGGGTGCCCTTCAAAGCCGTATCTCCGTCAAAGAATCCTTCCCCTTTGCCTTCAGCAAGTGCAGCGTTGTTTGGATTGTCGTCGGGCGACTCAGATGATTGAGCGGGCTCTCCATCACTCGGCGGTTCACTGGTCTCCAACCTGGGCGATACGCTGCTAAACTTGTGCTTTTGTATTTTTGTCTGTGTTTCCTTGAGTGAGCAAGAGGGTTTCAATCTATTAAGCCTGGTGGGACGAGGTCGCTTGGTGAAGTCGTAAAAGAAGTTGCAGTGTGTGGGGGAAAGACGCCATGAAATAGTGGCAGTGGCAGTAGCAGTTCCAATTGTCGGAGTGAAAGCGCTCAACTTGAGCGCGCACATTTTGTCCGTCTCCGAAAATTGTTCGACATTAGAGAGAGATGATGTGTTGAGATGAAAAGAAGAAGTGGATGAGGAGCGGTGGCAGATAAGAGAACCAGAGGCCTCTATTTTGTCTGCACAGGACCCTACTCCTGCCACGTCATCCTTGTCTATTATTAATCATCAATTGCGTTACCTTAACCCCTATTACGTTAACTCCCCTCGCTTGCCATCCCATATTACTACGACCAACTGGACCCACGCACGCCAAATAAGAAAGTTATAAAAAAGTAAACCAAAAGTTCAATTACAGTTCAACTAGGTTAAACTATGATCGCATTCGTAGTCGGATGCAATTGAGTGAATGCTCAACTGAAGTTCCGCAAGAGATCCCAAGTTAGCAAACATTGCAAAATGTGCTTAATTATGTATGAGCACATCTACAATTATGTAACGTAACAATTTACAAATATGCAAAATATAACAAATAACAAATTTAGGTATATGTTCTAGCAACCATTCTCAAGTGAAAAACTTAGGGGGAGAGGAAAAAAAAAATTAAGTGTGAAATGTAAAGATGGATGGGTCATAACAACTAGGCCTAATTAGGTGTCTATGCACAAACTAATGCAACCTCCTACAAATGGTGAAGGGGAAATAATCAACTGAGAGAAAACTCCTCTTCAAAAGAGAGTAAAAGAAATCAAACAGTACATTTGACCAAGCATCAAATGTTCCAAATGTCCCCTCAAGTATTGAATTGGTTACACAAGTACAACGAATGTCCCCATCTCCATGAGAAAAGTAAGACTATAATGCCCCTTTTTTAGCTCATTGTAGTTGGTGGTTTGGTTTAGCATATAATTGGCCCTCATAGGCTAAGTCGGTTAGAGGTTCTTAATTGGCAAAACTGAAGGTCAATTCCCATTTCATAAAACATAAGAATTCAAGATTGATCTTTATTTGGTTCAATGTGGCACACTTGTTATTTATAGTGTCTATTTGAGGAACGACATGGTTTCTAAAATTATAGAAAGGCACTTAAAAGAGCTTTTAGCATCTTTGGCTTGAGCAATTATTTAAGAAGAAGTTGTTTTTTGTTGTAGGATGGGAAAATGAGGAAAACATGCACATAAGAGGAACCGTCGAACTCTAAAGTGTCCACAATCAACCTATCCAAACACAAAAGAAATTGAGATAAAGGAATGTAAACAATAAACAAAACTCCCTCAATTTGTCAATTATGCCCTTTCCTGCTTCTCCAAATGTATGGATGTATCTCTCATATTAATAAAATGCACTTAAAATATTAAAGCAATATAATGATATGATAGTGAGAAGATTTGAAAGATGATAATTAGTGTTAGAGTAAAGCATTAATTTCATTTCATTTATTAAATTTTCTTTATTCCCTTCTTTTATTTTCTCTTTATGCACCTTTTGCATTCTCATTTAATAATTGATTAGTAATTATTAAGTAATATTTACCTTTTAAAGGGTTTCAATCTCCTTCTATAAAGATAGATCATTTGTAATTATCTTGCATCTTTTTCATTTTTGAGACTATAATTTGCATATTTTTCAGAACAAAACCCTTGCCTCCTCTCGTCTTTTTCTTCTGTGACAAGTTTTTTCATGCAGATATTCTTCGGGCTTTGTGTATTTGTAATGCTCAAATCCTTCATAGTACCTGAGCTAGATCTGTTGTAGCTTGTTTGGTATTTGGAGTAAAAGGAAAATGAGGGTTTGACATAGCAAATCTAGAGTTTTTTGGGTATTTTTTTGTGAAAATGGGGGGTCTCTGATTTTCGGAGCACTTTGAGGCCAAATAGATCTCATAGATGGATCCAAAAGGCATCAAAACCCCTATTTTTATACAAAGTTTGTTCATTTTGGACAACATTGATCTGGGAGCCTGCAAAAAAAATGTCCAACAGGGCCGTATGGCCTCCTACACGCAGAACGGGGCTTTTTTTTTTTTAAATTAAAAATATAAAATTGGCTATAGGCCATTTTTTGGCCTACGAACCTATTTCCAGCACCACTAAATCAAATACTGGCCTAAAAAGGTTTTGTGACAGTCGAAAACCAATTTTCGACACTCTAAAGCAAAAATCGGCCCAAGTGCAAAAGATTTTCGGCCACCGAAAACTTGTTTCCAGCGTTGCTTCATCGTCTCCACCCGTAAGTGGCTCCACCTGCCCTCCGCCACACTATCGCTTTAACAAGCCGCCACCCTGCCACCGTTTCCATGAGCGGTGATTTTTTTAGAAAATTATATTTTATTTTTAAAAGAAAAAAAACATCCTTTTTTATTGCTTTTGGGGGCCCTGTTGGTTTTTTGTGATATCTCGAGCATACAAAGGCCTTTTTTCAATTCAAAAGAAGCGCCAGAAAGATGGTTTTGAGACAGAAACAATAGCATAGGTATTTTAAGGATTTTTTTTAGATTGGTACCTGTTTTGGTGCTTGAAGTCTTTTGATGACTTCAATCTTCCGGGGGGCATAACTTCTTCGTTATAGCTCTGTTTTCTAATCCAAAAAAAGCGTCAAAAAGCTCTTCTCGAGCACTTTCCATATTCTCTATCATTTCACCAGTATTTTGTACTAGGTATTTATGATTCATATCTGAAGCTATTTTGCTCTTTTCTTGTTTATGCTTTGCTTCTGTAAGCTAGTGTTTGGTTATTTGCATTGTGGGGGGTGTTTTTATATTACTTTTTGTTATTATATCAGGATATCAGAAAACTTCAAAAACCCCTTCTAAAACAATGGTTGAGACCTCTTCTTGTCTAGTACTTCTAAGCCCACACAACTATCATACATGTAAAACCCATATACAACGACTTCTTCATTCAAAGGGTTTGTGGTCTTATCTAAATACAGTGCAGCTAGTTTTTCAAAGTCAATACCATACTTTGTAGCACAGGAATATTATGGATGAAGCCATGGGTCTGATTTCTTTGAGTGTTTCAGAAAGCTTATAGTTTCATCTTGAAGAGTGTTTCACTCCTCAAGAAATGTGGGACAAGTTCAAAGACTTGTTTGGCACCATCAATGAGTTCAGAGCACTTCAGATTGAGGCAGAGCTTACTTCTCTTCTACCCTCCATTTTCCCCTCTATTGAGGACTTTCTTATGAGGATGCAGGAAAGAGAAGATAGATAAGGAATGCATCTACCTGATTCTCTCCAAGCTTCGAGGAAACTTTCAAATTTTCTCTTCTACCTTCCATTCCACTATGGATGCCTTGGGTCCCAGATTTACCATGCCCACTTTTGAGGTCTTTTGTGATCGATTAACTAGAAAGTAGTCTAAGCTTACATAGTTGGATATTATCACCAACTCAAAGACTTAGGCATTGTTTGCTCAGACATCTACATGGAAACAGAAGAAGAAATTGAAGCCCAGGACAGATTTAGCAGGTAGTGAGAGTTCCTCCAAGCCTACTCCTAAATCAAATGCTTAGAAACCCTCTTAGAAGGATGAATCTTCTAAGTCTGGTGAGTCTTCCTCCAAGACTAAGAAGTTCATAGGTGATCCTTGCAGTTTTATGGTAAGGAAGAACATCCACTTTCTAGGTGTTGGAAACATCTTAAGGCTTTAGAGGAGGCCATGTAGTAGTACAGTATTTCTTCTTCGAAGCCACCACCTTCTCCCTCAAGAAAAGGACATGCTCTTTCTACGTAAGCATTGTCCTCTACAACTACTTGGATTCTTGATTCTAGAGCTTCACATCATATGACACACTCACCTGATTTGGTTGCCACACTTGCTTAGAGTGTTACTACACATATTGTAATTGGTAATTCTTCTTAGCTTTCAGTCATAGGTTTAGGAACTATCTCTTTAGAAGGTGGTTAACTATAGGATGTTCTCTTGGTTTCGACCATTTCTATGAACCTCCTATCTTTCTTTCAGATTTGTTATTCAGGCTCTAGAAAGACAATTGAGTTCTCACCACATGATGTGGTTATTCGAGACCTCCATGATCCTGACTTGGTTATTTCTATAGGGAGTGTTGATCTTCATTCTCACTTATATCAGTTTGATGGCTTTGAGAGCTCTGATTCTAGAGGTGTTTCTCTCATTGCTCATGCAGACGCAGTGAGCAAGCTTTAGCATGAGCATTTTGGCCATGTTAACTATAGATATCTACAATAGATGAGTACACAGGAGCCAGTCATTGGGTTACCTCAAATCTCTTGTACTAATGGTGTGTGTCAAGGTTGTACACTTGGCAAACATCATAGAGATCTTTTTCAAGTAGGTAGATACACACGTGCTAAGGCACCATTGGAGTTGATACACAATGATCTTATGTCATTTCCCACTCCATCTTTTTGAAATGCTCGATATGTGCTCACCTTCATAGATGACTTCTCTAGATGCACATGGGTGTACTTTTTGAAGTACAAGTATGATGTCTTTGATTCATTTCAAATCTTAAAGACATTTGTGAAGAAGCAGTCTGGTCTTTCTATCAAGTGTATATGCACTGACAATGGGGAGAATATGTGAATCAACCTTTCAAAGATTTTTGTACTAAACATTGTTTACAACATCAGTTCACTATTCCCCACACCCCACAACAAAATGGGGTTGTAGAGAGAAAGAATAGGACATTATGAGAGATGGCCAATTGTATGATACATTCTTGAGCTACGAGTTCTTCATTTTGGGCTAAGGCTATCAATTGTGCCAACTATATTTAGAATTAGATGCCTCACAAGGCATTGCAACACTTGACTCCTAAGGAGGCTTGGACTTATGTCAAGCCTGATGTTTCTACTTTCTGTATTTTTTGTAGTGAGGCTTGGGCATTTATTCTAGATGCTTAGTGGAAAGCCATGGAGAAGAAGAGTCGACCACTCATTTTTGTTAGCTACTGTAAGGATGTAAAGTCATACAAGTTGTTTGATCCTGATTCCAGAGATGTCTTGTTCAGCAAGATGTTTAGTTTGATGACTGTTATCCTCCATCTCCAACTTCTTCCTTGCTATCTAATACTTCCTCTACTCCTCCTTAGATTATGCATCCTTTGAGGAAGATCTTGATATTGATCCCCCTTCACCACCTCCACCAGATGTTCTACTAGTGTCCAAGTAGGCTTGTGATACTGTTGATGTAGCTAGACCTTTGGCAGGTGATCCTACAAATGCTCATCACACTCATGCTCAGACTGTAGGTAGTGGCCTTTTGATTTGTTCCATTTCAGATGATCATCAAAGTTTTTCTATAATGCCTCGCCTGGAGATCCTTGGAAACAAGGATAAATATAAGCCAAGATAATAATTTTTTAAAACAAGTATGGATGTGCATGACATACAACATATGAGGATCACAAGATCGCAATGAAGACTAACCAAACATCCCAACACCAATGGATCTCCAAATGCCACTACTGACCAAAATAACTAACTACGAAAGATGAACAACTAAATTCAAATCAAAACATTCCAAATTCAAAATGCAATGCCAAAGGATTGAAGAGCACCTAAGAGGGTAGCCAAAACACTTCTTGAAAAGTTTGGGTCAAACTGAAAAGTGCTTGTTGTTTGCCTAGACAGGTTTTTGCAAATACTAGGTGATACTTTAAGTCAACCCTATACGATACTTTCCAGTATTGTATGACCTGACCTTTCTCAAGAAGGGGGGGACACTTTCAAAGTTTGGACAACACTCCTCTAAAGGGTGTGTGATATTTTACAAGTATCATATGACACTTCTTCAAAGGGAGTGAGATACTGGAAAGTATCATATGAAATTTCTCTAAGAGACATATGATACAATTAGGGATCGCACAATAGATCTCTTTTGGGTGTGCGACGCTTTATAGTATCACCCCATGCTGACACATGGTCACCCAAGAAAGGCATAAAACACTCTAAGGACAAACTAAAGAGTAAAACAAAGATCAAAACCTCCACACCAGGGAGTACCCAATCCACAATTTGAGGTGTCAACACTCGAGCACAATACTGAAAGACAAAAACTACATCTAACCATCTAACCAAGCAATGAAGGGAAAGTACAGGAGAAAACATCAGTGTACTAAAACAACATCGCAATGAATAGAACAACCAAACTAAGTACGTAGTTCCTCCTAGCCATAATAGCATCATAAGACCATTGTGGGCCCTAGCCATCCCCTGTGCATAACATCCCAAACTATTGACCAGATCATCAATGTTATCTTATGAGGGTGTCACTACTAAAATGTGCTACAACTTAAGCATAAGAAAATTTAACATGCTAGAAGTAAAGCATAAGATAATCCTACAAAACAAATAACATCATCTACCATATGCTAATCATCATAAAGAGGAAATGTGTCAATACTAACATCACCTAAACATGATATACAAGCATTCCAATGAAGGCATAAATCACAAGAAAGCATACTCCAGAACCCAAAGTACCAAGTGAAAACATCCAACAATAGTCGTACTAGGGCAATAGACCATCTCTGTACATTGGTTCCCAATAGTGGTATGGGTAGCTATGCCTCCCAACTATGGGGAGCCCTTAGGTCCACTCCTGTCGTGCTGATGGAGGTAAAGATCCAACCACAAGCACACACAAAGCACAATGTCCATGGCTAACACTCACGCTAGACAGTATGATGACTAAAACCAAGAACATAGACAAAGCATAAACTGCAGGTCTTGGTCAGACAATCAATGGGCTACTAAGTAGGGGTTGACATCATGGAGAGTCACTTGGCATCGACAAGCCCAAGCTAGTATTTTAATTTAGTTATAACTTATATAAAACTTCCTCTACCAACCAAGAAACAAACACTAGGTTCCGAAATAGAAGCCCCTCCATATGCTACCCTACCCTAACCATGTTCATCCAACGATGAGTGCCCATAGGCATGCAAATTCTCAACCCAACCCCAATGATCATAACTTTTGGAAGTACCACAGAAGATTGAGACTTGCAAGTCACTCGACAAATGTATGCACGTGTACTCATGTGTGGCACACCACCACCATGAAGATCATAACACAAAGATTGGATGAGAACACAATGCAAAAAGTCACTCAACCAAAAATAGACTCAGGAGGACGGATGCAACATGCATCCCAATGCAACGTAAAAAGTGCCAAACAGATCTGACTAACATCCAAACGAATGATCTAGGTCCACGACCAAAATTCATGCCAAAAAAACTCGAGAAAACAGGGTGGCACACAAAACGAGGTAAAAACCCAAAAAAATGGAAATTTTCAAAATTAAAACCCATTTGGTCTTTGGATACAAAACCCTAAAAAATCCAATAATATTTGGGTTCAGACATTGTATGCAAAAATGGCTAACATAATGGCACAAAACCCCAAACCCCCATCCCAAAAATAGGGAAAATGTTCATACCCGACCAATCAGGAAAAACCAAGCAATAGAAAAGGACAGGAACACTAGTTCTCAACCTCTTAACAAACTGCTACTAGAAATAGAAGCTGAAACAAAGCAGAAACAAGAAAACGGGAAAGCCTTGCCTGACAGCAAAAGGGGCAAAAATTGAAATCAGCCTGATAAAATAAATAACCCACTGATACTGTCGAAAGTGATGGCAAAGCAAGGTCTCCCCAAGCCAGATCCAACAAGGCTAATCTCACAAAAATCCTACGCTCATAGCTCTCACAATGAACAGAAAACCAATCCTTTAGAAAGAGGATTTCAGAAAAGCTCTCCAATTTCTAAATTGCAAAATTGAAAAGTGAGAAAACAAATCCCTTTTTCAATACTTATTCACTTTTCAAGTGAATAATCGATTAGGGAAAATAGCCACTTAGACTAGCTAGACTTTGATTCAACCCAAACAAAAGCTGGTTATTCCTCATAATAGGAATTCACCTAAGGCAAAGCTGCCAAAAATTAAATTCAAAAAGATTTAAAGCCTAAAAACTCAAAATCATAGAAATTAACTTAACAACTTTCGTGACAATGTGAACCTATAAATGCATAGACACATTCATTGGTCTATTCACATAATGCAGATGAGTTCAGATTTAATAATCACCAAAAGTTTTAATTAAACATATTCAAAAGATATGTCAACTATAGAGGGCTAACATTGGTAAAATGAATAGTTGAATCAGTAACTCCATGTGCCACTGCTAGGGATATAATTCTTGCACACTAAACATACAATCAAATGCAATTGCATATAATAACATAGTCGAAACAATAAATACATTAAATAACTAATTTAACCATTTATTCAATTGTACCTAAATAATCCATTTACATTACTCACATTCACATAAAGCATCAAGATACAAGAATGAAGTAAATAACCATAGCATAAAATCCATTGTAAGTTATTTAAATAAGTGATAACATTTTATTAAATGAGTTTAAAATGAATTAATAAGAGTTAGTGTTTTGCCTCCCCCATGCCTTGAGTACTAGTACAGGCTAGAATGAGAGTAGAGAGGATGATTAGTTGCAACCTTGCCTCGTTGGTATGCATTTTTCTATATGAAAGGATACTAATGCCACATAGAGACACTAGGGGGGCAAAATCCATAGAGGCTTCCAAGGTAACCTTAGAGTTGGCTCATGCGATGACACTTTCCCACTTACATAGTATATTTCTCACATGTCTTTGTTGCTTCTGGGATTATGTGTTACTTGTGTCTTGGTACCTTTGAGATAGATTGCTATCAGGATTTCCTTGACCTATATGTTGGTTATGACTTGCATATTGATATCTATTTGGGACTTGGGATTATCTCCTTAGCATGGGGGAGTGGGCCATTTAGGTTCCACAAGATCGAGTGGTAGTGTTTCTTATAGCATTTGAGATCTGACAACTAGATGTCATTGTTGGATATACTTGTGCAGTTGTTCCTTTCATTATGATCCTGTATTTTTGTTGGATGGTGATATTGTGTTGTATTGTACTTGATTATTAGAGATCTTATGAGATGATGTATTCATTTATGATGTATCTTCTTTGAGCTTTTCATACTCTGTGACTTGTACAATGAATGATCGTGCATTATGGTTATGCCATGTGGCATCTTTTGTAATTGCATATTACTTAATTGGATTTCATACTTGTGGTTATTCCATGATGTGGATTTTGGTTATGTGTTAGATTTAATATTAATAAACTTATATATGCGATTCAACATCATAAAACCTTGGGAGATGTAATATATTTATGGATTGTTTGTATATATGTGAGTTATTGCTTCTACTATATTATCTATTATTGTTGTTTATCTATTTTTAAAAAATGTTTTCCAAACTTAGTGAAACTTTAGGTTAATTTCTTTTGGCTTCCCTGGCAGGGCATTACAAAAAATTAGTCAATTAATTAATTATGAAGACATAGGAAGAGGGAGAATAAATAAAGTCTATTTATTTATTCAAATAGGACTTAGGGATGAATTAATTGATCATTGACCAAAATGATGTATTCATGTGAAATAAGACTAATTTTGATGAGGCATTTTATGATTTTGAAAAGGGTTTGATTAGGCATTGAGGGAATCAACAATGCTTGAGATTAATTTTAAAGTGTTTTGAAAAGGTTTGATAGGTTCAAAATGATGTTGATATGATTAGGGTTGCAACACTAGCAATGATTTTGAAAGGCTCGACATGATTTAAAATTATTTTAATAGTTTTGGACATGGCCAAATTGGCCAAAGTTATCAAGATTATGATGCAATATAAGAGAAAAAATTAAAAATGAAACAAGATAGAAATATGTTAAGAAGGGGTCCAATAGGTGTGAGCCATTTTTGGGTGTCTATATTTTTCCCCTCTTTGAGACAGTGTGATTATGAGTGTTGTATCAAAAAATATTAATGAAAGATCATTCCTTAGTGAATTGAAAGAATGGCAGTAGGAAGCCCCTTCAAAAAATTGGGCATAAATTGAATCTAGGACAATGTTTCAAAACAAGAAAATGATTACAATAGAAATGATGGAAGAAATATTAGTAGAAAGAAGAAACTAGACCACAAAGAGTTAGTAATGGCAAAGCTTTCTTTTGTAAGTGCAATTTATATCATGAGAGCTTTATTTTCATATGGAAAATGGATGGGGCACATCGTGGCACAAAGAGCTAGATTAATAATGTAATCCATTTGCATAAAAAAAAAACATGATGTAGACAAGGAATGATCATGTCCTCTCTAAAGCATGGATAGTATGTAAAGAGTCAAGGTATGTATGGCATTCATAGAGAGAACATACTTATCACATACACCTAGAACATATGTTTTGTAGAATATCAAGAGGGCATCCAAAAAATAGAAATCAAATGAAAACAATCATGAACCATCCTGACCACTCTCATAAGTCAACTAATATCATCAAGAAACATAGGAACATGATTAAGGAAAATCAATAAAAAGTAAATTACTCACTGAAACATGTGGGCCAACAATCGTTCTAATCTTTTTTACTTTTTCTAAAGTTTTTTTTTCAACTATTTGATGTTCGATTGATCAATTGTTTGAAAGTATCTAGGTTGATTGTTTAGTTGAGATGTTTATGTGAAGTGTGTGATCAAAAATATTGAACAAGTGTGATTAGTTTGAGTTTTGATTCATAGGATTCAGTTTGCATTTGTTAAAGCATGATTTCTTTTAAGTGCAGTGTTTTGAATCAATGTTTGCATGTATACATTTTTTTATCAATAAGAGGTTGAAGCCAAGGTTAAATAATATTATTTGTTGTGATTAATTATTTTAATTGTTATTTAATCTTGAGTAGATTCAAATTTAAAACCTCCCAATTAAGAGGCTCATAATTCACCATTGTGTTGTAGGCTCTTGCTTGCATGTATACATGTTACGCAAGAGGAAGACATAGATTTTTGGTGCTTTATTTTTCATTTTTTGAGAGGTTTTTGAAGTTTTTATTGTTGATGTGTTTTCAAGACAATATTTAAATTTTAAGGCCTTTTCAAAATTTCTACATTTTTTTAGCAATTTTTAGGACATTTTACGATTGTTTGTTCTTTTTTAAAGATATTTTAGGACTTTTACTGCTTTTTTCCAGGACATCTTATAATTTTTACTAATCTTTCATGATATTCTATAATATATACTAGTCTTTTATGATTTTTACAAAAAAAATTCAAGATCATATTCCAATTTATAAGATTTTTTAGGATCATATTCAAATTTTTAGAATTTTTCAAGTCTTTATGTATTTTGTTGAATTTTTTAGGACTTTAAAGTATATAGGTTGTCAACTCCAATTAAAGAAATCAACTAACACCATGGATTAAACATGTTTAGGGACTTAACCCTAGTTCAAATTCAAATTTGAGAAATGTATAGAGAAATGTCCATAGACAAGACACAAACTATGTACAAAGGGCCAATGACAAAGTATAGATTGATGATGCTTAAAGAAATAACAAGGAACATCAACCATTTCATAGTCCATAAAAAGGGAACTAGGAATACAACACAATAAAAATATGTGATTAGATAATATTTTAGGGGTAATATTAGATAGAGTCTGGATAGATGTTGGAACAACAACATACTACACATGGTGTTTGTTTGCTAGGTTTTCACCATAGTACTTGCCCAAAATGTTTGTTTGTTAGGCTCTCACTTTTGGATTAGCTTTTTCTCTTTATTTGTATTTTTTCATGCCAAGATGCCTATTTACTAGGTTTTCATTAAGGCATCTATTTTTTCACTTTTTTCTTTATTTTTCCATTTTTTCACTTTTTAACTATTATTTTAAGGACTTTTTAAATATATTTTGTAACATTGTTTAGGATCATGTATAGTACTTTTAGAGGTGCATGGTTTTCATTTATTTTGTTAATGGTTCTCCCTCTAGTTCTACAAGTTGATAAACTCCAAACTGATATGTTGCAGTGACTATGTAGGGTCTTTCTTAGTTTGATTCAAATTTGTTAGGCCCTCCTCTTTGTTGTTGGGTTTTGAACTTCATATTTAGCATCAAACCACCAATCTCACAATGATAGCCCATACTTTCTTATTGTAACTTCTTTTGAGATGTTTTTGATATGCTTGTAAATATACTAAGGCAACTTGTCTTTGTTCATCTAGAATTTCATGATCACGGAGTCTAGAAACTCTATAGTTTTCATTATCAACAATGTGTTGTAGGGATACTCTCAATGAAACAATTTAAACTTCAAGAGTTAGCATGGCCTCAATGCCATAGATTAGGAAGTATGGTATTCTACAAGTGGTGGTGTGAACATTGGTTCTATAGGTCCAAAGAGATGGACTCATTAGTAGGTGTCATTCTCACTTAGAATCATTGTCAGTCTTTTGCAATATCTTCACTAGTGTATTATTAAATAGTTTAGCTTGGCCATTACAATTTGGATAGTAGAAACTAGAAAACCCATGGTGGCTTTTTTAATTTTTCATGGACTTATTTGACATCCTTATTTTGAAACAGGTCACCATGAGTAGTGATGATAGCCAAAGGAACTCCATAGAGACATGTGATATAATTTAGAATTAATTTTGGGATCTATTTATGTAATGGGCACCCTGGAAATGCCCAAAAATTGAACCAACTACTGAAAGCGATTTTAATGTCTTTGCATAGATTTCAATCCACATAACATGAACAAGAAGGAATTTATGCAAATTGAAGATTGAACCACTACTAAAATAATATCAGTTCGCAAAATGATAAAATCAAATACATAGCAATGGATTCCAAAGGTCAAACCCCAAGGGAATGACGTCTAGAATGTCACAAGAGAGGATGAATGTCCTCTATTGCCAAGAACAAACTATACATCCAAGTTCCTATGAAATGCAATTCACCATCATCCCATGCTAAACAATGAAGCTCCCACATCTATTTATAGTTTCCCTACAACTTTCTAGAAGGAAATCAAATATTAATTAATTGCAAGTACTAGAAGCTTCCCCTTCCAATAATTAATGCACTCTCTAGAAACTCCTCCCTTGCAATATAATAATTAATTGTGCTTCTAGAAAATTAAATTACTAGAGGCTTCCCCCTTTCCAATAATTAATACACACTGTAGATGCTTCTCCCTTGTAATACAATAATTAATTAAATTAATCAAATATAAAGTCACCTTTTATTTTTAAATTTATTTCATGACTTTATAGGAAATTAATTTAATTTCCTTGTATGCTCCACTTAGCCTTTGGAGAACATTAAGGCTAAGAACTCCACTTAGTTGCTAAAAAGATGGGGACATTACAGTCCGCCCTCCTTGAAATTGCTTGTCCTCAAGCAATCCAGCAACACAACGAACTCTAACCTCCACTCGGATCCCAAATGAAGTAGTATGTGACATCCCTATGGACATTAAACCAATTGCAAACTAGCATCATCAAGACCAACCACATGTCCTATAGCCTAGCACCCAAAACTTGTGCTAATGATGTAGAAGTTAAAATGTCACCAGAAGGCAATGCCATAGAAGATTTATGAAATCTCTTCTTCCCTGTATCCACCCACATAATATATGTTGGACTAGAATCCTGATCATCACCAACATGCATTGAAAAAGATGTAGCTACAGGTGAACCATATGCACTCATGCTAACTATATCAATAATAGGTGTAGCTGCATCAAAATACATGGACATAGGAACAACACTAACTGCTGCAACAAAAAACTAAATTGAGTCTTTGGTTGATGAAAACTCATAATCAACATGTGTGCCATCATTAGAACACACATCAACCAATGCATGCATACTACTAAACTCCTTGTTGGATGGTACAATTGACACATAAGTGACTGCTGATATGACAATATCCTCACATTCTCCTAATCCCACTATTGTTGTATTACCATCCCCTGACAAAGCTTCATATGTGGACTCCTGACTCTGCACACATGACTCAACACCAGATTGTGAATCAATAATACTAGAGCATAAACCCACATCTACTGACTCTGCTGAAATGCCCACATCACCAACATCATAGCTAGGTGGCTCTATACGTGTCTCGATCCCACCTGAGGAATCAACTACCTCCTACACTAGAGCAACATAGAAATCATCAATGTTGATGCCCATCTATCTAGCCATAAGCTACAACATCATATCCATTCACTTATTCTGCTCTTGTTGCATCATATCCATTCACCTATTCTACTCTTGTTGCATACACTGCCCCTCCTCTAATGTACCTAGTAACCGTCTGAACATCACACCCTGATATGGACTGATATACATTTTGTCAAACACTTTTCCCTCTATCTGACTATCCCAAATTCCCTATGAGACCTCCATAGGATGGCATGACTTATAGCTCTAATACCATTGTAATGGGCACCCTGGAAATGCCCAAAAATTGAACCAACTGCTAAAAGCGATTTCAATGTCTTTGCATAGATTTCAATCCACATAACATGAACAAGAAGGAATTTATGCAAATTGAAGATTGAACTGCTGTTGAAATAATATTAGTTCTCAAAATGATAAAATCAAATACGTAGCAATGGATTCCAAAGGCCGAACCGCAAGGGAATGACGTCTAGAATGTCATAAGAGAGGATGAACATCCTCTAATGCCAAGAACAAATCGTACATCCAAGTTCCTATCAAATTCAATTCACCATCATTTGATGCTAAACAATGAAGCTCCCACCTCTATTTATACTTTTCCTATAACTTTCTAGAAGAAAATCAAATATTAATTAATTGCAAGTACTAGAAGCTTCCCCCTTCCAATAATTAGTGCACTCTCTAGAAACTCCCCCCTTGCAATAAAATAAGTAATTGTGCTTCTAGAAAATTAAATTACTAGAGGCTTCCCCCTTTCCAATAATTAATACACACTCTAGAAGCTTCTCCCTTGTAATACAATAATTAATTAAATTAAATAAATATAAAGTCACCTTTTAATTTTTAATTTATTTATTGACTTTATAAGAAATTAATTTAATTTCCTCTTATGCTCCACTTAGCCTTTGGAGAACGTGAAGGCTAAGAACTCCACTTAGTTGCTCAAGGATGGGCACATTACAATTTACCAATGATATAAGTCATAGGGATGGCCTCAACCCATTTGAAAAAATATTCATTAGTAGTGAGAATATATTTATGGCCATTAGAAGAGAGAGGTGTAATCTTCTCTATGAGATCAAATTCCCATTAAGAAAAAGTACATAGAGAGACAACTCGATGAAGATCTTGTGTTGGAGCATGAATAAAATTATCATGTATTTGACATTTATAACACTTCTTTGGAAATTTATGTGCATCTTGTTCCATGGTAGGTCAATAATATCCAACTCTTACCAACTTCTTTGCTAGACTTAAAAGCATTTAAATGGCCTCCACACATACCAACGTGCACCTCATGTAAATTAGTGTCAACCTATCTCAAATTGAGGCATTTGAGGGGGTTTTGGTCAAATAATATTTTGTAGAGGGTATCATTGGTGATGATGTATTTGACAACTTGATGTATAAAGGCTCAATGTTGGTTTTTGGACAAGTTAGGAGGTAGGATTTGGGCAATGTAGTTATAAATATCTTGGTACTAGGGAGAATTGGGACCAATAATTTAATAGACAAATGCAAATCGAGAAAGCTCAAATAGAGGTAGAAAAAGTTGTTCTACTAAGAACTCGCAGTATTTTTATATTTTATGGAATGCCAAATATTAAAGCAATAGTTATTATAGCACAATCTTGTTTAATATGTATCCCTAGAAGCTGGTGAAATTTAATTATAACAAATTTAAACTTCAAAAATTTAATTAGTTTATTGTAAGCTATCAATTTTTTATCTTTTGTTTTATACTCATCAATGATCTGTCAGATGATTGATTGGGAATCATCATACACTTTGAGGTGTTGTATGTTCCATGAATTGATGATTTCAATAACATTATTAAAGCCTCATACTCAACAATATTATTTCTACTGTGAAATGTTATCTTGTATGATTTTGGAATCACATCTCCTCAGGGTGTGACAAGCATAATGCCATCTATTGATCCATTTCTTGTGTATGAGCCACCAAATACAACTTTTATTCATTAGATATTTCCATGTTGAAGATGGACTCATTTGGGAAGTCTATCAAT
The DNA here is from genome assembly GCA_028749045.1 of Cupressus sempervirens. Lineage (NCBI taxonomy): Eukaryota > Viridiplantae > Streptophyta > Pinopsida > Cupressales > Cupressaceae > Cupressus > Cupressus sempervirens. The sequence goes on from CM053787.1 coordinate 515,853,407, forward strand.
AAAGGATCATGATCATCTTGAGTTGGTGCATTTGTGAGGTGGTCAACTATCAATCAACCTTTAATTGTGTTTTTGTCCACATACTCTTGATGTAAAAATCATTGAGGATCATTATCCTTTTGGCTAGTCTCCTTATGAGATCTGCTTTACTTAGGAGATATTTTAAAGGGTTAATTCATGACACATGCATTGTATTTTCGTGAAGTGTATAATGTTTTAACTTATGAGCTACAAATAAAATAGAGATACATTATATTTCAATGAGTCAATAATTTAGCTCACAACCCACAAGTATCCTTCAGATGTAATGAATAGATCACTTTATTCCTTGTTCATCGTGTTGTGCTAGAAGTGCTCCTAGTGTAGTTTTAGTAGATAAGATGTACAAAATGAATCGCTTCCTTGGAATAAGATGCATCTAGATTGGTAGATTAAAAAGATATCCCTTTTATTATTGGATATATTTTTCACATTATTCATTTCATTTAAAGGTTGCATCTTTTCATAGAAGATATTGATTTTGGAATGACACTTATTTGCCAATTGTGCAATAAGCCTTTGGATAATTGTAATTTCCCTTGCATACTTTTGAATTTTTTCAAATTATTTGGAGTGTAGGCGCACCCATATATGAACATGGAACCTGATAGGGATTCTTACTCTATAATAAGGTCCTTAGGACCATCTGAACTTCTTTATTAATGATTTTGACCCTTTTGCAAGACCATTGAACCTGATAGGCCATAATAAGCCTACTTGGTCAAATCTAGTCAATGTGTCACTAAGAGGGTGTCATAGGTTAGGAATGGTCTTGTCTAGTTTCTGGTGTCATAAATGACCCATTTTAAATATATTTTTGTTAGTAGATCAGATAGAATGGAAAATTTGCAAAGTTGCTGAAATTTTTACTTGTAACATTTTGCAAAAAGTTGTCAAGGTTGGTTCTAACAGCTAAAAAATTCAAAATTTGGTTGGATCCATTTGAAAAATGGGGGTAAATGGATTGATAATCCTCTAGAGCTCAATCTTGAAGGGTGGTTGAATTTTGCGTGAAGAGAAAGCAATACAATTTACTATCTTTTTTTAAATTGTCTATTCTTCATTGATGTACAACTTTGTATGGATTGGCACATGAGATCAATACACATTTTTGGGGACAAGATTGAATTACCTTCCTCTCATAATTGGTTTGAGGTCAATATCTATTACCATTTGAAAATTGTAACACTTTTTCTATAATGGATTGGGAAACCCTCAAACACCTTATTGAGTTTTGATTGGAAATATAGATTCCTTTGCTTTCTATTGTAGGAAAATTATGTCCTTTGGTATATATTGGGGTATCTAAATATATTATAGAATTAATGTGGTTTAGGCCTAGGAAGAATAGGGAGTTGGGAGATTGAGAAAGCCCTATCCAAGCATCATTATGTGACTGGTTGATTAAAAAGGGCTAGTGGGTATTGTCGAGATACAAAGTGGTAAATTAGTCAAGGTTAATGATGAATTTGGTTGTTTATCATAGGGGAAAAGGCATAGAAATAGATTACAGAGTCTAGGCTCTCCATTTTAGAAAGGTTACTTTGGAAAATAGCCCTAATTGAGCCTATTATGTCTAGGAAGACAAACATTATTAAATGCCTTATGTTTGGATCTGTGAATCTCGATTGAAAAATTTTGTAGGAGGAAAAATGGTATTCAAAAATATTTTTTTTCTCCTCAGAGTATTTGGAAATAAAACTAGAGTTAATGAAATAAAACTAAGTGCATAGACCTCAATAAGAAACTAAGCTTAAGAGGCTAGCATACTAGTAGAGTTTTGAATAGAGTTGTTGGTGCGATGGAATAAACCAGCTATGATTCCTATACCCAAAAAAAATTTAAAGGAAAATCTAAGTCTTCCTTTTGAAGACCTTGGTACTTAGAGTGGATAATGCTAACCAAAAAAACTTGGGAGGAGAATTCAAGGGGAAAATATACGCTTGGTATAAGACTTGTTCCTATTTGAGTTGTTCCCTAAAGGAAGGGATGTATAGGAGTCTTAGAGTCTACAAGTGGATCTTATAATTAGATAGGATCAACAAGAAGACCCTTTGGAGGGCTTAGGGATTCCCAAAAGATATAATAAGTGATAGGTGAAAGAGAAAGTTTAAGTTATTTGGATCACTTTACATCATAGTGGTATTAGAGTAGGAATTAGATCACTTGGGAGTTGTGATATTAGTGGATTTCTGTAGAGGAGTTAGAGGGAGAGGATAACACAATTCATCCTAAATATTTATCTCAAGATGCTATTAGGAAAATTCTTGAAGAAATGTTTCAAACCAAACTTGAGGAGATGAAAAAGACTAGAGTAAGGAAAAGGAAAGTGAATGTGAAACTAGTGAGGAAGGGGGAAAAAGGGGAGGAGAAAACCCCAAAGTGGGTAGTGGAGTTTCTTTCATATTAAAAGGAATTTATTGAAGCCTTGAAGTCTATTCAGAGGTACAATGCAAAAAATGGTACATTTGGAGGAATCATGGATCATGTGGAGGCAATAGATTGGGTGGAGGCCTTGAAAAACCTATTTCAATGTAAGGAAGTACCTAAGAATAAGAGGGTAAACATGTAAACAACCAAGTTGAAGGGTTCTACAATCTCATAGTGGAACTTATATAGGAATAAAGAGTCAAGGAGGGAAGGAGCATGATCTCATCATGAGATATATATGGGAGAAAGAATTAAGGCATAATTCTTATATGTGTATATACACGCACACACACACATATATACATATTTATATTTATGTGTGCGTATATATATGTGTGTGTATATGTGTATATGTGTATATGTATATGTATACATGTATAATTGTACACACACACACACACACACACACAATTGAAAATAATTGGTTAATTGTGTATTGTCTTTGTTGTTACACAAAAATGTCATTAAGTTGTTAGTCATTGTATGTCGAGCTCACTTGGCTGATGAAGATAGTTTCCTGTGTTTGCCAAGCATTCTAAAGTTTGCAAAGTTTAGAAGATAGTGTCTACTAAGTTAACTCGGGAGGCAAAGAGAAGTTCGTAGAAGTTGAGTGTTAACTGAGCTCACTCAGGTAACAAAGGAAAAGTTGGATGGAACCAATGTTAACTAATCTCACTCGATCACCAGAGGAACTTTGTGAAGATGCAACGTTAACTGAGTTCACTTGGTTAACACAGGAAAAGCATTTCTGAGTTAGTGTCTACCGAGCAGTGTTGGCTAACAAAGGATTTTCTTGTTCTAAAATATTGAGGTTAATTAATTTGTTTTTTGGTTATAGCCAACTGAGGAGATGAATATTAATTATTCTAAGTTATATTCAAGCCGGCTTGACAATGCATAAGGTGTAAATATAAGATCAAGTTGAGGATTGAATGTGTGCAAGTGAATGGAAGAATATAAGATGCTTGGAGGAAGCGAGTTAGAAGGATAATAAAAATATCCTTGTGGAGCTGAAAACATACATTTGATCAGAAAGGATCAAGTATATAAGCCAAAATTGAGATCTATAATCATAAATTTAGCTGCATCGAAAATCAAGTCATCTCATTGCTACTCTCTATCCATTGTAGTAGTGATCTAAATCTCTTAACAGAGTTGGCTTAACAACTATTTGTAAATCCTCTAACAAGGTGACATTTCTAGATTGAAGTGTCTAAAGACCTCTAACAAGGCCACTCCTAATACGGTGGCTAATTCAATATTTGACAGGAAAACAATATTTAACAATATTGGTAGAGTTCATATTTGGCAGGAAAACAATTTGAACATGAAGATGACATAGAGGATCAATGGATGAGTGTAGTAGATTACTATGATATATGGATAAGGGATTATTGTAGGAAAATTCTTTATTTGGCAGATAGTGCCTTGAAAATAAAGGTCCCATTAAAGGTTGTTCAACAAGACACTTCAGATGTCTTGGACCCCCTGTATAATTGGGATAAGATATACGATCATGAGCACATAAATTGATAGAGAAGAAAATGCAGATATCAATTATAGGGCAAGGTGTATCATCTAGTTGACCAAGGAATGAATTAAGAAGCCATTCAAGTTGGACCCAGTTCTTAAAACAATAGTCTTACAGGCCACAACCCGCTCAATAAAGGAAAGAGGGGAAAAAGTTATAGTACCAACATTCACAGCCCAATCTCTAATTAGGCCAAAAATGGTGTATCAACATGATAGGGAAGTTGGATACTTTAAAATGGAAATGAACAAGAATAAAAGAAAAAGAGATTCTCCTCAGCAAGTTGAGCTCAAAGTTGAAGGGACTCAAGCCCAGGAGGAAACTCAAGCACCTGAGAACCAAGAACCCAAAAATGCAAAAGCCACTCAAACTCAGGATAATCTGTAAGTGCCATCACCAAAACATGGACAAGGACCTAAAGAAGAAGCATAAGAGGTGTCCCCACATGTTCAAGAGGAAGAAGCCTCTCCATTAGCTCCTAAGAGAGCTAAGAATAAAACTCTAATCAAAAGGACTAGAAGACAAAAAGTGCAAAGAAAGGTTATTCCTATTTCTTTAGTTTGGGAAACCATTCATAAAGAGGATGAAGAAGATGAAGAGAATAGCCTTCCCTTGAGTCAGAGGACTCATCTGGCTAGGGATACTAAGGTAGAACAAAAAAGGAGTTCTACTGCAATGCCGCCATCTATTCCCACAAAACCTATTTAGGTTACAACTTTGGAGGATGAGAAACAATAATGGATTGATGAAAAAGAGGGTCAAGGGAATGATATCTTTAACATGTCAGATTTTGACTTCATGCCTATGGGTACTAAACTCGTAGGCAACAAGATAAGGGACACACTAACAAATCAGCCTTTGGAAGAAGATTGGAGTCAATTTCCACCTTTTCCACAAGGACCTCTGGGTGCCCCACCATCACCAAATCAAGATTTATCTTTCTTGGATAAAGGTTCAACCACTCCTCTCCCTCCTATTAATGAAGAGCAAGTACAAGTTGTAAATGAAGAAAAGCCACAACAAAGACCAACTAATGAAGTATCAAAAGAGGGGCAAATATATGAAGAACCTCAGCAAACTTCTCAAGGTACAAAGGTGAGGACTGTGGACTCAACAGACATAGGGACGCCTAATGTAGATCTCTCATAAAAAGAGAAGATTTCAGAGAGGAGTGATAAGGGAAAGGGTCTAGCAGTACAAACTCCCTCTTCAACTAAGTATATGTCTCTGATGGGAACTACTCCAAGCTAGTTGAAGAGGGAGGTGATGGTTAGGTAGAAAAGACAACTGTATTGTAGTGTGGATGAGGGAACGAAAGAATTAGTTGAAGCCCTTAAGAAACCAGAGCTACATACGGGTGATGCATGAACATTGACCTTCATTATAAATAACCAAAGATTAGGACTTGTTAGCTCATATTTCCATCCCTCCTCTAACTGCAAATATTGAAGATCTAACCCCGAAAGATTATTAGATTAAAAAGGTCTTGCTAGGAAAGACCACTGTGGATACTGCTAAATTCTTGGTCACCACAGGAATTAAAGAATTGTTTAGATACCTAGAACAAGATGAGTCTAAATTAGTGAGGCTCCAAAAGTAGAATGAGCTTGTAAGAGGTTATTTTCATGGAGTGGTTGGTCCTTTGGACCCTGATCATCTTAAGGTGACTCTAGGTGCAACACTTGATAAGAAGGAGAACATAGGTGTACAATTGGATCCATTTTTAAAGACATATTAGCAATGGCAAGAAAGTTTTAAGGAAAAAGGTGTGTAGATAATACAGGGAAACCTTAAACTGTTACATCATATGCAAATTAATGGAGATAAGCTGGTTGCTATACTGAACTAGGATTTTAGATTGATGAATGAGGTACATACTTGGCGAAAAGACCTTCGAGCATTATAGTTAATAAAGGGTCAGAGGTATCATATGCTTATGGATGTATATAGGGGGGAAGAATTGGATAAGATAGATGATTAGATTGAGAATATTGCTACTAGTAATAAAGTAATGGAGATATTACATGCATATATTCACAATCTTAAGGATTACATGTTGTGTTGATTTGATCGTATGATATTTTAGTTCTGGTATTTGTCATGTATTGACAAATTTTGCTGACTTACAAAGTTGGAGAAGAGATCGCCCTTTTGTTCCTACATATCTTCTTGTCTCGCATGAGTGCACTTTTTGTGACCTTGCAATTTGATAAGAAGTGAAACATCATTCAATTTTACTAAGTTTCCATCGACGATTGCATCAATGGATTTGAGGAAGCATTGCTCCTATTTTCATTGGTTCCCTACCTGATCTTTTCAATGATTTAACTCGCAAATGTGTTGTTACCATGGTTTATGTCTATTAGGAATTTCCCTTTCATGCTATTCACTTTCATCTCTCATTACCTTATCTTTGTTATTTGTTTTGCTAACCCTTGGTTAAATTAGGAATTCATATAGTTGCATTGTTAGATTGCATTCATTAAAAAATAGAAAATACCAAAAACATATCTTTTTTTTGTGTGGTTAATTTTGAAATAGCAAGCAGATTTATCATCTTATCCAAAATTGGTACAAACCAATAAAGGCCTCTTTGTGAACAAATAAATTTATCTTCAACCGAGCAAATTCCAGTAGGTTGCAAGATCACCCAGAACCTTAGAGTTGATCCTAGATCATCTTTTCAAGAGAGGATTTTGAAAGGATCCCTGTCATTAAGCATCATGTAAAACAATGGCTCAACATAAGTGACGCTAGAAGGAGGGCCTCTTACCATTTAGAATAGAAAAAAACAACTTGCAATTTCAAATTTTTTCTTTTTCACAAGTTTAGGAATTTTTTTGAGCTGTTAAGGTGTGCTTTTTGAAGAGGTGCACTTTTTCATAATTTGACACAAACTGGAAGATCTTGATCCATCATCTCCATTTTAGCAAACTTTAAGATCTTCACCTGGTACACATGAGTTACTTGAACTCAGTCACTTTTGCAAGTCTCATAGCGACAAAGGATTACCCAAAATTCTACCACTTCCATTCAACATTTCATCATTTTCCTTAGTTCTACTTTCAAATCATCCACCCATTGTTCCACCAATGGCCTTTTTTGCAAATGTTGCAGACTCACCAATCAACTTAATAGGTGTAACCGCAAAATAGTGATACAACTCGACAAAATGGAAGTAAAGGTTATTAGTGTGTTGAAAGATGTTTGGATATAATTGGCAGCTGACCCTCGAATTCAAGATATCATAGATATACATGTGGTTGAAATTCCTAAAACATATGGATTACTACTAAGTAGAGAGTGAAAAAAATGCTTAAGAGGATGGTTTTCAACCAATTTTACTCACCCGTAGTTGCCTTGGAAAGGGTTGAATAATCAGATCAAGATTGATGTAGAGCCAAAACTAAAAATGATGATTATAGAATACAATGCACCAAATGAGGTGACATTCTTATAATCTGACTTAGGCTCTTAGAATGTGATGGCTTTTGATATAGTTTCACCTAAAACATCAAATGATCAAGATGGAAGATCCATGATTCTGATCCCAAAAGTAGAAATTGTGATGCAGTTCATTGATAACATGGTGGCCAACTTACAATTTTTAGATGAAGAAGCAGACCCAAATGTGTTGCTCCTTCCCAAATTTGCAGATTGCATATAATTAGTCATTCAGAGTTCAAATGCTCACATTGCCAAGAAGCGATTGTTTGGGTATTAACGCAAATGATGGAAATAAAGAGTGGCCACATTCCAAAAGAAGTACTTACAAAAAATCTAAATTCCACATACATACTTGAAGCCATAGGGAAGGATGGAGAAGAGGTAGAAGATCTCAATGCATCATATAGTGATACCTCATTAGGTGATCAAGGTTTATCTTCTCCTCCACCAGGAATGATTAAGATCCAAAAAAATTCATAAAAGGCCAATGGTGGACTTCGGTAATCATTCATCCTAAACCTAAAGTTGACAAAATTACAAAATTGATTGGGGAAATTCAAGATCAGCAAGAGAAACATACATTCCCCATATCAAAGATAAAAAATGTAAAATCATCAAGTCTATTGGGAGAGAGATTACAATGGATCCCTAAGAAACAATATTTTGAGGTTCAAGTAAACGAAAGGCTAAAGATGAACAAGCATAAGTCCAGGAAGCCCATAGAAGATATGATCTAGACACTTTAGTTCAATGACTCTAAATGCAAACTAGGAGCTGGTGCAGGTATTGAATTAATCAACCCAAAGATAGGTCTTTCTACGTAGCATATTGATTATAGCTTAGATTTACTAACAATCTTGCAAAATACAAAGCCTTGATTCATGGATTTCTCTTCACATTAGAGAAGGGAATCAAAGCTCTCATAATCAAAGGTGACTCCTAGTTTGTGACCAGACACGTAAAATCAATTTATTCTTGCAATGCTAGGAGAATACTCACTTATTGAAAGAGAGTATGGGATCTAATGGATGAATTTGAAGCATTGAACATAAGATCCATCCCCAGAAGGAGAAACATGATAGAAGATGCCTTTGCAATTTCAACTAGCACATTACAACCCGTCAAGAGAACAAAATTAAAAAGATTCATAGTAGAATTGGTTGTTGCACCATCCATCCCAGACAATCATAAATTTTCAAGTATTCCAAGATGACCAACACATACTTGAGTTTATCATGTACAATAAACATTTTAAGCGGCAAGAGATTGATGACACTCTAGATGACAAACCTGAGAAGGAAGAGCTTGAAGATGAGGAATGGATTCTCAATTTGAAAATGAACACTATTCCTAAGGGAATGGTTGATTTGTAGCACATTTTTGATTGGGATGAATCAACACGTAATAGGAGAATCGTTGAAGAAAAAGGGATCGAAGAATGCGATTCGTATAATCTGGGTACTAATAAGGACCTTGGAATGGTAAGGGTTGGAAAGGCGTGCAATGCTCAGGAAAGGGAAGATATGCTCAAATTAATTAGGGAATACAAAGATGTTAGTGCTTGGAGTTATGAAGAACTCAAAATGTATGATCCTAAGATCATCACACATGACATTCCATTGAAGTTAGATGCCAAATCTTTCTGACAAAGGCAAAGACTTGTTAATCCCATTATTGAACCATTGATAATGAAGGAAGTTAAGAAGTTTCTCGATGCCAAGATTATCTTTCCCATATGCTATTCTACATAGGTGGCTAATTTAGTTCTAGTGAGGAAAAAGATTGGAGAAATCTGCCTTTGTGTGGATTTTTGCAATTTGAATCTAGCATCTCAAAAGGATAACTACCATTTGCCTTCACTTGATGAAGTATTAAAAATTGTCAATGGATCCAAAATGATGTCTTTCTTAATCAGATGGTGGTTGATGAAGAAGATAGGTTGAAGATTGCTTTCACAAAAAAATGGGAGACTTTCACATACAGAAGAATGCCCTTTGGGTTGATCAACACATGAGATACATTTCAATGAGCCATGGAGGAAGCTTTCAAGGGACTAATAAACAAATGTATAGTTATCTACATGGATGACTTGACTATCTTTTCAAAGGATTGAAGCACTCACATTGCAAATTTAAGACAAGTTTTCAATAGATGTTGCAAATATGGCATATCATTTAATCCTAAGAAATGTTCATTTGGGGTCACTAAAGGAAAGCTCCTAGGTCATATTATCTTCGAAGCTAGAATCTCAATAAATTCAGAGAGAATTGAAGCCATTCTAAAGTTTTCAGCTCCACATAGTCATAAAGAACTCAAATCTTTCTTTGGGAAGATAAATTTTGTGCAGAAGTTTATAAGTGCATTTGCTGAGATAGCACACCCTCTTAATGATTTGCTCAAGAAAGGGGCAAAAATAGAACGGGTTCCAAAAATCAAGAAATCATTTGAGGACATCAAAGTGGCTATTTCTACAGCTCCAATACTTAGTTTGGATTATGAATTGCCATTTAAAATATACTCTTTTGCTTCAAAATACTCAAGTGCTGGAATTCTTATGCAGAAGAAAGACAAAGAGGATGAAAGGCCCATTACTTTCATGAGATGTCCTCTAAAGAACGCTGAGTTAAACTATTCTAATCTTGATAAATAGTCTTTTCCTCTGATAAAGTTAGTCAAGAAATTCTGCCACTACATATTAAGGAGTAAGGTGTATGTAATTGTGCCTAATGCCGTGGTTAGGACATTGTTGATGCAAAATGAGTTGGGTGAAAGACAAGAAAAATGGATGGCGATACTACAAGAGTTTGATCTAGAGATTCAACCAATAAAGTTAGTAAGAGGACAAGGGTTAATAGAGATGATAGTTGATAATGAGATCAAAAATGAGAATCAATTCAGGTTTGACAACAAAAACAACATAGAAGATCAACAAAAGAAGATTATAGTATCTCAAGTTGATATTGATCAAGGTATAATAACTGATTTTTGGCATCAAGATATTCTTTACTACCTTTTACGAAATCAATACCCCAATTGGACGAATAGTTCCTAGCACAGAGGTCTCAAAATGAAGTGTGAATCTACATGCTACAAAATAGAAAACTATATAAAAGGAACTATGAAGGAATTTACCTGAAGTGTTTGGGATGAGAAGATGTAAAAGAGGTTTTGGAGTAGTTTCATGATAAGTATGGTATGGGACATGGGTCAATAGAAGCTATGACCCATATGATCCTAAGATCTGAGTATATTTGGCGTACAGTCTTCAAGGATTCTTTTGAACATGTGTGTACTTGCCACATTTGTGAAACTAGTGCTAACAAAGAAAGACATTTGGCGATGCCATTACAATTAGTGTTCGAGGTAAGACCTTTTGCAAAGTGGGGGGTGGATTTTATTGGTCCAGTAAACCCACCATCATCAATAGGACATACATTCATTCTCATAGCTACATACTATTGCACACACTGGATAGAAGATAAGGCTTTTAGAAACTACACAACAAAGGTGGTTACATAATTCTTGGAAGAAAATATTGTTACCAGACTTGGGATGCCATTCTTTCTAGTTTGTGATAATGATCAACTTTTGCATCAATATTTCTTGCCTAGTGGGCACTGGATAATCAGGTTATAATAAAGTTCTCTTCAAATTACTATCTGCAAGGAAATGGTGTGGCTAAATCTACAAATAAAAACTTGATCATGGTAATAAGATGTTTATTGAAGGAAAATCCTAAAGATTTTGATGCTCAACTCAAATATGTGCTATGGACAGATTGAGTTAGGGTCAAGAATGCCTTGGAAACATCCCCATACCTGCTCATCTATGGACAAGAGCTAGTATTCCCACTTAACCTTGGGATTCCTATTTTGAAATTCATGAGTGGGTATGCTGAAGATGCTGACAGGGTTCAAATTAGATTGATGAATCTCTTGGAGTTGGATGAGAAATAGACATCTACTTTAGAGCATATGGCAAAAAATCAAGCTATCATTAAAAGGTGGTTCGACAAGCAGGCCATAATAAAATATTTTAGAATATCCAACCTTGTTCTTTTGTGGGATGAGGAAAAAGAAAAGTTGGGCAACCACACTAAGTTTCAATGCTTGTGGATTGGTCCTTACCAAATTGTGGAGAGTCTTGGAGAAAATACTTTTATGCTGAGTTCCTTACAAGGGGAACTGGTTCCATTTCCAGTCAATGGGCAGTTCCTAAAACATTACTTTGAGGCCTAAGAGTGAAGAAATTCCCTTTTCGCATGTGTGTTTGCTTTCAAAGTTGTGTCAGTCCAAGGGTTAGGTGCAATCAAGATTTTATCTTGATGCATTTCATAAGCCATTTTATTTTGGTTTCAACTTTTGGAAAGAGGTATTTCTTTGTCACAAAATTTAGATGATTTTGTTTCTTGTACCAATAGAAGAATGGATGTTACTTGCAGTAATAGAGGACTTTCAATGTTGAATTCATAACTTTTGATCAACAGTTCTAACACTTCACAGATTTAAATATTGACTATCTTAGTGTTTTCAAAACAAGGGTGATGACAACAAGAGATAGTCCAAACCCTATTGGTTCAAAAAAAAGGTCTTTTCAAAGGAATTACTAAGGTCATTATTTGGCGTGAGAGTTTTTAATAAATTTCTTAAAAGAGGAACGCAAGGGATGTTAACTAAAGAATAAATTTGAGAAACAACACCAATGCCTTGGCCACACAATTTAAGTGTAGTTAGGGTACAGGAAGAAAATAAGGAAAAGGTGGTGTTAAGAATGAAAGATTCTAAAAATAGTCTGAGAAAGGTAGTTTGAAATAAGGATGTGCACTCCAAATGGGCTATCCACTATCTAAAACAATTGCTTCATGGAGAATCAAATGGTGACATATGAGTTACTTGAAGTAAAATTTAGAAGATTGCCCAGGATTTCAAAAGAAAAGTGATAACCCATTAAGAGTGCTCCAAACAGATTCTCTCATCTAGTCAGATAAGTGATTGATAAACATATTTTGTGAGAATTTCTAATGAATGGACTAACAGGGTGGACAATTGTTCCCAAGTTGTTGGAAGCTCATGATAGACTGCACTTTAAGATATCAAAAAAAATGAATACACTTAACACACATTGAACTTGGAGATTCAAGATTCTAAGGTTTTGACTATGAAGTGACTCAAAATAAGGTTGGAGTATTCAGGATTTAGTTGGTATTAGGCACATGTTAGAAGAATGTTTGTTGATGAAGCAATGCCTTTGTCATTTCTTCCCTTTTGTTGGGGCTATTTTTTGTGGTTTCACAATGGAATATCTAATGATAAACATATTTTGTGAGAATTTCTAATGAATGGACTAACAGGGTGGACGATTGTTCCCAAGTTGTTGGAAGCTCATGATAGACTACACTTTAAGATATCAAAAAAAATGAATACACTTAACACACATTGAACTTGGAGATTCAAGATTCTAAGGTTTTGACTATGAAGTGACTCAAAATAAGGTTGGAGTATTCAAGATTTAGTTGGTATTAGGCACATGTTAGAAGAATGTTTGTTGATGAAGCAATGCCTTTGTCATTTCTTCCCTTTTGTTGGGGCTATTTGTTGTGGTTTCACAATGCACGCCCCATTTTTCCTAGAAATGGGGACCCCTTAGTAAATTTTTACTTTCCCAAAACCCTAGTCTAAGTTTTGAGTCATTTTTAGGGTTCTACTAGAATCTAGGTCTTGTCCTGCCCTTTGTCTAAAAAAACCAGATCCTAGAAACTAAGAATTTTAGAAAGAAAGGGTAATTTGTATGTAAAAGAGCACATTAGCACACATGCACACATGTCCATGTTGTGCTACTATGCTAAATGTACTATTGCGGGAGTGCTTCCCTTTGGAAGTGGGCACCTACACACATGCACACCCCCAAAGGGTGTGCTTCATCTCGGGCTTATAAAAGCCTGGGACCCCTCCCTCTTCCTCAGTCATTATCTCCTCCAAGCTATTGGTGAACACACCTTCACACCCATAGAGGTGCGCCATCTTCATGTACCTACACACATCAAACAAAGCACCAAGGTTAAAAGGTGTGCACTGGCGCACCTATTCAAGGTGTGCAAGTGAGCACCTTTTACTCACAAATTAAAAAAATTAGGAACCTTCACCTAAGAGAAAGGTGCACATATGCACACCTTTCAAACAAATAAGAACACCAACATAATGGTGTACACATGCAAACCTTGTGGGGTGCGCATGTGTGCATCATTTTTTGACACTACAAACACTTCTCACAGACATGCACACCCCACAAGGTGTGCAAGTGCGCACCCTTAGCCTTTTGAAAGAGTACTTAGCTCCTTAGATGTATAAGCACATGTAGCACACCCTCAAGGTGCACAAGGTACGCTAAATTTTATCAGAGAATAAAATAAGGTTTTGAGTGATTTTTACTAGTTTTTAGGGTTTTGGGTCTAGATTTTTAGTAACTAGGGTTTGTTTGGGGTTTTATTTTTAGCTTTTTAGACTAATGTGTTTTTATTTTGAGCAAATAAAATGGCTTACTTTTTGTCTCCACTCACAGCAAAGATTGCTCCAAAACTAGTTGTCTTTAAGTTTCAAGGTGTACAAATGAAATCACACTTCTAGGATGCACATGCGTAGATTCGAGACACTGAATTAGGTCATATTTATTGGAATGCATTCCTAGTACTCTGCAAAAAATTGAATGAGAGGTCCCTGATGGTCTCAACACTTTTCAGATCAAGGTTAGTTAATGCAACCTCGCATCCTACAACAGTGCAGTCTTTAGATTTTGTTATGGCCTTGGCAGAGAATTATGTGTTAGAGAAGAGAGTGGTGAAGAGTATCACATGAAAGGTCATCTTAGACCTAATACCTAAGAATATCGAGAAAATTTTCCATCTCCCAAGGGTAGACCAATATGTAAGGTTAACTTATCATCAAGTAGATAGGTGGTATAGGGATAATGGGCAAAGATCTACATAAATCATTCAATCCTCATATTTGATTGATAGAACACTTGTGGGATGAAGAGATGGAAAAGATTACATGACTAGAGGGTACATAAAGGATGATATTGGATATTCCATTGTGCTTTTGAGCAGAATCATGGGCTTGCTAGCAGTAGGACACTTGAATATATGGATGGTACATTTCATTGAGACTATTCAAATGACCAAAATGCTAATTGATTGGGCCATAATTTTCAATGAGAATTTAGATGAACAACTAGTGGTGGTCAAAGCCAATCCAAGGTTTTATGTGACATGTTATTTGGTGTATCTATTTGCAGTAAGGACCATGAATTACGAAGAATTTTTTAAGAGGGGAAGCATGCAAGATGCTAATGCATAGTCTTATTTGGTATACCACCAACTAGTAAAGAAGAAGCTCTCAGATCAAAGAAAAGAATAAAGAATAATGAATGATGCTTTAATTTTTGCATTCATCTAGTTCGTTGAGGAAGATTATGCAAAAAGGATGTTAGTAGATGCATCAACAAGAATTGCATAAATAGGCACCTACTACATCCAGTTTAAGACATTCACCTACTTAAGGGTAGCAAGCACAATTGTGAATCCAAATAAACTCTTGAGATATCTATTAGATAGACTCATTTTATTTTAGATTGCAAGATGACTCTCATCTACATATGACAAAGGAAGGAAACAACATAAGAAGACCTGGGTATGGCCCATCATCATAGTTCCATTTGGAGTCAAGTAGAAGCAAGATATCATGAATTTTGATTCAAAATGGGACCAATATCCCTTGGAGGACTATATCTCCCCTCATCCATGTTTTGACAATATTGGTAGAGTTCAGGAAAATAATTTAAACATGAAGATGCCATAGAGGATCATTGGATGAATGCAGTAGATGACTACGATATCTGGATAAGGAATTATTGTAGGATGACTATTTATTTCGTAGGAAATGCCTTGAAAATAAAGATCCCATTGAAGGTTGTTCAACAAGACACTTTAGATGTCTTGGATCCTCTATATAATTGGGATAAGATATATGATCAGCTGATCATGAATGTAGAAATTGATAGAGAAGAAAATATAGATATCAATTAAAAGGTGAGGCATATCATCCAGTTGACCAAGGAATGGATTAAGAAGCCATTCAAGTTGGACCTAGTTCTTAAAACAATAATCTTATAGGCGACAACCCACTTAGTAAAGGGAAGAGGGGCGAAAGTTACAGTACCAACATTCATAGCCCAATCTCCAATTAGGACGAAAATGATGTATCAACATGATAGGGAAGTTGGATACTTTAAAGCAAAAAAGGGAAAGAATAAATGAAAAAGAGATTCTCCTTAGCAAACTGAGCCCAAAATTGAAGAGACTCAAGCCCAGGAGGCAACTCAAACACCTAAGAACCAAGAACCCAAAAATGCAGAAGCCACTCAAACTTAGGATAATTCGCAAGTGCCACCGCCAGAACATGGAGAAGGACTTGAAGAGGAAGCACAAGAGGTGTCCCCACATGTTCAAGAGGAAGAAGCCTCTCCATCAACTCCTAAGAGAGCTAAGAATAGAACTCCAATCAAAAGGACTAGAAGATAGAAAGTGCAAAGAAAGGTTATTCCTATTCCTTTAGTCTCGAAAATCATTCTGGAAAAGGATGAAGAAGACAAAGAGGATAACCTTCCCTTGAGTTAGAGGAATCATCTGGCTAGGGCTACTAAGGCAAAATAGAAAAGGAGTTCCACTGTAATGCCACCATCTATTCCTACATAACCTATTGAGGCTACAACTTCAAAGGATGAGAAACAACAGTGAGTTGATGAACAAGAGGGTCAAGGGATTGATGTCTTTAACATGTCAGATTTTGACTTCATGCCTGTGGGTACTGAACTTGTAGGTGATAAGATAAGGGATACACCAATGAATCAAACTTTGGAAGAAGATTGGAGTTAATTGCCACCTTTTCCATAGGGACCTCTAGGTGCCCTGCCTTCACCAAGTCAATATTTATCTTTCTTTGATATAGGTTCAACCACTCCTCTCCCTCCTATTAATGAAGAGCAAGTGCAAAGAAAGGTTATTCCTATTCCTTTAGTCCCGAAAACCATTCTCAAAGAGGATGAAGAAGATGAAGAGGATAACCTTCCCTTGAGTTAGAGGAATCATTTGGCTAGGGCTACTAAGGAAAAATGGAAAAGGAGTTCCATTGTAATGCCACTATCTATTCCTACACAACCTATTTAGGCTACAACTTTGGAGGATGAGAAACAAAATTGAGTTGATGAACAAGAGGGTCAAGGGACTGATGTCTTTAACATGTCAGATTTTGACTTCATGCCTATGGGTACTAAACTTGTAGGTGATAAGGGATACACCAATGAATCAACCTTTGGAAGAAGATTGGAGTCAATTGCCACCTTTTCCACAGGGACCTCTAGGTGCCCCACCTTCACCAAGTCAAGATTTATCTTTCTTTGATAAAGATTCAACCACTCATCTCCCTCTTGTTAATGAAGAGCAAGTATAATCTGTGTAGGAAGAAGAGACACAACAAAGACCCACGAATGAAGTATCAGAAGATAGGCAAATATATGAAGAACATCAACAAACTTCTCAAGATACAAAGGTGAGAACTATGGACTCAATAGACACAAGGATGCTTGATGTAGATCTCTCATAGAAAGAGAAGATTCTAGAGAGGAGTGATAAGAGAAAGGGTCTAGTAGTACAAATCCCCTCTTCAACTAAGTATATGTCTCTGATGGGAACTATTCCAAGCTAGTTGAAGAGGAAGGTGATGGTTAGGCAGAAAATGAAATTGTATTGTAGTGTGGATGAGGGAATGAAAGACTTAATTGAAGCTCACAAGAAACCTAAGCTACCTATGGGTGATGTGCAAACATTGGCCTTCATTATGGAGAACCAAAACTAGGAATTGTTCGCTCATATTGCCATCCCTCCTCTACATGCAAATATTGGAGATCTGACCTCAAAAGATTATCAGATTAAAAAGGTCTTACTGGGAAAGTCCACTTTGGACATTGCTAAATTGTTGGTCACCACAAGAATTAAAGAAGTGTTTAGACACCTGGAGCAAGATGAGTCTGAATTGGTGAGGCTTTGGAAACAAGATGAGCTTGTAAGAGGCTATTTGCATGGAGTGGTTGGTCCTTTGGACCTGATCATCCTGATGCGACTCTAGGTGCAACACTTGATAGGAAGGAGAATGCATTGTATAATCATATCCATTTTTGAAGGTGTTTCAGCAATGGTAGGAAATTTTTTCGGAAAAAGATGTGCAAATAATATAGGGAAACCTTAAACTATTACACCATATGTAAATTAATGCATATAAGCTAGTTGCCATACTAAAGTAGGATTTAGATTGATGGATGAGGTACATACCTGGGAAAAAGACCTTCAAACATTATAGTCAATAAAGGGTTAGAGGTATCGTATGCTTATGGATGGGTAAGTGCACCAAGTTGTGGTGCCAAAAGGGGGGTATAAGTGGCCACATTTTTTTTTTTTCTGAAATCAACAATTTTTGAACTTTGACAAGAATTTGAAGATAGTTACACTAAAAAATTTAAGATATGACAAAAACAAAAGTAGTAGTCCTTTGAATCTAGTTTCTAAAATACTATTTTTTTTTCAAAATGGTTTAGTTTTAGGTCCTCAAAAAAGGGGGCCATATAAAGTGATACTATTTATTCATAAAAAAACATAACACAGTGCAAAGTGTGGTTCCCCTAAAAATTTTAACTTTTTTTTGAAATTCTTTAATCGCTCTAGTCAAAAGTTACCAAACATTATGTAGTTTATCCCATATTTTTCGTGTAATTTTATAATGTGTATTTTTTCAATGAATTTTTTAATTGGACACATTCGAAAAATTTGAAATATCTATGTGCTCTCCCTAAAAATAATTTAAAATTAATCTAAAATCAAAACTTCTTTTTTTCAAAGTGTGTAGAATGGAGTCTAGCTTCTAAAAAAACTAAGTTGTGAAATTCGATGAACAAGCTAAAGTCTACAACCCAATTAGTACATGTTGGTCTTTGATAGAAAATGGACATACATTCAAAAGAAATTATAGTTGAAAGACTTGAAATAGTTCAAATAAAAAATAAATTATATGGTTATATAGCTAACACAGAGACCTACAATGTCATGTAACCTGATTTTATCGATGCTCAACCATGAGAAAACTTGAAGGAGAGCACACAAGAAAAATCAATCATTTTTTGTATGTTTGTAGAAAAACACGTCTCAGACCAATTTAAAGACTCCAAAACTTTGGGTTTGATCCCAAGACAAAACCAAGCCTTAGACTTGGTAGAATCCAAAGCTTTAAATAGTGCATGTGCTCAATAGTGTGCATGCACTATTTAAAGCATTTTTAAATTTAGGCTTTCATAGCGCATATGCACTTTAGTGCACACACAGTCTTAAAGCCTACATTTCAATAAAGAGGGAAGGAAAGAGGGTAGAGAATGAGAGATATTAGAAGATGGGGAGAGAGTAGGAGGTGGGATAGGGAGAGAGGGACAGAGAGAGAGTAGGGGATGGGAGTGTGTGTGTGTGTGTGTGAGAGAGAGAGAGAGAGAGAGAGAGAGAGAGAGAGAGAGAGTAGGGGAGGAAAGTGTGTGTGAGAGAGATAGTAAGGGATGGGAGAGAGAGAGAGTAGGAGTGGGAGAGAGGGTAGGGGATGGGGAGAGAGAGTAGGGGGTGGGAGAGAGAGAGAGAGAGAGAGTAGGGGATGAGAGAGAGAAGGGGATGTCTATGTGTGTGTGAGAGAGAGTAGGGGATGAGAGGGAGAGAGAGGGAGTAGAGAGAGAGAGTAGGGGATGGGAGAGAAGAGAGAGAGGGGGAGTGAGAGAGAGTAGGGAGAGAGGGAGAGAGAGAGTAGGGGGTGGGAGAGAGAGAGGGATGGGAGTGTGTGTGTGAGAGAGAGTATGGGATGGGAGAGAGAGAGTGAGAGAGAGAGTAGCAGATGGGAGAGGGAGAGAGAGAGTAGATAGGGAGAGAGAGAGTGAGAGAATAGGGGGTGGGAGAGAGAGAGATAGAGAGAGTAGGGGATGGGGAGAGGGGGGAGAGAGAGAGAGTAGGGGATGGGGGAGGGAGAGAGTGAGAGAGAGAGTAGGCAATGGGAGAGGGAGTGGGAGCGAGAGAGCAATAGAGAGAGGATAGGAGAGAGAGTAGGGGATGGGAGAGAGAGTGAGAGAGATAGAGTAGGGGGTGGGAGAGAGAGAGTAGGGGATGGGAGAGAGAGTGAGAGAGATAGAGTAGGGGGTGGGAGAGAGAGTAGGGGATGGGAGAGAGAGTGAGAGAGGGAGTAGGTGGTAGGAAAGGGAGTGGGAGAGGGAGAGTGAGAGAGAGAGGGGGATGGGAGTGTGTGTGTGTGAGAGAGTAGGGGATAGGAGAGGAGAGAGAGAGTGAGAGAGTGGATCGAGAGAGAGAGTAGGGGATAGGAGAGAGAGAGAGTGAGAGAGAGTGGGCAGTGGGGGAGAGAGAGAGAGAGAGAGAGAGAGAGAGAGAGAGAGTGAGAGTGAGAGAGTAGGGGTAGGAGAATGAGAGAGAGTAGGGGATGGGAGAGAAAGTGAGAGAGAGAGTAGGCAATGGGAGAGGGAGAGTGAGAGAGAGAGGGGGGATGGGAGCGTGTGTGTGAGAGAGAGAGAGTAGGGGATGGGAAAGAGTAAGAGAGTAGGTGATGAGAGAGGGAGTGGAAGATGGAGAGCAAGAGAGAGAGAGAGAGAGGGAGAGAGAGGGCAGGGGGATGGGAGTGTGTGTGTGTGTTTGAGTAGGGGATGGGAGAAAGAGAATGAGAGAGAGTAGGTAGTGGGAGAGCGAGTAGGAGAGGGAGAGTGAGAGAGAGAGAGAGTAGGGGATGGGAGAGAGAGAGTGAGTGAGTGAGAGAGAATAGGTGGTGGGAGAGGGAGAGTGAGAGAGAGAGGGGGATGGGAGTTTGTGTGTGTGAGAGAGAGAAGGGGATAGGGGAGGAGAGAGAGTGAGAGTATAGCCCAAGAGAGAGAGAGAGAGTTGGGGATGAGAGAGAGCGAGAGAGAGAGTAGGTGGTGGGAGAGGGAGTGGAAGAGGGAGAGCAAGAGAGAGAGGGGATGGGAGTGTGTGTGTGAGAGAGAGTAGGAGATGGGAGATGAGAGAGAGAGGGAGAGAGAGAGAGTGCAGGGGATAGGAGTGTGTGTATGAGAGAGAGAGTAGGGGATGGGAGAGAGAGAGTGTGTGAGTGAGTGAGAGAGAGAGAATGGGATGGGAGTGTGTGTGCGAGAGAGAGAGTAGGGGATGGAAAAGAGAGACTAGGGGGTGGGGGAGAGAGAGAGAGAGAGAGAGAGAGTAGAGGATGGGATAGGGTCAGATAGGGAGAGATAGATTTTTCACATAGTGTGTATGCACTATAGTGTGCACACGCTTTAGAGGGAGTATGTGCTATAGTGCATACACACTATATGAAAACACCAAAAAATGGTCATAATGAAAGTTTGAGTCCCTATTGATCCATATTCTATTTTTTGTCTATTGTGTGTTCTATTGTTCTGACAAAAAACATAGGTTTCATGTTGTTGGAAGTTAGAAAACACCATATTCAATCATTGGATACACTATTTGAAGGCTTTTTGAACATTCTTTCATTCTATTTGAAGCTAGCAAACACCAAATTATATTTGAAGGCTTTTTGAATATTCTTTCTATAGAAAAGGTTAGTGTAGTCCTTTTTAAATATTCTCTGTTACTATATAGAGACAAGTTTGATTATAATTTGACAATTTGTTTAATATATATTGTGTATTCATTGAAATAATTGTAATTTGTATATGTATTTAAATGATTTGTAATTTACAAATTGTAAGTAATTTGGATGTTTGAATAATTTGACATATAGAAATCATCATGATGCCAAGGAAGAAACCAAAAACTCAAACAATGGAAGAGAGGGAGAGAGATTTGGCAATTAAAAGAGATAAAATGAAACTACTACATGAACAAAGAAAATTGCAAAGCTATAATGAGGAATTGTCTTTCCAAGAGGAACAAGAACCACCGATACAAAGAAACAAAGAGGAAGAATTGGAAAGAGAAAGAGAAAGAATGAGACTATTATGCTCAAGAAGACAATTGAATTGTGAAGCTACACCATCTTCCAATGTTGGAGTCATATCATCATCCCATGTTGAAGAGACGCTACTTTGTACATCCAACGATGTACACACTCCATCATGTCATGTTGAAGGCACAACATCAACATATCAAGTAGGTGATATTCCATCTTTTGCATCTTATTTCCAAGGCACATCATCTTTGGTTCAAGGTACACAAAACACTCAACCTTATGTTGATGTTCAAAATATTGAGGGAATGGAAGAGAATATAACACCTTGTAGAATTCATTTTAGAAAACTAAAATATTTGATTGATATTGATACTAACATTTTGAAATCAATGCTTGACAAGATTAGCAAGTGTAATTGTCAAAGAAAAGTTAATCATATGTGGAGATTATTCTTTGAAGAATTAAATATTATAGGTCAATGCCAATTATTTGTTGAAATGATTAAGAATTTGAAATTTAGGACTATCATGAAGATTCTTGGGCTAAGAACAATGGATGATTCAAATGAAAAAAGTATTGTAAAGAATCTAATGAGTGCTTATGACAAAGTGGGTTCTAAATCACACACCAAAGATAGTAATATCACAATATGAGTACTTACATTGACAATAGTAAGTACCCAAATGAAGAAATTTTGACTCATGAGAAAGACAAGAAAAATATTGAAAATTGGTAGAGGTACTCTAAGGAGAGCCATGCTAAGGCATGAGAGATTGAAAGATTGAACAAAAAATGAGTTATGGACATTTAGCGATAAACTACCGCAAAATGATAAAGAAATTAGTGAAGCTTTGAAATCATTAATCGAAGAATTTTGGACAAACAACACACATTTTTCCCCTAATGAAAGAGATGTTGTAAGAAGGAGGATTAGTAGCCAAAATCATGACCCACATGTGAAACATTTTTTAGACTCAACTCAGACACAATTTTTTGCAAAATTTATTGATATGTATCCTCAAATTTGAATAAGTCAAAGATTTTTTGAGATGGGTAAAACTTTTTATGTGAAGATAAATCACACATGCAAAACTTGTTGTTCTAGGATACATATTGAATTTTCTAACCATTTTGATGTTTTAGGCATACATGTGTGTTTTTGCATTCTAAGTTTGTTTTGTAGGATTGTGACATGAATAAGCCAACTAGATCTTCAAGGGAATTCACATCCAACATTTTATGTGAAATAGGGGACGTCCAACAATTTTACAAGACATCATGCTTGGATGGTACATGCTTTTTTTTGGTTCTTTGCAACTTTTATCAACTTGTGAATATATAGATAGTACACATGCAATTGAAAATGAAATAGTAGATTACAAAAAATATAAGATAGTGACATATGCTCTAAAAGATGGAAAATAGGGTAAAAGATGTGATTTATTCATTGAAAAGATTCCAATGTATGAGTTCATGAAGATTTTTCATGAAAAAATTATTTACGAGTATGCAAGGCATACACATAGAGCTTGATGGCTAGATTTGCAATTCAAGTTGCGCAAGGATATGTTTCCACTGGATACCATTGTTTTGGTTGTAGACTTCACTGATAACTACACACTACAACCACAAAATAAGGTGGAAGCAAAGGAATATACTTTTCAAAAGGTTTCCATATTTGTTCATGTAACATTCATGCATTCACCTACAAGTACAGAGGATGACAGGAAGATTTTGAGTACCATTTTTACATCAACGATGATCAATCACATTCTACGGAGTTTGTACATGGTTGTTTTCAACTATTTTATGGAGATTTGGCTAATAGAGGCATACCATATCATCAACACATTATTTGATCAAACAATTGCACATCTCAATTCAAGAATGCATGGATATTCTATTGGTTGAGCAAGATACATAGGTTGTCTAGAATTCAATATATGTGGAATTTTACAGAGGCTGGTCATGGAAAGGGAGAGCACGATGGTGCAAGTGCATGCATTAAAAGAGCCTTACCTCATGAAGAACTAAAGTAAAAAGATGGAGCAATATTGATAGATGAAAAATCCATTGTCCAGTGGTGTAACACTACAATGGGTCTAGGTAAGGAAGGTGGATCTACAATTCGTAAAATTTTTTGGTTGATATATAATACTAACATTGCACCATATGAGGGTTGTTGCACACTAACAAGATCAAGTGAGTTGCACTCTTTAGAACCTCTGATGCAGGTTCATGGAGTGTCCACATATGAAAAATAACATGTTATTGTCCATCATATGTAGAGAAAAATTGGGATGAGTGTGAGTAAACTTAATGAGTGGACAAATGGGATATACATGTTTTGGACCTAATTGACACCTATCATCCCCCACAAGCACTAGAAATGGTAGAGATGGATTCATCCATTGACTTTGACTACTTGTCTGATCTAGTACAGCTTGGTTATATATATATATATATATATATCTTTGTAATTTCAACATGTAACTTTATAACTTTTACCTAAGTAGTTTCTGAATTAATGAGTGCATTTTGTAAATTTATCACTGTAGGCCATGTTTTTGCTGTTACTACACATGAAGACAATGATTATTTGTGTCATTGTGTCCAAGCCAAACAAAAATTGGATCACTCTGTTATAGATGGTGAAGGTTTAGAGTACCATATTGATGCAGTGGTTGTAACCAACACATGGCTTAGACGATATTCTATGAAGAACCCTAACTTGTGGTTATTCAAGGATTGGCAAACAAAGAGGAAGATTGGTCATTATTCAAACCTCGTTGTCACATCAAATTTTCACTTGATAAAACATGGTGGAAAACCACATAATAAGACTCTTTGGAAAGTTCGTGAGTCAGAACATGAGACAATACTTGAGACATTAAAATGTAGAGCAGATTCAGTTGGTTCATTAGATTGAATAGGGAGAGAGAGAGAGAGAGAGAGAGAGAGAGAGAGAGAGAGAGAGAGAGAGAGAGAGGATGCATGGAAGAGATGCTACTCTTGACGAGACACCAAGGAGACACAACCCTCCAATAGGTAATAAACAATCATTTTGAGAATCTAAAGCAAGTGCATCCAATAAAGAAAAGGAACATCATTGAAGGATATATATGCATATATGAACATTAACCAATAAAAAATATAAAGTAATACCAATATTGAGTATTGTATACAACAAAGATTTTTCCAAACCAAAGGCAATAAATCATTCATAATAGTTAGACAATTAAGAACTAGATATATATATGAACTAGAGTATTCTTACATATGTATACAATATTATTGAACAAATTAGAATTAGCAAAATGATATTGCACATAATCTCCATTACAACAGCATGGAAGCTTTGTGATTTTAATAGTTATATTCTTTAGTCCCAAAAATGGACATTATAGATATTGCTCACTAATCCTTTACAATAGAATGTTTATAAAAAATGGCATGTATTTGTACGAGGATATTATATATTACATAAATCCCACACTGAAGCAGCTGGCTAGCCACTCAAAAAATAGTAACTAAATGCAAGTGGGATCATAAAGATACCTTAATAAACTAGTATCCCCTTTACTCAAGCAACATCTCGGTCATCTACTTGACTAGGACATGTTTGGGAAAGGACAAACTCCATTTAAAGGTGGCAATGAGCTTTTTGTTTTTCTATTAAGATCATTAATATATTTCAATGAGAACTTTGAGGGATCATGCTTAGCTTGAGTATCTTGGCTTCCAAAGTCCTGTAAATGCAAGGCCATTGATGAAGAGGCATTTCTAATTGAAACATTTGTGGTGCTGGAATGAAGTGCATGACCATATTCTTTGCCTACTAATGAGCCAATTTGAGGGTTCACTTCACATTGCTCCATGGATAATTCTATAGCACTTGTTACTTTTCTATCTAAATTTTTTGTGTCTGTGTACATGTGTACTCTTTCCCAATAGCTGTGGGTTTTATCTCTTCATCCTAATTGGCATACCCTGGATGGCACCAAGATAACCATTTTCTTTTGAAATGTCCCTTTCTCTCAAATTAATTTCTCTATTAAACAGGTTTTCTATATCTTCCTTTGTATATTTAATAGATGTAGCTACAATTCCTTTGTGTATATTCCTTTGTATATTAAGATTTCCTTTATAGGAATGAGAAGGCATGGGGAGTTAGGCCAAATATTAGTCACTATATTAAAAAAATAGCTCTTGGCCATGCTATTAATGGGAATCATTTCAATCTTATTTTTAGAATCGGTACCTCATTTATCTTGAAAGAATAATATATATTGTTTTCAATGTCTTTGAAATATCTGTAGTTGGTAGCCAATTGATTATTCATCACCTTTGTATATTCATGAAAAAATAAGTTATTTGGTTACCTAATAGGTCCTAGCAATATTAACTAGGGTCCTAGAATAGTCCTAGATGGACCCATTTGACCTAAATATGTAAAGAGCAAAAATTGCTCAAAAGTTGCAATGTTGGTCAAAAAGTTGCTTGAGCAACTTTTACAATTTTTGCAAAAAGTAGCAAATGGAAGTTTGGGAAGTTGTAACTATCCATGCTCCAGTATATGAGAATGGGAAACACATTTTTGAAGGTTAGAAGGTTTCTAGTCATATTTACATTTTAAAAGAACTTTTACGACTTTTGTAATTTTGTACAAAAAGTGCAACTTTTGCAAAGTTCACTAGATTTCACTTCTAGGACTTGGAAAAGGTTTAAAACTATTAGAAAACAACTAAAAATACCTAATATTAGGCTATCTTGACTAAAAACTCAAAAAGACCCAATTTTACCTAATTAGCAACTTGCAGTTTTGGCCAGTACAAAGTTGCCAACTGCCGAATCTCTCTCATTATTTGTCGTGGGATCAAACTATCTATTTTGTTAGCTCTGGGTGGCTGAGTAAACCCTAGTCCTAAGCTCCTCCCATCCTATTGAGCACTCAAACATTCTTGGACACGTAGAATCAAATTGACCTTAAGAGTTACTAAATGCCACAGGGTAGTGATCTTTGACAGGGCATATCTTAGAGCTCGTGTAAGGTATGGATGCAAGTCTAGGTGCTATAGGACCATATTGCAAAGACCTACAATAACCTCTCTCTCTTTTTGGAAATTTGATTTTTTACAGATTTTTTGGTCCCATCTCAGGTGATGTTGAAACTTGTAGTATTGGCTAGTACAAAGTTGCCAACTGTCAAATCTCTCTCACCGTTCATCGTGGGATCAAACTATCTATTCTGTTAGCTTTGAGTGGCTAGGTAAACCCTAGCCCTAAGCTCCTTCCATCCTATTGAGCACTTAAAAATTTTCAAGAATGTCAAACTAAATCGACCCTAAGAGTCACTAGATGCCATAGGGTCGTGATCTTTGATGGGGCATATCTTAGAGCTTGTGCAAGGTATGGATGCAATTCTGGGTGCTACAGGATTGTGTTGTGGAGACTTAGAATAATCTCTTTCTTTTTGGAGATCCAATTCCATTTAGATTTTGTGGCCCCATCTTGGGTGATGCTGAAACTTGTAGTGTTGGCCAGTACAAAGTTGCCAACTATTGAATCTCTCTCACCATTTGCCGTGGGATCAAACTATCTATTCTGTTAGCTCTGGGTGGCTAGGTAAACCCTAGTCTGAAGCTCCTCCCATCTCGTTAAGTGCTCACATTCTTGGGCACATAGAACCAAATCAACCCTAAGAGTCACTAAATGCCATAGGGTAACGATCTTTGATGGGCATATCTTGGAGCTCATGCAAGGTATGGATGCAATTCTAGGTGCTACAGGACCGTATTGTAGAGACCTACAATAAGATTTCTCTTTTTGGAGATACAATTTTTTAAGATTTTGTGGCCCCATCTTAGGTGATGCTAAAACTTGTAGTATTGGCCAGTACAAAGTTGCCAAGTATCGAATCTCTCTCACCATTCATTGTAGGATCAAATTTTCTATTCTGTTAGCTTTTGGTGGCAAGGTAAACCCTTTCCCCAAGCTCCTCCCATCCCGTTGAGTGCTTGAACATTCTCAAGCATGCCAAATTGAATTGACCCTAAGAGTCACTAAATGCCATAGGGCAACGATCTTTGATGGGGCATATCTCAGAGCTTGCGTAAGGTATGGATGTGATTCTGGGTGCTACAAGACCATGTTTCAGAGACCTACAATAATCTCTCTCTTTTTGGAGATTCAATTCTATTTAGATTTTGTGGCCCCATCTCGGGTGATGCTAAAACTTGTAGTGTTGGCCAATACAAAGTTGCCAATTGCCGAATCTCTCTCACCATTTGTTGTGGGATCAAACTATCTATTCCATTAGCTCTGAGTAGCTAGGTAAACCCTAGCCCCAAGCTTCTCCTATCTTGTTGAGCGCTTGAACATTGATGCCGAATTGAATTGACTCTATGAGTCACTAAATGCCATAAGGCAATGATTTTTGATGGGGTATATCTTGAAGCTCGTGTGAGATATGGATGCAATTTTGGGTGATATAGGACTATGTTGTGGAGACCTAAAATAACCTCTCTCACTTTTTGGAGATCTGATTCCGTTTAGATTTTGCGGCTCCATCTTGGGTGATGTTGAAACTTGTCGTGTTGGCCAGTACAAAGTTGCTAAATGTCAAATATCTCTCACCGTTCATCATGGAATTGAATTGTCTATTCTATTAGCTTCAAGTAGCTAGGTAAACCCTAGCCACAAGCTCCTCCCATCTTGTTGAGCACTCAAATGTTCTCGGGTATGCTGAATTGAATCAACCCTAAGAGTCACTAAATGCCATAGGGCAATGATCTTTGATAGGGCATATCTCAGAGCTCATGCAAGGTATGAATGCAATTCTAGGTGCTACAAGACTATGTTGTAAAGACCTACAATAACATCTCTCACTTTTTGGAGATCCGATCCCATTTAGATTTTGCGGCCCCATCTCGGGTGATGCTAAAACTTGTAGTGTTGACAAGTACAAAGTTTTCAACTGTTGAATCTTTCTCATCGTTCATCATGGGATCAAATTGTCTATTCCATTAGCTCTGAGTGGCCATGAAAACCATAGCTCCAAGCTCCTACTATCCTCTTGAGTGCTCAAACATTCTTAGGCACACCAAACCGAATTGACCCTAAGAGTCACTAATGCCATAGGGAAATGATCTTTGATAGGGCATATCTTGGAGCTCATGTGAGGTATGGATGTGATTCCCAATGCTATAAGACCATGTTATAGAGATCTACAATGAACTCTCTCTCTTTTTGGAAATCTAATTCTATTTAGATTTTGCAACCCCATCTTGGGTGATGCTGAAACTTGTAGTGTTAGCCAATACAAGGTTGCCAATTGTTGAATCTCTCTCACCATTCATCATGAAATTAAATTATCTATTACATTAGCTCTAAATCCTATCTCCAAGCTTCTCCCATCTTGTTGAGCACTCAAATATTCTCGGGCATGCTGAATTGAATCATCCCTAAGAGTCACTAAATGCCATAGGGCAGTGATCTTTGATGAGGCATATCTTAGAGCTTGTGTGAGGTATGGATGTCATTCTAGGTGCCATAAGACCATGCTTTGGAAATCTAAAATAACCTATCTCACTTTTTGGAGATCCAGTTCATTTAGATTTTTCTGCCCCATCTTGGGTGAAGCTAAAACTTGTATTGTTGGTGAGTACAAAGATGCCAACTATCGAATCTCTCACACTATTTATTGTGGGATTGAACTATCTATTCTGTTAGCTCTCGGTGGTTGAGTAAACCCTAGCCCCAAGCTCCTCCTATCTTGTTGAGTGCTCGAACATTCTCAGGAACCAAATCAACCCTAAGAGTCACTAAATGCCATAGGGAAATGATCTTTGATGGGGCATATCTTAGAGCTTGTGCGAGATATGGATGTAATTATGGGTGCTATAAGACCATGTTGTGGAGACCTACAATAACCTCTCTTACTTTTTGGAGATCTAATTGCATTTAGATTTTGCGGCCCCATCTCGAGTGTTGTTGAAACTTGTAGTGTTGGCCAGTACAAGGTTGCCAATAGCCGAGTCTCTCTCACCATTCATCGTGGGATCAAACTGTCTATTTTTTTTAGCTCTAGGTGGTTAGGTAAACCCTCACCCCAAGCTCCTCCCATCTTGTTGAGTGCTCTAAAATTCTCAGGAACACCAAACCAAATCGTCCCTAAGAGTTACTAAATTCCATAAGGCAACGATATTTTATAGGGCATATCTCAGAGCTCATGTGAGGTATAGATGTGATTCTAGGTGCTACAAGACCATGTTGTGGAGACTTAAAATAACCTCTCTCTCTCTCTTTGGAGATTGTATTCTATTTTTATTTTGCAACCACATCTTGGGTGATGCTGAAACTTGTGGTGCAAGGCACCTAGGTGGCAACTGGATATGTCATCTCATCCAATGATGGAGACTCATGATAGAAGGTAAAGGGGTGATCATACACCACATTTTGAACATGTTATTTTTTTATGATAATAAGGTAATCCTTGTTTGTAAGGTCAAGGAAACTGAGGTCACCTATAAACCCAAGTTGCCTTAGTCCTAAAGATTTTTGTTTTTTTGTTGTTTTTGATTCAATAAGTGTTTTGAGAGTCATTAAACCTTATATAGGTCCTATGTGTTACCAAAAACCACTTGGTTAAGTTTTAGAAAGAGTTAGTGCAAAAATTGCATTTTGCAATAAAAGTTGCTGACAACTTTTTGACATATTTAGCAATTTTTTGGAAAACATTGAAATTAACCTTGTAACAAATCAAACCAAATGGTAATCGGTTAGAATGGATGTCAAATGATGAAAATATCCTCAATGAATTTAGAGGAGGCATAAGGTATTGGTGATTATTAAGTTCTTTTTATATGGCAAGGAATCATTGCTGATGTTAAACTTATATATAGGATCATTGAGTTATTGTCAAATATCATTACTTCCTATTTAGAACAATAAACCTGTACTATGTCAAAATGAAACACCACTTTAGTTGTATGTTATCACTGAATGGAGTTAGTGGAAGATGTTAAGGATCATCTTGGCTGTCTTAATAGCCATTTCATGGGTTTGAAACATAATCACTTCCCTTTGTGAAGAGTTGGCCAAAAATCATCAAATTACATGTTGTTTCAAATAAAATACAATTATAGGATGTTGGAATATTGTTTCACTCATAGGCTATTGAAGAATCTCTTGGAAGGATGGAATAGATGATAGATTGAAGTCTGTGAGATAGTTATTAGGTGTTCCTTGGAGTGTCTAAGGTGTTAGTTTGAAGCAAGAAGTTGGTTATGATCTATTTCTCAAATTTGCTCATTTTTACCTTATTGCTTCCCAAGTCTTGAATAAGAAAAGTGATCAAGTAGTTTTGTGAATTTGTGTAGAAGTTTGTTCAATGTTGTAACCAAGTTGGAACTAGTCTTTGAAGACACTTAGGAAGGTGAGAAAGGTAGTTTTCCTTAAAAGTGTTCTTGTTGGGAATCCACTAGCTTTTGGTGTGAGCACTTTGCATCATTTTGGATGCAAATTACATTAAAATGAAATACATGAAATGTACTTAAAACATAAACAACAAAAAAAGGATATATATTATGATAACCAATAATGTCATAGATGAACAAACATATAATATATTATGATAACCAATAATGTCATACATGAACAAATATATCATATATTAACCAATAATGTCATGCATCAAATATATGTCATACATCAAATATAAATGATCATAAATACATCAAATGTATATCGAATATGTCCACTAACATAAAATTCAAGATATATGTCAACTAATGCCTATACATATGTGTCTATCCCTATATCTTCTCCTTCCCATGAGGGGAAGGAAACAAATCCCTAGAGGTCTTCAGTCGTTGTGTGGAGGGAGATGATGGGGATGATGGGATCTTCCTCACATGCTTGCTCATCCTCTTGTTTAGGCTCTTCTCTAACTGGAGTTGATACAAAGTAGATATGAATCAATAATTATTATAATTGAAATTAAATATATGTACACACAAAATTAATTATTTTGTTACCGCCATCAAATAGTCACTCTCTACGTCCACCTCAAAGGCTTGCAGATGATTAGGTGTAATAAGGCCCTACAACAATTCAATCAATATAATCACTTATAAATAACATTTAAAATTTCAATACTAACTATTATAAACAATAATAAACCTAAGAGAAATTCTTTCATACCTTGATCAATGACTCTGAACTAGCCATCGCGAAACAACTCCATGATTGATGGACTGGCAAAGATGAGGAGTCATCTCAGACATCAACAACTGCATGTCATTTAATACAATTTACATGTAACATGAAACAAATATAATCAAATGAATTAAATTAACATGAAACAAATGTACCTCTACAAAGCTCGTATCATGCCTAGGCTCATAGTCCCTTATGAATGTCGATGGTCTAGTAGAGAACTGATGCACATGGATAATTTTTTTGGTCAATGTTTCATATGATTACTTAATAAATATATTTATTAATTTAAATTATTAAATCGATACATACCTCTTGACTTTTTGATGGGACGTAAAATGGTGTCGGGAAATCTATACTAGGGCCATCAACACTCTTACCTTGAATTTTGAAGAATGTCAAGACATGCTAATTAATTAGTCATTCACTATACATATGAAATGTGATCAAATTAGTTTATTATAATTGTAATTTACCTATGTGTCGATGCCAAATGTGTCACTTAGGAACTCATCAGTGACTAGCCCATCATCCATACTATCTCCAACATGACTGCTAAATGTGCATAATGATCCACATGATGTGCACATATGACCACGATGCACAAAAGGCTCCTCCTCAACTAATGGAATGGTGCAATGAATGAGGGTCTATGTAAAAGCATTGATAGTCCCTCGAGTACTGGTCTCTACATGTTCCCTCACAACTAAAGGAATAATCATATGCTCACCCTGTAGCTTGACAACAGGCACCCTAACTACATTAGGGTCACAATGTGCCCTCAACCTCTCAAATGATGATCCCCCACCTTTACCCTGAGATTCAAACATATCAAAATAATTAGGGATCTCCCCAAGGACAAATTCACAATATAATTTCTTTAAGAAATCCATTGGAACTTCATGATTATTGTAGGGAGGGGTATCAAAGACCATCCACCATTTATCCCAAAAGTTATTTCTAATATCATCATGCATGCACTAGTGGATGAGGAACCTTTTAGTTGTGTTAACAATGTCTTTTTCTCCAAGCTTTTTAAACAATGCACAAATGCTACCTTTTTCTATTTCCTTTTTCCTCACATCTTTATAGGATAATTTGTTTGCAAAATATCTTCTTTTTTCATCCCTCTTAACATGTTAAATATCCAATTGATCACTAACATAAGCTATATGGGTCATAATGGACTCAAGGGAGGATGCCAATTGTGCTCTCATAGGATTGGTTTTTCCACAAGCTTTGAACTTACCAATAAGTGCTTCTAATTCATTTTAGCTCTTTCTATTTCATTCATTATGTTGTCTTGGGTGCCAAGAGGAAGTATTTCAATTAGTGGAGGTTGCGGAATTTCTTTCTCTTCTTGTGGAGGGTTTTGATTTTCATCTTGTGGAAGGTTTTGATTTGGATCTTGTGGAGGGTTTTTATTTTGATTTTGTTGATTAGGCTGGAGATTTGGTGGTTCATTATTCACATTTTCTGATAAGAAATCAATTGTATTCTAAATAAATAAACAAATTTAAAACAAAACTAAAAAAACCTACAAAACAATGCAAAAACATATAAAACAATGCAAAACCATATAAAACAATGCAAAAACAAGAGTAGAAAATATGGTATGTAATCCTAATATTGATCTTTGGTGATGATGAGGCATTTTGAGGAGGCGAGGAGGAAACTCTTCAGGTTTTATAACCCACGTGCGCATTGTTCAGGAGAAAGAATGCAACAACAAAAATAAATGAAATGGACCGCAGGTTTGGAACCCATATATTAAAACTTGGTATTTTAAAAAGAATTTAAAAAATTCTTTTTTTGTGTCATATTTTTGGCACCACAACTTGGTGCACTTACCTGGATGTATAAATAGGGGAAGAATTAGATAAGATAGATGATTGAATCAAGAAGATTGTTGTTGGTAATTAAGTAATGGAGACATTACATGTGGATATTCATAAGCTCAAGGATCAAACCCAAGAGCGAATTTAGAAGTTGAGAAGTATTACGACGATGCTTGCCTTGACATTTTTGAAGATTAGTCAAGGGATAAACTCATGTATATGCAAGAAGTTTTTGAATAGTTTTGGAAGACCTTTGAAGAAACTTCAACTAATGAAGACATTAGACAAACATTTAAGATAGAGGAGACATTTCTAGAATTGGATGTAAAACTAGAAGACTTTTCAGAGACTTGCATAGAAGTTAGCAACTACTAGAAAATAGTAAAGAATAAGGATGATGCTTTGGATTTTCTAGATGTGGCCCAAGTGATGGAGATCATAGAGAAATTCAAGAGAAAACATCCAGACATACCTCTGGTATAAAGGGGAAGAAAACTTAGAAGCTAGAATTTCAATTTTGACACTTGGAAATTTTTTGGATTTTTGGACTTGTCACTAAGGTGCATTTCTCCAAAGGCATGCCAAAAGTTTTTGAAGAAGTCAGAGGTGTGCCAACAATTAACTGCTAGTTCCAAATTTAGAGCTTTGCATGCACCAGAAACACATTTTGATGGTAGTTTAACTCCTACAAACATCCAAAGAAGGTTGAGATTCTATTTTTGGCATCTCTAAAAATTCCTACATCATTTGACAACTTCCTTCTTATTTTCTCATTTTCTCATTGTTTTAAAGTCATGTAAGGCTCATGCACCCATTAATTAGTATAAACAAGGGTGGAGTCCTACTTAGCACCATTTAGAGAGTCAATTTGTACATAATTAGATTTGTTTTATTAGTTTTAAGCATATATTTGCATGAAGGAATCTCTCACTCTCAACACAAATTGAGGAGATGATTGCTTATAAATTGAGGAATTAAATATATATTCTAGGCCAATATTTTGATGTAATAATATATGCTCTTGGTGCTCTCATTTTGAGTGTAGTTATTCTTGCTGGAGTGTGTTATTTTTGTGGATTCTTGTTTATGATAAAAATGGAGCCAATAGTTTTTCTATGTTGATTTGATTGTGTGATATTTTAGTTTTGGTGTTTGTCGTGTGTTGACAAATTTTGTTGATGTACAAAGTTGGATAAGAGATCACCCTTTTGTTCTTACATAGCTTCTTGTCTCACATGAGTGCACCTTCTGTGGCCTTGCGATTTGATAAGAAGTGAAACATCTTTCAATTTTATTAAGTTTGCATTGATGATTGCATCAATGGATTTGAGGAAGCATTACTCCTACTTTCATTGGTTCTCTACCTAATGATTGACTATGGTTGTTACCATGGTTTATGTCTATTAGGAATTTCCATTTCATGCTATTTACATTTATCTCTCGTTAGCTTATCTTTGTTATTTTGTTTCCTAAACTTTGGTTAAATTAAGAATTCATATAGTTGCATTGTTAGATTGCATTCATTAAAAAATAAAAAATACCAAAAACAATTTTTTTTTTTTTTTATGGTTAATTTTAAAACAACAAGCAAATTTATCATCTTATTTGAAATTAGTATGAACTAAAAAAGGCTTCTTTGTGAACAAATACATTTATCTTCAACTAAGTGGATTCTAGTGGGTTGCAAGATCACCCAAAACCTTGGAGTTGATCCCAAATAAACTTTTCAAGAGAGAAGTTTGAAAAGATTCTTGCCATTAAGCATTGTACAAAATGATAGCTCAACAGGTGCTTGCAGAGAAGGTTTCAAGGACCTAAAGCTAATGATCAGGATGTCTTACAAAAGAGAGATTCCTAAGTTGAATAGAGATAACTTTGAGGCATGACAAGAACACATGAAGTTGCACTTGGAAACCATTAGCAATTCAAGTTTAAATATTTAGAAAATTCTTACAAGGTTCGTACTAAAACATTGACTATGGAACATATTGCTGAAAAGAAAAATCATAACATCATGATGATTGGCATTGCATCAACTCTTAATTGTGCTGAACTTGATGAATTCAAAGGATGTGTTACTACTCATAACATGTGGATCAAACTGAAGGATATCTATGGAGGTAATGATAATGTGAAAATATCCAAGGTAGAAAGCTTGAGAGGTCAGTTTGATCAGATGAAGATGAGAGAGGATGAAAACATTGCAAAATATGTTGAGAGAATCAAAGCTAGTGTCAGTGCTATCAAAGCCTTTGGAGGAACAATTGAAGATGTGACATTGGTAAGAAAGATACTCATAACTCTTCTTCCTATATATGCAATCAAAGTGCCTACTATTCAAGAGATGAGATGTGATCTAAATAACAAGATAAATTTGGATGCTCTAGTTGGAAGATTGACTGCATTTGAGATGGATAAATATGATAATTTTACTCCTAGTTCTAGTAATCTTGAGTTTGCATTTGAAGCCAAGTTATCACTAAAGAAGAAGAAATCTGCAAAGTCTAAAGGCAAACAATCTAAGAGTGAAGAAGAAGATAATTATGATAGTGATCTTGAAGCCATTGAAGCATTGCTTGCAAAAAGGTATCCCAAAGGGAAAGTATAAAGGTAAAATTCCTTTAATCTATTTCTCTTGTGAAGAAGTTGGCCACATTGCTGCAAGATGTCCAAATAGAGAAGACAAAGATAAAAAGAAGCACAACAAGTTCAAAGGAAAGAAGGATTTCAAGAACTTCAAGGACTACAAGGACAAAGGTAAGAAATCTTGTTTTATGGCTAAAGATTTAGATAGTAGTAAAGATGATGAAATGGTATATATTATTGTAAAAGATGAATCTGATGATGAAGGAGTTAAAATGACACTTATCTCTCATATTAGCAAAAATGATACATGGATTATTGATAGTGGTTGCTCACTTCAAAACAAATTTTTTTGAACATATGGACCATTATGATGGTGGAATTGTGAGATTTGGAAACAATGAACCATGTTGCATAAAGAGAAAAGATTGTATCTCACTAATCGATGAACTTAGATGTGATAATGCTTATTGGGTTGAAGGACTAAAACATAATCTACCAAGTGTGGCATAGTTGAATAAAATTGGATTCAAGGTGAAATTTATGAATGAGAAGGATAAGCTATTGGATGGAAAAAGAAATCTAGTTGGGTCTGGTAAACAAACCAAAGGTAATCTATTCAACCTAGATCTCAATAAAAGTTCATGTTTCATTTCTCAAGTAGAAGAAAGCTAGTTATAACATAAAAGGTTATGTCATGTGAACTTTGATAATCTAATCAAGATAAGAA
Source organism: Cupressus sempervirens (assembly GCA_028749045.1). Lineage (NCBI taxonomy): Eukaryota > Viridiplantae > Streptophyta > Pinopsida > Cupressales > Cupressaceae > Cupressus > Cupressus sempervirens. The sequence goes on from CM053787.1 coordinate 515,890,268, forward strand.
AGAACAAAAGTGTGAGAGATATTCCTAGTTTGAGAAAACCTGATATGTGTCTATGAAAAAATTGTCAAATTGGTAAGATGGGCAAGACAAGTTTCAAAAGAAAGAACTATCATTCTAAAGAAGTCTTGGAGCTGGTTCATATAGACTTATGTGGACCTATTGGAATGGAGAGGTACAATGGAGATACGTATATTATTCTTTTTGTTGATGATTATTTTAGAATGATGACTATAATGTATCTAAAAGAGAAGTCATAAGCTTTTCATAAGTTTAAGTGGTATTTGGCAAGAGTAGAAAAGGAAACTGGAAAGAAGTTGAAGTGTTTGAGGTCAGATAGAGGTAGTGAATTCATCTTTAATGAATTCAATGAGTTCTGCATTGACAGAGGAATTAAAAGATAAGTATCAACCCTTGGTACACCATCATGAATTATGCAAGAAATTTGATGATAGAAAATAATGTTGCAATCAAATACTAGAAGGAAGCAATCAGTACTGTAGTACATACCTTGAATAGAGTACAACTGAAGAAAGACTTGAATCAAACTCCTTATGAATATAGTATGCCTATAAACCTAATGTAAGTTACTTGAAATTATTTGGTAGCAAATGTTATATTTTGAAAGAGACTAGGAAAGGTAAATTTGATGTCCAAGGTGATAAAGGTATATTCCTAGGATATTCCAATAGAAATAAAGAATATAAATGTTTGAATTTATCCACTTATAAGATCATAGAAAGTGCACATGGGGGAATTGATGAGTTTGCAGAAAAGAGTGAAGAAGAGAGCAACAAAGAACTTCAAGATTATAGAAGGTTTATTTACTATGAACTTGATAGATTGCCAAATATAATTGGAAGTCAGGAGACTTCACCTCCTGAGTCCCCAAAATCTCTAGAAGCACCTGAGTTACAACCAATGCAACTCAAGTTACAATCTAAAGGACCCGAGTCACAATCAAAGGCTACCGAGTTGCAGATAGAGCAAACTAAGTTTGAAGGACCCAAGTCACAAACAATGGGACTCAAGCTTGATATAGAAGATCATGGCGAGGACAATGGAATGAGTTCTAAATCTAAAATATCTATATTAGCAAGATATGTTAGAAGACACCATGCACCTGATCAGATCATTGGAGGCAAGTTAGATGGTACAATGACAAGAAACAAATTGAAAGATACATGTTTGCTTATTGAATTTGAATCTAGATCAAGTGAAGATGCTTTGGATAATGAAAGTAAGATTGAATCTATGAATGAAGAGATAGAACATATAGAGAGGAATAAGACCTAGACTCTTGTTCCTAGTCCCAAGGATAAGAATGTAATTGACATAGAGTGGGTTTTCAAAAATATGTTGAATGAAGATGGAGAAGTTTCCAGAAACAAAGCAAGGTTAGTATGCAAAGGTTATTCTCAAGAAGGTATTGATTATGGTGAAACTTTTGCTATTGAAGCAAGATTAGAAGGTGTTAGAACTTTACTTGCTTATGCTAAACATGGAAGAGGATTTAAAGTTTATCAAATGGATGTGAAATTTGCATTCTTGAATGGAATTATTGAAGAGGAAGTTTACATAGAACAACCTAAAGGTTTTGTAGATCCTAGTAAAAAGGATATGGTTTGTAAATTGCACAATGCATTGTATGGTCTCAAGAAAGCTCCTAGAGCTTGGTATAAAAGACTTCATAACTGCTTGATAAAGATTGGTTTTCAAATAACAAATGATAACAACCTGTATATCAAAGAAGGACTAGACAAGAAGATTGTGTTGGTTGAAATCATTGTGGATGACACATTTTTTATTGAAAATGATGACTTGTGCAAAGCCTTTTCAGAAGAAATGAGTAAAGAATTTGAGATGTGCATATTTGGAGAGATAAAATTCTTTGTTGGATTACAAATTTAACAAAAGAAACATGATATCTATATCAGTCAATCCAAATATATCAAGGAGATACTAAAGAAGTTTGAAATGGAAGATTCAAGACCAGTTGGAATATCTATGTCTACTGGACATAAGCTTTCTAAGAATGATGGTTCCAAGGAAGTAGATTAGACCACATATAGATCAATGATTGGAAAACTACAATATGTAGTGCATACAAGACTACATATTGCATTAGCAGTTGATATCGTGGCAAGATTTTCAGCAAATCCTAAAAAAATTCATATGATGGAAATCAAGAGAACCATGAGGTATCTGAAAGGTACTTATGGATTATGGTACAAGAAAGGAGGCACTTTAGATTTGAAAGCCTATACATATGTTGACTGGGTAGGAAGTGTTGATGACAGGAAGAGCACCAATAGTGGAATGTTCTTTCTTGGTAAAAGACTAGTGTCTTGGAAAAGTAAGAAGCAAAATTGCATTTCTTAGTCTATAGTGTAATCACCTAAAAATGGTCATCTAGACTATTAGCCCCCTTCTCAGCATTTTGGCTAAATTAATTTAATCATTTACCTAGACCAAATTACTAATAATCAATTTATTTGATTATAACCTATAGTTTGACTATGCTATCCTAAGTTCATTATTTGATTAAAAGATCCCATTCTTCTAACCCACTCTTAATTAAATAAAAGATCCCATTCTTCTAACCCACTTAAAGTGCACACATAAAGTTCTTTTTCTATTTTACAATTAAAAGAAAAGGCTTTGTGACTTTTGTCTTATATGACAAGTCAACTTATATTCTATTGGTTGACTTGTGTGTGCACATGGACCACTCCTCTTTTTGAATTCCACCATTGATCATCCACCATCTTCATCTTGATCTCTACCGTCCATACATCTTTAGAAGGGAGAGAGCTTTCCCCCTCGATCCAATCCATCATTTGAATATTGTTATGCTGCATGTTTTCTAATAGGTTTCTTTGGAGCTTTGTGGAAAACTTCTCTTTCTTGTCTACATTCTCTCATCCATGGCATTCTACATTAACTTAGCTTTCATTTTTACATGTAGCTTAATCTCACATAGTTTGATAATGGTATTGTAACAATCTCATACATGTTTTAGCATAGCTCTACTTTGCATCTCATTCTAGCTTAATTTTTATTTGTATTGCATTCTTGAGGAACTCCTTGGGACATTTGCATTCTTGCATCTTGTCTTTGGAACCTCCCATTGCATGGTTTACTAGCAAGAAGAGTATCTCTAAGGCTCATCTGAGAGCCATTGAAATTGAAATACACTCTCTTGCACTCCGTGGATAGGGAGCTCTAAGCCGGCATCCAAGCATTCCGAACTCATGGACTCGTTTGGATAGAAGGGTTTAGAGTGTGACACAAATCAAGTGTACATTTTTGGTACCCACCGTGGGGCTTGAATCAAGTTTCTAGCTCCATTTGCTTTTATTTTTCATCTTTAGTTTTTTTACAGTAGCATATTGGATCTAATCAAATGCTTTTGTAGAATTATCACTTTGGTTTTAAGGCCAACCCATAAGTAGATTGGTTTGAAGGCCAAAAACTTGGTTGGTTTAAAGATTTGATCATATCTTTTAAACCGTTTGGAGTTTCGTTCTAAATTTTTATTTTCAGGTTGGGTATGTGCTCAAAATGTCTCAATCTGATTTTCAGAGCATTTTGACATGATTTTCAGGAGTTATGAATTTTTCTTTTTTTTTTCTTCATAAAAAACAATTTTTGATTGTAAATCAGCAAATTTTTCAAAAAAACTTACATTTTCGGAAAGGGTTTTCAATTCTAATGCGGGTTCTTTTTTTGTGTTTTGAATTTTGAGGTCGTATTAAGGATCAAAAATTAGATTTGATAAATTTGACCTGTTTTGACAAAATTGATCTCTAGAGCGCAAATGAAGAGATTTTTTTAAATTTTTTGCATTTTTGAAAAAATCTCTAATTTTTAACAGGGGTCTCTTCTTTTCATTTTTATTTTTGGATACAAAATCATAGCAAACAAGTCCAATCTTGTTGACTAGGTCAAATCAAAGAGTAAAAATGAGAGCATTTGTGATTAACTTGCACTTTCTTTGCATGCACTTGGTTGGAAGATAAATTGAATTTTTGAGGCAACTCACCACTTTTTATTGTAGATTTTTATATTATTTCACACTAACTTTTGGTGCTAACAAGTTGTGATTACAAGTTGCCATCCTTATGAAAAAAAATTGAAACATTGCATAAAAAGAACGCATGTCAAAGCTTCAAATGCACAAGGGCTACTAAAAATTGTTTTTAGGGCTGCCCAAAGCATAAAAACTCAAAATTTCTTGCTTTTTTGTTTTCATATGTGGCATTGACTAATTGTTCATTTTTCATAGGCACATAAAACTTGTGATTGGAGTCTTTTGGTAATAGGAGAGTATGCTCTTCACCCTTGTGGTGAATCAGAAATCTTGACTTGCCATTTGGTTTCAAAAGCAAGGGGTAACTGAATCTTCTTGGCGTGTTTGGGAGAAAATGATTGGAATAGGAGAGTATGCTCTTCACCCTTGTGGTGAACCAAAAATCTTGACTTCCAAAAGTTGATCCACTTTGTGTAGTTAGAATCCTTTAGAGGGCCTGCTCTCGGACCACCTGAGAGGAATGACCCAAGTGGGGACAAGCTGATTACCTGGCTCTTCCAACCCACTATAAACTCAAGGCTATCAAGGGCACAAAACCTTGGTAGACATAGTGTTTATCTTTGCCTAGTGTGATCGCTTATGAGATTTTGACCATAGGGAGATCACTAGGCAAGAATGCTTAAGGTACTCTTGTGATCGCGAGATCGGTTAATCATCACAAGATAAGGTGTCTCGTAATTGGGAGCAAGAGGAACACTATGAACAGAAGCCCTATCTAAACACCCTAAGTTAGTAACTACCTTTTTTAGCCGCTCAACTTCTTGGTGCAAGGATCGATCCTAGTGGACTACCCAGATCACCCCAAGATTTTACACTCACCATATGTGTTCCCTTGGTTGTGCTTATGGCACTTCCATGACAAAGCCAATACCTCTTGTGGGCAACCACTTGGTGTGAGGAAAAGGAGCATCAAGTGTGGGCCAAGTTGTTGAGTAATGAACCATGTCCTTTAGGTAGATATTGCTTGATGTGTTCTCGAATGTGGTATACCTGTGAAAATCTTTTGAACATACACATGATGATAGTTATACGACTTTCTTTTAAGACTTCACATATGCTTGTATCATGCAAGGTTGCTTTGTCCCTTGTTTGATTGTTTGAAGACTACTCCATGTGTCACTATCTTGCTTGGAAAGAAATTGCTTTTGAACATCAAACTTGCTATGCTATCAACTATTGTCAAACTTTGTCAACCAAGTCAAATCATCAAGTCTTAACATTTTTCTTGTGTTGCTTCCTAAGGGGAGTCTCATCATTTGACTTTGATTTGCTATGTCTCTAGTTCTTGAACATGCTTAAAGTGAATTTTTGGTCTTAGTGCTCTTGGTCTTTTTGTCTTCATGGTCTATGTTTGCTTGCTAGTTATCCTTTTGCTGAAATGGTTTCCTTGATTTCTTGACTACACTCTTGGGTTGGAGATTTGTTCACTTGTCACCCTGCTTGCTCTATCTATTTGGCTATTTGGGCATCTTGCCAAGCTATTAACTTGAGTCATTCATGTCGTAAGTTTCTTGGACATATTGTTTGAAAAGTCACTTTAATCTCTCTCCACTATCTTGGCAAGTGAACACTCTACCTCCTATAGTTTCAACATCAAGTTATCTTCTAGACTATTTTATGCTTGGCTTTGCATCTAAAACTATGGGATCTAAACCTTGTGCTAACAAACATCAACCAAATCTAGATGATCATGATATCCTCCATGTCACTAAAGAGTTTCAAGATCTATATGCACAATACAAAGAACTAGAAGAGACAAATGATCTTTCTTACCTTCATTTCTCTAAGCGCATGACAAAAATGAAGTCTAAACTTGAGAAAAGGTTAGAGGAGAAGATTGCATCATTACATGAATCTTCCTTAAGGTCTTTACATGCATGTAAGTCACCTTCTTTGAGGTCATCCTTTTCTTCTAGGTCTACATGCTTTACTTCAAGACATCAAATGTCTTCATCTTCTAGATATAAAGACCTCTTTAGAGAACAAGCAAGTGATACCTCCTTTGAGCTTATGCTAAAATTTCATGATGGACCTATCTTTGACCAAGATAATGATGAATACATGGATACATACCATTCACTTGAGAAACAAAAAAAGGACTCTAGACATACTTCTAATAGAAATTTTTCTCCCTTGGAAGATTCTTATGATGACATTTTGCAAAAACTTCTTGGCAATAAGATCATCATGTTACCTAAGTCTAGCTCATATGGAAACCCATTCTTGGATATCTATTGTGCTTATCATCAACATAATGAGCATAGTACTTCAGATTGCATTGAGCTAAAACATAAAATCCAAGATCTTATTGATAATGGAATTATTGATACCTCTAATGATTCATGTGATGAGGATACTTTTCTTGAGAAAGATCATATTAATGAACCTATGTCTAGTGATGGTTTCCTTGATACCTCCACTTCTTCCAACACTCATGCATCTCCAAACATTTCAAAGCTTTCCAACATGCCTCCATCAAATAAAGAACCTAATACTTTCCACATTGACTATGTGTATCCTCAAGGGCTACCTCTAAAAGAAACTCAAGCTAACCTTCACTTGGCTGAAAACCTTTTCCATGCTACTAATCCTAAACATCCTCAACCTTCATGCACTACTATGCCTAATCGAACCACTACTCCATTCACTCTTCATTCTCCCTTTTCCTTAGAAGTAACTCCATGTAAAGAGGACTCTCAAAAAGAAAAAGCTATAAATGTCAAGAAAGATCAAGATCAAGCATCCTTTCATCTCTTTCAAGATTTTCCTCCTCCATATCCCATATCTTGTCCACCTCCTAAGTATGATGAAGATACCACTTCCATTATCTCCCTTGAGCTTACTAAAAATTATCAGAAAAGTTCTCTTCATATGCTATCCAAAGCTACTTGTCAAGATCAAAGCATTCCCTCATGTTCTACTTCTCCACATCCACTTCAAAATTGTGCTCAAGCTTCAAGTTCTTCTATTAAAAATGGTGTTCCTATCAAAGGTACTCATGAGTCTATTGATGGCTTTGACCATGTTGCTCACTCTAAAGATGTTGATATCCCTTCTCACTATCCCTTTGCATCTTCTAAATCTATCCTTGGTCCTTATCTATCTAAGCTAAAACATTCAAACCTTCCATCCATATTGGGGCCTTATGTTCCTCCATCTCCTACATTTACTCATAGCTCATTCCCTAGCTCTCCTATATTACCTCAAGATCAACAAAGACACTCATCCTTGATGACTTTTCACCCATCTATACATCTAAACCAGTCATATCAGCCTTATTCATCCACAAATCCCAATTCCTTTGGAAGTGAGAACAAACATAAGAATCCATTGAAAAATGAAGATCACTATGTCCCATCTAATCGACATGTGAATGCTAAGAAGGAAAATGCACAAAAGAGACTGCAAAGGTCCACTATTAAAAAAGCTAAATCAAAGAAAATATGGGTTCCTAAACCCATTATTGAAGATATGTGTTTTAAAGTATCCAAAGGAAAATCTAAAGCTATATGGATTCCCAAGTCTCTTTTAAAAGGCTTGAATATTGAAATACTTCAAAGTTGACATTCAAGCTTCCAAAGGATTCCATTCCATCTTCTTCCAAAAATCTTCCTAAAAATATTCCAAAGCCTTCCACTCCACTTTTTTCCAAATATCTTCTACCACCTCATACATCTAAACCTTAAGCTACTTCATCCATGATTCCTCCATCATTCCAATACCCTTCAAGGTGTGTGTCAATGTTGATCTTGTCCAATACTTCAGCTACCCTCATGAAATCCTCTAAAGCTTACACTTACTTTCTATACATGAACTCTTATCCCCCATATACTCTTCCTACTACCATTTCTCTTTCATCACCCTATCAACATATTTGAGCATACCTTTCTATGGTCTTGGCTTATCATGACTTATCTTTTCTATAAGAGCACTATCTAAATTCAAAAAGCGTGAGCTCTTTCTAAAAATTAAAAAAAAAAAAGAAAAAAAAAGAAAAAAAAATGAAAATGTGCCTTGGTGAAAACCACTTCTTGTGGCACCTTGGTAGCAAAAGTAAAGAGAAATAAATGCGTCCTATGGTGAAAACTACATCTTGTGGTACCTTGGATAAGTACCATGATGAAAATCTGGCAAACAGGCGTCATATGTAATTCTTCCACCATCCATCTATCCCCTCTTCTCTCTTTGATCTTCACAATGTTGAGCTATCTTTGCATATTGGCTATCTTATCCATGAGAGTTTCTATTGTGCTCTCCCATTCACTCATAGCCTCTATCTTGAGCTTTATTCTTATTGCTCTATCCCATTGCTATACTATCTAGTTGACCCCTTGATCTTGATCATAATAAATGAAACATGGTTCTCATAGGTCTTTTAACATGTCTACTCTTTTGGACTACATGCTTCATGCTATCTCACTTGTTGGCTTCACTACTTATCCTACATGCTATCTTGCTCATTTCTTATCCATCTCTACTTATCCACTGGCTTGTTTCTCCATCGTGTCCTATACCTTGCTAGACATTAGGAGAAAATGATGTGATCTTGCTTGAAAACTAGTGATCTCTAAATTATTCTAAAAAAATCCAAAAAAAATCATATATGATCCTGAAAAAAATCCTAAAAATTAGAAAATGTTCTGAAAAAATGATCATCTTAGTGAAAACCTAGCAATAGGCACTTTGATGTATCACCAAAAAAAAATAAAAATACAAAAATACAAAAAAATTGAAAAAAGTCCTGAAAAAATCTGTCAAGTGGTGAAAATCTAGAAATAGGTGCTACTTGAGACCCTTGCACCTCTGTCTATCAGTCTCAATCACCTATTTTGCTACACATTTCCTAGCTTGGAATTGTTTCTTGTCCTTGTCTTAGGGGCACAACTGCTTAGCCTTTTTGAGGTATTCTTGTGCATTTGGGTTTCTTTGACAACTCATGAAATAGTGTTTCTCAACACTTCCCCCACCTTGACATCAAGTGTTTCTCAACACTTTTCAGATAGTTTACCTACGGTCTCCGATGTCGCAATATTTCTCACTATCAGAATCAAGTCTTGAAGAAATGGCCAAGTGACTTACACACGCGCACTTTAACACTTAAACGACTGAGCTATGCTGATCTTTATCTACTTTGTGTGCTATCTATGATGATTTCTTTGCCATGTGTTCCCTCCCTAATAGTCTTTCGAGGATGTCATGGACTAGAAGGCTGGGGGCATGGGGCATGTCTTCTTGATTTCTGCTTGTGGGTATACTTTGTTTGTCTATAGTGTTGTAAGCATTCGTGCTTGTCCTATTCAACAATTTGACTTATAAATGTATCATCCTTGACTGTTTTGCAAGACCGCACTCAGGGTTTATCCTGGCGCTTATGCCTTGATACAGGTGTAATCTTGCTAAATTAAACTTAGGGAATCTAATCACGTAGTTATCTTGACTTACATGTCTTTGATGCTTAGATTGGATTTCCACATACCTATCTGATATTGATCATATTCATATCCTCATAGCTATACTAGTGATGGTTGTATGATCTCATGATGTCCCTAATAAATGCTCAATGATGAAATTAAAGAGTCTAAATGTTATGCGATTCTTGCTGGTAAACCAATTTGCATAGTAGCTTGCATTTTAGGTTCATGTCATTTTTTTCTAGTTGCACATTCCTACATTTGGGAAGAGCTCTCTCTCTCCATTTTTTTCATGGACATATCAGTTAGTTGCTTTTATCTTTTGCTTCTACTTGTCTTTTCACCTTCTTAATCTTTCGCTGCATTTCTTTGCTAACCTATCATCACAAGGGGTTAATCCAAAAAAATCATCACATACGATCTATCCAAGTGTCGCATTTTCACAAAAATATTTAAATCTATACCACCCATATGAGAGACCAAAAAACAAAACACATAAGCATATACACATACATGAGCTGAAAACAAAAACTGAAACATCACATGAAAGCTGAAACATACATTTTGAGACAAGTACACAAGAATATCGATAAACCCAGTATCTCATATATATATCAAATGTGTCATGGTACATATACAAATGTGAGATCCAAAATTTGGATATATGTCTCAAAAATACATAAGGTACAAATCAAAACACAATGTCATGTCTGACTGCCACCCTCTGCGGCTAGTGCTGGCCCTAGTGGAGGAGCCTGTCTCCTATTTGGTGCTTGCACTGCACCCTTTGATCTACCCGCTCACTTTGAATAATTAGGAAGACCCTGTCCTGGTGGTACCACACTCCTATAGGCGACATAATAGTATGCAGCTTGAGCACCATGATACACTGCCTCTCACCTCGCAGCATCCTGCTCTCGGTGCAGCTCATCTGCTCATGCTCGCTCGTCCATCAACTGCCGATCCCGTACTAGTCACCCGAAGTGCCTGCATCTCTGCCTCCAAAGCACAGATCCTCGCACCCTGCTCCTCTCCTCCTGCTGGCTGCTCTGCAGGTGCCTCTACCCTCACCGCTCATCGCCTCCTTAAGGGCACCTCCTCCTCTCCTCCTGCTGGCTGCTTTGTAGGTGCCTTTACCCTCACCGCTCGCCGCCTCCTCAAGGGCACCTCCTCCTCTCCTCCTGCTGGCTGCTCTGCAGGTGCCTCTACCCTCACCACTCGCCGTCTCCTCAAGGGCACCTCCTCCTCTCCACCATCATCACCATTAGACTCTGAGGACTCCTCTGCCGCCTACCTCACCTGCACTCGCATCCTCCTCCGCCCTGCTCGGGAACTCTCCCCCTCCATCTACCTCCCCCCTCTCCCTCCTCCTTTGCCTCCTCCTCCTCCACCGCCACCTCCACTTCCCACTCCTACAGGTGCTGCATCTGGATGTGTGAATCGGGGGAATGGGTGTCTCTGCATCTCATAAAGATACCTCAGATCAGCCCCTGCATCTGCCACATCTGGGCGATAATCCCAGGGAGTCGCCACTAGTGCTGCGGTATCTCAAACTGCTATATGATAGTCTAGCATCGGCAACCATCCCAATCCCTCATCTATGCACATCTGGGCATAGGTAGTAGTCTCCTCTGACACCACCTATCGCTCTACAAACTGCCACCATACGCGATTGATCACAAACCGCTCCACAATGTCTGTGCTCCGACCCACCAGCGGTCTGCTATACCGCATGTAATCTAACTCCCATGAATCTGACCACTGCTGACACTCTCGATATGGTCGCCATGTGAATGCTGTCAGCTCATCAAACATGCGTTGGTAATAGGTCACATATCCACTATGCCTCTGTGGGATGAAACCTCTATAGCAAAAAATGTACGATTGGCTGCGCTCTCGTGGCTGCACCCATGGTCGGATCATAGCAATGTGCTCCCAAGCCCAGATCTGCGCTAACACTACTCTGCATGCCCATGATCCACCCTCATGATATACTATCTCATGAAGCTCGTGGTACATCTCTGCCAATATCGCAGGCCCCCATGCCATCCTACGTGGTCGGGAGATCAGATCATATACCAGCCGACCCCATCCTAGTGGAAAGCCCTTCTGGTCTCGGTCTGTCACCAGGGCCTGGACTACCAAAGAACATAACAAGCTAGGCAAAGGATAATCATATCCATACTTAGTCATCAATCTCTCCCAACTCAGGTGACGGTCCAGAATGGTCACATCCTGGAAAAGCTCCTGCACTCGCGCTCGCCCCTTTGTCGGGGTCGTATCATAGTACACCTATGCCATCACCAAAACTTAAACATCAATACAGTTGGCACCCAACATTGAAATGGCTAAATCAACAAACTACTAACCAAGTAACTTACCAGCTCATCGTGACATGGCACTCGCAGAATGCAATATACGTCCTCCAAGGTAATCGACACCTCGCCGGTCGGTAAGTGAAAGGTGTTATGCTCGCTATGCCACCTCTCTGCCAGCGCAGACAACAAACCGTGGTTTGCCTGAATATGGGGCATCCGTACAACCCACCGCAAGCCCATAGCCACTAGCGCAGTCTGCTCCTCATCGCTCAAATGCTGCACAACGTGCAAACCAACCACCCTAGGAGCTCTAATCTGTAATGCCGGGAATACCTCCTATCCAGGTAAAACAAGCAATCATCAGTAATAGTCACATGACGAAAAAAAGCATTCAGAAAAACAACAAAACTAGCTATACGACATTTTTTACAAAGAGAGTGGGACACTTTTTTGAAATAGTATCGCGCGACACATTTTGAAATAGGAGTGCGACATTTTTATGTCGTGCGACATTTGGGTGTGGCTCGCGCGACACATTTTCCTGAACGGTGCGACACTTTTTTCAAAAAAAAGTGTCGCACGATAATATTTCTGAGGCCGTGCGATAATTTAAAAGTATCGCGTGAATTTTTTTCAAAAAAACTTAAAAACGTGCGAAAAACTCACAAAAAGCTCGAAAAAGCAACAAAAAGGTAGTCACTTACTGGCGCCCCATATCACTCTGGCCGGTTGTGCAACTGGCTGCGCTCGAAATGGTGTCGATGAAGAGGAATGTTCTGCTGAGCCATGATGCTATGTGGACCACACAAAATCTCTCAAATCACAAAAAGACAAATGAATAGTGAAAATGACACTTGGACCCCTTTTATAGCCTCCAACCTCATTTTGACCTAATTTTTAAAACTCCTCGGAATTGCGTGAAAATTGCACCCCTAGCTAATTTCGACGTCCTATATCCATTTTTGAGATCAAAATCAAAATTCGAGTTCATCTTAATGGTCAAAATCATATTTTAAAATTTTACCTTCTTCTGAGCAGTTAGCTGACCGTTTGAGGTCTAATCTTTGAATCATCGCTGGGGCATCTTCATTTCTTCACATCTTCATCATTTCTATACTTCATATCTCCTTCTATTCACCTTTTCACATCTAAATCATCTCTCTACTAGATTTGACCTAATTTTTATGCTATATCCTTCAATGTCAACTCTAGTCAAATTGGGGCATTTTATCAATTTCTTATAAGTCATTCTTGGGTTCTAATCATCTATCTGTTATCTTGGACATTGCTCTATTCTAATTTTCTCATGTCTAGCCAGTTTCTGCATCCCCTTACCTCATTTCAATTTCGATCCCAAGGGGGCAGAAATACTCTATTGCTGATTATTACAGCTATCTATTTCTTAGGAGCATTTGTTTGACCTTATCACTTGCTCTTGATCTATTCGCTTTGCTAGGTGTTAGAATTCTTTTCAGATCCTAACATCATCTTCCTAGTGTTCAATACTACTACTATCAGGCTGTGCATTCAGGACTTGCTATCTATTTCTGCATTTCACTCTTTGGAATTAGACATCTATATCTATCATTGCCTACTTGGCTTCGATTTTCTTTGACATAATGTGTTCCCAGATTGATCACGCATTAGTCAAAGAGGGGCAAATGTAATCACCTAAAAATGGTCATCTAGACTATTAGCCCCCTTTTCAACATTTTGGCTAAATTAATTTAATCACTTACCTAAGCCAAATTGCTAATAATCAATTTATTTGATTATAACCTATAGTTTGACTATGCTATCCTAAGTTCATTATTTGATTAAAAGAACATGTCCCCTTTTAATTAAATAAAAGACCCCATTATTCTAACCCACTTAAAGTGCACACATAAAGTCCTTTTTCTATTTTGCAATTAAAAGAAAAGGCTTTGTGACTTTTGTCTTATATGACAAGTCAACTTATATTCTATTGATTGACTTGTGTGTGCACATGGATCACTCCTCCTTTTGAATTCCACCGTTGATCATCCACCATCTTCATCTTGATCTCTACCGTCCATACATCTTTATGCTATATCCTTCAAGGTCAACTCTAGTCAAACTGGGGCATTTTATCAATTTTTTTATAGTCATTCTTGGGCTCTAATCATCTATCTGTCATCTTGGACATTGCTATATTCTCGATTTTCTCATATCTATCTTGTTTCTATGTCCCCTTACCTCATTTCTATTTCGATCCTGAGGGGGTAGAAATACTCTATTGCTAATTGTTATAGCTATCTATTTCTTAGGAGCATTTGTTTGACCTTATCACTTGCTCTCGATCTATTCACTTTGCTAAGTGTTAGCATTCTTCTTGAATTCTGACATCATCTTTTCCTAGTGTTCAGTACTACCGCTATCAGGCTGTGCATTCAGGACTTGCTATCTATTTTTGCATTTCATTTTTTGAAATCAGATATCTATTTCTATTACTGCCTACTTGGCTTCTGTTTTCTTTGACGTAATGTGTTCCCAAATTGATCACACATTAGTCAAAGAGGGGCAAATGTAATCACCTAAAAATGGTCATCTAGACTATTAGCCCCCTTCTCAGCATTTTGGCTAAATTAATTTAATCATTTACCTAGACCAAATTACTAATAATCAATTTATTTGATTATAACCTATAGTTTGACTATGCTATCCTAAGTTCATTATTTGATTAAAAGAACATGTCCCTTTTTAATCAAATAAAAGATCCCATTCTTCTAACCCACTTAAAGTGCACACATAAAGTCCTTTTTCTATTTTACAATTAAAAGAAAAAGCTTTGTGACTTTTGTCTTATATGACAAGTCAACTTATATTCTATTGGTTGACTTGTGTGTGCACATGGATCACTCCTCTTTTTGAATTCCACCATTGATCATCCACCATCTTCATCTTGATCTCTACCGTCCATACATCTTTAAAAGGGAGAGAGCTTTCCCCCTCGATCCAATCCATCATTTGAATATTGTTATGCTGCAGGTTTTCTAACAGGTTTCTTTGGAGCTTTGTGGAGAACTTCTCTTTCTTGTCTACATTCTCTCATCCATGGCATTCTAGCTTAACTTAGCTTTCATTTTTACATGTAGCTTAATCTCACATAGCTTAATAATGGTATTGTAACACTCTCATACATGTTTTAGCATAGCTCTACTTTGCATCTCATTCTAGCTTAATTTTTATTTGTATTGCATTCTTGAGGAACTCCTTGGGACATTTGCATTCTTGCATCTTGTCTTTGAAACCTCCCATTGCATGGTTTAATAGCAAGAAGAGTATCTCTAAGGCTCATCTAAGAGCCCTTGAACTTGAAATACACTCTCTTGCACTCTGTGGATAGGGAGCTCTAAGTCGGCATCCAAGCATTCCGAACTCATGGAATCATTTGGATAGAAGGGTTTAGAGTGTGGCACAAATCAAGTGTACATACAGTAGAGGCAGAGTATGTAGCAACAATACTTAATTGCTCCAATGTTCTTTGGTTCAAGCAACTATTGGTAGGTATGAAGATAGAGATCAAGGATCCAGTGGTTGTATTCTGTGATAACACTAGTGCAATTAATAAATCAAAGAATCCTGTGATGCATACAAGGAGCTAGCAATTTGTAATAAAATATCATTTTCTGAAAGAATTGGTGCAAGATAAAGAGGTAAGATTGGAGTATGTGAATACTAAAGAACAAATTGTAGACATATTCACTAAGCCATTACCTAAGGATGCGTTTTTGTGTCTAAAAGGTAAGTTAGGGGTTATTCCCCTATCTGAAGCTCACTAAAATGAAGTTTAGTGATGCATCAACTAGAGCATGTTGAAGATCAGTCAGTTGATGGAGTATTGAAGAGGGCATAATGCATATGAATTATTACATGAGGTACATTGATATTCATTGAATGTCTTTGGCATGAGATGTCAAAGAGGGAGAGTTTGCTATCATATTCATAGAAATTTTAGAAAGGGAGAGCTCTATGATATCAAAGAAGAAGACCTTGGTCTGATAGCAAAAAGGAAAAGTTTACTATCAAAAGAAGATGTTGAAAACAAAGTTTTCTGATAGAGGGAGAAACTGAAGGCAGAGGGAGCTTGCACTGATAGAGGGAGTTCTCAAGGATGAGAATCATAATGAAACTAAGGATATTTTCCTTACTTTGTTTTTCTCTAAAATTTCATTGTATTCTGACATGTTGTGTTTTCACCAATGCTAAAGAGGGAGATTGTTGAAAACAATTGGTTAATTTTGTATTGTCTTTGATGTTATGCAAAATGTCAAATATTTTCTAGTCAGTGTATGCTAAGCTCACCTGGGTGATGAAGATAGTTTCCTATGTCTACCGAGCATTCCAAAGTTTGCCAAGTTCAGAATATAGTGTCTACTGAGTTAACTCGAGAGACAAAGAGAAGTTCATAGAAGTTGAGTGTTAACTGAGCTCACTCGGGTAACAAAGGAAAATTTGGATGGAACTAATGTTAACCAAGCTCTCTTGGTTACCAAAGGAACATTGTGAAGATGCAATGTTAACTGAGTTCACTTGGTTAACATAGGAAAATCATATTCAAGTTAGTGTCTACTGAGTAGGATCGAGTAACGAAGGATTTTCTTGTTTTGGCATATTGAGGTTAATTAATTTGTATGTTTGTTCTAGCCGATTGAAGAGATGGATATTAATTATTCTAAGTTATATTCAAGATGACTTGATAATGTATAAGGTATGAATATAAGGTCAGGTTGAGGATTGAATGTGTGCAAGTGAATGTAAAAATAGAAGATGCTTAGAGGAAACGAATTAGAAGGATAAGCAAAATATCCTTGTGGAGCTACAAAGATACATTTGATCATAAAGGATCAAGTATACAAGCCAGAATTGAGATTTGTAATCAACAATTTAGTTGCATCAAAAATTTGGTCATCTCATTGTTACTCTCTAACCATTGTAGCAATGATCTAAATATCTTAATAGAGTTGGCTTAACAACTATTTGTTAATCCTCTAACAAGGTGACATTTCTATATTGAAGTGTCTAAAGACCTCTAACGAGGCCACTCCTAATAGGGTGATTAAATCCTCTAATAGGGTCACACCTAACAGTGTGTTTTGTAAGCTTTAACCAAGTTGGCTCCTAATAGGGCTCACTTTAGAAGAGTGAAAATCAGTAACTAGTTGCAATTGGTGGTTTTTCCCGAATTGGGTTTCCACATTAAATATTGGTGTCAATGGTGTTCATGTTATTTCTTTTATGTGTATGCAACTAAGTTAAGTAAGGTTAATCACATATAATATCTTAAGATTTGCATGTGAAGCATTTATCGAGTTACAATATTTACTAGTGTAAACTGAGTGCCTGTGTGTTTACCAAGCATCAATATTTTCATTTAAGTTTGTGTTCATTGTTAACATCTAAGGGATCTAAGACTTATATTAGTGGTAATTAATTCACCCCTCTCCTCTTAGTTACTCTTCTTATATTTCCAACATATATATGTATATATATATATATGTAAGTATTGATATATACATATACATATATATATGTATATATGTATATATATATGTATATATATAGACACACACACACACACACACATACATATTGTTGATCTCTAAGCCCAAGTTGCCTATTAGTGGCTAACACTTAGTCATTTTCAAAGAAATTTTGAACAATCATCACTGTGACTAAGCCATCCACAGAAGGCCAAGCTACAAAGGACTTGTATATATTTATCATAAGCTAAGCAAGTCAGAGGTTGTCGATCACCCTAGTAGAGATCAAGTCAACATACATGCTGAGTAACATAGAAGAGACCGAGCATTTGGAAATTTAGTTAATGCCAAGTGAGTCAGTATATGTTGAGCTATAGAAGTCAAATGAAAGCATGAATGTTAGTTATGATTGAGCATCAGAACATTCAAGTGCTGAGTAAACCAGTTTTGACATATGAGTTTGTAATTGCACAAACACTTATGTAATTCATTTTTAGCTAACTTCTACACAATATTTAAAGATTTTAGAAACAATTAATGAGATGATTACATGCTAATTCAACATGAGGAAGGAGACCCTAAATCCTAACCAGGATCACTCAGACATGAAGGAGGTGGTGGGTAGACTATCGAAGCTCAAAATCAATGCAGTAGAAATGCTAAGAGAAATCTCCTGAATGCCCTGACTTTTCTTGGCCTACCTGGTTTTTTGTCTTGTCTCCCTAGCTTTTTTCTAGTTCTTGTCTTTTTATGTGGGGAGATGTTTCAAATGTTTGCTTTTAGTTTCTATTGTTATTTTAAGCATTCTCTTTTTGTTTGAATTATTTTTTGTATGGGTTTTAGGGCCCTGTTAAAACCTATTTTCCTTAATAAAAAATGAGAAGATTACACATTTTGTTAGAAGGAATTAATCCCAAGAAAAGTAGATTAACCAATCATAAAATTAGAGGTGTAAATGACAAAAGGATGAAATATGAATCATTTATCATAATCTAGAACTTTCTATGATTATCTATTTAAAAAGGGTTCTAACCCTAGGATCATAATGAGTAACAAATGATGAAAAATGAAGTGTGAAGGAGAAAACAAGATAAGTACATAGAAAAGGAAGATTAAGTTTGACAAGATATCAAACAGCGCAACCTAGTAGTGAAGGATGGAATAAAAATATCAGATAAGGAGATCAGATTGAGATTTTGAAGAGAGGAGTTACATAATTAGATTTTAGAGAAAACCAAAGGATAAGGTACTTAATCAATTTTAATAGATTCAGTTAGGGAAAATCTCTTAATAGTGTGATTCTAATAGACCTCAAAATATTAAATGCTTTTAAAAGAGCAAACCCCTCACAAGGTAGATCATCAAATATTGTCAAATTGTTACGCTATTAGGTGAACTTTGTTGTTGCAACAGTAAAGATTTGTGGTTTTTATCCTCACCCCAGTTTTACCTTCAACTTGAAGTGTTTCTAGCTTACCAAAATCTTTGTGTTATGAGTTTATGTTTTCATGGATGTTATGCTTAGATAGATTTCATTTCAAAATTACAAGTTTATGATTATATGGTATGGGATCTAAGATATGAGATGGATTAGGGGTGAATATAGTTGATTGTTTTATTAGTGAAAAGTTTTATAGATCCCAATTCATGCCTGCTCAGTATCTTGTTTCCCATTAATATTTTTAATAATTGGTACCAGAGCTTAGTTCTCTTAAACAAAGTATAAAAACTTGAGAGAATAAGATCTTAAAATGGAGGAATACAAAATGGGAAATATCATATTGAAATTGAGATCATAGTCCAACAAATTGAAGGAGAAAAAATGAGTTAAGGAAATCCTTAAAGAAAAGGAAAGATATGGCCATTCAACAAAATGACACACTATACAGGGAAATTGATGTCAGAGGATTACTTAAAAGTGGAAATACTGATGACAGTGATGCAACAATAACAAATCTATTACAAAAGAACAAGATCATGAACAAAGAAGTCAAAGAACTCAAAAGAGAATAATAAATTTAATCAGTAAGATTATGTGAAGTGATTGAAAAAAAGAAGAAATTTGAAGAAGATAGAATCATGGCTGAAGAAGACAAAAGAAAAATTGCTAATTTGAAGAAATATAATTTGTTGTATAGAAGCTTACAAATAATCAATTGGACATGATGAACCACTTGTTTCTTGTAAATTAGGAGTAGAATAGAAAGGACATGGAGATCACAACTCTAAGATTACAAAGTGACCAACTAAGGAATGAGTTGAGATCTAAGAAAGAACTACTAGAAAGAATGAAAAAACCAAGTAAAGCTCAGAGACTTTGAATAACTAATGGGATCACTAAGTTCATCCAATGATACTTCTAGTCTAGGACATGTCAATTACTCTTCATCTACCAAGGAAGGAGAATCATCAAAGAGTGGTGAGAAAAGAAATGCAAAATCCAAAGAAAACCTACTTGTCATCATTGTGGTAAACTTGGAGACATAGCTAACATATGCAGAAGAAAAAATGGTATGCAAAACCATAAACCTAAGTTTACTGACAACTATTTTAATTGCAACAAACAAGGACACCAAGCACATGAATGCAGGTCAAAGAAAAGTGATCCACCTACTACACCTAGATTTGAAGGACATCATAATAACTGCCAAAAATATGGACATAGAGCTCATGAATACAGATCCAAGGCAAAATCTAACTGGACATTTGTAAAGAAAACACATGAACCTAAACAAGGTAACTCTTACAATTGGGATTACAACACATGGTATAATTATCATTGTTGTGGAGAGTATAGGCACATTACAGAGAATTGCATCAAGACACATTTCAAAGGTAACTATAAGAAATGGTTGAATGGAAACCTAGTTTCTTTCAGTTGTCTCAAGGTTGGACATGTTAGTAAGACCTACATGACCTCAACACCAGCCCCAAATGGTGAAAACAATAAAGTAAATTCAAAATTGAGATGAAAAAAAAATGGAAAGATATAGTAGGAGCTAGAAGTAGTGGAGAAAGAAAACTTGGGATCACCCAATCCAATGGATCAAGTGATCACACCACATCCAACTAAGAAAATAAGGTATGTGAGGGACTGTATACTTAAATGTAATATTATACATCAACTCCTAATAAGAAAAGTGATTAAAATTCCATATCAACATGAATCAAGATGCATTAGGACAAATCTAAGAGAAGTATTGGGTAAAGGAATATCTTTCACTATTAAGTCTTGAGCATCAGTAATATAGTTTGCATTGGCTAAGCATTACAATATAGACCGAGAGCTTACATCAACCAAGATGATATATTGGCCAAACAAATTGGTATTAACCAAGCAAGGTGGTAATGACTAAGTATTTGAATGAAAAGAAATGTGGACAAAACTTGTGAAGGACAAGAAAATTGTTGTGCGCCTACCTAAGTACACACACATTTATTGTAGAACTAAATGGACAGATTGAAGGCATATATCAAATTTTTGCATTCATTTTCATTTTACCAAGCCATTTTTTAGAGCTGAAGTGATTCAAAGATGATTTCAGCAATATAGCAAGTGAATCACAGTGTGCCATTGGCAAATCAAAGGATCACATTAAGATAAGTTTTTAGTGTCAAGTTAAATTGTTTTCAAAGCTATTGAAGTATATTTGTTTGAACCTTATTTCAGAGATGGCATCATCTATGTCTGCAAAATAATTGTTGAAGGAGAGCAATGTACAGATTGTGAGGAATAATCTTTTCCCCCCACTAAATTTCAAGGAATATCCGAACATTGCATTGAATGGTGATGAATTTGGTGTCATGCCATTAATTCCACCAAGGGTATTGATGGTTCATGGTACACGATCATGTTATATGTGTAAAGTGGGAGAAATTGGAGACTATGAATTGCTTCCAACATATGAGAAATTGTGTGATAATGGAGTGTTGAAGGATGAGCACAAGATTGTTGCCAAAAAAGGGATCACTCATGCCCTAGCTTTTTTGAAGGTTTTCAAAGTTGAATAGATAAAGATAGTGTTGAGTCATGTACATGACATGAAGATATGGTTAGAGGGTAGACCAATTAAGATTAACAAGGCTATCATGATACACTGAATTATTGGTTATCCTACTCTGGATAGACCTAAGTCAATAAGAAGTGTCACACGGGATGTTGTTGAGAAAAAAACAAAAGCAAAGTGGGATGGTCATGATATGTCGATCGATGGGACTGATGACCCTTTCATTGAGTTTGTTGTATGAGTGATTACACATAAGTTCTATTAGTTGAGCCAACTAAATAGCATGCCTTGCATTGCAGTGGGCATCAGATACAAAATTTTGAAGAAAGATCATTGTTATGATCTTGCCAAGCTATAACTGCAACAATTGTCAAAAAATCTTGGAGTGATAAGGAAAACCAAGAATACATCACATAAGTTTGGTTTCGTACTTGTCTGCATATTTTTCTATGTACAAAATTTATTTCCCATCATCGACACCATAACATGGGATAGGAGCAGACCAACAATAGAACTATAAGTGACTTGATAAGTCAATTAGGGAAAAAATTTGAGGCAATAATGGATAACTATTTTGAAGAATTTAAGAACAAGATAAAGAGCCAAATGTGGATACCTAAGTTGGTTGTAGCTAACTATTTTGATGATATATGCAGTATGGTAGATACATATTTTATATATGCATAGGTAGTAATACCGAGGGTTGCATGGCTGAGGCTGATGCAATATGAAGTGACAACAATAGTGGCACACTGCTATATGAAGAGATTGATGCAAATACCACGCCATTTGGTACATATGACACAAAAAAGAGTAGAATGACATTAGAAACAAAAGTATCCAAGATAGATTGGAAAAGAAAGAATGATCTTGAGGGAAAACTTGATGAATGTCAACTTCATATCATTAAAGGAAAAGGAGATGATGAGAAATTTGGAGATGAAGCTGAAGTTGAGTCATCCATTGGAAAAGAGTTGGTTGTTGCCAAGCCCAAGGGAACAAAGTAGAAGAAAATTTTAATTGTTGATCAAAAATTCAAAGAGGATCTAAAGAAGGGTGTAAAGAAGGTTGTTACACCACTTGAGCCAAAGCCAAAAAGAAGAGTAATTACAAGGTCAAAGGCAACACAACCCCCTAGCTATAAAATAGAAAAGTAGTCCAGTAAAGAGGAAGATGACCAAAACACCAACGAAATTTTTACCTAAGAGGCTGAGGAGAAAATAGGTCATGACACATGAGGAGGAAGATGATGAAGAAATAAATTTTGATGATTTGAGAAAACTTTAGATTGTACCCATACCACCTCCAACAACTGTCGACCAGGTATGTGAGAAATGAAAGAGTCATCTAGTATAGAAGCATTAAAGACAATCAATTTCGATTCTTTAAATAAAGAAGATTAGGAGAAGATTTAAAATTTATGATCGATATGATGATATAGTTCAAATCATCACCTATAGAGTTAGGTCAAGGCATTCTTGAGAATTTATATAATAAAGTTGATGCTAAGTGGAAGTGGGCATCATCAACTGAAAGATAGATCAGGGAGACCACTTTAGCCTAGACAATGCCAGATTTGGGAAAGACACACGTGTCTATAGTCCTAAAAGATTTTGTGAAGATATTCATGCCTAAGGAGAGGGCTTACAAAATTTTGAAGAATAAAGCTCATGAAGTTGAGCAAGAGAGCATTATTATATGGAAGGAATCATTTGGGTTGCTTATTCCATCGGTTGACAAAGAGGACGAGGAAGAAGAAATAGGTGAAGAAGCAAAGGAAGAGGAGGATGATACAAAAGAGGTTGCAAAACTTGCAAAAGAGATAAGATAATTGGTAGAAGGCTGTGAACAACAAGATGTCACAATCGAGGAAATTCTCAATTCATCTCCATAGAATTAGAATGTCTTGACTAAGGAAGATTTGAAAAATGCTACACCAGATGCCTTAGATCCATCTCTACCATGCACTAATCCAGTGTTACTACAAGTACAAGACTATCCATGGATTGAGAGTGCAAGTACTGAAGGTTTTAATGTTACATCAGTAATAGTGGTTTCTAACATGAGTGACAAGCAATATGGCAAGGCAATAATTGTGTTTTCACAACTCATCCATGTCATAGATGTCAAACTAGATGAGAGTAAGGTAGAAGCAAAGAAAGAGATAACAGAAAAAGACAAGCCCAAAGAAGAAGAGGCTATCCAAGCTCTTATACAACTATTGAGTGTCATACCTACAGAGACCCTAACTATTACACTTGTACAATAGGTTAAATCTACTCAAAAGGAGAAGTCACCTTGATCGAGTGCAAAGGGAAAACAATTGCAGATGTCACTACCTAATGATAACACCACTCAATCTCAAACAATGACACATTAGATGATAAAATAGAGGAAACAATGAGTTTAGATGAAGTCATGACATTGCCAATGTATGACTTGAACAACATGATATTGAAATAGATGGAAGAATTGCAAACCTTGCTACATCACAAGACAAAGCAAGAACAATTGAGAAGAGAACACAAAAAGAAACAAGTATTGCATAATATAAAGGACATTTTTGTTGATGCATTTGATATTTACAATATTAATGAGCAACATAAAATTTTAATTTAGTTAGTGTATATAGTTGATAAGGTTCAGATTGAAGATATATAGACCAATGATAAATTGATGAGATGGTTCGAGAATAAATTTGAACACAAATTTTTGTGTAAAGTCTCAACAAAAATTGTAATAAGGAAGGTTGAAATTTCAACCCTTACCACTCAGTTGGAAGGAATTTTGAAGATAATTCATTCTTTGTACATGAAACTTTGTGATGTTGAGTTCTTCACATTGGAGAATCAATGATCTATTGATATGATTCATGTAGATATGAAGGCATGTACACTATCTTTGAGTAAGAACACTAGTTAAGGCTTACCTTTATATAATAAGTTGACATTTAATCAACAAAAATCAGTTGAGTTAATGGCTAGAGATAGTGGCATTAGGAACAAATTGATTTCAATTAAATTTAGGCTACTACCCCATTTAGAGATAATTTAGAGGGAATTATCTATAGCTTAGAATTTAACGAAGAAAGATACACATCTTTCAATTATAGAGCTTAATTTATCTAGCTGTTTAGCTAGAGATTCATATTCAAGTCATGGAAGTAGGAAGAGATAGATGAAATAAAGGACTTAAGAAATATTGGCTAGTCATCAAACATTTTTGGATAAATACAAGATGACCCCTACAAACCCCAAGCCATAAGTGACAAAAAAAAGGGAGAAATATATTCATGACATACATTACAAGGGGGAAATATTCAAATAAAGGGGAAGATGACACAAAGGGACAAACAAAAATTAGAGACAACATTATCAAATGAGTTAGCAGCATCAAAGTTTATGGACATGTATATAATGTATACTAGAGATTAAGTTTTGAAGACTGAGTTACAGTCTCGAGGGGACCACTATTTTTGCATGGAAAGCTAAGTCATGACAAAGTGTTTTTCCACTAATGTTAAAAGGGGAGATTGTTGGTCTCTAAGCCAAAGTTGCCTATTAGTCTCTAAGACTTAGTCATGTCCAAGGTAGCATTGAGTGGTCATCACTATGCTTGAGCCATCAAGAGAAGGCCAAGCTACTAATTACTTGTCTATATTTTATCATAAGCTGAGAAAGTTAGAGATTGTAGAGCTTCCCAGTAGAGACTGAGTCAACATACATGTCAAGTAACACATAAGAGACTGAGCATTTGGAAATTTGGTTAATGCCAATTGAGTCAGTAAATGCAAAGTGTATAGAAGTTGAGTGACAACATGAATGTTAGTTATGACCAACCGTCAGAACATTCAAGTGCCGAGTAAACTAGTTTTGACATATGAAGTTTGTAATTACACAAACACTTATGTAAATCATTTTTAGCCAAATTCTACATGAAATTTAAAGATTTTAGACACAATTAAGGAGAAGATTATATGTTTTTATCAAAAGTCATTAATCCCAAAAAAAACAAATTAACCAATCAAAAAATCAGAATGGTAAATGACAAAAGGATGAAATATGGATCGTTGATCCTAATCTAGAACTTTCTATGATTATTTATTTAAGAAGGGTTCCAACCCTAGGTTCATAATGAGTAATGAATGATAAATAATGAAGTGTGAAGTGTGAAGGAGAAAACAAGCTAAGTACATAGTGAAGGAAGGCTAAGTTTGAAAGGAGATCAGAAAGAGAAACCTAGTAGTGAAGGACAGAACATAGATATTAGACAAGGAGATCAGATTGAGATTTTGAAGAGAGGAGATATGTAATTAGCTTTCAAAGAAAACCAAAGGATCGTGTACTAAATCAATATTAATAGATTGAGTCAGGGAAAATATCTTAATAGTGTGGTTCTCACAGACCTATTTAAATCTCCTAATAGAGTCCTTACTTTATTGTAAGTGTAAAACCCTTTAACATGGTAAGACCTAACAATCTTAAAAACTTTTAATAGAGAAAACCCCTCACAAGGTAGATCATCAGATATTGTCAAATTATTGCCCTAACAGGAGAACTTTGTTGTTGTAGTAGTAAAGATTTGTGGATTTCATCTCCACCCCAATTTTACCTTCAACTTAAAGTGTTTCTCGATTACCAAAATCACTGTGTTATGAGTTTATGTTTTCATGGATGCTATGTTTAGATAGATTTAATTTCAGCATTAAAAGTTTATGATTATATGGTATGAGATTATTGGTAAACAGATTTGCTTTCACACAATAAATCATCAGAATAACCCTTATTTTCCCAAAAATGAAGACACAAAAAGATACCAACAATTGGGTTGCTTTGCCATTGAATTGTGTAAGCGCCCTCTAAATTTTATAGGGAACAACTCCCTGATTGGATATACAATGAATAAGATTTAAGAAATGCTTTTAACTTGAAAGTGAAGGCTACCCACACTATTCTTTGATAGGGGGCAAATTATTATAACTGAAATAGAAAGAAAAGACTTCCATATGCGGCAATGGAGACACATAGTTCTTCCACCCGCACATACATTGAGAAAAGATTAAACTAACAAGGACAATCCTTGAAATAAATGAATGCTGTAATAGAACAATAACTCCATCACTCAACCTTAATCCACACATGAATGAGAATAAGATCATTTTGAAGCATATACTCTTTAAAGCAATGAAACCTCCATTCAATTAGAAATTATAAAATCTCTAAATATTATTGACAATTCAAACTTCTTGCAGAAAACTAGAAAAAGAAACAAAGTTAAAATGAATAGTTCTGATTACAATAAAAAACTGCCCCCTTTACACAAATTGAATTTCCCCAAATATGCAGCACATAGTTTGCAAAAAATAGTGGAACCTCCAAGACTCTCCACCCTCGAAAAGAAGTAGCATACCATCTACCTCCTTTGAAAAAAGAGCCCTACACTTGTCTTTTTTTGGCCTCTTTATCCTCTTCATGAATTTGTTTCCAGAAGCTTCATTCAGTTTCCATAGCAGAATCTTGAGAATAATCAATAATTAATCAATCCTTCCATCCATTTGTTTATTTTTTTGTCTTTATGATCACTCTTACTCTGTATCTCTAGATTCTTTTTAACATTACTAAATTGATTCTCTCAGCCAATGATTCATCTCCAAGGCAAAGATAACACAACTGTAATGGTTGTATCACAAGAGTCACTACAAACTCCTCAACCAATGATTCATCTCCAAGGAAAAGATAACATAGCTATAATGGTTGTATCGCATGAGTCACTACAAACTCCTCATTTCCCCAAACTATAGGTTCCACCAATTTGGGCTTCGGTACTTTGGTTAAATATCCATATGTTATTTCCCCAATGATGCATATCGAGATTTGTTTTTCAATTAACCAATTGAATATATAGGCATATGAGAAATGAACCTATGGATACTTTCATCAGAACCTTGTCATAGTCAATATTGAGTCTAATTGTGACATAATGATGAGTTTCACCTGTATTTGATTGATATTCTTCATTTTTTCCCATTGTCATGAGACTACGATCATTGACCAAATCCCACACATTTATTATAATACTTCTCAGTATTCATGGCTCGGTTCATTATTATTACCACATGGGCTCAATAAGCTTATCACACCCTAGCTATCCATTGTATATGAGACCACTAGCCAACACAATACTTTATTTTTTAAATAATCAACAAAGCCTTTGAATTTCCACTCAGGTTTCCTTTAAATGAGCTTCGGTTTCCACAATGCCTTTGTGCGTGATCACAATTTGGTGTACCATACTCAACATGTTTAATCTATGACCACAAACTCCTACATACCTTGAGGCTTGACCCAGGCTCTACATATCATTTCATGTTATCCTGGTGTTTTTAGCTTTAGGTGCACACCTCTTGTTCTATTATCAACATCTTCTGTAAAAATTTTGTGTGCAACCATAGGTGATCATAGAAGCACAAAGATTTGAATGGATGTAGGGCATGGTGGAGATACTATCCTCTATAATTCAAACTACCAACCTTGTGATTGAAGATAGATGGGAGTATGGAGACCAGGTGCCGTTCACAATGAGGTTTGATAAGCCAATTCATGCTACATTTAATATGGTGACAAAGGCATTTCCTAGGATTTCAACCTCTCCAAAATGCTTATAATCTCACCTCGATGAGCGATTATGTGGGGCTTTCATGGTGGTATGTTCACTGGCATTTGGTTAAATAGTTTGGTGAACTCCCTTTGTTCTCATTGTGGTACCCAAGATGACATTGGGTTTGTGTGTACATTTAGTGTCACTACAGGTTCCTCCCTTAGCACTAAAATGAAACTCCATGTCTTTATCAAGCTTAGGCATTATATCAAATGATCACATACATGCTCTGTGCTCCCAACCCATGGCATTCAGTCAAAACCATGCGACACACCCCATTGGTTCCTGGCAGTGATCAATTTTCTTGATGAAGATATTGTATGTGAGGAGGGAAGTTATGTTGAATGAATCATTGCTAATGAGTGTCCAATCATTGTTTGGATAGAGAGGCTCCAACTCCACAAAATTGACCAGGTGTATTTTGATCACCATGCTCCATTATTTGACGTTTGAGTAATTAGGGTTTCTATGAAGGTAATGAACTTTTCCACCTGACTGTGTCAGTGTAGTGATATGTCCCTTATGTGACATCTCCAACATTTATGTCATTCATTCTATGTTATCAGCATGCCATGGTGCTGACAAAATTTGTGTCATTTCTCTTCACTCACTAAGATCTTCTAAGCTCAAATCACCAGGGTTCTTCCATTGATTTGGGTGACATTATCCTTCATCAGTGCTAGCATCAGTAGATCCTTATTGAATGCTGGCTAGAATGATCTAAGCTCTTAGTAGACTACTTGAATTACATCCCAAGTCAATTCAAATGGAGGTACATAGAGGAGCTTATAATTACTTTTTCTAGAAGCAGAGCTTTTACACAAGCAACAAAAGAATTTTCTATTGATTCAAAGTTGTAACCACCTTCCAAAGCTTTAAAAAAATCTTCCTACCAAAAAATTCCATCATCTTTTGTGTCATAAGTGAATAACCATAAGGTGTAAGTCGACATCCACCCAATGGGTCGCCAATTGCTTGTTTCCAAGGAACATTAATATTGTAACCTATTCCAGGTCCTCCTCCAATGCTTTTATAATTGTGATCATCTCCATAGGGATAGAATGTTCCTGCATCAAACTTATGGATAGAAAAGTACAAAACCTGTGGATTAGTCCAAAACATATTTTGTGTTCCATTGCCATGATGAACATCCCAATCAACAATCAATACTTTGCATATGCCCAACTTTGGACTCTTATGGACTAAATATTATGCTGCTATGGCTGTGTTAACACAGAAAAAATCCTATGGCTTCATCAATCTCTGCATGATGCCATGGTGGCTTTACAATAACAAAACCAGCAACAAGTTCTCCTAATGCTACCTCTTCTGATATCTTTGTGAACTTTTGAAATCTAGTGCAACCAGGGACATGAATTGCACAATGAATTTATCTTCATACTCTTGAACTTGCATTTGGACTTGAACCACTACATTCATGTTCAGAGTATCTGATCTTTGAACTTGGACTACAAATCAACTTGGATCCAAACTTTTGAAATCTGAAACCTGAACTATGTGAATTTGAAGTTGAATTTCAAACTAGGGTACTCAAAATTGCATATCAAAATCTAACTTTGGTGTTGTATTTTGACATATCAAACCAATGAATCCATTGAACCATTTAACCTTGTTCAATTGGTTCCAAATTTACAAAGGAAAGTCTTGAAATTGTGCATTTGAGCATTTTGATTCATTATCATGAAACTTTATTTGAAACAAGCTTTACACAACACTTTTAACATAGACTAGAGGAGATTTCAAGAGAACCAAGGAAAATATCATCAGGTGGATGAGATTTTGAAGTTTAAAATTGGGGTTCAGAATGCCAACTAATAGAGATCTAAGATATGAGATGGATTAGGTGTGAATATAGTTAATTTCTTTATTAGTGAAAAGTTTTATAGTTCCTGATTCACCCCCCTCTCTCTCAGTATCTTGTTTCCCATGAAGATTTCCAACACACACACACACACACACAAATTTGTTTTTATTAATTAAGTTCCCTTCCTTATTATTACATTCTCAAGACCTAAGTTTTAAGAAATCCAACTAACCTAATGGCAAAGATCATCCATGCCTCACCTAGGTCATAGGATGTTAAGACACTTTATTTTCTTTTACATAGTTTTTAATTTTAATTAGGAAAACTAAATTCACATACTCTTTACCCCAAGGAATACAAATAACATAATGGAAATACAATAACCTAGTGCCTACAAGGTCCTAGGTTCAAATCCCTATAAAGTAGGCTATTTATTTAAACTTTTATTAGTTATTTCTTTCTAACTAGCTTATTTTATCTTTTATTTAATATGTATTTTAATTTTTTAAAACACACATGTTTAACACACACTTTACTACATACAATAATTTGTATATATATATATATCTGGGCATTTGTGTGTGCACCTATACATGCTCTTATAAATATACCAATAGATAACATCACAAAGAGAATATAATTTAAACTTCACAACAACTTCAAAAACACATAAATTCTTAATACTACATTGACTGATCAACATAACTAACAAAATGATAAAATATAATCCCCCCAGACTAGGTAGCCAACTCCCTATTATAAATTAGGGTATAGGGGTGCCTATTTGGATCATGATGTCATCTTTGTATCAAAAACTTGCTCAATAATTTTAAGGCACACTCATACCTATGTAGTCAGGTGGAGTCAATTCTTGACAAATGTACACATTGGCATCAAATACCAACAACATATACACAACATGCATATATACATATATAAAAAATGCAATAGGAAAGGAAGGAGGAGTGTGACATCATGTTGAAATCTCGCAGTATTGACTATGATTGCATCTCTTCATCTAAAATATACACAAAATATAATACATAAACATGATGGATTATAAGAGTTAGCTCAAATCATAATCATAATCAAATAAATAAAGTAATGCATGAAATTGGCATTATCAACAAGAATGTAAATATTAACTGATCAAAATGTTATCTTTTGAACAATAGAGATGCACTATGCATTCACTTGTAAATTCCTTGTCATATGAATCGAAATCATATTGTCTCAACTTAACCCTAGTTAAAACATATCAAACAACATTAGAACCCTTAATGCTTGTTAATTTCTCTGAAATAGTTGTTAGGGTAAGAGGGGTATTACATCCTCACCTCTTAGGATTTGATTTACTATTGAATTGTAGAAATTACTAAACTATTCACACTTAAGGTATTTATCACTACATTATTGAGCATAAAAATATTCAAAAAATTATCACAATGTAGGAACAATTTTATAACTTTCATTCTCTACAAAATGAGCGAATCAATCAAAGCCCCTAAGATATGTATGCTTTCTACCTTGCTATCTTTTATACATTTTCTTTATATAGAAAGTCTAAAATATCCTTAGTTTAAAGGTCTTATATTATGGGCAACAAAAGAGATTGAAATTTCAAGTTATTGGTTGAATTCATATAAATAGGTTTAAGATGACTTACAAAATTATATTCTTATACTAGGTCATTAAGATACCCTCATTTTTCTCTTATGATAAAAAAAAGTGTTAAAAAAATACTACAAGTCATAACATATAAAAATAGAGGATCCTTACTTGATTATGATTTTAATCTTCCTATGTGGCCAATACTATATCAATACAAAACATAAGGAAGAATTCCTCATATTTACTTTGACGAAAATAAATTCCAACATAATAGAAACTCAAAACATCCTTCTTTTAAATAATATATTTTCTATTAGGAGTCTCAAATTAGGATTGATTACTATCTACCATAAAAGTATATCACCCATACCTTTTATAAGTAACTAAAATAGCCAAAGAGATTATTGTTTCCTAGTTAAGTTCTATCCCAAGATTGTCTTTAATACACCTATGTTGGTTTATATAATATTAGTTATATTGAGAGGGAGGTGAATCGATAAAACACTGGTCAATTCAAACTTTTAATTTTTACCTATCTATGATGTTCTTTCCTATCGCCTAAACATTCATCATATAAATAATATAACATGCAAGACAAATTGGCAGTCACACATAATACTGATGTATCTCATGGAAACCCAGTTTTGGTGAAAACCACAGTCTGAGACAATGTTCATGAATCTTGCACCCTTCTAGAGTGTGCCTAGTCAAGAGCTTATCCTTGTAAGAAGATTATAAAGAAACTATCAACTACCACCCAGTTAAAAGATTTGATAGAGACATGTCAAAGTATTTACCTATTTAGAGGCACCCTAATTTGAGGACTTAGAACACAATGGAATCTATTACTTGGTTAAGGGATTCAATACAAAAGACTTGTACGGGTCTACTCTCAATGGGATTTTTTGTTGTAATAGTAAGAGAACAATAGGAAAATTGACATGTAGAAGATAAATTGTAAGAGTCCACCCTCATTCACTAGTCTCCGACTTTCTCTACTCTGCAACTTAGACTTCACCTCATATGTGCTCAACTCTTCTTTGCTTCAACATTTATGCTTGGTTTGTTTTCAACTCCCCTGGCTTAATTAAACACACCTCATTTTAACTCTTGATACCTTCTTCTTTCTCCTATTTTCTCTTATGATTACAACAGCCTAACACTTTGGCACTCTAGCATCTCAATGTGCAATCTAATTGTTCATTTCAAAGTTAATGCCAATATATTATTCTTGTTCAATGTCCTTTAAACCCTAATGAGAGAAATTAAAATGTTCTTGAATTCTCTTGCCTTTTTTCATTCACTATTTTTTTAGGTTTTGTGTGTTATGTACACTGTACCAAAATGGAAAGTCATGAGTTTTGTGTGACTCCTCTAGTCTATTCAATGATAATAATTCAAAATTGAATTCTCTTGCTTGTCTTCTCATTGGAGCCTAATGTGGCAAATCCTTCTCCATTCTTTGAGATGTTAGATGAATTTTACATGCCAATGACATGTCTACTCATGTATTTCTATGTTTCCTTGATCTCACCAGTGGTTAGATAAATCACCAATCATTGTTTAAGACTATTTTTATCCTGTCTATTTGGATACCAATCTCCACTTCTTGTCCACCTGCCTTGACTTCTTCTCAATGTCAACTTGTGCTTATCCCACTTTGTCTAAGTAAGTTGTGAAGATCACCCATATTCACCTATCCATTTTCACCATACTCTAGTCCTTTTCTAACTAGAAATGCACTAGTGTTCTTCCTTGTCTTGATGGTCTCCTTTCCTATACTAGTTGATACCTCAAATTTTCTTAACACCATTGATGACTATATTATAATTGGTCTAACTAGTAATAAAGCTCCACTAGTCTCTAATTTTACTACTTTAATAGTTATGCCAATAATCTCCCCCTTTTCCATTGATGGAAACCTTAACATCATTTAAACCATTTAGTGCATTAACACAATCTTCACAATGTCTGAAGGAAATTATTTGACTACTATATATTTAGAAAATAATAGCATGTGTCATTACCTTTATCTTTTGGTCATGTTCTTCTTCAATACATCACCCCTAGAGATAGTTAACTTCTTTTGGTGCTCCATCACTTTTCTTCTTTCTCTCTCTTTTGTTTCTTTTTGTGCTTTGCTCAAAGTCCACATCACACATGGTGCTCTTCTTACTTCTCCCCCTTTGTTAGCCCAGTTTCAAGTGATCACTTTTTTCTTTCTTTCTTACTTCTCTTCCTTTATTTTCCTATGGTAATAATTTCTTACTTATCCCCCTTTGAAAAAAATACCAAAGGTTCATACCTATCACCTTTATTTTCGTGATTACTCCTCTTATGGAGTAGTCCCCTTTTGATCATCAATCCAATATAAGTTGTGATCTTGAAAGATCATGGGTTGATGCTTGATATTTTTATTTACTTTAGGCATGATAGGGGTATGACCTCTGAATTCCCTCTAAGATGCTCAAATATATCCATTTGAAGAGGTTTTGTAAAGATATTTGCTAGTTGTTCTATATTCGAAACATATTAATTCTAACCTGACCTCTTTCTCTTTTACTTTCTCTCTCAAGAAATGATACTTAATGGAAATGTGATTTATATTCAAATGCATTTTTAGGTTCTTTACATATTGGTGGAACTTGTATTATCACAATTTATTACCATCAGTTCCATTACCCTTTCTTGAATACCTTCCAGTAGAGCTATTTGATCCATATTGTACGTGTGTGCAATTTACTTTTGAAACTATATATTTAGCTTTTTTTGTTGACTAAGAAATGAAATTATTATTATTTTTGGCCCATTATATCAGTATTACTCCAAGAGAGAATGTACCCAATAGTATGCTCTTTCTGCCCAATCAATATCTGTGAAGACACTGAGTTTAAAGATTCCTTTGTGAGGATACAGTAATCCATATACTTCAGTGCCCTTCAAGTATTTGAATATTATTTTACATCAACCATGGGTAATTATTTAAGATTGGTAGAGAATCTTTCCACTATCCCTATCAACTATGTAATATTTGGTCTACTATGCACCACATACTATAGTTTACCAATCATTGACCAATAAAGTGTTTTATTCACTACTAGGCTCTCACCCTTCTTTGATAGTTTGCAACTAGTCACCATTGGGGTGTCCATTGGTTTGGGATCTTCTAGTCCAAAGGTCTTCAAAATCACTCGTATATACTTTATTTGGATTATGAAGTTTCCTCCTTTTAATTGAGACACTTATAGCCCAATGATTTTATTTATCTATCCAATCATTGAGATCTAAAATTATTTCTTCATCTCCTTAGAAAACTCCTTACTCATTTTTTCATCACCTCAAAAGATGGTATCGTATATAAATATTTATTCTATTAGCAACCTAACTCCTATTTGTTACTTTTGATAGATGTTGCTATTGTCATTTATTCTCATAAATTCAATCGTAATTAAATATGAGTGGAGTCTCTCATACCATGTGCAAGGTGCTTGTTTGAGTCTATACAAGGATTTATTCATCTTGCATAATTTTTCATTTCCATCTTATAATACAAATCCTTCTAGTTGATCTATGTATACCTATTCTTCTAGGACTCCATCTATGAATGTAAAGCCTACATCTATTTGATATACTTTGAATTTCTTGTATGTTGTGATTGCTAGAAGTATCCTCACTTCTTTTAGTTTGGCTATAGGTGCAAAGGTTTCTCCATAATCAATTCCTTCTTCCTATGCATATCCCTTGAAATAAATTCTAGCCTTGTTCCTTATCACTTCCCCATCCTTATTTATTTATTTTATTTATACCCATTTTGTGCCAATGACATTTTTGTCCTTTTTCCAAAGAACAAAGGTCCATGTCTCATTTTTCTTTATTTGTTCAATTTATTCCTCCATGGCCTTTAACTACTCTTTATCTTTCAAGGCATCTCTTGTAGCCTTTGGCTCCACTTGTAAGAGTAGACATGTCCTCTCTCTTTCCTTTCTCCTTGCTATCACTCAAGCATATTTATTTCCAATGACTTGATCAACTAAGTGGTGTCTCTTTACCTATTTTGGTAGCACAATTTCTTCTCTCAATACTTCATTAAGTGACTCCTTAAGATGAACTTATTTTTCCTATATTTGTTCCTATGTATCTTCTCTAAGTTCTTTTACTATAGGGGCAACAAGTGGTGTGTACACAAACTGCTTGTAGTCTTGTGGTTCTTTGGTTCTTCCTTCATCATGTATCTCAGAGAACTCATCTACTCTTATATTTTTAGATTCCACTATTTTGTTTTTTCTAGTGTTTAAGAAATGATTAGCTTTTCTCTTTGTGGAGTACCCTAAGAATATTCCCTCATCAATCTTAAGTTTAAACTTTCCTTGGTACTTGTCCCTTTTGATGTAGCATTGCTTCCAAAAACTTTAAAATTACTCATTGACGGTATCCAAACCATAGTTTATAAGGAGTTTTGTACGTACCTTTCTTTACCTATACCCTATTTAAGGTATATACCATTGTGTTCATTTCTTCTCTCTAGTAGATTTGTGCAATATTCTTTAGTATCATGATAATTTTGGCACAATCTATGATTTTTCAATTTCTTTTCGTAGTAACACTATTATAGTGAGGTGTTATGGGGATACACATCCACCTTTTGATGCCATGCTCTTCATAGTAGCTTACGAATTCTATGAGATGAACTCACCCCCTTGTCTGATCTTAGGCATTTTAAAGATTTGCCAATTTATCTTTCCACTTTGGCCTTGAACACCTTGATCATGTGGCATGCCTCAAACTTTTATTTCAAGTAGACTATCCACATCATTATAGAAAAAAATCTATGAACACCATAAAATATTTATAACTAAATACACTGTTACTCCTCATAGGACCACACATATCATAATGCATAGTTCTAGAGTGTGTTTAGAAGAAAAATATTTAATAGTAAAACTTGAACTTGCTAGCTTACCCAATTGACAATCTTTGTACGTAGAATTTCCAAGTTTAGTGATTGGAGGCAGGCCTTGCACACTTTTCTTTCTACGTACCTTTATAATGCTATCATAGTTTACATGGAATAACATTTTATGCCAAAGCCAACTACTTTTAGATTTGGCTCTTAAGAAACTATCTTTAGTAGAGTTAAGGTAAAACAAGTTACCTCTTCTTTTCTCAATAGTTGCTAACAAGTTACCTATCTTGTCTAGTATCCTTCAAACCCCTTTATAAAATTCAAATCTATAACTTTTTTATTGAGTTTAGCTACACTCAACATGTTATACTTAGTCTTTCCACCCTATATAAATCATCATAGTTGGTGAAATTATTAAGGGCTACACAACCCTTACTTATTACACTACAAAGAGCATCATTGTCAAATCTATTCATTCCTCCATCACATTCTTCCACTTCAAGAAATTTTCTCCGGCCACCAGTTATATAATGAGATCAACCACTATCAATGATACTAGAGAAAAAAATAAGGCTATCTCCTTATTACCATTTTAATAGGTTGACTCTTTTTCAGTTATGGCTTATTTTGCAAGATAGTAATGCTTCTTGGCTTTGTCTTTGAAAATTTTCCACCTCTTGCACTTCTCTTTCCTATAATTGTCAAGACATTCTGAAGCTATATGGACTATCTTTATATTGTTGAAACATTTCAAAGGAAGTTTACCTTTGTACTTTGCTTTACCTTGAGGAAGTCTCCTTGATAGTAGTGCCTCTATCTCTTCCCCTTCAGCTTCTTCAGACATGAGACTCTCAAGGTTTCTACTAGTTCGATAAGTTCTCTACTTCTCTTCCTTTTATGGATGTATTAGGTGTGACAAATGCTTTGAGTGTTGATTCTCCCTTAGGAAGGTTATTGTCATAGTTTCTTAGCTCAAAGGCTGTGAGCTTCCCTATTAGGGCATCAAGAGATACCTCACATTTCTCCAACAATTTGAGTTCTTGAATGGTTGATATCCTTATGAAATATTGTGGTTGCAACATCCTCTATATCTTCTTACCACATAATCTTCCTCTATGTTGGAATATTCAAATAGGAATAATGCTTCTGAGAGGGGGGGTAAATCAGAAGTACTGTGCTTTGACCATTAAAAATTTTTCTTAACTAAAATTAGATTGCATGCATATAAACGTATCAAACAATTATGAAAAACACATAAGCATCACCACATAACACTTGAGATTTTGGTAACCCAGAAACCCTCCAGGAATAAGAAGGTAAAATTGGGGTGGGGATGATACTCACAAAATCACTACAGTAATAAAGTTTAACCACTTCTGATGGTCTGCCTTGTTAAAGGCCTTCCCTGTTAAAGCCTTTACACTGTATCAATAGTGACTTGGTTAGAGGATTTCAAACACTTTACAAGAAGTGTTACCCTATTGAAGGATTTCATCACCTATTTATAGGATCTACAAAATAGCTACTAAGCTAACCTATTACCATAGGGTTTTCTTTCTAATACAATTGCTAGAGAGTATTAGGTACAATGAACCTGATAGCTTACAATCCTTTGATCGCTAAATACAGGCACTTGATCTACTTTCTCTGATCTTGATCCTCTATGATCTTATACTCTTTACTCCGAGAATTAGTTTTCCTTACACACCCTCATCCATCCACCACATGGTTCAATGTGATTTCATCTTCCTTATAAAGACATTCAAAGACCTAGGGTTAGGTATGGATCTATTATCCATACTGAATCTCTATTTCCTGCTCATTCCTTGCACTTCTCTTACTGGCTACACGTTGATTGCATGGGAAATACAAAAGATTCGATCTTATCTTTTAATCCTTTGAGATTCATCATATGTCGGCCATAAAAATGATTTACATCTGAATTTGTAATGTTACAAACTCATATGTGCATTCTGTGTTGCTCGACACTTACTGATCTTTGATGCTTGACACTTATATTAAACTAGCTTACTCAACACTTGTTGCATTTCTATATTGCTCGACATCGTCTATGACTCAACACTCAAATGTCACTCTGCACTTGTATCGTGCTCAACACCTAAAGTCATTCGGCACTTGAACTTCACTCGGCACTTGATCTTTACTCGGCACCTGATCTTCACTCGGCACCTGAAGATCACTCGGCTCATGAAGTCTTTCCTAACTCGGCTCATGTTGTGGCTTGGCATACATGGTGTACTCGGCTCCAATGTAGAAAGTGATTAAGTGTGTTGGCACTCAATTGTCAAAAACCATTTTGAGGTTAACAATCTCCCCCTTTGACATGAGTGACAAAAACACTTAACTAACCTTATGAGTACATGTACTAATCTGGTTGGTATATACAAAGGTTTTTAAAACCTTAATCAAAATTTGTAATGTTCAATATTTGTGCCATTATCAGTGCTATCTTGGTAACCAAAATTTGATGTTGTATATCATGCTCTGCCTTTTTATCTTGTCTCCCCCATTATCTTGTCTCCCCCTTTTTGACACTTATGTCAGAGGGTTTTAAGGGTTAAGATCATATTTCACCAAAAATGTGTTGTTTACCTCCATGATCATCCTAAGAGTTGCATCCTAATTATGCAAAGCAATTTCCAATGATTTATGCTAGAGGGCAGTCTCTGCAGCAAGATGAACAAGTCCTTCTAAAGTAGAAAGATTAGGGTCTTTCTTGAGAATAGTTTCAGCATAGACTTGTTCTTTATGGAGGATTTCCAAATGTGGGGTTGTAGAAGATTGGAGCTGTAATAGTTTGGCCTTGATGGTGGCCTCTTCTGCTGTTAATACAACTATCTCTTTCTAAGTGTGAAGTGTCTGAGAAAAATGCTTCTCACTTTGAGCTAGATCTTTAGGTAGTTGCATGCTAGAAATATTCAAATTTCTCTCCAGGCTCATTATCTTTTGACTGGTCTCTTGTGTGAAATATGAAAAGTCACACAAATTTTTGTATAATGAGAATATATTCTCAAGTACCTTTTTGAATTTGTCTATGACCTTTTCCAATTCAATCTGAGAAAGTACTATTTCACTGGATATTTTCTCATTAACTTTTCCTTGAAATTTTCTTTCAGACCATTCCATGAGTTTTGCATTTGTCTCTAGGTCTACATTTGTCACCTGTTCAATAATACCTGATAATTATTCCATGATATACTTTGACTCATCTAGTGACTGAATACTGAAAGCATCCATAAATATATCTTTAATTTCATGCATTGTTTGGTTTTGTTGATACTCCTTTCTGAGTATCTCTTGCCTCTTTCTTCTATTTAGTGCTTCGTGCACCTTATTGATTTGATCAATGTTTATTGTTTTTGAGTCATAACTCGGTATGACTATCTCCTTATCTAGTTTAGGATCTCCATAGTGAAGTACCCTTGCAATATTTGTAGAGCTTGATCCTTGTGCTGATATTTGTAAAGGCTTTTGTGAAGGAGTCCCCGAGGTAGGAAAATTTATCAATGTTTGTATTGCCTCCTGCTCTTTAGGGGTTTCTTCAATTTTCTCCTACTATCTACCTTGATCAATTATTGTAATTATAGGAAGTGCACCTTGTGTTTGTGCTATAGGATTAGATGTAATAGTCTATCCTGTTTGTTTTGTTTCTTTGTTTGCTGCTGCGCTTGGTTTCTGAACTGTGGTGTCAACTATGCCTGTTGAAACAATTGTTGACATTTGAAGTTGACCACTAGTAGCTGTAGAGATGTTGGAAGGTGGTTCTTGTGGATTCACCTTATCTCTAATTGTGTTTTCTACTAGTTTCTGTAATTCATCCATACTGACCAATATTGGATCTGCACACAATCTTGCTTGTTGCATAGATTGGTCAAGGATTCTTTTGAGATCTTCTGTAGTTAATGGATTGGTGTTCTGAGCAGAAGTGTCAAGAAAATCCTGTACAATTATTCTTTTTGTAGGTGTGATGGGTACATGAGGAGGGCTAGAAGGCGACATTTGTGTGTCTTGCACACTTTGATCTTGTTGCTGCTCTTGCTCAGCTATTGCCATTTCATCTTGCTTTTGTGTCTCTTCCTCTATTTCTCTCTTTGCTTCTACCTTCTTCTCTTCTTCTTGTTTCTTTTCTTCTTCCTTCTTTTCTCCTCTACCTTGCTCTACTCCTTTCTTCTCTTCTCTCCTTTTTATTCTCTCTTCTGGTGGAGCAGTAGCTTCTTCCTTGTATTCTTCTTCAAGAAAATCTTCAATCTTTTTGTACAAGTTCTTCCATGATTTGGTTGTTCTTTGTACAATATCTTCCATTTTGTTTTGGAGAATGAAGAATGCCCTGTATTTAGGTGTAAACCTGGCATTGTGCCTTTTGACTGCTTTTTCTATTTTCTCCTTAGTCAAATCAGACAGTATGCTTGCTAGGGTTGTTTCTCTCATCTCCTTTTCCATTCTTAAACAGAAATGCCATCTATCTTCTACAATTTTTGATAGTTCATCTGGCAATTGTCCATCTAGTTCAAGAGGGGTGTACTTGAACTATGCCATCATTCCATAAACTGATTCCTCTATTCTATTCTATTCTCCTTTAGTGAATTCATTGAAATCAACTTTATTTATATTTCTTAAATCTCCATTTCCAATCTTTTTACATAATATATCAACTGAAGAATGGCTTACCTTTTCAGATTGATCTTCTTCATTAGTATTAGGTTGAGCTACATATTTTATTCTTTTCCTAGGCTCTTCCCGTGTCTTTTTGATTGGTTTCTTCTTTGTAGCTTCCTCTTTAGCTTTTTGAGTAGAGGCCCTTGTTGCAGCTCTAGTTGTTGGCTTTTGGGGTGATGGCATGGCAGTTTTCTTTGGTTTGGGCTGAGTTGGAGGCTGATCTTTTGCCTTTCTCTTCTTTGGCTTGGCCTGGGTTGGTGCTTCCTTAGTTTCTTCTTCCTCAACACCTTCCTCCTTGTCTTCACCTAGGCCTTGAGTTAATTCCATTGGGCCTTGCTCTTCTTCATCCTCTTCATCATCATTGTCATCATCATCTTCTTCAGCTTTAGCTACTACCCCTTCACCAAATTGCTTCTTAATTTTCTTCATCAATTTATCTTTCTTTTTCAATGTGGACGCAGTTTTTAATTCCATATTTATTTTTGATCTTACCACATCATAAGTGCCAAAATGTAGGGCACTTTTATCTGTCTCTTCTGCCAATAATGCAGTTATTGCTACAAATGCTTCATCAATGTTAATTTCATAACCAAATGGCGTTAGCCATCTTACCCTTGGAATTGCAGCTTGAATATAAGTGAAGTCAATATCAACTAAGAAGCATATATCATTAATGTGTTTTTCCACTAAGGAAACTGGTTTTCTCACCCTTTGCTTCATGGATTTCTTGAAATCCTCAAAATAGCTTGTCATCAGAGTATCAAAATTTTCTCCCATTTGTTCTATATACTCAATTATTTGGGATATGATAGTCCTATCACTCCTCCATGCCACTTTTCCAAAAGAAGGAAATTCATTGTGAACATAAAAGAATATGCAAACCAAAATTGCTCCAAATTTACATTGAGCACCCTTTGTCCTTCTTATGGCTGTTAGGTTTTCATTTATTTGTTGTAGTTGTAGTTCAGCAAGATCATAAGTATGATCCTTTTTTACCAATTTTGTAACCTACATCTACTGCTATACATGGCACATTGTTGAGTCTACTAGATTGGTAGAATTTGTGGGCATTAACTCTAACAGTAAACTCAACTAGAGGATCCTGAATGGTATGAATAGTCATTCCTCTCTTGTTCCACTAAGCACCTGTCTTCTTTTCTATAACTTCCTTGGATTCACTTCTCAAGGTCTTGTGCCAATCTAGGGTAGGATATCTAGTTACACTATGAATTATTCTTTTTGTGATCTTGATAGGGACTTCTTCCAACCACAAACTCCCATCATGAATTTTTCTCAATACAAGTCTGATCTACTCTGTCTTGAATACGGTGGGAAAACTCAAAACTTGTGTCAAACCCTTCTTTTCAACAATTTTGTATTCATCTTTTAATACTCCATCGACACATAGCTTCGCAAAGGCTTCTCTAATTTCCATGTCTCCTAGGGCTCCTATCTTTCAATTGTAACATCTTCTTATGTCCTAAACCATGACAACGTTTGGGGGTATGCAAGAAAGGGCTTCGGCTAGCTCGTTTCTGTATGCAACTTTAGGAATAGGGTGAAAATCAGGCTGCCTAACCTCATTAGACACTAGCTGGACTTCAAACGATTCTTTTTATAGGGTTTTCTTGGAACTCGAAGCCATTTATGCAAACCAAGGTTTCCTTTACACAA
Source organism: Cupressus sempervirens (assembly GCA_028749045.1). NCBI lineage: Eukaryota > Viridiplantae > Streptophyta > Pinopsida > Cupressales > Cupressaceae > Cupressus > Cupressus sempervirens. The sequence continues at coordinate 515,932,945 of CM053787.1, forward strand.
AAATATGAAACTGCATAGCTCGACACAAATGAAAATACCTCAAGATCGATGAAAACACATTGTAGGAGGTTGCAATCTTCTTGGAATATTGGATTCTCTATTGTGAAGTCGCTCTGTGCTCTTTATCTCCTTTTCTTCTTGATCACGATGAGGAAAAATGATTGAAATCACGATAATATACCCTATTTCCATCGCATTAAATGCTCAACTGCAAACTCGGCTTATGAAGGATTTTTAACATTACTCAGCTTGCACTAAATTTCTAATTTACTCGTCTTCCATAGGAGTTTCTTAACTCGGCATCATTCATCAACTCGGTTGCTATTAGGAACTCGACTTCCACTAGAATTTTACTCGGCATCCAAAGATAGCTCAACATCATTATTTAAAATTTTGTCTTGGCATGTTGTTTCATGCAGATTTGTACTTTACATTGCTTCTTCATGATTTAGGGCTGATGTATGATACTTCCTTGTATGTATCAACCCCATAGACTCATCTTGAGATTAATTGGATGAGAAATGATCACTTGACCTTGTGGGTGAAGTGACCCTTTCATTGGATGTACTTGATTCATTCTTTTTCTGCCATGTCTTTTTCATGTTTGTTCTAATGTGTTCCACATCAATCTTTTCTTTGCCTTTGTTTTCTTTAATCTTTGGCGCCTTTGACCTTGTAGGATAGTTTCTGCTGATATGACTGGTTTTTAGGCAACTAAAACATGTGGTTTGGCTTAACCACCTCCTATAATTCCCTTTAAAATGTGTTCTTATGCAATTCTAGGGTATATGTCCATATTCTTGACAATAATGATAGCTATACCTGGTGTTGTAATCCCAATGGTACTGTCTTTTAATTCCTTTTATTTTTGTTGGTTGATTTGATGTCCACATAGGCTTTGATCTACATTCAAATGCTCTATGTGCAAACTTCTTACAATTATGACAATGTCCATCAAATCTTTGTGTCCTTGTAACTCTAGATTTGTAATCTTGTGTCATATGTCCTTGCATGTTGCACTTGTGGTAGTAACTTTTGTTTTTGGGTGTGTTTGTCTGATTGATTCTTCTACTCCTGCAACCATTAGCAATATGCCCTCTTTTATTATAGTAATGACAAGTAGGTTTAGAATCCTTACCTTTGTCACTTCTTTGTTCAACACTCTTTGATGATTCTCTAATTTCAGTACTGTTGTATCCAAGTCCTGATGTATCATGGGCTGATCTTGAAAATTTCATCAATTGTTCAAAGTACTTGATGGCTTCACTTGATTTGTTGAGATTCTCTATTACCTCTCTTTCTCTGTTTAATTCATTCTATAGTTGTTCATTCTGCATCTTCAAAGTAGAGATCTCAATATCTTTCATATTGAGTTCATGATGAAGATTCATCATTTGGGCAAGTGTATCCATCTGCATGTTTGAGATCCTTGTCAATTCAGTACATTTTTCTTCAAGTCTGTTTGCAAGATTTCTTTTGTCATTTTCCATCATGACTCTATCCTCAACTGCTCTTTTCTTTTGTTCAGTGATTTCACATAACATTATGGCTTGAGATTCATGTTCCATCTTGAGAGATCTTATCTCATCTGCTTGAACTTTTTTTTTCTCCATCAATTCTACTATTGCTGCATCAAACTCTTTAGTGTCTCCATTGGTACACATTTTTGTGGTATCAATCTCCTTGTAGTTTATATCATTTTCAGCTATGGCTATATCCTTTCTTCTCTTCAAGGATTTTCTCAATTCCTCCCTTGCTTCCTCTACTTTGTGTAGAGCCAGTTGCACATCAATCACTTGATTGCCAATAATCTTCCCAAGTTTGAAGACTTCCATCTTTAGATCTTTTTCTCCAATTTGTTAGACTTCTTCTTGTGAGAACCTTGTCAGCTATGATACCAATTGTTAGAATATTCAAATAGGAATAATGCTTTTAAGAGGGGGGGGGGGGGGGGGGGGGGGTAAATTAGAAGTACTATGCTTTGACCATTAAAATTTTTTCTTCACTGAAAGTAGATTGCATGCATATAAACGTATCAAACAATTATGAAAAACACATAAGCATCACCACATAACACTTGAGATTTTGGTAACTCAGAAACCCTCCAGGAATAAGAAGGTAAAATTGGGGTGGGGATGATAACCACAAAATCACTGCAGTAATAAAGTTTAACCACTTCTGATGGTCTGCCCTATTAGAGGCCTACCTTGTTAAAGGCTTTACACTGTATCAATAGTGACCTGGTTAAAGGATTTCAAACACTTTACAAGAAGTGTTACTATGTTAAAGGATTTCATCACCTATTTATAGGATCTACAAAATAGCTGCTAAGCTAACCTATTACCATAGGGTTTTCTTTCTAATACAATTGCTGGAGAGTATTAGGTATAATGAACCTGATAGCTTACAATCCTTCGATTGCTGAATACAGGAGGCACTTGATCTGCTTTCTCTGATCTTGATCCTTTGTGATCTTATACTCTTTACTCTGAGAATTAGTTTTCCTTATGCACCCTCGTCCATCCACCACATGGTTCAATGTGATTTTATCTTCCTTATAAAGACATTTGAAGACTTAGGGTTAGGTATGGATCTACGATCTATATTGAATCTCTATTTTCCACTCATTCCTTGCACTTCTCTTATTGGTTGCATGCCTTCTCCATTTTTCTTATTGGCTGCATGTTGATTGCATGGGAAATACAAAAGATTCGATCTTATCTTTTAATCCTTCGAGATTCATCATATGTCGGCCATAAAAATGGTTTACATCTAAATTTTTAATGTTACAAACTCATATGTGCATTTTGTGTTGCTCGACACTTACTGATCTCTGATGCTCAAAACTTATATTAAACTAGCTTACTCGACACTTGTTGCATTTCCGTATTGCTTGACATCATCTATGACTCGACACTCAAATGTCACTCTGCACTTGTATCATGCTCGACACCTAAAGTCATTTGGCACTTGAACTTCACTCGACACCTGATCTTCACTCGGCATCTGAAGATCACTCGGCTCATGAAGTCTTTCCTGACTTGGCTCATGTTGTGGCTCGGCATACATGGTGTACTCGGCTCCAATGTAGAAAATGATTAAGTGTGTTGGCACTCAATTGTCAAAAACCATTTTGAGGTTAACACTCTAGTGTGCCTTGAACCCCTCTTATGCCAATCACTAGATTTGTACTGATCAATGTTCTCTCCCTCTTACATCTCCATTTCATCATACTTTCCTCTCAAGCTATCAACCCTTTCTTTCAAGACATGCTTGTATCCACCATAGAAAATGTTGAGCTTTTCCCGAATTTCATATGCAGTGTCAATAATTTCTACATAAACATATTCAATATAAGAGAGAGTACTTACAAGGGCATCTATGGTAGAAACATGGATTTATTTTTTCTTTAATTGGTTTGCATCAAGTGGTGCAATAGGATAGATGTATTTGATCTCTACATGCTTCCAGTATGCATCTCCCAAGGTTATGATCTTTCCCTTAAGTTGTTAAACTTATAACTTTAGAGGACCAGAGCTCTGATACCAATTGTTGGTTTTAACAATACTTGCTATATTGAGAGGGGGGAAATCAAGTTAAAGTTGGTCAATTTAGACTTAAATTACCTTTTACCGACCTATGATGTTCTTAGCTATGACCTAAACATTCATTAGATAAATAATATGGTATGCAAGAAAGAATAGAAATCACATATAATATTGATGCATTTGATGGGAACCTAGTTTGGGTGAAAACTACAGTGCGAGACGATGTTCACAAAGGTTGTACCCTTCTGCAATGCACCTGATTAAGTGATTATCCTTCTTAGAAGATTAAAAAGACATTGTCAAGTGCCACCTGTCTAAGGGATTTGAGAGAGACCTGGTAGAGTCTTTATTCAACTAGAGGTAGCCTAATTATAAGACTTAGAATAAAAGTGAATGTGTTAAAACATTAATGGATTTAATATAAAAGACTTGTTATAGTCCACCCTTAATGGGATTTTTTGTATTAATTGTAAGAGAAAAACATGAAGATTGACTTATGGAAGATATACACTTATGTTAGATTGATTTAGATCACCCGTGCTCATACTCCGGTCTGCAACTTTGTCAACTACCCTCATCTCAGTAACTTAGACTTCACTTTGTTTGTGCTCAAATATTCTCTACTTTATCACTTCTTCTCATCCTATATTTAGATTTCTTGACCACATTCAACACACCTCATGTTAAGTCTTGACCCCTTCTCATTTCTCTTCTTTTCTCTTGTGAAATTACAACCTAAAACTTTGGCATTCTATCTTCTCAATGTGAAATCCAATCATTCATTCCAAAGTGAATGGCAATATATTGTTCCTATTCAATCCCCTTCAAACCCTAATAAAAAAATTCAAATTTTGAGTTCTCCTACCTCTGTTATGCTCCATTTTTTTAGGTTATGTGTGTTAGGTACATTGTTCCAAAATTGAAAGTGGTGGGTTTCAAATGACTCGTAGAGTTAACTTGATGATAAAAATTCAAATTTTAATTCTCCTACTTTTTTCCCCATTAGAGTATGATGTGATAACTCTTTCTCCATTCTTTAAGAAATTGGATGAATTTAACCTATCCCATGATGTGTCTAGTTATGCATTTCATTCCTTTCCCCTTTACCCTTAATGCTTCCTCAGTCTCACTAGCAATTAAATCAATCACTGGTTGTTGTTAAAGACTTTTTTCATCTATTTATTTGGCTAGAGTCTTTGATTCTTGTCCACCTATCCTAAATTTTTCCCTATGTCAACTTGTACTTTGTCAAGTTTGTCTAAGTATGTTGTGAATATCACCCATCCTCACTTGTCAATTATTACCATACCGGGAATCCCTTTGTGACTAGAATTGCACTAGTGTTCTTTCTTGTCTCACTAGTCTTCTTTCCTATATCGGTTGATACTTCAAAGATTTCTTGACATCAATGACAACTATATTATAATTGGTCTAGCCAGTAAACCCATCGGCCTCTAATTTTACTCCTTTGATAATGTTGCTAACAACATGTTGCTCCTTAGGTGATCATAATGTACGTACATAATCTAATTTTTTCATTTGTAATGAATTTGTAAGAACATTAATAATTCACTTTAATTGTTTTTAACACTATATCTATATCTTATATTTTCCCCAAATATTCCTTTAATGTCTCATCCTCTTAAAACTCTATTGTAGCTAATCAACTACTAGTTTTTCTAAAGTAATAATTATTACTCTTATATAATCATCAAAATAGATCACTTGATTTATTTCCATAGTGATCTTTTGATCTACAAAGGGTATATTAATAGAAGTTTTTTTATTAGGAAATATAATAAATTTTCTCCCATGATTATATCCTTGAATAATATTGTACATATACCCTCCTATGGCTTTCTTAAGACTTTAACTTACCATACAAGTAGAGTTATCCTTATTGTAAATCACTACTTTCTTTAACATAAAGTAGGTGAATTTTTTTTGAGGATATATCTCTTAAGAAGCTCATTTCTATCACACTTACATTATTCTTCCCTAATAATTTTAGTCCTTTCAAATCTTTAGGAGGAGATAAAGAAATTTATAATTGTTAATTACGATTGCGCTGATAGTCAGATGCAAAATATAGCTATCCTATTGAAACATGGAAACTCTCTCTCATGTTGGGTCATCCTAAAATGAGAGAATAATCTCTAAATCCAACTGGTTCTTTTTTTGGTATCACCTTAAACTAAACTCATACAAGAAAAGGGATGAGAAGTGGATGATAATAATTAATACTAAACCTAAATGAGGTGATAAAAAAATGATTAGTATGCAAATTCAATTAAATCAACACAAATTACCCACAATACAAATGATGCACAAAATAGAGACAATAATGCAATTAAAAAAGTGTTTTTATGCAAGGAGCTACAATCTTTTGCTTAGGAAAACCTAGACTTTACCATTTTTGTGTAAAAATAATAGGGACATAAACAAAGACCTACAATTATAAGTACAAGAAAAAACAACACAAAAGAAAGGAATCCACAATAAAGAAAAACAAGAATCAATGAGAAACAATTGTTGTATCTATATAACTGATGCTAAAAAATTATCTCGTACAAAGTTCTCCAAAAAATCAGTTCACTTGTTTTCAATATGCAAAAAAATGAGCGAAAAAGAAGAGACAAAGAATGAGGTGAAAAATCAATCATATAGAAGCCTCAAACCCTAATTTGGATATCCAAAATATGCATGACAAATTTTTCTCAAACTCCTCCAATCTATGAAGCAACCCATAAAAGCTTCCTCAAGTACCTATCCAATTGATAGCCAACTAAAAAATTCCTTTATTTTCTAAAAAATCCATGCAAAACCCTATCTTGAATGTGATCATTAAGTAAAAAATCTAGCAAATATCATCCCAAAGTGATATGTGTAATCACCTAAAAATGGTCACCTAGACTATTAGCTCCCTTCTCAACATTTTGGCTAAATTATTTAATCATTTGCCTAGACCAAATTGCTAAAAATCTATTAATCTGATTATAACCTATAGTTTGACTATGCTATCCTAAGTTCATTATTTGATTAAAAGAACATGTCCCCTTTTAATTAAATAAAAGACCCCATTCTTCTAACCCACTCAATGCGCACACATAAAACATTATTCCTATTTCAAAATTAAAACAAAATTAAAAGAAAAGGCTCTTTTTGTCTCACATGCAAAGTCAACTCTTTATATATTAGTTGACTTATTTGTGCACATGGATCACTCCTATTTTCAACCTCCACCCTTGATCATTCATCATTTGATTTCGATCTCCACCATTAGTACATCTTTAAAAGAAAGAGCTCTCCCCTTTTCAAAGGATCCACACTATTGAGTATTATTGTGTTGCAGGTTTATTGTTCAAATCCTTGAAGAGCTTTGTGGAGAACTTACATCTTCTTGTCTACATTCTCTCACATCATGGCATTTTAGTGTAGATGCATGTAGCTTAGTTCTCTTTTGTGATAATCTAGCTCACATAGCTTAAATAGTTGGATTTGTAATACTTTCATCTTGTTTAACATAGCTGCATTTTGCATTTCATATTAACTTACTTCATGCTTGCATTGGATATTTGAGAGTTCTCTTGTGGACACTTGCATTCTTGCTCTTGTCTCAAAGAACCTCCCATTGCATGGTTTACTAGCAAGGAATGTGTTCCCAAGGCTTAGCTAAGAGCCCATTATATTGCTCAAAACACACTTCTTGCACTCCATGGATAGGGAGCTCTAAGTCAAAATCCAAGCATTCTAATATCATGGAATCACTTGGATAGAAGGGTTTAGAGTGTGACACATTTTGAGTGCACATTTTTGGCACCCGCCGTGTAAGATTTTGGTGCCCACAGCATAAATTCTCAAAGATTAAATTAGAGTCTAAATGTTATGCGTTCCTTACTTGTAAACCACTTTGCATATTAGTTTACATTAGAGGCTCATTTTCTAGCTTAGTCTTGCATTTCTGCATGTGGGGAGAGCTCTCTCTTCATCTTTTTTCAGACATGTCAGCTACCTACTTTCATACCTTCTTTTCTTTCTTCTTCATCATGTATTTGCATCTTCTTGATCTTTCACTTCACCTCTTTACTATCCTGTCATCATAAGGAGTTAATCTAAAAATCACATCTAATCTATCCAAGTATTACATATTTCAAAACATAAGTCTATATCATACACATGAGAGCTAAAAATCATACATGAGAGAGATCCATGAGCATAAAACAATGCATACATGAGCAAGAAACTAAAACATCATATGGAAACATAAAATGCTGAAGCATCCATAAACATCCATAAAATGAGATAAGTACACAAGGCTATCAATCAAATCCAATATCTCATATATATCAAAATGTTTCACAATACATATACAATGTGAGATCCAAAATATGGATATATGTCTCAAAATACATTGGGTACAATAAAAAACTATCATGAAACATCAGCCTAGACCTAAGACTGACTCCCACCCTCTATAGCTAGTGGTGGTCTTGGTGGAGGAGCTTGTCTCCTATTCAGTGGCCGTACCACACCCTTCGATCTACCAACCCTCTTCGAGTACATAGGTACACGTCGATCTATCAGAACTGCAATAATGTACACCCCATGATAGTACAACACTTTAGCTATCTATTACTCCACCTCCTACTAGGCCTCAACTAAATCATCTCTTAGAGATTGCTCTTGTCTGTCAGCCTCTACCCATGCATCCACCAACTGCTGGTCTTGTACTATGATGATCACCCAAGTTGCCTGCAACTCTACCTCCATGGCACAAAACCTAGCATCTCAATCTTCATTGCCTACGACAAGCTTCTCCACCTGTATCTCCACTTGCTTAGCTCTCTTGTGTCTCAGTCGATGCTCCTCCTCCTCTTCCTCATCCCTCATGACCTAAGCTTGCATGTGTCTCCTCCTTGCTCAAGAATTTCTCCCGACCTCCACATATCTACCTTTTCCTTTGTCTCTACCTCTACCTCGACCTCTACCTCTACCTCCACCGCTATCTCCTCGATCTCCCCCTATCTTGCTACTATGAATGGGGTATCTAGCTATGTAAACCTCAGGAATGGATGTCTCTACCTATCATATAAATATGCCAGATATGCCCCTACATCTGCTATATCTAGATGGTAATCCTAGGGCTCATGTACCAAGGCTATAGTTTCTCGAAGGCCTGTATGACAATCTAGCATGGGAAGCCAACCTTATGCCTCCTCTCCATGAAATTGGGCATAAGTCATACTCTCCACTAAGACCACCTACCACTCAGCAAACTACCACCACACTTGGCTGATCACGAAGTGTTCAAAAATGTGTGCATGTCTCTTGACCAATGGTCAACTATAGTGCATGTACTCTAACTCCTAGGAGTCAGACCATTTGTGACACTGTCGATATGACCTCCAAAAAAAAGATGTAAGCTCATCCAAGAGCCACTAATAGTAGCTCACATCCTCATTGTGACTCTAGGGTATGAATCCCATGTATCTGAATGTGTATGGCTAGCTGCACTCTTACAGATGAATCCATGGTCGAATGATGAAAATCTGCCCCCAAGCCCATATTTAAGCCAACACTACTCCATATGCCCAAGACTTACCGCTATGATATAATACCTCATGCAACTAATGATACATATCTACTAAGATGGTTGGTCCCCATGCCATCCTCTGAGGCCACCCAATTAGATCTACCACTAATCTACCCCATCCTAGTGGGAAGCCCTTCTAGCTGTTGTTAGTAATTAGAGCATGGGCAACCAACAAACATAGAAGGCACTGTAATGGGTACTCATCAATCGGTCACTTCCAACTCAAATGGCAGTCTAGGATGGTAACATCCTGAAACATCTACTGCACTACTGCTCTCCTATCTATTAGGGTTTGATCATAACAAATTAGTGACATGTAAAAAACCTCGCATCAGTATGCCTCACATAGATATCAAAAACTTAAAATGCAAAAGAGAAATTAAACATAAACTCATAAGATCACCATAATAGGGTGCTTGAAGGATGCGATATACATCCTCTAGTGTGATGGTCACCTCTCCAGTAGGTAGGTGAAAGGTGTTGTGCGCACTATGCCATCGCTCGACTAATGTAGTCAATAACCCATGGTTCACCTGTATATGGGGCATCCGTGTAACCCACTTTAGCCCCATACTCATTATGGTGGCATTCTCATCATCAATAAGATGTCCTAAAACATGCAACCCCACCACTTTAGGGGCCTTGATGTGAAGTGTTTGAAACATCATCTGCAAAACAAAGTCAAGCAAACATCAGTAACGTTAAAAAATGATCATACATGTAAAATACAACTCAAAATACTCAAAAAATAGGTTGTGCGATACTTCCTGCTATATGCAAGTGATAATTTTTGCTGATAAAGTATTGTGTGATACTTTTACACTACACAGGAGATACTTTTCACTCAGGTGATATTTCACACTAGCTTGGGCAACATTTGGGTATAGCTGATGCGATAGACTTTTACACATGGTGCGATAGAATTTTTCATGCGAAATATCATGCAATTTTTCTTAAAGTTCTTATGTGATACTTTTTAAAATATCACATGATATTTCATGTACAAACCTTAAAATGTGTGAAAAGGGTCATAAATGCTTCAAAAAAGGGCAAAAAGTTGATCACTTATTAGAACCTCATACTCAGGTGGATGGTTGTGCAACCGACTACACTCAAAATGATGTCGATGGGTCAAAATGTTTGCGAATGCGATATTTCTCTCTCCAGACCACTTAAAAGCTCTCAAAATCACAAAAGACAAATGAATTGAAAATGACACTTGAACCCCTTATATAACCTTTTGACCTCATTTTGGCTCATTTTTTAAACTACTTAGCATTCTGCAAAAATTGCATCCCTAGCTAATTTTGACATCCTAGATCCATTTTTGGGATCAAAATCAAAATCCAAGTTCATCTTGATAGTCAAAATCACATTTCAAAATTCTACCTTCTTTTATATAGTTAGCTGACCTTTTGAGGTCTAATCTGCGAATCTTCATTGGGGCATCTTCATTTCTCCATGTCTTCATCATTTCTACACTTCATATCTACTTTTATTCACATTTTCATGTTTAGATAATATTTTCTACTCAATTCGACTCAAATTCACACTTTATCCTTCATGGTCAACTCTAATCAAACTGGGGCATTCTCTCATTTCCTTATGGTCACTCTTTGGTTCTAATTATATATTTATCATCGTGGATATTTATATATCTTGATTTTCTCATATGTATCTCATTTCTACATCCCCTTTAGCTCATTTCAATATTTATCCCAAGGGGGCAAAAATGAGTATCATCACTTGCTACAACTATCTATTTCTTAGGAGCATATGTTTGATCTTTTCATTTGCTCTCGATCTATTTACTTTGCTTGGTGTTAGCATTCTTCTTGAGTTATAACATCATCTCTTTCCTAGTGTTTAGTACTACCGCTATCAGGCTATACATTCAGGATTTTCTATCTCTTTCTGTATTTCATTCTTCAAAATCAGACATCTCTATCCATTTCTGCCTACTTGGCTTCTATTTTCTTTGATGTAATGTGTTCCCATATCGATCACACATTATTCAAAGAGGGGAAAACATAATCCCCTAAAAATGGTCACCTAGACTATTAGCCCCCTTCTCAACATTTTGGCAAAATTAATTAATCATTTGCCTAGACCAAATTGCTAAAAATCAATTAATTTGATTATAACCTACAGTTTGACTATGCTATCCTAAGTTCATTATTTGATTAAAATAACATGTCCCCTTTTAATTAAATAAAAGACCCCATTCTTCTAACCCACTCAATGTGCACACATAAAGCATTATTCCTATTTCAAAATTAAAAGTCAAGGCTCTTTTTGTCTTACATGCAAAGTCAACTCATTGTTTATTGGTTGACTTGTTTGTGATCACTCCTATTTTCAAACTCCACCCTTGATCATTCATCATTTGATCTTCATCTCCATAGTTTGTACATCTTTAAAAGAAAGAGCTCTCCCCTTGTCAAAGGATCTACACTCTTGAGTATTGTTATGCTGTAGGTTTATCATTCGAATCCTTGAAGAGCATTGTGGAGAACTTCCATCTTCTTGTCTACATTCTCTCACATCATGTCATTTTAGCATAGATGCATTTAGCTTAGTTCTCTTTTGCAATAATCTAGCTCACATAGCTTAAATAGTTGGATTTGTAATACTTTCATCTTGTTTAATGTAGTTTCATTTTGTATTTCGTATTAGCTTACTTCATGCTTGCATTAAATATTTGAGAGTTCTCTTGTGGACACTTGCATTCTTGCTCTTGTCTCAAAGAACCTCCCATTGCATGGTTTACTAGCAAGGAATGTGTTCCTAAGGCTCAGTTGAGAGCCCATTATATTTCTCAAAACACACTTCTTGCACTCCATGGATAGGGAGCTCTAAGCCAATATCCAAGCATTCCAATATCATGGAATCACTTGGATAGAAGGGTTTAGAGTGTGAAACCTTTTTAATATACAATTTCAATATAGAATAGGTCCTAATTGCATCATATCTTGCTAAAAAAGGAATTTAAGTGATCCATAAATGTATGAGAAAAGTCACTCCTCTTCTAAAAATGAACTCCCAGTGACAAGAAGTTGACTAAGACAATCTTCCTTGGCTAAAAATAAGACTATTTGTCAAACTAGAAGGTTCTCTTAAGTCTCCAAAAGTATAGTCACAACTCAATTGATCATATCTCCCTCATTTTGCATTTCAAATAATTATTAAATATCAAGTATTTTATAATTTCAATACTTGATATTATTAATTTTACAATAATTTATGCAAGGGTGATTTTATTTTGCATTTAAACAAATAATTAATGACTCATTGTTTTATAATTTTAACAATCGGTCATTATTATTTACAAGGATAATTTATGCATAAAAAATTACCATGTTTTATTTATCAAGATTTATGATTTTAATAAATATATTAGACAAATTTCTAGTTCTATATAATAGATACTAAACATGACACAATATTGATAAAAAAAAAAAAATAGTTTTGAGAATTTTTATATATTAAATGGTTTAAAAGAAATAAAACCACTTAACATATATAAATCCACAAAAGATTTTAAAGTGTGAGATGATTTACAATTCTCAAAGGGATGAGGTGACATATAATGAACTCAATTTGATTTAATTTATTTTAATGTCTTATTGGTAAAAAGAAGGGTAAACCCTATCTCTTCATTTTATTTTTGATTTTTTTGATTTATGGAGTCTTTTGGAGAGTTGGCTACGACCATGCCCTTAGGGTTTGATAGTATGAGTTCATGTGAAGAAAAAACATGATGCCATTGAAGCTTTTTGTAAGTACTTTGTTGCTTTATCACCATCCCATTACAAACATATGATGATTCTCCTTCATTATCTATCCTTGCACAAGAAACATTATCTAATAAACTCATTATGATTTTTTTTCATTCATTCATATCTATAGAATTTGTAAGAAATATTAGCATAGGTTCAAGAAACATATTTACCTACAAATACATGGGAGGTATGTTCCTCGACCTTTGAATCTGGGTATCTTTTAATTTTTGTTGTAACAATGAAGACCATCAATGAGGGTTGTACTAGTGCCTTTGTCTTTTGACCACATCTTTACTCACATGGAATCTTTCTTTGTAAATGTGAAAAGATTGTTTTTGAACATAAATATCCATATGGGTTTTCCTTTATTTTCCATAAAATATGCTGATATACCCCAATGTACTGGTATTTTAACCTTGAGTTTTTGTAAATCTCTCTTTCATCAAAATTGATCATTGTGTGATACAATATTGTGATTGCCTCCTATTAATTTTTGGGTTAAGACACTTATGTTTTTTATTAAGAAAATATGTTTTGAAGGCCCCTAAAACCTTGTACAAAAAAGAACTAAAGATTAAATATTACAACCCAAGAAACTACAACCCACTAAAAATAGAGCCAAAAATGAAAGGCTCACAAATGAAAGATGACACAAAAAGCCAACAAACCAGAAAACCACAAAAAAGCCAAAGGTGAGTAGAGCATTAACCCATTCTTTTAATCATTTTTGATGCTTTTTCCAGCACCACATCCATCTTCTCAATGACAACTTTGATTTGTTTGATCTTAGAGGAAGCTCCAATTATCATCTTCTTAGTGGTAGCTTTGGTTCTTGTGCCCATTCCTTCCTTATTGTCATCAGTACGTCTAGCATCCTCAGTCACAACAACATGAGAATTCTCCCCTTGGCTTCCTTCCAACTTATTAATTAGGATCTTGATGTGTTTCTTGGAGGATTTAAGGATGTTATAGCTATGTTGAGCTATACTCTAGAGGGTACTCTCAATACCATTGACTTTGTTTTCTAGTTCCATCACCTAGGCTTCTAGCCTATAGAATGTAGCCAAGTCAATCAGGGACCTAGTGGGGGGATTGTCCTTGTTCTCTCCATGTTGCACCTTGTTATCACCAATATTCTCCTCAACCATGGACATCTTGTCCTTCAATCCCAGAATTTGATGAAATATCCATTTTATTGATGTGAAGTTATCAAGTAGGTTGTTCCTAGCATTTTTTACGAGGTCCATGTCTTCCTCTATTCTATTATTGCCAAGGATGACCAGTGAAGGATAAATTAGAGTCTGGAGATCCACCTTACATGGATCCATTTCTCTGGCCTTTAAATTTATTGTTTCTCTTGCAATCCCCAACTTCACCAAGTCTAAGGACATGTTTTTCCATGTAATTTTTCATCCTTTGCTTCATGGTTAAGATACTTATGTTGCTGCTCATTTCACATTATTATAAGTGCTAACCATTTTAATTTGTTGTGTTGTATCTTTGATTTTACCTTTAAATTTATGTAACTCTATGATTGAGGGCTAAAATCCCTTATTTTATATTGATTTGGTACTTTCCTATAGAAATATATAATGATTTTGTTGTTCATGAGTTACATTGCTTACATTTTCATTGAGATCTCTCATGATCATGGTGCTTGTACATTGATATTCATATTGACATCTCAAATATGTGTATGAATTCTACTTGTTACTCATTAGGAATACTATTATAGCACTTGTGTTGCACTATCACAATTTATAATCAAATATGAAGTGCTAGAGTTTATAACTCTAACTTTCTAATCATCATGCTTTCTTATAAAACTTTTGAGTACCTCCTCTTTGTATTGGCTCAATGAGTATTTATAATTTGGAAATTTTCCTTAAGTTTTCTAAAATATTTTGTACTTGCAAATATTAATGTCAATGGTCTTTTGTTTAGATATTTGGATTGAATATAAATGTGTGGTCTTTGATATTTGCAATTGCCTTTTTTAAGTCACATGAGCATGTTGCTGTTATAGAGTTGTGTATCATTTTTTGATTGATTTGAAATAGGTATAATCACCTAAAAATTTTCACTTAGACTATTAGCCCCCTAATCAACATTTTGGCTAAACTATTTAATTATTTGCCTAGATCAAATCATCAAAAATCAATTTATTCAAAAATAACCTATGGGTTGACTATAATATCCTAAGTCCATATTCGATTAAAAGAAAATGTCCCCTTTCAATTAAATAAAAGGCTCCATTCTTCCTACCCACTCTAATGTGCACACATAAAGTCATTTTCCTATTTATAATATTGAAGAAAAGACCGTGTCTCATATGAAAAGTCAACTCATTTCTAGTGAAGAAGAAAAATGTTCACATGGATCCCGTCAAAAGTCAACCCCCACGCTTGATCTTTCATCTCTTGATCTTGATCTCAACAATTTGTACACCCTTAAAAGGGAGAGCTCTCTCCTTCTCTAAGGACCCCGATTTTGAGCTATTGTTACGTTGTGGGTTTTCTCATAGGCTTACTTGGAGCATTTTGTGGAGAACTTCTAACTTTTATCTTCATATTCTTGCATACTCATACTAGTTTAATTCATTTGCATAAGCTTAGTTTTCCTTTTTTCAATAGTATAGCTCACTTGGTTTAATTGGTATGGTTATAACATTCTCATATTCTTAGCTTAGTTGCATCTTTGCATTTCATTCTAGTATAGTAGCATTTGCATTGCATTCTTTGAGGGTTTTTTGACACTAGCACTCTTGCTCTTGTCTAAAGAATCTCCCATTTCATGGTTTACTAGCAAGGGTTACATCTCTAAGGCTCAAATAAGAGCTATTTTCATGCTTATGCACATGCCTTTTCACTCCATGACTAGGGAGCTTTAAGCCACCATTCAAGCCTTTCAATCTATGGAACACTTTGGATAAAATGGTTTAGAGATTGTACTTTCTTAGTGTACATTTTTGGCACCCATCATTGGGTAGAACACTATTGTTTTGAATCTTTGATTGCATTTAGCTGAGCATTTTAACTTGTTGTTATGTACTTTTTAATTTTTTTTAGATAAGATTATCGCGCAATATTTTATCAATATTGCATGATAGTTTTTTTCTACTACGGCTCAATACTTTAATAGTTAAAGTATCATACCTCCTTTCAAGAACTATCACACTATAGTCTTGAACTCTACCACACAAGCATTATATAGAGTATCACATAAAGAAGAAGTATCACTTGTGTATGTACAAAGAATTATTGTACAATATTGTGTCAATAAAAGCAATATCTCCCTATCTGGAATTGATTTTTGTTTAGGTTATTTGATTAATTTTTGAGTTTAACATTTTTTTTTTCAAATTTCTTAGAGTTATTCATTTTCTAACATATGTCTTTTGTAGGTTTATTATGTTTTGGACTAACCCTTTGATGGACTAATGCATTTATTTGATAGGGTTTCCTAAAAATTACTTGCAAATTGTTATAAAAGAACACATGTCAAAGACCTTGTGCTAAAAGGGTTACTAACTCTTGTTTGTAGGGCTGCCCAAAGAAAAATAAAAATGACAACCAAGTGTTCTTATGTTTACTTCATTTTATGTGCGGCAATACACTAGTTGTTTTTTTTCCATAGATATATAAACTTGTGTGTAGGGTCTTTTGGTGGTAGGAAAGTATGATCTTCACCCTTAAGGTGAATCAAAAATCTTGACCCAACCTTAGATCTCAAAAGTGAGTGATATAATCTACTTTTTAGTGGTTTTAATTAACTTTCTTGGTGTGAATGGGGGAAGTGCTTGGAATAGGAGAGTATGTTCTTCACCCTTGAGGTGAATTAGAAATCTTGACCTCCAAGAGTGGATCTATTTCATTTCTATCTCCTAGAGAGGTATTACCTTTAGAGGGCTTGCTATTGGTGGAAAGATACCAATAAGAACAATCCAAAGTGGGAATGAGCTAAACCCAGCTAACCTGACCCACTATAATCACAAACCCCTTGACAAAGACCAAACCCTTGGGGGGCATAGCACTTATCTTCACTTAGTAGAAGTACTTGTGGGATTGGGACCATGAGGAAAATACTAAGCAAGAATGATTAAAGTACTCTTGTGGCCTTGAGGTTTGTTAGCTACAACAAGGTCGGGTGTCCTATACATAGGTGCAAGAGAAGTTTTTTGAACTAGACCTTTTCTAAGTGACATAGGAATAAAAGCTACCTTATTTATCCACTCAACATCTTGGTGCAAGGATCCATCCTAGTAGACTACCCAGCTCACCCCAAGATTTTACGCTCACAATTTGTGTCCCTTTGGTTGTGCCAATGAAAACTCCATGACAAAGCCAACATCTATTGTAGGAAAACATTTTGTGTCAGGCTAAGAGGCATCAAGCATAGGCCAAGGTGTTGAGTAATGAGTTGTGACCTTAGTTAGTTCTTGGAATGTGACAAGACTTGTGTAAACATTCTCAAACATCAAACATGACATTAACATCCATATGATTTTTCTTTTGATATCCCAATTGCTTTGTTGACAAGGTTTCTTTGCCCCTTGTTTAATTGTTTGAGATATGTTCATTTCCCCTAGTGTTTTCAAACTACAATGTTTATTACTACAAACTAAAGTTCTATTTTTCACTGCTGCATTTTGGTCTAAAACACCCAAAAAGTTGAACTAAAACATAGGCATTTTAGGCATTAAATTACATTTTACACAATTCACTAGCCCTTTATCACACAACCTCTTGAGAAATATTGTACGATAATTTTCACTTGAGGAAGTATCACTTGTTAGTAAAAAAACTTTATCACACCCTAGTTATAAGATCTGTCATGTTTCTTTCTAAAAATTTTTGCATGCTGAGAAAGTATTGCCTGACTATAGAAAAAATTGTTGTACGATAATTGTTGTTAATCTTATATCCCCTGGCTTATTGAGAAATATTACCCAACCTCTATTGCTTACATAATTGAGTCAAAATTGTGTTGTAGCTGATTTAGGGGTGTTGTAAATTTGTCCTACCCAAGTTTGGTTCAAAATCTTCATATATTGTGCTATTCCAAGTTGAAAAGGTGGATCTAGTTTGTTATATGTGAGCTAAAACATCACTGATGATCACTTGTTGAAACCCAATTACCTTACTATTCTAGCTACTTTCTATCGAGCTTCTTGTTCAACTTCTTGGCTCAATTTGTTAGTGTTGTAAGTTCTTGAGCACTCTTGACAAGACACTCACTCATTCTATCTTTGAAAAGTGATTTTTTTGACTGTGTAAACTCTAAATGTAAAAATCTTTTATCTTATCTTATTAAACAAAGACATATCCTTACATGTCAATTGTGACTAGGCTCTAAGTCAATCAAGGAAGTCATCACTCATTCACTTTTGAACAATTGACAACTCCAACTAGGCATCCTCATAGGCAAACCTGTGAGGAAGAGCCCATTCCTAGAAAAAAAGAAGAGGCTTAAACTTTGCACAATCTATTCTATATCTTTGAGAACTTCTTTAATACTCCCTTTGACACTCCTAGGGCCATAGACAATGTTTCACTCACCATGCATCCTAAAGAGAGGAATCAATGCCTAAAGAAACTCTTTGCACAAAAAGAAAAATAGGTGCGCTTAGATAGAGAAAGACTACAAGAGGCTGCACACATGACTACTAGGGATAGGTCTTATCATCAAGCCAAGACTAACACTCATGCACATAACTCTAAGAATAGACATGCACATGGTTACTACATTAATCCTTTCAAGAGAAACCATATTGTTGGCAATAATGGAAACAACACGTCACCTAGGTCTCCAAGAATACACACAAAAGCATGTCCATCACCACCTAGACCCTCACAATCACATCATAAAAGTGAGGCAAATGATGAAATATCTAGTGAGGATCTTATGTGATTCCAACAAAATGAGGTTTCCCAAAGGCTGATGCTAACAAAATGGTGACCAATATTTTCAATATATGACCTCTAGGGAATGGAAACTCCCCCATGAATATGATGTTCAAAAGATCATACAAAATAGAGAACTCACCAAGGCTGAAATCTTTAGGAAAGAGATACAAGAGCTCAAAAACCAACTTTCTCAACTGCAAGTAGTGAAAGAGAAACCTTAGACTTCTTTTGTTGAATCTATATGTGCTCTTCTATTCGATAGGAGTCTCTACATGGGTCCATTTCTTGGGGATATAGAGGTTCCCAAATATGATAAATGTGATGAAAATAGTGATCCCCATGATCATGTACAACACTTCTATGCTCTTAGCATGGATTTTATGCATGAAGACACTTATATTATGAGGTTGTTTCCTAGAAGCTTAAGGGGACAATCTATGGAATGGTTCACTAAATTGTCACCCCCCTCAAGTTGTTTGATGAGCTTGCATAATGATTCATCCATAAATATTCCTACAATATTCAACATCCTATCACTATGCTGGACTTGTGCAATATCAAACAAAAACAAGGTGAGCCCTTTGCTACATATCTCTAAGGTTGGAGATCATTACACTCAAGGTACCCTTAGACTGAGAATATTGGTATTTTTGTCAATACACTTATAGTTGAGCTATATTATGACCTTGGAAAAAAAATATTCACATCCTTCAATGACAAGGTTGAGAGTGCTTACCAGATTAAGGATGTTTTCGTCAAGAAGGGCGACATTGTGCTCAACAAAGACAAGAATGACAATGGAAATGGAAAGGATAAAAGAAAACCTTGGAACAAGAATAAATACACAGTCAATGATGGAGTTGTAGATGCTCCTAAGAAAAAATACCCAACCTTCCATTTGTCTAATGTTATTTATGCTACTAAAAAACAAGAGACTTCAATGTCTTAACCCTTTGGCAAGATTTAGAAGTTTTCTAAACCAAAACGTGTCTACACACCGATGGTTGAGTCATAGGAGGTAGTCCTAAGGACCTTGATTGCTAAGAATATTATCACACTACCTGATATTTCCTAACCCTATGACCCACCCATCAAGCCTACTTGTTGGAGAGATGATCACTTTTGCAACTATCATAGGAGTAAGGGACACAACACTGATAATTGTTAAAGCTTAAGGATGTCATCCAAAACCTCATTGATGGAGGAAAGGTTTTTACAGATGGCTTAGTCAATATTTTGATCACAAAGCCTTTAAGCAACCATTACTTGAGTATTAAAAAGGAGAGTCATCTCACACTAACAAGAAGAATCATGATGTTAAGATCAACTATACTTATACCGACATAGACTATGTAATCAACATGTTAGAACCCATTGAAAGCATCTACATTATGCATCCTAAATTTGACAAGGAACCAAACTATGAAATTGATGACCAAAAGCCTAAAGTAGTCTTGAAAACACACAACTCTCAACAAAACTATAGAGACACTAGGCCTAGGGTGACTCTTAAGGTGGTAGAATCTTCCTCTTCACATGGTGAGATGCTAAATGTTATCACTATGGGGAAATCTAAGATTATCCTCAAAGTAGAAAATAATCCCAAGAATGCCTCTTCCTCCAAATAGGTGGCTACACCAGCCATATCTAGTTATGACTTTGTCAGTTAGTTGCAATGAACCCATGCATATATATCTATCTTTGAGTTGCTAGAGTTGTCTCCTTTGCACTAGGAGATCCCTAAAAAGGCTTTAAGAACAACCAAAATTCCCAATTATATTGATGCTAAGAGGTTTGTAACTATGGTCAATCACATCTCCTCACCTCATTATCTCACTTTTTCCAAGGAAGGTGATGAGTCTCTTAGTCATCCACACAATCTATCCCTCCATATTGAAGTCCAAATATTTCACACTCGAGTTTGCCGAGTTTTGATAGACAATGGTGCTAGGCTAAACATTATTTCTTTCAATGTAATCCAACAACTCTAAATGTCTGAATTCACCATTGATCCTAGACAAAAAATCACTATCAAGGCATACGATGAAGTTGAATAGTCTTCTAAAGGCCTAATTGTGCTACCTATCCATGTGGGTCCTATAGAGAAGGATGTGGTCTTTCAAGTCCTAGATATCTTGCTTGCATACAATCTATTGCTAGGAAGAATATGGATCCATGAAATGCAAGCTATGCCATCAACATACCATCAATGCATTAAGTTCTTGTTCAATAGTACAAATATTTTCATTCTAGGGGACAACTCTATCAACATGATTATTGCTACAAAAATGATAGTACCACATAACCACTCTCCTTGTGAGATCAAACCATCCCTTACATAATGTGAAAAAAACTAAAAATGATGAGCATTGGTATGGGAGAGTACACTTCAAATTCTATTGCTGCATTTCCAATTTTGCCATGATCTTCTGGGAAACCTTTTGAGAAAATGAAGCCCTTGTCTTTTGCCATGACTATCTTTGGGACCTTTTTCTAATCATCCATCTCTATATAAGCAAAGAAGGAAGACCAAGCTATAAGGGACTAGATCTATAGAGAAGAAGAGGATGTTGAGGATGTTACTATTACTACTCCTATTTCTCCCAAATGATATGGGAAAGGCTATACGTTTATAAGAAGCATGGGCTATCATGGTCAAGGATCCTTGAATGGTGACAAAAAGGCACTTGTGGAAATTCTAAGTCACACTGAGGGATGAAAAAGCAAGGATAATGCTAGTCTAGGCTTTGGGGTAGATGATGAATTACCCAAGTTTGATAGAAAATTCCTTGTGATGTGTGAATTAGAAGATGATGATCAATTCTTTGCTACCCCCATTATACAAGAAAAAGACCCCATTCCCTCTAGTTTCCTCCTTTGGGGAGAAGAACAAATGAATACCAATAATGATGCTAAAGAATCTACATATAGACAAAATGAATTTGATGAATGTGATAATGAAGATCATAACAGAGGTAGAATAAGAGAAAATATTGTTCGTCTACTAGTCCAAAATCAGAGTACCAATTCTAGCGACTATAAATGGGAATCTCTTTTAGATGCCTCTTCTTAATTGGGAGTAGATGTAATACATGCCTATGTCATCCAACCCAATGTAGTTGATGAATCTAGTGTAGGGTCCAACAAGTTTGACTCACAATTTGCTTTAGTGGATCTCGTTCATCTATCTAGGCCTCCTCTTGATATAGCTTCCTTTGTATAGGTTCAACTTCTCTCGTCACTAAAGATGATTCCTTTCACATGAAAAATCTTGAAGATTTCACTTCCCTTTCACTCATACACCCCAATCTTAGAGATTGGTCTCTCCAACATCAAAGACTAGAGCTACCATCCTTCCAAAATGATTATGGGATCACTTGTTGCCTAAATGCTATCAAACCCATGGTGTCTTCTACCAACGAACCAACATCTAATATGAAAAAGATAGACATCAAGTACCTTAGTCATAAAATAAAGAGAAAAATGAAAAATAAGCATTTAGATGGAAAAAGCCACTTTGTGATGGTATTTGAACCCAAAAATAGTAAAAGTAAAGACATATCTGAGGGTGAAAACCTCTTTGAGGAACCTGAGGATGAGGTGATTGGTAGTCTCCCAAGCTATTTTTAGGACAAGTCATTAGTTTTGATTGAACCAATGCAACTAATTGATATAGTTACTAAGGAGTCTTCTAAGATAATACATGTGGCTCAATCCATATCATCAGAAGAGAAAGAAAAATTTATAGAGTTCTTTAAGTAAAAGAAAATCAATTTTGTATGGACTTATGCTAATATGCCTAGTCTAGACACAAAGCTCATTATGCACCATCTCTCCATAGCTCTTAGTGTCAAACCTATTTAACAAAAGCTAAGGAAAATACACCCTCATGTGGCATTGTTAGTTAAAGTTGAGCTAAAAAAATTGTTAAGTGCCAATCCTCCGAGCTATTGACTATGTGGAATGGATCTCCAATATTGTGCTTATTTCAAAACATGAAAAATCCATTCATGTATGTATTGATTTTAGGGATCTCAATAAGGCATATCCAAAGGATAACTTTTTGCTACCTAACATTGACATGACAGTAACCATGACTATGGGTTATGAAATGTACTCCCTAAATGATGGTTTCCCCAAGTATAATCAAATCAAGATAGCTCTAGAAGACCAAGAGAAAAAATCTTTTGCTTGTGCATGGTGAACTTTCTGCTTGAATGTAATGCTAGTTGGGCTTAAAAATACTAGTGCTACCTCTCAAAGGGATATGAGCACTATCTTTCATGATACTAAAAATATGGAAGATTATGTTGATGACACTTTGGAAAAATCTAAACAAAGAAACACTCACTTGTCAAACTTGAGTTTGATACTAGATTGTATGAAACAATTTCAACTTAGGCTCAATCTAAAGAAATGTGCTTTTGGTGTCACATCAGGAAAATTAGTAGGGTACACCATCTCGACTAAGGGGATAGAGATAGATCTTGAAAAAGGTATAGGCTATCATGGAAATACCACCTCCTAGAAACATTAGCCAACTAAGGAGTCTGCAAGGATGCCTTTAGTCAATCCAAAGGTTTATCTCTCAATTTGTTGATAGGACACAACCTTTGAATAAGAATCTACATAAGGGTACTACCAATATCTAGAATGAAGAATGTGATAAAATCTTGGCTCAAATAAAGGAATAACTAGCAAAGCCTCCTATTCTCATGCCTCTGATTCAAGGGAAACCTTTGATCCTCTATATCTCAGCTACATCAAATTCATTAGGAGCTTTATTGGCACAACAAGATGAAAATGTGAAAGAAAGAGCCATTTATTATATTAGTTGCACCTTGGTGGCCTATGGGCTTAACTATAACAATATTGAAAAGGCTTGCCTAGTAGTAGTATATGCATACCAAAAACTTAGACATTATATGCTTGCACATACCACACAACTAGTTGCAAAGATAGATCTTGTAAAATACCTCTTTAGTAAAGCTACACTTGTGGGTTGACTTGCCAAATGGATGATGATTATTTCATAATTTGAAATTTAGTATGTTGAATGTAAGGCTATTAAAGGAAAAGTAATTGCTAATTAACTGGTTGAATTCCCAATTACAGATAATGCTCCAATGTAGATTGACTTTCCAGATGCCTCTATTATGTATGTCACTAAAAGAACATGGAAGATTTTCTTTGAAGACTTTCATGCTTGTCCTACTTGACACTTTGGGTGTACAATGTATCGTCCTTATCTATTTTTGCAAGATCACACTCAGGGGTCATCTTTGTGCTTATGCCTTGATACACATGTAATATTTATATACCAAACTTAGGGAGTCTAACTACATTAGTCATCTTGACCTACATGTCTTTGATGCTTAGGTTGGATTCCCACATGCCTATCCAATATAGATCATATTCATATCCTCATAGTTATACTAGTGAGCATTGTATGATCTTCCAATGTCCCTATTAACACTCAATGATGAAATTAGAGTCTAAAAGTTATGTGTCCCTTGCAAGTAAACCACTTTGCATATTAATTTGCATTATAAGATCATTCTAGTTTAGTATTGCATTTTGCATATGGAGAGATCTCTCTCTTCACCTCTCATGGACACGTCAACTAATTGTGTTCATTTCTTCTCATCCTTCCTCTCGATCATGTCTTTCATCACTTATTGATCATGTCCACTATCTTTCTTCTTCTATACCTATCATCACAAGGGGTTAATCTCATCATCATATATAATCTAATGAAATATCACAATTTCAAAACATGAGAGCTAAAACATCTATGAGAGAGATACATCCATGAACATATAAACATAAGCACATAAACATGAGTATGAGAATGAACACATATGATTAGTTTCACACAAAAACATAAACATAAGTGCTGCAACATCCATATAAATCCATGACATAAGAATTAATTGAGACAAGTATGCAATGAAGATCAATCAAATCCAATATCTCATGTATATAAAAATGAATCAAGTACATATACATGTGAGATCCAAAATATGGATAAATATCTCAAAATACATATATACATCAAAATGCATCTCAAGGACATCAACCTAGACCTAAGACTAACTCCCTCCTTCATGAGTAGGATGTGGCTGAGGGGGAGCCACCGGTGTCCTTGTTGGTGGCTGGTCCGATCTACCTACTCTCTCTAAGTATAAAGACACTCACAGACTTGGTGGGACTACAAAAATGTAGACTCCATGATCATATGTTGCCCTCACTCACTGACTCTCCACCTCACATTGATCCTCCTCTAGATCATACCTGTAGGACCAGAAAAATGGGTAAAAATGCATAACATAGTATGAGAAAATCACAAACTCAATCAACATATGTTAGCACCTACTAGTCTACCATGAAAGCCAAACTAATAAAGAAAGCAATAGAAACCCCCTTTTTCGTTTGTAGCTCTCATGTCCTTCTTTCTTCTCCAAATGATTGTAGCTCCAATTCACCTATAATGCACACAAGGTTGAAGCCAAAGCCTATGATGTGGATCATGCCATGAGAATACTTGAAGTGTGATTTTATGAGAGAGAGAGAATGCAACATGCAAAGAAGTAGAGACTCAAAAACTCAAAGATTTGGGTTTTCAAAACTTCAGCATTCCAATCCGAAGTGAGAGGAAGGGTGTCCATTTTATAATTTTCATGTAGGGTGAGAGCATTGGATTTGTCACCCATAGACATGCGATGTGGCAAGAGATTCCTATGACGCATATGATGGAATATGCCAAAAGTAAGATTCTATGACACATTAGAGTCAAATTTGGAAGAGAATCTATGACACGTCATAAGATTCCTCAACCCACTTAAAGCCAAGAATCTATGACGAATAAGCCAAATAGGGACATGCGTAAGAGGTAATAATATTTGATTATGAAAAATCTCAGCCAAGTGTCAAAGGAGGGTCCACGAGGTGTCACATCCAAGTGTCATGATGATGCAATATTTTATGGAATATTTTAATTAAAAATCCTCTTATTCCACAAAATAAGAATTAGTAGAAAATGGATTTAATGATGAAAAATGGAACTTAGGAAATTAAGAATTTCCATGGTTTGCAGATAATGAATCAATTAATTAATAAAATTAATTAATTGAGGATGATAATTGGGAAGAATAATTAGAAAGAATAGGATTAAATTATGGGTTATTTAATCCTATAGAGAAAATTAGTAGATAATTGGCCAAATTGATTAAATGAATGTGACTGTATCCTTTGATGAAAATGTAATGATGATGGATATGGAATAAGATGATGACCAGTAGATCAAAGCCATGATTAGATTGATTGATTGAAGTTGATAACATGCCAAGGACACATGAATTGGTTGATATGTAACATTTAACCGACATTGTAAATGCTACAGGATTGAAATTGATTGATAAGGTTTGATCATAATAACATCGACGGACGCTGTCAATATTATTAAAATGGTTAATGATGCCATGATCCAACATTGAAAGCCTCAATAATGTCAAAGATTGAATGACATGAATGATAGTTTGACCTAGCGCTGAGAGCCACGACAGTACTAAGGTCAAATTAATAAGATTGATAGGTTTCCAAGGCACTGAAAGCCACAACAATGCCTAGGAGTGGATAAATGATGATTGATTTGGGATGTTTGATATGTTTTAGGTTGATTAGGACTAATTTCAAGTGATTTTGGGTTGATTTGGGGTGATTTCGAGTTGATTTGGGGTGATTTCAAGTTGATTTGATATGATTTCGAGTTGATATGAAATTGATGTGAAAGGGGATACAAATGACAAAATATGGTCAATCTGGCCAAAAGATCAAAGTTAGTAGAATGAGAAAATGGGACAAATTATTATGAAGGAGTAATGAATTCATAGATGCGAACCATTTTTGAGCATCTACAATACCACAAGGCTCTCTCTCATTGCTCAACCCCTATACCTCTACTTCCAATTCTTGAATTTGAACATCCCTCACAACCTCCCCCTCTCTCACTGTAGGCTACTCCTAGGCCTAGGTTATTCCCTCTCCACCTTCCTATGTCTAACTAGCCACTCCTTTGTGTTAGGATCCTTCTCCTCCTCCTCATCCCCCTCCTCATCATCGGCCTCCTCCCTTATGTTCTGGCTCCATGACCGTGTCTTCTTATGTGCAACTTCCTAGGAGATGCTCCCAACCTCCATTTTCCTAACTCCTTGACCTCTACCACTTCCACCACCTCTGCCATCCCCTCTCTATCTTCTTGCTTGAGGTAGTGCATCTAGTCTAGTAGACCAAGGAAATAGGTGTCTCTACCTCTCATGGAGATAAGATGGCTTAGCTCATACATCTGTGATATTACGATGATAGTCCCATGCCTCTCATTATAAAGCTACCCTATCCCTCAAGGAGGCCTAATAATCCAGCATGGGTAGTTATCCCTAATCCTCCTCACCCCTAAATTAGACATATGCAATCATCTCTATAGATACACCTTGTTGGAGTCCAAACTATCTCCATACTCGGCTAATGACAAAGCACTCAATAATATCTAAGTGACTACCCACAAGTGGTTTACTGTAGAGCATGTAGTCTAAATCCCACACATTAGAGCATCTTGCACACTATCAATAGGGCCTCCACACAAATGATGACATCTCATCAAATATTCTCTTATAATATGTGAGGTCCCCATTGTGAGTATGAGGAATAAAGTCAATATAATTGTAAATATAGGGATGCCTCCACTCTCAAGGTTGTACCCATGGCTGTAGTACTACTATATCCTCCCCTACCCAAATCTAGTCTAAAATTGCATCACAAGCCCATGTCCTCCCATCTTGATAAAGAAGCACATAAAGCTCATGGTACATGTCAGTGAGGACATCAGTCCCCACACCATCCTCTAAGGTTGCCCGATCATATGTGCTACTAACTGACCCTAGCCCAAAGGGAAGCTCTTCTAGTTCCTATATGTGACCAAGGCCTGGGCTACCAAAGAGCATATAATGCAAGCTATGAGATATTGATCCCCATACTCATCTATCAATCACTCCCAATTGAGATGTGTCATGGTCCCATAATGCACACCCCATTTTGAGTCACAAAATGGGGACCACCTAGTTTCAAAAGACTTCTTAGAGGCACACAATGAAGGGTCTTAGTTAGTTAGCACCCTCCTCTAGGCCTAGGCCAAACCCCAGTCTTTGATCAAGTAGGCTTGGATAGTTGAACGAGGTGAAAATTCAAGTTTTTAGACCTTTTTAGTGTATAAAGTGCACACATGTGCACTTGCACATGTGTGCACCCTTAGAGGTGTACACCTTCAGATGTGTAGGCCTATAAATAGTCCACCTTTCCCCTTCTTCTCCTCACTTTTTTTTCCACTCCCCCTCCATTTGTACACCTTCACACACTTTCTAACTATGTATCTCTAAGGGTGTACTTCTCTTCTCTCCAACTCTCCAACCTTCTAAGGTAAATATACACCTCTTAGAGGTGTACACTTGCACATGTGCGCAACTCTTAAGAGGTGCATAAGTGCACACCTAAAACACAACAAACCCCCTTAAGAAATAGAACAACTGCACTTTGCAAGGTGCACAACTACACACATTACTTTTAAAATCTCAAACATAAAGCACACTAGCACACCTAAACATGTGTGCTAGTGTGAAAATAAGACCTTTAACAATTTTTTTCAGTTATGCCTAGTTTTTCCTCAATTTTTTGTTAGTCTAGGTCTTAGTTGACTATCATAATGGTCTTTTGACATCAGGATACTAATTTTTCCCACTTTTGTGCAGATATAATGGCATCATCATCCTCTATGGCAACAAAGCTGGCACTGAAACTAGTAGCATTCAAACACCAAGGAGCTTCGAAGAAGTCCAGATTCTAGGACAAACATACATGTATCTACGACACATAATTGAGACACATTGACTAGAATTCTCTCCCAACCCTCTTCAATAAACTAAAAGAAAGATAAAAAATGGTATTAGCCCTGATCTGGAATGGGTTAGTGAGTGCACTTGATACCCTACATTAGTTCAATCCTCTAAGTTAATTATGACACTAGATCAACACTACGTGCTAGATGAGAAAGTCATAACTTAGAGTGTGACAGGAGAGATAGTCTTTGACCTTAAGACATAGAACATTGAGAAGGTTTCTCACCTCCCAAGGGTAGGTCAATACCTCTAGATGTCCTATGAAGATGCAAACAAATGGTATAGAGAAAATGAGAAAGAGGCCAAGAAATTGGTGCAATCTACATTCTTAATTAATAGAACACCCTTGGGCCAAAGATTAGGAAACATGTATATGACATGGGGGTACATGAAAGATGATATTGGATACTCAATAGTTCTCCCCAGTAGAGCCATGAGCCTTCTTGTAGTAGGTCATTTAGAGACATGGATGGTGCACTTTATTGAGACCATCAAAATAGCAAAGATGCCTATTGATTGGGCCACTATCCTAAGTGACATTTTGGATGAGAAACTGATCTCATTCAAGAGTGATCTACATTTTTACATGACATCTTATATGGTGTATCTATTGGTAGAAATAACCATGGATTACCCTAGGTTGCATAGGAAGGGAAGCATGCAAGACACAATGCTTGTCCCTATGTAGTATATCCATAATTGGTGAAGAATAAGCTCCCACTACAAAACATGGAATACAAGATGGTAAATGGTGGTTTCATTTTTTCCATCATCATATTTATTGAAGGTGATTACACCAAGAGGATGTCAGTAGAGGCTATAATACTGATAACTAAAGTAGGTGCCTACTACATCTAGTTTAAGATATTTACTTATCTTTGGTAGTTAGTGCTCTCCTATGCCCTAAAAAGCTCCCAAGATACCCTTTAGACTAGCTCATACTACTTGAGATAGCTCTCCAACTCTCTTCTATATATGATAGAGTGAGGAAACAACATAAGAAAACATGGGTATGGTCGATCACCATCGAAGCATTCAAAGTGAAGCAGAAGCAATATATTTCTACATTCAACTCAAAATGTGATCAATATCCCTTGGAATATTATCAAGCTCCATGCCCTTATTTTGATAACATTGGGATGGTACAATATCTAGTGGGCAATAAATTTGTACATGAGGAAACATTGGAAGACCATTGGATGAATGTGGTCGATGACTACGATGTCTGTATTAAGGACTATTAGAGAATGACTCTCCATTCTATTATTTTTTCTATGGCTTTAGAGAAAGCCCCTAGCCCAGATGGTTTCACCATGTTATTCTATTATATGTGTTTGGATGTTGTTAGTATTGATCTCTTAATGGTTGTAGAGAAATCTCGTAAGAAAGGATATATTCTTAAAAGTTTTAACATAATGAACTTCAATTTGATCCCTAAGTTGAAATCACCTCAAACATTTATAGATTTTAGGCCCATTTCATTATGCAATTCCATATATAAGATCATAACTAAATCTATCTATCTTAGGCTCAAACCCCTAATCCCTAGATTAGTCTCTCCTCAACAAGGAGGTATTTTCCTAGTAGGGATACATTTGATGGGGCTCTAGTTGCTTTGGAAGTCCTACATACTATTGAAACTTATAGAGGCCATAATACCATGGAGAGATAAGACACTCACTACACAACTAAGGACCAACTCCCATAAACTTTGATGCAAGATTGAGTGATGAAAGTGACCAAAAGAACTCTAGGAAGAGATAATCTGCATGTTTTGCAATTTTGGGAAGGTGGAAACTGAACAACACTTCATTTTGGAATGTGAGGCATACAGGGACAACATGGTCAAATTTGTGGATATCTTATCTGAAAATTCATGGTACAACCTATTCAACAAAGAGAACATTGATAAGTTTAGTGCTCTCATCATCAACCTTCACAAAAAGTGAATTGGATTAACAAAGGCGATGTAGTGGGAATAGTGTCCCATAGGATATTTTTCAACCTCATGGACATCAAAATCTCATCTATCTATCTATATATCTTGATATCCCTAAATTTTTTGTGAGGCTAGATACTTAACGACATGTAGCAACAATCACTTTCTTCATATTAAATTTCTACTCAAATCTCAACAATAAAATTTTGAGATACTTTTAGTTGTCCCACTACTCTGCTCTAGGGTCTCTACTGAAACACAATTTTTATGAAGTAGTAAACCCACTTATTGAGTAATTAAACATCATGATACATGGTACCAACCCATTACTATGTTTGAGATTTATTATTTGCTAGTGAAAAAATAAAATAAAAACCTTATATTTGATAAATTGACTTGATGAGAACACATCCCTCTAGTGAAAACTTGTACAAAAAGAAATTCATCTATGCATCATCAATATCCTTTCATATGGACAAGGCATACTAACGAGGAAAAGTTGCAACCAAGCATCCTCTCTATTCCCATTCTAGCCTATACTAGAACTTGAGGCATGGTTGAGGCAAATCACTGACTCTTGTTAATTAATTTTCAAACCCATTTAATGAAATGTTATCACTTATTAGAACAACCTACAATGGGTTACCTAGGCAGCCTCTTTAGGGCTCTAACCTCCATTGCAAGCCACTTCCCAACATACATAAAGACAACCTACCCTAAGCTCATAGTAAAAAATCTCATAAAGTCACAATGACCACATCAGGTCTATACAAGCAACTGGAAAGCACCAAAGGATAACTAATCGAAACTCATAGATTTCGGCAAGAAAATCACAATATAACCACTTATCCATAACTCAAAAATCAAAACACATAACCATGACATCACATATAACATCTTAAAACAATAACTCCCAGAGCTTTGGTAAACATCCAAAACTGGTCAACATACTAAGTCAACCCAAACCCCAACACAAAGTAAAACATACATCACAACAAGTGTAGTTGCATAATTTGTTTGGCTTTGAAAACATAAGATTTCAATTTACAAACAGGGTTCAAGTTTTCATTTTTTTTCAAGTGTCAGATATGCTAAGGTTTTCGAGTTCACAAATATTCCAAAAATCCTTAGTATTAGAAATCATTTTCATATAAAACAAAATCATTTAAGCATAATCCAAGTTTATCAAAATCAATTGATTTTACCAATTGAATTACAATTATCAATTTACTTTATAAAAATATTTTTGACAATAAGGTAATTAATAAAATTATCAATAAAATACTATTATTAAACAAATTCATGTAATTAAATATTATTATCATAATTTAATAATAATTATTAATTATAATATTTATCAACTTATTAATATATGTATATATCTATACATGTATATATATATATACATGTATATATATATACATGTATATATATATATATTTATAATAATAATAAACATTAAATAATGAGGGAGTAGGTTTTTACAAAAGCTTGCTCTTGGTGTTCTCCTGAGAGATAATAAGTGTGATAGGAATGTGATACTGCAATCCATCCCATCTTCAGTAACAAGTAAAGATAATGATAACCTTATGAAGCCTTTTAGTATTGATGAACTCCATTCTATTGTTTTTTCTATGGCTTTAGAGAAAGCCCCTAGCCCAGATGGTTTCACCATGTTATTCTATTAGATGTGTTGGGATGTTGTTAGTATTGATCTCTTAATGGTTGTAGAGAATTCTCGTAAGAAAGGATATATTCTTAAAAAATTTAGTAGAATGAACCTCAATTTGATTCCTAAGTTGAAATCACCTCAAACATTTATAGATTTTAGGCCCATTTCATTATGCAATTCCATATATAAGATCATAACTAAATCTATCTATCTTAGGCTCAAACCCCTAATCCCTAGATTATTATCTCCTTAGCAAGGAGGTTTTGTTCCTAGTAGGGATACATTTGATGGGGCTCTAGTTGCTTTGGAAGTCCTACATACTATTGAAACTTATCAGATGTCTTCTTTTGTGGCTAAGCTAGATATGATGAAAGCCTATGATAAAGTGGATTGGGCATTTCTTTTGGAAGTTCTTTCTAAGTTTGGTTTTTTGGCTGCCTGGCCTTTTTGGGGCCACTTTTGAAATCATTATCAATGACATACCTTCTTTTTTCCAAGCTATCTAGCGAGTCTGAAAAGGGGATCCACTATCTCCTTTCTTTTTTATTATCATGGCTAAAACTCTTAGTAGATCTATACATAGACAAAATTTGTTGTCCAACTGGAAGGGTATAAGTATACCAAAATTTAGAGTTCTTTGTGACCCATATTTTTTTTGCTAACAGTATGCTTCTATTTGGAAGATCTTCTATAAGTGAGGCTAGATGTATTAAGAAAATTCTAGATACATATACTTTTGGGTCTGGTTAGGTCATTAATTTGAACAAGTCAAAAGTCTTTATGGTCTTTACGTCTAAGTTTTTTAAGCAAAGAATAATCAATATTCTTGGCTTTTTGGTGGATCATTTTTCATCCACATATCTAGGGATCCTATTCTTCATGGGACAAGTAAAAGCTTCATTTTGGGACAACATTATCAATAGACAAAAGAGTAGAATCTCAACTTGGAAGGCGAGTTGGCTCTCTCTCTCTAGTAGAATTTTTGATCAAAACTGTTCTTTTAGTTATCCCTAACTATTATATCTTAGTTCTCCAAGCACCATTGTATGTAATTAGTCAGATTGAAAAAATCATTTGTACTTTCCTATGGTCCTCTAATATGACTAATACTAGAAATATTCCCCTTATGTCCTTGTAGAAGCTCTCCACCAATAAACTTGTTGGAGGGGTTGATGTGCAAAACTTATCTCTTTGGAATAAATCTTTTGGTGGGAAATTAGTTTAGAATATTTATCCAAACCTCAGTCACTATGGTGCCAAATTATGCAAGCCAAATATTTAGATTCACCTTGCTCTATAGAATATTTACTATTTCTAATACCCCATCTGGTTCACCTATTTGGAATTTTATGATGTCTTCTAGAGCAGTTGTCACCAAGTTCCTATCTTGGCAGGTTCACAATAGTTTTAATGTCTCCTTTTGGAAGGACTCCTAGAATGGGTGTCCTCCATTATGTCTCAATACTACATTAAAGGAGGTTATGGGGGTGTCATATTTAATTTGGGGGGATCTTTTAGTGGATTATGTGGATTACGTTGACATTGTGTTGCATAAGGTATATTGGAAAGATCCTTTCTCTCTCCCTATAGGAAGAAACTTGGCAAGGAAACTAGCAAATATTCTAGCAAATAGGTTGGTTTTTTTGTCCAAAGGATGCAATAAATTAATGTGGTACCCTACCAAAAATGGTTTCTATTCTATTAAGTCTTGGTATGAGGCCCTTCAGTGTATGGCCGAGCAACATATCTCCCATCAAGCCTTCATTTTTTATTGGGATAAATGTGTCCTTCCAAAAGCTGAAGTTTTATCCTAGTTGGCTATTCAAAGCAGAATCCTAACTAGTGACAGACTAGGAAAACTTCATATAGTTGATCCCTTTAAATGTGTTCTATGCAGACTATGTGAGGAATTAATTGATCATATTTTTGTGCATTGTCAATTTTCTTTGCACCTCTGGTATTATATCATGGGAAAATTATCTCTCTCTTTCCCTCTTCCCAGATCCTTATGGGATTTGTTCCAAACCTGGCCCATATTGTTTACTATTTCAATTTTTGCATGTTTATGGATTATTGTTCCATCATTAGTTATCTGGTCTATTTGGTGGGAGTGTAATAAGATAATTTTTTAGAAAAAAAAGTGGCAGATGTGAATATAGTAATTACCACAATTGAGCGTCTTATTTTTGAACTAGTGAATAATTATGCTTTTGGCATTTTAATGGGAATGACATTTTTTCATCTTGGGATAGTTCAATAGTTCGATCTTGAAAGCTTATCTCACTTTTTTTCCATGTATCAAAAATATCTCAATAAGTAGAGATTCAATAAAATGGAAGCCTCCTGATTCCTCTTTTGTCAAGCTAAATTTTGATGGTTCATCTAGAGGGAATCCTGGTGAGTTAGGTATTGTGGTTTGTATGGAAAATCATCTTGGTGAAGTGTAGTCTTTTTATGCAGTCATATTAGTCCTAGTACTAATAATCTGGTAGAAGCTACTGCTTTGCGAGAAGGTTTAATTTTGGCTAAGAGAATGTCTTTTTCTTACTTGCATATTGAGAATGATTCTTTTGTTCTTATTGATGCTTGCATTCATAGGAAGAGCAATGAATAGCATCTTCCTTATGTTCTACAACGAATTTGGGGACTCATTGACTCTCTGGATAGATATATTTTATCTCATGTCTATAGGGAAGGTAATGCTTTGGCAAATTGTTTAGCAAATATTGGATGTGATAGAGTTACTTTGGACTTTCACTCTTCTTCTACTTTGTTAGAAAGTTTCTCTTCCATTATTTTGATCATCAAGTATGAGTCATCTTTGTTTTGCTAGTTGTGAGCTACTAATTTTATTTTAGTATGTTTAATGCCATCATGTGTGTTATATTTATGCATATTTGATTATATAGTCTATATGTATAAGCAGATATGGTTATAAGTATGCCCTGCATGATGTAAATTTGAGAACATTAGACATGGTAATATAGGATAAGTAGTTGGTGGCTAGTGGATAGTTTAAGATGAGATGTCAATGGGCTTAGTGGCTAGTGGATTTAACATTAAATTAGAATGGGCCTGTTAACTATACTTGGCATGCTTATGTGGTGGCATCTAGAAATTTTCATCTAATGTTTGGATTTTGGTTCATTTCCCATAATTCAAGCTTATGTATCTTTATTGATAGTCATCAGAAGGCTTATCATTTTATTTGGAATAATTATACGCAGGCAATTAATAGTTTTCATCTTATGGTTGGATTATGATTTTCTTCTCATAGCATAGATTCTTGTATTATTCTAGAGTGTCATCGAGTAGTTTAAATGTAGTCACTTGTGTAAAATTATGATAGCATTACTCTTCTTTTATGTTAACATACTTCATACGTGCATTCTACATTTTTCATATTATTTGATGGATTTCATATCTTTTTATGATAAAGGTTATCAATGCAAGCTCAAGACTTTACAGTTTCGTGAGCAGGAGTCACTTTGGTTTTGTGGGTTTGATGTTTTATTGCTTTGAATTGTTGAGGGTATTGTCTTTGGTTTTGTGTTATGGTCTTCTTTGTGGTCAGCACTATGTTAGGTCATCCCAACTCTTTGGTAGGGGTTAGTTATCCAATTGAGCTATGCTCAGTTTGTTCAACATTACACGTGGATTATTATCCTAGAAACTAAAGAGTCTATTTGCAAATTGAAGAAATGAGAATTGCCACTTCTGGGTTGTATCAAAGATAATATGTTGGCAACTATCTTCTTCTGTAAATGTCCACATATTTGAAGAGGAATAAAGAGAATCATTGTGCATGACATGCTTTTCCCTCCAAGAAAAAGATTAATTTACCTTACTCAAATTTTATTAGTTTTCTTGTCAAATGCTCTGGACCTATTGCAATCTATGTTTCATCTTGAGTTGATAGTAAGTAGAATTTTCAAGCCTTGTTTTTTGTAGGGAGGCAAGCTTGTAAAAGCTTGTCAAAAATATGATCTTTGGAGTGACGCCACTCTCATAGGTGGTTTATTTCACGATCATGCACTTCTCAGTAATCATGGTGTTTATGTGGTTTTTGAGAGTATTAAAAAGGCTTTTGAGAGGTAACCCTTTCAACCGGTTAAGGCTGCTTTGTAGTCATATGGTGTGCATTTTTCAAGAGACTATTTATTTATTTATTTTTAAAGAGGGGTAAACGCTTTGACCTGGAGCTATGAACCAGTGAGGCCACAAATGAGGGACCTCATCCCCATGATATTTGAACCTTGATGGCAAGGATAACAACACAACAACTTAACCATCACAACATGCCACT
Source organism: Cupressus sempervirens (assembly GCA_028749045.1). NCBI lineage: Eukaryota > Viridiplantae > Streptophyta > Pinopsida > Cupressales > Cupressaceae > Cupressus > Cupressus sempervirens. The sequence goes on from CM053787.1 coordinate 515,969,638, forward strand.
ATTGGCGTCAAGAGACTATGTTAACAGTGTGCATCAAGTTGTTTTTTCCATCTTGGATCTCTTGGAGCATGACTCTTCTTAGGCACCCATATCCGCACAGATTTTAGCCCCTCGCATTCCCATTCTAGATATTAACCCTTAAGCTTGGACACTCAAACCCTACAAGTAGTTTTATGGAGAAATAAGGCATTTTATTATGTTGTGAATTTTGCTTTCTGTTATATGCGCAGGTTACTGTGTGAGATTTCTTCAACATTTGGATCTGATCAATGACGAAGGATGCATATTTTTTTTGCAGTGATCTTTTTTCTATAGCTTTATGGTTTAATATTTGGACATAATATGTACCGGGAGGCAAAGTATGGGGAAATGTGGTTATTGGGATATTTGTATATAGTATTCAGATGGTAGTGTTAAGTTTATTCTCTTCTTTCTTCTATTAATTGTAAATTGGAGGAACTAATCTTGGGATTTTTTATTACTTGGATTAGTAGTCCTTCATTTCTTTTCTACTTTTTCTTGATGGGGTTATGAATAGAGTTTTTCTTCTTGGTTCTTTTCTCTAGGAGCTCCTTATGTTAGAATCAATGTATTTTCTTAAAAAATTGTGTGTGTGTGTGTGTATATATATATGCCACCTTTGTAAAAAAATTTAATAATAATATTAATTAATATATATTTTTAAAAACTATATTAATTTTTTCTAATTTAATAATAAATATATTTTTTAAAATATCATCGCATATAATTGTAAGGCCCGTAGGCCACTACAAACAACAATGTAGGTAGCCTCAGCTGCCGTAGCAGCTATGGTTGCTATTAGCAGCCAAGCTAAGATGTAGCTTAGGGACGGGCGGAGGTAATGGCCCCCAATCCTTTATTTTTAAATATAAAAAAAAACAAACAATTCCCCCCCCCCCTTCAAACGTATTAAAATAATTTTTTGGTATAAGAAATTCTCCATTTCAATATAAATATTACCACAGTAATTTATTTACTATGGTAATTTTATATAAGATATATTTTTAAAAACAAAATCTAGATAAATTTGGTAGGGAAACAATTATGAACTATCTAATTTGTTTTCTAGCATTCTTCTCCAAACCCCATCTCGAATTCATAATTTTTCTAAAACAATCAAATTATGAATGACAAGATTTCTCAAACAAGGGTTTCCAATTTGATTTCATTCATAAACATTTTTAATAACAAAGAACAATAATTTTAATCCAAAGGTTTCAACTGGAATTACTTTTGAAAACATATCCATAACAAACACAGAGAAGATAGAGGAATTTCAAAGGAATATTAGTTTGCAAATCTCAACAAGATCCTACCTCAATCTTATGCTAACTAGATGAATGCTTGAAGCTCGCAAGAATTTGTGTCTTCTCGAAAACCCTCTTTCTCAAAATTTGCTCCTCCAAACGTATGTGTGGAGAAATGAGCTCTAATTTCTTAATAAAGAGCTTTCTCCCTTTAGAGTTTCAGTTTTACAATCACGCAAACCCTTTTCTTTATTATTTTAATTTATTTTAATTTCATATACAAACTTTTTGCATTTTAATTATAATAAACTTAATTAAATTTATTTTCTCTCTCTTTTATTAAATCACAAGACATCTTTAATAGTATATTTATTAGTTTCATTAATAATAATATTTAGAGTTTATTATTAAAATGAAATCCCTAAATTAATTATTATTAAATTAAATAAATATAATTATGTCAAACTTAGAACTTTAAATAAATCTTTTAAATTTAATTCTTCTATTTAATTAATTTCTCAATTAATTAAATATAATTGAAACTTGATTTTTCTTTATAATTTTTTTATTGAATTAAATACTTTAATATTCTCTTAATTTGACTTAATTATTACTGAAAAACACAATGGATCTACAATTCTAAATAAGAAACCCCATTTTAAAGGCAAAACACTAAATCAAACTCAAGTTTCAAAATCTCAAATTCACGTCACTTGACAAATTTGGAAGGGTAAATAACTCAGATGCATGTCCTAATTTCTAAGAAAATTTGGCTTAGGGTTAGGATTTGGACTTAAGAACTATCTCCCCTCTTTACCATTGAGATACTGTGATAGGACACGCTCATCCTGGCAATCCAAGGAAGTCAATGTCCGGTACCTGCAATCTGCATAAAAGTTAAGCATGTACATATACATAAAATCTAAACTAAACATGCAATGGTAGGGAGTGGTGCATCATGTAGATCCTGACTAGTAGGTGACTACGACTCCCTCCCTCAACCACATCAAAAATGTCAAGCATAAAGTAAAACATACATATACACCACACACGTGCAAGTATGAGGTGAGTATCCATAGAAACTACACATAAACCATCCATCTAACTATCATCATGAAATAACTAAAATCACTATGTACAAGCATCATCATTGAAAGAGTAATCATGAACACATGAAATAACTGAGTATCAAGTAGCTCATCACACATATCATCTGAGTATGAAATAACATCTAATCAAATCAGGTAACCAAGTATCACTAATCATAAAACATAACCATAAATTTGGCCTAAAAGAATTTAGGAATATAACATGAAAAGTAAACTAGGGGTAGGCACTACAACGTCTAGATTGTATTACCTAGAACATCTTTCAAAGTTTTTGAATGTCTTTACAAAACATATTAATTTAACAATGTAACATAGAGATGCATTAATACTAGTTATCAAGTTCTAAAAGTTTACAAACATAATTGATAGCATGACTTATAAGATGTTTGACATAAAAGTCTACTTAGAAGCATGTTAAAGTAATTGTATAGACATTTCAATACATCTCAAATAATTTTCAACACTAATGTTTCTGGGAAAAATTGTCTTCTTGAACATTTTATATTATTGTGGATTTATTGTTATCCTATTGTTCAATTACTCCTTTGGGGAATGGTACAATAATTCACAACTCTTTGTGAGAATGGCTCATAGTATATATGGAAAGACTATCATGGCCACAAAACTAATCAAAGAGTGGATTGTCATTGTGGACATAGTTACTATAAAAAAAAGTAGGGAGGTTTGTTTGAAAAGGTTTCACTTAAGATAATAAGTGCCACTTTCACAATCTATAGCATGTCATAATGGATTATAATAGTTAAGATATATTGTATCCTCTAAATATAATCTTGATTATAAGGTGGCCATTAAAGAATCCATAAATATAATAAGTGTATTGTAAGTGGCATTGAAGTGTCAAGAATATCATGCATATAATTTCAAGAGAAGATTAATTATGTTAGAAAATTTAGATAAATTGAAGTGTTATATTAATGGTTGAATTTTTCAATAAATTAAACTATTGGGTTTATCATGTTTATGTTTGTAATTTAACTAGTGTGAAAAATTATAATATAATGATGTCATTTCGGTGTGGAATGGATTTGTGACCGATGTTTAAATTTATTTATTTATTTAAAAAACTAGCAAGCATGGAAGATCGTAGGAGTTGCAATTTCTATTTGAGTATGCATATCTCGACATAGAAAATTAGTACTTTTTTATAGGTAATGGGAAAAAGACTAGCTTATTTATATTTAATCATTATTATTATTATTCACAGACATTAATTATTATACTGTGTTAAGTTCAATAACCTCTAATCCAAGACCTCTCAAATGAGAGGCTAACAAATTACCGTTGTGTGTTAGGCTCTTGCCTATAAAAAAATAGTACTTTTATTGTGGAAATGATTGATCAAAAAGATCAAATATTTTTATTTGAGAAGTATTTGACTTAAAATTATAAACAATGTTTTTATCATACATAGCATTTGATAGTGGATTGAAATTTATGGGGGTTTATTGTCAATATGGATCAAATAAATTTAGTTCAATAAGGTACATGGATGTGAACATGAAGATTGAACTTGTAATTGAAATTAAATATTTGTGAGAGTAATATTTCTAGCATTTTAATTTTCTTGTGCCTCGTGCACCTCTTTTGGACCCTCTCACAACTTTGTACTTATACCCTTTCATAAGTAGGTCAAGGTCTTAGTGTTAGGAGCATTGAGCAAGTTTCTACAAGTATAAGGGGGCAGGTCATACAAATGATAAAACTTGTAGCAAAGTCTTATGCATGTGCTAATTTTCATGAGATATGGTGTGGTCCTATAGAGGGAAGAATCAATCCTGTAACATATGGAGCATCAAATGATTTTGGCTCATTTTTTGATTTCCTGCAAGTGGTATGGACCATCCTCTCAACCCCCATGCTCTACAAGTACATATTTGTACACCTATTTGTATATTTGATTTCAACACATAAACACTTTAATTTGTTTTGGTTCATGTGAAACATAAGATTTAATTAGTTTAAAACGTGCATATATGTTCTTGTATAGAGTTATGGGAATTGGGTTATCAAGCTCTTCTTGGGATAGAATTAACTTTTTCTCAAGGTCTAAGCAAGTTGATATAGCTCATAGGGCATAAATAGAGAAATTAAACAAGGTTATAAGTTTTAAAATTATTTTTAATTATTTCTTAGACTTTTTTCTCTAAATTTATCAATGTTGTTAACAAGGAGATCATTGAGTAGATGATACTATGGTCACCACTCCACATCTATAAGTTATAGTTGATGTAGAGCCTCCAAAGGTGATTTATTTTCAAGCATCATGAAAAGGCACACCCTTTTAGGATTTATTTCTACATCTTCTTAGGTCCAAATTATATTTGACACCTTAGGGCATCTTAGTGCATGTTCTTATTGTACCATCTTAAAAGTTAGCACCCTTTAATTTGGAAGCTTAAAGGCTTCTTAGAACCTATTTTAGTGATATTCTAGAAAATAGATGCATTTATACTTGAATTGTTTCTTTTTCCTTGAATTTTTGTTTATTTTTTATCGCTTCATCTCTACTCCTGAGATCTTAGAGGGCATTCTAATGTAGGAAATCTCTTGGGTTGAGGTCGAGGTTGATCTCAACTAACATATTATGCATCTCAAGTTTATTTGTAGGTTTTCCATTTGTTTCTAGCTCAATGTGAATTATACTTTCAATTATGATTCCAAAAATTGCCAAAAAATGCGATCTTCTCACTTTATTTGATCATCCACAAGTTTTACAAGAAATACACACACATTCATTCATTATGGAACTGTTACTTAATTTTTAACTCATGTTAAAATTCAGTACTAAAAGATAAAATTTATATTTAAAGTTGCTAAAAAATACTTTTCATTTGATATTTACAAAGGAATAGAAATGTCCTTGTATTATTCATTTTTGAACATACAACTGATTTTTACAAAAGAATGAAATGAATTGAAATGCTGAAAATGAAAGATCTCACACAAGCCATGAGTTTAACTGCTACCTTTCATATATATTCAAAATATAAAAAAAAATAGCACATATGTAAAGGTAAGGTTAGAGGTAACCAGTCATTGCCTTTTCAGCTTTTGACTGGTAAAATGATCCTTGATGTTGCTCCTGATCCAACTTATCATCTCCCAAGTTTCGGTCTTCATTTCCCTATATAAGAAAAAGAGTGGGGTTAGATCTTGAAAGATCTAAGCAATGAATGAATACCTACAATTGATTACTCCCACATATATGCTATCTTTCCCTGGTTCTAAATCTATATCAAAGAAGCATTCAACTTAATATATTATATTAAAGGGATGTGTTATTCTTAACATTGAAAACTTTTATAATAAAACCAATTACAGTGTGTTTTAAAATCAGCCCGAGGTTTTAAAGAGATAGTTTGATACTTGAAACCTTTTATCTCATGATATTGTAACAATTGATGTTGAGAAGATTTATGTTATTGATTTCGAGAGGATAGAGGTTTGTTTATAGGTGTCTCGCCCATGATAAAACCTTGTAAATAGATTCCATTAATAGGATAGAGTCATGAAGCCAACTTCATATCAGAAAAATAAGAAAATGTCATCAGAATCTTTAATAGTGGGAATGTTGAGAATCACAGTTCACATCAAAGTATATAGAAAGAATGACATAGAATATCAAGATAGTAACAATGTAAGTAAATTATTTTCAGAAATTTTCAAAACAACAAATGAGGTTAATCAAAGCTCATGATTTCAAGGTTCCAAATAGTAGGGTAAAAATACAGATTAGATATCAAGGTGTGTAAACAAAGAGGCAACCACAAGTGCATTTTAGAAATATCAAGCATATAATCACCTAAAATATCCAAGTCATATGTAGCAAATAGCAATATTTGATCAAACAACAACAACAATATCAAATATAGTGGCTTAAATCAGGATAGGTCTAGAATCATAGCTCATGCAAAAGCCACCAAAAAAATAGTAGCCATCACAATGGAGAGTTGAAGAATAAAAAAAATGAGGACATGAAGCCTAGATTTAAGCAAACATGGTACATTTTTTCTTTTTGGAAAGATTCAAATAGAAAGAAGGAAAAAACCCATTTTGGGTTTATGAAGAAATGATAAAGTCATCAATATGCAAAAAATTGTTTTCCAAATATGCTAACCTCACCTAGATCTATTCAAAATGGAAGAGCTCACACAAAGATTTGTAGGGTTAGGAATATAAATAAAAAACCAGTTAAGTGGTAAGTGTTATCTTCAGTTATGGAAGACATTTCTTTTAGAAACAAAAAAAATAAAAATTACAGAATGAAGAGCTTCAAGAATGAATAGAAATAAACAAACTAATTCCTAATTAAACATGGCGACATCAAAACCTTGAGTTCTTAGAAAATGTCACTTGCAAGGTTGTGAGCTTGGTATCAAGCAAGAAGACATTTTAAAATGGTGATATGACAAATGATTCTGACTAACAACCTTCATTGTGATGAGAAAACTTCATATCTCTAAAAGCTGTAAAAAACAAAGCAAGGACAAGAAATAAATATACTTCAGATGCTTAGATTTCTCTAGATTCGGCTACCAATATTAAGCAACAAGAAAAAAAAATTAGAAAGAGTTTTACTTTGAAATAACAGATCATAAAATATGGCAGCTTTAAACATTCAGAGAAAATACAATAGTCGACTACTCCTAGCCCATAAAGATTGCTCCAATGAAAATGGATAGTATGAAATTACTCCAAATACAACAACATTACCTAAAAATGGTGGCTTCAATTCTTTAATTAATAGATATGTCTTCAAATGGTGGCTAGAGAAAATGCAAAAGAGAAACCATGGCTCTAGTTATAGAAAAAGAATTCAGTTATGGTGGCTCAAACTAAATATGCCTAGTAGATCATGGTAGCTGCAAATGGAGTCAAAAACCTTCAAACCCTAGTTGCGTCTCTTCTTCAAGCTCTTCAAACAATGCGACATACAAATGAATAAGCTTAGGGTTGCAATATGATATTGTGCCCTCAATTATTTTTCATAACCATTGAAATCCATATGTGAGAGTTTTTATTTCCTTATTTCCCAAAAGGTGAAATGTAATACATGTGTCATGGGGGGAAAAAGGTTTGAAGGAAAAGATGATAAGTGTTAGGACTTAGGAGTTTAGTTTTGCATTAGGTTGAGTCAAATTTATTAAATGAATTTTTAAGTCATTTAAGTATTGATTTTTAATGCAAATAAGGAATTTTGAATATTTCCTTAAATACTCATGTATTTAATATTTTCCACAAAACTTGGCCTTGGGAGTCATCCAGATATGCAAGGAGGACCTGGTATTATGATTGGTTGGGATTTTGAGGATTTTTTATAGGAGCTAAGTATAAGGTTGGATTTGGACTTTGACCAAGTATTTAAGGGTCTTTATGATCTATTGGAGCATTTTTTGGGGCAGTTTGACATGACTCATAGGTTTCTTTATGATTTAGTACAGTTTTCATGTAGTGAGTCGTTATTTTTGATAAGTTTTGACTCCTTTTTTGGAGCCTTCTTTCATGGATTCAACCAAAAGAGGATTGTTACTTAGTCTTTTGGACTATTGTGGTAAAGTAGTTCTGATTATGCAGAGGAGGCTTATGAGACACTTTTGTCCATAGCATTTTGTATAGGTTTTTTCTAACTCATTTTGGAAGATCAAGTACAAAGTGGCAGCAACTAAGTTTATGTTATTTGAATCTAGTTTAGAGCCTTCTCTTTCTTTTGTAATTTTGTGTGTATTTTTAGGTGATTTGATAAAGACAACTACTGAATTATCATTTTTCCATGTTTTTGTCTCACCCAAACACCTAGTTGCAGAAAAGTATGTTTGTTTGCAGGTTGTAGTTCATGTTTTAAAAGGTGAAGCTCATAAGAGAGGCATTTTTTTTCCTCCTTATTTTGGTTCATTTTTTAGGCTTTATTACAAAATATTTATGCAAGCCTATACAGAAAAGAAGTGTTTTGTATCCACTCACATAGTTTAGTAATCCTTCTTAATTACTAGTATTTGATCTTTCATATCAGATTTTGATGTATCACCTAGTTCTCTAGTTTAGAGTTTAAGATCTTAGGTTCATTTCAATCAATTCTATCTCTTTTTTTATAAGTTTGAGTTAGTTTTGTGGAGTTATCAGTGATTATCCAATAGGAACAAGCCTAGAATCTAGCGGTTTTATTTCTAGTTATGAATTTTCCACATGTAGAAATGAATCGCATGTTAGGAAAGGTTGTTAAACTTGTTTAGTTAAATAGGGTGCAATTTTTAGCCTTAACAGTTTTGGCATGCCTGGTGGAACATGAACATAGTTTTCTAAATATATGTTATACTGGTACAATCGGCAACAAGGTTTCAACCAGCTAGAAGGAGTCTTTTAGTGCATTTGGCAACTCCGTAATCAAAAGCTCAGTAGTATTTAAAATTTATGAGAAAGATTCAGACCAAGAGTTCTGCTTCTTTCAAGTATTTGCAACTAGAAACTACAAAAAGACGTAGAAGAACTCTTGCCAAGACTAAGCCAATAAAAAGGAGGTAACTTTCAGCTCCTAAAATTCATGTGTACAATAGAAGAAATCAATCAAGACAAAGAAAATTCAGGCATTCTGTCATGTCCCCTTTTCAAATAATTAAAAATAATAAACTTTGCTAAGGTAGGCAGGCTCCAAAAAAGTGAAGTTTTGGCAAAAGGGGCTAATCTTTGGAAACCAATGGATTAATAAATAAAATTATTATTAAATTATATTTTATTAACCCCTCTTGGACGTGAGCTAGGGTTATGCCCTCTTTTAAGGGGTTTGGAGGCATTTTGGGCTGATTCTAGAACTTGATTTTTGCTCATTTCTTTGTTGTTCTTTAGAGGCTGCCAAACCTGTGGAGAAGGAGACCAAAGAATGGGAATTTTTAGGTTTCTAGGAAGGCTAAGGATAGGTGTTTGAAGCCATTCCATGTGCATGCTCATACAGAGTTTGCCTTTGTGCTGAACAGTGCAGATTTGTGGATTTTCGGGTGTGTTTTTTGTAAGAGTTTGGTGTTTTCGGTTGAGTATTTCATATCAGTTTGGGTTTCTGCTGTATATCAGACATTTAGATGTTAAAATAGATCTAAATATATGTATTTGGTCATTATTATACTTTTATGATAGATTATCAGTGCTTTTGTGGTGTTTTCGGTTATTTTGTGTTGTCTTTGGGAGCTCGATGAGAATTGTTTTTGCCCTCCATTTGGGAGCTGTTGTGTAAATGTTATACAAATCTGGAAATTTAATTTTGTAGGCTCTTATGCTTCTAAAATTTCTATAAAAAATTTCCACTTTTAGATTTATTAATAATATGTGAAGCTGTGAAGTTTTTAGCACTATTTCCAGCATACCCGATTTGGGGTTTATTGAGAAATTGGTAGATCTTTGAAATATTGGTTGTTTGATCTTAAAGATCTGATTAGAGGTTTGAAATATCATGCAAAATCAGTAAAGAGAAATTTCAGTGGTATCAGAGCTATTATCTTTCCAGCTTGAGGATTTGTAGAAGTTTGCATGTCAGTTTTGACAACTACCCAAATCTTGCATGTCATAATTTATGGTTGCATGTTGCTTCTAATCTGCTGCATGTCAAAATTTATTGTTGCATGCTACTTCTAATAATTTTCATGTTAGTTCTTGTGAATTTGGTGGTTGCATGTTGCTTCTAATTAGTTGCATGTCAAAATTTATGGTTGCATGAAACTAAGTGAAAGAGAAAAAATCTATTTGCAGCGAGAAAAGAATAAAGAAATTTTGATCAAACCTCCAGTTGAAAGTAAAAGTAAAAAATCCAAGGAAGGGAAAGGTATGGCTGATCTATATGAGATGGCAATGAAATTCTTCCAAGACATCCAAAATACTCAGAAGCAAACAGTGGATAGTTTGGTAGAAACTAGAGAGGCTTTGCGAATATTGACAGAAAAACTGCAAGGAGTTGCATCTATTAATGAGAAAGGGAGCACTTCAGAGGAGCCAAGAAATCTATAATCTACACCATCTAAATCAACCAAAACTATTTTCTTGCCTGCAGATGAGCCACCAGTACCGAATCCAACCCTTAATCCCATGGAAGAGGTTACAGGTAACTTGATTGCATTAAGAGCTACTTACAATGGCTTAGATGATGACTTTCGCAGTTCGATTCCTTTTAGAGAATATGTGGATATGATGAAAACTTTGATGCCCACAAAAGAGAACAGGAGGGAGCATGACATAAGTGGAAGAGAGCTCAAAAATAAAATAAACAAGTTTACAACACCTACTTTTGATGGAACAAATAAAATTTCAGCTAGAGCATGGCTACAAAAATTACAGACTTTCTTCACACTTAACCCCATGAAGGAGAGTGATGCTGTTCAATTTGCAAGTCTACACTTGGAAGATGCAGCCTATGATTGGTGGTATCATGGAATGACTACTCAAGGTCATGATCAAGTAACTACATTTGATGATTTTAGTCAAAGAGTGATAGATAGATTTGACCTCAAGGATGATGAAGAGTACTTTAAAGAATTGTCAAAGTTGAAGCAAACCAAATCAGTTAATGAGTATATATAAGAGTTTAAAAAGTGGCTGTTATGGTACCTGATATGAGTGAAAAGAGGATTGTTTATCTTTTTCTTGATGGTTTAGAAGATTTTGTTAAGGGTTTGGTTAAGGCTTTCTCACCCTCAACCTTACAGGAAGCTATCAAAAGAAGCTTGCAACTTGAAACTTGTGTGCCTATGAAACCAGTCACTAATCAAAAAACCCCAAATTTTTGGCAACATAAGGGAAATTTTTAGAAAAAGACTTTCCCAACACTACCACCAAAAGATGTGATAAATGTGGCAAAAAAGAAGGTAGATGAAGAGACTAGGAGTGAATTACTAAGGAAAAAGCTTTGTTTTACTTGTAGAGAACCATGGGTTCCAGGAAACAGATGTTTTGGGGAAGGTCAAGTGCACTATATTAAAGTTGCTTCAAAATCTGATTCACATGAGCATGAGGAATTTCATGACACTAAGGAGGAGGTAGAAGAAGAGAAAGAAAAAGAAATCAGCAAGGATGGCACTTTAGCAGCATTATTAGGAGTCCCAAGATACCATCCCTTTCGAATTCGAGGGGTACTAGCAGGGCAAAGGTTGACAGTTCTTCTTGATAGTGGGGCAACTCACAGTTTTATTGATGAGGGATTTGTCATGAAAAGAGGGCTTAAAGCAGAAGATTTTGAGAAATTCAATGTTACTGTAGCTGATGGATTCACTATGCCTTGCACATGGGTGGTGAAACAACTCAAGATGTCCTTAGGAGATTATGAGTTATGTGATGACTTCCATGTGGTTGGTATTGGGGAGACATATCTAGTATTGGGTGTTCAATGGTTGCACTCTATTGGAGGCTATTACATGAACTATCAAACTATGGAGTTTAAATTTCATTCCAATGGAAAAGAAGTCATATTGAGAGGCTTATCAAATGGAGCACCTAAGGCGATCTCTACAAAGAGGATGGAGAGGACTTTTTGAAGAGGACAAGTAGCATGGGCAGCAGGAGTCATAATCCATCCAACAAGCTCTCCAAAGAATCAAGGTAATTTCTATTTTGAAATTCAAAATATTCTTGATAAGCATAGTATAGTTTTCAATGACTTGCCTCCAGGATTACCACCAGATAGAGGTTTTGAGCATGTTATAGAGTTAGAACAAGGTGCCAAACCAGTTATAACAACCCCATACTGCCATCCAAGAGGTTATAAGGAAGAAATTGAAAAAACTATTAAAGAACTCCTCGACATGGGATTCATAAGGCCTAGCTCTAGTCCATTTGCATCATCTGTGGTACTTATCAAGAAAAAGGATGGTACAATGAGAATGTGTATAGACTATGCTCTAAACAAGAAGACCATAAAAAATAGGTATCCCATACCATGCATAGATGAACTCATTGATGAGTTACATGGTGCTGTATACTTCTCAAAAATTGACTTAAGATTAGGGTACCATCAAATCTGAATGAGGAGTGAAGATGTGGAAAAGACTGCTTTCAGATGTCACTATGGGCACTTTGAATTTCTTGTTATGCCATTTGGCCTCACTAATGCACCTGCAACATTCCAATCTTGTATGAATAAGGTATTCAGCCAACATCTTCAAAAATTTGTTTTGGTATTTTTTGATGATATCTTGATTTACAGTAAAACATGGGAAGAGCATCTAAAGCACATAGACACTATTTTGGAAATCTTGGAGCAGCAATCCTTCTATGATAAGCTATCTAAATGTGAGTTTGGTTTGACAGAGATCCTATATTTGGGACATATTATAAGTTCTAAAGGAGTACAGGTTGATCAACAAAAAATCCAGGCAATTTTGGATTGGCCTCCACCCACTAATCTTACATAGTTGACAAGTTTCTTTGGGTTGTGTAGCTACTATAGGAGATTTTCTAAGGGATTTTATTATCTTGCTGCCCCCTTGACTGATTTGACAAAGAAAGGAGCTTTTGTTTGGACAGAAGAGGCACAAAAAACATTTGATAAGCTTAAAGAGGTAATGAGTTCATGCCCTGTGCTTGCAATTCCAGATTTCTCTTTACCTTTTGTTGTTGAATGTGATGCTTCTGGAGAAGGTATAGGGGCTGTCATAACTCAAAGGGGACATCCAATAGAATTTGAGAGTAGAAAATTAAATCAATCAGAGAAAGGTTACTCCATCTATGATAAGGAAATGTTGGCAATCATGCATGCACTTCATAAGTTTAGACAATATTTGGTATGTGGGAGATTCATTGTAAAGACAGACCATAATAGCCTCAGGTTCTTCTTGAACCAAAGGGATTTGAATGATCATCAACAAAAATGGGTAATCAAATTACAAGCTTATGATTTTGATATTGAATACATGAAAGGAAAGAATAATGTGGCTGCTGATGCTCTCTCAAGAAAGCCCACTTTGTGTTCCTTAACATCTATCTCTACTGATTGGAAAGTCTCCATAATTTTAGAGTATGCTAAATATTCCTTTGCCACCAAGATTTTGGATAAGTTAGTGGATGATAACATGTACAAGGTTGTTGATGAATTGATTTATTACAAGAACAGGATCTTCTTAGTGCCAGGATCAAAAAACTAAGGAGAGGATATTGAGGGCCTTTCATGACACACCTTTGGCTGGTCATCAGGGATACTTCAAGACATACAGGCAAATTTGAGAGAAATTTTCATGGAAGGGTATGAAGGAGGATGTGCTTAAACACATTAAGGAATGTATGGTATGCCAACAAAGCAAGAGTGAGCAAAATTTTCCTGCAGGGTTGTTGCAGCCACTTCCTATTCCTGAACAAAAATGGGAAAGTATTTCCATGGACTTCATCACTGGGTTGCCCAAGGTTCAAGGTAAGGATTGCATAAATGTGGTGGTAGATAGACTAATTAAGTATGCACATTTCTTTCCTATCACATCTGATTTCAAGGCATCACAAGTGACCAAATTGTTCTTCAAGGAAATTTTTAGATTACATGGCTTGCCTAGAAACATTGTTAGTGATCGGGACAGTAGATTCCTCAGCTCTTTTTGGAAGGAACTATTTCATTTAGCAGGAACTAAACTCACTCCCAGTACTAGCTATTACCCTCAAACAGATGGACAAAAAAAGATAGTTAACAAATGGATAGAGGGATATTTGAGGAACTATGTTTCAAATCAACAACATGCTTGGGTGAAATGGTTACACCTAGGGGAGTATTGTTAGAATACATCTCATCACATGTTTATTGGTATGCCTCCTTTTCATGCTCTTTATGGTTATGATGCCCTTTCCTTTGTTGATCTAATACTTTCTGATAGCAGAGTACCTGTAGCAAGTGATTTCATCAAGCAAAGCCAAGACATAATAAGGTCCCTCAAGGATAATCTACAACATGCACAGAACCAACAAAAGTTATATGCTGATAGGAAAAGGATTGAAAGATCTTTTGAGGTGGGAGATTTGGTATTTGTTAGGTTGTAGCCATATAAGCAAAGCACCTTGAAGAGGAGTGGTACAGAGAAACTCAAGCCAAGGTTCTATGGGCCTTATAAGATCATCAAGAAGGTAGGAGAGGTAGCTTATGAATTGGAGCTCCCACCAAATAGCAAAATACATAATATTTTCCATGTATCTTTCCTGAAGAAGGTTCTAGGCCAGAAAACCATAGTATCTATAGAATTACCACCTCTTGATGATGAAGGGAAATTAGTTTTGATACCAGAAGAGATTTTGGATACAAGAGAGAAAAGATTGAGAAATAAGAGCGTCATAGAGTATTTGGTCAAATGGAAAGGATTACCACTAGAGGATGCAACTTGGGAAGGAGCACATATTCTTGAGAATTCCAACCTGCATTTCTTGAGGACAAGAAATATTTTGGAGGGGAGGACTTGTCATGTCCCCTTTTCAAATAATTAAAAATAATAAACTTTGCTAAGGCAGGTAGGCTCCAAAAAAGTGAAGTTTTGGCAAAAGGGGCTAATCTTTGGAAACAAATGGATTAATAAATAAAATTATTATTAAATTATATTTTATTAACCCCTCTTGGACGTGAGTTAGGGTTATGCCCTCTTTTAAGGGGTTTGGAGGCATTTTGAGCTGATTCCAGAACTTGATTTTTGCTCATTTCTTTGTTGTTCTTCAGAGGCTGCCAAACCTGTGGAGAAGGAGACACAAGAATGAGAGTTTTTAGGTTTCCAATAAGGCTAAGGATGGAAGTTTGAAGCCATTCCATGTGCATGCTCATACAGAGTTTGCCTTTGTGCTGAACAGTGCAGATTTGTGAGTTTTCGGGTGTGTTTTTTGTAAGAGTTTGGTATTTTCGGTTGAATATTTCATATTAGTTTGGGTTGCTGCTGTATATCAGACATTTAGATGATAAAATAGATTTTAATATATGTATTTGTTCATAATTATAATTCTATGATAGATTATTAGTGCTTTTGTGGTGTTTCTGGCTATTTTGTGTTATCTTCGGGAGCTCAATGAGCATTGTTTTTGCCCTCCATTTGGGAGCTGTTGTGTAAATATTATACAGATCTGGAAATGTCATTTTGTAGGCTGTTATTCTACTGAAATTTTTATAAAAAATTCCACTTTCAAATTTATTAATAATATGTGAAGCTGTGAAATTTTTGGCACTATTTTCGGCATACCCGATTTGGGGTTTATTGAGAAATTGGTAGATCTTTGAAATATTGGTTGTTTGATCTTAAAGATCTGATTAGAGGTTTTAAATATCATGCAAAATTAGTAAAGGGACATTTCACATTCAACAAGTCCAACATTGAGAATTGAATCATTTGAACCTGATATTTCTACTATTTCAACTATAACTATATCAAGTGCAAGTTTTGTTATAGCAAGTATTGATGCCTTTATTACACAAACTATTCCTACCCAAACCTTAGCACCACAGAAGCAAGTGCCATTACCACCTCCAATGGCAAGAACATTTTTATTCATTCCATTTAATCAGGGAAGCCCCTAGAATTTTGTGCATCATCATGACATACCTTTGGCTGCCTTGAAGAGTTTACTAGATTTTACCAGAGAAACTCAAACTACAATGTTTGAGCATATCAGACACGTTGCAACATTGTGCAATGTTCATCATTTTACAAAGGAGGATGTTTTTGTTAAACTACTTGCAACATCTCTCAAAGGAAAGCCACTTCAATGGTTCAGAAGCTTAGCTATTGGCTCCATTAGTTCATGGGATGCTTTAGGAGATGCACTGACAAAGCATTTCAAGGATAAATCAAATTATTTGTCTCTAGTAGAGTAGCTCACAACTATAAAGCATGCTTCCCAAGAGCAAATGATGGACTTCAATAATCAGTTTCAAAGGACCTAGACTAGAATACTTGTCTTAGTAACACCTTCAACACACATGCATTTCTATATTTCTTGAAAAGCTTAAATAGTGACATTTCTGTGATGATTCAATCAATGGGAGGCATCTCACTGCCTCAAGTGTATGATATTGTTATTAGAGCTAAGAATAGCCATATTCATGTAGGGAAAATAGCCCCTATGCCTCCAATGACTATTTTTCTAGATATTCAGCCAAATATGCCATTAACAATCCTACCTTTTAATCCTTTACCCACTATTCCTAGCCAAGAAAATGTTGTAGCAGGACCTTCATAGGAGCTGTGGGAGATTATAAATATTAAACTCAAGATTGAGAACTTGATGCAAATCTTTAGCAATGAGCTATTAAATTTGAAAAGACAACAATTTCAGGCTAGACAACCTTACCAACAGCAAAATCAAGTTCTAAATCCACCTTACTAGTAGCAAAACCAAGGCCAAATGCAAGTAAATAGGCAACCATATCAGGCTAATACAATAGACTATAGGTAAAACATCAATCAAAGACCTTTTTGACCTTATAACCCAATCCCTCGTAACATTGCTAATCCAGTGAAAGACATTGTGCCTATGCAAAGTAACCTTGCAACAGACTTTGAATGGTGTTACCCCTATACTGAACCACATAATCAGGCTACTTGCACAAATGGGGTGAATAATTAGGCATTGATGGTACAAAATATAGTCGTAGGAAAACAAAATGCAACTAATGATGTACCTAAACAACAACATGAGTCACATACTCCTGAAACTGCTTTCCTCAACTGGTAAAGAGATTATTTTTTGTGTAGTAAATAATGATTCACCAATATCAGCCAATACTTGAGCTAAGAAAAGGGATCTTGAGAAGGAGCAAGTGGAAAATAATAGTAAAGTACCTAATATAGCTAAACCATTATTTTCTACAGAAGTACCTCTGTTCTTGCCACCAAGGATAATTTTCACAAGCAAGCAGAACATGTTGCTGCTAAAGTACATCAAAAGCCACATGTTGTTGTACCTTTCAATATCATGGAAAATATGAAGAAGATGAACATGTCCATGTCAATATGGGAGACATTGGCTATTCCTGGGCAAATGGACATCCTAAAGAAGGCCTTATTTGATGAAGCAAATCCTCAAAGAACTATGAATGAACCAGCAAAGGTTGTATTGACAAATGTTGTTGAGAAGTAAGGAAGCAATGATAAAATTGCCAATGAATCAAGTAAGATGGTTAAGCCTCCTCCTTTCTATCTTTCATTAATTATTGGTGATAAGTCAATTCATAACTGCATGGTTGATAGTGGGGCTACAAGCTCAGTCATGCTTTAAAAGGTAGCTGACCAGTTAGGATTAAAATATCAACCCATTGAAAGGGGAGTTGTTCAACTTGATGGAACAACTATTGGTACTATAGGTATTATTAAGGAAGTGAGTCTTACTCTTCATTCCTGTCCTAATTTTGTCATTCAACAAGATATCTATGTAATAGATTTACCTCCATATTTTGCCATATGTTTATCTAGAGACTTTATTGCCAAGATTGGGGGCTATTTATCATCTGATTGATTTCACATGCTATTTAGGACTAGGCATGGTACTAAGGTAACAATAAAGTCTGAATTACTTGCAAAAGATCATATAGAACCATATGTTCCTAGTGCCTTAAATGCAAATTTACTTTCATTTGATGAAGGAGAGCATGATATAACTACTAAAACTAGAACCCAACTAGATGATATTCTGGATATTCTTCTTGATGAGTGGGCATTAAGTCAAACTGATAGAAGTCATTTTTATGATTTAAGCATGTTGATTTAGGGACTTATGTCATACATGAGCAAGATGCAGTTATTCCTAATTCAGTCAAGCTAGAAAATCAAATGGAGGAGGCACAAAATCAGTTATGGGAAAAGTTCTTTGATGGGTCTAAGAGCAAAAATGGTGTTGGTGGTGGCATTGTGTTGGTATCACTTAGTGCTGAAAGGTACTATGCTACTTTTCGTTTCTCTTTTGCATGTTAAAATAATGTTACAGAATACAAGAGTTTGATACAAGGTTAAGAGTGGGAAAAGAAAAGAGGAGTTGAATGTATTAAGGTATATGGGGCCATCGAACTAATTGTCAATCAAATAAGAGGTTTAAATGCAACAAAAAATGATGTTTTGAAGTTGTATAAACATCAAGTCTGAGAGAAATTTTTTGCCTTCAATATTGTCTTTATTTTAAGAAGTCAAAATCAACAAGTTGATAGACTTGCTGCAGTTGGTGCTCAATTTGATGTACCTACAAAAATCAACAAGGACAATATCCAACAACATGTCAAAGTTGTAGTAAGGCCCTCTATTCCTAATAATAGCACTAATTGGAAAGTTTTTGATAGTGATGAGAAAATAATTAGTTTTTTGTTGGAAGAAGATGTTTTTTCTATTTCAAATCAAAAAAAATTGAAACAATATTATGATGATCAAATAATTCAGCTTAAATCCAATAAGCTACCAAAGGTTTTGGTCACTTTGGAATCTATTTTCAACAGAGATGATGAGTTAAGGAAGAAAAAAGTTGGTATGTAGGTAAAAGAAGAACACTATGAAAATGTTGAAGTGGCTAAAGGCAAGTTTCTCAAGGTTGGCAAAGTTTGCACAACAAAAGAAAAATCTGATTTTGTTGATTTATACAAAGAATTTCTAGATGTTTTTGCTTGGGAATATTTAGATCTCAAAGGTTTTGATCCAAATATAACCCAACATACTATTAAGCTACTTCCAAATGCTAAGCCTATTAAACAAAAGGAAAGGCTTGTTAACCCCAAGTTGGAGCCTTTCATGTTCAAACAATTAACCAGGTTAATTGAAGGTGGCATTATTTATGAGATTAAAGACACTAGCTGGGTTTCTAATTTAGTTCTAGTGAGAAAGAAGAATGGAGAAATCAAACTTTGTGTGGATTTCAGGGATCTAAACAGAGCATCACTAAAGGATCATTATCCACTACCTTCAATGGAATAAATACTTCAAGTTGTTGCCGGTTCAGCAAGGTTCTCTCTACTTGATGGTTTTTCAGGGTACAATCAGGTATGAGTGAAAAGGAAAGACAAGTTTAAAACAACATTACCACAAAATGGGGAACAATGGCTTATCAAAGGATACCTTTTGGTTTATCAAATGCTAGTGACACATTTCAGAGAGTAATGGACATGACTTTCAAGGGACTACTGTATAAAATGGTTTTAGTATATCTTGACGATATAACTATTTTTTCAAAAAATGTTGATGATCATTTTGCTCATTTAAGATTGGTTTTTGAAAGGTGTAGACAATTTGGAATTTCATTAAATCCCAAGAAGTGTATATTTGTTTTTCATGAGGCCAAATTATTAGGTCATATTGTATCAAAGGAATATATCATAGTTGATCCAAAAAGAGTGAAAGCTATCCTGGAGCTTCCTTTACCAAATCACAAAAAAGGGCTTCAAAGCTTCATTGGACGAATTAATTTCATGAGAAGATTCATGCCCAATATTGCTACTTTACTTAAGCCTCTCACAACAATACTTAAAAAGAATGTAGTTTTCACATGGACTAAAGAAGGTAAGCAAAGTTTGCATCTATTAAAAGAAGCTTTATCATTAGCTCCAACCTTGGTTAACCCAGATTTCTTCAAAGACTTTATTTTATATGCATATGGATCAATTGATGTTATTTCAGGTATTCTAGTACAAAAAAATGATGAAGGGTATGAGCAGCCTATTGCTTTTTACAATAAAGGGCTTGAAGGCTATGAGCAACATTATAGTTTTTTTGAGAAGCATGCATTTGCAATCATTCAAAGTCTCAAAAAGTTTAGACATTTATTGTCAAACAACAAGGTACACCTTATGGTCTCTCACCCTAGTGTTAAAGAGTTCTTTCTTAGTAAAGATGTTAATGAAAAACATGCTAGGTGGATAACTAAGGTGATGGAATATGATGTTGACATCAAAATTACTAAACTGGTGAGAGGTAAAGTGTTGTGTGAGCATATGATAGATTACTCATCTAAAATTTTAGTTTAAAAAGGAGAAAATTCAGCTTGTTCAAATGATGCTTTAGCTATTTATGATGAGAATTTATTGTTTAATGGTGATGAAAATGTTGCAGAAGTGCAACCAGCTAGCTGGTTGTAGGAAATGGTCCATTTCTTACAAACTAGAGAGTGTCCTCCACTACTTGATAAAGCCAAGTGAAGATATTTTAGGTTACAGTCTATACCCTATGTTTTAATTGATGGTGTGTAGTTTAGAAAATATTTGAATGGTGTTATAATTAGATGTATTGATAATAAATAGACCAACAAGCTTCTGGAGAAATTTCATGAAGTAGGGGGACACTTTTCCACAAAAAAACAACAACCTATAAAATAATGAGGGTTGGATACTATTGACCCAACCTATTCAAAGATGCTCATTCCTAGGCAAGGAAATGCAAGCAATGTGTGTTGTTTGCTAGAAAGGAGAGATTGGTTGCTTTACCCTTGCATCCTATTCTAGTTGATCAACCATTTTTGAAGTGGGGGATTGATTTTCATGGTGCCTATAAATCCAAATTCCAGCACTGGTCACAAGTGGATTCTCACTACTACAAATTATTTTACTAGGTGGATGGAAGTTGTGGCATTAAGGGAGGCAAATGAAAATTCAGTTTGAATTTCTATGATGAGCTAGCTACAAGATTTGGAGTTCCTAAATGTATTATTTTAGATAATGCTTTAGCATATGTGGGGGCAAGAATAGTTGATTGGGCTTTGAGAGATGGTGTTTACCTTAATACTTCATCAAATTACTACCCTCAGGGTAATGGTTTGGCTAAAAGTGCCAATCAAAAATTGTTGAGAATAATTAAAAGGACCTTAGAGGAAAATAAGCAAGAATGGCATTCTAAGCTAAAAATAGCTTTGTGGCTTGACAAAATAACTCTCAAAAAAATCCTTGAAAATTCACCTTATGTACTGGTGTATGGAAAACAAGCCAAACTGCCCATTTCCATAGAATTCCCTTCTTTGGAATTGGCTAGTAATGTGATGTTGTTTAAAGAGGACGATCCACTAAGGCTAAGATATGCTAAATTGCTTGAGTTGGATGAGGAAAGGTGCAATGCACTAAGAAAGATGGTGTATCAGTAGATTTAAACAAAAAAGGTGTTTGATAAGAAGTCTGGGCTCAGAAACTTCAAAGAAGGAGATCTTGTCCTTAAGTGGGATGTTTTGAAAAGCAAGCTTGGTCACCATAGTAAGTTTGATCATATGTGGGCTGGACCATTTCTAATTGCTGAATGTAAGAAGCACAATGCATTTTATCTAGCTACAATGGAGGGAGATGTTTTACCAATCCTTGTGAACAAGATTCACCTCAAACCATGTTTTGAGGTATGAGCTATAGGCTTTGAGATTTTGAAAATCATAAAATTATAAGAAGCAGGATGTCATATTCAATGAGAAAGTGGTTGTACAAATGTTTGTTGCAGCAACATGAGAAGAAAGAAAATAATGATGTACTGTTGGATGATACTCCAAAATATGATGTTTTAGCAGTTCCTCATGATTTGCAACAATGGCAATAGAAAATACCACACACCTTAGTGAATGTTAGATGGTAAACAAGGCTAAGTAAACCTCTAGAAATATTTTCTACTTCTTTGTATTCTATTTTACTTACTGATGCTAGTGAACTTGAATGTTATGATGAAGTTGTGTAGGCGGATACAAAGATTCAGTGGGAGTCTACAACAAAAGAAGAAATGGACTCTTTGCTAAAAAATCAAACATGGGATTTATGCAAGTTGCCTCCAGGTAAAAGAGATTTACAAAATAAATAGGTTTACAAGTTGAAAGAAGACAATGGAGGTAATAAATGATTTAAAGCCACGTTAGTGGTAAAATGATTTGTACATAAAAAGGGCATTGATTTTGATGAGATATTCTCTCCTATTGTTAAAATGACTTCTATTCACACTATTTTAAGTATTGTGGCTACTGGAGATTTGCATTTGGAGAAGCTTGATATTAAAACAACCTTTCTTCATGGTGATTTGGATGAAGATATATATATATATATATATATATATATATATATATATATATATATGGAAAATCCAAAGGGATTTGAGGTCAAAGGTAAGGAGAACTTAGTGTGCAAATTGAAGAAAAGTCTATATGGCTTGAAGCAAGAACATTGGCAATGGTATCTTAAATTTGACAATTTTATGCATGAGTATGGATATATTAGGTGTCATTCAGATCATTGTGTTTGTTTTAATAGATTGGATGATGATAGCTACGTTATTTTATGTTTATATGTTGATGCTATGCTTGTAGTTGGGTCTAACATGGATTACATTAAGGGGCTAAAACAATAGTTAGCACATTCATTTGCTATAAAGGATTTGGGAGTAGCCAAAAAAATCCTTGGTATGAAAATTTGCAGAGATAGGAAGAACAAGAAGTTGACATTATCTCAAGCTAATTATATTGTGAAGGTATTGCAATGTTTCTCTATGGATAATGCTAAAGCTATCATCACACCTTTACCTAGTCATTTGAAGTTAACTAAGGAGATGTGTCCAAAGACACAAGAAGAGGATAATAAGATGTCTAAGGTACCCTATGCTTTAGCTATAGGAAATTTTATGTATGTAATGGTATGTACTAGTTGAGATATTGCACGTGCAGTGAGAGTTGTTAGCAAGTATACGAGTCATCTAGGGATTGAGCATTGGAATTTAGTTAAATGGATTCTTAGATATTTAAGAGGAACATCTAGTAAGTGTTTATATTTTGGGGGCTCTACTACTAATTTATAGGGCTATGTTGACTCAGATTTGACAAGGGATATTGATACCAAGCAGAGTACTACAAGTTATGTATTTACTATTGATGGGGTAGCAATGAGTTGGGTTTCTCAATTGCAGAAGGTTAATGCTTTATCCACTATAGAGGCAAAGTATGTTGCTACTATAGAGGCAACTAAGGAGATAATATGGCTTTAGTTCTTCATAGAAGAATTGGGACACCCAAAGAGGAATAATTATTTTTTTATAGATAACCAAAATGCCATTCATCTTGCAAAGAATTCTACTCTACATTCAAAGAAAAAACACATACAATTGTAGTACCATTTTATTTGGTCAATTTTGGATGATGGATAATTAAAATTAGAGAAGATACATACATATGATAATCCAGTAGATATGTTTACCAAGGCAGTAACAAGGGAGAAGTTGAACTCCTCTTCAACTTTGGTTAGTCTTCTAGATTGAACCAAATAAAAGAACAATAGAGTCTAGAGTGGTTTGATATTCTAGTGGGAGATATAGGTTTATCAATGCTATGATTAGTCTCTAAGTGGAAGGTTATTATTGTGGAGTCTGATTAGTCTCCAAGTGGGAGATTGTTGTGATGTGGAGACTAATCAGACTCAGAGGTTTATTGAATGTAGTTCCCCTTAGATTATTTCTATAGGGGTTTGGGGGAAGCACCCCTGCAGGGTCTTGGGTCAATGCCCTAGGTGCACTCCCTATCATAGTACAAGGTGGGGTTGAGGGGCAATGCCCCCATGGGGGTTTTGTGGGGTAGCATCCCTAAAGCTTAAAATGACCTTATATTGTAAAAGGCATCGGTTACTATTTTTTTATTGGACAACTTATTCTAGCCCTAATTTTGTAAGTAGAAAAGCCTTATATAAAATTGCTGAGGTTTAGGGATTTCATTATGTATGGTGATATTGTAGCTTCTTGTGATGGTATTAAGTTGTAAGGGATTGCAAATTGTAATCACTAGATAATAATAATATTGGACTTGACATTGGTGGACATAGACCAAGGATTGGGTAAACCATGTTAAATCTTTGTGTCTTGTGTTCTCTTCTTTGCAATTTATTATTTTCTAATATTGGTTATATTTGCATGTAACTATTATTTTTGTTTGTAGTTAATCATAACAAGTGTCAGTCTTGGTTTTCCCACAATCTTGCAATAAAGATCTATATTGTTTGAACTTCATCAAGAATTCCTCAATGAATGGAAAGAATCTAGTACAAGAGAGGCAAGCTCTATCTCAATCTAAAGTGCCCTAAACTCATTCATTGTACCAAACAAGCCATTAATCTTGGTCCACATAGATAGAGGGGTATTGCACCCATCAAGATGAAACTTTAGACTATTAGATACCTATATATAAAGCAATCAACCCCATTTCCTCATCCATCTTGTTCATGTGTTGCACGACCTCAAAAGGCCTTTGTAAAATTGATTACACTACATCTAAAAAAGACCACAACCCTTTTGACTAGAGAAGTCGAGTCATCGGGGGCTTTCATGTATAATAGTTATGAGGGGTCAGAAGTTCTAGACAAGAAGAGGTCTCAGCAATTTTTTTAGGTGTGGAATTATGTTTTGAAAAGGTCCTAGCTTAATGATGTAAATAACATAAACATTAATATTAAACACCCCCCCAACCTCCCCACAATACAAAAAACTAAACTCCAACTAATAGAAGGAATGCATAAACAAGAATAGAGGAAAAATGATTCAGTTTGAAAATCACATGTACCTTTGAGAAATAATGATGAAAATAATAGAGAATCTAGATAGGGATCAAAAAGATCTTTCTAACGCTTCTTTCGGATCCAAAAATGGAGCAATAACAAGTAAGGTATGCCACTGGAAAATAGAAGGCATCATCTAACTTCACTAGAAAAAAACTTATAAGCAAACAACACCAAAAACCCAAATATCCTCCATTAATGCATGTGTCTCAGAATCAGCTTTCCAATGATATTTCATTTTCTAAAAAATGACACCGTATGCTCAAGATACAACCAAAAAACCAACCACTTCTATTTTAACCAAAGAAGAAATTTGTTGATGGGTGCATGGATGTCAAATTAAAAATCGTGTGAATGATGTCACCCTTTGTATGTGTAGGTACCTACCTGCACCATTAGTACTTTGCCAAGTGCGTATGCTCGAGTTTGTCTTCAAAATAATCTTTATAATGTTTTTAAAACTTTATTAAAGTTTATTATAAATAACTTTTTTTCTTTTTCAAAAAAAACCCAAGGATTTTATTTATTTTTATTTATTCTCTAAAAGTATCACCTCGAGAAGCATGCATAGGGTCGTACAACCCTATTGGGAAAATATTTTTTCCCACAGAATGGTTCACATTGTTCAAATGGGACATGCTTTATATGAAAATGGGAATTTTGACATCCTTTGAATCCAACTATAATGTCCATTTGGGCTCAATGTGCCCTCAATATCAATGACCCCCTATTTTCATAGAAAACAACAAAAAAACACAAAATTTTTCTGAAAAATCCATGTATCTTGTGTACTCCAAACAAGAATGGGCAGTTGCAAGCAAAGCTCTTATACCATGTAGGATTTGATAATGAACAAATCCACAGATCCTTAGATATCCTGCATGCAGATAACCTATTACAAGGAAGTAAGAAAGGGAGAGAGAGAGAGAGAGAGAGAGAGAGAGAGAGAGAGAGAGAGAGAGGTTTTCTCAATAAACAAGAAGATTTTATTTACTTGTGCAAAATGGAATGAATAAATTTACAACCAATCAATCCTTATGAAGGAGATCAAAAACCAAAAAGGGAAACCCTAAGAGGTAAAATACATTTAATAATTAAATAGAGATGCATAAGCATGAAAGAGAATCTTGAGAAGGTAGTAAAGATTAATTTAATCAATGTAATTAAATTTATTCTTTATTCTAACAGTGATATATTCATGCAACATACAATGATCATAATAAATTGAAGGAATGAAGACCTAAATGTAACACAAATGGAGTAACTAATGGTTGATAGAATATAATATAAAATGGAGAAGACAATGGGAACTATGAATAATGGACATTTTATGATATTTATATTTATCATGATATTCTAGTTTATATTTATTATATTTTGTGCCAAAAACCTCAAACCCATTTTTGTGTGTAGGTGATCCACAAATTGAACCCCCAAATCTAAACCAGAAAAAGAAGTGACAACTAATTTTAATCTAATCCGTGCAAATTTGTAGACTGAAAATAGAACAAAAATAAGAACATATTATAATTTTAGTAATAGTTCAAAGTTCAAAACTCTATGAGAATGACAATCAATTAATATGGATATATGATTTTATTTATTAGTATGGATATATGGTTTATAAGTCATTTCAAACCATGGTTGCAACTTATAAAAATGAAAGTTGGTTTGAACATTCAGTTATAACCCAAGATAATTATCAGTTAATGTATGTATTTGTACCATTTTTAAAAATTATTAATGAAGGATTGAGGATACATGACAATACTTTCATGGATTTTCATACCTTGTTACAAAGTTCTTGGTTCAATATAGACATAGAGAATGTTGGTAAATTTTATGGATATAAAAAAAATATGAACCCCTATACCTACATTCACTTGCACAAAAGAGATTTTATATGGATAATATTAGATTAGTGAATTTAGGGCCTTGCACAAACACAAACCCATGTTGCAAAAAAAAAAAAACTCACAATACATGTACTTTGTGTTGCATCATTGATTTCTCATCACAAATCATGATCTATAAAATATTGTGAATGATAATTTTTTAAGTAATGCACACATTCATTAGAATTATGATGAACAAGTATCGACATAACTTTGACGAATGCAGGCACTAATTTTAATTTTTTTTTAAAAAATCACAAAATGGACATTCATCAAAATTTGAGGTCAAATGCAATAGTGACAAGGAGATCAAGTTAATTAAGACAATACAATAATGATCACCCTCTTTTATAGTCAAATAACATAATGATCGAGACTCGATAAAAATATGGTATAATTTACAATTGTACCCAAAACAACACATGAACCAATTGTGACCTAAAAAATGGTTATGAGTTTCTCAAAATATAAACTTCAAAGACAAAAAGTATAAGACCATAAAATAACTTTAAGTTTTAAAGACAAGCTTCCCATCTAGGACATTACTCTACCTATAGTGACAATTAATGAAAATTTAAAGAATGCAAGAAATAATTGAATCATACTATCAACCAAATAAATCAACAATATACTACATAATCCTTTTGATTAATTAATTATATTTACAAACCAAATTAAATTAAATTATAAACAAAATTGATTAAAATGTAAAATAACTTACATTATAAATTAATAAACATATTCTTAAAGGTAAGAGCCTACAACACAATGGTAAATTGTGAGCCTTCTATGTGTGAGGTCTTGGGTTTGAATCTACTCAAGATTAATACATGATAATAATAATTAATCACAACACATAATAATAACAATGAATCTTGGCTTTGGCCTCTTACCAATCAAAAATATATATATTCTTAAATAAATCTAACTATAAATTTATTATATTAAAATAATTTAATTTGGAGATTAATTAATTTTGAAACAATTCTTTTTTACTTATTGAAATAATCAATCAAATAATAATAAAAATTTATTAAAAAAACCTATCTAAAATGCAACCTACAAGCTCAAAATAGAATATAAATTAACACCTTCTAAAAGTAAGAATGTTGCTAATTTAGAAAAGACTCCATTGTGGGGTGTGGTACCTCCACATCCTGATGTGGAAAAAAATTCTATGGTACCTTATTCAAGGGATTCTTCAACTCAAGGAATTTCAATACAAGATCATTTTGCATGTGAATACCATTTCAACACTCAATTACTAAATAGTGGCAAAGAAAAAAATTCTTCAATTGAGAACAACTCTAGATCTACATTATCACATATCAAATTCTTTGTTATCAAATCACCAATTAGAAGCAATTTCACATCTCTACATATTCCTCAAATTTTAAACTTCCCACTCAGAGTTCATTTAATGACAACTCCAAACTGTAAATCCCAATCTCATTCCAAATTAACGTGTAACTGAATTTGAACAAGAATTCAACTAAACCCAACATATTGATTTGAATCAATATTTTTGGCAAACCAATTAAATATAAACATAATGAATTTGATTAAAAAAAAATTGATTCTAGTATCTCCAAATGGACACCCAAAAAAATTTGGTCATGAAGAAAATTTGAAATTTGTTCAAAACAACTGATATTGGGATCGATTCATATTCCCTCCAAGCCAATACTTATATGTTCAAATAAAAACATTATTAAAACTAGTTCAATATGACCAATTAGGATTTGGTTTTATAAATGCAAACCATACATGTAGATTCAATGCCATAATTTAAGAATTAGGTAGGATCGATTCTTTGAATCGATATAATTCCAATCTAATGAAACCCAATGTAGAATGAGACTAGCTTAATAAGCACACATGAAGCTTTTGTGAGGCCTCACTCGGTCTGTCATAGTATAGATGACATATTTGCATTATAATACTTCTAATTTGATGTTTTGATATACTTCGAGATTATAGGGTTATGTTATTTTAATATCTACATTTTGATGATCCACACATTAGGACCTAATTGATATAATTAATGATTCCATTTCATGTTCTAAATTATTTCAATTGCTTTAATAGAAACTAAATTTGTAGAAATCCTTGAAATGTCAAATTATAATGTTAAATGTTAAAGGATAGATTTTGGTATGCAATAGAACCTAATATTGTGAATGGGATGATCAAATACATATGGATGCAACTTTATGACATGATATAATTAGATTATGATGTGATGTGAAATATTAATTTGATTATGATAATTTATGATATGCAGATAAATGTTAATTGGATTATGATGATTTGTGATATGCAGATTTGATTATGATGATTTATGATATGCAGATTTTGATATTCTAACAATTGGAATGATTAGGAAAGGAAACTTAATTGAATTATGTTAATACAAGTTTTGCAACATTTGAAATTATATGCATATGTTTTATATGACCTTCTTGGACTATTGATGCTCAAGTTCAATGTGCAAGAAGTGGAACAATGGAAATTCTTGGGGGAAACAAGTTCCAAACCTATGTGAACACAATTTAACCAAGGCAAATCTTTGGAAGATTCAAAAGCCTCATTGTGATGTATTTTATTTTGTAAATTTAAGTTTTCTTGTATGTTGAAATGTTTAATCATAAAGGTACATTAGGGACATGTCATGATGATGTGGAATGTTCTTTTATGTGTCAATTGACACTTGTGGATTTTGTGTGAATTGACATGTCATTTAGGGTGTTGATCATGGTGGCAATTTACCCTAAAATTAAGTACCTTGTTAATAAGTGAGTAAACCCACTTGACAAAGGGTGGGATGGGTCATAATCAAAGGAAATTCCAAATTGGACTTGGCTAGAGTTTTGAGGGGTCATTAGGTGGTCCCAAAGTATCTTTTGGGTAAAAATAAGTTACCTAGACCATGTTAGGGACCTAATTTTGACCATGTGAGTACCTAGACAGCCTGGGGGGGGGGGGGGGGGCCTTTACCTATGCATTCTTCCGACAATTTAAAATTTGAGTTATCACATGTGTTTCTCCCATGTTCCACTAATCCAAATATAGCAAACTTAGAGTGAGACAATTTTGTAAGAGGAAGTGGCTTGATGTCCTTGCTAAAAATAGTTAGTGGGAAGTCCTTATTAGAGAGGCTTGATCAAATTAGTGGTTGTTCACCCACTCTCTAAGTTTAGAGATAGTTAGGTTTTGGACGGAGATTGAGGGAGTTCTACTACAACCATCATTGCCTTAGCTTGGACCAAGGTTGGTGTCTCAAAACATGTTTCTTTCCTTTCTTTCTTTTAACATGGCAAAGTAAATCTACAAGTGTGAAGGATTTGTCAATGGAGTATGCATTGTGGACTTTGGCAATGTGTTGTGGAAATGTGAATGTGTTATATGTTCTTGAGGATTTTCTTTGAGGTTTTATTTTCTTCTTGATTTTATTGTTTGAATGTGAATGTTGAATGTGTTTCATGGGTGTGAAGGCTTCACTCATCCTTGGGAGGAAGAGAAGCCTTGGGTGAAGGGCTTAGTTGGGCTCAACAATGTGGTAGAGAGCCACTTCTTTTGGAGAGAAGGGGGAATTTTTCATGGAGTATGGGCTTTATTGAAGCCATTGTCCTAATATTATGATTTGGGGGTGATAAGTTTAGATATGAATTTGGGGGTGATAAATAGAAATTGTGAGAGAAGCATCTATGATGCAAGCCTTGTTGAGGCATGGTGAAATTCAATGTGTGTGTGTGTGTTGTATTGACATGGCATATCTGCTCTTGAAGAACCCACCTCCACCCAATGTTCTTAAGATTCTAACAGTGAATCAATGTGCAAGCCATGGGAGGGATTGTTTAGTGTTATGTGGTGTTTTCTCATGCATTTGCAAGTGATGTATGTGTATAACCCATTTGGTTCTTATTTCCCCTACTCGGTGAGTGGATTCATAGAAGCCTAGGATGGGAGATGAGCCTCCATGGTTCCTAGTTTGTGTGTTATGTGTAGGTTGTGTGAAGATGGATTTCTTGGAGACATTAGGGTTTCACCCTTGATAAAGTTGAAATGATTCAAGTGTACAAAGTGAGATTATTATTCATGTCATCTTAAATGTGTTGTGATTTCAAGTCTCCATTGTTATTTCAATGTGATGTAACATAAAAATTTCAAATTATTGCACTTTGTTAAAAAATGTAAGGATTGATTTAGAAGTTGTATTGTAAGAAAGATCCATTGTAATTCTTTATGTTGAGTGATTGTGAAATTGTAAATAGTTAATTGTAGGAGACATTCAATTAAAACTTTTATGTTTTGTAATTTGATGTAGTAGTAAGCATCATGAAAATGGGACATTTTTCCTTATAATTCATTCGTTGGAATAAATTTCATAGTTGTTAGATCCCTTTGATATAGTTGATTTTATTCAATGATTAAATGGTTGTATTGTAAAAATATATGTTATGAAATGAAAGAAAGTTAGCAGGTTGATAGTTCATTTTATATGCATGAAGATTAGTTCATTTGGGTGTCAAGCACTAATAGATCCCATTATGAAAGTAGAAGAAAACAAAATCCATATATGGCATGGCTTAAAACAAACCCACAAAAAAAAAAAGAGTTGTTGTAGGTGCATCATCTCCTCTCTGGAAAATGTTTGGGAATGGAAAATAAATCCATTCCCATTACAGACTAATATAATAATGTAGGAATATGCCTTGGTATCCCTAGTAGAAGCCTATGAGTTGAGGGGTTATCATGTAGATTAGAAATCATGTGACTCTTAACCCTTACCCCAAGAAAATCCACATCATCCTAAGGGGTTGTACTAAAGCCACTCATAACACCTTTCAAAGGAAAAATAATAAAACAATTAAATAATCATAAAACATAGAACCCAAACAAAGTAAAATAAAGTAAATAGAAAAATAAAAAAATCAATAAGATGATATACTTTACCAACTTCCTTATTGGTAACCAAATCCTACTTAGGCATCACCTTAGTATTATGGTCAAGTAAGACCAAGGGAACTTGCAAGGAAAGTGGCCATGGGACCCACTAGATGGTCTTATCCCTTGGGTTACGTGAGCACATGTTATAGACATGACAAGACTTTTGTTGATCTGACACTAGTCAAACCTTGCCTTTAAGTACCCATTGGAGAGGATGAAAGAAAGTGTGTGCATGGGATTGTCCCCACCTTCCACTCCTAGGGAGGAGCAAGTATGAATTTGGGGAAGTGGTCCAAGTATAAAATGAAGCCTAAGTCAAATTACCTTGAGTTATAAGCTGCCTTAACATGACATTCCACCTGGTGCCATAGAAGGATGAGCCTCTTTCTCTTTTACCTTGGGAAGAGAAAATGGGTGCGTGAGTCTAGGATTGAGGATCTTAGAAATTCACTTGGGA
Source organism: Cupressus sempervirens (assembly GCA_028749045.1). NCBI lineage: Eukaryota > Viridiplantae > Streptophyta > Pinopsida > Cupressales > Cupressaceae > Cupressus > Cupressus sempervirens. The sequence continues at coordinate 516,001,785 of CM053787.1, forward strand.
GGGATAAATGAAAGATTTAATTAATGATAAAGTATTAGGATGTTGGGTAGAGATTAAAGATTAAGTTAGATAATTAATAAGTATGTTAAGGGAGTTAGTTAGTAGGGTAGTTAGCATGGGTGTTAGTATACAAGTTAGTTAGTAGGTGAAGGGTAAGGGATAGATTAGTGGTTAGAAATAAGGTAGTTAGTAAATAAATATCAATTGATAAGATAAAATAAATAATAATAATAATTTATATTGAAGGAGTTCATAACTATATCATTATGTAGTTATATGTCACATATGTATATGAAATCATATTATGTAATATTTAGTGCATAGAACACACACATCAAATTAGTATAGCTTAAGAAGCTACATTATCAAATACATGTAACTTAAATTTTAAATAGTCATTTTATTACTAATAATGACCAAAGGAAATAAAAATGATAACTTAAATAAACAAATAACTAAAATAAATAAAATAAATTTAAGTCTATATATATATATATATATATATATATATATATATATATATATATATATATATATATATATATATATATATATATATATATATATATATATATATATATATATATATATAAAACTAGTAATTTAGTTAGTGACCCATTTGAGAGGATATAGATGGGAATGATTTGATAGTTAGGAGGATTTTTCTACCGATTAGTTGTCTCTTGAAGGATGGAATTTTAGTAAAGAAATCGATTTTGTTTATCATATTTTTGAATGTCGTAGTAAGCGTAGATAATGTTGATAAGTATAGGATACTTAATAATTTGGTAAAGTTATTTATCTATAAGATGAGATGGAAGCGTGAAGTAAAATACATTATGAAGAGGCAATAGCCATGCAGAAACATAAGATTCTTATTGATATTATCATCATGATTTAACTAAACCATCCACCTATGTCGAGTACTAATATTATATATATAAACCCAGTATTGAAAACACATGTACATACTAGAATGAATAGGACTATCTACCATCAGTACATATCTTTGACTAAGTTGTGATCCTTTATAAGGAATTGATATCCCACAATCTAGAAAGACAATGTTGTTTTCAAAATAGGCTATGAAATTAAAAGTGATACCACTATCGAAACATGCACAACAAGGCCTCGAGAAAACTTATCCCCTGGAAACAAATATAATCTAGACCATGTGCCATCACTTAAACATCAATAAATAATTTGTGGACTCCCATGTAGGCATATGAGTGGTGATAATAAAATATTGAAGGGGAAAATCATCTGGCAATGTCACCTATCAGTTTGATAGCTTAGTTGTGTCATGCTCATGTAAACATGTGATATCTCAAGTTTAGTTTCAGAAAAAAAATTTGAGTTGTGTTTTGCCTCGTAAAATTAGGGCATGATAGCTTTAACTTCCGCATCCTTTCCTAGTGGGTCCCTTTTTTAACCCAACCCACCCTCAATTTTTAACCCATCCTAGTTTATTATTTTCTCCATGTTAACAGAACTTAATGGAACAAACTTTTTGGCTAGTTTAAATTTTTTTAAAGTTAATCTCCCACCCAAAATTTGAAATCAATTTCTCCAGGCCTCTATATAGTTTCAAATCCTTCTAAGATGTCAATTTTGCATTTTGGTAATTTTTATGTTGTTGTAGATCTGAAGTAATTTATTCATGTTCTTTCTTATATTATTTTTTTTATTGGTAGTAGTATGATTTTGTATGATGATTTACAAAGGATTATTTCATAAATATATTATAAGTTTTAAAAATATTTGCAAGAAATCTAGCAATAAAAGAAGCAATCTGATAAGTAGTGAGAGAAATCAATATTTGGTATATTTTTAAGTTTGGTTAAAGTGGAGGATGAAAAACTAAACTTATGCAAGGAAATCACCACATCTTTATATGTGATTCTCATTTATGGACATGATCAATATTTATTTCCCCTTCATTTAGATTTTGAAATATATATATATATATATATTTAGATTTTAATATAGGTAATAGATGTTTAAATGTTAGAAAACAAAAAAAGCCTTTGAATTCTTGTGTTATGAATTTTTGCAGGGCATGGTAGATAACATGAAAATTCAAGAAGAAGGCTTACTAGGCTGATGCAAAGTGTTTATTCATTGGGAGATCTACTGAAGAAACTACGATGGGAAAGAAGTGTAGAGGCAAAGGAAGAAGGAGAAACACACATGTCAAATGGAGATGGGTTTAGGGTTCCTCTTCATTATCCAAGCAAAGGTAGAGTATGAATCAATGGAGGAGTGGAGGATTGATTATCTATTTAATTCATATGCCTTGGATGTCACCAACAATATGGAATACAAGAAAAACTATACAATTGTTTCCTTTCTTTGGCTTGATTAGAACTTCTGAAATACATTGTTAGTATAGTTTTGAAGTCCAGTACTTCTGGTTTATGTTTCAAGGGTATTGAGAGATATAAATTGTAAGGTCTTGTAATCATTGGTTTATTAGTAGAAATAAACTACATCTATTTTTTACATTTGAGTTTCGATATGTCTTTTTTAATGGGAGATTTATATAAGTAACATTTAGATGTGTTTTTGATTAAGCAAAATAGGTTTTACAGGGATCCTAAAACCCAAAAGTTTTTACATAATATCTGAAATAGAAATAATAAGTAAAGTCCAGCTATTATGCATCTACTTATAAAAATCCAAAACCAAAAGATAGGCCTGGGCCAGGAAAGAAAAGCCAGTAACCCTAGATAAGAACAAAACAAAAAATAAAAATTGAAACTATTAGTTCTCCCTATCTAGAACTTGCAAAGTCTTTGTAGCTTCATTGGCCCTTCGGTTGTCAATGCCCACTTGGTCCTGGTTCTGATCATCTGCCGATCCCTTGGTCTCTTTCATTTCTCCCTCAGCTTGTCCATACTGGCCTTATCTTCTTTTTCCCTACCAAATCCAACTTCCTTCAATGATTCACCCAAACTATTGATATTCTCATTCAGTGTGTTCAAAGTTGTGATCACTTGATTAGCTAGGTTTTGATTACCAGTCTCCATCCATAGAACTCTTTTTTCAACCATTGAGATTTGATCCTCCTAGTCAGCATGGTGTCCCTAGTCATTGCTTCTTATATGGCCATCCTTTTGGCTCATTTTCTCCTTGAGCTCTTCTATCTCATGAAATAGCCACTTGATAGAGTGAAAGTTATCTATCATGCTATTTTAACATTGTTGAGTAGATTGAGCCCATAGTCTCTCACATTGTCAAAGATTGTAACAAGAGCCAGGTCAAGAAGTTTATCAAAATGGACTTTTCCATCTTTATCCTCCATCACTTGGGGGTTCATCATCTCCCTGACAATCCCCATCTTCATCATTTTAGAGTTGAAATTTCTCCATGAACCCCTCTTATCTTTCAGAACTATCTTCCCCTAAGGCAAAGAGATAGAAGGGATAGGGGCCAAGATCACAAGAGTTTGGTCTTTTGTTTCTTCCAGCAGTGAAGCCTCATCAACCTTCTTGAAGCCTCATCAACCTCATCTAAAATAGAAATAATAAGTAAAGTCCAGATACTATGCATCTACTTATAAAAAGCCAAAACCAAAAGATAGGCCCGGGCCAGGAAATTAAAGCCAGTAACCCTAGATAAGGACAAAACAAAAAATAAAAACTGAAACTATTAGTTCTCCCTATCTAGAACCTACAAAGTCTTTGTAGCTTCATTGGCCCTTCGGTTGTCAATGCCCACTTGGTCCTGGTTCTGATCATCTACCGATTCCTTGGTCTCTTTCATTTCTCCCTCAGCTTGCCTAAAGTCCATACTAGCCTTATCTTCTTTTCCCCTACCAAATCCAACTTCCTTCAGTGATTCACCCAAACTATTGATATTCTCATTCAGTGTGTTCAAAGTTGTGATCACCTAATTAGCTAGGTTCTGATTAACAGTTTCCATCCTTAGAACTTTTTTTTCAACCATTAAGATTCGATCCTCCTAGTCAACATGGTGTCCCTAGTCATTGCTTCTTATATGGCCATCCTTTTGGCTTGTTTTCTCCTTGAGCTCTTCTATCTCATGAAATAGCCACTTGATAGAGTGAAATTTATCTATTATGCTATTTTAGCATTGTTGAGTAGATTGAGCCCATATTGTCTCACATTGTCAAAGATTGCAACAAGAGCCAGGTCAAGAAGTTCATCAAAATGGACTTTTTCATCTTTATCCTCCATCACTTGGGGGTTCATCATCTCCTTGACAATCCCCATCTTCATCATTTTAGAGTTGAAATTTCTCCATGACCCCCTCTTGTCTTTCAGAACTATCTTCCCCTAAGGCAAAGAAATAGAAGGGATAGGGGCCAAGATCACAAGAGTTTGGTTTTTTGTTTCTTCCAGCAGTGAAGCCTCATCAGCCTCATCTAAAATATAAATAATAAGTAAAGTCTAGCTACTATGCATCTACTTATAAAAAGCCAAAACCAAAAGATAGGCCCAGGCCAGGAAATAAAAGCCAGTAACCCTAGATAAGGACAAAACAAAAAATAAAAATTGAAACTATTAGTTCTCCCTATCTAGAACTTGCAAAGTCTTTGTAGCTTCATTGGCCCTTCGGTTGTCAATGCCCACTTGGTCCTGGTTCTGATCATCTGCCGATCCCTTGGTCTCTTTCATTTCTCCCTCAGCTTGCCTAAAGTCCATACTGGCCTTATCTTCTTTTTCCCTACCAAATCCAACTTCCTTCAGTGATTCACCCAAACTATTAATATTCTCATTCAATGTGTTCAAAGTTGTGATACTGATTAGCTAGGTTATGATTAGCAGTCTCCATCCTTAGAATTCTTTTTTCAACCATTGAGATTCGATCCTCCTAGTCAGCATGGTGTCCCTAATAGTTGCTTCTTAAATGGCCATCCTTTTGGCTTGTTTTCTCCTTGAGCTCTTCTATCTCATGAAATAGCCACTTGATAGAGTGAAAGTTATCTATCATGCTATTTTAACATTGTTGAGTAGATTGAGCCCATATTCTCTCACATTGTCAAAGATTGCAACAAGAGCTAGGTGAAGCAGTTCATCAAAATGGACTTTTCCATCTTTATCCTCCATCACTTGGGGGTTCATCGTCTCCCTGACAATCCCCATCTTCATCATTTTAGAGTTGAAATTTCTCCATGAACCCCTCCTATCTTTCAGAACTATCTTCCCTTGAAGCAAAGAAATAGAAGGGATAGGGGCCAAGAACACAAGAGTTTGGTCTTTTGTTTCTTCCAGTAGTGAAGCCTCATCAGCCTTCCTTTTCTTGGAGTTCCTCGGCATAATTGTCATATCCTCCTCAACCTTCTCACTATCCTCCCCTTCACCTCTTCCTCCAACTCTATTTCCTCTTCTTCAACACTATGTTCTTCCTCCTTCTATTCCTCAGTCTTCGGGGGATTGGGGGTTAAGCCTCAAGGGCTCTTTTTTCTAGGAGCAATGTTAGCAGAGGGAGAACCTTTCTCCCCTTCCTTTGACTTCTTTCCTTTGGAGGGGGAAGTATCCTCATCTTTCGAATTTATACTTTGAGCTTCCTTTGAATCTGAGCTCTCATTTTCCTCATAAGCATCCCCAACTTCACCAAGGGATTTGCCCCTGGTCTGAGTCTTTAGATACTCATATACTAGAAGGAGCAAACCCTCATGGAAGGCTGGGGTTGCAGTGGGTTTCTTTTTAAAACCCTCAATGCCCTTTCTCATTGAGGTGAAAAGATAAAAAGGAAAGGAAATCTTTATTTCATAGCTAAAGTGATCTAATAGAATGAAGTGATGTGTTTTGACCCTATTGAATCTAGTATCCAGAGATGTATATTCGATAATAACCTTTAAGACATACCTCCAAAGCTTTTTAATCGACTCTGTTTCGTAGTATGTCTCAGTCTTTACGAGTTTCTTCCTTTCATCCTCATCCTTCACAAAGTCCTTGACTATGTTAGCTGACATTTTCTTGTCTTTGAAAAAAAATCCCCTCTAAGGAGATCTTTGTGACTTGGTCAATCAGTTCTACATTAACCTGATGTGTAACCCCATCGATTTAACATACTCTTCCTTCCAATATTTTACCATAATCTTAGTGATCTCATTATTGAATCCATGGAGTTTTTCTATGAATCTTGTAATACCACCCTTCTCCAGCTTATGCCAAACCTTTGAGTTATTCCTCTAATTTTTTGCGTCCCCCATCGGCTCCTTCCTACTTCTTTCCCCAACCATGATGTCCTCTGGTTGAAAAAACTTGCACCTACTCCTTGTTCTCTCACAAACTTCAGCTTCCTTCAAATTTTGAACCACAATTTTTTTTTTTACATTTGGAAAATATAATGGTAGAAGGAAAATAGATCCATAAAGCATTCCACATGTACTGGCTATGATGGAAAGTTAATACCTTTGCATGATTCTGATTTATGCCTCGTCTGATGTGCAATCTTACAAATCTTTCCATAATTAATATTGGATTAACTTCGCACTTCCTTAGATATGATCCAGTAATATTAAATCTTTCACATCCCCTAAAAAGTTGTCACCATTATGCCACATCATCACTATGTTTTTGACTACCGCTTCATTTGCAAACCAATCCATTGTTGAGTTGGCCTCCCTATACACATGGCTTATGTGGACCTTTTTAAATTTTCCCAAGTTAGATTTGATCTCCTCCACCACATTCACAATAGTTGAAGAGGGCAAAGATTGACCATTTAAACAATTAATAATATTTAAAGAATCCCCCTCCATCCAAAGGTTCTTGATCCCAGAACCCAGGGCCAATTTAACAATGTGACAAGCTGCATTGGCCTCAGTAAAATGGTTTGGTTGAGTCCTGAGAGGATAAGAAAAAGTCACAACACTACCTCCATGATTATTTTTGATAATTCTTCCACAGCTAGTAGGACTTGGATTCCCTTTGGCTGCCTTGTCAAAGTTGGCTTTATGCCAATCTTCAAGGGGAAAAAGCCACATGGCCTCCTATCTTTTTCTATCCCTATCCTTTTTCTTTTCTATGTTGTTTCCTCCTTCTTCTATGTCTCCTCCCTTTCTGATGGCAAAATTCTCCTTCATTGATCCTTCAATTTTTTCTACAATAAAAAAATTAGGGGATTCCCTATCTCTAAAGATATGATTATTTTTCTCTTTCCATATTCTCCAATAGAAATGTAGAAGAGACCAAGAGCATAACAACTAATTCTTCACTCTGATGTGCACACTATTGCATTGTCTAAAGAACTCTTGGATGTTTGCCAGGATACATCAACTGACCCCATAGTCCCTGGTCAAAAGATTCCAAACCTCGAAAGAGTAGGGACAATGAATAAAAAGGTGGTTAACCATCTCCAAATATTTCTTACAAAGGCTACACCTGTTAGGGATAATCTGACCTCTCATTTCCAAGTTATCCAAGGTAAGAACTTTTTCTTGGAGAAGAAGTCAAAAGAATATATTAATTTTTTGGGTAAGACCAAGAATCCAGGCCTTAGCCCAGATGGGTTTCTCCATTTTTTCCCACATTGAGAAGAAACTTGAAGCAACAAAGTATTTCCCATTTGAGTTGTCTCCCCAAATGACTTCATCCCTCTTTTTATTAAGGATCATAGCATTCAGAGTAATCATCAAAGATTTGAGGTCCTGGGAAACTAGGGACAGGTCTTGCCATCCTTGACCAGCTTTGTAGTCACTAACTTTCAAACCAAATATTCTTATACATAATTATTCCCATCTCCCATAGTTAGGGTGGTCAATAAGAGGTCCCTGGCATAGCCAATTATCCTGCTAGAAAAACATATTTTCACCATTACCTACTTTTCATTTTGCCTTAGACTTAGCCAAAAAAATTTCCTTTAGAAGTCCATTCCATCTGTAAGATCCTTGAGGTATCTCAGCCTCACTAAGTAAAAAACTAAGGGACTACCTTCTCAGATATTTCTCCACCTTATGTCCCTCCATTCTCATGAGCTTTGAAAAATGCATCATATCTACTTGGCTAACAGGGTATTGTTGATATGTCTGAATTTTCTAATGCCAAGACCACCATAGGATTTAGGGAAACAAACATGGTCCCAAGCAACAAGATGATATCTCTTATTATCTTCAACACCTATCCATAAGAAGTCTCTTTGAATCTTCTCCATTCTATTAGTGTGCTTAACTGGGATCCCGAAGAGGCTAAGGGCATAAGTAGGGAGATTTTGAAGGGTAGATTTCACCAAAGTACATTTACCTTCTTGACTGAGGGTGGCTCCTTTCCAACCAGCCAACTTCTTGTTGAATCTATCAAAGATAGCATTCCAAAAGGATTCCAGAGGTTTGGACCCCAGTGGCATTCCAGAATAGCTTGATGGAAGAGACCCAACACCACATCCTAGGATATGAGCAATTTTCCTATGTCTCTCCAAAGGTGTGTTGATAAAGAAGACCAAGTTTTTATCTCAATTTATAGCCTGGCCTGAACCACTCATGTAGGAATTCAACAAACCTTTAAACACTTTGGCCTCCTGGACCAAGGCATCTCCGCCCAGGATAGTATCATCTACAAATTGTTGATGGGTGAAAGAAGTTTTCCTAGATGAAAGCTTAAGACCGTGCAGGCTCCTATCATGTCTTTTCCTTAGAATTAACCTCTCCAAGCACTCAACCATAATAATGAAAAGAACAGGGGATAAAGGGTTTCCCTGTCTCAACCCTCTCGAGGGAAAGAAGAGATTTAAGGGAGAACCATTGACCAATATGGACAAAGAGGGGGTTGAGACAAGCTGAAGGATGAGTCTACAAACCTGGGCATCAAAACCAAAAGCCTAAAGGATAGCCATCAAGAAATTCCAATCCACCCTGTCATAAGCTTTAGATAGATCCAACTTAAGAAAAAATTCTTCCCTCTTCTCAACTTCCAAGGAATGACTCACCTCATGGACCGTGCTAATAGAGTCAAGCATCTATCTCCTTGGGGCAAAGCCAGTTTGCTGCGAGGAGATGATCAGACGAAGGACACTAAGAAGCCCAGTAGTTAAAAATTTCAAGATTATTTTATAGAATGAGTTGCATAGACTAATGAGTCTGAACTTATCCATTGAGTTAGCCCTCAAGATTTTTAGAATAAGCACCAAAAAGGTAGCATTGAGTTCTTTCAAAAGGTTTATGGCCCCAAAAAAATTCTTGCACAACCTTTACAACATCCCTTTTGAACAACTCCCAATATATCTAGAAAAATAAAGTCAAAAAACCATCCAGACCAGGAGCTTTATCACCAGGAAGAGAAGTAAGGGCTTGATAAATTTCTTGCAGAGATGGAATAGCCTTTAGCATAGAATTATGGTGATCCTACAATAGAGAAGGAATAGTGTTTAAAATTTCCTCTTGATTTGTCAAGGAGAGAGAAGGATCCTTAGAAAGAAGTGAAGAGAAGAACTTTACAGCTTCATCCGCAATCTCATTGTTCTTAGAAAACAAGGTCTGCCCCCTTTTGATGCTTGAAATCCTATTATGAGCTCGATGTTTTAAGGTGGATAAATGGAAAAACTTGGGATTATGGTCCCCCTCTTTGAGCTAATTAACTCTTGATCTTTGCTTCCAGAAGTGTTCTTCCCTACTTATGATATTATGGAGAACAGATAGAATTGACCTTTCTTCAATCCTATTCAAGTCGTTATATCCCTCCAGCTAAATCTCTTCCTAAATAGTATGAACCTGGTCTAACTTCTCATCCTTCTCCTAGAATATGTGCCCAAAGTTTGACTTATTCCAAACTTTAATGTTTCTTTTCACATTCTTCAATTTTTGGGCTATCCTTAACATTGTAGTACCTTCCACCTCAATGTTCCACCAAGAAGAAATCTTGGCTTTTAGATCTGGATGGGAAGTCCACATCTTCTCAAAATGAAAAGGAAAATTTCATTTGACCATCAGAGGACTAAAAGAGAGTGAGATGGGAGAGTGGTCTGATCCAACTCTGGGAGAAGGGAAAGTCTGCAAGAGTGTGTTTGCATCCAAGCAAGGGAAATTAGGGCTCTGTCAAGACAGACCTAGATGTAGTCTCCACCAACTCTCCTATTAGACCATGTGAAACTACCCCCGAGAGATCAACATCCATGAAAGCCAAATTTTTAATTCAATTTGAGAGGTCTAATTTACTTTCTTGATCCAAGGCCAGCCCTCCAACTTTTTCATCATCAATAAGGGGGGAATTGAGATCCCCCATAATAACCCCTTTATTTATCTTACAATTATGTATAACATCAAGGATCTTAGCCCAAAAGACCCTTCTCTCCCTTTTAGTATTGGGAGCATACATATTTAAAATAAACCAAGAGTCACCACTATGAACATGGGAAACCTTACAGAGGAGAGCATTACCTTCATTAGAATAGAAGAAATCTAAAAAGCCTTGTTGTTGTAGATCATCAACACCCCCCTGCAGCTCCCTCTGAATCTATAGCCTCACTACTCATGTTTCTACTAAAAGAAAGCTTGCCAACCACATCTTTTCTCATTTTAGTTTCTTGAATCAGTAAAAAAATTAGGTCTTTGGTCTCTGATCATATTCCTAACTATCTCTTGCTTGTGGGCACCATTTAGGCCCCTAATGTTCCAAGATATGATCTTCATCTCTTTTTTCTAGAGTATTCCTTGATGGTTCTCTGGGTCCCATTTGGCAAGTTCTTTCTGGTCTCATCCTACAATGTTTGATTTAGGCTTCTCCTACCTGAAGACTTGAAATTTACCCCAACATTAGCCTTGACTCTGCTTTTGATCGTCGCTAGAGATAGTGGAGGATGGTCACAATTTTGATTCTTCTTCTTTTTAACTATACTCTAGTTACCTTTACTGTCTTAAGAGCAATTGTTAATCCATTCCTCCCATTTTGAAATCTATTTTGGGGAAAAATTGTTGATAAGTTCTAAAATCTTAATCCCCAGACCTTTGGAGATAGATGGATTTTCCAGGGGAACATTAGGTAGAACCTGTTCATTTCCAACCCAACTAGTCCCATAATCAATGATTTCATCTCTTAGGTTGAGTGCATCCTACCTTGGGAGACCACCAACTCTGCTATTTGGGGTTCCCAAAGCTATTTTCAGCAAAATATCCATCCGAGGGGTTTTCGGCCTACCAACATCTTGCTCTTTCTCAATCTACAAGGAATTTCTTTCCACAACTAGAGCTTCAATGGCTTGGCCCTCAATATCAGACACTTTTGGTCCTACATCACTTTCCTTTCTCTAGTCTCCTTGCTAGACAACTATAGATTCAATGGCTTGGCCCTCAATATTAGACACTTTTAATCCTACATTACTTTCCTTTCTCTGGTCTCCTTCCTAGCCGGGGTCATTCTTCTTTTCCTTTTCTGATACATTTAGTCCTTTACTACCTTCAATACCTTGCTCTCCTTCTTGTCAAAAGGCATTTTTCTTTTCCATGGTGCCATCCTAGTTCTCAGAAAGCTTTGAAGTTTTCTATTTCCAAATCATTTTCTTCCCCTTAATAGTATTACTAGTTGACTCCTAGGACATTGATTTTCCTTATGCCCTAATTTGAAACAAAGGAAACATGCAAATGGCACGGTCTCATAAATTAGTTTTTGAACATGCACTCCCAGTTTGGAATGAAAAGCCACAATTCTTGGCATGTCAATGCCTTCCCTTACCCCTATGCAAATATGAGCATAAGTGAGGCATCTTTTAGAGGTAGTAATCAGATCTATGGAGAGAAGCTCCCCAAAGGAGTTGGCTAGCCCCACAAAGACATCTTCATTCTAGAACTCTAGGGGAAGCTCGAGTAGCCTTACCTAGATAGGGGCTTGCACAAAGAATGAGTCATTCAAATTCAACTTTGATGACCCCTTCTGGAGAACTAAAGTGGAACGACCAATAGCCCATGGCCCCTCACACAAAATTTTGGAGAGATCTTCCAAACATGACAAATCAAAAGGATAGAAAGCCCTTAGCCATGGCTATGACTGAAACTTGACCTTTAAGGGCCCATTTTTTCTTTATAAATGATCTCACAACATTGATATTTGGCCTTGGCCCTAAGAATTTTCCAACTAGGGTGGAAGCCATGGATTTAATACTATGATCCACAAGCTCGTATGGAATGGAAATGGAGAAAGATCCTTTCTCTGCTTTGAGAAGAATCTTAACAGGTAGGAAAGAGGAATAACCTGTGGGCTTGACCCCAAAAAGAGATGACCATTTACCAAGGTTGGGTAGACCCACTTTGGGAACTGAAGGAATCTTGATCGCCACCTTGGGGGAGCATCTATGTCCCTGTCATCTTTCTCTGATTGATCACCTGTACCGAAAGATCCCTGACCAACCTCCTTCTACAACCTGTGCTCCAAGCTAGGGATTTGATTCTAACAGTCTAGAGGAATCCTACCCTTCTCAGAATTTTAATTTTGAAAATCACTCTTCCCTCCCTTTCCAGCGCTTGCCATCTCCAAAAATTGTAACATTTAGATGTGTTGTATATGAAGAGATCTTTGTTTAAATTGTGAAGAGATCTTTGTTTAAATTTAGATGTGTTGTATATGAAGAGATCTTTGTTTAAATTGTGAAGAATATTTTTATAATTTTTTTAAGTAAAAATGTTTCTATATTTTTAGTTTAGTTTTATTATGTTTTTAAAAGTTAATGTAGGCACAAAAAATACACAATAGTTTTAGCCTACATATCGCACCAAGAAATCTCGTCCTTCTCATAGACCTTGCAGTGTTACGAAAAGCACAAAAATACAATGCAGTGTCAGCCTGCGTACCATTAGAACATGATTTCCCTTCTTGCACAAAAGACATGAGATGTCGTGCAAGCATGAAAATATATTGGCATAACATAGCAACATGATTTTAGATTTTTACAATTTGACTTGAGATGCTACATGGGCACAAAAATACACTAGCATAACATCACGATAAGAAACCTCTTCCCTCTTAAAAACCTTCAACCATATGCAGACACAAAAATACATTGGCATAACATCGCAAAATGATTTTACTTTGTTTTAAAATGACTTATGATGTTATGAAAAACATGAAAATACATTGTTGTAACATTGCAACACAATTTTCCTTTCCTCACAAAGACTCGTGATGTCACACAAACACAAAAATTCATTGCAGTTCCAATCCATGTGCATGTTGAATGAGAAAAACATGTTGAATGAGCAAAAAAGACTTCCTACGATGCCTGAACTCATTGATGCCAACTACTTTGACATTCACAAGTTCAAAATTGTAGTGCATTTTCAACATTTTTGTATGATTTAAAATCTTGGTAAGAGCTTGTTGAATCAGTTTAGCTTATTAAAGGAAGCCTTTTTTGTTCATTTGACATTGAGATGCTATGCAATTTGAAGCTCTAGTGTATTTTTATGCTTGAGTGAGAACGCAGGTCATTTATGTAGAAAGGGATTTCATGTTGTGATGTTAGGCAAGTTGAAACTGTAGTATACTTTCGTGCTTGCACAACATCGCAGGTCATTTGTGCCGAAAGGGATTTCATGTTGTGATATTATGCAGGTTGAAACTATAGTGTATTTTCATACTTGCACAACATCGCAAGTCATTTATGCAAGAAAGGATTCCATGTCGCAAAGTTATGTAGGCTGAAACTATAGTATATCTTTGTGTTTGCGTGACATCAAAGGTATTTGTGTAGGAAGGGATTTCATGTTGCAATGTCACATAGGCCAAAACTACATTGTGTTTTCATGCTTGCATGACATTGCAGGTCATTTGTGTAGGAAGGGATTTTGCAAGATCGCACCAAGATTTGTCTCTCTATAAAACCACTTGTGATCATGCAAAAAGTTGAAAATATACAATAGATTCATGTTTCGCAAGATCGCACTAGAGTTTTTATCTCTTCAGATTAATTGGCAATCATATGAAAAGTTGAAGCATAGAAAAATTTTGGTCTGTGATCATGTCAAATGAGCAATGAAATCTTCCTATGATAAGCCAAACTTCTTTGATGCTTAAAATATACACAATGTTTTCGAGTGCCTGAGAATAATTTTGGCCAGCAATCATGTCAAATGAGTGATAAAATATTCTCATAATAAGCCAAACTTCTTCGATGTTGAAAAAACATGATATTTTCAAGCATCTCAAAACAATTTTAGCCTACAATCATGTCGAGGGAGCAATAAAATTTTCTTACGATAAGACAAACTCCTTCAATGTTAAAACACACAAATTTAAGCTAATAATTTTAATATGAGAAAATAATAACAATTCACAAAATATTTTTAAGGTTTATATATTCAAAAAATATATATTAATTTTTTTGATATTATAGATTTTTATTAAAAGAGTAGTATTAACTTTTAAAAAACCAATATATAAGTTTACTTAAGATCACACCAAGATTTGTCTCTCTATAGAACCACTTGCGATCATGAAAAAAGTTGAAAATATACAATAGATTCAACTTTCAAAAGATCACACCAGAGTTTTCATCTCTTCAGATTAATTTGCAATCATATGCAAAGTTGAAGCATAGAACAATTTCAGTTTGTGCTCATGTCAAATGAGCAATGAAATCTTCCTACGATAAGCCAAACTTCTTTGATGCTAAAAATACACAATGTTTTCGAGTGCCTGAGAATAATTTTGGCCAGCAATCATGTTGAATAAGTAATAAAATCTTATTATGATAAGCCAAACTTCTTCGATGTTGAAAACACAATATTTTCAAGCATCTCAAAACAATTTCAGCCTACAATCATGTCAAGGGAGCAATAAAATCTTCCTACGATAAGACAAACTCCTTCAATGTCAAAACACACAAATTTAAGCTAATAATTTTAATATGAGAAAATAATAATAATTCAGAAAATATTTTTAAGATTTATATATTCAAAAAATATATATTTAAATTTTTTGATATTATAGATTTTTATTAAAAGAGTAGTATTAACTTTTAAAAAACCAATATATAAGTTTATTTAGAACTTGTAAGCCATTAAAGCTAAAAATAGCATTCTTTAAGTGATTTTGTTGAATTCCATTAAATAGCAATTATTCAAAACAATTTCAGCCTACAATCATGTCAAGGGAGCAATAAAATTTTCCTACGATAAGACAAACTCCTTCAATGTCAAAACACACAAATTTAAGCTAATAATTTTAATATGAGAAAATAATAATAATTCAAAAAATATTTTTAAGATTTATATATTCAAAAAATATATATTAAAATTTTTTGATATTATAGATTTTTATTAAAAGAGTAGTATTAACTTTTAAAAAACCAATATATAAGTTTATTTAGAACTTGTAAGCCATTAAAGCTAAAAATAGCATTCTTTAAGTGATTTTGTTGAATTCCATTAAATAGCAATTATTCAAATTGTATTTTTAACTATTAGTTTTTCTTTGATATTTTAATTATCTTTTATAGGAAATATAAATTTTTAAAATGTCTTAAATTAATAAAATTCAAAAATACCAATAAACAACACTATACCAATAATCTTAAGGATCCCATGTATAAAAAATAATAATAATGGACCTAAGTTTCAACGTTGGAAAGAGTTAAAAAATAATGATGAGAAAGTGGACCCACTTGACAAGAGAAGTAAAAGAAATTAAATACATACAACATTATCTGAATGGAAATAAATAGACGAACAGAAAACATCAAATGCCAGCGTCAAACACAGCTTAATAAAAATAGAAGGTAAAGTTGAATAAAGAGAGGCACACAACCCAGCCATTGAAGCACTCAAAAGCTTTGAGTTTTGAGTGTGCCAGTTAAGGGTGGCCTGCAAAATGAACTAAAAAAAGAAAATTTGATATACTCGATATCATTCTACTGATAGGATTTACAAAACTAATTTAAACTAGTATAGATATCTTAAATAAATCTATCTAAAGAAATGTCGATAGATATCCACTACAAAATCATTATAATTTAATGTACTACATCTAAAATTATTTATATTTCCTTTATCTTCATTTATTTAGTTTTTTGCTAACTTAAAATATTGTGTTTTAATTTCTAAAAAAAATAGATGATTTATATCTCCAAATACTATAATTTAAACAAATATTTTATGTGGTATTTATTAAATTATTTTTAAAAATATATTCTATTTATAATAATATTTAAACTTTTGACATGTAGATGGTTGTCAAATTTAACCTAGAAGAATACAAGTTGACATTAACACAGTCACACCATCCCACTCCACCCATTCTATCATTGTAGAATGCCTATCGACATTAACTAAACTTCCACATAAGCATGATATCATAAATATGAAGTATGAATGATTAAAGTTGATACCATATATTGTGAAATGATACTAAGAATTTCAATCCCAACACTGTGCATGATAAATGAAAATCCCTAATATGATACTGCCAATACCATGGATAGTGTTACCAAGAAAACCTAATAGCAAGAGGACTCTATTACTTGTAAATCAATCATAGAGTTGGTTAATGCAATCATAATTGCAAGGAAAAAAATTCAAATACATTTAGACCAACTTAAGGTTGATAAATAATGACTAAAATTTTAAAATCGTTGACGGTATCAACCGTCAACACAATACAATACACCAACTATTTGAATCAGTTTTTCACATATAATTTTTTTCTTTAATAACCAATTCATAATCAAATTGAAACTTGGAAACACATAACTAATCCATAGTTTGTGAGTCACAGTTCAAATCTATTGAGACTAATAATAGATACCAGTACTCCAAAACCATGACTTGGTCAAACAATAGTGAATTATTGTATGAAACTGATAATGATCAAACTAAAACCAAAATTTAAATAAATGCTAGATAACATGGAAAAAATAATAATTTTGAATACAATGAAACAAACCCAAATATAAAGATTTTGTTGAATGAGATATTCAAATGAACATCAATGTCTTTCTTTCTATCCCCTACTATATTTTTTCTTCCAAAACAACTTACAACCCTTTAGAATATTTCATGGGAAGTTACACAACTCTTCAATTATATGACCATTCATATTGCATATTTTAATCTCTAATGCAACATTACAAAATTTTAATTTTAATTAATGGACTTTTACATATTGGACTTCACAATCTTTCAATTGGATTTACATTGGACACTAAAATGAAATAATGCTAAGGTACTCTTGCACCATGCCCCTCTTCCTTAATTCCATAAAAATTCCAACAAATAATAACTTGCACAACCAATAAGCATTCACCATTATACTATTTAGTTGATAAGCTATTATAAGTGGGAATTTCATTCAATACCTATCCATTTAAACCACATACCATTATTTTTTTAAATCTCCCCTTAAAATAGCTTATCATGCAATAAATGAAGATCCTTGTTGTCACATTTGAAATCTTATAGACTTAATTGCTATCTTTAAGTAGATGCAATATTTACTCAAAATCCAATTGCCAATAAGATTGCAATCTTTGACAATAAATACAAAGATTGAAATATTTTTTGAAATCTACTTTTTGCACCTTCTTGACACCTACTAACTCATTAACACCACCCCAAGTTACTTTTTAAATACATTTCAAATCTACTTCTACTGCAACAATTAATGTAGACTTCAACAATCTCCCTTCCCACTTGCTTCTCCCTGCTTGGTCCATGGATGGCTATTGGGGCCACTTCTCACCCTGTCTTTGGTGGTTAGTCAAGGGATAGGGTTCCTGCCTTGGTTGCAACCAGTTGTGTTGCTTCCTTTGTGGATGTGGCCACTTTTGAAGCTGAGGTCCATGGTTTAGGGGTTTTGGTGGTGGACTATCTGGTTTTCTCCTCAAGTGTAACTCTTGTCACAGTATGCAATCTAATCTGATTGGAGTTGGAGGATGAAGTTGAGAAGAAATTTCTCAAAAGATCAAGGACTTCTCTAAGAAGGTAGCTATTTTCAAATTTTGAGGCTTTTGGCCTTCCCTTTCAGCTCTTCATGCTTGGATCTCTAAGCACTAGGACCCATTGATTTATGAATATGTCCATATTTACCCTGTGGCTAGGGGTTTTTTCATTGTAAAATTTTATGTTGCTGAAGATAAGAGGGCTATTTTGTGTAGTCACTTCAGCTAGGAGGATCGTCACCCTTTATTGGCCAAACCTTGGCATGAGGGTTTCAGCCCTACTTTTGAATCTTTTTCTCATATGTCTCTTTGGCTCCCAAATCTCCCCCTTCACCTGTGGCTAGATGTGGTTCTTGAAGCTATGGGAGATGCCATTGGAGACTTCCAAATGGTGGATTCTAAATCTTTAGATATTCTTCATACTACTTACGCTCACAATCTTGTGGTGTTTGATATTTTGAAGGGCCTCCCTGAGAAGATTAAACTTGAGGTCCTTAATAAGGATCATGGATTTAGACTCTAGATTATGAAGGTATTCCTTTTTGCTATAAGTTATACTCCATAACTAGACATGTAGTTGTGAGCTACCCTGTGGTGTAGAGGAAATCAAAGAAAAGACCTTCTTGGTGGGCAAGGGCTTTTGATCAACATTACTCTATCCTTAAAGACCCTACTCCTTTGATTTCCCCCATGCCTGTGGTTGCTTCAGGTGCCTATATTTCTTCCCCATCTGACGAGGCTTCTGGTCTGTTGTTGAATATGGATGTAGTGGTTTCCCCTCCCTCTATGGGTCAGGATCCTATGGGTGATCTTTCTAGTATGGTTTTTCCTATTTCTCTGGATGGGCTTGATGTCGAAGCTTTGATTTAGGAGAAGGAGGCTTCTTTGGTGGAAGAAGGTTGGAAAAAGGTAAAAGAAGGAAAAAAAATGATACGAACAGTCCTTTGATCGACATCTTTTTTCTCATTCTTTTGGGACTAAAGGGTCCTAAATGGATTTATGAAGTTGTTATTTGGTGGGAAAAGTGAACTGTGTTATCTATGAAGCCACCCTAGTCACTTTTTTTGGTTAGCAACATGTTTCTCCTCTAGTCTATTGTATTTTTTGTTTGGTCCCCATTGAAAATATTTTTATGTTTAAAGGTTTTCAATCACCCTTCAAAACCTATTTTACTTAATCAAAAACATATGTTGTGAGAGTGCACGAATGGAATTAGTGGGTCTAGACCTTGTTAATCATGAAGTGGCAATATTTATAAATGAATAGAGCAGTAGTACACAGACTAAGGAGTCCTAAGGAATTTTTAGCATGATATTAAATCTAGAGTTCTTTTGTAAGTCTATTAAATCTTGGATCCTAAAACCTAGGATGTTCTTTTGCAAATATTTATTTTTATTGTTGTTAAATATGACATTGTTTTGTATATTAATAATAAGAAGCATCTTATAGGAAACACTTATTGTCAAATATGATAATGTTGATTTAAGTATGCGATGAACTATGGATTCATCGGTGGGCATGTATATATATATTTTAGGTTATAATCGTATGTATTGGAGTGAATCTAAATTTAATGTTTTATATGTTAGGGTTTTGATATTGGAGAGCCCAGGTTTAATGGATGAAAATTTTCTTGGGTTTATTAGGTTAAGGTTTTGAGGGCTTGTTTCACCAACAGTGAGAAAATGAGCACTATGGGGTTCAAGTTGTCAATGATAGTTACATTGTGGCCATTACAAGGCAACACAACATTGATGTTTTGATGAATGATGGATAAAAGCTTAGACAAGGCAATAAAAGAATACCTCTGAGATATCCTCAATTCTTTATTTTTGGCTTTGATATGACATGAGGCTTGAATTTCAGAATCTCCCCATAGAGATTCATGATTTTAGTCCACCATTAGTTTAGAGACTTATCTTCCCCATTTTACACTAAATTTTAATAATTAGAGCTCTTGAGATTCGAACCTATGTTATATTGTAGATCTCAAAGTCGTTACTACAATAAAAGGGAAGGCTCTTGAACTTTGTATCTATAAGTTTGGTTGGGTGTAGTAGTTGCCTAATTTTTTTTACAGAATCATTTCACATGCTCTGATTGAATTTTCAATTTCATAGAGAGCGATGAATGATTTCTTTGCCTAAGAATGAAGATTTGTTCAAAGTTGTGGGTTTATCTTCTTTTCTAATGTCATCCTTATAGTTACTTTGGTTCTATTAATTTCCAAATTCTTAATTTTCATGTGAAAAATTATTGTCAATTGATAAGAAAAAAATCAAAATTTTATGTCATAATATTTACTAAGATAATTAGTAATTGATCCTTATTATACTTGTTGTAGGCAAATACTATTGCATTCACTTCTCCAAATTAGTGAATTAGTTTTCAATGAATCAGTCAATCATAAATAATAATTTTTTTATTAATAAAATATTTTTAAAGTTTTTATATCAACTAATATTGAGGCTTTTAGTGTCTCTATCATTTTGTCCTTAAATTTCTATAGAGTCGTGTCCTTGAGTTCTACTAGATTTATCATCTTTTCTAGCCTTCTAGCTTCTAGCTTTTTCTCCACTAGGTCTTCAACACTATCTCGTTCATCTTTTTTGTTGCCAACTAAGGTGGTTAGTTGATTGATAAGATCCATCTCTAGATTATGTGATTCATCTAAGGCTAATTCTGTAATAATGTCTCTAGTTTTAGATTACGGTAAAAACAGGTTTTGAAGGGACCCCAATACCCTTTCACATCCTCAAAAAAGGAAAAAACAAGCCATCCAACAGGATAAACCTACTAAAAAGTAGAACCAAAATTAGGTTTTACAGGGACCTGAAACCACTAACAAAGTCCAAATAAAGTACCCAGGTTTTACAAGGACCTAGAACCATCAGTATAGATTAACAACTAAAAGCCAAAAAATAGGACCAAACATAAGAACCAGAAGTAACAACTAGCTAATAGGACCTGAATAGGAACCCGACCAGAAAAGAAGACCTAGGAAGCTATTGAAATTTTGTAATCATCTTAACTACCTCCTTACCAATCTTAGTCGTGTCCTAGATGGAGTGAGCAGCTGAAGATGCAGCAGCAATCAAAGCTTTCTTCCTTGAACTTTGTCTAGTCCTCTTTCTTGGGCCCTCTAAAGATATGGTTCCTTCATTAGCTCTTTTGCCCAAAGTTGTTGACACTGCACAGATGCTTGAGGTAACTTGCTCCATTTTTGTTCCACTTTCCTTGATGAGCATCCTAAGATTATGCTCATAATCCTTCAATTTTTTTGGGATATCTCCCATTTGAACCTCCATGTGTTGAATAATAACCCGATCAGCCCCTTAGTTATGTTGCAAGATATCCACTTTCTTCTTCAACCCCATAATTTCATTGTATAACTAGGAGTCGACCTGATGGAAAGAGTTAGCTTTTTGTTTAGCAAAGTGAAGCAAGGAAAGTTTGGTTTCCCTCGTCAGGGATTCACCTGCATCATTAGCAGTGGTGTGTGGTAAGGGGCCAACTTTATCAATATGAATCCCCCCATCCAACGACTCCTCCTAACTAGACTCCGCATGAATATGATAGCTCTAGCACTCCTTATCTTGTCCCTCAATCTCCTTAACAGGAGTGGAAGCTTTCCCCATGTTTTCCTCCTCACTCAAAATGGCTGGATCATCATTTAAATTATCTTTCTCTTTATCACCTCCCCTAGAAACAATATGAGTATCCTCATTATCAGACTTACTCTGTTCCAAATTCTCCTTAGTAGTATCTTCCTCTCTCCCTTCCTCATTATTGTCTTTCAAATCTCGGTAACCATCCAGGTTAGAGCTAAACTCCCTAGCATCCATCCCCTCCTCTTCCTTAGGCACATTCTTATCTGAGCCTTCAGTGCTCTCCACCTCTGTATCCTCTTCCTCAATTTGTCTTCGAGGGCTTGAGGGTTTTGGTTTAGCCTTAATTTTCTCTTTAACACTCTCATCAATTTTACCTTTTAAGGGTTTAGGGCTCTTTTTCTTGCCAGTGGACGAAGATGAAGCAATGGACTTATTTTTACAAAAACCCTCAATGAGTAAAATCAAACCTTCATGTAAGATGGGTCGAGACTATTTATTTTTATGGGCATTCAAACTTTGGAGCAAAGAAAACTGCAAATAGAAAGGGAAGCAAATTCTATCCTTGTACCTGAAATGGTTAAGGAAGACAAAGTGGAATTTTTGCACCCTTTTATTTCTTCCATCAAGGATGAAATAATCACGAATACAACCAAGCACATTACGCCAAATACCTTTTATCTGTTGCACATCAAAGAAGTCACCATTCTTCTCCAATTGCATCTCCTCTTCATCTGTCTTCGAGAATTTTTTATAGGCCGCATTGGAAATACTGGTCTGCTTCAAAAAATTGATACCTTTCATGGGGAGACCAGTGACCTCAACACTGAATTCCTCAGTAAGCTTTATAGAAACTCCATGTAAAGTAACTTTGTCGTCCACCCAATTTTTGAAGAAGGCAGTAGTGACATGGAATTTGAATCCATGCAACCGTTCCAAGTAGTTGACCACCTTCCCTTTTTGGAGAATCTTCCAAACATCCTACCTAGCCTTCCAATCATCACATTTTTTGGGTTCTTGCTTCCTCGGTTCACCTCCTATTTTGCAGAGCAAACAAAAAACTAGAGGCACCCAAATATTGATAGCAGAGAGCTAGAAGTGAGACCAATTTTTTGTGACACGATATCGAGGATGCTTTTTTGAAGATACGTGCAGAGAAAACATAGCCTTCACATGAATGTACCTCCTCGGGGATGGTAATCTGACAATCATAAGGCCACTCCCGCAAATCATTAAATTTCTAATCCAAGAAAATCTTTCCCACTCTGGAATGAATAACATCATAATTAATAATTGCTTTAAGATCCACATGTTTGTTTAAATCATTGAGCCACCTCATCTTTTGCCCCATTTGAACAGCATGATTTGCTATCCAATCAACAATGTCTCTAGTTACTACCAATGTTTTTGTCCTTTGATACTTCTTGATATTTTCCCTTAACTCTTTAACTATTGCCTACATTCATTAATATCATCTAGATCCATGTCCTTGATCATTGACTTTTTTTCTACAATCATGGAATCTAGCGTCTACTTCTCTTCAGTTGTATATGTGTCTTTCTCAAGGAATTCTCCTTCATCTTCAGAGCTTGAAGATAATAAAGATGTTGTCATGTATTTTCTTGGTCTTCTTTTCTTTCTTGCATGTGCACCTCTTGTCATCCTTGACATGCTTGGTGCCCTTTTTCTACTTTGTATTCCAAGTGTTCTACTTTCAAATACTCTAGATCTTGAGGATGTTGGCCCTATAGCCATTCCTCCTTCCTCTTTGTGTTGTTTTACTTCTTTTACAAGTTCATCACCTTGTTTCTATAGTGACTCTTGTTGTTCTTGCTCCAATTCTGGAAACTTTCATCTGAGGGCTCATCATCTTGTACTTGTATGAGTTCTAATGATTTCTTTATTTCTGCTTTATTCTTCAATGGGAAAGAGTCCACTGTGATAGTGGCTACCTTTTTGGTCTCATCAATTTGTTCCTACATCATTCCTTTGGGAGATTTTACCTTTTCTCAAGTACCATGTTCAGTATCATGTGTAATCGGTGAGGCTTCACCCAGTTTCTCAACATTTGTGTTAGTGTCATGTCACATATGTTATTTCTTGTGTATGAGTTTCTTGAGAAGCTTCTATGCCCTCTTTTTATGGGTTCTCTCCTTCTCTTTCCAGACTAGTTATTTCTTGCCTTTGACCTTCTATGCTTGTGCATGTTACTACCTTTTCACTTTGGTCCTCAAATTTTGAGTCACTTTAATTGTATCTTTGTCCTTTGAGGAGGAGGATTCCTTTGTATTTCCTTGCAACACATTTCCCTTGACGTATGAGTCTATTTCTTGTGACACATATTTCCAGTATTGGTCAATGCTTGTTTAAGCTTTCTTTACTTGACTAGAAATGATGTCAATCATGTCTTGAGTGGCGTTGAACTTCCCTCTATACATTGCCATACACATGGGCTTATGTGCTTCTGGCATGTTGGGTCTCATTTTGGTCAAGGAATCTTGTACCATCTTTCCATAGCTCTTTACAGATAAACTCCATTTTTCATTGATTAATTTCTTTAATAAAATGGGTAACAATGCATGAATATCATTGGGGTTTGCATTAGTTTCTCTCATATTAGTTAAAATTGCCCTTATGGCTTTATTCTTATTATCCTTTGAAAATATTAGGAATCTATTCTTCAAAACTGAAAAATTATTCTTCTTCACTATTGTATGTACAATTTCATCAATAGGAATGAGCTAAGACTTGTTCTTACCTTTCTTTGGTTTATTTTCTCCTTCAACTTCATCCTCCTCAGTGGTTGTAGCACTAATTATTTCTCTTGTAGCTTCATCATTAGTTGGAGTCTCTAATGAGTCTCTTTCTTATTGTGCCAATTGCATTTCTCTTTCTTCCTCTTCCAACTATACCTGAGTTGAGTGTGGGTGTTTCTAGTTGTACCTCCATTTCTTTAATGCTCATTACTTTAAACAGTGTCTTCTTGGGTGTCCTTGGAGCTTGGCTCCTTATTACTCTATGTGAGGCCTTTTCCTCAAGTTTCTTGTTCTCTATAGTAAGTGTGTTCCTAATCTCAGTGAAAGTGTCAAACCTTGGTAGGATAGAGCTTTCTTTTATATCCAGTAACAATTCTTTGTATGGCTTTTCTTTTTCTTCCTTTACTTCATATTTGAAAGGTGTCAACTAGTGAGTTCTTGGTTGAAGTGTACACACAATGCACTTATCTTTCCTTGCTAGGAAATAGATATCATTTCTATAGCTTTCCACTAGGCGAGTTTGAATCCTTTCTGATCGAGTCATTTCTTTTTGAAAATTATTGAAGTAAACCCATAACATGGAATTACCTCTACCTTTTAGTTTCATGTAGAGTTCACTGTAATGACCCCTTCTACTAGGTCATTTTGAAGTGATCTTAGCAAGAAAGTGTGTTCCTCTAGAAATTAATTCTTAGTATAATTAATCATATTTGAACTAGCTGGTAAGGATCATCATTGAAATCTATTAGTAATTATACATAACGTACATATTCCCATATATCAAATCTCATAATGCATGATAGATTTACAGTTATTCAAGTTTGGACACACTCAGTTTGGGGTACCCTCATATCTTAATCCATATTAGGATTCCTTTTGTCCCAACACTACTGATTTACTTGTCCTCCTATGCACACCCCCTATCCACTATATGGCTAATACAATCGGTATATGGACTTATCCGCAATTTATTAATAATATGATTATATTAGATCATAAAGTAACAAAGAAAATAATAATATCAAATTTATAATATAACAATAATATCTTATCCCCAATATATACCAAAATTAATTCTACTTTTGTTTATAATTTGTAATGATATTAGGGAACTATCATTTTTATCCATAGCCATATTAAAATTTGAAATTATAGAAATTAATTATAATTTAATATCCATTAACTTATATGTATAAGTTACCTTAAATATGTAGCAAGTTGGAGTCACTATATGAATAGATATAAGAGGTGTAATGATCTTACCTTTATAAATGCTAATCATAGAATATGCAAATTAATTTTATTTAGGTTGGGCTCCACTACATATGTAAATGTAAATGTGGTGTCCCTTTATTAGTCCATACCAAAATCATTTTCTTGTTAAATATGTTGTTGTTAGTAATGTTGTTTAAATGTCCTTTTCAAACATGGTTTTTTCTCTATTCTATGTTTGGTAAGGTAATATCTAATTGTTCCACTTTCTTTCGCAACATGGGATTTTATCTTTTAATAATCAGAAATCAATGATGGGTTGAATTATGTGGTATTCACTCATTTAATTCTTTTACTCCCATGCGTCTCCCTTATCACTTTATTTTCTGCGCTCAGGATCGCTGCTTTAATGTAAAGGTATTTCTTTTGTTTTCTCTTTATTTATTTATTATTAGTTCCTGCCAAAGGTAGGATACTATTGCTTTCATTCAATTCAAATTTTCAATTCAATTGACCAATCAACTCATAGAATTTAAAAGATTAAAAGAAACTTCAAATGTTCTTATCTTTTTCTAATTTTTCATTATTTTATTAATCACATTTTTCATTCATTCTATTGGACCATAATATTTTTGGTAGGAAGAAAATTCAATTTTCTTCAACAAAAATACAAATATTTTCTAACAACTCTATCATGCATTAACTACAACTTTATCTTTTCCACATTTGTGACAAGTTGATTAGATTTTTCAAAAAAAAATCATTTTTATCTTCCACCTCACACAACTTTGGAAAAAATGAATGTCTAATCAATATTAATTATCACAATCTATTTTCTTACCAGCTTCAAATAAAGAGTTTAATGTTTTATATTTCTTATTTTAAATATATTTATTAGTTTTGCATTGATGCTTTTTTTTGACAATTGTAAAATTTTATTTCTTTAAGTTTACACTATGTTTTACTAGCTACTATTTTACAATCTTGCTCTAATTTTTTTGTACCATTTTAGAAATTGTAAAACTAATATGACGTCCATAAATAGGTTGATGCCAATCGCATTGAAAAAAATTACCTTTTTGTATTAGGGCTTTTGTGATTTTATAGGGTTTATCCAGCCATATGTATTGTTCATGGATTCATCTTAGAAAATACCTTACCCATTCTTCATGGAAGAAATTTGGTATGTCTAGTGGTTTTCTTACCGTAGAATTCTCCAAGCCTTTATGCTCCTCTTTTAGGGTTCCTTCTGAGCTAAATAAGCTATAAAACTCACGTATCTCTTTGTCTCCTATATCCTATACCTCAACTTCTATGTATATGCTTACATCTTTTGTAAGAAAACTAACATTGTGGAGTGATGATAATCCCATTTCATCTTCCACATCCTTTCTATTCACTACGATGTCATCATAGCCTAGATGATAACTTTGTCTTCCATCGACCAGATTAAGCTTGTTGATCTCCTCAACCATTATTTTCTAGTGTAGTTATGGATTTACCGTTAGGTTGTGTTATGTGAGGTTCCTTTTGTGTTCATTCTTTTGCAAGTTCACTATGATATCTTAGGGTTTCACAATTTTAAAAGAATGAATGATTTCAATGTTGCAAAGTGACTAAATCTTTGTAGTGCACCTATTTATGTCTTAGATGTTAGGGTTACAATGATTAGAATTTTTTTACCTACCACAGAGAAATAAATCATTAATGATTCAACCTGCCTTGCAACAATCACTTTTTGCCCTTTTTCTCTAAGATTGACAAGTTATTCTTACTTGCGATGTCAACATCTTTTCTCACTTGTGTGTTCTATCGATTTAGACCAGGGGTCCAACTTATGATTGATTCTTTTATCATCTAACACCTCTAAGATTTTTGGGCTTAGTATATTTGTGAGGTCTCAACATTGATCGATGAGTTGGTGA
Organism: Cupressus sempervirens; assembly: GCA_028749045.1. Taxonomy (NCBI): domain Eukaryota; kingdom Viridiplantae; phylum Streptophyta; class Pinopsida; order Cupressales; family Cupressaceae; genus Cupressus; species Cupressus sempervirens. The sequence goes on from CM053787.1 coordinate 516,029,112, forward strand.
ACTCATCAGGTTTTCATGCCTCTAATACTTCTCTTCGTTGTCCACTTTGTGGTGAAGTCCTTTTCCAGTTTCTCTATAGTCCTATTTTTCTCTTTCTTGATTGGAGATTTTTTACATGGTCTCCTACTAATTCTAAAGTCTCTTGCAAGATGACAAGTGATAGGCCAACACTGGGGAAAATAATAAGAAAGAATTAATGGTTTATGATGAAGTTCAACTTGGTTTATATGTGTCAATTTGGGGGTGTAATCTTGTGAAAGGTGTTTGTACAATATGCCATCAAGGGGTGCTAGTTGTGAGATGAGGGATTATGAATGTAGCTCCAACACGTGAAAGTGAACCTATGGAAAACCAAAATAAAATTGTGATAGAAACTATCACTTCCTGTGATAGGAGCTCGATTGAAACCTACTAAAATAATTTCAACAATAAAAACCTCAAAAATGAAAATATCTTTTTAGCAGCAATAACAATACCAACTATAGTCATTCTAGAAATCAAACTCATAAATCCAAACAAAAACAATTTACAAGCAACAAGAGAACATCATCCAAGAACAACTAGTCTAATACTCAAATTATATATGCAAATCTGATTTGATTGTTTTGTTTCTTAATGAAAATATGACAAGAACTCAGAATATAACAAGAACTATTAATAGTCTATTAAATAATGATGATAGTTTCTTGTGTGAAATACAAATTAGAAATTAATGATGTGAATTAGTTTTACTGAATAAATGAAAAATATGATAAAGCATTAGTAATCATATTATTCAATAATAATGATAGTGCAAATCAAACTACTAATTAGAATAAAACATTATGTTATTAAAACTTCAAACACAGCATAATGAAAAAAAAAATTTAGGGAATGCACTAGACATTCCAAGAAGTGGGCCCCTCCTTAGTTTGTCAAGTGGTGACATAAAAAATGTTGAGCATTGGATAAATCAGCACAATCGATAGTTTTTCTTATTTCTCAGAAATAATACAGGAATGTCCCTTGGTTCTATGTTATGTTGCTTATATATAAGCAACTTTTACAACATAGTTACACCAAGTTGGAAGATAGCCATAGATCCAAAACAATAATTGTGGTGGTTACATGTGGAAGTCAAAAATAGTTCTGCAATTTTGATCCATTATGTAGCATACGATATCTCCAATGGCAAGTAATCAAACATAAGGGAAACCGTCCATGCATTAGGTGAAGGAAGCAACATGGAGGTTAAAATCTAGTGGGGATAGCTATTATAGTCTCCAAAAATTGTGCAAATATAGTGATTGAAAAGTTCTTGCTGCAAATGGGAGGTTGATGTGGAACATCAGATTGCTTCAATGAGCTCCCCTTGAATGTCCTACTGTGCATTAGACAAAGGCAAATTTTTTTTGGATCTATCTAAATTTGCAGAATCATTTCTTTAGGCATGCGACACAAATAGATAAGAGGTCATCAATTGGAAATGTCTATCCATCTCTTTTCAAATTGTTGATTGTGCACTACTTCTCTCATAATAGGCGACATTTGTATATTTATAAATGTGACCAATTTGTTACCACAATCCATAGATGGATGATTGGTGAGGGCATTAAATACTATGGTTAGGTATTTAAACCTCACTCCATTGTATTAAAAAAATATTCCTTTTATTTATAGACAAACAATTTTAAAATAAGTTTGTGACAACCATAAACATGTAGTTATCAATGGTCTTATTTATTTGTGTCATTTTCCACGTGAAATATTAAATTCCGTGGCATAGTATTTATTAATAAATACAATCAAATGACCATTATTCAAATATTTTATCTAAAAATTAAAATAAATATTACTTACTAATATTGAAGTATATGCAACTTAAAATGGGAAAATAGAATGTGAAAACGAGGTGAAGGCTTATGTAAAGGGTAAAATATGGGATAATTTAGGACAAAAATCACTTTCATCAACAACTCTTGTGACAAATGTAGCAGGTCATTCGGGTACCCTTCTATGGTCTAGTGTTGCCCCTTGGGCTCATCCTCAATCTGCATTGAGTTTCCAGATGAACCTCATTTCCACAAGTCATGTAGATTGATGTGGGAAACTTGTCACCCCTAGTGGGACTCATTTCCTTTGGAGAATATTGATTATCTCCTGCTCATGTTCTGTAATCTTTTGCTATGTACCCATACTTGTTGCAATAATAGAAACACTCATCTATTATTTTATCATTGAAATTAGATATACATTGTTGAGTTGTATGGTCACAGAGATGGAAATTTTTGCAGCCATCAAAGGTACACTTCATGACTAGTCTTATCTTCTTAAACCTACACATACTAGTTGTGTGTCCTTTCTTGCCACAATAATGACAAGTGGGTTTAGAAGTTTTATTACCTTTTGGAGATGTGCTCCCTGATCTTTTGTTGTCCAAGTTCATCTTTCTCAAGCTCTCACCTTCCTCAATCTTGCTATCACCCTCATAACCAAGAGTGGTTGTGCTTTGGTTTCTCCTTTGATCCTTATATTTTCTCTGAGGTTTCGTTGAATCTTCTCATTTTAATTTTGCTCATTTGTACTCCTTAGCTCTTCTATTAATTTGCGTACTTTCTCTATCAATTGCATGAACTACTCTATGTTAGGATAACTACTCTCTTTGGTCTTTTGCAAGTCCTTTCTTCTGACTATTTTAATCACCTAAAAATGGTCATCTAGACTATTAGCCCCCTTCTCAGCATTTTTGCTAATTTAAATTAATCATTTACCTAGACCAAATTGCTAATAATCAATTAATTTGATTATAACCTATAGTTTGACTATGCTATCCTAAGTTCATTAGTTGATTAATAGAACATGTCCCCTTTTAATCAAATAAAAAACCCCATTCTTCTAACCCACCTAAAGTGCACACATAAAGTCCTTTTTCTATTTTCCAATTAAAAGAAAAGGCTTGGGAGACTTTTGTCTTATATGACAAGTCAACTTATATTCTATTGGTTGACTTGTGTGTGCAAATGGATCACTCCTCTTTTCAAATTCCACCATTGATCATCCACCATCTTCATCTTGATCTCTACCGTCCATACGACTTTAAAAGAGAGAGAGAGAGCTTTCCCCCTCAAAGGATCCACACTCTTGAGTATTGTTATGCTACAAGTTTACCATTTGAATTCTTGAGAGATTTTTGTGGAGAACTTTTATTTCTTGTCTACATTCTCTCATTCATGGCATTTCTAGCATATGGCATTCTAGTGTAGTTGCATGTTATTGTAGTTTCCTTTACAATAGCTAGCTCACATAGTTTAATTAGCATGGATGTAACATTTTCATTTGTTTAGCTTAGTTGCATTGTGCATTTAATTCTTGCATTGCATATTCAAGAGTTCTTTGACACTAGCATTCTTGCTCTTGATCAAAGAATCTCCCATCTCATGGTTTACTAGCAAGGGCTTTGTTTCTAAGGCTCAGATGAGAGCTTTCTTTATGCTCATTTGTATGCCTCTTGCACTCCATGACTAGGGAGCTCTAAGCCGCCATTCAAGCTTTCCAATCTATGGAAAACCTTGGATAGAAGGATTTAGAGGAATGCACTTTTCGAGTGTACAACTATTTCTTTTGCTCATCTCTAACAGAGATGGCATTGTATCACTCAACTTGGGATCTTATAACCTCTCTAGTTAACCATTCTTTTTCATTTCTCATTTCAACAATGGTTTCCTTCAACTTGTCATACTCAAACATTAAGTTAGATATGACTTCTTTTGACTCTTCAGAGCTGCTATGTTCTTCCACCTACTCTATACCCTCTTGAATCTCACTCAACTTTCTCATCATCTTTTTTCTTTTGGTCAAGGACTTCCTGAGTTTGTCCTTTAAATCTTCAATGGTTTCAAGTGCTTCTTCAAGTTTCCTTCTAAGTGATCATATTAGATCTTCACTTAAGATATTAGGCTTTCTACTACTAGGAATTGAGCCCTAATACCAATTGTTGGACCCAATTGGTACTAAGAGGGGTGGTGAATTAGTACTAACAATCAAACTAGTAAGATTTATTACCGTTCTAACCATACTTAATAACAACCACTTAACCACTAGTGTTATGATAAACACAATGAGATAAAAGCATTTAAAATCAAGCATAAAAGCATTCATCAAGATACACATATATTCATATGTGGAAACCCTTAGTGAGAGAGTGAAACCATAATGGGAGTAATATACCTACTAGCCCTTATAATGCATGTAAAGGGTTTCTTGGTTAAGAGCTACAAGCATTGATGGTTGAGCTCACAAACATGCTAATTGAATAAGTGTAGGTCCATCACCAACTCTGGCCTTTGGAGTTTTGGTGTTTGGATACATACTAACTTGAGGTCTTATGTTCTACTCTCACCCCTCTCCCATGTGGTGTTAATGTTGGGCCAATACACCCCAGGACCCACGTGGTGGTGGGGTCCCTGGCCTATTGCTAGTTAGGCTCACAAGCATGCTAATTGTATAAGGTACAGGTCCATCACCAACTTCGGCCTCTAGAGTTTTGGTGTTTGGATACATACTTGCTAACTTGAGGTCTTATGTTCTACTCTCACCCCTGTCCCCATGTGGTGTTAATGCTGGGCCAATGCACCCCAGGACCCACGTCGTGGTGGGGTCCCTAGTTTGTTGCCGATTGGGCTCACAAACATGCTAACTGAATAAGCTACAGGTCCATCACCAACTTTTCCCTCTAGAGTTTTGGTGTTTGGATACATACTTGCTAACTTGAGGTCTCATGTTCTACTCTCACCCCTCTCCCCGTGTGGTGTTAATGTTGGGCCAATGCACCCCAAGACCCCACATGGTGGTAGGGTCCCTGGTCCATTGTCAGTTGGGCTCACAAGCATGCTAACTGAATAAGTTGCAGGTTCATCACCAACTTTGGCTTCTGGAGTTTTGGTGTATGGATACATACTTGCTAACTTGAGGTCTTATGTTCTTATGTTCTTGAAACACATTCTATTAGGCAAGTTTGTAACCTGTCAGGATTACCCAAGTCCATGAGAGCTACCTGGTTAGAGGATTTAAAAGTATCCTTCTAAGAGACACCTTGTTAGAGGATTTTACAAAATCTTTCTAATGAAGCTTTCCCTATTAAAGGCGTACAAATAGATGCAATGGTAAGAAAGAAATCTAAGTTATGTGATCTAATGACAACACTATCTTTCCTTGTAGATCTTGTTGCATTTCTTTCCATTTACTTTGTTAGTGCTCTTGCTCTCACATTTTCTCATAGTTGTTCAAAACATCTTGTAGCTATATCTCCTTCCTCTACAACTGGTTCTCTTGCTAGCTTGCACTTCAAACAACTTTTTGCTATTACTCTCCTGGTAATAGCTTTTTCTTTGTTTCTTTTCTTTTCAACACTCTCTCCTCTCTTTATGTTCTCTTATTTTTTCTCTGCTCTCTTCTCTCTCTTTTTTTCAAAATGAAATTTGAGCACCTTTAAGATTTTCGTGGTGTCAAGGTATAGTTACCCATGACGATAATCCCACTCAATTTTGAATTCAAAATTTGAATTCCATGTCTAGTTGGTTCACATAAGACCTGTGACCTTGACTACTAGGGTCTAGATTGGTAGCCCTTCCAACCCTAACTGTGAACCAATGTGTAGCCTTTGTCCTTGCCTTCTTCCATCATTTCGCTCTTGCTTCTATTACATTTAATATGAATGTTCTTTTGACTTGTCACATCCTGGTGACTCACTTCACAAATAGATTGTTATCAACTTCTTATTACTACCTCATTGTCAATGGTGGAATGACATAACTTTGTGTATCGGTTCACTCTTTGATTGGTTACCATGCTTCCTTGTTTCATCTCCTCTCTTCTACCAGTTGCCAATCAATGACAACACACATGTTCAATCTTTTACAACTAGTTGGAGAATGCAATCAAAATGACTCTCTTTTCCCACTTGCATTTTAATGATTAACTTGATCAACCTTTACCATTTCATTTGTTTTATTCATTTATGACAATGGTTTCTCACTAGTAGAATTGATGACCTACATGATTTCAATTCGTACAAGACCTCAAAGTGTGTGCTAAGTAAACTAAATAATCATAATTTAGGCAGAATTTTAAACAAAAAAAAAACTCATTCTTTTTCCCCTATTGGCATACCCCTTACACCTCCTTCGAGTACAAGTTCTAGTAAGTAAACACTACAAGTGCATAGTTATTGGTACACTTATGATTTTATTACACAACATATTGCACCAAAAAAGTCATTTTTATTAAAAAACAATGGACACATACATATACAAAGTCAATGGATTAGTTCAAGAATATAAATATAATCTATTAATGTCATTTCATATTCAATTTATTACATACATGCCTAACTGCTAGTGCATTTAGTCAACTACATATATGTACAACTATTGGTGCATAATAAATTTTCATAACACACTCATGCATTCACCCAAAAGGTATGACATCTTTAAGCATTTAACCCAACTGCAATTTGTACAATGTATGAATGAATAAAGGTGTAAGGCTCGTCAATTAAGATATAGTAAACAATGCAAACAAAAACAAAACAAAAAAACCCAAAATATTACAAATTTGAATTAAAGAAGGCACCGCATGAACTAAAAATTTAATGCAATTTCTTGTGTATGAATTGATTGATTCTTCCCCACTATAATTTGAATTTCAAATTGACTAGCCACTTCTTCAATGACCAACTTCCTATAAGAATGATACAGTGCCACATAAAATCCATTAAGAATTCCTTATCTAACTAGTGGTGGATTATTTTCTATAATCTGTATATTCTCTGCTCTTGTTCATGTTAGTAGGTTATCTCATTTATTCTTGTTTACTGGTTGTTTTTGTATGCTTAGTGTCTTTCTTTATTATAAATTTACTGATTTTACTAATTATTGTAGTTTAAAATCTATTGTAAAACTAAGTCAACATAGTGCAACCTTTGTTTCATAATTAACATGGATATTTTGGGAGCTATAAAAAATTAAATATCAACATCATTAGGCTCATCAGACGTTACATCCTAAAACCTGCCCACCTGCCCGGGGTCCCCACTATTATAAGGCCACTGATTGCCTCACCTACTCACTAGGTGGTTCTGGTACCCCCCCGCTCTAGGAGGTTACTAGTCAACTACAACAATTAGTAGAGCATACCCGAAGGGAGTTCTACTCATCAATCAACTAATCTGCAAGCAACACTTAGAGCAGTGGGTCCCCTCTACCGCCCTTTAGAATAGTAGGGGTCCCTCGCCGCCCCTTGCCCTACAATTCTATGGGCCTTACTATTCTAAGGTAAGGGGTTTCCTGGAAAGAACAATAATAGTAATGCAATATAGAATCTAGAGAACTTAAGTGTAGCATGCAATAAAATTACATGACTTAGAATTTTTTCAAAGGCAAGTACACGATCTTTAAACATAAACATTGTATATCTCACTCAATAACAACAATGATTCAACCAACATTTAGGAACATGTTAATAAATTCAACCAATGATGAGAACTCTATTATGCATATGCAACAAATTCAATACAAAGTGACCATTATAACAAACCCAACCTGTTGTACTTTAATTTCAAACACATGATAAACAAATTTAATGATACAATAAAATGTGACAACATCATTAAGTGACCCAGTTAATACTTGTACAATTTTACATCATAGCGACATCCCAAATCCTAACACTTTTCTTTACATGTCAAGGTACATGCACTTGTGATAAAAGATTTCATCTATAGTTTCATCCAAGATAAATCAAATTGAGTGTAAACTTGTTTGCCCAAGATCTATTAGCATAATTTATATGTAACACATCAAATACAAAGACTAAAATAGAGTTGTGCTCAAAATCAACAATGGCTAAGGCAATAGCCACAAAAATCCCAGTTGAGCTTGAGTAGCAATGGGTGTTTTCTTCAAAGAGGCTATAGTGGGTGCTAAGAGGATGATGGTGACAATGGTGTGATTGTTGTAGACAAAGAGGATGAGCTAACTTGAGATATATTGATGAGTGCTCATTCACTTTCTTACTTGGAGGCATAAAAAATGGTAACTTTTATGAGGGGCTCTATAGTGATGAATATTGCTAGCCAGGTCTAGATGCTACAAATCTATGTGGAGAAGAGAGACATGATATTGAGTATTCTATGGTAGTGGATTTCTCTATCCATGGTTTCTGCAAGGGTTTCTACCCTACCCCTCCAACTCTTAAAATATTTATAGTTTTGTAGGGTTGCATTGGTTTGGTCTTGGTAGCCCACACTTTTTGCCTCACAAGTGGTGTTCCATTGGTTGAACCTACTCTATTGGGTGAATAAAAAGGCATTCCTTATGCCAAGGTTTCTTTCTTGTCTGCTAAAAGTGGTGACGGATTAGATGCATCCAAAATTTGTAAAGAGATTAGATCTTTTGAAATCTAAGAGGCTATTGACCCCTCTTAGGTTATTGTTCAAGAAGGGAACTTTTGCGATCCCCTTGTGTTTGCCATGTGGCCTATTATTCATGTGACTAAGAGTAATATGTCTATAGTTTTTCTTCTAGTCTTAACTATGGTAAGGGTTTTCCCTCATACCTTCCTATAAATGAGGTGGCTCCCCTTCTTTTGATTCACAATGGGGCATTTGTTGGTGTTAGGACTTTTCTTCAACTCAAGTTTTTGAGGTAGAGAGTTTGAATAGAAATATGCATCCCCTCATTGAAAATGTATTTAAGGCTTCCAAGGGTTTGGATCACACCTTTGTGAAGTTTGTTTGCCCCTTCCTTAGTGTTGTTTTTAACATTGGTTTTGGAATTTCTAGTGTTGGTACACATTAGATTGTATGGGACCTTTAGTTATGATTGATCCTCCTTGAACCATTCCTTCTCAAATAGCTCTGATGGTGTTCTAGTTCTTAAGGTTGAGATTCCTAAGTGGCTTCTTTTAGATTCTTTATTTTGGCTTAAGAATTCTCTAATTCGAGAGATTTATGGTAATTGACCTTATATTGACTCTATCAAAAGATGGGTTTCTCACATTTCAAATTGGGTGGCCATGTTAAATATTTTCAAGTAGAGGTAACAAATAGGTTTTGAAGGGACCTGAAACCCTTTACAACATCATTACAAAAAGATATTCAAAGAGATCCCCAAAACAAAATGTTGCCCCAAACTAGCAAATACCCAAACCAATAGCAGTTTAGAAAAATACGCTAAGCCCAAACTACCTAGGGTCTACAAAATAAAAGGAAAAACAAAGCTTTTCATTTGCCTCCTGTCTTCTAAGAGAGCAGAGTCATTTCAAAATGAGGAGGAGACTTCTTATGATGTTTTCCAATAACTAGAATCCAACCCTCATCCACCATAGCAACCTTCTCCTACCAATAATGGGAATCCAAAGACCTCAAGACAGTAACAAGATAAGAGCCATCACTAACTAAGCCACATAACATTCTGGAAAGGACCAACATTGGTAACCTTCACCAAAGGAACCATGACAGTATTTAACTAGACAATTCCAATAGCAATAGTCACAACATCATGTTAGCCAGAGTCAATAACAATAGTGAAACCAATATTTCACTCGTCAGACCCAATAATCACAGAACCAACAATCATGTGTTGAACATTACTAGTATATGATGCATTCTGACCCACATTTTTTTTCCATCACCGCAACCATCTGATCTAAATTGGCAAGATCAATAACCTCCACCTTATCTAAAATAGATTCAGCAGAAAGAACTCACCCCATCCAAAGTGGCCTACATCTGATCTGAAGCAGAAGTACTTGACACAACTTATGTAGGATTTTCATTCTCTTTAGATGAGATTTAACCAGTGAATAGTGCTACAAAGAGGCTCCCTTCCACCAGGAAGAGGGCTTCTTAGACTTATCTCTTTTGAAACCACACTTTGCCGCTACATGACCTACTTTAAAATATTTTCTACATCTAAAAGGAAAACCTTCATAATCTAATGACTGAGTCTATAATATGAGTTTCACAATGCTTAGAAATCCAAGCATGAAGACCCGAGAAAGAGGACCTAAAACCCCATCTTAAATAAGAGCCTCAATGCTCTAATCAATATCCAATATTGTTTCTTCAAGATTCCAGATAAGAGAACAAAAGACTAGAAAAGGTGTAGTTCCAAACCTTTTGAAACTCCCAACCCCCCTCCCCACAAGCATAAAGTCCACGCATAAGAATGCTCACTCTTAACTGCTAAGCAATCATCAGTAGAAGATAGTAGCCCATAACTATTTATAGAATCAAATTAGGTAGGGACACCCTTATCCAGCTTCAATCTAAAGACCTCTTTCATAGAACTAAGACCTCTTTCATGGAACTACCCAAAGATGCCCATGTTGGAGAAAGCATCACCGATGGTGGCTCAACCTAACTAGGCCTACCATCATCAACCAAGGGTAAACCCATGCCACAAGGAGACACCCCATGCATTGCAGACAACTCAAGCTTCGAGATTGACAATTGAAGACCTCAAACAATCAAAACCATTGACACTCGACAACACAGATGCACAACATCAGCCATGACACTGGAAACACCCACTACCACAAAGAACCCAAGACATCGGGGCCCAACATCCAAATTGCCACACATAAATGCATTACCACAACCATTAGGAAACTTGAACTCTAAAAATTCAAACAATGACACAACTGAAGAAACCCTAGCGACACCAACACGAGTGCCACAAGAAGCCATGTTGAATAACATTCAAAGATTGTGCCTAAGTTAACTGCTATAACTAACAATTGTTTTCCTTTTTTTCTTCATGATTCTTGAGGACTACACAAAGATTCTTACCAATAGTTCCTAGCTTGTGGTCTTGAATGGTTTGTCTCTCAAAGTGGGTTCCTTGTTTCAATTCGCCAAACCTCAATATCCCTATTTGAGTTCACCCACCAAGATTACTTTCAAAAATTTTAGAACAAAATTCTCGTCCATTGCCAATGCTTTTGGGCAATTATGTGCTATTGACCCCATAACTAGTTCCATGAAATGCTTGCAATTTGTTACATTTTCTATGTGAGTAGAAAATAACAAGTTGCTTCTTAGTCAAGTCACTTAGATTTCTAGGTTTGGTGCAAGAATTATAAATTGAAATTTCTTGATTGTTTGCAATTCTTGTAACAAATTGGGTCATGTTATTTTCTCATGTATGAACACAGAGATTGTTTGATGGACAAAGAAACAAATATATCATGCATATGATTAGTTCTCAGTTAAAGGATCGAGTGATGATTCCAATTAGGCCTCTCATGCTACAAACATTTTTGAAGGTTTTAATTGTAATTTTTTGGGTTATCGGTCACGCATAGATATTTGGTTGAGAAGGATCAGCCTTGCCTAGCAATGATGGAAGACTAAATGGTGAATAATAACTTTCAATTAATTATCCTTGTTTTAATAAACATATTTTTGTGCAGCAGCTAGGAACTAATATTCCTAGTTCAGTTATTTAAACCCACATGATTTGATTGGGTCCTATGTGCATATCATGATTGATTTGAACTATGTTTTGTTATCTTCCAATGTCATTTCTAGTCTCATTTCCTCTTGTTGATTGATTCAATTTTACTTGTAAGTTGTTATTGAGATTTTGTTGTGCTTAGAGCTTGTTCTTTATATTTGTAAAGCGACTAGGACCCTTTCAAAGTCTTTGCATATCTAATAAAAAAATCAATACTTACCATGCCAAATGCATCTACATACAAGCAATCAGGACCTTAATTCTTACAAATCAAGTCAATCAATCTATTATAAGTTTGTAGCACTTCCATTCATCTAATCAAGCAATGACAACTCTACTAATAGCACTTAGCTTCATAAATTTGACACAAAATTAATTGCTTTTGATAATGCATCAATAATCAAGATTACAATAAATATAACTGTGCTTACCTTAATATTTTATTTTATTATTATTTGTAGTAGATTTAAAGGCTTTCAAGGAATCATTGGTGTACAAAAGATAGATATTAAAAGATATCTACAAGTTCAAATGGTGCAATCTTAGGGCAGCTCAATTTGCAACTGTTTCACTTGTTTTGACTAACAATGACTACTCATTCTCCAAAGCAACAATTTATGGAAATGGTGGCCTAGTGAATATTCAAATTTGTCTTCATTGCTTTTGTTAACTGATATTTCTAATATTTTTTGCAAGTAATATTTGTGAAAAAAAAGACAAATGAAAAGGTAAAAAAATACCTAGTGTCTTTCCTCCAAATATGATGTTGCTTATTGTCAATCCCCATATTTTCCAAAACTTATTTTGAACTTAAATAATAGAAACCTGCTAAAAGAGGGAACAATTCCAACTTGTCCATTTACCATCAACAAAACTTTATATAGGAACAATCCAACTCCTTGATTTTAAAAATGACTTATTCTTCCAAATAATTTGTAAAAAAGAATAAGAGAAATGAAAAGGGGGAACAAACTGTGTAGTAGTGTCTTTTCTCTTTTCTCCAAATAAATTGCTCTTATTTTCAATCACATTTTTCCCAAAACTTTATTTCCAATTCAAAGTAGTAACCATGACTAGTCCACTAAAAGAGGGAATGATTTTAATTTATCCATTACCATAGTTAAAAGTTTTACATTTAAACACTCCAATTCGTTAATTTTAAATGACTTGTACATAAGCAGTTAGATGAGGACATGGGTACAAAATAGTTGAAACACCAATCTAATTATAAAAGCATCTCAAACATTTGCATGGGTTGATGAAGTGCAAAGCAGTTGAAACATTATTTTAATTTGAAAGTATTTGACATGGCTCCATGGAAACATGGGGTGCAAAGTAGTTGAAACATTACTCTTATTTGAAAGTATTTGAAGGGCAATTCAAAGTTTTTGTATAGAATCCATCTAGTATGCCAAATCAATTTGCTATTTGGGTTCGGTAACACCAGCGCCTCTTCTATAGTTAACCAGATTTGCTTTAGAAACTTGAGAGTGTAGTTTCTTGGCATTTTACAAAGGGGTTGACAAACTAGCACAAGTTTGCCCATACATGTTACTAGATGGCATGCGCCCAACCATTAGGTAGGAACAATATAATTTACACAGTTTCTCATTTTGTATCATTGGAACCTCTACAAAACATACCTTTTCACTTGATGCAATTTAACTTTTGATTATCCAAAATATCTTCAATAAGTGGTTTTCCATTGGTTTATATAGCACTTGGCGACTCAAGTAGTTCTAAGTTATCATGTCACTGAAGAAACATATTACTGTACAAAAGGTCATTTCTACTGGTTCATGCACTCCTTGGTCATTCAAGTATTTATAGTGCTCCATTCCTTATGATTTACCTCCTAACTGTATACGAGGCTCAAATAAAGATGATATCCTGGTCATAGAGCAAGGATTGCTCATTTTTTTAATTAAAAGAAGGGTAAAAATTTTATTGAATACCAAAGAGAACAGAACAACAGAAGAAACAAAGAGAACTACATAGCTTTATCCTAGTCCACAAGTTGAGCCAGCATCTGAGATAAATCAAGGGGAAGCATCCTATGACACCCGTTTTTTCCACGCAGCTCATTTAACTAGAAATTTCAGCAAGTGTTATTGTCAAATCTCAAATTAGATATTACCCAAAAAAATAATCCTCTTAATTTTTCATCTAGTTCCTAAGCATGCGTTACATGGTGACATATTACTATTCATATAATCTTAAGATCACAAAATGATTATCATGTCCATTCTGTAAGTTGAAATTTTAGTTTACTGCAGTTATACTAAATATTTTCTACGAAACAAAAATTAATTGAGTCTGAAAAAGTATTGAAGTAAATGATTTTCCTTTAATATCAATTAACAGTCTCAAGCTATTACTTTAGCGAGGTTAATCTCACTGTGAAATTTGCCATCCTTGCACATATTATCTAAATGTGCACGATCTACTACATTACTCCTAGAGCTGACCATTTCTTTGCATCCTATATTCAGTTGGAAACCATGAAAACAAGGAAGCAGTAACGGGGACAAGGTATTAGATACACTATTTTGGTAATTTGTATTCTCAATTTGAAGGTCCACTGCCTGTGCTACCGACATTTGATTTAGAAGCTTGCAGCTGCATCTCTGCCACACCTCTATGTTACACACATCATGTGAAATTGTGACAAAAAAATGTTCCATTAAACAAAAGAGCTTATTCTAATTTCACGTAACAGTAAGATAGCATACAATTTTGACATATATCCCTGAAGAATAAACTCAGTTTTTGTCTCCGATAGATACTTCCTCTATTATCCCCTCCATCCATTACATCAAAGAAGAAAAAATTCTTCAGCGGATCACCCTTGCAGGACATTGCCTTAATGACTTCCTGTTCAACAAGAAATCCACAGTATCATTAGTTAAATCCATGCAATGGGAAATGAAATGCAATAATTTTATAAATTAATATATTTTATGAACATTTCATGTTCTTCCTTTGGCATTGTAAAGTTAAGGATCATGTAAAACTTGACGGGTTCAACAAACAAACATCATTGCACTGTTACACTCCAATGAGTTCCACGTTACACAAGTTAATTCAATGATGTAAACTATAAATGACATTAGAGAAAATATGTAACATTGTTATCAATGGCATACAATTTCAGATATTCTATAATTTCCAAAAATTCTAGGTTTTATATAGTTTATAACAGAAATATTGATATAATATAAAAATGTGAAAAAAGTTCACTCAAAGAAGCTTGCTGCTTATGAACCTTCTTTAAAAGTGAATAAGCATATACCTGCCCGAGGATGCCCCCCACAATAGCACAAACAGGAGGGAGTTCTCTCTTTCCAGCATCAACAATTCTTTGCAAAAGAAGATCTGGTATTCGAGATTCAGCAAACTCCTGCAGAAACTAATTGATTTACTTCTTTGCTGCAGTGTCTAATGTTTGCCTCACAAGATTTTCCATCATAATTTAGATGAAATCTATGGTGTAGTCAGTTATATCTTTATGTAAGGATCCATATTTGTAATTTGTAGTCAGAAAGAGAAAGCACAGTAAGGCAGTTAGTGTTGAACAGAGGAGTGCAGCTATAAAAGCATGCTGATAAGTATGAGAGAAACAAACATGCTATAATTTCAAGGTTTCATAATATGATATTAAAATATTGTGCAAGCAATCAGTAGCATCCTGCACATGAAAGTTCAAAACTATTGTATGCAGCACATCCTCTTATAGAAATATTCTAGTTGTAATTGACTATTATATTGCTGGTTGAATATAAACTTTTTAAAAATCATATAACGTACTTGTTCTTCACAGATCTTTTTCCGCATCTTAAGTATAGATGGCATATCTGTGGATGACAGATCACCGGGCTCCCGACCCTCAATTTGTTCAAACATTTGTACAACTGCATTGACAATACAAGCATGATTGTATGAGAAGGTCTGCCAGTTATCCTCTGAATAACTCAAAATTCAAATGCACAAAAGTTAAGCTACACTGAGCTGTCATATTATATTTTGAAATTGATATTTAAATGATGGAAAATGTTTAAAGGAACAAATGTAAATTGACATCACGGGTTCTGAGATGGATATCAAATCATGTCTGTCCAGGTGTTACAATAACAAGTTCTTTAAAATAAATAAACTAAATACCAAATAGCCAAAACGTTTTGAAGTCCAGCAAATGAACAAAACATATGGAACAATCCTTGCTCATGACTCATGCCTCATGTATGCGCAACTGCTTCATGTTCAGCTTCCATCCATCCCAAAGTTGCCTCAAAGCTCAATAATCGACATGGCAGTAATGAAATCACTCTCAGTATACTCTGCTTGCTCAACATGCTTCCTAGAATATATAACCATTTCTTGTAGTTAATGTAAGTACCAAATTTATCATGCTTGCACCACACTTATTGAGGTTCATGTAGAACGCAGATTTACTACTGAAAGGGTGCAGAGGTGAATCAGTAGTAAATAAATCTTAGAACTTTACTAAATTAAATCCTTTGCTGAATTGCTTTTAAACTGAATGCTGAAATGAAAGCATCCAACCAAAAACTGAAAAGAAACACCACACAATAAAGATAGTATTAAAGAGTTAAAATGGAAACCCAGGATGGGAAAAACCACGGTGAGGAATGCTTCTAGGATGTACCGTCCTGATCCAGCTCATGGTTAATTCCAATTACAATGTTTTAGGGCACCAACACTAAGAAGTCAACTCTTTCACAAATTTGAGCACCCACTCAATCAGCCTGAGCACCAACTCGGCATCAGTCGCAAACAGAATATATTATTGATTTATACTTCAGATGCACCATTTACAATAATAGAAAACCAGACAAATCAAATTATCAATCTGAATGTCAACAACCTTATCAGAATTTTCTGATCTGAATTTACACAAACTGAATATTATTTCAATGAAACACTCTTGAATATCTTTGCACCTGAAAATATGAGTCTTCCACCTTAACAGTGAAATCTTTATCAATACTTATCAGCAGTTATAGAACATCCTAATACTGGAAAAATGGAATTAAAACATCCTTACATTCTTATTATCAGTCCTTCAAAAGAATTACCTCCTTTCTTCGTTCTTATGGTTGTGTCACAATCATAAGTCTTATCCAAAGATATTCTAACGATATCTCTTCATACTCAAATTATAAGTTCTTCACATAAGACATTGCAAACAGCCAAATCGCTCAAATGAATGAACTTTTATGAAAAGTCTCCAAAAGGATCAACCAAATCAAAATGCATATAGTTAGGAAGTTTTAGAGATGCTACAACCAATTTTAACTGCACCTTCCATCTGCCTACTCCCAGCCCTTGTGGCTTTTTATCTAAGCCACAAAACTTTCATGCAACTTTATATTTCTTTACCAAACTTTCTTCTAATCCATTTGATCTTCCTTCCAGCCTTATGAAATGACATTATTGACAAAATATTTCAATTGTAATTAGAAATGTTCAATGTCTATGATAGAGTTCATGGAATATTTCTGTACTCTTCTTGGCCCAGAATAAAGATTCACAATAACATCTTTAAAAGCATGCTATTCCACACCAAGTCTGATTCTTTAGAGAGCACCTGAAAGGCTTTCAATCGATTCTTTATAGCAGTCAATTACAATCTGACGAATACCTTATGCCACATACGGACTGAAGATTTGCATTTCCAAAATTCATTTGCGGATCAAAGATTTTTTGAGACCAATGATGTTGATACAAAGGTTTGATTACAACCATTTTCTATTTGCATGAAAGATTACAAGTTTACACATCCATTCAGGTGACTTCCTTTCCTCATTCATTCTATATTGTTGTGCACTCATATACAACAGAAAACTCAATAATTGACTGAATCAGACCGCATACTCAGATTCGATTTCTTAAAAAAAGCATAGAAATGATTGAATGCACAGATCAAAAACGAAATTCACTTCTGTACACTACAGAATTATGATTTGAGTTTGTACCAAAAACCGACGTCTGCAAACCATTATAAACTCAAATTCCACTGTGAAAATCTTGTACGGGTTCTTTGCAAAAGCTTTTTTATTTCTGCAACTATGTTTGACATCAATGACAAATCAAGCCATCAGTCTATGCATTGCATACAGTAGTTGGTTCAGATTGATGATATTTCTCTCCATCAATGCACTTCTGAGAATATTGCTCTATTTACTAATCCTCTTCATAAAAACTTTTGTGAACAAATTGGAGTTGTCTCTTGTTTAATCATTACGGATGGTATTGGGTACAATATTATGTTAGACATAATGTTACAATATCCTTTGTAGGCATACGACTCATTGGTTATACAAGAAATTTACAAACACCACATTATATCTAACAAGTGAATTAGAATAAAGAAACACGCGCCTTGTAACTTCACAGTCAATAATAAATTGAAGCCACATCCATTGAACGGTGTGCCATCCAATTCCAGCATCCTTACTTCCAACAGCAAGCAATAAAAGTAAGCAAACAAATGAATCAGGCACACAAAGAAACAGAGATAAACACAAGAGTTAGCTCTAAAGAAACCAAATGTCAAAAAGGTTCAAGACCAGGAACAACATATGAAGAAACAGTATCATAACTCATGCCAAAACAATTGTTATGGAAAACTTGCTGGTTGCACAAAATTATCTGCTCTTTTCAACCATTCTAAATTGTGAAGTCATCTTCTACCAAAAACCACGCTTGGCAATAGGTAGATGACTCTGAGTTAAGTATGACTTCTCGAAAGGTTCCTGAATTGAAACCCAAGGGTTGTATTTATGCCATTAATCAAAATGAGTAATTAAAAAGATTTAGTATATCAATAATCCTCCTACACAATAAGATAGAAGAATAAATCAAACTTGTTGTTGATAGCTTGCTTATTGCACACAATTTAAGTCAAATCACTCTGGCTATAGTTAAGATGATTCTAAATTCATGTTGACTTCTTCAAAAGTTCCTGAATTGAAACCAAAGGTGTGTACTAAGCTAAGAATTCATTAAATGAGTCATTAAAAAGGTTTAGAATGTTATCAATCCTCCTACACAATAAGATAGAAGAACCAATCAAACTTGCTGTGCAATTTTGCTCACAATTGACTGTTATCTCAACAATTCTAAATTGTGCAATCATCTTCTATCTCAAAACAACTCTTGAACATAAGTAGATGCTTTTAAATTCATGACAACTTCTCCAGAGGTTCTTGAATTCAAACCCAAGGGGTGTAATTGTGCTAAGAAATCATCATATGAGTCATTAAAAGATTTTAAATTTCAATAATCTTCCTAAGCAGTTAGATAGAAGAACCAATCAAGCTTCTATTCAGGCCCTTGTTTGTATTAATTTAGCACATCTAGAATGTTTTCAACTGTTACTGAACTTGATTGATAAACGGTATTCAATAATGAGAGTTTTATAATTATCTATCATCAAGAGTTTAAAAAATCACATTGTTCAGACCAGTTGAAACTGCCAATGTAGGGAATGCTTCCAGTGGCATGTGACAAGAATGTACAATTCGCCCAGAACACCTATTTCTATTATTTAGAATCCAACAAAGGACCTCTGCTTTGCTCAGATTTCTTTCTATGAGTTTAATGGTATGTCTTCACTCTTAACATATTCCTTAGTCTGATAAACCAAGATGTACAACTGATCAACTAGATCAAGTATCAATTTAGAGATTCACTTGAGATCAATACACAAATTAATTCCTTACAACAACTTAATTCCTTTCAACTTTCATTGAAAGTCCTTGATATCATGGAGCACACAAGAAGTATGAGAGAAAAATCAGATAAATATTGAAATATTTATGTGTAGCCCAAGCACGCTTAATCATGGAGTTTCCTCAATGGTTAAGCCCACTTAGCTTGCACCCCATTTGTAAGACCTTCAGCGAGTGTTGTGCCTTATGAAACATGGGTCAAAGAGTTTAACTCAAGAGTTACACAGTTGAATCCTGATAGCAATATCACAATTTCACTTGCTGCAAAAAATGTCCTACTTATCAAAGACGTCAACTTAATGGGGGGTGACTATGAAATAAGAAAGACAAGTGCCAATATGGAAGTAAGCTAAAATAATAGAATCAAAACACACCTCGCATAGCAAAGTAAAGCTTTGATGTCTTTCTAGGAAGACTGCTCCAGCGCACCGATGTAGCCTCCTAAAATATTGCATTAAAAAAACCAAAAAAAATGATGTCAGAAAACTCATAACACATTTTAACCCAAATATTGATCTAATTTATTCCAGAATATTTGGTTCATTCAAATATATTTTAGATCATGCAATGAAATATTTACATTGCAATGCAAGCAAGCATTCTTATATAAAGAAGTCTAGTATTGCCCTTCACCTAGGTGCAGAAAAGTTTCTTTTGGTTTAAGATAAATTTTGGATGAGATAGATCAACTCCAGTGCACAATTATTATGCATCTCTTGTACTATTCACAATCAACAATTTCCACCCTACATTTAAATTCTATTCATCTGGTGCTGGTATTGATGTGGATAACGCATAAATGATAAACATCTCATTGATAAGATATTGAATGCTAAATTAAATCTAGTGCAAGTTTCCACTGATTCAGTCTCTTTTTCCTGAAATCATAGGGTAATATGGAGGTATATTCACAGAGGATTGATTTCCAAGATGCCTTTTCTCATGTTGCTTCAATACCATATTATTTGACTTTCTAAATGATTATCTCCATTAAAAGGAGTGATATGAACTTGGTAGGGGATATTGCATCATATTAATGATGTCAACCATACCAATAAAAATGATGAAATGCCTTCATTAATTTATTGAAATAATCTATGTTAACCTAGGTTTCCGGGACAGGGAATGCATTTCAAAGTCACTGATTTTTTGAGCTTATCCCCTACTTGGGGTATACCTGAATTTACTGGAACTTAAAAGCAACTAAGCAATTAAATTAAATTAAATTTCATTTATATATCTAATTTATTGTTTTATTTACAATAACCAACCATAGTAGGGGTTCAAGAAGAGAGCACACCACAACCAAGCCAAGGGTGTAGTACAACATCCCTTGGCCCACAAGTGACAGGAACATGTCCATCCAATGTGGAGAGGTCTACATAGAAGGGGAACCCATATCTGCCCTCTCAACTTGTGTCTCCTTCTTAACCCATAAATGATTGCTTCCATCCTTTAGTTCACTTCTAAAACCAACCATTGTAAAGATTGCAGAGGAAAGCACAATCTGTCACCTTCACAAAGTTATCTCAAGTTTCAACTAAGCCCATGGGTGTGATACAACCCCCCTTGGCCGACAAATGTCAAGAACATGTCATCAATCCAACATGGAGTGGTCTACTTAGAGGGGAAACCTTTATCTGCCCTCCCTACTTGTATTTCCTTACTAACCGCTACATGATTGTTTGTAGGAGAATAAGTAAACTTAATAAACAAATAAGAATCTAAATTGGTTAGCATTTCACATCATTAACTATACCAGATTCATAAAGCCTATGTTACCCCAGGTTTCTGAGACGAAAGGACAAGGAAACGGGTTTTCGGGACAAATTTGTTTTCCTGGGAGCAGGGGACAATAGGGGATGGCATTGGGAACAACTATATAAAAAATAGGGAACTTCTTTTTAAATACATAGGAAAATTTTAAATATTCATATAAAACATGAAAAAAGCATGCTTATATCAATTATAAAAAGTAATGTCCCCATTCTTTGTAGGTTCCTGTTGTTGCCTTGGTCAGTTCATCATCACGATCCTTGTGGGCTAACAATGGGATTTGAAGGTCTCAATTGTGGAGTTCTTAGGCTTTCCAGTGGCCTATGGTGAGTTTTGCCTATGTTTTGAGGGACGTACTATTTATAGTAAGTCAACAGTTGGTTTCGACGAGCTTAGTTGAGTTAGAGGAGTTGAGTGATGCTCTCAGTTTTTATTTTTGGCTTCTAGTTTGGGCTCCAAGAATCTTCGAGGGAGCACCTATTCATAGTAAGTCACCCTGTCAAGTTCATTCAATGTTTATCTTCATCAAAATCACTCTAGTGTTGCTAGATCTTGATTTTGATACTTCTATAGTCATTTTTGCAAGATGGGTGAATTATTATTGTTATTCAACTAAATATGGTGAGGTTGCTATTTTTGCTGGTATTGTATGTCGGCTACCTTAGTGTCATAACTTGTTGGAACTAAGTTGAAAAGTTTTAAATCTTGGGCACAAGAAACAATGACCTTGTGTGTCAGAATATCATGATATGCTTCAAATGGACGTTTTTGGAAGCCAAAAGGAAATTATAAAATTATATTATGTGCCTAAGTATAAAAACAAAAAAGGCTTATAAATATGGCTCCCATTATGAGAATTCATCATCCAATTGTCTGTTTTCGTTTTATTGTCTCCTGTGAGAATTTCTAAGTTTGTGAATTTTCAATCCATTGCTTAAGTATAATGGATTTGGACTGAGATTTTGGTGTCTTCTCATGCTGTACTGTCTGTGGCTGAGAAAAGAATTGATTGGTGTTTACCACTGCCGAGGTATAGTGGACTAAATTCTGAGTTTGGAAATCTGAATTTGTAGACGTCTTCCATACAGTAATTGGTGCTGTTGAGCAAAACATTTGGAGATGGGAGTTTATGGTAAATTGTATCTACATGGGAGTTTAGCGTCTATTCTGCTGCAACTTCTACCTAGATTGGGTGTTTCTTTCTTACTGCCCTTTGCTACTGTTACTGCCACCAAACAGCAAGTTTTAAGGGCTGTGGTTACATCTTACAAGCAGCGTTAGAAACCATTGTTGGAGCAATCTGATTTTTGGCATTGACAGGAGAAGTCTAGGCAGCATTAATTCTATACAGGCTGCATTTCACATTGGAGGATGCCGACTTTGGATTGGGTGTTGGAATTCTTCTGGCTACTGCTGCAACTAATCTAATGTCAAGGTGGAAATAAATTTGTGATCACTGAATTGATAATTCCAATCAATTTCATTTATGATATTGGTACTAGCATTTCTATTAGTATTATTCTGAAAAAATTCAATAATCATACATCTCCGAAACAAAAGAGTTGCAAATTACAACAACAAAACAAATTCTTTAGAGTTCACATATAATGTTTGTGTTAAATAATTTAACTTTAGAGTTCACATGAGAGTGAAAATCAAACAAATTATCTAAACTGAAACATTGATTTTGTGGGACAGCCAAGGGAACGGTTTCCAGGATGTCCCGAAAACAGGGACAGGTTAAATTTTGCTGGAAACACATCCCCAAGTAACACAAATAAAAACACAAAACTCAAAAAAATGTCAATGGATGGTAGTGAACTTTTAATCAGAATTTCACCACAAATAAACACACGATACCCTAATAATCAAGCAACAATTAGGGTTGAGCAGCATTCGAATTAGAGAGCTAATGGCAATAAATTTAGTGCTTTGGCCACTCCTTTAATTACTAAGAATCTCTATCAAGAAAATCAGGGCAAGGGCATTATCTTTGAAAGATTGAAGAAGAAGGAACTCGCAAGGAACCATCTATCAAAGACAACAATATCTTTAGAATATATGGCACAAGGTTTCTAGGGTGCCTATGAGCCAAATTACTAGCAAAGGATGGAAATGGAGAATGGATGGCAAAGGGTTATAAAAAAAAAGCCAGGAGGGAAGATAGAAGGAATATAAATGAAGACCTATGGATAAATCCTTTATCCTTAGAACACCCTCATTGGCAACAAGGGCAAACAAAGTTGCCCTAGGCACCAGAAATACCCGAAGCATCCCTTTGATCCATCCCAAGAATGACAATTGCCCAATATCTCATAATTTACCTCAAAACATATCCCATTAGAACAGTAGTAGCTTGCATGAGCCTAGCACTTATTTAAGTCAAAACCCCAGGAAAAAGTCTCAAAAAGGCAATATGAATGCCAAATCTAGGGACCTCCAATATCAAAGCACAATACGGCTAATCTCCCATAAAGAAACACAAACCTACCATCTGAAGATACAATGATGATGACCATGGAGAAAAAGCATACTAAAGGAATGCTCAACTATTGCAAAAGCCACGGGCTCTTTGCTTGATGGTTGGGGTTGGATTGCTCGACAAAGGAGGTTGCAAATTGGTTGAAAAATCAATTCAACCAAATAGTAAGTACCAATCTTTAAAGATAATTTCATGTAATTATATTGCTATGATACTACACTTGAAGAGGAATTCCTCAAGGAAATGTCTCTGCTTTCAAAAAGGAATACTTTCTGTTTATGGACTAGTGTGCTAATTTCATGTTAGACTAACCGCCATTGTTCCTATTTGGAATCTATGACATGGCTTAACTGCCTCCTTTGTTCTATAAGTTTGGTAATTGTATTTGGCATTGACAGGTCGATCTTTTGGTGCAACGACAACCCTAACTTGTAACAAGTGGAATCAGAGCTTGGTCACAGGTTCAAATCCCTTGAGTAATACTACTGAGAGGGGGTTGTTGGACTAACCACCAACATTCCCCTTTGGAATTCATGACATGGCTTAACCGCCTCTTGGTTTTTATAAGTTTAGTGATTGTCTCGGGCATTAATAGGTTGATCTTTTGGTGCAATGACAACCCTAGCTTGTAACATTTTGACACTATCCCTGTAGATTAAGTAGAAATTACTAGGTGGATTATCCTTACTAATATGCCTATAGAACTAATTCAATGCTCCATTATAATAGATATTGCTAATAAAATTGGGAAATTTGAGAAATTTGGCAATCTGATGTCAAAATGGTTGTAGGCATGGATATCTCAGTTAAATCACTAAAGCCTATTATTTAAGAATCAAAAGCATAACCTACATTATCAAACCTTTGTTTTCAGAGAATCCTGAGATTGGTAAGGTCGTATCTAAAACTAAAAATTTACATCAACCCTAAATGGTGCAACCCCAAGTCCATATTAAGTTGTGATGGAGCCCAATCTAGAGCTTCCATTGGAGAATCAATGATGGAGATTTAATATACATTGTGTTTGATGGATTATACATGATTTCCATAACACCTGATTAACATGCCCTAATGAAACAATTATTGTCAAGAAAGGCAATGAACAGAGTTAAGTTTGCTAGAAATAACATATTACAATGGCTCCTATATACAGGGAAATACTGTGTACAAATGTGGATACAAAAGCAAGATGATAAGAAGAATGGTGGATGAAGAAGGCTCATTGCATGCACCATTACAACCAACACAAATAATCATCATAAAAGAATATGCAATCTCAAATAACTACAGCAGCAGATTCTAGTGACTCCCTGTCGTACACAACAAGTGTCCAAGTTGGTGACAAGAAAGCATTTTCTTAAGGATGGGACACGACAAAATCTCCATGTACAATCATTGGGTCATGATTAACACATTTTCATAAATGAACAATATATAGGAAGTCAATGAAGGAGTAGCAACAAAACAAGTATCACCCTAGGGGTACCCATTATTTTTAAGTCTAGAAGTGAATTGAAAGAAAAGACAGAATCAAAAGGCTTTGAAGCCCACATTTCTACATTCCTGATCACCATAGCATGAGGGACACTAGGACAATTGAAACCAAGATTTGGTGATAACACATAGTAATATAAGTGAAGATAAATTGCCAATGAAGATGGATCCAACTTGCAATTCCATAAATCCTCAGCAGTTTACACAAATTAAAATACAACAGTATTTTGCTCTAAAGGATATGATGAATATGTATCCCGATGAAACACATGGTTCAAGTAGTAGATGAATGTCTTAAGTTGATGCTGGACTTAGAAGAGCCTGCCATATAAGGTTGTTACCAATTGATAGAATGGCCATATACAAACTAATGGAACGGTGATATGCTATATCTTTATGTCAAATAATTCTAGCCACATCATCAACAATGGAGACCTGTCAAAGTGCGAACGAATTCCAATTGCAGTGGCAATAAACAAATATTTGATACCAATACACAACGGTGGCAGAGGAATACATCATATACGATAACCATGTATTAGCAAAAGAAATGAATCTCAGGAACGCGATGCAAGACACACATGAATAAACGTATAAATCTGTTATGAAAAAAAGCTCAAATACTTAAAAGTAAAATGTCATCTGCATATTTTAGAGTTTTTGTGTCGTAGAGAATGGTTATTTAACATTGAACTACCAAATAACAAACCCAACTATAACACCAATTCACGTGCAAGTCTATATTCAAGAGCATACAGTGGTGAATGGTGACTACATATCTTCATCTACCAAGGTTGGAATGACCAATAAAAACAAAAAAATAGAGAGAACGATACTAGAGACGAGTCAGTAGTGGAGAAAAGACATGTAAAATGATACGGTTAAAAGGATGGGCATAGCACTCAAAGCATTCAAGTCTGCAGTTTCTATTTCATGATTTGCACGCAAGAGAAAGTATTAACATCAGTGGAGTGGTAACGATCATGGCGACATAGTTGACAAACCACTCGTCTTCACATTCAGGAACGAGTGGCAAATCCTAGCAGTCACAGTGGCAAAGTTTGGACATGAGCATGCATCCAAAATGAATGAATGAATTCTTTTTAATCACATCCACGAGACCAGAGCAGTCTAAAAGACTGAAGAGAAACCACACTAGATAATTTCTGAATTACTTTCCATATCTAATCTTTTGGTATGTATCTTAACCAAAAAACTAGCAGTCTGCTTTATCTTATCCCCTTTCAAACTATGCATGTTGTTTGCCCTCAAGATGACATCATAGAGAGATCGAATGTTGTCGTATGCCACGCATTCTGAGAGAAAATGCCATTACGTTTCAACCACTCCAGACCTACAAAATATGCAAATTCTCTACTCCGAAGTCTCTTTGGGCCTCTTCCATCTTCCCGTCTCGCACCTGAGGTGATGAGATCCGTCCTCAATTGTGCCACTAATAACCTTGCCTTTCCTTTAATAGCAGCCCCAAGGTATGCTTTTTTGCAAAGTTCCCCAATTGGATTAAATTCTTTAATATAATAGGCTTTTTTCTACCTATATTATTGTTCCACATGGCATTGTGAAACTTCCCTCTGACAAACTTTCTTATGTTAGCATTTGTATTTGGGCAATCTTGTAACTTGATGTTCCATTTAGCCAACCATTTAATGTTTTGCTTCATCCATGTTTTCTTCCTTCGATTAAGAGCCTCTCCTTTCATAGTTTTCGGCCAATGATGATCCTACATATTTTCAATCTTTTTTAAGTAACTAAGTAACCGGATTACTGTTGACGCCTCTAACAGAAAAGCCCCAGCCTCAGCCATATGAATTTCATAAGGCACAAAACTCTTGACTTACTGAAGTATTAGGTAAGATTACTTAAGTTTTATTAAATTATAAGATGTACAGTTTAATAGAGAAGACATATCCTTTCATAAATGAAAGGACACCTTATTTCATGTTTAATAATATCAAAACAAAAGTGCAAAGTTAAGTATTAGGTAAGATTACTTAAGTTTTATGTTTAATAGAAAAGACATATCCTTTCATAAAGGAAATGACACCTTATTTCATGTTTATGAGATATACATATGTATAATATATATTTGATAACAAATGGATATTCAACATTGAAAAACATTCAAAAATGAGATATACATATGTAAAATATATATTTGATAAGTATTTTATACTTGTAAGGAGAAATAAGGAGCAATAATATGACTTTGTAATATGAGTTCAATTATTTCATTTTAGTAATCAAATAAAAGTCGTTTGTTAGTCAATAAAAGGCATGGAGAATTAAGCTGCAGATGATTCATCTTTTATAATCATTTTTCAAATTCTATATACAATTTTAATATCAGATAATGGACGCAGTCATTTAGCATCTCCAACATGATCATCATAGATTTAATGACATATCAAATTGTTTTTGTATCTGTGTCCAATTTGTCTCCCTACTAGAGGAGTTAAAATTCAATCTGGACTTATTTAAGATTGCATATATATTTGATCTGTTGCATCTTGATTATTTAATTGTTGACAGCATAAGTGCGTAGAATTTTATAAAGTTTTACGTGAAAATCTTCATTGTGGTTGACTTTGTTGCCCGGATGAGCATAGGCACTAGTCTTTCTATTATTGAAGTCAGAAAATCTATAATTTCCTTCTTACAAGCATCAAATCCATTAGTTACAAACATTATACAAAAAATTCATTCAGTTTAACCATTTTTTACTAGTCAGCATTCAGTTTCATTTTGTTTGAGTTCAAGGACTTTGCCAACTAAAGAACTCTCCAAAGCTTAAATTCACTTTAGAAAAGTTCTGAACCAAGTGATCAAGTTTGAGGAGAAGGTCTACCCGCCTAGGTGTAGTGGAGCCTAAAGTGTAGGGGAATCAAAGTGATTCTCGTTCGTTGGCCATAACTGATTACGAAATCCTATCGGAGAAGTGGCAAGCTCTTGGATTTCCAATCTGCAGTTTTGGGAACCAAGAGGTCCAATGAATCTAAAGCGAGCTTTATTATATATAGTTCTATTGATAGGATAAACTCTTAAAATCAAAATATGGAAACATTTCAACTAGTAAACCAATTAAGCCTGAACTCTCACCAAAACTAGGGAAAAGAAGAGTTTGGTCAGAGACAAAAGCTTTCTCCAAAACTTATTCAGAGCAGTTTTATGTTGTTGGGGGTGACTTCAACGATATCCTTGACCCTAAAGAGAAATGGGGGAGAATTAAACAAAATCCTTGCAACAACCAAGACTTCAAAGAATGGGTCTATAAGAACAACCCAATTGAAGTACATACTGAGGAGGATAAAATTACATGGAATAATAGAAGACAAGGATTTAGAAACATAGCTGAAAAATTGGACAGATTTTTTATTAGAGGCAGTTGGGCGGCTTTTCCTTTTAATTTATTGGCTAAAATTATTCCCTATTCTGGCTATGATCATTGCCCAATACAATTATCTATAGTAGAGGAATCATCTTTGATGAGGTGCTCTTTCAAGTTAGAACACGTGGTTCATGAATGAAAATCTTTTATCATTAATTAACGGATGGTGGAAGGAAACAAAAGTAAAAGTTTCTAAAATGTTTTGTGTAAATACTAAATTGAAAGTTATTAAGAATAACCTCTTAGCATGGAATTAGTGTTTGGGAATATTTTCAATAAAACACGCACATTAAAAGAAGAGCTAAAAATACGTGACAGAGAAGTTATAGATAAAGGAATGAATGAGGATTTATATCTTAAAGAAAAAGATTTCAAATTAAAATATGAGGAGATTTTGGCCAAAGAGGACCTCTTCTAGCGCCAAAAATCGAGGGAGACATGGCTAGAGATGGGAGATTAAAATACACAATTCTTTTACAACAGTACAAAAATTTGTAGAAACACTAATAGAATTAACAGTATTAAGGACAGTAATGGGAAAATCATAGAAGACCGTAGGGTCATATTTGACCTTGCTGTAAAATATTTTGATACACTATTAAATAATTTTAAAGGGTCTAATCTCAATCAGTAAGATCAAATGGTAAGAAACATTCCTAAAATGATCTCCTCTGAACAAAATAAGTTGTTAACTGCAAAATTCACAAAAAAACAAGGAAATAGCTCTAAAACAAATGAGTGCAAAGAAGGCGCCAGGACCTAATGGGTTCTCTACTTTCTTTTTGAAAAAGTGTTAGCATTTTATAGGTGACGAGGTTACTGCTTCCCTAAAAGGGATAAAAAATGCAGGGAATCTCCTCCAAGAGATTAATAATATTTTTGTGGCTCTTATCCCCAAAAAGGAGAAAGTAGATAATCCAAATGATTTCAGACCAAAATCACTATGCAATACTATATATAAACTGCTCACTAAGACGAAGGCGAACAAAATGTGGAAATTCCTTCTTGATATCATTAGTGAGGAAAAAACAAGTTTTAAACCAGGAAGGTCAATCTATGATGGGGTCATTATTGCCCAAGAGGCTATTCACTCCATTCAAAAAAAATAAGGAACCTAACATACTTATCAAATTAGACATCAATAAGGCTTGTAATAATGTAGATTAGAGATTCTTATGCAAAGTTTTAGAAAATTTTGGTAACTCCAAACAATGGGCAACCCTCAATTTTGAATGCATATCTACACCTAAATTCTTTGTTATTATTAATGGAACCCCAAAAGGGTTTTTTGGGTCCTCTAGAGGTCTTAGACAAGGAGATCCTCTATTACCCTTTTTATTCATCATCATGGCAAAAGCCTTGATAGAACCATAAGTAAGTTGAAGGAAGAGGGTACTAGTGTAGAGAGTTAGCATAACAAGTAATATAAAACCCACTACACATCAACGATTTGTGCATGATACAATACTCTATGGAAAGGGAACAGTGGAGGAAGAAAAAAGCTTTTAAGAGCATTCTAGATATTTATACATTGGCATTAGGTCGAGAAAAAAAAAATTCCAAATCAGAAGTATTCTGCTTTAACACTACGAAATAACTAGGGGAAGAAATATGGAAAGCTTTAAACTTTAAAATAGGGAACCTGCCAAGTAAATACTAAAGGTTACCTTTGGACACAAGCATAAGAGTTACAGGATAGCACAATTGAAAAGATTAAGCAGAAGTCAGTTTCTTGGGGAAAAAAATGGCTTTTCTAGTAGAGGAAAGCAACCATGTTAAAATCAGTCCTAGCAGCTATTCCCATACATCAACTAGCACGCATCCACTACCAAGAAATCAAAGGAATGAAAATAATAAAATCTTTAAGACATTCTTTTGGCAAAGCTCAAAGGATAACAAAAAAATAACTTTAATGGCTTGGGAGAATATTTATAGGCCCAGAGAGGAAAGGGGATAAGGGCCCAAAAACATTAGAGAACAGAGTGAGGCCTTAGGGGAAAAATTGGTATGGGGTATGATCTTTAATAGAGATTTTAAGTGGGTTAAGATTTTAAATAACACTTACTTAATGGGCAATGATCCTTCTAATATGTTTCGTCTGGCCAACCCTTCCAAAGACTCAAGAATATGGAGCTTTCTTATGAATTGTAGGAACCTCATCAACGACTATTTAACATGGAACATAGGAAGAGGAGAGTCGGCACTATTGTGGGAGGAATATTGGGATGGATATGAAAGAATTTCCAGCTTCTACAACTTTGAGGCTTCAAAAAGGATTTTAGAAGCTCAATGGGACATATATGGAAAAGATTATTCAACATATGATTCTAATGAATTCCCCCTACAATAGAAATGGAAAAACTTGGACAATGTCAACATCTCTTTCATAGAAAAAGAACTTATGAAGATTCTTAACAATAGAAGCATTTGCATTAACTCAACATTGGATCAACTGATCTGGGTGGGATCCAAAATAGGGTATATGACACCAAAGATGGCTACACCATCCTAATGAATAAACATCTTAGACCTAAAACAAATCTCCTTTGCAACTCTGTTGCGATAAAAATTGTCTACTGAAGGTAGGACTTTTTGCTTGGATTGTCATTCAAAAGAAAATTCTCACTATTGATAGATTTACTAAAATGGGTTATGAAGGCCCAAGTAGATGCCTCCTTTGCAAAACGATCAAGAGAATGCAAGCCATATCCTTCTTAACTATGACTACTCAACAAAATGTTGGCAATAGTTTTGTGGACAAATGGGCTGAAGTCCTACTCTACCCAATAACATTTTAAGTCTATTCCAAAGTTGGCCAAATACTAACAAAGCCAATATTTATAATCCGTTATGTACTATTTCCTCTTCCATTTTGATTTGGGAATCATGAAGGGAAAGAAACAAAACATTATTTAAGGACAAAGAACTTTTTGTAGAGCAATTGATCAATAAGATTAATGCAAGTATCATAGAAATTATTAACATAAGAAGATTTAACCAATCTAGAAAGGAAAGCTCAATGACATGGTGGTATGGCAAAATAAGAAGTAAATGGGAAGAATTGAAACTCCCCATTTTCATTGGTTCTAGGCAAGAATGCCAATGGATATCACC
Source organism: Cupressus sempervirens (assembly GCA_028749045.1). Taxonomy (NCBI): domain Eukaryota; kingdom Viridiplantae; phylum Streptophyta; class Pinopsida; order Cupressales; family Cupressaceae; genus Cupressus; species Cupressus sempervirens. The sequence continues at coordinate 516,060,633 of CM053787.1, forward strand.
TAAGGAGGGTTGATACAAACTCAACTTTGATGGGGCATCTAGAGGTAGTATAGGGAAGGCAAGCATTGGGTGTGTCATTCACAATAGTTGTTACATCCCAAATTTTGGCCTAGGATTTTAAAACTAATTATAGCCGTTGAATCAAATTATTTCTTCATGTTCGTATGAAATTGAGTTAGTTAATTATAGCCGTTGTTATAACATGTGAAAATGAGTTAGTTCATTATAGCCGTTGTATTGATTTAATTATCATACGAAAGTGAGTTAGTTAATTATAGCCGTTGTATCAATCTATTTATGATCATGTGAAATTGAGTTAGTTAATTATAGCCGTTGTAAATATATGATGAGCATGTAAAGTTAGTTATTCTAACATTGATGGAATTCCTAACGGTCACTTGAGGATTTTTAATTAGCAATTTATAGATCTTGAATTGATGTCTTGGCAAGAATGTTGTTTTGAATGATTACAGGATGAAGACTGAAGAGAGAGGGGAAGCATTGCGAAACGAGTTCATCGGAAGGGGATGGTTGAATGGTTCAGTCATCAAAATCGACAGGTTTGACCTAAAACTAACTTGGCAAGGTTACTAGGACTTGGCAACATATTTCATGGTGGAACCGCATGAGCTATAAGTGGAACATTATAATAAAACAATGTAAAATAAACATAAATTCTTACCTTTAAGAATTATCAAATATTAATATTATTTTACATTCTCAAATATGGTCATATGTAAATGATAATAAGATGACACCATTACATTATAAATTAATAATCCAATGATGCCACCCTATTATTACGTACACATAAGAATAGACAAGAAAATATAATAATAATAAAATAATATTAATTTTCAAAACTCCTCATTTTCTTTCTTTCTTTCTTTCCCACTTTTCTTTCTTTTCTTTTAAGTCGATTGAGTGACTTCCGAATTGAATCTTGTAACCCAAGGTAGCCGTAGAGATAGGCATAATCTTTATTATGGTTTATCAACATTCTTTCATTCACTCTCCTTTGGCTTCTCTAATTCCTTAGCAATTGAGTTTCCTGTTAGCTATCATTGTAGTGACTGAACCCTATTCAAATAATAATCTGTTTCAAATCAAATCAATATCATCTTCCACAGGTTACAGAATAGTTTTGGCGGATTTATTCAAGCACAGGTTCATCTCAGAATTTGGTGACAGAGAGTCACGTAAGATATCTCTGATTAATCTCGTCTAACCATTTACATTTTCTTTTGATATTATGAATGCAGTATTTAATCCTTAAGCCGACAATTCTAATCATGATTTCTCTAGTAATAGCATGTGAAAATAAGACTCGAACTGTACATAGAGTCTGCCATATTCCATTGCAAAGTTTGTCATTCCTTTTGTGGTAATATGACATTGATAAATGCTTGAAGTCTGTCATAATCCATTAATAGTTTGATGTTTTTCTTTTGTGATAATGTTACAATGATTTATACATAAGTCTGATGATTTCTTTTAACCATATAAATATTCGAATATGTAGTAAATCTCTAAATCAATTAAGGTCAATGGCAAGAAAGTTATTACCCAGTTGGAAATCAATTACATCTTGATATAACAAATAACTGAAAGTGAGATATGAAATCAGTACACGAAGGAATTCACCAGGGCAAAATGCTAGTATAAGGTGAAGAAGGTGTAAAGTTTCTATGTGAAGTAATCTGAAGGCACCAAGGAATCACTGGCTTGATGGCCTAAACATGGTAAGGAGGTGTAGATATATCTACAAAAGAAGAATGACATCAGAATTAAATAAATAATAAAATAAATAATGCATGTTCCACTCATGAAGGATGTTGTCAAGCCGAGTGGTGGAGATCGGGTTTGAAGATCTTTGTGGATTGTCCAGAGGCTTCAGTTATTTTGTCGAATAACTGTTGGGACTTCAACCCACCTGAATATTCTGATGGCTGAACTCATGAACATCCCAAGCCCGACCTTGGGGTAGGGAGGGCCGTTCTAATAAATTAGAATAAGTGGGGTCAAGTAATGGTCTACGGTTGGGAGGTTAAGCCTATGTCAATGCTTCTCCTCTCACCAATGCTAGGGCTTGGACAACAAGTAAAAGAAGTTTCACAAATTATACTGTATATTCTTTTAACCTCTGAATATTTAGTTATTTCATTTCAAGATGAAAGCTCTTTATTTGCAAATAGTTTTATTTTAATTACATATCTGTTACTTAATTTTAGTTGTATAGATAGAAGTAGATAATTGTTTTCATTGAATAATATCTTAAATTGATATTTCTTCTCAGGAACATCTAATATTTACTTTCAGCTGATTATGAAGTTAAATATTTCATTTTGTAAACTCATAGATTATGTTATGTATATTGAAAGAAGTTTCAAATTTCAGTTTATACCATTGATGGAATGCATAGTCAAAAGAATTGAAATAGGAAATCAGTTTATTTCTAGATTGAAACTTGATTAGGAAAATCGGTATGTTACAATAGTAAAGGGGAGGAAATTGCCTCCTTATCCCACCCTATTGGAGACACTACAAACCACTTAGCAAAAATCTAAGCATTAAGTGAAGGTTTATAACTATGTAGACATTAAAAATAATCTGTCTTGAAATCAAAGACGAATCGGCTATTATAAGTAATGCTCTAAAACAAGGCCATACCCCCAAATGGTAATTAAATTTGTACCTAGGTTCACCCATGTATCTTGTGTCCCTACTCAATTATTCTACCTTCAACTATATCTTTAGAGAAGTAAATAAATGAGCGGGTGAATTAGCAAATTTTGGGGTGGATGAAATTAGTAACCGCACCATTAAGTCCCCAAATCGTCACCTTACTAAATCAAAATCTGAGAATCCTTCGATCTAATAGCTTTGTGTAACATTGGGATTCTTACACTCCTTAATATGATATTTATTGAATTTTTTCAATTTATCCCTTTTTCCTACCTTGCTATTCATTTTTATTCTCTCTTTATTGGGTTATGTCTCATATTCTTACCAAACCTCTCTCACGAGTGAAGATAGATCACTTCAAGAAAAGACTTGGTATGGTTGAATTATAATACATTTGAATGCTTTAAATTATTAATAAAATAATTTTATTGTTAGGCTATTGACTATTATGGGCTCCGTATGCGGGGAAAGGTAAATATTCCTTACCATATATATCGTAATTAATTGGTATAGGTAATCTAGCCAGGTGTACTCCATCCCTTATGGTTTCATGTTTTCATCTTTTCCCCCTTTTTCTTTGGTGTCTCCATCCTTCTATTCTAATGGATCATTCTCAATGGCACAAACTTTGATGATTATTTCATATTCATTAAAGATTATAGGTTGTACATCAAGTACTTATGACATGACAACCTTGAGGATTGTAACACCAGCCATATCACACTTAAAAAATTGATGGCACTAATATCCAGGGCCTTCATACGGATTATGGGCAAATTGCTGCATATGTAGTCTTCTCACTCTTCTTTCACACCATAGTAGCATAGCCCTCTTCCAATGGAGACTCCTATTCATATGAAATTAGGAAATTGAAAGATGTTGTTCTGGGGTGAAATCTCAGAACTAAGGCTGAAGCTAATGATGAATGCAAAACATAGTCTAATCATTAGGGTTGTGGTGTAAATTGTTGGGAAGGAATTCTCTTTGCTTGCAGATAGGCCCAAGACTAATATGGACATCGTAGCATTTTTTGGTCCCACAATTTTGCATGTGGACAGAGACAAATCTACAATTGCAGGTTTATATAGCCAACTTTTGGCAGAACTGGACATGGTTCTAGACAACATAGATGAGAACTTATGTATTCCCAAGAGGAGTGAATACAATATTAAAGACCAAGCAATCAAAATCTTCCCCATTCTGATTATTCCCAATCTCTTGAGGTTTGCTAAATGACTTCCCTCCGCTAAGAGGAATCGACATTTCCTTCTTAGCATCATGTATGTTCGAGTTTTCCTAGCGTGGAAGGGACTCGAGTGGTTTTTGAAAGCCGACAAAGTGGACCACAGCGATGATGATTCGGAGGAAGAGAACTAGGGTAGGCCTTTTGTAGCAATGAATCCTACGATTATTCATTGTGATAATCAAAGTTCCATCAAGCTTTCTGTGAATCCAGTTTTCCATGACAAGTCCAAGCATATTGAAATTCCTTACCATTATGTAAGAGATATGGTAGACAGGAATACTGTAAAATTAGGATACATTTGCACTGCAGATCAGACGACAGATATTCTTACCAAACCTCTCTCACAAGTGAAGATGGATCACTTCACGAAAAGACTTGGTATGTTTGAATTATAATACATTTGTATTCTTTAAATTAATAATAAAATAATTTTATTGTCAAGTTATTGACTGTTATGGGCTCCACCATTTGTATTCATTATTTAAGTGGTGACGATCTCTGAGATAATGAACACTAGTGTAAAAGACATTATGAGAGATGACGATCTCTTAAATAATGTGCTGAACAATAGAGATCTACTGTCAGATCTAGATGAGTTCAAGATCACATTGTGATGTAGACATTTCTATGCCTATGAGTCACAGCTTGGATAAAGGAAGAATTTTATTATTCTCCATAAGTTTATCCTGTGTTCTAGTAGATCTTAACTCAAGATCATGTTGTGATACAAGAAAGCCAGTACCTATGAATCACAACTTGGATAAATGAAGAATTTAATTATTCTTTGGATTTTATCCTGTATATTGCATTCCATGCAATATCATTATCACTGATGTAAGTGATAAGTCATATCACAAGTATAGTAATATGAAATATTATAATTTAGTTAGTTTCGATCGAAACTTTTATAGTTTCTATCGAAACTAGATGATTACTTTCTATCGAAAGTTTTTGGGCAAAAAATCCGCCTTTCACGATTTTGGAGGAATTTCTTCCTCCAAAAAACTGTAACCCACTATTGTGGATTCACCCAATAGTATCATGTGTTCAATGATATCTCATGCTTAGAAGATTCAGATAGATAGAGTATCAATCTATGCTTATTCATATTAATTGATGATGGTAAATATGTTTGTTATCTCTCAATATGATTATCAAGTTAAGAGGGAGTGTTAATTTTGTAACACTGAAATCATCCTGGTCTGATGGAACAGATCGTACAGATCTAATTATGCATAAGATGCCTTTGTAAATAAAGGCCTATAAATATAATTGTTTAGTTCTCAAGTATGGTTGGCGTCTCCCTTGGGGTAATCTTGTCTTAGTTTAACCTTGAACAAAACTAGTTAGTTTAATTACTAATTAATGTATTCCCTAATTAGGCGCCGATTTTGAGAGAACAATTTTGGCCGACCTAGAGAGGGACATGCCCCGCCCCTTGGGTGCCATATTTATGGAGGTTATGTTTGTGGATAAAGGACACACAACAAATCTAAGTCCGCTCCTTTAGCATACATTACCTCATATGAATTATAGCAGGATATACATATTATTGCAGAAGTACTATCTTAGAAACAAGGACCAATATTCAATCTGAAATTGATCAAGACAATCTCTAGCACTTAGAAGGTATTATATCAATTTGAATAAGTTGCAGAATTTGAAGAATATTTACAATGGTAACCTTTAAAGTAGTCAATTCTTTTAGGCAATCAACACCAAAAGCTATATTAGCTCGTGCCAAAGAAAAGGATTACAAAGTTCATTGAATCGTCTAATCACACATTGTCAACTTGACCTTCTAACAATTCTATGAAGAACCTTTAATTACTCCATCGATAACTACAACATAAAATCATTTGCTTCACTAAAATATAATACAAGAAGTTTAAATAAAACACGCTCACAAAGTTAGTGTATACTTCCCAAAAAAATTGACATGCCCTTAAATTTTTAGTGTTTAAGTACAATTAGTCAATTACCCATGAATTTTTAGTGTTTGCATACAAAGGATTGGTCAATGTTCTTACTATATTAATCTATTGATATCAGAATTAGTATTTATTGACCTCATAGAATCCACAAATGTGTAGAGACTCTGTTAGAAATTAAGGAGCTTGGCCAGTCCATAGTGAAGGTTCAGCCCAAGTCTGGAAAAATGGATCTTGAAATTAGTTTTAAAATTATCAGTAAATACATTTTTTATTTACTAAATGTTGGTTGGATAAGATGAGATAAGATAAATTTACTAATGTCCAACAAGAGACCACAAAGAGGGTCTATGGGTCTTATGGGTCAAGTAAATTACAAATTTATCAGTAAAAACATTTTTAAGTTGCTGAATGTTGGTCAAGTATTTTCATCAAGACCAAGTCCAAGTCAAACACACAGCTTATTGGGATTATTCCAAGGCCAACTCCCACTTTGGTAGTCTTTCTATATGATTATCATTTCCATAATACTCACTCCAATGAAAGCATGCTACCTTATGACATTATGTCAAATGATATTTTTTCTCTTCTTTCCTATTCTTGTTACCACTATCAACATTTTGTTGAGGTGTACTAAATTTACTTAGCTATCATTCTATTAAATTTTTGTTCGCAAGGATGAATGAAAGTTTTCTTGTGTATACCAAATCACCTGTTCCATTACACAACGTTTATGCATTGTAATTTTAGACATTTTTCTATCCCATTTGTGTATTATTGATCTCATATATTGGATCTATCAGCTAAGAACTCCAACATAAGTTTTCCAATTAAATGTGTTTGCAGAATTAATAACAAATGTAGCTTATACATCTCCTAATCAATTCCACGATTGCTATCGTTTGGGACAATCATGCGAACCAATCAAAGTAGTTGGCCATTAGAATTTCAATCATTTTAAGAAATCATCAAAACTTAAATGCAATTCCTTCAAGATTTGAATCTTATGTTGATGCAGGTGCGGGCTGCTGATGAGTAGATGCATGGATTTTTTCTTGGGGGGGGGCGGGATTTTGGATGCATTTGGGTGCGTCTATACATAAGTGTGTGTGTATATATATAAAGTTGTTAACTATAATTTATGACAATGTATGCAAAGAAATACAAGAAATAGTAAATATACAAAAATAAACCATTAATTGAATCATTATCATAATCAAATTGAAATAACAGTAATGTCTAATTAGTAAATCACTCAAGTTCAAGATTCCAATGCAATACGAATTACAAAATCAAAACATATTTCATGGTTCAATGTTGATCAATCAAGAGTCAAGGCTCAAGATTCACAAATCACATTCAGTCATTCAAAATCAAGATTCTCAAAAAAAACCACATTCTCATCATCTCCTCCTGCTGCAACACTTACAAATTCATTTGAACCATGCATGGTTCCAATTGTGCTAGATGTACATGCTAGATTTAGGGGCTACATTCCAAAGCTTGGTTGACCCTTCCTTGTATCCATCCTTCTTACGTGACAAATGATGCAAGTTGGTATGTATATAAACCAAGTCCTCAGCTTTCTGTGAACCCAACCGATTGCACTTCACTAAATGGATATAGGAGTATGTACTCCAATTCTATTCAGCAGTAGAAGAACTTGCAACCTAAATAGTGTTCATAAAAAATTAAAATTTTAAAATTAAACATACAAATGAAAAGCAAATTAGAGAATGTTAAGCACTATAGTGTAGAATACAATTGCTAAACAAATAAATAAATGAAAACTTACTTGTGAGAGGATCTTGATTGCAAGAGGTTGTAGATGCTTGAATGGTTGACCATACATGTACCACCATGTGATAGCTCCCATGTCATTTTGGACCTTTATTGCATATGGAGTAAGTTTCGATCTTGAAGCAAATAAGCCAAATTCTTGACTCACCCTTTTGTGCATTTCATCATCTGCGAAGAGTCTTGCAAATGCAATGTAGCACCCAGTAGCAACTTCTTCATCTACATATGGTGCAATTCTATCTAGCATAGAAAGTATTTCCTGGCTATAGTAACTTGGAGATAAGGTATATGCAAGGAGGTGCAATGGGTTGGTCATCCTCTCCCAACGATGATGAATGATATCCTCAACCTTTTGTGGGTTTAGTCTCGTGTGCTTGTATGGAAAGCTTTACCTTTTCTACCATGGTGTCCATCCCATTGTACACATCCCCCAAGCAAGGTGCATTTGTATTGAGAAAGCATAGCATAGTCATGATAGGCTCGGTAAAATCCAATACAAATTACACACGAGCCCACCAATGCTCATCCAAGATCATAACCCTGACCTTCAAGGCGCTCTCTGAATTTGGAGCCTTCCATATAGCAATTGGTTACAAATAACCATTTGGCCCAATGTTGATTTCACCTTGAGGAGTCGTTTCAGAAGAACAGTATGAGATGCAAATCTAGTCTCAGCAACCTATAAGCAAGTTGACAATATGACATCAAATATAAAACAAAATATTAAACAAGAAATTTGATATTGAACATGAATATTGAACATGAATATAAAACTTATTCAAAATAAATAGAACTAAATAATTACAATTTTAAATCTACCTTCAACAGCTCCAACTTGGAGAGTGATTTGAATATAGATTGTGACATGTGGTGGTTTGTCACAAACATTTGTATCCCATCTCCCTCTTGGTATATTTGCTTCACCCAATCTATTTGGGTGCCAATTTGTTGCATGACCAAGTTGAGAGAGTGTACAGTGCATGGTGTCCAAAAAATATGGTTGTATCAAGACTCAACCAAAGCACCTGCACTGCTACAATTCATAGCATTATCTGTGACCACCTGAACCACATTCTCACTACCCACCATCTCTATTGCCTCAATGAGAATTCTTGAAATGAAGTGTGAATCCTTAACTTGTCCTTCACAATCAATAGCCCTCCAAAACATTGCCCTCTGGGAGACATTGCAATCACATTTATCAATGGTCGGTTTCTTGTGTCTTTCCATCCATTAGATACAATAGTTATGCCGGAAGTTTTCCAAGATATCCTAATTGGTTGAAGAGCTTTGTCTATAGAAATCTTTTCTTTTTTGCAAAAGAGTAGTATGCACCTTTTCATACCCGAGGCTAATGCAAACAGCTGGTGCTCTAAGGATGGTTGCAACCATTGTCTTCCAATATGGCGATCTTACCAAATTGAAAGGAAGACCATTGGCATAAAGGCAACGTGCAATTGCTTCATCAGCAATCTTTTTTGCCTCCATTTTGAATGCTTGATCCAACAGACCTCTTTTACGGGTAATAACTTTTACTTCATTATCCTCCTATCCCACTTCCAAGAATGGATGTTTGGAGGAGTGCAACATGATCAATGGGCACATTCACTTTGCTCTTTGTAAATGAAGGTTTGTACAAACTTGTTTTTTATTTGCTCACTAAACAATCAGCAACCTCTTGTTCTTTTATGAATTTGGCCAACAGTGCATTGCTCAACCTTTTTCCATCTTTACTTCCCTTGCACAATGCTATTCCTTTACCGGTAGGGCCCATAAAATGAGCTTTGACCCAAGAATATGAGTTGTTGAATGGTTTACTATGACATATATTGAATCTCCAAATGTATGACCCACCTTCAGAAACCTGTGATGATCTTATGACGTGTCTCCATAATGGAGATGCCACATCAATATTGAAGTTATCACTTTGTTCTTGCCTTGCTACTGAACTTTGATTATCAGTAGTGGCCATTCTTGCACAATAGCAACTATGAATCTAATAAGAAAATAGAAAAATTAACTTAGAAATGTTTAAAAAAACTTACTCCTCCATTTCTTTACAAAAAAAAAGTATATATATATATATATCTTGAGAATTTTCTTGTAAAACTTGAAAAATTCATGAAGAACTAAAATAAATCACTAAAAAGGCTCATTAAATGGATCGAATGCTTACTTAGATGCTTATTCGTCCTTTGTGGAAGCTCAATAGACACCCTACGAATGGTCCTCTTCAAAACTAATGACCTTGCTTTTAGAATGCCACAATGAAGACCAGATGAGAAGAGAGCCCAGTTGCAAACAAAATGGTAAGAATGGGCAATGAATGGCCTCTTTTAGGGCCGTTTTAGGTTTGTGAGGCAAATAGAAGGGAAAAAAACAATAAAAAACATTTAGATCACATGTTTTTTAAGTCACTTAAGTGACTGGATGTAGGAAACAAGCGTATGCTCACAAGATGCGCCCAGATGCCCTCTGGAGCACCCCTCGTGCATTCGTAGGAGATAACGGTGCTTCCTGACAGCACCCACCACGCCTCCTCCCACATCCACGCACTAGTCTGAATCCCCATCCACACCCCCCTCCAGAGCCAACGCATCAGTATCTTAGGTTTAATATATTTGGAGAGAAAAGAGTGAAGAGTCAAATTTAGTTTGTGTATATATGTTTTGAAGGTCTGAAAATCAGGTATAACAGAAAAAGTAAAACCAGTTTTGTTTCCTCTCAAAATTTGGTCCAACAATAAGCAATTCTCTGATTTTGTTCCCTCAAATCTGTCCTAAAATTGTAGACAAGTGTTTGCTTCAGAATTCGCTATAACACAGATGTCTTTGAGATTTATGTCAAACACTCTTTCAGTTTGAATTCAGTTGACAAAGAGATTATAGAAGTTCATTTTTGCTACATTTGAAATTCATTCAAAGTATAATTCCTTGTATATATATATTGTAAAGAGAAATTTCAGAAATCATAAACAAGTTGTAACAGACAATTGTAATGCTTTAAGAATTAGTGCTCAGATCTTTGTATTGTTGTTATGGAAGAGTTGGTGCTCTTATCAAGAATTTAGTACTCTAAAAATTGTAAAATATTTGATCGTGAGGCTAGATTAGGATGGTAGATCCTAATCTATATATTCTAGTTTTAGATTTAGTATTTACAATTTAGGATTTGATAAGACTTGTTAAGAGTCCAAATTGGTTATAACCACTTTCCATGGTTACCTTGAGACCCGTATCCCCCCCAAAATACATGTCTTGAAGATAGAGACGCATCTTGGAGACTTTTTGCATCTCCAGAGACCTCAAAAAAGGTTGGAGACTTCATGACAAAGTCTTTTGAAGTCTCCTAGTCTCCTAATCCAAAAAGTGGAGTCTCCCCGAAGTCTCATGATAAAAAAATTAATGTAAAATATAATATTAAATTATTTTATGTATTTTAGCCCTCATTGTAATGCTTTTCAATGGAAAAATTAAGACCAATGACAATTTAAATGATTTTGAGAGCATGATGGCAGAAGACCTTTAGATGGATGATCACAACCTTGTAGAGTAGATAATAGTACTGTCAACATACTAGTACTAGATAGATTTCTGGTTTTTGTTTACTGTACTAAATTTGTCCATTTTTGTTTGCATATCGGCAATTTAGCATCAAACTATACTTTTTTGAAAATCAGATATGATGATGATCATATGCTGATGATCATATGCAATATTCGGAAAACAAGCATGACTATGAGATGTAGTAATGTGATTATGTGAGTTTTGAAATATTTGATTCTATATAAATGTGAAATTACTATTATTATTTACTTTAGTCTTTTAGTTATACAGTATTACTATTTTGTATTTAGTATAACACTCATTAAACTATTTTTTTTAAAAAATTGTCCTCTCCAAGTACCCCCATCTCCTATTTTAGAAAAATTGTCGTACCGGTACCAATACCAATACTGAAGACCTTTAAGTCTCCCCCTCCCCCAGTGACCTTGCCATTTTCTTCAACTGGTACCAGAGCCCAGTACTTGGAAAATATTTAATCATTCTAACTAGATGTTGGATATAGAACACATAGCTAGTTTGAACGGATCTTATAATAACAAGGCACCCTCACTTGATGGAGTGAACTATGCATTTTGGAGTAGGAATGGAAAGCTATTTGTCTTCTCTACGGCTTGATGTTTAAATGTCAAAAGAAAATAGATGTATGACTTCTCTGTCTACAGAGCGGTGCCTCTGCCCCTCTGCACTGAGACAAGACGTGATGTGCAGGGATTATCTGTAAGTCTGCATTTGCTCTTGTAGAATGTCGCCTGCATGGATTGAAGTTCTATTTGTCTATTAGCACTTCCACCAAATTAAGTTTCTGAGCTTGGATTTTGAATGCCAACTAGATCATCTAAGCTATTATGGTGATTTACTTTTGCTCTTGTTTCATGATTAGTGCATTTATGAGCTTGTCTCCTTCATCGTGACCTAGCCTAAGCTTGTATGGAAATTCAAGAAACATGCCTATTTCATTCCAATTGCGTCAATTGAGCATCTTGGAACCCTTGGAAGTGTGTCAAGAATTCAACTTATGCATGATCGTGGAACAATTTTCATTTCATGCTTATGTTGTTTGCAATGTAATCCTATGATATGTATTTGTTATGCTATTTATTTCAAAAAAATAAATGTGCATGTTTTACCATTTGATTTCACAGTTTTGGCGAGGCATTGCAGCTATCATGATTCAGTGCTTTATGTTGGAAACCTCAGGGCTATGCTTAAAAATAGAAAAATAATTTCAGGTTTCAAGCTAATTTATGCTCCCCTCAAAAATCCAAGGATGACGTAGTTAGGGCAGTTCATAAGGACTTCATAAAACCAGATGAGATGAAAACAGAGATATCCAATGGAGCTACATTACTCCCTGCTCCTTTCTAAAATGCAGATCTCCATTTTGCTGCTTTTTGTGTTCCATTTTCATTAATCAGGTACCAAAAAATTACAATTGAATTTATGTAGTTTAAATGTGCTTCCAGCCCTTTATATACCCTTTAAACATGAAAAGTAGAAAAACATTCAATATTATGTAAGAATGCTAGCCAGCTAAAGAAATAATGGCTATAAATAATGTTTTCGCACCTCAAATGGATTCCCATAGTGATAAATAAAAATAAAATGATAGAATAATATCATATCTAAAGGGACTGGTTAAGGGGACGACAAAGGCCATCAAATAGTGAACACAATGTCGTAAAACTTGGTCAAAGTGTGCAAAGTGACAATGCATTTCTATAAGAAGAGAGAAATAAATCATATTTGTAAGACAAAAAATGTAGTTCAAAATTAATTATACATTGCAATGAAACAGCATAAGTGCAATGGGTACTACCAAAGAAATTTTCTGTTAAACAAGTTTACAATGTCAATGACTCTATACATACCTCTAAGCTTGGAAAGGTAACTTCCAATGGAGCATTTTCCATATTTTTCTACACAAAGACATTAAGATATAACTTTTACATTTAGTATATGGTAGCATAATAGCATTTAAACTTTAAACATACAATTTGAGTTAATTAGTTCACTAGGAAACATGCAAATTTGTTCTTTACAATACTTTGAAGCACAGTTCAAAATCTCATTCTCTGTCACTTATCGACAAGGTGAAAAAAAAAAACATTTCTCAGCAAATATCAGAGATAAATTGGCAACTTCTTAAGAAAGTATTGGGAATTTTAATAATTGCTTAAACTGCAGTTTTTTGCAAAATTCAATGAGGAGATGCATCTAATGAGTCAGCAAATGAGTAAACAAACCAAACAAGTTGATCTGGATATATGTAAATACAATATGTAACAAAATCGCATCCTCGTGTGGAATGTCGATGGCTGGCAGCCATAGTCAGAGACTCTGAACTCTGAAGCAAACTAAACATAGAAAATTGCCTTTGTAAAAAGATACACAAATACAAATGTCAAGTATAATATGAACCTAATCAACATCTTCTTCTTCCCCATCCCACAAAAAAGAAAAGGAATTTAGAAAGCTTACTTGTGAATCTGGATTTGCTTGAAAAATCTCTTTGAATCCACTTGCAATTGATCTAAATGGTTGCCAATGACTATTTCTCTCCACCAAAACCCTTTTCCTCTCCTCTAACAACTTAAAAATGCAAAATAAAAAATGAATGGGCAAGTCGCTAGGCATCCCAATTTTACTGTTGTCACCCGCAAAAAGTAGTTAAGTTATTGCAAAAAGTTTGCTATTTATCACAGAGAAGTGGCCAACTTATCGCCCAGAATTTAAAGTCTTCTCGGCTTGAATTTCTCGATATAGAAAGCCTTAAGTTTTCTCGTTTTGCAAAAGTTCTCGTGAGAAGCAAAGATATCTGCCACTTATAGAGATTTTAATTTGAAGCAAAGGAGCGTAAATTGTTTGGGAAATAAATCAGTAAAACAGAACAGTAGGATTTTTTGAAAAAGAAATAGGGAAAAAATTGAATTTACAAAAGATATTTTAAAATTACAAGAAAAACAATCAAAAACTACTTCTAAAAAATATTAAAGAACATTTTCATAACACAGATTTATTGAGAACAAATATTAAAATAGTGTTCAACCAATCAATTGTAGAAAATAGATTTTCATTGTTTATATTCATGTCACTAATTGCATTAGACTGATGCACAAAACATACCATAATAGCATAACAAATAACAAGATGTAGATAGATGTCAAAATGTCAATTAGAATATAGTTTGTGACTTTGTAATGTGAGTTTGTGACAGTTCTGGACATGTTTTGCTATATATTGTTTCAAAATCAGGTAGATGCAATTTGAAGCAATCAGCCTCACATTTCCTTGACATTTATTTTAATATTTTTAGTAAATCTACAAATTCCCTTTAGACTAGAAATTTGGGATTATCTTTCCATGCTTTTTAAGTATACATTGCTACCTGCTAGTAATATGGTTATCTCAATCAAATAGATGTAATTCGAAGCAGTCAGTCACATGTTTCTGAATTAGAACTGATGGCTTATGGTAATGATTGTTGTGCATTAATGGGCAAGATATAACATCATTCCTTACTCCTCATAGACTTGCCACTCTAACCCTTCCAACCCACCCTTGCTCTGGAACTATCTATTTGCAATAGCTTATTATAAAAAACATGCCATATAGAAGACAGTAAGTATCCTAAAACCCTTATGAGTTCATTTCTTCTATAAAAAATGCAAACAACACGGTGCACTTATGATATTTGACTTTTTTCTTATCATACAAATACATTCACTGGCACAATGAATCACCTCGTATTTTCATGGTCCACAACACATAACCCACTGCCAACCCACTGCCAACTGCTCTACATTAAACAGTGGTTTTAAACATTGTGCCCTCAATGATTCTGGGTTTACATAAAATAGTTGTTTTGTAAAATGTGCCCTAAATAGCTTTTATTTAGACTAAATGGTGGTTTTGCAGATTGTGCCCCAAGCATTTTTCGTTTTAGATTAAGTTAATAATGGTTTTATGAATCATGCCCTAGGTGAGTTCTGCATGAATCATTTATGATATTGATATATTCTTATTTGTGATGATGTTTAATAGTGAATTTTATTTGATATCAAGATGTTATGATGAATCAAATCAAGTAGATCTACTTATTATTTTGCATTATGTATGATTATAAATTTACCATAATATGATAATAGACTGACTATAGTTGTGTCGTAAGTGGGTGCAGGACCAATGCGGCCTCCAAAGGAAGTGTGAAAAGGTATTATTGGGAAAGGGGGAAAAGAGATGGCAATGGCATGTGGAGGGACTGGAACTGCAGATCAAGGATAAGTATCACTGGATATGATTGGTCACCTGGTAAGAACGGATCTCTGCTAAGATTATGAGATGATTGTGTTCTCCTTTACCATTGGTTATTGGACATAACCATGGAGTTATATCAACACCCCGACTTGCACCGTCTAGGATTGTGTCCGCTATGTCTACTTATAGAGGATGCATTACGACATTTATTCCTTACATATTTACACCGAAGGCATACCTTATATAAAATGAACAAGATCAATTTGTGCATCAACAACTCACAGCCATAGGGAGACAGTGCAAAATGATTGCATTTTCTGCAACCGTCAATTCATTTTCTGCTGATGCAGGTTGCCTGTTCACATAAGGTGGGCTGACATTTTGCAAGTGTTGACCATATCAACCGGCATTGCAAACTACATCAACAAACTACAATTGCTATCTTTCATACGTACTAAGAACAAGAGAAATAAAATATATGAGAGAAAGTCAGAGATAACTAGTCTTTGCCTTTCAGATTTTGACTGGTTAGATGTTCTCTGCTGCTGTATTGTCGCTCATGGTTCAGTTTTTGATCCGGTAAGCTCCAGATTTTTCGTTTCCCTGCAAGAGAAAGAGGTGGGGTTAGATCTTTATGATCTAAGCAATGACTAGTTATCTATAACCACATACTCGCACACATCATATTCTTCTTATTTTTGAATACATACAAAAAATAACAAGTGTATTCTAGATTTTCATATACAAATTACGGAGAAGTATTTTGTGAGTGTCACGAGCCCGTGTTCGAACCTCATGAGATACTATTCCAAATATCAGGAAAAGAAAGAGTGAGTTGCTGAAAAACAGAGCGCTGCAACAAAGAACTCATGGTGGAGACAACAGCTACAGATTATGACCGTATTCAGTGAGTAAGATTTTCTGAAAATAAATAAGACAAGCAGCAAAATTTCTCATAGGAAATGCTTAAAGATCAGTATGAAGATACTACAGAGCACTACTAGTATGGCTTTTCAGATTTGTGAAAAAAGTAAAGTATACTTACAGTGTAAAATCAAACATCTTCAGCAAAATCCACCTTTATTTTGATAGACACAGGAGAGTGTGAAATGGATCAAAGGAAAAGTTATAAATATGTTAAAATCTGTGCATCTATTGGAACAATTCTAAATATCCAGGCCTAATGGCTACACAATATGGGCATTGTGATGAAGACCTACATCGTGCAAGAGTTCCTTAAAGGTCTTATTTGACTGATTCTGAGTGAATTACTAACACTGTGGTTAGAAACTCAGCATGGAAAGCAATCAGCAGTTAAAAATCATCTAAAACAAAAAAGCAAAAGGCTGGAGTTACAAGCACAGCGTGACCATGTTAAAATGAATGCTGAAATTTTGCAGAAAGAAGAGTCTCCAGCAGAGCATGGACAAATGACAAAAAAACAGGTCCAAAATCACAAGAATGCAGCAATACACTATCAAATAGCTTCATATATGACATCCTACTAATATTTTAGGAGTTAAGATTCAAGCTCCAAAAATGCAATGATCATATGAAAGTAGAAGAACAACAGAAAAACAAGAAGCTGCAAATTCAAGCTCAGCTCAAGGGGACAATGGAAAAAACTGATCTGAAGAAAAGAGAGCTTTAAATTAAACAAGTTTTCCTACAGCCATGGCTACATTTACAAGGAGAGAACCTTTCATAATTTTGCTGAGGTTCATCCAGATTTTTATTAGAACAAATAAAAGCAAATATTCAAGGAGATTCTTGCTATAAACTAATTTGAAGAGAAAAGTTCGAAAATGTTTAAAAGTTTTCAAAATCGAGTTGTGGAAACCCTTGCATATCCTTTCATGGTGGCCAGCTAAGTCCCCGACATCAAAATCAGAAGAAATATGCTACTGTTCAGCACGAAAGATACCCAAAATGCAGAGAAATCTGCATTTTGTTTTACCAGCAAAACCCTCTTATTTCCATTACAACATTCAAAGTTTCAGCATATGAAAAGAAGGCTTTAAAAAATGCCCAGAAAGCTACAGGTTCAAGTCACAAATCACCGTCAAAGCTTCACCGAAATTTCCTTTCTTAAATCCGAATGGCAGCTGCTCCAAAATGCAACGATCATATGAAAGTAGAAAAACAATAGATAAAAGACAAGACTGACGTCTCCAAGGCACAAACAGATTTATCACAAATGGTTACAACAAATCCGAATGGTAGCTTAAATCAAATTATTAGCTGGTTGTAAAGAAACAATATTACCTCTCTACTAAATGACTTCCAGTCATATCAGCTTCAGCAAGGAAGAAAAATTTTCCATTCATGGCGGCTGCAGTAAATGTTCAAAGTATCTTCAAAACCCTTGCCGCAGTTTTCCCTCAAGTTCTCAGCTCTCCAAAATGAGGGCGATGAAAATAAAGAAGATTAGGGTAGTAAAACGTTTTTTTTTTTGCCTTTCTCTTTTTGTATAAAATGTGAAGTCCGCCGACTTAGAAGAAGTTTTTTTTTTTTTATAATGTTTTATGTCATGAGGGTGGAAGAGTTAAGTGTTAGCATTTTTACACTTAGTTTTTTTTTTTGTAAATATTTGCATTTTGAATAGGACTATTTATTGGTATTTTATAAACCATTTTATAATCTTGCTTAATTAAATGCAAATGTATAGACATTTTCAAAGTCATATATCTTTTTCAAATCTTGAACTTAGGGATTTCAAATCAGTTATTACAGGTGTTTGGAGGAGAAAAAGGAGGATAAATAGTAGCTGAAGACTTGGTATTTTGAATTATTGAGGAGAGATTGTAGGGTTTTATTTCTAGGTCGAATTTAGACTTTGACTAAGCTTTTTAGAGGTCTTTTATGACCAGTTAGAGCATTTTGGGGGATTTTGACATAAGTCATGGGTCTCATTATGACTTAGTGCAGTTGTTACAAACTGAGTCATCTTCTTGATAAGTTTTGACTCCCTTTTTGTAGCCTGTTTTTCTGAATTCAACCCAGGTTGGGATTGTATTTAGAAAAATTTCTGAAATCATTTAGGAGGTTCGGATTATGCAGAGGGAGGCTCTTGTGACAATTTTTATGTCCTTGGCAATTTTCATGCAAAATTTTGTAACTCTTTTGGAGACTAGTAAATACTGGCAGCATTTTGGAGTAGTTTTCTATTAGATTCAAGCCTTCTTTCTTCCTGTGTTTTTGTGTCAAATGCATGATTGATGAGAGATATACGTGAGTTAATAATTCCTTATTTTCTTTTGTCTCATCTATTACCTTGTTGCAGGAGTGTATGTTATATGCAAGTTATAATTTGTCTAAGTTAAATTTGGTTTTCATGTGAAGAATTTATCTTCCTTGCTAATCTGTTTAAGGACCTTATTATGAAATATTAATGCATATCTATACAGAATAGAAGTGTTTTATCTCTAGTTATAGAGTTCATATAGTCTTCTTAAGAAAACCATTATTTTCTCAGTTTTCCTGTCACATTTGGTGTATCACCTGGTTCTTTAGTTTAAGTTACAAATTATAAGTTCATTTCCAGCAATTCTAACTCTTTTTCCCATAAGTTTAAAGTAGTTTCATATATTAACCAGAGATTATCCAATAGGAACCGGCCTAGAATTTGGAGGCTTCATTTCTGGGTACGCATGTCTCACATACAAAAATGGCTCCCATGTTAGGCAGGATTGTTAAACTAGTATAGTTTAATAGGGTGCAAATCCTTAGCCTTAACAGTTTTTGGCACGCCTGGTGGGACTCGAAAGTCAGATTTTCAAATTCAAGAAACTCTTGCTGTGTGGTATGCTACAGTAAGTTTACCGCTTTAAAGAAGCTCATTTTCAACATATCTGGCAACTCCATTGGTGAAGGAAGGAGACCAATGCTTAAAATTTCATGAAAAAGACTAGAAGTTCAAAATCTTTTGAATATTTGGAGCTGCCGTCACCCAAAAGAAAAGGAAGAACTTTGGATAGAACTCCTCGTGCAAAGAGAGTTCAGACCACTCCTCCAAGAGTGTATGCTAGAAGAGGAAGATCATTGCAAAGTGAACGTTCTGTAACACGTTCAGCATCACCGACTGTTAGAGCAACTTCCACAATGACTGCACCAAGAGCTTCTGCCTTTGTACCTTTTAATCAAGGAAGCCCTTTGAATTTACAGCAGCATGATGATATACCATTGGCAGCTTTGAAAGGACTGCCGAAATTTACGGGAGAAGGACAGATTGCACCCTTTGAGCACATAAGAGACGTAGCAACATTGTGCAACGTTCATCATGTAACCCAGGAGAATGTAGCTGTGAGATTATTGACAACATCATTTAAGAAGAAGGCATTAGAATGGTTTAGAAGTCTTCCTATGGCTTCTATATCAACTTGGGATGAGCTCGGAGATGCATTTACAAGATTTTTTGAAGAAAAATCAGATCATCTATCATTGGTAGAGCAACTGATTACCATCAAGAGAGCACCTCAAGAGCAAATGACAGACTTTAATATCCGATTCCAAAAAACTTGGAATAGGATACCTGCTGCGGTAAGGCCTTCTGCTGATCATGCATTTTTGTATTATCTAAAAAGTCTTAATAGTGATATTTCGGTAATGATCCAATCAATGTGGGGGCAATCATTACCTCAGGCTTATAGCATAGCTATTAGGGCAGAAAATAGTCTTATTCAAGCAGGAAAGATAGCTCCTAGACCTCCCATGCCATATTTTCCAGACATTCACCCAAATATGCCACTTAATATACCCCCTCTTGCTACTATACCTGCTATTCCAGCTATAGAATCAGTAGGGAGTCAAACTAATGCTATTGCTGGTCCTTCAAATGAGCTTCAAGAAATTAAAACTTTTTTGCAGGCCTTAGGAAACGAGTTGACTAATATGAAAAAACAGCAATACCAAGGTCCTAGGCCACCATATCAAGGGTATAACCAACAGCAGCAAGGAGTGGCTCAATTTTATCATAATCAAGGGTATAATCAACAGTTTCAGCAGAATAGACAGCCATATCAAGGTCAACGACAAAATATAAATCAGAGACCATATCAGCAATATAACTCAAGTTCTTCAAATCAAACTAATCCAGTGAGAGATATGGTTCCTGCACAAAATAACCTTGCAGCAGATTATGAATGGTGTTATCCATGCAATCAAGCACATAATCAGGCCACATGTTCAAATGGAGTAATTAATCAAGCGTTTATGGTCCAAAATGCTGCTAGTCTATAGCAAGATACATCTTCTACCATACCTGAACAGCAACAAGATGTAAATCCCAGTGAAACAGCATTCTTGAATTGGTAAAATGGAGAATTCTGTGGCATAAATGATGATTCAGCAACTGTAACATATGCTAGAGCAAAGAAAAGAGCTCTAGAAACTGATCAAACAGCTGATAAAGGTAAAGATGCTGGACCATCATTCACAAAGGGAATAAATATACCACAGAAGCCTACAATCCAACAAACCAGTAATCAGCCTCACAAAGATATAGATCCGATTGCTGCGAAAGTACACTATATGGTCCATACAGCTGTACCTTACAGCATAGTGGACAGCATGAAAAAAATGAACGTGTCTATGACTATGTGGGATTCCTTATCCATTCCGGGACAAGCTGAGATTTTAAAAAAGGCATTAAATGGTGAAGGTGTGCAAGAGCAAGTTATTGAAAATCGTGATAAAGTGGTGATGACAAATGCTGAGCCAAAAAATGATGAGAATAGCAAAATAAAAATAACAGTCCAAGGTAAGGACGTGAGACCTCCTCCTTTTTATGTTTCTTTAATCATTGGCAAAAATCTGGTACATAATTGTATGGTTGATAGTGGAGCAACTTGTTCTGTTATGCCAAAATGAGTAGCTGATCAATTAGAGCTAAAATATGAGCCAGTAGAGAAAGGGGTAGTCCAGCTAGATGGTACTTCTGTAAATTCCATAGGTCTCATTAGAAATGCTAGTTTGACCTTGCATGCTTGCCCTACCTTTTCTATTCCACAAGATATATATGTGATAGATTTACCTCCCTATTTTGGACTTTGCCTATCAAGAGAGTTTACAGCTAAGATAGGGGGTTATTTGTCATCCGATTGGATTCATGTGATTTTCCGTACAAGATATGGAACAAAGGTGAACATACAATCAGAAGTACTTGCAAGAGATATTATAGAGCCTTATATACCTAGCACGATAAATGCAAATTTTGTCAATTTTGGCCAAGATGATTGTGCAGCCCCTGTTTCACATACATCCACTGCTGAAATTCCCGACATACTTTTAGATGAGTGGGCTGCTGAAAATGCATTCATGGCCAATTCTAGTACTATTCTAGATGCTGGGATAGGTAATTACATGTTTCAAGAAACTGATTTGGAGTTACCAAATTTAGTTAAAAGAGGAGAATCTGATTCTGAGCAGCAAGATAAGGTTTGGAATATGTTTTTTGATGGATCACGAGGTGAGCAAGGTGCTGGAGGAGGAGTGATGTTAGTATCCCCTAATGAAGTGAAACATTATGCAGCCTTTAGATTTGGTTTTTCTTGTACTAACAATACTGCTGAGTATGAAAGTCTGATTCAGGGATTAGAATGGGCAAGGAAAAAGGGCATTGGTTGTATAAAAGTTCACGGTGACAATGAACTTATTGTTAATCAAGTAAGGGATTTACATATTGCTAAGAATGATATTTTAAAACTATATAAGCATCGTGTATGGGACATTATTGAGGAGTTTTCTGCTTTCAATATTGTTTCTATTCCAAGGACTAAAAATCAGCATGCTGATAGATTAGCAGCTGTAGGTGCTCAATTTAATATACCTGCAGAAATCAGCAAGGACAATGTTCAACAACATGTCAAGATTGTGGTAAGACCTTCAATTCCTGATAACAATGTAAGCTGGCAAGTTTTTGAAAATGATGAACAGATCTTGAAATTTCTGCTAGAAGAAGATATTTTTGCTGTTTCTAATCAAAACAAATTAAAGCAAAATTATGGAGATCAAATAGTACAGCTCAAGTCAAATAAATTACCTAAAGGTTTGGTATCGCTTGAATCTATTTTTAATTCAGATGATCAAGCTAAAAAAGGTAATTCTGGTTTGCTGGTTTCTCAAGAACATTATGACAGTCTAGAGGTGGCACCAGGGAAAAGTTTGAAATTTGGTAAGGTAAGTATTCCTTTGGAAAAAGAATCTTATGTACAGCTTTTTCAGGAATTTTTTGATTTATTTGCATGGGAATATGGTGATTTAAAAAGTTTCAATCCTAAGTTAGCACAGCACACCATAGAATTAGAGCCTAATGCCAAGCCAATTAGGCAAAGACAAAGACCTATTAATCCCAAATTAGAGCCATTAATGCAGAAAGAGGTCTTTAGGCTAATTGAGAGTGGCATTATTTTTCCAATCAAACATACTAGTTGGGTGTCCAATCTAGTCCCCGTTAGAAAGAAAAATGGAGAGCTAAGGTTGTGTGTAGATTTCAGGGATTTGAATAGGGCATCATTGAAAGATAGGCACCCTCTTCCCTCTATGGAACAGATACTTCAGTATGTTGCTGGTTCAGAGCGTTTTTCCTTGCTAGATGGTTATTCAGGATATAATCAGATTCTGGTAAAGAGTGAAGATCAGTTTAAAACTGCTTTTACCACTAAATGGGGTACCATGGCATACAAAAGAATGCCTTTTGGTTTGTCAAATGCAGGGGCAACATTCCAAAAAGCCATGGATATGGCATTTAGTAATCTGATGTACAAATTTGTATTGGTATATCTTGATGATATCACAGTATATTCCAAGAAAGCAGTAGATCATTTGCATCATTTAAGGTAGGTTTTTGAACGCTGCAGAGAGTTTGGAGTATCTCTTAATCCAAAAAAATGTGTTTTTGCTATGCATGAAGGTAAGCTTCTAGGATATGTGGTTTCTAAACAAGGGGTTATAGTGGATCCAAAAAGGATAGCAACAATTTTAGAGTTACCATTACCACATCATAAAAAGGGATTGCAGTCTTTTATAGGCAGAATTAATTTTGTAAGATGGTTTTTGCCTAATATTGCTGAATTATTGAAACCATTAACTGCTATGTTGAAGAAAAACGTTGTTTTCACTTGGACAAAGGAAGCCAAAAATAGTTTTCAAGTTATTAAAGAATCTTTAGCAATAGCTCCTGCTTTAGTCAATCCTAATTTCAACAAAGATTTTATCTTGTATGCGTATGGTGGTTATGATACCATTTCCGCAATACTAGTACAGCAAAATGCAGAAGCTATGGAACAGCCAATAGCCTTTTTCAGCAAAGGTTTAGAGGATTATGAGCATAAATATAGTTTTGTGGAAAAGTATGTTCTCGCTGTTGTTAAGGCACTTAAGAAATTTAGACATTTGTTGTCTCAAAATAAGATTCATTTAAGAGTTGCGCACCCTAGTGTCAAAGAATTCTTATTCAGTAAGGATTTGAATGAAAAAATGGCTGGCTAGATAACACGAGTCATGGACTATGACGTGGATATTCAGGTGACTAAGTTGGTTAGAGGAAAAGGCTTATGTGTGCAGATTGCTGATGGAGAGGTTTCAAGGTCACAAGAGCAAACAGATACTATTTTGCTGATTAATGCAACATTTGATGCTGACATGTCAGCAAGCTGGTTACAAAATATGGTTCATTTTTTAAAAACCAGTGAGTGCCCAGCTAATTTAGATAAGGCAAAACGAAGATATTATCGTTTACAATCTGTTCCTTTTGTCTTAATTAATGATGTTTTATATAGAAAAGATCACAATGGTGTTCTTCTCAGATGCATTGATTCCAATCAGATTGCAGACATTTTGCATGAATTTCATGATGGTCATTCAGGAGGCCATTTCTCTCCTAAAACCACAGCATATAAAATTCTTAAAGGTGGATATTATTGGCCTAGTATTTTTAAAGACAGTCATACATATGTCAGAAAATGTGTCAAGTGTGCCATGTTTGCAGGGAAAGAAAGGCTGCCAGCTTTGCCTTTGCAGCCAATTAAAATAGAACAGCCCTTTCAAAAGTGGGGTGTTGATTTCATAGGGCCAATTAACCCTCAGTCAAGTGCAGGACACAAATGGATAATTACTGCCACTGATTATTTCACACGTTGGACAGAGGCAGCAGCATTCAAGGATGCAAATGAAACAGCAGTCCTTAATTTTTATGATGATTTAGTACACAGGTTTGGAGTACCTGATTCTGTAATTTCTGATAATGCACTTGCTTTCACTGGATTAAAAATAACTAGCTGGGCACTTAAATATGGAATTTATCTTAGTACTAGTTCTAACTATTACCCACAAGGTAATGGGCTAGCAGAATCTTCAAATAAGAATTTGATAAGGATTATTAAAAGAATGATGCAGGAGAATCAACGAGATTGGCACTCTAAGCTGAAGGCTGCTTTATGGGTGGATAGGATTACTCCAAAGCAAATAATTGGGAATTCACCTTATCAATTAGTTTACGGAAAGGAAGCTCAGTTGTCAATTGAAACAGAATTACCAGCACTTGATCTTGTCACTCAATTGGTTCTGTTTGAAAAAGGAGATCCTATATCAGTGCGATATGCGCAGCTGCTGGAATTGGAGGAAACTAGAAGGAAAGCAATGCAAAATATGGAGTATCAGCAAATGCAAGTCAAGAAAAGCTTTGGTAGAAAAGCAAGAGCTAGAGACTTTAATGTGGGTGATGTTGTTCTGAAATGGGATGTTTTGAAAAGCAGACCGGGCCATCATTCTAAGTTCGATCATATGTGGGCTGGTCCGTTCCTGATTGCTGAATGCAAGGAGCACAATGCTTTCCAGTTGGCTACAATGGAATGGAATATCTTGCCAATCCCTGTGAATGGGATTCACCTCAAGCCTTGTTTTGAGGTATGAGTTTCAGTTCTACCTTGTTTATATTAGGTTAGTTTTTTCTATTTCAATAAGTGCATCTGCATTTTTAGTTGAGTTTTCTTTCCTAGGTTAATTTCTTGTTTTTTCCTTAAGTTTTAGTTTGGTCAAGTTGCTAGTTTGTGTTGATAAGCTTTCATAATTCGCCCATCTCATTCATGCATGCATCAATACATGTGTTTGAATGAATACATATACCTAACAAACACATGCATACACACATACATAATGTTGCAGCTAATCAAGTCCTGCTGCCAACATACATACGTGCATATCCATATATATGCTATTCATACGAATTCATTCAAACTCACCCATTCATGCATACATCAATAACATGACCAGATCATGAAAGTTTCGCTTCTAAAGCTGTTACTTGAATTTGGTCATACATGTCAGTCAACTAAATAAGAGTTTTTAAGTCCTATTAAACTCACGTACATGCATTCAAAACTCAACCAGCAGCTTTAGAAGTCGCGCCGTGTCAGGTCTAGGTGCTAGGATGCATTTTATTTTTGGACTCTATGCCCAATGGATTTGATAAGCCTACTAATCTAGTGACTAGGAGGCAGTCAAACAACAAGAAGTCGCCAAAAATGTTACTTAACTTTAACACATGTTAAAATTAAGTTCTAAAAATTCAAATTTTATTTGCTGAAAACACTTTCATTTGATATTTAAAAAAATATAAATGTCCTTGTATCATTCATTTCATGAATATACATTTGATATTTTACACATAATGATGAAATAATGAAGGCAAAGTGTCTCACAAAATCGAGAATACAATTGCTATCTTTCATACGTACTAAGAACAAGAGAAATAAAATATATGAGAGAAATTCAGAGATAACCAGTCATTGCCTTTCAGACTTTGACTGGTTAGATGTTCTCTGCTGCTGTATTGTCGCTCATGGTTTAGTTTTTGATCCGGTAAGCTCCAGGTTCTTCGTTTCCCTGCAAGAGAAAGAGGTGGGGTTAGATCTTTACGATCTAAGCAATGACTAGTTATCTATAACCACATACTCGCACACATCATATTCTTCTTATTTTTGAATACATACAAAAAATAACAAGTGTATTCTAGATTTTCATATACAAATTACGGAGAAGTATTTTGTGAGTGTCACAAGCCCGTGTTCAAACCTCATGAGATACTATTCCAAATATCAGGAAAAGAAAGAGTGAGTTGCTGAAAAACAGAGTGCTGCGACAAAGAACTCATGGTGGAGACAACAGCTACAGATTATGACCGTATTCAGTGAGTAAGATTTTCTGAAAATAAATAAGACAAGCAGCAAAATTTCTCATAGGAAATGCTTAAAGATCAGTATGAAGATACTACAAAGCAGTACTAGTATGGCTTTTCAGATTTGTGAAAAAAGTAAAGTATACTTACAGTGTAAAATCAAACATCTTCAGCAAAATCCACCTTTATTTTGATAGACACAGGAGAGTGTGAAATGGATCAAAGGAAAAGTTATAAATATGTTAAAATCTGTGCATCTATTGGAACAATTCTAAATATCCAGGCCTAATGGCTACACAATATGGGCATTGTGATGAAGACCTACATCGTGCAAGAGTTCCTTAAAGGTCTTATTTGACTGATTTTGAGTGAATTACTAAGACTATGGTTAGAAACTCAGCATGGAAAGCAATCAGCAGTTAAAAATCATCTAAAAAAAAAGCAAAAGGCTGGAGTTACAAGCACAGCGTGACCATGTTAAAATGAATGCTGAAATTCTGCAGAAAGAAGAGTCTCCAATAGAGCATGGACAAATGACAAGAAAACAGGTCCAAAATCACAAGAATGCAGCAATACACTATCAAATAGCTTCATATATGACATCCTACTAATATTTTAGGAGTTAAGATTCAAGCTCCAAAAATGCAACGATTATATGAAAGTAGAAGAACAACAGAAAAACAAGAAGCTGCAAATTCAAGCCCAGCTCAAGGGGACAATGGAAAAAACTGATCTGAAGAAAAGAGAGCTTTAAATTAAACAAGTTTTCCTACAGCCATGGCTACATTTACAAGGAGAGAACCTTTCATAATTTTGCTGAGGTTCATCCAGATTTTTATTAGAACAAATAAAAGCAAATATTCAAGGAGATTCTTACTATAAACTAATTTGAAGAGAAAAGCTCGAAAATGTTTAAAAGTTTTCAAAATCGAGTTGTGGAAACCCTTGCATA
Source organism: Cupressus sempervirens (assembly GCA_028749045.1). Taxonomy (NCBI): domain Eukaryota; kingdom Viridiplantae; phylum Streptophyta; class Pinopsida; order Cupressales; family Cupressaceae; genus Cupressus; species Cupressus sempervirens. Next base: position 516,088,240 of record CM053787.1, read on the forward strand.
TCCTTTCATGGTGGCCAGCTAAGTCCCCAGCATCAAAATCAGAAGAAATATGCTACTGTTCAGCACGAAAGATACCCAAAATGCAGAGAAATCTGCATTTTGTTTTACCAGCAAAACCCTCTTACTTCCATTACAACATTCAAAGTTTTAGCATATGAAAAGAAGGCTTTAAAAAATGCCCAGAAAGCTACAGGTTCAAGTCACAAATCACCGTCAAAGCTTCACCAAAATTTCCTTTCTTAAATCCGAATGGCAGCTGCTCCAAAATGCAACGATCATATGAAAGTAGAAAAACAATAGATAAAAGACAAGACTGACGTCTCCAAGGCACAAACAGATTTATCACAAACAGTTACAACAAATCCGAATGGCAGCTTAAATCAAATTATTAGCTGGTTGTAAAGAAACAATATTACCTCTCTACTAAACGACTTCCAGTCATATCAGCTTCAGAAAGGAAGAAAAATTTTCCATTCATGGCGGCTGCAGTAAATGTTCAAAGTATCTTCAAAACCCTTGCCGCAGTTTTCCCTCAAGTTCTCAGCTCTCCAAAATGAAGGCGATGAAAATAAAGAAGATTAGGGTAGTAAAACGTTTTTTTTTTGCCTTTCTCTTTTTGTATAAAATGTGAAGTCCGCCGACTTAGAAGAAGTTTTTTATTTTTATAATGTTTTATGTCATGAGGGTGGAAGAGTTAAGTGTTAGCATTTTTACACTTAGGTTTTTTTTTTGTAAATATTTGCATTTTGAATAGGATTATTTATTGGTATTTTATAAACCATTTTATAATCTTGTTTAATTAAATGCAAATGTATAGACATTTTCAAAGTCATATATCTTTTTCAAATCTTGAACTTAGGGATTTCAAATCAGTTATGACAGGTGTTTGGAGGAGAAAAAGGAGGATAAATAGTAGCTGAAGACTTGGTATTTTGAATTATTGAGGAGAGATTGTAGGGTTTTATTTCTAGGTCGAATTTAGACTTTGACTAAGCTTTTTAGAGGTCTTTTATGACCAGTTAGAGCATTTTGGGGGATTTTGACATGAGTCATGGGTCTCATTATGACTTAGTGCAATTGTTGCAAATTGAGTCATCTTCTTGATAAGTTTTGACTCCCTTTTTGTAGCCTGTTTTTTTGAATTCGACCCAGGTTGGGATTGTATTTAGCAAAAATTCTGAAATCATTTAGGAGGTTCGGATTATGCAAAGGGAGCCTCTTGTGACAATTTTTATGTCCTTGGCAGTTTTCATGCAAAATTTTGTACCTCTTTTGGAGACTAGTAAATACTGGCAGCATTTTGGAGCAGTTTTCTATTAGATTCAAGCCTTCTTTCTTCCTATGTTTTTGTGTCAAATGCATGATTGATGAGAGATATACGTGAGTTAATAATTCCTTATTTTCTTTTGTCTCATCTATTACCTTGTTGCAGGAGTGTATGTTATATGCAGGTTATAATTTGTGTCTAAGTTAAATTTGTTTTTCATGTGAAGAATTTATCTTCCTTGCTAATCTGTTTAAGGACCTTATTATGAAATATTAATGCATATCTATACAGAATAGAAGTGTTTTATCTCTAGTTATAGAGTTCATATAGTCTTCTTAAGAAAACCATTATTTTCTCAGTTTTCCTGTCACATTTGGTGTATCACCTGGTTCTTTAGTTTAAGTTACAAATTATAAGTTCATTTCCAGAAATTCTAACTCTTTTCCCCATAAGTTTAAAGTAGTTTCATATATTAACCAGAGATTATCCAATAGGAACTGGCCTAGAATCCGAAGGTTTCATTTCTGGGTACGCATGTCTCACATACAGAAATGACTCCCATGTTAGGCAGGATTGTTAAACTAGTATAGTTTAATAGGGTGCAAATCCTTAGCCTTAACAGTTCCAAAAGGATAGTTTGCTAGCACCGCCCATGACAAACACTTCTCAAACAATTTAAATCTTGGCCTTCATTTGTAAATTTTCTGTATAGATTAGAAAATGCGTCATCTTGTCGCTGTGTAAGGCACTCATTCTTATGTAGAGCATTTTTACCATGTTGTTCTCTCACTATTTATTGTCATTCTTTGAGTTGCAATTGTTTAATGATCCAAGTTGATAACTAGTCTATTTTCAAATATAATTTATTCGCTAACAAAGATATCTGAAAAAAGTTCTAAATATTTTACTGAACGATAGGCAGGAGTGCTCCACTAGCTTCGTGGCAAATTTCTAGCTTTCATGGATACCTCTTTGTCAGATATAGGGCTTCTTTGTTTTGGTAATAAATTATCCTGAAATGCAGTTCGTGAAAGAAAAGACTTTTGAACTTGATGGGAAATGGATATTTATGCACTCTACTTGGCCTTGTTTTAGTTGGCCCCACATTACATTTTTGGTAATTTTCTTATTTCAATGAGTTGCAAACAACACATCTGTAACTTGCTATGCTATTTTTTTGATCTCACATGACAATTTTGAATTTTCACTATTTAGTAATTATTACAAATCTTAGTATGGTGTTTTAAAATTTTAAACAATGCTCCTCGTAGAGGTATTTATTCTTTATAAGTATAATTTGAATCTGGAATCAATTTATACTTGTTTGGAAAGGGATTTTCAAGGGTTGCACTTGAAACAGCTCTTATTCAAAAATATGGCTATATGTTCAAACTATTAAAGTATGAGAACTTTGAGGATGATAGGTTTATTAGTTGCATGATGAATGCACTTAATCAAATTGGACCATGGGTTGAAAGTAACATCAGAGGAAGCTAATGTAGGCATAAACAAATTAACATCATTGGCAAGACCTCTTTAGGCTATCTGGGTTTTAAGCTTAGTAACCGGTTCAAGATCGATTTGAAATATAGGTTTGAAGAACCAGTTCGCTGGTACAACAAAATTTCCAAAAGGGGTTTGGGTTTGTTTATACAAAAACATGTAAAAAATATATATATTTTTAAAAGAATATATATATTCTTTTAAAAGCATAAGTTAAAATCTTAATCATTTAAACAATAAAAACACCATAAACTTTAAACTTGTAATCATAACATCATTACAAAGCATTGTCCAATTGATTGGCATACCTTAGGCCTTGCTAGACAAGTTGAATACAAACAAGAGAGCTCCTTTGTCAAAAGCCCTGTTTATTACAACAGACCTATAGCAAGCTGACCTTGGATAGAAGTGTATCATGTTATAAAAAAAGCAGAGTTATACCTGCAGCATTGTTCTATCCCACAATGGTGGATATATCATGTTCATGTCTACCACTGGAGAAGCTCATCGTCTCCACATTCATGACCTAGTCTAGTCCATTTTGTGCAATTAAACATTCTCTATGTCAAAGATGCAACTTGGGATGCCTACACTATAACATATTGCAGGAAACTCAGGGAGCTGTTGATAGACCAAATTTTTTTTGTAACCTAGGCAATTTTTTGACGAATTGGACCTAAATTTGGTACTGGTTCAAACCCAGACCTGGTTCGGAGGCCATACCAACGAACCCAGGTAACTAAGGTTTTAAGTTGATTCTCATTTTGACATTTTGGAAGTCTTAAACTTTGAACATTGCAATTGAGAGTAATGTTGCATAGGACCTTCAACACAAAATGTGAAACCCTCGAAACATTAAAATGTTAAAACTTAAAACTCCCTATAGATTGAAGTTAAATTTTTGAAAATAGATAATTTTTTAAACCCTTAGCTGCCAACATTGAAATCAAAATAACGAACAACTAATAAAGTGAAATTGACAACCTAAATTTGATCAATTGAAATGAAGTTAGAAGGCAATAGATTGAAAACCTTTAGCAATAAACCTAAAACCGACAAACAAAGTAAATGAAATGGATCATAAAAATGTGTGGGGTAAAACTAACTTTCAAATAATTGGTAACTTTTTATATGATCATCAAAATAGGAATTAGTATAATGGCTAGATAAGAGCAAATGTAGTCAACAAAGAAGGCAATATAAAACTAACATTAACTAGTGCCAACTCCCAAAATAGACTTCAAGAATTGGCCATCATGATTCTAATCGTACGCATGTAAGACAACTAAAATTGTAATGGAGCTTTCTTATCTTTTTACCATCCTTGTATACATGCAAGACAGATTAGAACATAATAACCATCCTTTTTACCACAAATATTTGCAACTAGCTTGAAATGACATCAAGTCATTATTGTGTGCAACCATACAGATTTATTCCAGCAGCTTTGTAAAAAAATTTTGCAGTTGCAGATGCATGAAATCTGCCCTGCTTTACCAACATTCAAGTACAATTATTCAGTCTTTATAACAATGGGTTTTTGAAAGGATGTTGTGAAGAGCTTCCAGATTCACCCATATGTCTAGAGGGTAAGTATGCTTGATTGTAGGAGCTGGTGACATGACAATTCATAGAGAACATTAAGAAGTTGGGAGTGACAACAATCAGTGGTAGCAACAAAACAACCCTGGTAGAGATCCTAAAGTCTAAAGCGTGCTAATTGTGTTGCATTTAGTTTGTCAGTTCCATTTAGGTTTTTTATTTAGTTATTGAAGGTGGTGGATGATTACCTAATTCCCACCAATGGAGAAAGTAAATAGTGATTGACAGAATGGTAAAGCCTATTGCCTACACTTTACCTAGGATTTTTATTTAGTTATTGTTAATTGAAACTTGAAAGTGAAGCCTAGGTAATTCTTCAAATAAGGTTACATTGAACTTAAAACATATATTTAAAAATTAGACTGATCTCATTATATGATGGACAAATATGATCTAATCCTTAAAATTGCTTAAAATTGAAGAACATACTTGTATTTGTACTGGTTATAGCATGCATTGTTAGAAATTATTAATATCAAGGAAAAAATTAAGGAAGCTATGGTCATTAAAGTAGATTCAACTTATTCTCTTGAATAAGTGTCATGTGTTGTTCATTTTGTAAGGAAGAAGAATTCGTCAATTTTCAAATCTTGTACTCATTCTATAATATGTATGTACACATTTCTTTAATAAAATGAATGAATGGATTGCTCTTGCATTCCTTCTCGATCTCCATGGCTATCTCCTTCTCCATCTACATTTTTGTGTTCGTCTCCATCTCTATTTGCTTAGAAATCTAACTCTCTCTTTTTATCCCAATCCCTCCCATTATCTATGTCCCTCAGTATCATAAACATAACATGAGCCTATTAGTATTGGAACCCAATTATCTTTCCAATTGAGAGGTTTTGTTTCAAGCATGTTTCAATTATGCATGTGGATGCATAGTTAATTTAAAGTTGTCACTTTTCTATGTAGTGATATATTTCTCTATTAACACAAACATCATTTGTTAAATCACCTACCAATTTACCTCCTCCACATCACAAATGTATGTAACAAATAGACAATTTTTCATGAGTTGAACTTCCATATCTATTTGGCATACCATTCTGCAAATAATAATCTAAAAGGTGTATATGTGTAGCAATAAATCTGTATATTTACATGTGTGTCGCAAATGGCTTTAATACCATAATAGAGTTACCACACACATGCAAATATACGATAGGTATATATTCCAGTTATATGTACATGCACGTTTCACATTGTTACTAGCTAATATAGACACCCAAACTGTTAATAATGTAGAACCCTTTATTGAGTTTCTACCAGATGTTCAATAATAAAATGATTAATTGTGAGTTATTATAATTTATTCTTTGATCATCGTTCAACCATATTGAGTCCACCTCCTCTATAACTTCTCTCAAACACAATTTGGTTGTCAAATTGAAATTGACTTGATCTTAACTATTAAAAAGACTATCAATGGAACCATCAGAAAGAAAAACACAATCCATTTCAGATGTTGGCTTTGTTTTATATCAAGCCTTAAATTAAAATCTGGTTCGGGAACTTTAGAAATATCACTCGGCTGAACAGATAACTTCTTGGATTGTGATGGAAGGTGGTGGGGATGTTGTGCCAACTCCCCCTTTTAGGGATTGATTTGTGTCAATATTACAGTTGATTGGGAGAGGAAAAGCACTAGTTTTGATGGTGACAAACATCATCTTGATCTGCTCAAGGAAGAATTGACAGGGAAAACAACGTGTTCTGAGAGCCTGGTCTCTGCCCAAAACAAGTTGGAAGAGCTTTCCATTATGCAGTTTTAAGACAACACTGTAGCTACCTTACCCATACACTCCAGGCATGTTCTCTCCTAATTTCCTAAGTGCTATGAATCTGAAGTACTGGACTAAAATTTTGTCACCTTGAAATTCCTGGAGTGTTCATAGTGTTCATATGCAATAGGAAGGCCACAAGGAGTACATAAATTGCTGTATAGTTGCAAGAAAAGAATTGTTCATTGTTTGCATAATCTTTTAGCTGGAGAGACCTAGTCTGTCCTTAATAAATGATGAGAGAATGGAAATGCAGAATTACTTTGATTAATTCTTATGCCTAGGAGAAACTTCAATGTCTGTGTAATTTGCAAGTATTAGACGTAGGGATTTGTGCTTGCGTTTTCTAACTTGAAATCTTCATTCACAGTTTGCTGAGGATGTAGTTAGCTTACTTTTTTCTTCAACTCTTGTTAGCTGGAAAGAAATCATGACTGTCAGACCCATTATCTCAAGTGCAGCTTATTATGTATCAATTGTACAAGCACAAAGTCTAGCAATTAAAAGTTAACACTAAGGCCAAGCCATTATCTCAAGTTAGAAATCTAAGAGAAGACTTGTTCTCAAGAAGTGCAACGTTGAATGCTGCTTAATACAGTCTCCATTGCAATTGTGTTAACTATCTGCAGGGTATGCAAGATTAAGTTCATACATTAAGGGAACTCTTGTTATCTGTGTTTACTCCTTTCAGTGAATACTTAGTAAGTAAGATAGCATTGCTGCTGAATCTTTAGTTATAGGCTATAGCTATTGCAAACAGAGAGGTTGATTAGTGCTTTTTTCAATAGCATTCAATCACCCTTGTCTTAGGGTGTCAAAAAAGAAAAGAAAAATGGACAACCCAAGTTACACCAGTAAATTGTAAATAAACTCAGCAAAAATTAACCAACTCTCTCCTTGAATTGTTCGTGAAACAACAGCAGTTGAAGCATGTCAACAGGGGAGGTTAAAGAGTGAATTTCTGATTTAAATTACCATTTGATTAGTTGCAGCACAGCAACAAACCTAGTCTTCTAAGTTGGTAAACCATTTTTATGGAACCTTTAAAACCAACAGGTGTTAATTTCTGGGAAAATTCAGCCTGTAAACAAATCAACCATTTCACAGAAGTATAAACAGTGGTTGTGTGATGTCCCCTTGTTATCAGGCTTTAGGAGCTTGGTTATGTTAGCTCATCATTGCAACCCTCTTGAGCTAACAATTTGATTTGAGGATCTTTGGTGGTCGAATTCTATTTGTAGTAAGTCATTTGGGCTACTTCTTATTTGTAGCATTGCTATTGGGAGATGCTTTTGGTCAGGCTATTTCTGCATTTTGATAAACACTTGACACTTCCTTGAGCGAAGAATATAATGAAAGTTATTAAGTTATACTTAATTAACTTATGAGCCTAAGTCAAGTTATTATAAAAAGGTACTTGGTGCTATTAATTATTAAAAAAGTACTTCATTTATGCAACCAAAAGCAAATTTGGTTTTAAGTGAAAAGTGAGTGGGTGAAGCTACTAGCTGTTGGTGTCATGAGGAAGATATTGTTTTTAAATGTTATAAATACAAGCCCGAGACTTGATCGATTCATCTTATTCCATATGTATTTTGTGAGTTTGAAGACTTCCAAGAGTTTTGAGGAGTTGTTGCTGAAAGAATTGTAAATTCTTATCAGTTCTTGCACTTTGAGTTGGTTATCTCATGCTAATGTATTGAGCCTTAATTACTGCAGCAAATTGAATAAGGGTTTCAAGGACAAATGAGCAAGAGATTAGACAAAAATGCTGCAATTTCTTGGGTACTGGGATGGCTTGCAGAGCTGATAGTTGCTTGACAAAAAGGGGCAGATGAATGGTTTATCACAGCCACGTTGGAAAAGAATAGCCCCTAACATAGCTGTGTTGGGTTATTGGTGGTTCTGCACATTGATACAAGGGGTGAGTTCAAAGTAGAGGGTTCAAATTTAACTATTCGTTGGCCATGTGATTCAGAATAGCAGCCACGTCAACTACTGAGCTGTAATTAGGTTGCTGCAGATCTTTTGAAGACTTCAACGTCATATTTGGGTCATTATCAGGTTCCTTACAAATTCTGAATTAACTGTGTTGCATTCAATATTGTAACTATTTGCATTTTTCCTTACAGTGAATAAAGTTAGTGTGCAAGTTTGGAATTGCTTTCAATTTCTATGCATTGTTTCATTTCCAATTCCGAAAAAACTTAAAAAGCATATATTTCAAAAAAAATACAAAAACTCTCAAAACAAAAAAAAATCAATTCTTCAGCATAGAGCCAGCAAGGCTCTTTACAGTGGTATCAGAGAAGTTTCTTGCCATCCTTGGGGAAACTAGGTTCACATATGCAGCCACAAAGATTCATTTCTGGTGCTCATTACCCTCGCAGAGATAGAACCTCACCACTAGGTGAAGATGATATAGATATTCAGTTTGGCATTATGGGTGATAGGAATGTTGGTAATACAGGTAATGATGAAGAGAGGGAAGCTATAGATTGGTTAAAGAATATTGTAGATGGTAAGCAAGAATTGGCATCAGGTCAGGACCAGGTTGCTAGTGTACTGCAGCATATTTCTAATACTCTACAACACATTTCATTACCTAGAGGCCATAGAAGAGACAAGGGGGTGAGCAGTATTTTAGTCAGTTCTCACAGGTCTAGAGCAGATGATAGGGTAGATCCCACAGGTACTCATGATGGGCCACAGTGTCCTGCATCTTCGAGGCTTGGGCTAGAGGAGACTAGTGTCGCAGGTGAGACGGGATCTTTTGTTGATTATTTGTTAATAGCACATCCTAAGTGGGATGCATTACCTCAAAATGTTAAGTAGTAGCTTAACTTTTATATATTCATTATTCAAAGGAGAGAGCATTCTAGAGGAAGACTTGATATAAGAAAGAGGATGGTTATTAATGAATAAAATCGTGCAACGAGCAAATCGACTATGACATACTTTGATGGGACTAGGAGACTTACAGCTAGAGCTTGGGTTCACAAGCTCAACACATATCTTCATTGGGTCCTATGTTTGAGGAGGACAATATCAGGTTTGTTGTGTTGCATTTAGATGGGGTAGCCCATGACTGGTGGTATCATGGGTTAGTATACTTACATCATGATTAGATCACTACCCACTAGGAGGTTGTGGACCCTCTGGTTGAAAGGCTTGGCAGGAAGGATCTCGAATCCAATTTCCATGAGCTAGCACAGCCTATAGAGACTGGTAGCTTGAAGGCTTTCATCTGTGAGTTTGAACGCATTTCAATGACAGTTTATGCCAATTCAAGAGGAGACCTGTGATGCTCTTTGTTGAGGGATTGACTGAGCCTCTTAGAGCTTGGGTTAAGTCCCATGATTCCTACCTTGCAGAAAGCTATTAAGAAAAGTCTGCTCCACAGAATAGATTTCCCACTAAACCATCAACGTCAAACCAAGACAGCAAAGCAGCCCCAAAGAAAGCCAAAACTTCTAATTCAAAGAGACCTATGGCAGCCTCTTTAAATCTAGAAACACTTAATGATCTAAAGGAGGGAAAGACTTTGTTTTTATTGTAATGGCCCATATGATGAAAAGCACGATTGCTCTTTGAAGCCTCAAGGCAATAATAGGCTTATGGAAAGGTTTTATGGTGATGAACAAAGTTGTGATTTTTTGGAACAGCTAGCTGAACATGAGTAAGAAACCAATGAAGAGGTTGTTAATAGTAAGAGGTGGTTGATGATTCCAACCTTAAGGTAGCATACCTTACTAGCACGACATAGGAAGGATCATTCAGGTTGCAAGGTCTCTTAGCAGGGCAGCAAGTTATTGCATTATCGGATACATGTGCAACTCATAATTTTGTTGAGTTACGATTGGTATCCAAGAGAGGCATTCAAAATGAAGAGTTTGAAGGTATTAGAGTTCAAGTGGTTGATGGTTACACACATAAGTGTAACAGGATGATCTCTGAGCTTCCCATCAGAACAAATAATTATGAATTTAAGGCAGATTTTTATGTTGTTGATATGAGAGGTACTGATGCCGTTCTTGGGATGAGCTAATTAAATACTATTGAGCATATCTATGTCAGCCTCAAGAATATGGAAATGAGGTTTGTAACTGATGGTAAAACATAGTCTTAAGGCTATCAGAGGCAGTAATTCGAAGGTGATTTCATTTAGACGTATGCAGTGTCTCCTTGATCATAATGCAGTTGAGTGGGCAGCTGAGTGTAGATTGTTAGCTATTCTTGATGGCCTAGAGAAACCAGCTTATCCCCCTAATATTCAGTGGCTTAGAGCTAAACACTCTAAAGTGTTTAGTGATCTAGCACCTGGCAAGCCACCTAATAAAGGCATAGAGCACAACATTGAGTTAGAGGAGGGCACCATGCCCATCATGATTACTCCTTTATGGCACCCTAAGCACCTGAAATATGAGCTTGAGAAGACTATTCAAGAGCTTCTAGCTATGGATCGAATTAGGCTGAGTAAGTCATCGGTTGTTTTGCTGAAGAAAAAGGATGGTACACTTAGCATGTGCATTGATTACCGGATGTTGAATTAAACTACAATCAAGAACCCACATCCTATTCCACACATTGATGATTTGATAGATGAGCTACATGGGACATTCTACTTCTCCAAGATTGATTTGAGATCCAAGTATCATCAAATTAGAGTACAGGACTAGAATGTGGAGAAGACAGCATTCAAATATCACTATGAACAATTTAAGTTTTTACTCATGCCTTTCGATTTGATTAATGCTCTTGTGACATTCCAGTGAACCATGAACAGAGTCTACTACAACAAGTTGAGAAGGTTTGTTCTAGTCTTCTTTGATGATATTCTTGTGTGCAATAAGATGCAAGATGATCACATAGCTCATTTGGATACAGTGTTGGATAAATTTGCAAAGGGCTTTCTTGTATGACAAGAAGTCCAAATGTGCCTTAGGTATGATAGAGTTACTTTATCCTAGTCATATCATTATTTGAGAGGGAGTTCGCATGGATCTTGATAAGGTTTGTGCTATACTTGATTGGCCTACTCCAAAGAACCCGACACGAGGATTTATTGCTCTATGTGCTTTCTACCAAAAATTTGTAGTAGGATTCTTGCATCATGCCGCTCCTCTTTCTGATTTGACCCATAAAGGTGCATTTGAGTAGACCTCTCAAGCACAAGAATTTTTCAAAAGTTCAAGCGAATCATGACATCATGCCCAATTCTTGCATTGTTAGATTTCTCGAATCCTTTTGAGTTGCATTGTGATGACTCTAGTGAGAGCATCGGTGTTGTTCTTTCTCAAGATCAACATCCTATTGCCTTTGAGAGAAAGAAGCTCAGGGGTCTTGAGAGAGGATTTAGCGTTTATATAAGGAGATGTTGGTCATTATGCATGCTTTGGCCAAGTTCAAGTAGTATCTAGTTCGGAATCATTTTTGCATCAAAATTAACCATAAAAGCCTAAGGCATTTCCTAATCAATGGAATTTCAAAGAGACAACAAAAGTTGGTTAGTGAACTTTAATCTTATGATTTTGACATCTCATATGTAAAGGATACATAGAACGTAGTTGCTAATGCACTCTCATGGAGACCACATTTATATGCTATGACTGAGATATTTGAGGATTGGAGACACTTGATCATTGTTGAGTATACCAAGGATAAGTAGCATCTAGCATTGTTGATGGTACTATACAAGAAAGCAAGTATACTCTTGTAAATGAGATGATCATTTACAAGGGGAGAATTTTATTAGTCCCAAGATCAAGTGTCATGCAGATTGTGTTGCGGCCATTTCAAGATTCATCAATAGTTGGGCATCCGCTTCTTTAAGATATACAAACAAATTCAAAAGAGATTCACTTGGAAGGGCCTAAAGACAAATGTGGGACAGTATGTTAGCGAGAGTGCTCTATTTGTCAACAAAACAACTAGAGCATACTTAACTGATTGATTTACTGCAATCACTTCCCATTCTTAGGAGAAAGTGGGAGCGTTATCTATGGAATTCATTGTGAGCTTCTAGTAGGCCCAAAGCAAAGATTTCATATTTACAGTAGAGGATCGTCTTACCAAATATGGGACTTCTTTCCTATCACCACTATATTTTCAGCAACACAGGTATTTGAATTGTTCCTCTAAGAGATTTTCAAGTTGCATGGCTTACCCTAGAGTATCCTGAGTGACCGAGTTAGCCATTTTATGAGTCACTACTAGCAAGAGTTGTTCATATTGTGTGGTACGAAGTTGACTTTGAGCGTTACCATCCTTAGACTAATGGCCAAACTGAGATTGTTAATAAATGGGTGGAAGGCTATCTACGGAACTGTGTCAACACAATGAGCCTAGGTGAACCGGAAATATTTATGAGAGTTGCTATAATTTCATATGACTCCTTTCAAAGCCTTGAGAATACTACTTCGGAGTCTGAAAATATTCTTCATCATTTAGGATTGTGGGAGGGAGGACTTTGATGTCCCCTTTTTAGCAGGCTTCAAGAGCTTGCTTTTGTTAGCTCATCATTGCGACCCTTGTGAGCTAACGATTTGATTTGAAGGTCTTAGGTGGTCATCTTACTATTTATAGTAAGTCAGTTGGGCTATTAGCAATGCTATTGGGAGATGGTTTTGGTCAAACTATTTTTGCATTTCAATAAACACTTGACAATTTCTTGAGGTAAGAATATAATGAATGTCAATAATGAAGTTATACTTAATTAGTTAACTTATAAGCCTAAGTCATGTAATTACAAAAAGGTACTTGGTGCAATTAATTGTAAAAAAGTACTTCATTTATGCAACCAAAAGTCAAGTTGTTTTTGACTAAAAAGTGTGTGAATAAAGCTACTAGCAGTTCAGTGGATACCCTAATATCCTTTCATAGTCTATAGTGTCAAGTTGGTGCAAGTCGATAGGGTGTGTATTGACATCATGTGGAACATGACTAGGAATCCTTGCCCAAGGTACACCACAACATGTGGTGCTTGTCAATCTCTATCTCCTAGAGACAATTTGGTCAAAAGTTATGGTAAGTGGAAAGGAGCTCAAGGGCGCAATTGATCAAGTTTGTAGGGCAACGCCAGTTCTAGATGACTTGATACCTTACCACATACTTTTCACTTGCAGAGTATTGAGCCCACTTCAGTTAGAAGTTTGCAAGGGAGGATCAAGTTGATCCATGGTTGGGTGGTTAAACACCCCCATGATAATTTTTGCCCCAATTCAAAGTTAAAGCATGGTTACTCATGGCAACCTTCTTCCCTATGCTCTTTAGTGCTCAGTAAGTGCTCTTTCCATTTATCATTTTGTATCAATATAAATGTTTATGTAATTATGAGAATCATAAAGGCAAATAGATTAACTTTTCAATATTCGAATCTTGCAAAGTTTACTCTTGCTATGTAACTTTTTTTTTCATTGTGCAAGCATATTCGTGGCAACTAGAATAAATTTATTTACTGATACATATTTACTTCAACTTATTTAGAAAAACTCAAAAAATTCTAGGCGTTGTTTTCTTGTCGAAAATTTAGCCTATTACTCTTTAGAATGTTATAATAAGAGTTCTAAAAGATGAACACATTAAAATACAACCATAGAAAATATGCATATGATATTTATTACTATTAAACCCTACACTCTACTAGCAAGACAACCATGACAACCTTTCTGTATCATTTATTAGTAGATCCAATTCTGCCTTGTTCTCCACATCTATGTCATGTCTTCTTAAGGAGTGTGACTTGTATTACTATTAATCTCTACCCTCTACTAGCAAGACAATCATGACAACCTTTCCATATCATTAATTAGTAGATCCAATTTGTATTATTCTCCACATCCTTGTTGTGTCTTCCTAGGGAGTGTGACTACTTCTTGTCAAGTCTTGAACTTGAAGATTCTTCATGTTTATGATTGTGTGTACATCGCTTACTAGTTTACATTGCTTACAGAATTTTATATTCTCTTAATAAACTAATACGAAGGGAAAGTCAGATTAATGGGAGATGACACAAGGCGAGGCCTTCGAGGAACTGAAGACAAGGCTAGTGGCTGAACCTATCCTAATATGCCCAAATTGGACTAAATGTTTTATGTACATGTGGATACATGTAATTATGCTATTAGTGCCACACTGGCACAAGTGAGAGAACATGGGCTAGATCATCCTATATACTTTGATGAGTTGGTATTTTTTAATGAATAGATGGGTACAACAATTTGACATACACTAGTAAGCAGTGTAGACACAGTCATAAACCTTGGTTTCCTACAATACCCTGTGTCCAAGAAAGGACTCAACTCCCCTTATATCAGTTCGAGCCTCCATCTCAATGATGACTTCTCAATCTATCTAGATTTGTTTCAATCCGGCCTTGACTTCTCAATCTATTTGGATTTGTTTCAATCCGGCCTTACACAAAATATGCCCAAGGTATTTCCCTTTAGGCACCATAAGTCAATATTTCTTTGGATTCAATGCTTATTAAGCTTTTCGTCACTGTCCCATCCATTCCCTTAAGGCCACCAAGTGAGTGTCTTGTCCATTGTACATGAACCACTCATCCAAAAACACTTTGAATTTTCATCATGGATATCTTGTGAATGATATCGAAGATTATCCTTTGGAAAGTGGTACGAGTGTTACACAACCCGAATGGCATCCAGTTGTAAGCATATGTGTCATCCTCGACCACAAATGTGGTTTCCAACTTGTCCTCTTCCACAATAGAAATTGTGATTGCACCTCGAAAAATCGTCCATGAAGGAGTACGTTTCGTGTCCAACCACCCCTTCGAGGATACCATCCATGAAGGGTATCGAGAATGGGCCCTTGATGATGACCATACCCAGACACGAGATGTCCATACTAATGCGAATTTATTCACTTACATTTTCAATGATATTATAATAGGTGAGACTCACTCACTTATCTGCATACAATATATGATGTTTGCACCTGATATATGATGCATTTTCCTAGCATTTATCCTATCTCATAATTCACCTTCATTGCATAATTCTTGTTCATCTGATATGGCTTCTTCCACACCAATTGGCTCTTGGTACAACTGGGTTCCTATGAAAGTATAGCCTTGATATATATGTCCATATAAATATATCCTTACTCTATTAAAATCTTTAACTTCCTTTAGCACTAGATTCCAATCATCCCAACAAGTATACTCTTAAAACTACTTTTGTCACCCAAATTGGTCTCCTTAAGTTTTAGGTGCATGGACTATATGGGTTTGCCCTTATCAAATTGGTGTGTTGGAGTCTCATTCACTTCAGCTACCCCTTTTGTATATTTTGCATACTAAGGGGAGCATGTCTTTCTCCACTCTTCGACCTACAATATATCACATGACGGATGGAAGAGCTCATAATCCTCCATTTGCCAGTGGAAGAGCCAATTTAGTGAGTCCACCTCATCTTCTGAAGACCCTTCCAATTCCATAAGCCCTTCCTCGTTCGACTTCATCTGCCATCCACCTTCTTCTACCTCAGTCAATTCTCCTTCCGACTCTAAGAGGATACCAAATCTTTGCTAATCACATACATTCTCAAGTCAACAATAAACTTCGGCCCTCCGCACTCAGTAGATAGCATATTTCACATCAAATTGAGGTTTATTTTGGCATTGATGAGCCACCTTCTCTCAAGGATCGCATCATAGCATTTCTTCTTCTAGTAAATTACCACAAAATCTAGATTGAAGGGTTGTATACCAAAATTTACTCTCTATGCCATTATGTTTCAAATTGGCTTAATGTCGTGTTTGACGACACCCATCAAATTGAAGGTCAATGGCCATAGAGTTGGCTCCCCAATTTCTTCCATGCCTTCTTTAGCAATATGTTCGGACTTGATCCTCCATCCATAATGGTGGCATTGAAGATTGTGCTCAATATGAACATTTCCACTACCGCAAGGTGCCTTTCATTTGTTACCACTAGTAGCATTGGGTATGTTAAGGAGCTTGTGGTGCTCCTGATAGTCACGCTCAATAAGGGGCAAAGTATTGAGAGGATCCTTAATCTTTATTGGCACCTGTCTATAGCACTTGTTTTCGTATATTTTGCTTGATCTCCATACACAACGAAGTACTGGTAATGTCATTTATTTCCCTTCTCTCCATTAATTCCCTCTCAACATTGACTTAGCTTCTCAGAACCTCTCCATTTTAGTACGAGGGTCTCGGTACATACCTTTCTTCTCTTGTGCGCTTGTGAGTACCAACACCCCTTTATCTCTCAACAGGTTTATTCCTGGATTCAGCTAATTGGTGTGCTTGTGGTCCTCAAGGACACACCATTTGCATAGTTGTTGAGGGTCTTTCTCCTCCAGGAAATCTCAAGCGAAGTGTCTCCATTGGCTACAGGTCTAACATTCAATTATCAATCGACCTTCAGCATCGTATTGTTTCCAGCTTCAGTTGTTTTTATTATTGTTTTTTATACATCTTCAGTTGTTTTGGTAACCACCAAATGATGCGATTGTATTGGTAGGTTGTTGTTGGGTGGGCATCAATGTCACAATTGTCGATGGCTACCCTTGTACGAAGAGCACTTGCACACTTCTAGCATTGATATTGTCTAGGCACTTCTTCGTGGAATGTCCCAACACTTGAAAAATGTCACTAAGTCTCTTTCTAGGACACATGTCGTTGGTGTGACCTTCCTTGTAGTCTACGCACATCAATTTCCTTTCTTTGTGCTATACTTCCCTTGATAGCGTTGAATTATTCCATCATTCAATGAATGTCCTTTTGTAATGCTTGCACCTTCTTACTAGCTTTGTCATCACTACTACTTCCTACCCAAGAGTCATCATCTTTGTCACCCATGGTGCCAAATTGAACCTTTTCTTCTCCTTCACCTTGTGGTGAAGTCCTACATTGCGAGTGTAATGAACTCCAAGAATAAATTGGTGTATCATTAATGAATCCAATTCCCAGTAGGCTGGCAAGGAACTGCTCTAATACGATTGTAACGAACCCTATTGGCTCACTCTAAATCAATGTTGTGGAATTCCTTTTGGTTTTTGAAGTTTTGTCATTTTTTTTTATAGTATATATGCTTTTAATAGGTTAAAAATATAGCGAACTGCTAAACCTGAAATGCAAAGAAATAACTAACTTCGATCACCAACATAACTCAGATTCCAAAATATATACAATTTGCAAATGCTAATAACGTATTTCATTGAAGGAACCTGCTATTTGAGGATTGACATTGGGAAATTGGAGAAGAAACAATTTGTAGCAGCTGGAACGAACTCTCTGTCAAACAGGTAGCAGCTCCCTTAACTCCAAATGCTACCACTAGAAGACTGATTGCAGACAATAATGTGTGAATGCTGCCAATCCAAAGATAAAAAGCTGCCTCCATTCATTAAGGCAGCCCCATTAACCGTACACGCAGCTCATGAAATAGTGAATGCAGGTCAGAATTATGCCATGATAGATCATCTAAAGCTGCTAGAAATAGCAGATATATCTATATATATATATATACACCAACTGAAACCGTACTTTATTCGCCCAATTTGCAGTCAATACATTACCCGTTTCGCAGCTCAAAACTCTCCAGATATGGATTGAAATGCAGATATTAGATCAGAGAACAATACACAAGTCATTGCCAATTATGGCCAATTCAAACTGCAATTGGAACGATGAAAATTCTGAATTTGCCAATACTCGCGCCAAACCCTTGGAATTTCACTGATTTCAAATAAACAAGCATATAATGAAATGGATCGATTTCTTTACAAGAATGCATTTTGCAGCATTTTAAAGCCCAAACTTCTTGCTCACACTAGAAGCCATGTAGTTTATAGCATAGACTTTTCACTAACAAGTCTTCTTCAACACACCAATAAATTAGAACAACTTATAAAGCCATTTATTAAGTTAGACTTAATAAAATAACTTTCAATAAGCATCACATTAGTTTAGCCCAATGAAACACTAAAAATGACTTGACTCAAGGCATCACAACTACACTGACCAAAATGGAAACCCTGCTCGCCTGACTTACTATAAATAGAAAGTTACACAAACAGAGACCCTCCAATCGAAGTGACATTTAGGATTCAGCCACAGACACAGAGCAGGTTGAATCAATTTCAAAAGAGGACCTTTACAAATCCATGAAGAGCAATGTCCAATTGGAGGTTGTCAACATGGATTTGGGAGGACCAAAAAAAAAAATACTCCCAAAGAGAGTTCCAAACCGTCAGGTCATAATGTGTGCAATAGAAAGACTCCATCAAAGTGGGGCATTGCTAACATCTTCACAAGGTTGGGGCTGTCAAAACAGAACATTGGAAACAAGGCTTGAAGGCCAAAGGAGATGACGACGATTGAAATAGAAGCTCAAGTAAGAAGCAAAACCAAAAAGAATAGAACAATTTTCTTCAATATTGGTAAATCCTGAATGGAATGATATTACTTAACTCCCGTGTGAAAATGCCTTCTTCATGAAATGGGTGAGGTATTGGTTAGCATTCATTTCGTTCATGATATAGTGCGATGAGAACGGACGAACTCATTCTGAAATCAAAACCCTTCCAAATGGCTTATGTTTGATCAATTGTAGCAATGCTAGAAGCAAGAAGTGGATCTTAAAAAATAGGCCTTTTTAAAGCAGTGGCATGGGCTTCTTCATTGAGGACTAGCAACCCAATTTCAATCCCTTGAAAAACCATCATTGAAGATGTTTTCAAAAAAATCCATTTGTATATCCTGTAGAAGTTGATGAAAGCCAACTTCACAGCTCGCCAAGATCACCTGCATGCAAATAACCTGCTGAAGAGAAACTGAAAAAGGAAAGGAAGGGCTTGGAGAAACTCAACAAAGTGAGAGAAATTATATTGCAACAATGAAAAATGAAATTGCTGTACAATATGATATGATATTACATTAGGAGAGCCTATTTATAAAGGCCTCTAGGAAGCATGCATCCACAAAAGGTGGATTATCCTCCATGTAGGTGAGAAGATAAGTATGACTAGGTAGGATCAAACTCCCGTGTTGTCAACAACTCCTAAATGACAACTAATAACTAAATACATTTAACCTAAGTAAACTTAAGTAAAGCGTAAATAATAATTATTTACTCTAACACCCCCCCTTAAGTGCAACTTAGAGGAATGCACTTAAGCTTACAAAAGCTAAGATGAAATGCAGAATGGGTCCTGGCAACTAGGCCATATTAGGTACCCATGTACAAATGCAAAGAAATGTAATGCAATCTCTATAAACCAGAGACAAAGGAGAAAACCTAGTGGGAAAAACCCCTCTCCAAAAAGAGATAGCGGAAAACCTAGTGAAGGACTGAAGAAGCCTCCAACTAGAGAATGTTCCAGAAAAAGGAACAAAGAGCGATCATGAAGAAAACCACTGAAGCATGAAGAAGCCGCAAACTCTGTCAAAAGGAAACTACTGATCTGAAGAACCTCCTCTAAAATAGAAGGCTACAACCAAAGTAGGAACGAACAAGAAGATTGTCTATATGGTAGATGATTCATCTCACCAAAATGCATAGGTAGCTAGCCACTGCAATCGCCTAGTATATAGGTTCAAATATTGAATACATAGCTCACTCCATCAAACCATCGACCCAAGGAAGCATTAGAAACAACAAAATAACCCACCCTTAATGCAGACAAGGTGAGGGGACAGACAACTAAGAAAGCGGGCCAAAAGTCCTCTTCAGAAAGAACCAAGAATAGCGAGAGAGAGGAAGAGGTACAAACACCTATAAAGGCTCGTGTCACCAACACATCATGGGGCTAATGTTGTGGAAGGGACACTCACTTGACAAAGGAAGAGAGCACAAAATGGCATACAACTAACCCCCCCATGGCACTTTATAATATAGTGTGTGTACAACTGTCTCAAAACAACGTTCAAGATCCCAAAATGCAAGAGTGGCACTTTATATCAGTGTGTTTGCATAAAGATGCTTACAAATGATATCAACAATGATCAAAAGGGAAAAAAAGTTGATACAACAGATAGTAAAGCTCAAAAGAAAAGATTCCATGCCATGAAAATGATCCTCGGACCTGGAACACCCAAGATATCCACCATATTGCAAAAAAGCAAAAAAAATGATAAAAAGAGCATGGGGCAGAATCTAAAGGAAATTACAGCATTTCTAAAAAGATGACATAACCAGCTTTCCAAAAATATAACGTCAAAAAATGGAGATGGGACACAAGATATGCTTGTCGAAGTGAAAAACAGAACATCCGACTTTGACTACAAAAACAGGAAACCAAACTACATCAAAACCAAAAAATACCTACAACAATGTCTCTGTCTCGGAACTAGCTTTCAGACGCTTCTTTCGGATCTGAAAAAGACCTCGTATGCCCAAGTTATGGCTAAAAAATTGCGAGTAGGTCAAAAAGGGACCTAAAGAGGATGCAGGAGTGCTGATGCAGTACTGACGTCAGCATTTTACGAGCCTAAAATTGACAGCTTCGAGGCCTTCGAGGAAAAAAAAAGACTCCCACGTGGCATCCATGTGGCAGTACAGCTGCATAATGATGACGTGGCACGACCACGTGGCAGCTGACATGGCACGTGCAGAAAATGCCACATGGGCAGCACGAGCAGGTGGACAATGGGCGGCTGCAGAGCGGAGGAAGAGGAGGCGACACTGGCTGCACGATGGCAGGCGAGAGGCCGCAGTCGGCGACCGTGGTTGGTTGGAAGCCCGTCGGTGATGGCTGGGCTCTGGCATTGCAGCAGCGGCGCAACCTGCTATGGCGAACCCCGAGCCGAGCACGAGAGGCGTGGCGGCGGCGCCGGGGTGGTAGAGCGGTAGCCGCTAGGCTGAGCGACCACTGTGGTTGCTTTTATACTTCTTTTTTTCGTGCAAAAATCGTCCGTACGGTCCTCTCGAGGGGCCAAAAAAATTTACCAAATGCTACAGTCACCAAAAATGGAAAATTTTATATGGATTCTAACTATAACGGACCTTCTAAGCACAATGGTAGAGTCCGCTTGAGCCCAAAGTGCCCCAAAAAAATGCTCCTCTCGATTGAAGAAAAAATCACAAACAAACTAGGGTTTGTGTCTCTGAATCACGGCTTCAAAAATCCTTCAAACCAGGAAGCAGCAAGGAGGCTCTGATACAATGTAGAAGTTGATGAACAACTTCACAACTCACCAAGATCGCTTGCATGCAAATAACCTGCTGAAGAGAAATCGAAGAAGGAAAGGAAGGGCTTGGAGAAACTCAACAAAGTGAGAAATTATATTGCAACAATGAAAAATTAAATTGTTGTACAATATGATATGATATTACATTAGGAGAGCCTGTTTATAAAGGCCTCTAGGAAGCTTCTAGAACAACCTAGAAAGCACTAGGAGTTAAGGTTGACAACTAAGCATACATCCACAAAAGGTGGATTATCCTCCACATAGATGAGAAGATAAGTATAACTAGGTAGGAACAAACTCTCGTGTTGTCAACAACTCCTAGATGATAACTAATAACTAAATGCATTTAGCCTAAGTAAACTTCAGTAAAGCGTAAATAATAATTATTTACTCTAACATGTCCTTCGTTTCAAATATTTAGACTTGGAAACTTTGAAGACTAAAGGAAACAAACTCTGAAGATTTTTTAAAGTAGATGAAGCCGTAGAAAGGAAGGACTTCAACATGTATGCGAGAATCTACAATAATTGGGAGCCCCTGGACTCACTCCACAAGGAAGGGTATATATTAACCAAAGGAGGAGTTTGGAGGCAACAAGTAGAGCTGGAGGCAATCGTAGAAAACTGTAAAATCTACCAAAAAACAAGGGACAACACTGAGGACAATGAGAAAAACAAAAAGGGAAAGGAGATGAAGGTGGAATCAAAAATTATGGCAAAGAAAAACAAAAAAGAAAGGAGACCAAAAACAAAAATAATGGCAAAGAAGATCTCTAGCATATAACAAGAACAAAAATTAAAGATTTCAATAAGGGGTGAAGATAGAAACTAAAAGGGCTCCTATTTGACGACAGGGATATTTCAAGCTCTAGCAAGCAAAAGTCCGATGAGTTAACATCATCAAAACTCCTATTCACCAACTCTAGAGATATTAAGCGAGAACTGTAGTCTTCAAAAAAAAAAAAATGTGTAGGAGATTGGGCCGTTGGTTGGTGATACTCATAGTAATTCTTCTGAAGCATAAAATCTAGCCATTTCATCATTGGTTGATTAACCTAAAGTCAATGAGAAACTAGAGTATGCAATGGAAACCCCCTTCTTTAATGGCAACGAGGGCATCAAGAGTGAGCTATCAGAGGGTGAAGACAACCAAGATTTAATTGTGAGGAAGACATCTTAGAAAAGAGAACAGTAAGGGAAACTCTATCTACAACAAGAAAAAAGCAAAGTCGAGGAACAAAAAATTAAGGGGCAGAAAATTTCATAGAGCAAACCCATAGCAAGAATAAATCAACAAACTAAAGTAAAAGAATTTTTAAAAAACCGAGAAAAAAATTGGATTATCATAAAAAGGTAAAAATATTAAAGAAAACATCTACATTATCCTATTCGCTCTGGCAACTGAAAAATTGCTAGTCAGTCAGTTGGAAATTCAAAGTCCGCTCGAAATCAATTCCAAATCGGAATTTCCCTGTTGTCAGTCGACTGGATGGTTCCGGCGGTGTTTCTGTAGCCGACGGAATGATGTCCGACGGTGTTTCTATATTCTGTAGCCGACGGGGTGATGTCCGGCGGTGTTTCTGTATTCTGTAGCCGACGTCGTCAGTAAATAGTTTGTAGCGGATAGAATATTTGTGGCCGACGGACTCCTTCGGGAAGGTTCCGCGGTAGTATTTATATCCCGTCTGGGATCATTGTAAATAATCATTCATCTACTATTGCGAATATTATGAAGCCTAATGTATGTTCTAGCATATGCAAATATTATTCTGCTATTATTGTCTGTATGCATTGATTTCTTTACCTGTACGATAAACATTTGGCGCCGTTAAACACTTTTTTTGTTTTTTCCTCTAGAACCTTCTAAAATCTCTTCCACGCGGGTAGTCTTCGCCAGTAAATAGGAAGGCCGCGGACTTAAAAGAAATCATTCTCGCCAGAAGTCTCCGCCGGAAAAAGGAAAGGTCGGCGGGCTATAACAAAAAGAACTCCACTGTCTTAAGACTCTTCTGCGGGTTGCAATTGGAGGACAACGTTCCTGTGCATTAAGAAGAGACAGAGTCGAGCTTAAAACTTAATTTATGAAGACTGCAAAGGCAGTGTCAAGTGTTTGCTGTTAGGGATTGGCGAACATTATTCCGTGCACATCAAGCCAATAGCCAATATCAGATGAAGTTTTTTCTATTACCTCCCTGAGTCGTTCGAACGGAGGCCTGGGGAGAATCGATTCTGTGTGCCGTGACAAGCTGGCGAAACAGTAACAGACAAACAGAAGAGAGAGGTTGCTAAAGAAAAAGAAAAAAGAAAAACGACGACAGATTCAAGTTGTTTAGAATGAGTTACAGATGATGCCAAAGGAAAGGGGACGCATCTGTGGTTGCCAGAAAGAGTGCAGAATCAACAGAAAATGACAAAAATGGTGGGTTTCGTGCATTTCTGTGTGGGTTGCGAAGTGCTAATTTGGTCTTGGTGGCGAGGGGCGTTGCCCCTCGACCCCGCCCTATACTACGACAGGGAGCGCACCCAGGGCGCTGCCCCTGGACCCCGCTTGGGGCGTTGCCCCTGGACCCCTAGTCGTTGCGGATATCAGTCGTGGGAGTCTGACCAGTTCAAAAGAGTTTAAGTTGCTGCAGGCGTGGACTGTTTGTGTACCGAGGCACTGGGAGTAGGTGTTGGCTGGGAGGCTGTCTTGGTGGATGCATAGAGAGCTCGGGAGGAGCTAATCATCTAGTTGGAGGCAGTGCTGCGACACTTGGCTCAAGGTACAGTGGAATTGAAAACAGAGAAAGCAGCACAGGTGGCGATCAAGGTCAGCTTGAGGAGACAGTATTGTGTTAGCAGAGGCTACAGATGTAACGGATGAATGTGGAAGTGATGTGACAGAAGCAGATTTTTCTTGTTGTAGTCACTCTGATGATATATTTTGTTTGTTAATTTGTCTCAGATATGTTGTAATTGTTGTCCGGAGACGACTTTTCTTTTTGGGGGGATGGTGTCAGCCGACTGAATGGTTCCGGCAGTGTTTCTGTAGCCGATGGAATGATGTCCGACGGTGTTTCTGTATTTTGTAGCCGACTGGATGGTTCCGGCGGTGTTTCTGTAGCCGACGGAATGATGTCTGGCGGTGTTTCTATATTCTGTAACCGACAGGGTGATGTTCGGCGGTGTTTCTGTATTCTGTAGCCGACGTCGTCAGTAAATAGTTTGTAGCGGATAGAATATTTGTGGCCAACGGACTCCTTCGAGAAGGTTCGGCGGTAGTATTTATATCCCGTCTGGGATCATTGTAAATAATCATTCATCTACTATTGCGAATATTATGAAGCCTAATGTATGTTTTGGCATATGCAAATATTATTCTGCTATTATTGTCTATATGTATTGATTTCTTTACCTATACGGTAAACACCTGTGTAATTCGTTGTGAATTCGTCCATACGGACCCTGGTTAAATTTTTGTCCATTTTGAATGAATGTCAAAATACACACACGAACCTAGGAGGAATTTGGATTTGTTTCAGCGAATTTCAAACGAATTTGATGATTTTCGAGTGTGGTTGACTTTCAACAACAGTGCTTGTACTTTATTTTATTGATAGTCTAATGTAAACCTAAAAGTAAAACAATGTATTTGTCATTTTGTAAAAACCTGAAAACATCCACCGCGATTTTGTCTTCTACGGCGTTTGGCTTCCATAGTTCAACAATGTTTGTAATTTTATGATTCATCTCCAAGTGTTGTCTTCCATGGTTGCTTGGCATTTGTCTCTCAGCGAGATTGCTTAGCGTTCTCTCTTAGCATCATTGCTTCCTCAACATGGGTTCTTTCTTGGCGAGGGTTTTTTCCTTGCCTCATCCTGTGGTTCCTCGCAACAAGATTTTTTGTTGCATCAACAGCATCTTCAAGCCCATGGATTCTAAGCAGCAGCATCATATTCCTCTCTAAAAGTTAGCATTTTCATTTTATTTTTTTAAGTTATAACCATTTTCAGATTTTATTTAAAAATTTATATAGTCTAAGTAAATCACAAATACAAGCTCCATTTTAATTACTAATTTACTACCAATACATGATTAGCATGTATTGTCATGTAGCTTTCATACATATTGATATATGTATCAGTATTGCTATATATCAAGAATCATTTTTGTCTTTTTTAATTTTTTCTTTTTTTGTTCTTTATAGATTCAAGAAATGGCTGCAAGTGGTTTTGGAACTGAAAACCCCCACTTTAAAATCTACAGATGCTCCTTATTATGGAAATGTGTGGAAATGATTCAACCAATGTCGGATGGAGGAGGTTATTAGTGGAATCGCAGCCATTGCAAAGTGGAATCTAGTAGCTCATATAGTAGAGTGAAAGCACATTTGTGTTTTATCCTCAGAAAAGCATTAAATTGTGTACAGAGAACCCGAGAGTAAATGGAGTACTACCTAAAACCCTCCTTCCAAATCACATTGTGAACAAATACATTCAAGAACAAAAGGATGCAAATGAAGCTTTTGGGAGGGAAAATGCTTCTCATCTGTTGCGAGGTAGTAGGCCTTCAAAGAAAGGAAAAAGGTCATCTATGTCTTCAATTTCCACTACCAATGAACCACCGACAAAGGGCCATCAATTCTTGCCTTCTCCTCAACAACAGATTATAAGTAAAAGAGAGCAATAGGAGCCTTGGGCATATCATTTCAAATGAAGCTAGAGACATTGTCGATCAAGCCATAGCGAGATGTGTCCATGCAAATGGATAATCATTTAATGTCGTTCGCTCACCATATTGGCAATACATGATGAGAGCAATTAATGATGCTCTAAAGGGGTTCAAAGGCCCTAATTATAAGAAGATACACACCACTTTATTGGATGATGGGGTGGCCTGTGTAGAAGCTACCATAGAGCAATGGGAGCCTTGGAATATTATTTCAAATGAAGCTAAAGACATTGTCGATCAAGCCATAGCGTGATGCGTCTATGCAAATGGATAATCATTTAATGGTGTTTGCTCACCATGTTGGTAATACATGATGAGAGCAGTTAACAGTGCTCTAAAGGGGTTCAAAGGCCCTGGTTATAAGAAGATACACACCACTTTATTGGATGATGAGGTGGCCCATGTAGAGGCTACCATGCTGACCATCAAGGATTCACTGACCAAAATAGGTGTGACAATAGTATTAGTTGGATGGAAAGATGCGAGGAGTTGTCCTTTGGTGAATTATATTACAATATTTACAAGAGGTGCAATGTTCTTGAGAGTTGTGGATTGTGAAGGACAGGTAAATGATAGTCCTTTCATTGCAAACATACTCATCCAAGCCATTGAGCAAGTTGGCACTCAAAATGTTGTTCAAGTAGTAACCGACAATGCCAAGAATTGTCAGGTTGTCGGCTTATTGGTTGAGGAGAAATATGAACACATTTTTTGGACACCTTATGTTCTGCACTCACTCAACCTAATGCTGCAAAAAAATGGCACTAAGGTTGAGTGGATAAAAAAATTGTATGAAGAAGCACAAGATATCCAAATGTATGTCACAAATGACCATATGACACAAGCCATATTTAGACAATTCTCAAAATTGGAGCTCTTGAAGCTAAATTCAACTGTTTAAAATATAAACATGTTTAGATATCCAGTCACATTAGTTTAGTAAACGTTTTATGTTTTATAAATTTAAATAGATTACTTGATTTTAAATTTTTAACTATTTTTGTTTTGATCTTAAAATAGGTTGCTGAGACCGGCTTTGTCTCTTACACTATTGTTTTGAGACGCCTTGTCAAGGTTAAAGAGGCATTGTCTAGAATGGTAACCAGAGCTAATTGGAGCATATGGAGGCAATCTAATAGTGCCAAGGCAGCTGCCATTAAGACATTAATACTAGATGGCTCTTAGTGGGATAGTGTTGAGTACCTTCTCAAATTCAGTAAGCTTATATTGACCATGATCCGATACATTGACATGGATAGTCCTTGCTTGGGTGAGGTATATGATGGCAGTTACTCCATGATTGAGGATATTAAAACCATTATAAATGACAAAGACCAAGATCCTAATGAGAAGTTCTTCAAGGAGCTATAGGTAATCAAGGTAGAGATAAGGAACAAAATGACTACCCCTTTGCATCTACTTGCCTTTACATTGAGCCTCAAGTTCTATAGGCAATCGGTCCTCAAGGTGAGTACCTCTAGAGTTACCCCATGCAAAGATCTTGAAATTGCTCAAGGGTACATGTCAGCCCTTCGAAGACAGTTTCCCAAGCACCTATGACCTGCAGTAAGGTCTGAATTTATGAGTTTCACGAGCACTAATGATTGTGGTCTAAAGATGTTGAAGACAAGAAAAATGTTGATGCTCATAAATGGTGGTACTTCCATAGACAAATGTACCAGCACTTGTAACCTATTGCCATCAAGATTTTATCATAGGTAAGTTCTTTAATCTTAAAGAGTCTAATTTCCAATTTCTTGTTGATAAATATTAAAAAATCTTCACAATGTAATTTCAAATTTGTATCTTGATAGGTTGCTAGTTCATCATCATCTAAGAGAAAATGGAGCACATACTCCTTCATCCACTCAATAAAATGTGTCGTCGGTAGAAATTGTGTATCGGCCGACGGGTTCCTTCGGGAAAGTTCTTTGTATCGGCCGACGGGTTCCTTCGGGAAAGTTCTTGTTATGTAGCCGACGGTGAACAGTTTGTAACGGGTATAATGTACTTAGCCGACGGATACCTTCGGGAAGGTTCGTCGGAAAGTATTTATAACCCCTTCGGGAAGCATTGTAATCATCTTATCATTATCATATCATATGAGAAAAGCATAATGTACTGTTGGCATATGCGATAATAATAAGAGTTCTGCTGGTTGCTGTTTATGTTCGTATTCTTTGCTTGTATGCGCCGCTTAATTAATCCATACGGTAAACAAAATGCAACCGACTAAACTCCAAGAAGGCAGATAACTTGGGCTTTGTGCATTCAACCTTGAGGCTCACAACTCACAAAGAGAATAGCTACAAAAAAGGGAAGGCAGAACATTGGGATGTTGAACCAAAGTCTACAAAGTCGGAAGCCCACTTTGATGCACTTGCAATTGATGATGGCAAATATGATGCCGAGATACATAGTGATGTTGAAGCTGATCCTGAGGCTACGGCTGAGACTACTGATGCTAGTGGCACTAATTGTGCCTCTAATCTGCAACTGCATGATGATGATGAATTCTTTGATGATTTTTTATGATATTTGATCACATGACTAATTAGTAATGTTGACATTATTGTTTTTAAACTTAAACATATCTTAAGCATTGATATAGTGGTGTATTTTGACATTTTGTCATGCCATTCGAACTAAATCATTAATATATATGGTGGTGTATGTTGCTAAATTGCTTTAATATTAACATAGTGGTGTATAAATTTATTTGCTGCACCATATGTTTACATATATATAAAAAGAAACATTAAATCTTGGAGGGACGAACCCAAAACAGAGCCGAACCCAGCCCAAAAAATTCTTGAGCGAATGTCAACACCACATACGAACCAGAATCCGAACTGGGAACTTAGGTAAAAATGAAAACCTTTTATTTTCAAAACTTAAGGGCATTTTCATAACATAGAGATGTAGAGAGCAAATAAAATAGAGCTAATTCATGAATTTAAAAATTAGATTGTCATTTATATTCATATTGCTGATTGCATAGGCAATATTTAGCAAAATTTTAAAAGAGCAGTCACCAAATAGTTGCCTCAGTTTGAGATCAAATATTAGTCAAGTCTATGAAGTAACTGAGATCAAAGTGAATTTTAGGAAATGGATATCGTCATTTATACTAATATTGCTGATTACATGGGGCATATAATTTAACTTTTTAAGAGGGAAGTCACCAATGAGCTGTCTGAAATATTAGCCAAGTCTATGAAGTAACTGACATCAAAACTTATCATATTTTTTCAGAGAGCAGTCACCAAATAGTTGTCAAGTCTAAGATCAAATAGCTACATCTATGAACTAACTAAGATCATATTTTATCAAACAGCAATCTAGCTACTGTTAGGAATTTATTAAAAGCAGAAACCATTTTGAAGTGATACAAGACTTTCATTGGGATCGAGGCAAGGAGTTTTTATGAGGTTGTTCAATATTTAAGAAAGCTAGTCAAATCATATTCCAACACTGCTCATAATGGCAATTGGTAAGTCCTCCATATGGGGTAAAATTCAACAAAAGACACTTGTTTAAATGAAGTAAGATTAGCAAGCCACTAGTTTTGGCAACTACTATTTTAAGTGGAGACCAATGCTAATGATAAAATTAAATATATTTGATTATTATCAAAATCGTATATATATAAAACATAAATATATACAATATTTCTAATTTTTGATTTATTATATAAGTATTAAAATATATTTCTAGTCAATAGAATTTAAATTTTGAAACTACTTTATAATATTATTGTCAACTTTAGGGGTTTTCTATTATCAAAAAAACTTTAGGGGTTTGCTATTATCAAAAACTATAGGGGTTTGTTGCTTCCCCATTAAAGAGCTATCTATAATAGTGCATAATAGTTGTACCTTTGAAATTCGTATATAATATTAATTATATGTTCGATTGCATCCAAAGCTATGGGTTGAGGAATGCAATGAGCTTGGGCCAAACTGAAACTGTGATTTAGTGCAAATTCATTAGCTTCTTCAACACGCTCTAATGCCCCCCACAATTTAGGATAAGCCCTTTCAAGTTTTTTTGTTGACCACCATTACACCTCTTGCTCCTCTATTTAGGGTTTTCCAGAGGTTGGAAAAATGCTAAAGGGAAAAAATAACATATTGTGTCCACATTGACTTTGCTTCTGTCTTAGAATCAATATTATTTCTAGGTGATTTATCAATTTCTTGAGACTTTCTAGGGTTACCTAAGTTTTTGCTGATTTACATTTTTTTCCATTTCTTAGGGATTTTAATGTGCTTTAAATGCAAAAAGGTCATTGAATATTGGGTCAAAGAATTTTTCATAAACGGACTTTTTTCAAGGAAAAAATTGGTTGGCTCTAGGATTCAGGATTAATCGAGTATAATCCATATTTTTTGAAAATTATTGCTTCTCTTGGAAATAAAATATAAGTTTGTGCTTTCCAAGCACCAATAGTGCTAAAGGTCGAAGGAAGAATACATGTGGGAAGGAATTTCCCCTTGTCAAGGAGCAATAAACACCTATCATGGAATGTCAAGAACAACAATGCCTCTAACAAAAGGCATCTAATCAGAAGACACTTTGATCAATCACAACCTCATGCAGTCTTGCTACAAGAAAACTACATAAGGAGTTTAACATGGTGCTTAGAAAATGGAAGTAAAGGCATGGATTTTTTGTGGAAGCTATCGGAGCTTCTAAAGGTCTCGATTATCTTTGGAATGCTCAAAAAAATTAGAGTTCCAAAAGTGGCAGCAAATAAGCACTAGAAATCGGAAAAGTCCATTCTAACATACTCAAAGAAGGCATTTTTTCCAAATATGTCTATGGCCCAACAAGAATAGTACAAAAAAGGTTAGTATGGAAGCCATTGACTATTGTGATCCGAAATATGGGGAGTTCCTCCTCAAGGTTGGATGAGATTTCAACCCACCCTCGGTGTGTCCAAGAAGGAAACTGGATGCGCGTGTATTGGCCTATTGGCATTGTCCAATTGGATTTACTCAAATCAATATTGATCAGAGAAGCACTCACTACCAGGGGAAAAGATGAACTTATTTGGTGTGGATCCAAGAAAGGAAAATACTTTGTGAAGATTGGATATAAATTGCATGAGACAGCACGGGAAGAAGAGGGCTGGCTAAATCAATTATGCTTGAGCTTTCCCAAAGCAAATTCTTTTGCATGGCTAACATTTAGAGGACAAATTCTTACAAGGTCAAACTCAAGAGAATTGGTTTTTAAGGGCCTTTTACATGTTTACAGAGTGAATTTGATAAGGAAGTTGTGGATCATTTATTTTTCCATTGTGACAATGCAAATTAGAGCTGGTAAGACATCTTAGAAATATTGGGCTGGCATACCCCATTTCTAGCTTCACTAAAACAAATGTTCGAAAGCTGGAAATTGGAGATGGGGAAATCAACCTTCTCTAGCATCTAGAAAATCATCCAATCAACTCTGAAATGGGAGGTTTGGAAGGAAATAAACCAAAAAAAGTTCCAAGAGAAGGAAAAGAAATTGGAACATATCCTTCTTTGCATTAAAAATGCAATATCAGAGCTAGTAAATGCAATTGCAACTAGATAAGATAATATATATTTATTAAAGTCCAACAAAAGACCAACTAGGGGGTCCAAGGCACTGCTTGAAACAAAGCAATAGTACAATAGGCAACAGGAACACCAAAAGGCGTTTAGGAAAGAGACAGAACAAAACAAAAAGAACTAGAGCAAAAAGAAACCACCAAACCAAATAACTCGACTAGTTGATCCGAGCAACTACGCAAAAGTCCAGAACCAAGTAATAAGCCCCATGCCAAGAGATCCCATGGTGTCCTTGAGGACCCTTGGAAGTACTACAAGAAGGTTGTTGTTGAGTAAACGAACTACGAGGTCTCAAAACCCTAGGAGTCCCAAAAGGACGTTCCAATGCCCTCTTCATACCTTGTTTGGAGGGAACTACTGTGAAGAATGAGGTGATGACCTAATTGGAATGCAATTTCAAAGGTAACATCTGCTACATAGTGACGTCCTAGAACCTTTGTATTTCCTAAAGGTAGAACACAAGGCATCTCTGGTCCGTATATATGAAAAAGGTTGGGAGAGACTAAGTCTCCCTAAACAAGTAGAATCTCCCTCTAATCTTGTAGTAAATGAGGCAGCAAAAAATGAAGTGTGTCTTGGTCTTTGCGTCCCCCTTGTCACAAAGTTGGCAGATCCTATCTTCCCTTGCCAAACATTAGACAATCCGATTGCAAAGCCTATATGAGCCGACTCTAAATAAGCCAAGAAAGATACAAAGCACATGAGACCATCTGTGAGACAGGTATGATGGGCAAAAATGATCTTGTCATATAACGTGAGAAAGTGTTGTACATGGAATGTCACCCTCGATCGAAGACCCCTGGGGGACTTACCCAAGTGGTGAGAATATATTGTTTGTGCATGTCCATTCTAATATACATGTTCAACTCTTTTCGGGGTGGAAAAAGATGGTATGGGGTGTCCAAGGAATACTATAAAGGAGGAAGGTGATCAATATTGATCGCAGTCAAACCTAGAAGAGTCGAGACTTGAGCAAACAAAAATGAGCCTACATGGTGGAATTAGAGCATGCAATAGCCTCTAAGTTGCAAGAGGCCAGGTATGAGTATCTATAATGTCCCTCAGAGGAGTCTGCAAATTATCATAGGCGATGTAAAAACCAAACCAAATCGTAGATAGTATCAAGTCTAAAAGGATGGGCCCCAAACCTTGTTGATACAAAGATGAACTGTCAATCTCAAGCTGAAGTGGCCGCCAGAGAAGTATATGAAGAAGCAATCTCAATCTTGTCACCTTGGAATAAAAAGTGGATGTAAGAGGTCTTGAGACAATGGAAGACCATCACCTTAGTCTTACCTAGGTTCACTATCAACCGTCGTAAATTGCAAAAAGAGGCAAGGTCATCGAGGAATATCTATAAGTCTAGAGAGGAAGCCATGAGGACAACATCATCTACAAGGAGCAAGATAGAAACTAAAAACCTTCTATTAGAAGCAACCGTCCCCAAAGAGGGAGTACGCCTGAAGAAACTCCTTCATCTCATCAATGTATAGCCCAAACAAAGTGCAAGACATAGGGAAACCCTGCTTTACACCAATAGCACTATGAATGAAATCTAATATCCCCTAAGGGGTCCTAATGTGACCAACAATCATCTCATAAAGTCTCATTATGGCAGTTAAGAGTCTTTGAAATATCAATTTCATCCAATCTCTGGAAGAGGGTTGTCCTAGGGACTAAATCAAATGCCTTGCAGAAAACCAAAAATCAACAATAAACCTTCGAGTGATGTTGTGCTTCCTCGATAATAGTCATAAGAGTCAAGATATGGCCCATGGTCTGAAAATATGCTAGAACCAGCATGCCCTTGAGCTATGTCTCTAACCAAGCTCTTGGGAAAGAATATCATGTAGAATTATGGTGAACAATTTAGAAAAAGTATGCCCCAACATGATGGTCCATGAATTGTTGGGATTTGACACTTGTCCAACTTATGAATCGGATGTATGATATGATGTGATCAAGAGAGGGGGGGAGACCTCGTGCAAACCACCCTGTTGAGAAAATCTGTATAAAACAGCCCAAAGTCGTGATGTTATTCTTATAGAGTTGTACCTAGAACTTCCTCATTTGCAGCCTTGCTACTATTCATGGACATAATCACCTTGCTGACAATGGTGAAGGTGAAAAGGTGGCAGTGGGGGGCAGGGGTGACAATTAAGGATGGTTGGCCAGGGATATCATAGAGGGTGGAAGTGTGGGAGACCAACTACTTGTGGTCTAAGGAGGAGGGAGGGAGGACTTGTAAGCGATATAAAGAATCCAACAAAATTCCCTTTCAGTCAAGTAGATAATAAATTCAAAAAATACGGACATCCAACTCCAGCAAAAGACAAGAATGTCAATGGGGTTCTAAAGGCAATTTGGGGCACTAAAATGCACGATGTGTAGTACAAGATTGGAAGGCTAATGTATTGTCTTTGGGTGCACAAAAGCTTTATGATTGAGAAAATAAGGACGTAGACGTAAGGGCGGCTTTGCCTGCCATTAAATTGGAAAGCAAGATGGAAACCAATAATTTGCATTTGGAGGGAGACTCACAGATCATTATCAAAGCAATCATAAATGGGAAGACCCAAGCATGGAAGATAAATGAAATTGTCAAATTCGTAAGAGACAAGCTGTCAGAATTTAAAACAATTAAAATTACCAACCCACAAACAAAGCAGGTAATAAATTGGCAAATGGCAAATGATCATAAAATAAAGATTTGTGAGGCATCATATTGGATAGATAAGGAATGTGATTGGCAACATAGAGATTGAGATGATCTCCCACATTGAATGTTGTAGTTTCCCAAAATGGTGAAGCGTGTGAAATTAATAACCCAAAATGGAGAGCCATCATGAATTAGTATTTACCCGAACTTTGGAAGAGATGCATCTGCAAAGTAATAAAGGAAGAATTTGGGTTTGGACAGATGGAATTGTAGAGTAGAAAAGAGGCAATATAGAGGCAGCTTTCAGCCTCCAAACCAAGAAGCAGCAACCAGCATTCTGGGGGAATATTACAGATGAATGATTAAGAAGGCCTTCATTATTGATGAGACAATGTTTCTTCAGATAGTGACGATGGTATTGGGAGAAGTATACTTGCAGGCAAACTTTAGGTACAGAAGTAACGTGGGCATTCTGTCATTGATTTTTGCATGGTGCCTGGAGTTTAGTGAGATGTACAATATACAGTGGATAATGGACACCTGTGTCAGGCAGGAATGGTTTTATGGGATGAATGTGTTCATTGACATTGCAAATGCTAGGGAAGGATTCAAAGCCTACGGTGGTAACTGGTTACATGCAGCCAAATTCACCCCACCACTTCACCCTTTTCTCATTTGGAGTGTGTCCCGAAACAAGAAGGCCAGAAGCGCTCAAGCAGGAGCTGGGTGGGAAAGCATAAAGGAATACTTGCACAAGTGGAATGTAGAGACTCGAGCCAGGGCCTCCAAACAGTTGCTGAGGAAGTGGAAATGTTTGATGGAGGTTTACCAAGGATGATCACTGGAAACAGCAGCAAGAGAAGAAAATCAAGGCAGAAAATCAGGAGGAGATTTCTTTCTTTCTTTTTTTATAATGACGGTTTATAGTTTTTAATGCAGAATATTATACTTTTTGATATTGAAATAGTGTCTCATACAAAGCAGTCAAACATGTATAGAAGGGGGATATGAGGAATGGATACAGAATGCATATTTCAGTGGTTCCAGCCACAATATCAAAGAGTCAAATTCTTGAATCAATACGATACCAATTTTTTTACTCAAAGAAAAAAAAAGAGAATGTTCTCTATTAATATAGTGGTTGAATAAAGACCCAAAACAATCCTAATTTCTTTAAACTTTAAGTTTATATACAAAGTGATACTACAAATGAGCATAGTTACAGCTACTGCAATTTCCTGAATGAATAAATAAGAAAAAACCTGATTGTATGTGTGCTTTTGTAGATCAACAAATATTTCTCCACAAGACACTCAGACAGTCAACTGAATAAAATGCAACTCTTTGAGACCTCTTGCGGCACAAATCATTCACTTTCCTCTACAAAACCAAAAAAACAAACATTTACAACTACATTATTGTGATCAGAACACATAAAGCAGATGAATACCACCAGATACATCCAAAACCATCAGCTAAAATCAAATTAGACTCATATACATAATTAGCCATACATATAGAAAATTAGATGGTAGACAGTGTTGGTAAACAAAATTAACCATTCACATATATAAACAAAGAGAGAATAGATTAAAATACATAATTAACCATTCACAGACAAAAATATTTGTGCTTGGGAAGCAAATTTAAAAATCCATTTATTTGCATTCAAAACACTTCTAGCTCTAAATTAGAGACAAAATGCCATGTTGAGTCAAGTCTTTTCAGATAAAAAAATCCAAACTAGAAGTTCTATGAAAACAGGTAAACATCAACATGTAATCTGCAAAAAAAAATCCACTCACCAAGTACAACCCCAACAATAGTGCAATGGTTAGAAGGTGATATGACTTTCACCTGAAGGGTTATAACTTTTATACTATGCTATGTATGCATGTATTCCCACGCCCTAGATTGCCACTTGTTTACACTAAGCATCCCAGGGACTTTCAGATGGCAGGTACATCAATTCACCATCTCCAATTGCCCTGCCAATCATTGATCTGTTCTCAAAGCAGAAAAACCCATCTCACAGGGTGTCTCAACACTCTAGGGGATGATTGGAAATTCCTAAAGTACTTTTTAAATAAATGGTCATGAAGACTTTTTTATGCTAGAAAATCTGTCTTTCATGCCCTAGACTGTGTGCATAGCAACACGAGTGATTTTTACATTGTTTTCAACCAAAAAAATTGATCAACAGTTAGATGCACAACAATAAACTACTCAGCCTGTTTTTACTTCAAAAATTCTCTATTACATCCCTTGTTACCAGCCGCACAGCTGATAACCAGGTTTTTCACCTTTTGCTGCACCCAGCTGCCACACTTTTCACACAAGTTTCCATTTATAAGAAAAGAAAACATACAACTGCAACAAATTATGTACTACGGAAAAACACTTAATGGAAGAGAACTCCACCAAGCAACAGGAAAACACTGCTCATTCCATCATCAAGTATAGATGTGTTACAACATGGAACCATACTTACAAAACTGAGACTTGGCAAAAACTCCACCCCCTTCTTCGACTGATCACCCTCAATTTAAAAAAACTTAAAAAACTAAAAACTTGATTCTACTTTATTTTTGCTGTCACAGATTGATCACCAAGTCCAAATTTAATAAAAAAGTCAAGTGAGTCCAATCCAAGTGTAATGTTCAACCCCTGATTTTTTTCATGATTGGTTCTGCAAATGTGTAATTTGTTTTCTTGCAAACTTTGATGGGTTTAATACAATGAGTATGGACAGAAATAATTTGCTAACATTAATAATAAAATTGAAATACTGGTAAAGGATTTATTTCAATTTATATAATCAACAAAGTGACACTCTTACCATTCAAATCTAAGTTACCAAATTCACCCCTCAACATGCAAATTCAACATTCGATTCGTAGCTAATTCAAAGTCGGTTCCAGTTCTTGTCAAATTCGTCATTTGTCTCATGAATTCCCTACAGATTCTCCTTTTTGGACCCTATACGAGTTTGGGTGAATCTCGAACGAATTTGTAGTTGACAGAAGAGCCCGAGAGGAATTTGGAACAAATTTGGGTGTGCAACCAAAAAAGTTTGACTTTTTAATGTTTTTATTGTTTTGAAAAGGTGTTTTTTTTGTTTAAAAATAATCTGATTTATTATCCAAACGACCCAACCCTAAAACACGCCCACATTTCATAAGTGGTGTATGTTGCAGCATAATTTTACATATATATAAAAAATTAAAAATTAAAAAATATTCTTGTACGAACAAACCCAAAATGAACCCGAACCCAGCCCCAAAAAATTTTGATTGAATTTTGAACCCGAATGTCGAACCCGCATCCGAACCAGAATCCGAACCGGCAACTTAGATTCAGATGAATTACTAATCATCAGGATACCTTATGTTAGATATTATGTTACCCCAAGTTTTCGGGACAAGGGGACGAGGAAATGGGTTTCCACGATGGTTTTTTTTTTGGCAGAAGTAGGGGACAACTAATTTGAGAACTACATAACATTGTCACATTCATCATAGCGACATAACTTTAAATCATCAATTTCATTCATCAAATCAGCATAGAACACAGCATCAAATCGAATCATCGTCTAAGAATTGGAACATAGGATGACATCAAATGAGAGAATCAATCTGCCATAGATGGACAATATGTTTAGAAGAGCCCTTTCTTGTGGGTTTTACAGGAAAACTGAATTTGTTGTGCCAAATCTTTCTAGAGGGGTAGCAGCCATCTTGTTTGGGCAGTCATCAGCTACAACAATTTATTTCTAGGCAATTATTGCTGCTATCAGAGCATTACCAAAGCTGAAAACAGTCTGAGTATTCCTTAACCTAGCAGCAATCATTTCCAGGTCTACAATATGAATATCAAATAGAAATCTGATTTACAATCATTTTCAGGTCTGGTTTGTTGAACAAAAGTTGAAGTTTGAATTTTCAGTCATAGTTGGATGCTAAGTTTGTAATGGCTTCCAAATAAAAAAACTTTCAAAATGTGTTGTATTAACATATTTTATTATTTTAATGTGGGTCCTGCGAATGAGCAGAAAATCACCATTTATTAATGTTTTTTGGAGTTATATTTTATTTTAAAATTAGAATTTTCAAGCAGTCCCCGGAACGGATGGGAAATGGCTATGGAGTCCCCGGGATGGTCAACACCATCTGGAAACACGTTGACCATTTCCGAAGTTCTGGGAATGGGTTTCCGATTTTCTTGCTTGGGTGGGGATGGCTTGGAAACGTTTCCGGCCATCCCCAAGTCCCTGAAACGGGTACGGTTTCCTAAACTCAAGGCGTAGAGCTGGAAACGCATCCCCGGGTAACATAGGTTAGATAGCTCCTTCAAGAATACTGCTCTGAAATAACCATTATTAATGAGCAATTAGTGAGCAGCAGTGAAGAAAGAACCTCTAGCATCTGAAAACAACCCCTCCAAGCAGCGATGAAGCAATTAATTCAACTTCCAGATGAAGAAGCTCTTATATGATTTTCTCAAGAATGAGTAAACAGCTACTAATGTCCTGAGTGTCTTGAAAAATTGGCATTGCAGCAATGAATGACTGATGAAGCTTTCTTAGTGCTTTCCCCTGCACAGATCGATAATCTACACAATAATTTGGCACCAAATAACCATCCAAAACGGTAGATTGATCATCATGATGGCATTTAAAGTATGTTTTTCTCCTTTTTTGTCTTTCATACCATCCAGCAAAGAAATCACTCCAAGAAAAGGACTTCAGCTCCCTAATGCAACACCCAAAACAGTCAAAACTAGAACAGCAATATTGTTTTCCCTTTAAAATTATTCTCATAGCATTCCCTTCCCCAGAACTATCGCTGGGTGTGACTTTAAAACTCACATGATGCAGAAGCCAGTGTATCTGCAAAGGGCAATCTCTTCTATTCTTTTAAAAAGTGGCTTCAAAACCTCTCACAGCTGCCCAGAACTGAGTGGTTGATTTGGGCAACCAATCTAAATCAACACCTATGTTATCTTCTTCCAAAATCACATTTCTAACTGAAAATACACAGAAAGAAACCACGGTAAAGGAAAAGTTCATCAATGCCCACAAAACACTATTAATCTTTACAAAGTCTCAATCTAAACTGTAAGGACAAACCAGCAATCAGAAACAATAATCAAAATCCCAAGCTCTACTGTTCGCACATGCGATGGCATTGTTTCACAATAAAAAAGGCAAGTGTCATAATCTTGGAGATATTAGCAACCTGAAGATTATATTCTTGAAACCAAACATTCCTTCAAATTTCACAGCAACAAGCTGAATGAGTATTTGCCAAAGTTTAACTAATAATAAGATTTCCTTCCAATCGTTCACATACTAATAAAGAGATGAAGCCACTGTAAAATATAATCAACACCATTATCTGCAAATGATTTATTATTCAACTCCATTATATCCAGCTTACAACCTTAGAATATATTACTCCCAAATAAATCATCTCCAACAAAGCTATACATACTCTGCAAATTCATCTCAAAATGAGAATGGCAAATTTGAAATACTTCGTAATGCAAAGTGAGACACCTAGATGATATCTCCAACATGAATTGGGTTTCCTCCAATTCGAGATAAATCTTGAAGGATTCCGTCCTCACGTTTCAAAACTAAAAGCTAGAAGCTCTCAAATTCTCAAAGAGAAAATAATAAAACAAGCATGTCCAAAATGAGCCTCTCAATGTTCTTTAGTAGCACACCCCCATGACTCTTCATTTTTCCTATCTCTTGAAATTCCTTTACTTTTGCCTCTTTATTATCCCCATCTCTAAACTTAAAATTAGGATAATAATAATAAATGACTTTACAAATGTTTTAGTAAACTCAACATTAAAGTCATTTTAATAATGCATTAAATAATTAAATTAAGTTGTCATTATATTTAATCTAATTTGACATCTTAAATTTGATTATTTAATTAAGTTCTAATATCCAAAAGATGGGATATTACACCAAGTATGAGTCTTGTAAAACTGGTTACAACATCTTAAGGGAAACATGAGACCTCAACTATTTTTAGAATAGACTCATTATTGTGTCTCTACAACCTAGAAATTCATGTCAAGACACTTGCATGCATTAATGGATATAGAACTGAAGGAATCTTCGAGAGCCAAGCCTTGCCACTCCATGGACAAGCAATATTAAGCATTTGTTTGCCCTTGAATGGCACCTGAATAGAAGAATAAATGTCCAAAAACTGAACTCATTCAACAAAACACTAAGACTCCACAGTCCATGTATGGTCCCAAAATTGATGCTTAGCCATGATATAAACAAATTGACGCCATTTCACCAAGTGTCACAATCAGAGAAAAACTCACTTCAAGCTTGCTCATTAAATTTGGAATCCAAGAATTGTTTTGAAGACCTCCTAAGATGCTCTAGATTACTTCAGACACTTGCCACCATAATCACAGCCTCCTTTGATCTGTACCAGACTTATTTTTGGCAAATTTTTGCTTCTGAGATGCTCTGAAAAGAATTTTGGATGAACATGGTATCCGGAATCCACTTGTATAACAAGCTTGACCTAGTTTCAATATCATGGCTTCCAGCATGCAGTATATCTTATCATACCCTCATAACTAAAACTGTAGTCCCCTCTCAGAACTGGTACATTAACCAATTGGTAGGTTACCAGTTTGAACCCGGACACAGATACAAGTAAGAAAAACCAGTGTTTGGATATCTAAAAAAGAATTCAGGAGGTTTTGGATGCATTTGGTGTGTGTGTGTGTGTGTGTGTGTGTAGAAAAAAATTAGAAAAATATACATAAGTCATTTGATAGTGACATAGTGTGATACTTCATAACTGATCAATGTGAAATGCCAAAGATAAATATTAAATGTAAATATTTAAAATAGAACAAAACAGAGCTGAATCTAGAAACAAGGTGTACTAATTATTTAATTAAAAGTTTAAAAAATTGCATTTTGTTTCACTCACCAATTATTTTTGCTATAAAAAGACATCATTAATTGTATCTTAATATTGAATATAATAAATTGAGATGCACATAAACACCAAATTTAAATTTAATTTTTAATTTTTCAAATATTATCTATATTCAATATTTTTTATAAGTAATTTTATTTTTCAAATGATAATTAAGAAAATATTTAATTTAAATATAAAATTAAAAATGTACATGAAATCTCAACTTCATTAAAAATATGTTATAAAATACAAACAAGATCATAGGCCTACATATAAATATTAGATAGTATTTAACAAATGGCCTCTACCCACTCACTTTTATCCCTTGTATTACAAACTCCCCTTGCTGACCTCGGAATTCTTAGCGAAATGCAGGCCTGCTAACATGAGCTTCAACAAGATGTTCATTACGGAGTTAACCCTGGTGGAACACCTGAAAATTTGGAAATACCACCTCAAATTATCTAGCAAAAGGGCAATCTCGCCATCTATCAAGCATAAACATAGCCACCCGCAAAATGGAGAAATTTCTCCATTTTGCAGAGAACAAATTGCAGAGCAGTGAAAGAGTGATTTTTCGCCAATTTGCAAGTACCAGATGAACAATTGCAAAACAGCGATATTTCACTATTAAAGGAACTGCAGAACAGAGAATTGTCACCAATTCAACAATAGTAAAAAGGCATATTGAGAATTAGTGAGATTTTGCAGTAGTGTTATAGGGAAAATTGGTCAAATACGAAAATGTTTTCTGCCATCTTGGGAATGTGTGCATTTAAGGAAATATTAAGCAGACATTTAAGCTTCAAATATCATAAAAGGAATAAATAAGACATGACAAAATAAAAGATTACGGCT
The DNA here is from genome assembly GCA_028749045.1 of Cupressus sempervirens. Taxonomy (NCBI): domain Eukaryota; kingdom Viridiplantae; phylum Streptophyta; class Pinopsida; order Cupressales; family Cupressaceae; genus Cupressus; species Cupressus sempervirens. Next base: position 516,130,376 of record CM053787.1, read on the forward strand.
AGATTTTGCATGCGTAAATGATCTTGAAAAGACATTCAAAATTAAATAGGCATTAATGGACATTCTATATGAACATGAGGCTAAATACATTGATATCACAAGTGCCACAATAATCCAGTCTGCATTTCCAGTCACAGAAACCAGAGAAGACGAGATTACCTGCTAACAACAATCTGAGAAATGAGGATCCCCAACCTGTGATGCAGCCTACTTTGACTGATGAATAGGAGAATCAGCTTGATGTGATAACCAAATTGTAAGCTGCAGGATGGGAACTGCATAAAAGCTATGTCTGGTACCAAAGTGAACTTTAATTGAAAAGGAGGAAGACAAAGCAGAACTATGGGAGATGATCGCTACATTGGAGAATGGGAATCAAGAAAACAGAGAAGGGTTTGTTGGCAAATTCGGATTAACTAAAGAAAGGTTTTATTGCTTATGTTTTTCTTTTGAAGGAAGAAAATTTAATCAAGGTGATTCAATTGCATTTAGTTATTAGTTAGGAATAGGTGTAATATTCTGAAGCTTGTACGCATCCTTTCAATTTCTATAAGAAGGATACCAAGACCATATCTGCCTAGGTCCTACAAAGCCTAAAGCATATGGGAGTAAGATCATGATTGATCACTCATGTTCATTGGCCAGGTCTAATTGGAGATCCAAGAATTGAGAGGGAAAGCTCATAGGATTTCCAATCTGTTGATTTGAGCACCAACAAACCTCAGTTGATGGAAACAACAATGCAATGTCAAAATTGAAGAAGTATTTGAAATTGAGCTTCTACACGTTCTATAGTTGTGGTAATTCGTGAGACTAGAACCCTGATTGATCAACTTAAGAAGAAGCCCTATTGCTAGAACGCGGACTGAGGTGGAGGCCATTAACATTTCATAATTGTTGTGGATGTTATTTCTGTAACTTCTAGTAGCCGGAGAGTTTGGGGATGGAAGTGTTGGCCAGGAATCATTTTTGCACATTAAAAATGCCTCCCAGTGAAAATTGTAGCAATTGTTTGGGGCTACACGAGACTAGAGTATTGAATAGTAATGCTTGAAGAGAGCAGTTTGGGCACGGATGCAGAGTTGGGATGTACCCGGATGCACTTCACAACGTATTTGAATATGCCCATAGGGGGTGAATGTGCCCCCTGTGCACATCCAGGCACATCCCACCTCCGCATCAACCACCCTACGCACCTACATCTAGATTTAGGGGCAGTGCACGAATCTAGTAACCAAGACCAACATTAGCCAAAAGGTAATTATGTTTTCACTAGATACACAAATAAAACTCGTACACTTGAACTAGAATGAAAAGGAACACATGTATAAACAACACAAATAAATGGCAATTGCACTCACTGAGAACTTTCCTAATAAAAAATTTACACACTAAGCTTGAATGTTAGCTAAACTTTCTTGATATGCATCCTTCAACCAACAAATTGTAACTTAAACAAGCTATGATTGTGTATCATTTGTGCTAGATAAGTATCCCTGTTAAATATTAATTAGAGCCTTTTATGGTCCAAAGGTAGTCGCACTCTGTGTCAAAGCAACTTCTTTGGAGTTCTAGCCACCAATTTATTAAAGCAAATGATAATAGATCAAAAACTACTATATTTAGGATAGCATTGCATGGGTAATGCTTATAAGAAAGATACAAAAATGAATTGTATGTCCATTTCCACTGATATGATGTGAGTAATATAAGTATTACTCTCCCTTGTATTATTGTTGTCAAATATGTGGTAGTAACTAGTTAAATCACAGTTCAACTTATCGTTATTGACAACTTATTGCCAAGGGTAAGAAAAAAGATATCAGCAAATATCAGAGATAAGTTAGGAACTTCTCACAAAAAATTTGGGAACTCGAATTTAATTGGAAATGTTTTTTTTGCATAAATCCATAAGGAGATGCATCTAATAAGTCAATAAATGAGTAAACAAACCAAACAAGCTGATCCAGGTATATATAAATGCAAATAGGATACAAAATTGCATCCTCATGTGGAATGTTAATGGCTCATAGCCATAGTCCAATAGTCTGAACTCTAAAGAAAATTAATAATAGAAAATTGTCTTTGTAAAACTATAAACAAATAAAAGTGTCAAGCACAATATCAAAATTGGCTACATCTTCCTCTTCCCCTTCCCAGCAGCTCTAGTAGAAACTACTGGAGTGGGACAAAGTCTAGCCCTAGAAGACTATTGCGGTTGTGGTTGGACCTTCACCCTGGATGTAGATAGTGCTAACACTGGAAATGCCTCCTCATTATTTGTATCCTTGTCACTCTCAATGCCCTCATCCTCCTCAATGTCATCCAATCCTGCTATGAATCCACCCTCCTCTATAGCCAACCTCTCCAAATCACAAATCTCATTGTCTGTGAACAATAGAGGTTGCTCTTGAGATTTCCAATCATGATAGGGACCTATGTCATCCAAATCAAGTGCACCACTTACTACTAACTCTACCTTTCTTATGCACAACTTAATGTTATAATACACATAAACAAGGTCACTAAGGCATCTTTGTGCTTACTTCCTTTTCTGTGTTAATGGTCTCGCATAAGCTCCAATTACGCTCACAACTGGCTGAGCTACATGGCTAACATAAGATGCAAAGGGCAAGTTTTTGCAGATTTTGAACATTTCCACCCCAATTTCACCACCAAGCATCGGCAATATAAATAGTAAAGAGTTAGAAAGCAAGGTGAAAACATATTTTAGTAACTTAATTTTTAAGTACTTACCATACATGCGAAAGACACCAAAAATCCAAATATTGTACCCGAGCTTGAGCATTCCTTCCTCTTCTTGAAAAGTTTGAGGAGAAAAGCTTTCATGTTGCATTCTGATACACTTCCATCTTAGCCACAATGAGGTCTCTCACCTCAACCTTGGGTACAATCTTCTACATGCAATCAATGAAGCCCTCCACGACCTTTCCGTTGGGATCCCCATAGGATGGAAAGAAGCAAAAACAAGGGTTGAGGAAGTACCCCACCACACGGATCGGTTAGTGGAGCTAATTATTCCACCTCCCATCAATAATTTTTCACATGAAGTAAAATTTTAGGCTGTCCCCCTTGTAGTGATTTTTTACAGCCTCTTTGGCCTTATCAATGGCCTCATAAAGATACCCCATTAGGGCTTTCTCCCCATCTACCAAGCGAATCACTTTAACTAAGGACTCTATCACCTACAACTGAAAAGTAGAAAAAGATTATCATTAATCAGAAACTAGAGTTAGAAATTAATAATGAAGAGCTTGATTATTAAATACAACAAAATTAAATATTCAACTTTTGAAGTTTCCAAATTACCTTCACAATTTTTGTAGCACCATCCAAAAAGTGGTTGTTAAGGACGATGTATGCAACACTCTCTCCATCAGGCATCCTTGAATAGCTTGGTCTTGCCATTGTGGACTCACAAACAATTGCTTCAAAGGTTTCAAAGAACTACTGACACTTTGCAACGTTAAGAAAATTGTTGCAAACCTTCTGGCAGCAATTCTATCCAGCTGCTTCCCATGGGGGAATTCTCTCATCAGGTGGAGAACCCAAGGGTGTTTGTAGATAGATTTTGTTATCTTTCTTGCATCCTTCACAACTAGTCTCACCCAGTCCAATTTTACCCTGTCCTCCAAAAAAAGGTTAAAGACATGCATTGCAGAAGGAGACCAATAAAATGTCTTATACTTATCTTTGAGGATCCTACCTACTACCACATATCATGGTGCATTATCGGTTATTATTTGCACCATAGTAGCAACCTCTACCTCCATCACGACTTACTCTAACATTAGAGACAAAGTTTCAGCTCTCTTTATCTTGTTCAATAAATCAAAGGATTTCAAAAAAAACATTTGGTCCTTGCAAGAAACCAAAAAATTGACGATGGTATAGTTTCTTCCATCCACCCATATATGTGAAAGTATAGTGCAATTAAATTGTTTCCATTGTAATCTTTGGTCTTCTACCACATTGTTGGCCCTGGAAACATCTTTGAGCAACCTACAAACACGAAATAAAATTAACATTTAAGTACACAATTTTAGTTTTAAAAGAAACTTATATTAAAGAAAAATATGTGAACTTTAAAACTATGAAACATTTAAAAAATAAAACAAGTGAACTAACCTCCCACTCAGGTCTTTAGGAGCAGTTGCCTTGTAGCCCTTTCTTGCCATAGCAATTCGTATCACAAAATTCAGTCAATAGGGACTAGTTGCAACATTGAATAGGGTGTTGTTTAAAAAGCAAAAATCAACACATTGAATCTCAACTTGCCAATGCACATCATTGTTCCACCTAGTACCCTCAAGCAATGGTTGTGCTCCAAGAGTGTTTCTGTGTACACTAAGAGCACTATGACCTCAAGTGCTTCTTCTTCGTCAAGGTCGGCTAGGTACCTAGTCACAACCCACATTATTTCATTATAAAATGATCATTGTTTCAGAAAAATCTAGATTCAAAACAAATGAAGGTGATTGTATAATACTAAATGATTCTTAAAAAGGAGACAACGTGAGCCTTGAGATACCCTATGATTCATAAATGGTTGCCCTCATGCCCAATTTTGTCCTTTCCCTTTACAACTTTTTCTCTTGTTGGGCATATAGCAAGGCATCCATCTCTCTCTTTAATCCATCCATGGTCAGTAGACAAACCCTTGTGCCATGCTTCACCATCCCTCCAAGGTGGTATTTCAAATGAGATATGTCCCTGCTAATAACTTTTTCACATTTTATGTATATCACAACATTATAGTCAAGTCCTTCAAAAGCATATTTCCATGCCTTGTCTCTAGCCCCTTTAGGGCACATTCCTACATATCCTAATGGATGTGCATCTACTAGGGCATTGATATACCCACTAGTAGAGGCATCTATATTTGCCATTTTGATGAAGAATCAACCTACAAGTGTCACATACAAAATGAGGGCACAAATTTAGAAAATTTAATAAAGAAATTAAGAAAAAAAAACTAAGTTTAAAACTTAAGATATATTTAAACATTGCTAGAAAAAAAAAAGTGTTAAGTTATGAAAATTTAAGAAAAAGATGAAATTTTTGAGAAAACTATGAAAAAATTGCAAAAACTGCAAAAAAAATGGTGTTAGATCTTATTTATTACCTTCTAGGAGTTATAGTAGATTGGAAATGGTATGATGAAGTCTGTGTAAACATGGATGCATTTTATACAAGACAAAATGGTTTTAAAACAAAAGAGAAAGAATCTTGAGAACTTACTTGCAAATCCAAATTTGCTTGAAAAATTCTTTGAATCCACTCCAAATCCACAAAACATTGATCTAAATGGTTGCAAGCAATGGTCTTTCTATTCTAAAACCATTCTGTCGTCTCCAAATTCTCTTTTGTAATGAAAAAATAAATATGGCTTCTTCTTGTTGGGCCATCACAGTCTCTTAAACTGGCGTGGGCGATATTTTTTGGCATTCCACAAGATTTTGGCAAGTTATCACCGAGAATTAGGTGGTTTGTTGGCAATAACTAGCAACTTTTCTGGGCAATATCATTATGAGTTTTCGAGCAGAGCCAAACTTCTCGCAATAAGATAACTTAACATCAAGAAGTCGACGATAAGTTGAAATATGAATTAAATGAATGCAGTTCAAGCAGATTAAGAACAAACTTACCATAGATGTATTTAAATATATATTTACAAGTGTTTTCTTTTGTAAAAGAACCATAGAGATGTAATTTAAAAGGATATGTAAATGACTAGGAAACTTACAATATCATAACTTGCTTTTGTATGATCTTTTGAATGATATTTCAACATAATTTCCCAATTTCTTGGACAAGAGTCCGATGCTTGCAGTTTTGGTGAAAGGTTGCGCTAATCTATTATGTGTGATAACAGAAACCAGGTAAACTAACTTATGGCAGACAATTTTCCCATGGCTAAGATAGTATAGTAAGAAATAGGATTAATGGGGAAAAACAAAAGTCATTTCCCTATTCAAGATGCTTCTAGAATTGTATGTAAATGAATAAAAACTGCATCTTAAAAAAATGTTTATTTCAACGTATGAAGTGTAATGTTATCTTCACAATTTTAGATAATAGTAAGATTAATGAAACACGGTATAAAATACACACAAACAAGCCAGCAAACAAACAAAAATATTAATGGGTACAGAGAGACTGGACTGAAAATACATATTCCAACATATAGCTGACATGAAACACGATCATACTTTAGTGGCAATTGATGCACGTCCCAGAACTACAGCATCGAAGTTGTCCAGAAAATCAGCAGCTATCTCAACTAGACTGCCTGTTAGAATGCAGATAGTGAGTACAGTTTAATTATTTTATCCACAAGCATGTAAATAATTCAATTTGAAAAGATGCTTTATGATTTATGCATCATGTAGCGAACCAAATAGGCGAAACCGTCAAAAACAAAATACATACAGCAAAGCCGCAGACAAAAAGAGAATAGTGCAGTAACTCAAAAATCCAAGAAATTTTTTTGAATAAGCCAAAGGACATGTTCCCAAGACAGCAGTAAAATAACAATAACCAAGCACAGGATCTGTCAGAAACAATACTTTTTTATTCTCCAATTTATTTGTGGTTAACTGACAGTGAACAGCTATAGCTTTGTGAAAGGTATTCTCTATCACCTACTAGGAAATAAAACATTGTAGTTTTGTAATGTAAAAAACATTATATTCTTGTCAGGTTAGATTGACATTACTTATAAATTAAGGCTTTATTATCAGAATTATTCACAGCATACACTTATTTATTTATTTATAAAAAGTTTAAAAAATAGAGCCTGTACTGACGCATCTGACATAACATCCCAAGAGGAACAAAACATATGGTCAATAACTTAATCTGAAAGGGATGCATGCAATTCTACATTCTAATAAATGCTATACAAAGTTGTAAATCAAAAGATGTCCAACATTACAAAAATATGTGGAGTCAAATAGTCGAAGTCATCTTTCAATAAATGAACAGAATTTAAACAAACTAACACAACAAGAATATCATGACTGTAAGAAAAAAATGTTTCTAATGGACTCATTTTAAAGGCCTGACGACAGACTACAAATGAGAGTTACTAAATAAGGATCATGATAAAGACACAATTGGGAAATCTTTTCTGCACTATCTTTCAGGTACAAATGAGTTTTGATCTCTAGGGATGAATATGGACCTGAAAGATTAGCAACTTGATGGTGAAATGGAATTGTTTGAATATACCAACACAGCAGAGGTTAGAATTCATTTTGTTTTGGCAAACATTGTATGTTAAACTCTCCATCAGATAATACAAAAAGAAAAGTCAGGGGTATACATAACAAGAAGCATTGATCAGCTTAAAGGATACTCAATACTAAAGGGAAAATGGATTAAGCTTCAAAGATATATAATGCTACAGAACACAACAATTTCCAAGGCAAGAAAAGTTGGGATTTGAGTTTCAGGCATACTCGATGCCTGAGGATCCAATTTCATGGGGGCATAGGGAACAAAATCAAGGCATAATAGAATGAGAAATTCTGAAATCCCATGCAAGGATATGTGTCCCAGATGCCCTCATACTTACAATAAGGGGCACTCTAGTTGGTTAGGAATATTTTAGTTGCCTTGACAAGCTCAATTATATAAGAAATTTTTTATCCCTCTATGATATTTTATGTAGTTTTTACCACAGGAAATTTAAACATACAATTTTCATGCAAACTAGTTGTCTATTCATCAGCAGTTAATTAAGAAAACTCACAATATTTGAAAGTAGAGATGTACACTGCCCTCAAAATAGATAAACCCTTACAACCATGTTTTTTTCCAAACAATCATGAAAGGTAATAACAATTTCACCCAACTGTGAACTCCCTCGTGAATCCACTCTCCAGAAACAAATCGGGTTTCCATCCAATCCACTTAAAGAATCCCAAGAGTTTTGTTCTCAAGAAACTAGAACTGAAACAAGAAGCTCTCAGAGCTTTGCCACAAGAAATGAATAAACCAATCCCCCTAAAATGAATCTATAATTCTTCTTTTAAAGTCAAATGTAGTGACTCGCAAATTTCCCTCTACCTATCTCTTCATCGCCTTCATTTTTGTCCGTTATTGAATCCTTCTTTAAAATTAAAATGTCTTTATTAATTTTCTTTAAGCTCCAAAAAATTCATTTTAATACTTTATTAATTTATCATTTAATTTTCAATGCCCACAAAAAGGGCGGGGGGGTGGGGGGCATTACAGTCCTCTCTTCTTAGAGATTGCTTGTCCTCAAGCAATCATAAATAAACATACCAATACTAGGATCCCATATAAATCTGCAAAAAGCTCTATGGCATATTCTGGAACAATTGAAATCAAATCTCCCACAATGTGAAGCAACATGTTCAGATGCAACTCATTCGTCGATATTATCCCTGGATTCCAAGGCAATCTCAAAAACACTGCTTCACCAATCCATTGTGCCACTCTGGAAATAACAGCATTATAGCTCAAGTTGTAAAGCAACTCATCATGATTCATAAGAAACAAAGCACCCATCTTGTCAACACCCAGATTCCAAACCAATCTATCCATCAGAACATGGGAGTAGAAATATATATCTATCATTATACCATCTTCCAGTAACATCCATCTAAATAAGGCAGTCATCCAAAACTCTAATATACACATAGATCAACTCATTAGGCCACCAAATGCTGCTGCTATAACTTAGGCTAGCCACAAGAATGATGTTGAAGGTGTCATTGTACCCATGCATAGAGGAGACATCCATATTATGCGTGACAGTGGATAAGTAGTCACATCTCCACCAACTCCCATTTACTTCACTAGCTATTGTAAACAAAACCAAATTTATAAATGGAAACCTATCTAGGACAGCCATCAAAAACTGAAATATCTATAAAGATTAAATCACCAAACAGTAAATGAACAGCAGCCATATCATAAGAAATCAGTGACAAATTGAAAGATGAATGATAGTTGCCTTCATTGGTCATCAAAGACAGCTCTTGGGTGCCTATTTCACTATAACTGTCATCTATAAAACCAACCTCCATCATTGAAATGATCTTCATCAAATGAAATTCCGAACTAGAAAAACTCAATTATTCATCCTCGTGTGAAAAAATAGTTACCTCGTTATAATATAAAGGCATATGACTGTTGTTGTAAAAATCAGCATTATTGTAGTACACTTGTGTCATATCTTCAACCATCACAAGCACTTTTTCATTGAGAACTTTATGGTCAACACTTCCATTTTGAGTAAAACACTTGTAGGGTCCACCTAATTAGTTATTCCGTGTGTAAAAACTGCAAACTCGTGAGAAATGCAAAGTAAACTATTACTCTCCTGAATCAAGCTTCCAGCCTCCTCGATACTTCCTTGGGACTCATCAAACATCACTGAAAGTTGATTTCTCACATGCCCTTCCCAAGTAATTGGTAGTGGTAGTGTCTCAAATAATTTTTCCTCAAAGGATCTCGCAAGGCTGTGGGGTATTTCTTTGTGAAGCTCTTCACTCCTATCAACCTATTCAATTCCATTTCCTCTTGCATAGTCAATCTGCACCATTGAAATGGCTTCTATAGTGGACTGATTTCCCAGTTTGTATAATGAATTATGAGACATACTCGACAAACAAAGACAAAGGTCCACATTCTCCCTATCTTCATTTCTCACCAATTTGGTTAATATATACAATGTTTCAATTTTCATCTATTGGCCATGATGGAGCCCTATTTTTTGCAAATATTAGGGCCTCCATTTAAGGAATAATATTGGAGACTTGATACAAAATCATCATTTATGTCAACGTTACTCATATGTTTATAGCCTTCTATAAAGATCGATTCATTAAGAATGTCATTGCCACTGACTGAATATTTTAAGAACAATGCCATTAATTGATTACAAAGTTACAGCTTGATAAAGGCACAAAGAAGACAAACAGTGACCAAGTATCAACTATGAAAGTCCAGGTTGCCTACCTAAGTAATGGTTTAGTATAAAATGCTATCTTCAAAGAGACTAATACCAAAAGCAAGTAAGAGGAAGTGCTTAATGATAATGAACAGTAGCTAATATAACGAGAACATGATTCAAAAAAGAAAGACAATGAGTATCAAGTAGAGAACAGTTCTAACCATGCAAGTCCAGCAGATATTTTGAGAGCAGACAATCACACTAAGAGATTCATTGTTTGTGCACCATGCAAGGAAGATGAGAATCTTGAAATGATCTTTTTAGATCATTTCTCATCTTACATGTGAATACTCCTTTTATGTGGATGCAAAGAAATAATGAAGAGTGCACTCTTTGGGCATTTAACTTCCTAGGAATGAGTGTGAATCCTTAGATGCAACAGAGATCTGATTCTTCTGTACTGGAGGTGCAATCAGATGTTTACTAGGCAATAGCTACAGCAACATGCTCAGAATTTACAACAACAGTTACAGCAAAGATCATCTCCACAACAAATTTTGCAACATAAGATGCAACATTCTTCTAATGATCAATAGAAAAGACAGAGAATACTATTTTGTGCCTTTCAAAGGGATGGGTTATATCCAATCTTCATCTTCGTTGATGAATATGAGTAGTAAAGAGAACGCAAGAGTGAAGGGAGCATCTATTGAAGATGAAACTGCTGACTATATCAGTCTAAGTGCAGAAGAATACAATGCACAAAAGGAAATTGTTCAGATTTGTCTGCAAGCAATAACTAATCAATTACTGAGTTCTGTATTTGACACCCAAAAATAATATTGAACATTGTATATATCTTGAGTACACGAAGGCCAGAGAGAATGTGTATCTTGAATGCAACAAGGACTAGCGATTGGTAGAATACGCACATCGAATCATTAGAAGACAGTGATCAGTTACACGTTGATATTAGGTGAAGCCTAAGTGAAAATGATTATTATCCAATGAAGTATCAAACCTGAATCGTTTTCTAAAATCCAGTCAGTGATAGCCGAGAATCATACATAGCGTCAAATATGCCACAGGAGACAAGTGTAGTTGAAGCCACTAAGAGACGTGATGACACAGAAGTATCGGAGACAATCCCAGATGTCTTTGCAAACAAGGAAGACATTGAAATATAAAACAACAGCGGAAAGAGATCATTACGTAACATACACAAGAGAGCAGTCAATTATAAATCGTTCAGCATTTTATGCCATCGTATACCAAAGCTTTATAGTTCTGGAAAAGGTATTGAGGGATTAAAATAACAAATCGATGTAAAATTCTTGACCAAATTCTTATATATGTGTCTGGTATAAAGGCACGATTATATTGCATTTTATGGGAGCCATAGTCACAGCAAAAATTTTAATATTATTGCCAGACATATAAAAGATTTAACATAAGAAAAGTCACCAATTTAATATAATATAAGGATGACATCACCAGAGTTAATAAAAGATGCCACCAAATACTTGGAGATGGATTATTGTTTCTAATGCATAAGATAGTCGGCCCGATAAGTGAAAAGAGATTCTAAGCATTAATCTCATCATGTTGTGGCAAGGAGCGGAAATTTTTATCGATCGTTACCTATTAGATATCGAACAAAAAGCCTTTCCATATAGTAAATGATAGGTTGATGTAAAGATAAAGGACAAACCATCTATGTGATCAGGGGCGTCAAAATGGTATAAGGATTGTAAAACGACATGGAAGATACAAGCAAACTATTTCAGTAGCCATCGGGTTTTATAAATATGCGAGTAACTTCATTTGTGAGTGTATACTTTTAAAATTAAAATGACCGTTAAAGTTTCTCTCCGGCGATTCAATAAAAAAATGCCACAATCTATTGAGAAGCGATTAAAGATTATACTAATTAAAAGTGTGAACTATATTGGAATAATTAAAAGGTGTGATTATAATAAGAAGAGCTAGTTCAACATGTTCGATTAAAATAATAAGAGATTTATTATCTGTAAGTGTCTTTTCTTTTTAAAGAGACAACATTTAGAATTTAAAGATATAAATAGAGACACTCTTATTTGAAGAAGACAGATTTGACAAGCATTTTATAAGAACATTTGTATAGAGGGATAAGGAGCTTAAATATGACTTTACAATGTAAATTCAAATATTTAATTTTAATAATGAAATAAAAGGGTCTTTTGTTTACTTTTATCAATGTAACACGGGGACGCGCCCCCCCTAAACTGGGCTGTCTCGGAGACAGGGATGTCCCTAGGACGAGGGGACGACATCTCAGCGTTTCAAGCGGCACCACTTAGAGCGCCACCACCGTCAAAGATGGTGAGACGTCACCGAGTGTCGGGGTGCGGGGTGACGTGAAGGAGTCTCCTTCATTGCAGGGGGATGCCAAGACGTCTCCCACAGCAAGCAAAAGAGGCACATTAAAAGTTAAAAAGTTTAAGGTATTTTTATAATGTTTCAATGTTTCTATTTTTATGCTATTGGGTTGTGGGGCCCATTCCTTCCTCCTCCTTTGTTGAAAAGCCTTATATTCTTCATTTTTATTCACATTTGCATTTCTTATTGTTTGCAACAGCAAGAAGAAGAGTGAAGAGCTGAGATAAGGGTTTGTGCAAGAGTGAAGAAAGTGTTTGCAAGTGAAAAAGGATAGCCTAGGAGCAAGAAGAAGAAGATGAGGGTTTACCATCTTGTTGAAAGACTTTTCAAGCAAAAGGTAGGGTTTTTAACTTGTTTTTTTAATTTTTAAATGCATGTTTATAAATTATTGCTCAATGTTTTCAATTCTAAATGTGTGTTGTTTCATTTTGTTATAGTTATGATTATCATTCATTCATTGAATCATTTATAAATATTAAATAATAAGTTAATATTCTTCATATTTCATTTTGCAAATTCTCGTTATTTAGTTTTAAATTTTAGAAAATTTAAATAAGGGCATAGGCTGAAAGTTTGTAAATTCAAATTGTTAACTTTATTAAAAAAAAAAAATCCTTTTGTGAAATGCAGTGTCAAAATGAGCTCCCACATTGATACTCATAGTGATGATGAGATGGAATTTCATTCAGATAGTGGCAGTGAATCAAAATATGAACCTAAGCCTGAGGTTGGGGCTGAAGATGATGATGACACCACTGAGAGGGGGGAGCAGAGTGACATTGGGGCTGGGCCAAATCAGCAAGTGGCCCAAACTAGTTCCACTTCCATGGGTACTGATTTTGTACTATCTAGTATTCCATCTATTGATTACCCCTCCCCATCTTTACCAGAGTGGGCTAGGGGTACGTTTGATCCAAAATCTCCTTTAAAACAATTTGTCACTAGAATAACAAGCGGATCAAGAACAGATGGCACAAGAAAATGGAGATGCAATATTTGTGGTGATGTATGGTATGGTAGCATCACTTGATTAAATGTACACTTCCTCTTTTGGATAGGTAAATGTGTCTTACCGTGTAAGTTTTTTTACTGAATCTAAAAACTTGAAGTTTAGAATTGAATTCAATAAGCTTTGGGGAGTTCCAAAGGACTTAAGCCTTCTAGTGCCTACTACCTTGGCTAGTAGGAACAGCAGATTCAAACTATGCAGGAGGTGCATGAGCAACAAATACAGAGGCAACAACACCGACACATGTCTTCTTCTAGACCACAACATAGAGCTTCATCTACTACATTGCTAGGGGCAGCCTCTGCACCTTCCTCTACTTATAGCTCTATAGGTGTAGCAGTAGCCTGGACGAGCAGGGGAAACGCAAGGCACAGTCTAGTGACAACCTATAGCAAAATTGATTGCAACCCAGATGAGAGAGAAGTTAGATGCATGCATTGGGAGATGCTATTTGCAAATGGTGTTCCACTTCAGATTTCTCAGTCTCCTTATTTTAAGAAGGCATTTCACAATGTAGCAAAGGCGGGATTACCATCATATGTGCCACAAGGTGAGCACAAATTAAGGACTAAAATCTTGGATGATGAGTATGCCAAGATTAGTGAGTCCGTGGAGACCATGAGGGATGTTTCGGAGGAATGGGGGGTGCAGCATTATCATGGATGGGTGGACGGATATTAGACACCGTCCACTCATCAATGGCATAGTCACATGTACAGAGGGCCCATTCTTTCTTAGCGCGGTTATTTGTTCAGGGCATCAAAAAGATGTTGATTTTTAGTTTCAGATTCTTCGTGAAGCCATTGAGGAGATTGGGCCACAAAATGTGGTCCAAGTAGTGATAAATGCAACTCATGTGTAGAGTTGCAAGGAGGCTTATTAAGGCCACATATTGGCATATTTGGTGGACTCCTTGTTGTGTGCATGCTATGAACAATTCTCTAGAGGACATGGGGAAGATTAGCTGGATAAAGGGAGTGGTGAGTGATGGTAGAGATGTGCAAATGTATATCTGCAACCACCACAACTCACATCCACTATTTAGGAGCTTCACCAGGAAGGAGTTCCTGAAGCCAGTTGAGACACAATATGCATCCTATTTCATTCTCTTGAAAAGAATACTTGAGTTGCAGGAGCCACTGTAACTACTGGTTATGACGAATAAATGGAATAGGTGGGATGGTTCCAAGTCAAAGCAGGGGATGAGGGTGAAGGATATTGTTAAGAGTGATGTATTTTGGAGCGATGCAAAATAAATTCTCTATTATGAGGCCAGTCTTCGAGGTGATCAAGTATGCAGATGAGGGCAATTGTGTGAGAAAAGGACCCCACATTAGCCTTCTACAATGATCACATTCGGCCTATTATTCAACATAGATGGGACAAACTGAACACACCCTTACACATGGCTGCATATGCATTGAATCCAAGGTGGTACATAACTAGGCCTGGTAGATTTACACCACTTCACAATGATGAGGTGATTTATATTATATAACACTTTTAAGACTTTGTCTTAAGACTTAGATTCTTATCATTTTACAAATTAAAATCATTTACATTACTAGCATCTTGATTCTTCTATTTGCTAATAATTTGTACTTTTTAAATTTTTTCAGGTGAAGGAAGGGTTCTTCAAGTGCATAGATAGGATGTATGACCTTGAGATAGCAGCTAAGGTTCACACTGAGTGGACCAAATTTGCTACTCTTAGAGGTTACAATCAAGCAGCAAAGGCGAATATCAAGACTATGGCACAAGAGTATCCCATTTTGTGGTGGTCAGCTTATGGAGCAAAATCTACAACCAGCACACTAGCTATTTGTTTGTTGTCCTAGGTACTTAGTTCCTCAACTTTTAACTTTTCATTGTTCATTGTTCAATGATCATTGTTCAACTTCTTGTTGTCCTGCATTTTGTCACCACAAAATGTAGGTAACAATACGAAACTTTTTCAAATTAGTTTCGCATTTCTCTGAGTTTATTTCATTATTTAATTGGTTAGTATTGATCAACCAATCGGTACCAATTGATACAATGAATCTTTTTACTGAAGGCCTTTGTCAAGTTTTTTTTGTTTTTCTTTTTGTCGAGTCTTTGCTTGATTTTTGAAGCCTTCACAATCCGTTCTTTGCTTTTGAGTTTGTGTTTGCTTGTTTTTGGTCTTTTGAATTTGCTCATGTCATGCCTTTCATTTTTCCCTTCGATTCGGTCCAACCTAGAGGTCAATCGGAGTTGTCAGTCAAGAGATATGGTCATTTTAGTGCCTCAAAAGTGGACATTTTAAGTGCAACAGTACGAATTAAAAAAATGATGTTATATTTTCATTTTGACATTCACTTTTTGAAAATATAACATTTTACTCACTTTTTGTTATGTTTTAAAGTTACTTTTCATTTAAATTTATAACTTAAAGTGACTATAGTGCACTTTATGTTATAATTTTAAGTTGAGTTACTTTTTAATTTTTCACTTAAAGTGACTAGAGAACTATATAGTTACTTTTTAAATTTTTGATTTTTAAATCAAATACTTATATAAATGTCACTCTAACTTAATGTTTATGACTTATATTGATTAATATAATGCATAAATATTATTTTTGACCCATATTGTTGACATTTTTATAAAAATAAGTGAAATGCATAACTTAAAAGCCTAAAAGTGGACATTTTATGTGCATATGCATGTAAAAAATCATGAAAAGTGGAAACTTTTCATGCTAATGCATATGAAAACTCATTTTGAGGACCTTTTTCAAGTCATTACATCAAAAGCTTGTAAAAGTGGACCTTTTTTATGCAATGACATGAAAAGTTGAGTTTTCATGCTTGTGCATGATAAAGGTGAGATATGTTTATAAAATATGTAAGTGACTCCAAAAAGTGAGATTTTGGAGATTTGCATATTTTAAAATATGTAATAGGCTTCAAAAAGTGAGATTATATCTCAAGACATATTTTAAAACATGCATTGGACTCTAAAAGGTCCTCTTTTGCCTTCCTACATGTTTTAAAATATGTAATGAACATAAAATGTCCTATTATGTGAAGAAAACATGTTCTTGCTCCAAAACCCTCCTATTTTGATCATAACTTTTGATTTTCTTCATGGATTTGAATGAAATCAGTTGCATTCATCATGTTTTGGAGAGGTGATCATTTTGCCCTCATCAAAAATCAAGTTATTGCACCCAAAAACGTGTTTGAAACTTCAAGCTAGGGCACGTTTTTAGCATAAAACTCCATAAATCTTCAAAGTTTGATCACATTTTTGTATGGAATCAAATCGTTTTGGCCCTATTTGTTGATTACATCACATAGTGATCACCATTTTTGTGTTTAAACATCAAATCATTTTGTTTGGAAGATCACATTTTTTTTCATGATGAATCACGTTTTTGCTTAAAATGTCCAGAAAATTGGGGTTTTAATCCACTTTTATGTGTTTTGAAGCCACTTTTTTGCATTTTGATCCATGTATATCCATTTGGGGAAGTCGTTTTTGCATTCACAAGTCAAAAATGACTTTAAAACATGCATTTTTTAGTCACGTTTTTGCAAAAACGGCCCAGATTTTTGAATTAAAAAGTCATATTTTTGTTCAAAAAACTCAAAAAATTGCATTTTTAGCCCATACATTTGATCAAAAAGGATTGTTTTTGAGTTTTAAATGCATGATATTGTTTTCGGAGACCATTTATTTGGTGCTTTCATGTCAAATTCGACCATGGAATGTCCATTACATGCAAGTGCGGAAAAAGTCAAAAGATTGTTTGAAAATCTGGATTTAAGGGAAAATTTGTCTTAAGTCTACAAAACTTGCTATTTTGGCTCTTTGTCCTTCATTTTTGGCATTTAATCTTCATACAAGTGGACTCTTTCTTTCTTGCTATTTAATTTGTGCTAATCTTGCTATTTCCATGCATATTTTAGCTTGAAATTGCCCATTTCTCCATATATATGCCATGAAAAGTGCATTTTGCCTTTAAAAAGGATGAAAACTCTCATTTTCACACTTTTGGAATTTCCCCAAACTCCAAATTCGAATTTGCATATTGAAGTGGTTTCCTTGTTGACATGTTTGAGTATTTTGCCAAAAGCATGTGTTTATTTTGTGTTTATTTTTATGTTTTGCTTGTTTGCATTTCGATTTTTTCTCCATTTGGAAGAAATTGCAAGTTCTTTCCCAAGAACTTGAGCACATTTCACTTCACTCCACTTTCCATTTCCATGTCACAACTCTTCATCTCTCACTCAATGAAATGTGATTAAATGTTTTTCATCCCATTCGCCATCCGCATATGCATGTAATCCCATTTTCCACTTCCGTTTTCATCTATCTCATTTTTCGCTTTCATTCGCACGACACGATTACACGAAATATCTTACATGTAATTGCATCTAAAAGGTCCAATTTTGACTAAAAGTCACTTTTTGAAAAGTCAAAAAGACATCATTTTCTCCTCTCCATATGCATTCACACCTCCATGAGCAAATACATGTTTCCATATCTTTCCATGCTTTTCATCTTAGCATTCATCCGCATATGCATGTTAAGCGTATCTTTCACTCACACTTACATCTCATTTCACCCTCCACCTTCTATTACATGTTGCATTTACATGTAATCCATTTTCCGTGCAGTGACATCTTGAAAGCCCAAGTCACTTTTTGAAAATCGGCAGTCTCCATTTACACTCATTCCCATGCGCCAAGCACTTTACTTCAATAAAGGAAAAAAAAAACGGGAGTTAAAAAGTGCTGATGGAAAGTTGTTTCGAGTGTACATCTAAACATCGACAAGAAGGTTTCCAAAGTGTCAAAAAAACTCCAGTTTCTGCTGATCTACAAAGGAGAATTCACGACAACTTGAGCGAGAAAAGATGGATCACATCAAGTTTCCACATGATAATGGACAATTCATCAAAGATAGCTAGAGGTTATCAAAAGATGCAACACTATGATTATCAACGTGAATGCAGCAGTACAAGGTATAGGAACTCCCAATCCTATTATCATCTGGGATTGCACCGTCAAGTACAAGGCTTTTTAGAATTGTTCTTTTCTCTTCCGTCTTCTTTCTTCTTCTTTCATGTTTGTCGTTGGAGAAGACGCATTACATAAGAAAGTGTAATTACATGTAATCCGACTTACACGTATGTAAAACGATGTAATGCGAGTTGCACATGCAGTTATGTAACCCTTTATTTTCTGTAGTTAGACTTGGTCAAAGTTGGTTGCGTTGCTCCCACTTTTTCCTCCTTTTTCTCAACTTCTTTGCCTATATAAAGGAGTGCCCTCTCATTGTAAAAATCATCTTTTGTTGTATGCAAGAAAGCTCTGCCACATTTGTGCAAGCATAACTTTGATTGTGTAGTACGAATTTGGGAGAAAAATGAATAAAAGAAGCAATTGGATTCGAAGCTTTGACTGGAAGCAATTGTGATAGAACAAATTAAAAGCTTTGACTATAATTTGTGCCTATTGTCTTGATTCATGTTATAGAAAAGAGTTGAGAAACAATTGAATCCCGAGCTTTGACCAGGAACAATTGTGAAAATCCATAGCTAGAAGCTTTGTCTGTAGCTTGTATTTTCATCTTGATTCGAAAAATAGTTAGATTGTTGTTACTTTTAGGAGTCTTTGTGCTCTAATTGTAAACATTTTACCACATAGAAATACAACAGGACTTAGAGCCAAACTGGTACATTTTGGCTAGCCTTTGAGTTAGTTAAAATTTATCAGTATCACTGTTTCCAGCTCGTGATAGAAGTGTAATTAGAGATTCACCTTGCCCATTATTCGCCTTACGAATAAGTGGATCCTTTCTTGAAAGTTAAGAAGAAAGGATAATAGTAACACCCTCTTTATAAATCTCTCAATTTCTTGCTTACCTTGAGTTGATCCAAGGAACGGTGAGAAGAGGGAGCCTTCCCTTTAAGGTAGGAGAGACTCTGTCTCACACGCTGTGGCTGGTCATCCTATTTTGCGACTGAATTTTTACCCAAAACTGTCAGTTGCAAAATATCCACCCAACATTTCTAATTCCCGAGTCTCACATTGGCCAATTATTTTTCATCTCAGGTTTCTAGTTCTCAACTTCTGAGAGGAATTGGCCTACATATAGGTTCATCCACTCTCTTAAGAGGAATAGACTTAACTCTCAGAGAATAGAGAAGCTAGTGGCCGTACACAGTGTGTTGCGTATCGATGACCGCAAGACAAGTGTATACAAGGAGAGCCTAGCATCATGATGGGATGTAGAGCCTGAGGAGCCATCGCAGATTGATGAGGAGGATGCTTTAGATCTAGCAACAGGGCTAGTTTGTGTTCCCTTTTTGGCTCTTGATCTTGGAGAGACTGATAGTTCCAGTGGCAATGAGTTTCAACTTCCAGCCTCTAGGGGATGATCATTGATCATTGATTTGGCATTTTGATTTGGACTCTTGTAGACTTGTAGTTTTTGTTTGCATTATATACTTATTTTGATATCATGATTCATGGCACATAATACTTATTGTAATCATCTTTACATCATGACTCATATGATCATTGATTACTATTAGATAGTAGAATCTAGATACTCGTACTATTGATCTGAAGACCGATATATAGACTAATATTTATTATTTGTCGATGTTCAATGTTCATTGTTTGTTTGTCATTTGATCATGAATCATGATGTTCCAGTTGAAAACTTCAATGCAATGTTCAATGTTTAAGTTTTTTACATCTTTGTATCTTATATTGTATAATTGTAGTACATCTTTTCATAACTAGCATTTTAAGTACCATATGTATAGTATATACACCCCTGCTCCCTCTGTCACCCCCCCGTCCCCCACCGTCGTCCCCCCACCATCCCCCTACCCTCCCCAAATCAAGGCCCCTCTGTCCCCCCGTCTCAGAAACTTGTCCCCTTGTCCCACCGTCCCCCCGTCTCCCAAGGCGATGTAACTATGATTTTTATTGAATGTCAAGGAGAATTAAACTACAATTGATTCATCCTTTATAATTATTTTTAAACAATTTATGTCGAATAAGTGGACAAGGTCATCTATGGCATTTTAAACTCGATCATCACAGATATTGTGAAATATTTAATTGTTTCCTAATCTGTGTCCAGTTTATCTCCCCAACCTTAGGAGTTAAAGCGCAATCTGGACTAGTTTAAAATTGTGTATATATATTTGATCCGTTGCATCTTGATCATTAAATTGTTTATAATTTATGTGCATAGAACATTATAAAGTTGTACGTTATAATCTTCATTCTAGTTGACTCTGTGCCCAAATAAGCTGAAGCACTGGTCTTTTTATCGTTAAAGTATTGGATTTATATTTGAAGTCAAAAAATCTATAACTTCCTTCTTACAAACCTTAGATCCATTGTGAAAACCTTATACAATTCATTTAATTCAAACACTCAGCATTCAGTTTCATTTTAACTTCCTTCTTACAAACCTTAGATCCATTGTTAAAACTGTATAGAATTCATTTAATTCAAAGACTCAACATTTAGTTTCATTTTAATTGAGTTCAAGGACTTTGCCAACCAAATAACTCTTCAAAGCTTAAATTCGCTTTAGAAAAGCTTTGAACCAAGTGACTAGGTTCGAGCAGAAGGTTTACTTGCCTGGGTGTAGGGAAGCCTAAAGCGCAGGTTAATCAAGGTGATTCTCGTTCGTTGGCCAAAGCTGACTGAGAGATTCTATCGGAGAAGTGGCAAGCTCTTGGATTTCCACTTTACGGTTTTGGGAACCAACAAGCCAAATCCAAAACTTAATACCAAACTTTCCCAATCACATGATGTTGTCTCCTAATGTTATACGTTATTTCACTCCACATGCAGTCTCCATCTTCCCATTTGCAATCTTCTTATTCAGTGATCTCTGTGGAAGGTGTCCAACCATTTCAAAAAGAAAACTACCATTTCCATCAAGTGCAATGTTGCTATCAAGAGTAGTCTCATCACCCAACTTAAAATATGGATCATCGTGAGTATTCTCATCACCCATCTCAAACAACAAGTTATCACTAATCACCTCGAATTGAGTCTTCCACCCATGTTCATTCAAATCAAAAGAGTTCAAGCTATATGCATATCAAAATTAGACCCTGTGTCATAACTGTCAACAGTAACTTCATAGCTATCTTTGGTCACTTGTCCCTCTCTGTCAAAAAGATACTCATCTATTTCAACATTTTTAATAATGTCATCAGCTTCATTTGATTCTTCTGGAAGTATGCTGAAAGTTGTTCTTTTGTCATTTTCATTATTCACATCCTCGTACTTATCAGTTGTACACTCAATCAAAGAATCATCATAACATACTCTATGCTCCATGGAAATCTTTCTATCAATATTTGACGCATTAGCAACCTCATTAATGAAGTAAGGTTTCAGCTTCAAATTGTTTGAAAACATTGCTGACCAACTCATATCCAGCTTTAGAAATATCTTGTTATTGTCCCATTACAGTCAACAATACAGACATAAGAGACTAGGGAATAACATCACATTCTTCCATGATTAGGATCATAATGGTTTGAATGCAAGAAGATATACTTACCGATTGTAGCTATGAAAGATTGAAACATTTTAAGAATGAGATCATTACAGGCCAAATCAATCATAAGAACGCAAATTTTGGCACTAGTATTAATTCTAGAACCTCAATCCACCTACAATAAGAAGAGCTCTTGGTACCTCACAGCCCATGAAAACTATCAATGATCAGCTTTAGAATTCCCATCATTATGTCATCTTTATAATATACATAAAGAGCTGTAATCCCCAATATGTCGCTAAGACAAATGCTGACTGCAGTCTCACATTTTCATTTGAGTGCCTCATAATCTGGTCTTCATCTGGGATTGAACTAAAACAATCAATGGAATGTCTTCTGCATGCTTCAAAACATCAAACTCCGATTTGTCCAATTGAAAAAAATAATCTTTCCATTTCTTCTAGCTTTCTAAGAAGAACACTCTTGGATAGATAACTATTCATAAGTTGTTTTCCAAAACCATAGAGCATACTACTCACCTTAAGAACTTCATTTGAAGGTAAAGATTTGACCTCTCTGAACAGACTATTGCATGGAACTATTAGAGGGCCTCTTTCCACGCTAGCCATCTCAAATTACTGAGACTCTGCACATAGGCTGATAGGATGATTCGTGCTTTATACTCTCAAACCACTTGTTGTAAGGTTTTCACACCATCTCCCCATTGCAACTGGGGACCCCCTTCCCTCTTTTTGTTCTAAATTTAAATGCTATAATGATTTTTCACAACAATTCAAGAATTTTGCAAGCATTCCAAAAGTCAACTTGTTAAAATGGGTAAAATTTGGCTGTGTGCGCAAAACTTGAAAATTCGGAAAAATTGGCTAAGTCTAGAACTAAAAAATTGAAATAAAATTTTGAGCCAAGGATGTGTAAATATGCCTAAATATGAAAGGGAGATGAGACACCTCTGTGTATCAAGGAAAGGGAGATGAAGCCTCTTCTCATCTCAAATGGAATGGATGAAGCCTCTCCTCATCTCAAATTTAAGAAGGACGCACCTTCTCATCCCATGCTTGAATAAAATAATAAAGATATAAGGCATGAGCAATGGGGATTAAATTAAAATTTGCCATTAGAAGATGAGAATTTATGATAATTCAAGCATTCAAGTCTGGATAAATATTTAATTAGCGTTGATTAAATATTTAATAATTAAGAGTTGATCAAATTAATTTATTCAAGGAGTCTTTTAATTTAAATAATTAGCATCAATTTCAAATAAGGAAAATATTTATTTTTTAAATGATGATTATTATTGATTGCAAATCAATTTGAAGATAACTGATGAAACTTCAATTCGCATTACCCAATTAAATTTTGTTATTGGAAATAAAAATAGCAAGGTTGTGATTATTTTCTATGTCTTGCTAACTTGGTATGTTGAAATTATCATTTAAATTTTACAATTATTTACATGTGGTGGTTTGCCTTGTAGGTTAGACTAATGAGGTGGCACAATGGCCTTTTCCTGATTAGTTCTTGGTTGCATTTGAATTTTCTCATTGGTTTACTAGGCAGTGGCTTCTTCTACAAGTGCTCTCTTCTCCTTGGTCCATTTTTGTTGGGTCACTTTATCTAGTGGCTAATTGTAATGTCCTCAATCGGTGAGTGGGACGATTTTCTTCAATCTCTCTCTTGTGGTTTGAACTATGTGCTGAATAATATGATTAATATGCAACAATGTTCCTTATATATATTTTTATAGTAGATTAGTTGTATCTGAAAATATATACCTTAAGGAGAGTTTCTATTATGATAGGCACTCCTTTGGTTCTTTATGGCCAGATAAATGTATTTATATTCTACTCCTTTTACAAAGATCATATATATATTTGGTGTGATATATTTCTAGGGGATGGAATGAATGAAGTGAATATATATATATCCTCTCTTTAATGAATAAGGAAGTATGTTGTTATAATCCAAGCATGTAATGTCCCCTAGCTTTCCTCGAAATATCAACACAATAACTTTGACTTCTCTTAATCCCTTCTTCTATATCTTAGACTTAAACAAAGAAAGGAGATTGGGCTCGTTATTTATTGTTGTCTTTGATTCAGTCATCAACAGCTGTAATGTAATTGGCCCTTACATAGTAGATTCATTTAATTTGTAATAGATCGATCCTATTCCAGGTATGCCACCTATAAATCACTATTGCATATTCTAGCAAGTATTTGTTAGTGGCTATCTAGACATGATTGTCTGCGAAAGGAGCTTCCGTGGTATGTATCTCTTATACTAAGTTGTTGTGTCTCACCATAAACTTGGTATAATAGCAAGAGCTTAGCATCAACCAAATCTTATCACATCATGCACTGAAATAACTCATCAATAGTCAATATCGGGATATCAGTTACTCTTAACGGCATCAACCATAATATATTCCTTTATCATAAATGGATCCCCTCAAATGTTGGTCACTACGATCTTCCACAACAATGGTGAGCAAAATAAATTTTGGTTACTGACAAGTTTGTATATTAACGATTCAATTTTTATTTCCTTCTAGTATCAAATACTCATTATTTGATGTTCACCTACGATGTCTATTCCTTTTGCAAATTTCGTTCTATCCAACTTGCTATTTTTGTTTCAGTTGTCGGAAGTTGCCCATAATTCTTAATGTCTGGATGTTTGAACCATGTGATTATCTTGTGCCATCACTGACTGGATTGATGAGTGCTTATGGCCATAGACTTCATCTTCCAACTGCATATCTTTTTATCAAGTTGCTCCGTAGGCTATGAAAACTCTCCATCTATTCTGCATTTAATATCCAATGCTGATGCTAGAGTCTTTTCTCACATCCCACTAGGTGGCGTGAATTCAAGTTAGTCCCTATGACATGTATTGAATAATATGATGCTCCATTTCCTGCTCCGCTCATTAGATTGGCTATCAGACAACTGTACAGTAATATATTTCCCTGTTGGCTTTCAACTTTGTTCTTATTGTTGTCGTAGAGTATTTAGAAGTTTTTTCTTATTATATCCCCATTCTTTGATGATCCAGGTTTGTGTGATCGTAATGAGTCGTGACCCTACGTGGGTAGTCACTTTAGTTCCCGTGATACGTATTTGTTATTACTTGCTCTTATTATAGTTTGATATGTATATCATATATTTAGATGATAATATTTACACATTAGAATAGATGATCATATTTATATATTCAATAAATGATTATTTATTTATTATATTATATATATTATATATTATAGTTATTTATCAAATATTTGATATATTTAATCTATTCCATCTTGAGTTTATAAGATATAGCTTGTTTATATCTCAATAATTACTTACTCAATATAATTTAATTAATTATTATTTTACTCTATTTATTGATAATACTAGATTATTATATATTGTTTTATATTAATAATATAGTTAATTTTCAAATTGGCAAAGTTGTATTCTGCCTTAGTTGTTTGTATTTGGCTTTTCTCTAGCTTTGTATTTCTTTAGTACCTTTACAATTATTGGGCAAAAAACTTAGTTTATTGCCCTTTTTGTAGTTGATAGTTGTTTTAGGCTTTCAATGGACAAAAGTGGAGGTTTTCTTGCCGGCTTCTTTCTTCCACGAGTCCTTTTTGAACCTGTGTAATAAATGATGTTAAATAAATATACTATAATATAGTGGCTATGACCACTTTTGCAAAAAAAAAATATAGTTAATTTAATGATAATTTATATTAGAAATTATTATCGTTTATATTCCCATAGATTGTTATTATTGTTATTAAATTTAATTCTTGGAATGCGACATTAAACTAGAACAAATCTATTTTTGAATGGCCCATGAAGGCAATGTAATTTTCTAAGTGGCCCACATGGTGGTGCTTAATTATAATTGGGTGGGCATCTAATATTTGTAGCTAAGGTTTTGGAAACCCTAATTAGGGCTTATGCAAATTAATCTTGGGCCTTGATTTTAAACTAACCTTAGTCATTCATTGTAATTGAGCTCCCTCTATAAAGGCTTGCTCACATCATTTGTAAGGGAGTAATGTTGCAGAATTGTAGCCAAAGTACTACCAAAATTGTTTTCTATTCATTTGGATGGGAAAATAGTGGATATATATGGTCATTTTGGATTATTGAATGGTTCTTTGCATCTCTCACTTAGACTAGGATTTTGTTACATGTTGTTTAGAAGTACTTTAGTTGGATGAAAGAGATTAGGGATATTTACTTGCTTGACTCAAACAAATCTGCTCCACTAGCCTCTTGCTGATTGTAAGTGTGCCTTGTGTAGTTAGCCAATGATTAAAAGTACTCAAGTTCAATCAATATTTAATCTTTAGTTTCCATCCATTTGATGGGGTTGAAGAGGAGGTAGTGATGTGAAAATTATTAGAGTATTCCCTATAAGCTTGCACTAGGTGGGTGGAGTTGTTTATTAAGCTGCATCTAGTAGAGTCTAGGTCATCTATGGTTCCTTGCATTCATAGTTAGAAGTGGAAGTAGGAGTTTAGTTTAAATTGAAGTTGAAGCAAAAGTTGGAAAATATAACTACATTTACATTGCAGATTGTAAAGCTAAACTTTTAGGAGTGCAAGCAAATGACATAATTGAATGAATAGCATAAGTCCCTCTCTAATCCCAACAAATCAAATTATATCACTAAGCGAGAGTCAATAATTGAAGAAGCCTTAAAGTCATTTCATGATCTTACGTTGCAAGCTTAGCATGAGAGATTGCCTTATATCAAGAGAGGATTGGGTAGTTAATGTTTCATCTCAAAACAATGGGTATTTGATTCTACATGTTGTCGTGGGATAAAACTTATATCAACACCATTGTAAATGCTACCCACTTTCGGTCAAGACTTCAAGGAGAGAGATAAGTTGTTCTATCTATTTCTTTGTTCTAAATTCTCCACATAATTTAAGATTTCCTTTAGTTTACTCATAATACAATGAACACTAGTTACTATTTAGACAAGCTAGCTAGCAGATTGTACTTTTCAGCTTGTAAAACTTACTATTAATGAATTTGGTGATAACAGTGGAAATTAGCACCATTAAAAATTTCAGAATTTAATTGTTCAAAATAGATGGTAACTAAATTTAATTCACTGTCAAATCATTTAATGGCATTAAAAAAGTAACAAGGATATCCAATGTAGAGCATAATAAAACAATAATGTAACTAGAGATAGTTAGTAGTGGGTTTGGGTAATTAGGTAGCGAGGGCATGTGTCGGTTGGTTAGGGTAACCAACCGAGCACTTATTTAAGAACGGTCTGACATGAATGATGAACTTGGTTTTCGCTAATAAATAAATAATACTATTTGCCCTCGCACACACACTTACTTGGTATGATTCTCATTGGTAATGGGTGTATATGTTGATACTAGCAATATTGAATTCATCATCTAGTTTATTGTATTATAACCATTTTTTATTTTTGGTGTCATTGCCTACGTTTGAACCTAGAGGTCTTATCACAAATGAGATGGAGTAATGGGTAGAGCACAAGTCACAAACAATGATAGGGAAGACGAAGATATAACAAGGGAAGATCAAGTAACACGAGATTTGGTGAAGCTGTGAGAAGTTTTTGCATACCAATACGTACAAAAGAAAGCCTGAGAGAGTGGTTACTGAGAGCGTGATATGGGATGAACTTTCAGTTCCACCAGCAGTGTACGATCTTCTTGGGAAGATACCTTGGTTGCTAGCAAGGAACTTGGTACAAGTGGAGGAAGAACGAGCCGAAATGCAACAAGACCGATAAAGGCAACAAGTACTCCAATAGTTTGTAGAAAGCACACATGAACTCCAAGAGAGGGAAAATTCAAGGACATCCAAATAGTAAACTAATTAATGCCTCTTATTCTAAACAAGAACCCAAGGAAAGTACAAGCAAAAGAAATTGAGGGGAAGAAGAAGCCATATGGCCGGCCTTACGGATTAGGGAGCAGGAGGAAAGAGGTCGTCGTTTCAAAGCTCTGGCTGATCTATCAAAGGTACCGAACCAAGTAGAAGAAAAATTGATAAAAGGAATAGAAAATTAACAATTTCGAAAGAACTTGAAACGAGGGGTGGGTGGACAAATCCAAAATCACTAGCACGCACAAAATACTGTCCAACCCAAGCTCCAGTAAAACAAAAGGAGATGTAGAAGGAGAAAGAGAAATAAAGGGACCTCGAGCAAGCACTTAAGGAGTAATCCAATTGGGGGGAGAAGGGGGAGAGCCAAGATGGCAAAAATGATAAACAAACAAAAACTTCCAAGATTTACAAGAGAAGGATCAGACAATCCGGCACAACATTGCAAAACTTGTATAACATTATGGCAAGTGAGCGGAGAGAACGATGATGACGAGTGGTTAAAGGCATTTTCGGTTATCCTACGGGGGCTCGCCATTGATTAGTATACCAAAGTGAAGGTTTGAAAGAAAACAACATGGAAAGATCTCCAAATAGCTTTTCAAGAAGAGTTTAGACTCTTACAAGATGACGATGACATAGTAACAAAAATATAAAATACCAGACAGGGGAAGAAGGAATTTGTAAGAACCTATAGTAGGAGGAAGAAAGAATTGATTGGCAAATTAGAAAATAAACCGATATCGGTTAGAGAAAAGATGGTTCACCGAAGGGTTTACTCCCTCCCTACGTAGAAAGATGAAAGTAGTAACACCATCAACCTTCACAGATGCCTGCACTCGTGCCATGGATATTGAAAGTGAACACAAAACCTCAAAAGGGAGGAGGCATGGGCATGAGAGAGAGAGAGAGTTTAGAAGGAAGTAGAGACAATTCCAAAACAATATAGGCATTACAAAAAGACATGATGAGAATGATGAAAGAAATGACAGCCAGCAAAGAAGGGCGAAAAGAGGAGAAGGAACTATGGTATATCGATTGTGAGAAAGGACACATCACAACCCACTGCCCAAGGAAAGCATTTTGTTATATATGTCAAGTGTTAAAACATTCTATTAAAAAATGTCCTTATAATTTAAAGGCACAAAGCACTCAGGGATATTTTTGTGCAAGGTGAACAGTCCACAACAGCTTCCACACCCCCACAGAACACAAACATGGAGGCATCACTGGGTGGGTACTGGCAGAGGGGAAGTAATAACAATAGCAATAACAATACACCTCATCGAATCAAGTGCAACGCTAGGGGATGTCCCATCATACAATGTAGAAGATGCAATGAATGGGGATATTTTGCTCGCGATTGTCAAAGTGGAGGACAAAATTGAGGAATGCTTTGTAATTAGTGTGGACATGGTAACCATGAGGATGAGAACTGTCCAAGACAAAATAGTGTGAATATGCTAGAAATTTCAGACCCAGGAAGGGAAGTCTTAGCCATTACTAGAATGCAAGCCAGAAAGCTTACATACCCAGAAGGAGTGGAGAAAGAGAGATTTGAGGAGGCTAGGTGAGATATTTAGGATACCATGGCAAAGGAAGGACAAGTGAGTACCTCTAAACCTCCCTCCATTGGGTCGGTATCTGAAATTAACATCATACAACAAGTACTAGAGGCCACCGTACTAGTGAAGGTTGCTGATCTTATTTATATCTCAATAATAAGCTTTGTGACTTTTCAACGTGAAGCAATGTTTCCCTCATCTCTTAATCACACCTTTTCAATAATAATTCTTTTTAGTTTAATCGCACCTTTAGTTTATTTCCAGGATTGCAATAACTTGTCTTTGTAAAAAAATATGAATACTTTGGACTTTAGATGCCACGGTGTATGACTAGTTGGCAAGGATTTGTCTGTATTTCCCTTTGAAAATGTCTTTTGCAGTATGCCAAGTTGCTCCAGAAGTCATTCCCATCTCCCTTATTAATTTATCAAGTGCAATCCTTTGTCCTTTATCGCTGCTTTGTTGTTTCTTCTTTTAACCATCGATGTTTGTCACTACTCTTACCCATGCAATAACTCTGAAATATAGATATATTTTTTTTTTCAATAATCAATACACTCTAATATGATTGACTCGCAGCATGCCACTAATTTTATTTTTTAAATGATAGCATAGTTGTCCCTATATAGCATTGATTTCCACAATCGATTAGGGTTGTTAGTTGCTTGTCTCTTTGTGTTACATCCCAATTTTTGACCCAACTTAAAATGTTCATATAGCTGTTGAGGTTTCACGTGAAGTCAGTTGACAATTAAAATTAGTTATGATCATGTGAAATGGTTAAATCATTTTAATTTCTTATGAAGATGACATGTTAGTTAATCATTATGATGCTATTATATTGTTATCTTAAAATCCTAGAAAATTGGTTAATCATCATGGGAAGTGGGATGGTGGTTTGCCATTATGATGGATTATGACTAATAATTTGTTATGGTAAATTGTTATTATATTGAGGAATATAATATAATCGTGGAGAATTCCCTTGCAAGAGCACGTCAAAGGGGGGAAGCATTGCCAGAAAGGAATTGGGCATGGGGGGGCATTGCCATCACTGAGCAAATAAGTACAAGCCCTGAACCACCACAACTAAAGGTAAACGACTAAGCAAGTAAGAGTGTACATTGGACGACCATGAGCTAACCTATTAAATTACATATCATTTAATAGTAAAGAGATCACTAAGCATGAACTGATATTTGAGCAAACTTGTACCTTTGTAATTGTATAGTTGGAGCCTCCTGGTGCATAAGCATGTCTTATCATATTGGACAACATGATACCTAAATATCTATACATGTACATACATGTATATGTGTACATATGTAAACCAATTTTATATATATATAAGGACGTATATGCATACTTGATGTTTGGTGTATATGTAAGAAATATATGGTTGGGGTTTTACACATACATGTATATACATACATACATATATAGGTATCTATAGATACCATGGTTTTATATATATTAAGACAATATTATTATTTCTTTCACCTTTGACTAGGGTCTTGATTATTATTTTTACCTTGAGCGGCCCTCTATGTTTCTTTCTTCTTCTTTCATCGAGCTTATTACTTGGAAGATAATAAGTCAAATATTTATATTGGTGGCTTCAATTTCTTTGAGCATTGGCTTTGTAACTCTTCGCCACCTACCTTCTCTTGATAACCAATGGAGCGCACGAGGAATTATATACACTACCCGCTGCCTTTAGTTTTTGGTTCTTGGAAGTTCAATTCTAAATTGCACTTATTGCTCTGAGTTGAAGACTCACTATTTTTTTATCAGCTTTAAATCATGATTCAGAAGTTTGTTGCATGATTGAAAACTTGTGGTAGCCAAGCCATGATACTGATCATAACCAGCATATTCAGTTCATGAAATATGTTTAATCGGCTCCCTTTATATGTTCTTATCTTGCGGATAGTTGAAATGATATATTTCCATGATGGTATGATTATATGATGCATACTGGTTGTAACCAATAGGCCAAGGGCTTATCAATTTTGAAAGCACGAGTTGTTTCTTCTCTCTATTTTCTTTTGTTTGAGATTCTCAGGTGATATTACCAATACAGTCCCGCACCCTCATGCATGAGGGACATCATTGTAATTGTTTTTCAATCATTTGTAAATGTGTAACATGTATGTTGCATGTAGAGATATTTTTAATATAAGGCATAAGCTCTGATTCTTTCTTTTATTTCTGATCTTGCATGATAACTAAATAGGGATACATCATAGTTCCCATAACATCTTCTTTACTATATTATGTGTAGAGTAATCTTGTGAGAATTTGAATCCTATATTATGATACTCTTACTTACTCACTGGTAATTGTTGTAATGTTAAAGATCTCATTGTTATAGCAGTCTCCTGTGATGCACCCAAGGCTAGTGAAGTCGTGTGAATGGGTGAAGAGGAGATGAATCCTACAAGGAAGAACAAACTATGATCAGATTCTCAAATTTCATTAACATCTTTAAAGAAATTACTAAAACATCCAAGTCAGCTCATGATGGTCCAAGTATACTCAGTTG
The DNA here is from genome assembly GCA_028749045.1 of Cupressus sempervirens. Taxonomy (NCBI): domain Eukaryota; kingdom Viridiplantae; phylum Streptophyta; class Pinopsida; order Cupressales; family Cupressaceae; genus Cupressus; species Cupressus sempervirens. The sequence goes on from CM053787.1 coordinate 516,162,276, forward strand.
TCAAATCGAGTGGTGGAATTAAGTACCAGGTTGCTCAATGGTTGGTCAAGTTGCTCCATGTCTATTTTCGGGTAGGGAGGGCCTTTCTCGTTAGAGATTGTTTGGGGATGAGTTATGGTCTGAGGTTGGGAGGTTAAGCCCCTAACAATGTTTTCCCTCTCCACAAGATGTCGAGACATGCACTGGACAAAGATAAGTTATGCATTCAAACATCCATTGATAATAGGTATTTTAATTTTATGATGTTTACACGAGTAGAAGATATGATGGATTGATTTATATTATTGATTCAGTTATTCCTTTAATGAAAGAAACTCTTCATCAATGTAATTGGTAACCAGTTAGAATGATTGACTTTTCAACTGAACATGAAATATAACTATATGCAAGAGATAGGTTTATTTGGTGGATTGTTATTTATGTCTTCATTTATTTGAATGATGAATATAAACCCTTTCTTTGTTTGTTGTCCTGCTTGTATGGGTCCCTACCTGCCAGGAGTTAACTATTTGAATTCTCCAACTATAGCCGGAGGAAAGGAGTTCCATCCTTGTTCTCGAACTACAATCGTTGATAATCGTTCTAAATAGTAGTTCCGACGAGCTTATTTATCTAGGACTACCATGTTATTGCCATAGGTAGCAATAGAAAGAAAAAGAATGATATAGTGGTATTTGACGCCCTAAATGATACAATGGTATTTGATGTCCTAAATGATACAATGGTATTTGATGCCCTATATGATATGGTAGTATTTGATGCCCTAAATGATATAGTGGTATTTGATGCCCTAAATGATACTATAGTATTTGATGCCCTAAATGATATAGTGGTATTGATGCCCTAAATGATACAATGGTATTTGATGCCCTAGATGATATATTGGTATTTGTCATTACAATAAAGTGGTATAGCTATTTGTTCTTTAAGCAGTATTTATGGACTAACCTAGGTTTTGCAGAAGCATCCCTAGACAGATTTCGGTTTTGAATTCTACGGTATGTAGATTTTAAATTCCTTGTTAAATTCATTGATGATGTCTTCAAATGTTAGTTATGAAATTTCCTTTTAACTTATTGTAACCATTAATCTCATTCACATAAACATAACTAATATAAATGTCTTCCTATGAATATGAAGTATTAACTGTATTTCTTTGATATGCTAGTTGCACTAGTACATTTAACCCTAAATTTTGATCTTTAATTTCGACCATCAAATATAAATTGCTTGGTTGGTCGTCATTATAAGGGAAACTTCTTTTTTAACACATGCCCGTGTTGGTCTCAATTGTGACCAATGCTTTATATTTTGTGTTGGTCTCAATTGCAACCAACACGAGAACATAAAGATTATAAAAAAAGCGGCAAACGTCAATTGAGCATTTGATTTGAGCATTTCGAGCATTTCTTTGTGTCTACTGCATCATTCACGGATTTCATTTGAGGATTTCCAGCATTTCATTGCATCTACTGCATCCTTCGAGCATTTCATTGGAGCATTTGGAAACCTTGTGAGCATCTACTGTAGCCCTAAACTTGAACTGTCGGCCATCATTCGACATCTATGACACGAACTCGTCTAGCTTCGCATCGCAATTGGATGCAGCACTCCCACTATTAAAGGTATTCAATCATTGGGGAAGCCCTAATTTGATACTTGCTAACGTATAAACGAAATTTGGACCTAAACAAAACAAAATTACCTTTATTTAAGCAAAATTTAAACCCTCGTTTGAAGATTTGATAAAGAATTTTCACCGAATGTTTATGACCCTCGTTTTGCAAGAGTGAGTGAGTTATTATTGATGGATAGATTAGAATATTTGAATAACAGAAGATAATACTATGCCATTATTGACGAGATGGTTACAATCTTAATGTAGAAAATCTTAGTCACCTTAAAGTTACGATTTCAGTATTTCATGGCATCTAAGCTACCTTACATGTCACATTCATAAATTATAGTTCTTGGATTCTTGAAGTGATGGGGCAACAAACAAAGCGTTATTTATATATATAATGCCAATTTGTTTCTAGTCAAGGGCAAGCTATTTTCATTCTATCATTCTAAATGCCAAGATGCTTCATGGGTTTCAACTCTTGCAAATCTAGTTGCTACTAGAACAACATATTTTTTAAATACAATATATCATCATATTGCAAATGGCACCTCTAGCTAAATGAGTATATGGTTTTATTTTTGAATATTTTGGAGAACTCTAGCTTAGGGTTTCCTCTTGCCACACATTTGTATAAATGTAATAAGTACTTGATGAATATTGTAATATTCTAATTTGTTATGAGCTTTGTAATGGTTATTTCACTATTACATGTAAATTTTAAAATAGTCTAGGATTACTACTTAAGAATGTTTAGTTATGTGATACTAGTGATTGTGGTGTATGCTTATGCACAATCCAAATTCCTTTGTGATTTCAATATGTTGTCTATCATGATATGTTGTGATCCTATAACCCAAGGATGTACATGTATAATAAAATTACCCTCTTGTTATTCAACATCTAGGCTTGTAGTTGAGTAGCACCTAGAAGATGTTCATGCCTTCTTTGTTGGTGTTGGGATAATAATGTTTATGTGATTTCCAAGTATCGTAGGCCTTGTATGTTGTTTGATACATTGTAATTAGATGTCATTTATTTCCATGTTCTATTGTTTTGTATTCTACATATTTGAATGAGTGTTATATCTCTCATCATTTCCATGTGCATGTAGGTCTATGACCTTTGTGTCGATATTGAGGAACATTGAGGGGGGAGGGGTGAATTAGTGCTCAAATCAATGAAAAGTAAAGTATTGAAACAAATTACAAGAATCCACAACACTATAGCACAATGGTTTTTAACATGGAAACACTGTTGGGGGAAAAGCCATGATGGGGATGGAATCCGCAAATGAATACTCTCAGAAGTACTAACCTTGTCAAAGATTTAAGTACAAAAGGGGTAATGTCATGCATTCAAGCACACCACCTAAATCTCATTACTCCAATATAAGAGGGAGACTTACTGCCTTTACAAAATATATGGACTACAAACCACAAGTGACGAACTGGAGTGCTACATCTACGAATGTACTAGTATTTCCAATTGGGTGCTCAAATTGATTTCTCGTACTTCAAACCTTATCCCTCCTTTTCAGTCAATTGAACCTCTAACCACATAACTTGCAGATACATAGCAATCATAACATTGGTCATTTTTTCAAAGCATCTAAACAACTCGATCTTATATACTAATAATAAAAATTAAGATAACCACTAGGTTGGCCTTAAGAACATATTAAGTAATGTGTGATGAATTAACCAAATCCCTTTAAAAAACATAACATGAACCTCACAACTTGCTCAAATGAAAACATTGAATGCTACGATGTTGGAATAAGATAGATTATACTCTATCATGGTCCACCTATGTTCACACCATAAGATTCAATACTAGGTGTCCACACTAAAATATTTCCTTAACATAGTCAATAGCTTTGTCTTTGACATACTTAGCCATTTTTTTATTTAATCCTTCGATATGATCAAGATATATATAGCTAACATATGGAATGCATATAGTTGCCATCAAGTACAACATATCAGTCCTCAAGAGCAGCGTCTCTTAACAACACTTTATGCTTATCTCCTAGCATGGAGGGAGTGGATTGTTTGGTTCTATGTGGTTGGGTGGTGTATCAACTATTTCTTGGGTTCAATGGATAGTATATTGAGCGTGCACATTTGTTTCTTCTTTAACTTGTGCTTCATGCTTTCTTATGATTGATGAAAATTTATAATTCAAAGACATTTGAGTCCTATGCTAGGCATTGTAATCATGTATATTTGACCTTTATACATAGTAGATGGATAGATTTTTGTTCTTGGGCATTGGAGTCCAACACAATTGTTGCTATTTGATCAAGTTGCTTTTGGTTGGTTAAGTTAAATGCATGTAGGAGCCTTAATTTGGGGTTAAAATGAATTTAGAGCATGTTAGAGACTTCTTAGGTGGTGTTTGAAATCTGTCACATTGTTTTCCTATCTTCTAGTGGAAAAATATGTCATGTTTGGACATTTCAAGGACCATTTGCGACCTTCTAGAGTATCTTGTAAATTGTATTAAGTGTGAGTTGGTCATGTTCTGAAGTGGTACTAGTAGGTTTGAGGTCTATTTTTGACGATTGGTCGTCAAAATTGTGACAAACCTTCATCGTAGTCTCGACAAACAATGGCAATGTTGCTTGTCACAATTTTTTCATTAAAGTTTTGACAAAGAGCTAGATGTTACAATTTCGATTAAAGCCATGTCAGAATCCCTTGACGCTAAAAGTGACAATGAGTTTAAACATGTGTTCGAATTCTGACAAAGGTATCCGTCAAAGAATCAGACAAGGATGCTAACCTACGATGAAAGAGATTGTTGCTGCTCTAGCATCCTTGTTGGATGCTTTAACGAGTGTTCATTGGAAGTGCGACGAACAATACATCACATTTCCAACAAGAACTATATGTATGTTTAAATATATATAATAAAACCAATTAGGTACATTCAAATGGCCCTCACTATCTTGCAAACTATCCATTCCCATTTACCTTTCGCTATTTTGCAACTCACCTATTTACCTTTCTATGAAATAGTGAAAACTTTCTTCCACTATTTCACAAGAAGGTAAATAGGTGAGTTGAAAAATAGCAAAACTTTTTCTATTTTGCAAGGATGTGAATGGTTAGTTTGCTAAGCAACAAAATTTGAAAAATAATTTGACTATTTACATTGTTACCATTTAAATCGCATAGATACAAACAAAGTTACTATCATGAGGGTTGTAAGTACTATATACCATTTTATTAATAAGTTTTTTTTTGCTGTCTATTGCTTTCAGTTAGCTGAAGTTTTTATGTTTAATCTTTGTGACAGGACGATATGGATCCCACACATGATAGAGGCCACGAGGATGCTACTCCCACTCATTCTTCAGCAAGGGTAAACCTTATTGAAATTGTACAAATTAGATAGTTGAAAAATGTTATATTATTATGTTATTTTATTTATGGTTTTTGAGTTTTTATGATAGTTTTACTGATATTCCTCTCACAACTTGATGTTGAAAATAGGGGAAAAGCACCTACAGTAAGTACAGAGCCAATAGCTACCCCTTCTGATGATGATATTGCAGAAACACCTAATGTAACAATTATGTTCAAGAAAAAAATTTAAAATAATTAATTTAGAAATAATGAGAATTTTAGATGAAGCAAATATTCCATCCGAGGAGATGATGAAGAGGCTATCTGATTTAAGAGTGCAAGCTCATCATTATGAAGTAAGCAGTAATGAATCTTTAGTTATAACAAAAGTTCAATAAAAATTTATATTTTATAATCTTTTATGTTGTGAAGTAAAATATGTAATATGTGTTCTTGTTACAACATTTTTTGGCAACTAATCCAAAACGTGGTCAAGGACAACGTGGTGAGGCTGATACTAGCAGAGCTCCGACCGCCACTGGTAAAATAATCTTTTAGTTGACAACTTACAAGGAATTTTTTATTTCGAACATTCAAAAACTTCTTAACTCTTACTCTTATTATTTCAGAATGTCTTTGCTAACAATGTATTGTTCAAGTCATCAAGTGCAGGGCACTCCTAGGAGGTTGACGAACGTCCATATGAGATTGCCGAGTGCAATATTGGCAACAAGGGGATGTCCAGCTGGTAAATCCTTGTTTTCCTATATTTGGTTTTGTGTTAATTATGAGTTGATAATTTGTACTTTAATCTTGGGTGCATCACATAGTGGATTTTTTTTTTTTGGTAGGAGATGCACCGTCTGCTATGCCAGATACAGATCATAGTGCATGTGTTGGTGATAATTCACCATCATTTCCTGGAACCATCGATGCCTTTCAAATGTCCTAAGATTCTAGGTACTTTAAATAATTATTCTTTATATTGTAATATGCATTTACCTATTTATAAGAAGCTTTGGATTGATTATCCCATGACATTTTTTGTAGGAAACAATACATTTTATAAGAAGCTTTATGACCTCACACTGCAAATATTCGGGCCCACCATATGTACAAGGTGGAACATCATAAGTGAACTAATTTTATCCCACTATTTTTTTGTCATATCATTAATTGGTGCAAAAATTTTCCTTTTATTCAGGTCTTTTCTTTTACTAGCTATATCTAACAATTTTGTGTTTTTTCTTAAAAGGTGGAACTTGCAAGAAAAAAATTAAAAGATTAGCTCATCAAAGATTTAGAGCATGAGTTTGGTATTAATATTTTTGATGAGAAGAAAATTTTAGAAAAAGCTTGCAAACATGTTAAGATTGTCAGGGACTCATATAGAAAGAGTCTCGTCCAAAACCCAAAGAACGAGCGTCTTCCCTTTATTGCAGTGAGGGAATGGAATGAGTTCATTTTGGATGCAAAGGAGAAAGGGGATGCTCAAAGAGGAATTACACCAGCAAATGCAAGAAGGTATGCAATAGTATTAACTACTAGTACATTAATGTAGTAATGCACTAATTAGTACTGATCTTTATATCTATATCATCTAACATATTTCAAACTTTTCATAGGTTGCAGGACACATCAAAGGCAACAAAGGCCAGGCTGGAAAAGATTAGGCAGCACAAACTTGGCTCTAGGGGACATTCTAAAATCAAAGCACGAATTGTAAGTAGCAGTAAATGAATTGCAGAGAAAAATTATTTATAAAATGCAAATAATTTTGTTAATTAATAAAAAAATGCCGGGCTCTGATTTTAATCTAGAGGCCACGAAAGAACACAAAAGAGTTGCCTTCAAGCAAGGCGATGCAGCTGTGGCTGAACGCCTACGACAAGCTTCCACTGGCCCAACCGAACAGTCTCCTGCATCATGTGCACAAGTAAATATGCCAAAAAATATATTAGAAATTGAATACTTGAGCAACAATCTATTTGATAATAATGTGCATGACATTGTAATGCAGCCTGCTAATCGTGACACAGATCATACACCGCATCATGAAGCCCCTGATGTGCATCGTACTGTCCATGGAGGTGCTCATTTGCTATTTAAAACTAATTATGTAGTTATTAATACAATTTAACATCTTTAATTGAATTAGGTGTAACCTTTTTGTGTATATTTTAGAGGATATAGAATCATGTCGTCCTGAACGAGTGCCGGACGATATTTAGGTTGATTAGTAGGTAGATCATGTCGCACATTCAGGGAAAGAAAATCTATGTTTTGTTCTTTTAAATTAATTTTTTGATTTATAGTTCTTTTACTTAAATAAAAACTCGTAATTCACTAATATAAAATGGTGTGAATTTAACTCATGAAGTACTTGTTATTGCAGCGGATGCCCCTTTGGTGCAACGGCCTTGTGTTCTTGAAAAAATGAGGACACATGTGTTGCAATTAGAACCAGTAGAGGAGGGGGATGACGAGGGCATTAATATTCCTCTTAGAAATTTCATGAAAAAAAAACAGCAAGAAACCCAAAAAGAAATGATTGTTGTGTGTTAATGAATTATTTCATGAATGTTGCGTGTTAATAAATTTTATTATTCATGAATATTGTGTGTTAATGAATTTGATGTGTTAATGAATGTTATCATGTGACTATAATGATTGAATGTTATATTTCAAAAATGGATGAATGAATGAATGTTATTAAATGTTAATGGGGAATTTAGAATGATGTTGTGGGGGGGCAGGCGGGCGCGAGAAGGGGCCAAATGAGCTTCCACCTTCATGTGGTTGGCCTTGTTTAGTAGAGAATATTAAACTATTCTCGAAACCAAGTGAAGCTCAAACTTTAAAGATAAGCTTATAGTTAATAGTAACAACCAACAAGTCCAAATGAAGTTCTTCGTTACAGGTACCTTTTTAGTTTTCAAAGCACAATGTCATGTTTTAATATTGTGTATTTTTTTTCTTAAGTCAAAGTATTCTTTTACTATAAGAACGTAATTTATGACCATTTTAGTAACTATTCTAACATCACTTTATGACAAATCCTGTTTTGGCAAAGATGGCGATAAGTGGTGCTATCTATTCCTTGGGAGATTGGATTGCACAAGTCTGTATCTCAAAGTCATTTGCATGTGGTAGAAATGCATACTTACAACCATTTCATTCTACATTTAAAAACATTGATGACACTCTAGACACAAAATAATGCTCATGCTATTGACTTGATAGTGCTATGAAGGCAAACCAATTTTTGAATTTGAATGAACCTGGATGTTCAGATCCGGTCTCCTTAGATTTAGTCTTCATGGTTCTTTGTCTCATTATTACTATCATCCTAGTGAGGTAACACCTTTTCCTTCTTTCTTAGTCTCTTACAATTCATACTTGTTTAATTTGAATAATTTTTGAGTTCCTTGCAAAAAGGGTATGACAAACAAATATGGTTATACAGGCTCTATTTCCTTTACTTGAACTTGATAAATAATTTAAAATGCAATCAATCACTGACCAATAAATAATTTAAATATTATGTCCTGGATAAATAATTTTTTCCTAATTTTATTTTTCCCTGCAGTCTTCACAAGCAATGGTGTCTCAAGAACCAAAGTTTCAGGAAAAAGCAGTTGAGGTTTTACATTTGTGTAAGGGAGGTTGAGTTTAGACGACGGTTGCTCATTTCAAATATTTTTATTGGGATGATAATTGATTGCTAAGACAAGACTTTTTGTCTCAGCGATCAATTATCTTCCCAAGAACAAGATTTGGAAGATTTGGAATGAGCTTGCGCGCATCTAAACTCAACTTCCTGTACGTTTATGGTTCATATGCGATTGTTTGGACTAGTTTGGTGAGAGTTTCCTTGAGTATGTTTTGTTTACTCAAGGAAACTCTCACCAAACTAGTCCAAACAATCGCATATGAACCATAAACGTACAGGAAGTTGAGTTTAGACGCTTGCAAGCTCATTTCAAATATTTTTCTTGGGAAGATAATTGATCGCTGACATCTAAACTCAACTTCCTGTACGTTTATGGTTCATATGCGATTGTTTGGACTAGTTTGGTGAGAGTTTCCTTGAGTATGTTTTGTTTACTCAAGGAAACTCTCACCAAACTAGTCCAAACAATCGCATATGAACCATAAACGTATAGGAAGTTGAGTTTAGACGCGTGCAAGCTCATTTCAAATATTTTTCTTGGGAAGATAATTGATTGCTGACAGCAGCGATCAATTATCTTCCCAAGAAAAATATTTGAAATGTGCTTGACGCGTCTAAACTCAACTTCCTTTATCGCAATTACAAATCAGTCTTTGAGAGGATTTGATCTGATAGATGAGGCCAAGGCTCTACTAGAGCAACATTGCCCTGGGGTGGTCTCTTGTGCTGAAATTTTGGCACTCATTGCTAGAGATTTTGCCTTTGTAGCAGTGAGAACTGATGACTCAGAGCACTCCTTTTCTTTTGCTAATGTTTCTTTAATGTGGATTTTATATAATTCATTAGTTTGTTTTACTATCTACTATAGAATAAGAATCTATATTGATATTTCTTTGACTAACAACTGAAAATAAAGAATATCCATAAAAACAAAAGAACAAAAATTATCCAAAACATTATCAATTATTGTAAAAGCTTTGTTCTCATAGGAGCCTTTTAAACTGCACAAAATTTGATTGTAAATCATAATTGCTCGGTGGAGACTCAGGATATCGTGCACATTTCTTCCTCCTTCCCATTGTTTTGTATGAAATAAATCATGTAATGTACGAAACAATGGTGTGGAGGTAGAAATGTGCACGATACCCTGAGTCTCGCACCGAGCAATTATGCTTTAGAATCAAATTTTGTGCAGTTTAGAAGGCTCCTATGAGAGCAAAGCTTTTGCAATAATTGGCACAACCCGTCTAAATTTCTACCAAGCGTTGGTCTCAATTTAGACGAACATGTCTTGCCTTTGCTATTGAATGTATGGTACCACCATAGAAAATTAAGGGGTGTTGGTCAAAATTTTGACCAACAAAGGTCACACATTTTGACGACGGTTGGTCGATTCTGCCGTCCATGGTATGGCACCACCGTAGAAGATTGAAGGGGTCTTGGTCGCAATTTCGACCAACAAAGGTCACAAATTTTGACGACGGTTGGTCATTTTTGCCGTCGAAGGTTTGGCTTCACCGTCAAAAAAGTCAAGGGGTGTCAGTTGAAATTTCAACCACCAATAGACACAAATGAGGAAATAAGAGTTCAAGCTAGACTAAGAAAATCGACGAACCTCTCGTCGGTAAGTCGACCTTTTTAAAGTCAAAATTTTGACGAATAATGGCTATGACGAAAAATTGACTAAAAAAGATCCACGACAATTTTAGTCGTCTATTCGACCAACTGTGGTCGAAATTTTGACCTTTTCTCGTCGAAATTTAGGGCTAAATTTACTAGTGTTGGTAGTTAAGACCCAGGAAAAGTGGTTGTTACACTTTGCATCACTTTAATGTTGTTGTTCATTACATTGTGCATATGCATATAATTTTGTCTTCAGTGGCTCCTATACTTTGGCTGGGACCACCATTTTTAATGTCTCACCATTCGATGAGTGTTTCTTTTGATATCATGGTTTGTCCAATAGTGTATTTTTTGTCTCTAATTATTGACTCTACCCTGCATACATTGTCCATCCACGCTGGAACCATGCGTACATACTTTGTCCAATGTCACAGCCACTTATTTTTGTCTTTATCATCCTTGTCATTGCTTTACCAAACCCATTTGTGTATATGTTATGCTTTTATACTCTTGACGTCTTTATGTATTTCAACGTTGCTTGCTCATTCAGACCACAATTCGCACAATAAGAATGTCATCATATATCTCCTACGTTGCATGAGTTCTTCGGCAATAAATTGCCAAGTACTTGAAGTATGTACTTATATATGTTGTTGTACGTATACGCTAGGTTCAATAGTATGGGTCTTTTAGCTGGGTGTTGAGTGGTCCTTTGTATGTAAAGATTTTATTGATAGTCTTGCTCATGGTGCCACATACCATTTGAAGACAATACTTTACAAATGTATAGTTTGAGGGTGCTTCTTTACATATGTTGTCAATGTTTCTTCATATCATAGTGTTTGAACATTTGTATGGCATTGTAGTCCTCCACGTACATATTGGAACTACAGCTCGTGCTATGATAATGATGCCATTCACTTTATATTTTTTTGGTTCAGATAATAAAGCATCATCCCTGTAGACATCATGTGTACTTGGTATACTTGTTCTATTTAGATTTTCAATGCCTCAATGAAATATGCTATGAAGATTTGGACTTTGTGTCTTATTCCTCTTCTTGATTTCACTAGTTTGAATTGCTTGAGCCATATGTTACTGTTACATTTGTTCACTTTGGTCTCAGCATATGCTCTTCTGATTCTTCAAAGTCATAATTACCTTGTCGCCTTTTATAAAGTAACTTCAATGCTTTGGATACGCATAGATAATAGGATATCATTACCTTTAGTGTGTTGTTGTTGTAGCATATAAACATTGTTAGTGTGCTACTACACATTATTGTCTCCTTATGCTTATAGATAAGGAAGTTGCCATTATTATTGGTTTTGCTCATGCTCTTGACATCAACAACAATGTTGCTTTTGATATCAATGACAATGTTTTTTCAAGTCTCCAACATTATTTCTCAAATGAAGGCCCAAAGTTTTGCAAAAATTTGGGCTCCATCACGTCCACGGATGGACTTCTATGTTGAACGCTTTCTAGATATTCAGGATGGGATTATTGTGTGCCCACGGAGGTTCCACTGCCTCTTCAAAAACTGCAGGTCCCTGTCAGCCATTTTCAAATATACAAACCAGCAATGCCTAGCGCTTTACCTCCAAGAGTACACACAACTTCATCATCACACTTAACAGCTTATGTTTCCTCAATGTTAGACCTCGAATCAGCTTATCACCGCCTTATTCCTGACCATGTCCCCTGCCAAGGGTTTCAAGGAGTTACTCGATACTCCCTTATCCAATCACACCAAATCTGTAAGACCCTGTCGCAGGTTCACAAGGCAGTGGCACTCCACTTCCAACAATATTCAGAGACGATTCAGGACTCTTGGTCACCCAAGACCTTACCCTTCGGTGCTGAACTTCTTTTCACCGAGGATGGACCTCTAGTCCTTTACTATTTGTTCTCTATCCTTGCTTTCTTATTTGCTCTTTCCTGGATATCGTTTGGTGCTCCCTCTAGGGGGGTTTCCCTAATTGTATGTTTTCAATCTTGATGGAGCCCTAGTTTTAGAGTCTCTATTCATACAAAAACATTGAAAATCAATGCCTAGTATTTGAGATGTCTCCATGCATCCTTCGCAATGAGTGGATATAATATATTCTTGCTAGATCAATATTTTTCAAACACCCAGAATTATATGATCAGCAACGGAGTATGTAATATAAGTATCCTTGGAAGATACTATACATGTATAAAAATGACGGAATATTGCCGTTGATGTCAAGTTCGATTTTTAGGGAAGATGCATGCAAAACATGGTGTTTATGAGGATATTGTTTGTCAGATATCTATATGTGATTCAATCTCTATCTAATATTGACAATAGCATATCAAAGGTTTTTGAATTCAATAAGGTATGTAGATGCAAAGTGTCAATACTAGATGGTGGCATTATTGCTGCTTGGTCAGTTGGATCATAAAAGTTGGGCTTCGCTCGCCTGATTTACAAAGCAAAACACGTAATTTAAAAATTCATACATAATGACATTAAGGGAATATATAGAGAGGTGCATCTACCATCAGAGAAGATATTGACAATGAAGCTCTATGAGAGATGTAATCAAAGTCCAAAGCAGTATTAAGATTTATGCAACAAATCACAAGAATGAATTAATGAAGGATGTTCTTGCACTTGTTTTACTATATTGAAAGAAGGTTATGATAAATTGCCACATTATTTATCATATTTTTGGTTGTGCCTATGATTGTAAATGGAAATATGATGAGTTAGCAACAGTTATGATTGGCTGCAAAACAATTTCATCACCAAATTATAATGGAACATGATTTTAATATTCAACGACAATAATTGTTCATCCCATACCCAATGAAAGATATAGCTCACAACTTGAATAGGTGGACAAAAAGTGGTGTCGAGAGCAACTCTATTATGCCCAGTGCCCAGAGCTAAATTGGCGGTCTAAGATCCTACATCATTCACGATAGTCCATTCTTGGTGTAAAGCATAAATGAGTTTTGAGTGCGTGATTAACAGACACAAGATTCTTCGTCTTTCCCCATGTCATGGGCAAATCAGAAAATTTAGGAATGAGACACTACATGGCGACAAGCGAATGTATTGTGATTACTGTATAGTGCATCAGAAATCGGAGCTCTCTTATGACGAAAACTGGAATGTAATTTTTTAATTAAAATTTTGAAATACGTATCTAAGAATCGTTATTTGTGTACGTAGGGATTGTTGACTACAGAAAAGATGACACAACTATGGAAAAGCGTGGGAGTTCCAAGTTTATTTCAATAATAATTAGAGGTTATCCCATGACAACTAGCAAAAGATTCGAGCAAATACACAAATGCAGAGGACAAAATGCGGCTTCACCATGGTGATTATTGGCAGAATACACTGTTAAGTTTGTAGTTATAGTTAGTTTATTATGATCATCAATTTCATTATTGATGCTAAATCATCATTAGATAAATATTCTTTTATATACATATACCATTATATATATAATATGTAATGTTTCGTTCCCAAGTTCTCTTCGAAACACTTGCCTAATGCCCAAAAACCTAGAGGGGTGAGTTGGTTGTATGGTAATGTCTGTGTCCAATAGAGAAGTAGTACGACCATATAGTAGTGTGGACAGATGATACAAGGGTCTGTACAACAAGAAATGGAAAGTTGTAAGCAATGATATGTACATACGGTGGCAATGTGCGAAATGTCCAAATTTGCAAATGACCGTACGGTAACACAGGAGGAGAGTAGGTACGACAGGACACTATCTTGGTTGTATGGTGCAGGGTGAAATGGCCATACGGTGTCAATGAGGGTCATACATGAGAAAGAATACTAAGGTCGTACGGTAGACTTGTATAGTGAGTGGATGGAAAATGCCTGAAGGAGACCGTACGGTTGATGCACAGGTCTAAAGTGTACGAAAGGTGCAGACAAAGGAGAAGGGGGGGTTGGTACGGATAGCATGACAATAGAGAGCAGAAAACAAAGAGATTGAATTTAACAAATACAAATACCAAAGAGTTGATCAAATTAAACATAATGATTTCTTCAATTCGCAATACAATGGTGCTTCAACTTGTCAAATCCGAGCAAAGTATTACAGGCGACAGAATAGGATGAGGGTTGAATCCCACCAAAACCAAACAAACCAAATAGGAAAGGTCTTTCGCTTCCAAAATGGCGAACAAAGAACTCCGACAGCAATTCGCAATACATAGAAAATAATCCAAATTGCATACCTACGACTACCTACAAGCCGTGCTTAAATATCCGTCGAAAAAACTTTGCTAGGGTGTACAAAAAAAAGTCGATGGCAACACTTACCTATAGAAAAAAAACTAAAATGGCTCCAAGATATTTTAAATCAATCAGCCCATTAAGAAAAGATTTGATTAATAAACTATTTTAAGATGGGGATATTACAGTTCTCCCATCCCAAATTTTGCTTGTCCTCAAGCAAACGTAATGTCAGATGCTAAAGAATGTGCTTGCCTTCCCAGGTTGCATCGTCCAGCGGCAAGTGTTTCCAGCGTACCAAATATTCTTTCACCGTTCGGTTCCACAAGATCTTTCATGTACTTCAATAATCTCGGATGGTCCAATATGAGTTGCAGAAGGTCTGATGCTACCGTGACATTGTGTCCCACGGCTTTCTTCAGGCAGGAAACATGATAAACGTTATGAATACGGCTCCCCATCGGAAGTTTTAGCTCATAGGAGACTTCACCAATGCGGCAAACTACACGATAAGGGCCATAAAATCGTGGCTTCAGTTTTTCTTTTCCCTTCTCCTTCAATGAGGATTGTCGATATGGTTGGAGCCTAAGATAGACCAAGTCTCCCACTTCGAAACTTCTCTCCATTCGGTGTTTGTTGGCGTACATCTTTTGTCGATTTTGTGCTTGCTGTAAGTTTTCCTTTAGGCATCTTAGGATGTCCTGACCCTCCTAAGGCCAAGCCGTCGCCCTTGGTGCATGATTGTCACCGAGAACTATGTCGATGAAGGAAAGGGATTTGTACCCATATAGTGCTTTGAATGGTGTCATCCTGATGGACATGTGCTACGTGGTATTGTAACAATATTCCCCTAAGTGTATCCATTTGACCCACACCCGTCGTCGTGCCAAAACGTAGTTCCGAAGGTAACCTTCGAGCCACTTGTTCACAATCTTCGTTTGTCCATCTGTCTAAGGGTGTAGCTAGTACTTGGTGACAATTCTATCCCTACCAACCAAAACAATTATGTCCAAAAGATACTGATGAATTGCCCATCTCGATCACTAACAATGTTTCAAGGTAACCTGTGTAGACGAAAGACTTCTCTAAAACACAGATCGACAACCTGTGTGGCCTGAAAACCTGAGATGACAAAGAAATGTGCATACTTTGTCAATCTCTCAACCACTATGAAGATACAATCCTTTTCATTCACCTTGAGAAGTCCAGTTATGAAATCCATCAAGATACTTTCCCACTTTTGTTCTAGAATTGGCAAAGGCTGCAGTAACTCGGTGGGTAGAGTATGTTTGAATTTGTTCTACTGGTAGATCGCAAACTCTTATATATTGCAAGATGTCTCCTTTAAGGCCTTTCCATGAAAACCTCTCCCTGAGACATTTGTAAGTTTTGAGGAAGCCTGGGTGCAAGGGTGAGTCATGTACCTCCTTCAAGATTTTCTGTTTCAATTTGGATTCCTGCACTAAAAATATCCGATTCTTATAGTAAATAATGTCATCCACCACTTTGTACCGATCATCCTTGGTATTGCCATCCATTAGCTCACAAGCAAATGTGTTTTTGAAATATTCTACCAACAAATTTGCTTTCCACTCAGCTGAAATCTAGGTTAGTAAGCAGATGGCGGGTTTCCTGGACAAGGCATCTGCAACTACATTGTTCTTTCCTTTCACATATTCAATGTCAAAATCAAAAGCTTGAACCTTTCTTACCCATTTTTGTTGCCTCTCATTCAAGTCCCGTTGCTCCAGAAAATATCTCAGACTATTGTGCTCTATACGAACGACAAACTTGGCGCCCACCAGATATTGTTAGAACTTGGTTAGTGCATGTACGAACGCCAACATCTCTTTGTCATAAATAGAATATAAGAGTTTTGTTTGCATAAGCTTCTTGCTCTCATAGGCTATGGGGTGTCTCTCTTGCATCAGTACCGCACCAATGCCCTCTCCAGATGCATTGCACTCCAGAATGAACGGTCGAGTGAAATCAAGTAATGCAAGTGCAGGACAAGTACTCCTTATCTCTTTCAACTTATGAAAAGTGAGTTGCACCTTTTCATTCCACTGGAAAGAACCCTTGTCAGATCAATTAAGGGTGCACTGAGCTGACAAAATCCTTTAACAAACCACCTATAATAACTACATAGTCCAAAAACTCCTCACAATTTCGTGAGTGATTTTGTGGGAGGCCAATCAAGGATGCCTGAATCTTCTCCTGATGAACTTGAACTCCATATTTACTGACAACATGCCCTAGGTACAATATTTTTGTCATACCCAATTCACACTTGGATTGCTTGGTGAACAAAGACTGATCCTTCATGATCCTCAAAACTTCATCCAAATGCTTCAAGTGCTCTTCCCATCTCCTGCTATAAATAAGAATATCATCAAAAAATACCAGTAAGTACTTACGCAATTGTTTGTTGAAGATGCAATTCATGCATGATTGGAATGTACCAGATGCATTTGTTAATCCGAACGGCATGACCAAGAACTCATAATGCCCGTAGTGATAACAAAAGGCCATCTTTTCCATGTCTTCCTCCCTCATGCGGATCTGATGGTCTCTAAAACGAAGATCTATTTTCGAAAAATAAGACTACGCCATGTAATTCATCCAAGAACTCATCTATCCTTGGAATGGGATTTCTATTCATTTCCTTTTTTGTTCGACGCACAGTAGTCCACACACATGCGCATTGTCCTGTCCTTTTTGACC
This sequence comes from Cupressus sempervirens, assembly GCA_028749045.1. NCBI lineage: Eukaryota > Viridiplantae > Streptophyta > Pinopsida > Cupressales > Cupressaceae > Cupressus > Cupressus sempervirens. The sequence continues at coordinate 516,179,501 of CM053787.1, forward strand.
AATACCACTAATGACACGAAGGGGCTAGAACTGCGACGGATCCATCCTTTCTCTAGTAGTTCCTGATTGTCTTCTAGATCTCATCTTTGAATTTCTTGGGATGGCGGTAGGGTGTGGTTATGACCGGCTTGGCTCCTACTTTTAACTCGATAGTATGTTCAAACCCTCAATGAGGCAGTATGCCAGGAGGAATGTTTATAAAAATTTTATCATGTTCACTCAAAATATTCTAGAGATCATCATCCTTGGGAGGTGTTTGCTGCCCTTTTATAGGTTCTGTCGAGGCAACACAATGTGCAGCCCAACCAACGTCATCACGCCAAAAAATTGCCTCCATCCGATGTGCAGAAACTTCTTTTGGGCCCTCATTTTCCATTTCGTGGAGAGCAACCTTCTTTCCATCAACAACAAAAGTGAAATCCATTTGTTTGAAGCTCTAAGTGTATTCATCAAGTGTCTCCATCCACTATATGCCCAGAATAAACTTCATATCATCAAGGTCCACTATGAAGAAATCCTTGGTCACTGTACGATTCGCCATAGTGATACTTAGCTGAGGAACAAGGTGTGTGCAGGGAAAAAGAGTCCCTCCGACAACCTTGACCTGGAATCCTACGTGCGTCCCCGTAGGTAAACCTCTTCGCTTTACCAAAGATGAGTTTATGAAGTTTAAAGTGGCTCCACTATCGAGCATCACCATAACCCTTTGTCCTTGAAGGGTTCTCCGAACACAAAAAATTGTGCACCTCGAGCTACCAGCTAGGGCGATAGTTCCTCTGTGCCATACCAATGCTGCAATTCTTTTCGTACGGTTCAAACTAACCATTTTGGTGTCTTCGGAGGGTATATCTTCCTGTTCGTCATCATCATCGGACACGACCTCAATGTAGTGGATTTTTCCTTTCCAGAGGCATATGTGCCCAAGTTACCATGGTTCTTTGCAATTGAAACATAGTTTTTTCATTCGGAGCTCCTGTCTGGTAGCTTCATCCATGTACGACTTTCTCGGTGGAGGTTTGTTATCTTTGTCCTTCAGAAACACCGGCGGTATGGAATGTGAATAACCTCGTGGGGATGATGTCATTGATGATGCCATACTCCTTGCCTTCTTAATGGCCTCCGACAAGGTGGCAGGATTGAACCCTTTTACTTAACCCTTCAGTGGTTATGTCAGTTCATCCATAAAGAGCACTATTCGTCTTCTTTCAAAACTGTCTGTGACCAAAACAGAGAGTATATGAAATTCTGCAATGTATTGGTCAACTGATCCAGATTGCCTCATTTGTGCCAAATCTTTGAAATTGAGTTTCAGATCTTTACCGTCAAATCGATCTATCAATCTCTCAGTGAATTTTGCATAGGTATTTATTTGATCATGCCCTAGTGTGATGAGGTCGTGATGCCACCACTCATGCGCAACTCCCTCTAAGTGTAAGGCCGCAAATTTAATTGCTTCTTCTTCTGGCATGGGATTAAGTTGGAAGTATCTACCTTCATTACCCATGCTTGTGCAGATATGGATCCAAAACCGTCAAATGGTGACAAATTTACTTTACTCAACTTCCTCCTGAGATCATCATTAAAATGTCCTCTGTTTCCGCCTCCCGAATATCTCATTCTTAGATCTACATAATCTTTGTAGGATATATCTTCCTCCAAATTCACATTCTTCCAGTCTTCTCTTAGTTGTTCTTGCATTTCTTCAAAGGTTGGCTGCTTCCCTCCGGGTGGTGACTTCGTCCGTGGGGGGAAAAGATGGCATGGAAGGTCAAGAGCGTGCTGGATGAGGATTTGCTTTACCCGACACCGAGTTTGCACTATGACCATTTTGTTCTCCGAATATTTTATTATCTACCAACTTCTTGAGAGTCTTTTCCATGAGTCATTGAGTACCATTGATCTATGCCTGATTTCTTGCAAGTTCTCTCAAGTAGCGCCACGAGTTCGGCAGTTGTGGATTCCAGTTCGGTAGCCATTGTATCAATAGAATGGGTTCTTTTCCTATTCCGGCTATAAACTCTCATTCACTATCCACAGGCTGGCAGGATTGAAGCTCTGATGCCACTGTAATGTTTCGTTCCCAAGTTCTCTTTGAAACACTTGCCTAATGCCCAAAAACCCAAAGGGATGAGTTGGTTGTACGGTAATATTAGTTTGTGTCCAACAGAGAAGTCGTACGGTCGTATGGTAGTGTGGACAGATGACAGAAGGGTCTGCACAACAAGAAATGGAAAGTTGTAAGCAATGATATCTACGTACAGTGGCAATGTAGCAATGTGCGAAATGTCCAAATTTGCAAATGACAATACGGTAACGCAAGAGGGTAATAGGTACTGTTGGTTCCCAAAACCATAGATTGGAATCCTACGAGCCTTGCCTGCTCGATGCTAGGATATCCAACCAGTTAAGGCCAACTTGACGGAACTAAACAATGCGGTCCAAGTTCCCTGCACTTCTAGCTCTGCAAAACCAAGGCGTGTATACCTGATCTTAGACAACAACCTTAAATCCAAGACGCTTATAGCAAATTGATTAGAATGCAAATATATTGAAAGTTTTCCTAATGGCAAGAATTATAGAAAACTTCAAATTTGCAAATTATGAGTTAAGAATAAAAGTGAATTATTGTATAAATGATAATATTTTAAATAAAGAATGAATGCAACAAATGAATATATTAATTTCTCAATGGAAAGAAATGAAACAGTTGTCAACATATGGATTATGAATCAAGAGTAAAAGACCAGTGCTTAATTAAATGGGCAATCAAAGTCAATATTATAAGTTGAAACATACAACTTTATAAAGTTCAATGTATTTAAACTATAAACAAATTAATAATCCAGACGCAAAGGATCAATTATATGAACGCAATTTTAAACTAGTCTAAGATGCACTTTAACTCCTATGGAGACAAACTAGACATAAATATGGAAACAATAAAATATTTCACAATATCTATGTTTATCAAGTTTAAAATGCAATGATGACCTAGTCCACTTATCTGAATTTTAAAATATTTATAAAGGACACAACTAATTAATAATTTGAAACTCTGAAATTTAAAATAAATAATTATGCTACAAATAACATCACAATAAAGACATTCCTTACAGAGGATCCATCTATTGCGAATGTATCCAAATCGCACAAAATCCACCCAATAATTCAAATCCACATGCTTTGTTCAAGAATTCATTCCTTCACCAATGGAAGAATAAAATATATCATAGAGCATGTATATGTAAAATTTTTAAATATGAATATGAATTGCTTGTTGTGTCTTTTACATTCCTTATTTATAAAGGATGAAGGGGCATAATTAACCATCACACCCTTTAATGACAAATAAACACCAATATAAAATTTTAATAAATCCTAATTTAATATGATGGATGATTTTATAACTTTGTGTATAATTTTCCTAGGCAGTGCCTAAATGGTTTGAATAATTTGCACCATATGCGAGAATCCTCTGCTCCATTTTTAGGCAAATCCTTCCTCCTTTGTGTATTTAGAATCATCGGGCTCCATACCCGCAAGGGCTGCTCCTTCCAACGTGTAATTCCAGACGCTTATAACATATGTTGGGAGTACCAACGCTGCAAACCCTAGATGATCCACGTGAGGCACTCAGGTTTGGTATGCATTCAAACATTGACGTGAAGCTTTCCATATCTGATCTTTGCTTTGAACCTGTCTTCATTTGATCCATACCTCAGTCAGGCCTATACTGTCCTCAAACTCCAGCCAAGACTATAAAATGAAATTTCTAGAGTGGAATGCATAGAAACTTGGATGCTTGGATCTCCCTGTTAATCGTTGTGGTTAAAACCTTCCGCAATTGTTTCCTGATGTCTTTGATTCAAAACTTTTTGCTTCCATGTTGATTCTTCATTCCTGCAACATCACAACAACATTAGATATCAATGATTAAAAATGTCCTTGGCTTTGGCGGTTCTGTAAGATAAAACCACTCAATTCTCCATCATCATGCATGAGAGAACTCAATAATGCGTGGAATACCAATTTCTTCAACACAAACATTTTTCAACATATGTAACCTTCGAAGGCCTCCAACCACCGTCCACCTCTGGACACCGGGTTATTCGGAAGCATAGCTTCAACACATAACAAATAATATGGTGAAGAAAATACCAAACCTAAACTTTGTAACGCTTTCCCTGATTTAGAAAATCATTTATTTATTTTGAGTATGTATATTTAATAATCCAAAACTGCTAGGAATGTGGTTATTGAGTCAATCTTCCATGGACCCAAATAGCTGCATCTTGCATAGTCAAATCTGTACATACTTCCTTAGCAAGTTCTTCAAGTACCAGAGTTCTGTAGTTACATAATCCGATTATATCTTATTTACTGCTCACTGCTAATACATATTATGTATTATTTTGAATGCATTCCTCTGTTCTGAAAACATTCTTTTTTGCATCTTGGATACTGGTTTGGAAACTCTCCACATTTTTGGGTGTAATATGCATTTTGCCTCAAAATTCCTTTCTTAGAAATGAGGACTGCGGCTACATTGTGAGCTCAAGACCTTGAGATGGCTGCAAGCGATAAACAGCTTTCAATGAATGAACAACTTCTGACAGTTATTGTCACAAAAATTTAAATAATGCTTTGATAATCGAACATAAGACATCAACTTGGAAATCTTGCCCAATGGTTGGGAATAATGCTAGAACAATGAGCATACATTACAATCTTCAGAATGATTATGAAAATAAGAGTAAATTCCAAATGACAGTGGCCACTTAAACAATACTATGACTATCTCAGATTTAGGACACTTCAGCAGGTCGCCTTTGCTGATCAGAGAAGCATTATAAATTCATTTACAACCTTTCATCATACCATGACTTCAAAGTGATTAAAAGTAGAAGACAAATACTGATTGTACCCTGTCACAGTAATCTCATTCAATCCTAATCTTTGTTGGGATCCTGCTGTAATGCAAGTGAGAGCCTCCACTTGTAGGGCCTTGTTTGAAAGATGTTGCTCTTTCTCAAACTTAATTTGCAAGAAGACCTTCACTGACTTCTCATTAAAAATATACCAGTCAAGTACAGCTAAGTATATATTTTCAGATTCTTCATATGGGAATACTTCATCAACTTTTCAACATCATTTCACAAATGGAGACCTAAATTTTTAGGCTCCATTAGGTACGATAGGAGACTATCTTGGTCGTACAGTGCAGGGTGAAATGGTTGTACGATGTCAATGAGGTTTGTACATGAGAAAGAATACTAAGGACGTATGGTAGACTTGTATGGTGAGCGGATGGTGAATGCCTAAAGGAGACCGTATGATTGATGCACGAGTCTGGAGTGTACGGAAGGTGCAGACAAAGGAGAGGGGGGTTGGTACAGATAGGGTGACAACAGAGAGCAAAAAACAAAGAGATTGAATTTACCAAATACAAATACCAGAGAGTTGATCATATTAAACACAATGATTTCTTCAATTCGAAATATGATGGTGCTCTAACTTGCCAGATCCAAGCAAAGTATTACAGGCGGTGGAATAGGGTGAGGGTTGAATCTCACTAAAACTGGACAAACCCAATAGAGGTCTTTCACTTCCGAAATGACGAACAACAAAGAACTCCAACAAGAATTCACAGTACAAAGAAAATAATCCAAATTGCATACCTACGACTACCTACAAGCCGTGCTTAAATACCCGTTGGGAGAACTTCTCGAGGGTGTACAAAAAAATAGCCGACGGCAACACTTACCTACGAAAACAAAACTAAAATGTGTGAGATATTTTAATTCAATCAGCCCATTAACAAAAGATGTTATTAATAAACTTTTTTATGACAGGGATATTACATAATATATAATATATATTACATATATTATATTATATATATAATAATGCATATATTATACATATGGTTATTTATATTATTAACATACTAATAATGTTTAAACCTTTGAGACATGTCTCTTGTCTCTTCAAGAGACATGTCTCCTCTCATACATATATGAGATCCAAATCTGCATTTGGAACATATCAATAACAATGGCAATATAATTACATTTTCAGAACCGATCCATATTACTTAACATGGTATCAGAGCCAACTGCAAATATAAGAATAGATATGAAAAGGAGAGGCGATGAATGGCATTTGGATGGGCTGAAAGGCATTGGTCCAAAGAGACTTTAAACAATAAGAAAGTCTGAGAATATTTACAATGCAGCTAACATTATTAAACCACGCCATAAACAATTCATCCAATGCAGATATAATCAAGCAGCATCCCGATAAAAAATGGTTTTTGGAAACGTAAAATAAAGGTTGAATTCATGTTCACACTGATACTCATAGAGGGCGTGATTTATTAAATTAGGTGGACTTGTTTGTGCAACAAGGAGACCAGAAATTGCAAGTTTGAAGGTCTCGTGTACAACTGAATTGGGATGGATATTACCACTTTGGAAGCCCGGGTCTTCGGGGTTTCATAATAAAACAACGCTTGAATGATAAGCAATCTGTTTGGAATGGGCAGAAGCATTTTTCAAGCCCCAAAAAATTCAACTAAAGTACGCAAACACAAGACCAACCTCAACACGTGTTGAAAGCGACGTAAATAAGTTAGAGCAGATGAAACATAATAAAATAAACCTGAAAGATATTACTCAACACACCAAAGGGGAATGATAATCTATTGTATCCTATGCCACGTATGATGGATGAGACCCACCATAGGTGAATGATGTCCTAAGCATCGAATGAGAACATAGGAGAATGGAGAAAAGGAATATACATTAAAGCATTAACGAGAAGACAATGGAAGAATCATACGTGGAGTAGGGATCTACTATCAATGAAGATATGGCATTTGCAAGTAATAAAACAATCACATAATAGAGAGGAAAAGAAGAACGTAAAAACTGATTCCTTGTTAGCATTTGATATAAAAGAGACAATAGTCACCAATCGAGGACAATCCTATATGATTTTGATGCAAAGTTGAAGCTTCCATTAATTAGCGCACTAAACAATGTTTTTGATGGATGCAGGCATATAGTTATAAGGAAATAGAGCCATCAGGTCCCAACCCAAATTAAGACCATCATTAATACAAGAACATGGTATAGAACGTGGATGAGGTTCTTAAGGAAGTAGAGGCATCGAGTACAAACCTAATATTAGATGTCCCAGGTCCAAGATGATCACTCGACAAAGTCAAGCTTGGGTGTTGGGAGAAGACACCAATTACTATTGGGTCAATTTGGAAGTTGTTGGTCTTAAGACCAAATGGGCATATCATCGGAATAAACTATACATTCACATGTAAGTATTCTCAAATGAGGGGATGACTCTTCTCATTGACCATTAGTAAAATCAATGTGTAATTGTTGACTAGCTTGGTGTCAAGTTTACTCTATGTGGGGACTCTTTAAGTTTAAATCAATGTTCATGCAAATTGTCATGTTTGGTACAATAGATCACGAGTGATGGTCCTTAAAAAAAAACTGAAGTAAGCTTCGCAAACAGAATTCAACTTTTAGCGAGAATGATTTATGCTTCAATAGTCTGACCAGTCAATGTACGAAATGAAAAGGAAGTTACATAAATGAAAGGTGTGAATCCATTGTGAAAAACCAAAACATATGCAAAAGACAACACCCTAAAGTGATCCATCGTGGAGTATAAAAAGGTAAGTTGAGGTATGATTATATTTTAATTACTATATCATTATATTTTAATTACTTTATGATTATATCTTATTTACTATGTTCCACGGAGTTTCCGGGACGGGGACGTTTTAGGGGACGGGGACGTGTTTCCGGTACGGGTACGGGTCGAAGCCAAAATTTAGGGGACGGGACATCAGGGGACGGCGATTAAAAACATAGGGGATTTTTTTTACTATAGAGACAAAATTCAAATATGTATATCATAACATTGATAAACCATTCACCATAGACATTTTAGAAGATAAATACATGGAATATTATCAAATGGCAAATACTAAGTGCTTCCATTATAACAATATCACATACATATATAGCAAAAATTAAAATGCCTAAAGGCTTCAAGTATCATGCTGAAATCAGAATGAAATAAAGAGAAGTCCAACTAAAATAGTTGGTAAATAGTAAATACCGAACGCAGTCTTGCCTCACTAAACACAATCTTTGCTCATTGCTGCTACTGCTCTTATGTTTTTTTCCTTCCTCTTAGCAAGTATGTTAAATCGAAAAATGAGTAGAAGAGTTAGTGTTTTAATAGACCAAATATGGGTTGCATATTGTTATTATGTCTTTAAGATGACTAGGGGCCACACGAACAACAAAAATTAGGAAAAAATGTTTTTTTGGGGATGGTTTGCCTTTACCAGATTGACTGGAAAAAAGGGGACGGCCAGCAGTTTCGGGGACGGATAGGGGACGGCAAAACTGTCCCCGATACTGCTGGCCGTCCCCAAGTTTCTTGCCCAAAAAAATTGGCCGTTTCGGGGACGTTTCTGAATTCTTCAAAAAAGGGACGTCGCAGGGTACGGCCAAAATCCGTACCCGCGTCCCCGTTTCGTACCCGGTACGGGTACTAGGGTACAGAGGCAGGAAACGCGTCCCCGTGGAGCATAGCTTATTTATATTAAGTATTATGCTATTTCTTCTTTTTTATTAAAAATATGAAACGAAGAGTTATTTTATAATTGTTTGTGATATACAAGCATATTCATTTAGAATATATATACATATATAAATATCAAGAAGATGTATATTTTTTATTAGTTAATAATATTAATTCTTAGTATTATCATTATAAATGTAGAGATACTATTATTTATTAATATAAATTATAATCCTATTGTTATTTTGAACAACAAATCATTTTCAATAGTATCGTTATAATTTATGACGAAGAGTATGATATTACTAAGAAGGGGCTTCTCTAAGTCCAAGCAATTGGATTGTCATCCCAAGATAAGATAGGGGTCAATGATCCATGATCTTTCGAGACATGGGATTGGACTTGGAAACCTTGAAGGAATCCACTTGCACATTTGGCATAAGTTAAAAGACTGACATTCTTATTTGTATATCTATATGTACTATAAGAATTATTTGCCTTGATCTTTTTCTCCGAGAATGTTATTACAAAAAGAGGGAGGCTGAGATTAAGAGGGAATCAGACATTTGACATTTCATCAACTGCAACCTTGAAAGAGAGGGAGCAGATAGAGGATGTGGTTTCGTCAAACTTCAATGATCTTGATCATATTGATTCAGAGGGAGTCAACAATGTTGTGATAGAATCTTCAATGATCAATAAATTGTAACAGTCAAGAGGACTATAATTCATGCAACTATGTGATTTTAATGGGCCTACCTCTTGTGTACATCATAAGAAAATGGTGACTTCAATTGAACCATCTATGATAAATGATAAATGAAACTTGGCATATGAGTTGTTGAGCCATTCAAGTGGCACAATCATACTCAATCAAGATATTGGCGTATTGTGGACGAGTTTGTGTTTTCTTATACTATTAAGCTAAAATGAATGTTTGGGCCTTCAGTGAAGGAAAAGGGCAAGTTGGAACTTAAAAAGGAGTTGTCATATTTGATACAAAATTGTTCAATAATATAAGAATGAGTGGAAATTTTACATTATGGGGGGAATAATAGACAATGTTCCATTCCTACTTGAACCTTATTTAGAGGGGAGATGTTCCATTCTCAAATAATCTAAAAAGACAATTCATGAATCTTCATGTGCAAATAAATATTCTTATTTTTGACATTTATCTCTCTCTTATTTGTAATTTCTATACATACTATAAAAGTTATTTGCCTTGATCTTTTCCTTTATGTTTGAGGATGTTCTTACAGGAAAAGAAGGTTGCTACTTTACACATGCTACTAGATATTGTGTAGACTCAACCTAATGATAATAACTCCAAAGACTCTGATGATCAAGATGGATAAAATAAGGCTCTCATCTTTGATGATTGAGATTATGAGATTCTTCTACATTAAGAGGGAGTATGACACCTCTTCGAAGGCAACGCAGGAGCTTAGAAGATTGATACTCAAAGGGAGTCTAGAAATACATGTGGGTGATTGCATGATGTTGATGGGCCTACTCCTACGTATATCATGAGGAAGTGATGACTTATCACCAGAAAATCAGAAAATTGCTATCAGATTCAGAGTGAGTTCGACAGGCATCCTTGGGTGAAGAGAGTTTCCGAGGAAGTAACTAGAGGACCTGCCTTCCCAGGATCGATGTTTAGAGGGAGAAATTTTGAAATGCAATCCTTTGTGGATGATATCTTTTCTATGAGAAATTCTTCATAATGCGCTCTCCTCTATGAGAGAGAAGTATGAGGGGAAAACCCTTTCTTCCACCCTCTAGTAGCAACTATGGTGGGTCCACCCTCGAACTTGGTTCGTGGTGGATATCATGTGAGTTACTACATGATGTTGTTGTGATTATGTCATGAAAGGTGATGATCTTTCATTGATGTATATATTTAGAGGGGAGCTATTGAAAGGTGATGATCTTATCAATAGCTAGACCTGTTATCATAACAAACTAAATTAAGTTGTTGTCCCAGTGTGCCGAAAGTTACAATAACGAACAGAAGGTAACTATTGTAAGGTGATGATCTTATCAATAGTAGACCTATTTCCTAACACCAAAATGTGTTGGAGTGAGTGTTATCATGGTTCTTTGGGCCAAATTTTGCCGGAGACCTTGATAACCACTCGTTATGGTTCTTCGGGTCGGATTTTGCCAGACACCATGAAATTAATTGTTATGGTTCTTCGAGCCGGATCTTGCCGAACACCATAACATAAATTTATTATAGACCACACTTAAGGTGGTGTTTAAACTTATACTGAAGTTATAGAATTTTCTTCAATTCCCTCTTTAATAAAGAAGTGTTGAGAAATTTAGCCTCATTGTGAATTGAAGCCAATTCCATATGTAGTATATGTTATTACATATATGTGTGTGTTGATAGATTTATGTTGATATCATTAAATATGTCATTCTAGGAATATCATACTAAGATGATATCTCTTCATATTCTCAAGAACATAATATGTTCTATATCAATACTGCCTAACTAAGAGGGAGTGTTAAGTTTGTAGTTACAGTCAGTTTGATATGATCATGAGTTTCATTATTGATGGTAAATCATCATTAGATAAAGGCTATATATGTAGAGAAGTTCGTAGCAAATATTATCACTCAGAATGGTCATGAAATGTCTGGAGCGTGGAAAATATATATTGAGACTTTTACATATGTCGAGACAGTACATAATGGTACAAGAGAATATCCTGGCAAACCTATATTGAATGTTGAAAATAAACTAATGTCCCATTGGTATAAACTCGTATATGTTAAGGCACCTAGATTAGTTATTAGTTTTGAGGAGACATATTGTTTTAAAGAAGGCCTTGCACCCTTTTGTCATTTATAAAATGAGAGGTGAAAACAAACAATGGACACAATATATATTTCCCCTATCAAATTTTTACATGCCATATAAGCACTCTTGATATATTATATTCTTGCATTGGTAAAGAAATGGATTTTTGAACTAAGCCCATGGATTGTGGATTATTGAATAAATTCTTATGCGATTCTAGAGTCAAATTGCATTGGATGGATCATCCGTAAGGAGTATCTCCAGTGCAATTTTATTTCCGCATGATCAATAAGAAATTTTTATTTTATTTTATTTGCATGAAGCTTTAAAGTTTGATTATTATATAGTTTCGTCCTTTATAATCATTTTTTAATATTTATAAATAATTTATGTGATAGATCAGTGGACAGGATCAATTATATCTTTTAAAATCGAACATCATAGATGTTGAGAAATATTTAACTGTTTCCGAATCTATGTTTAGTTTGTCTCCAAACCACAGGAGTTAAAATACATTCTAAACTATTTTAAAAGTGTGTCCATATATTTGATCTATCGCATCTTGACTACTAAATTATTTATAATTGATGTGCGTAGAATTTTATAAAGTTGTATGTTTTAAACTTATAATACTGACTCTATTGCCCTTTGGCACTGGTCTTTGTATTATTCATAATTCGCAATCCATACACTGGCAATTATTTCATATCTTTCCTTTGAAGAATTAATATATTCATTTGTTGCAATCATCTATAATACTTATTTTTACTAAAAAACACTCATATATTCATTCATTATTCTTACTTTGTAATTTGCAAGTTTAAAGTTTTCTATAACTCTTGCCATTTGGGAAACTTTCGATACATTTGCATTCTAATCAATCTATTACAAGTGTCTTGGATCTAAGTGTTTTGTCCAGCATCAGGTGCACCCGCCTTGGTTTTGCAAAGCCAGAAGTGCAGGGAACTCGTACTACACTGTTCAGTTTCATCAAGTTGGCCATAACCGGTTGGATATCCCAATATCGAGTTGGCAAGGCTCGTAGGAATTCAATCTGCAGCTTTGGGAACCAACAAGTCCCTTGGATCCTTTGGTTGATTTCTTGTTGGACATTAATAAATTTATGTTATCTTATCATCAAAGATTCGGAGTGAATGAGCAGGGTTCATCACAGTGGTATCAGAGCTTGCATGATAAGTGTTTGAGAATATGTCAAACCACTGGAATTGAAGTTAGAACTGGTTGGGGCTCTTATATGGAAGTGAAAGTTAACCTCAACATAATACATAGATACACTCTGTCGAAAAATTATCCTGCAGAAAAAGTGGGTCACATGTTACCAGAAGAATAAATCTAATATCAAATAGATATGTGATGAATGTAAGATTGCATGTAAGAACATAAGATGTAGATAGCGGACAGAGAGTTGCAGTAACATAATTTTGTATCCTTCGACTGCTTTTTAAATAGTATAAATTCTCGCAGCTCCTTAACAGCCTACTGTTCAACCACCTACATCAATTAATTAATTTGAATACGCTACCTCCCTTGTCTAAAGATTATCATCTATTAACGCTAGTTCTTGGCCTGATAGAGGCTAATTAATTTGGATCCTCTACACCCTTGTCACAAGATTACCATCAATTGACCTAGTACCTGAACTAATATAGATGGATTAGCTTAAGGCCTTGGTTTAACCTCAAGGCTGGCTTGTCCTAACTGTGAAAGCCATCAGAAAACAATTATACTATTTGGTCGACTAGCTTCTGTTATAGCTGATTGTAATGAATCTGAGAAAAAATATATGGGGAAAATGTATGTATCTCTATTAGCAATGATACAATAGAATATGTAGGCAAATTATAGATCATTGGAAAATAAACCATTAAGCTAAAATCACTAAAAGACATGCTAAAGTAGTAAAGTTGAAAAAAATCCACATCTAACAAGTTGATGCTGCACACACCAAAAAGACAAGATCAGGACAAGGCCTAATGAATTTGATGAAACCATGTGAGATCTAAAGCCGAAAGTCAACCCATAAGCAGAATTTACCAACAAAAAGGGAATATTAATAAATGCTCTCACAAGACTCCAATTAAACCAAGGAATAGGCCAACAAGAAACCTAGTACATTGTAACCAGAAATCCTTTACTCACATTTTAAAGATATATAAGCATAGAAAACTAAAAGTTTATATTCATTTAAAGTAAAAAAACAACATAGCAATATATCAAATATCAGTGAAAATATCTCAGGATCCCAGTATCTTTGCAATATAAAATTTATATATACTTGCCTTTTTCAACAAAAACATGGACCATAGGATTGAAATCCCTTAAAGAATCTTGGCAGACTTCAGCAATTGATTTCCCCTTATAATTTGAATACTCCGCATGAATCAAAAAATCCGCTGATAAAACCTCTGCTGTGATAGGACTATCATCCATCAAGGTTAAACTACCAACGCCTGCCAATACAATGTTTTTGCACAGCTGAAAAAAAACAAAAATGATTATTATACTATACTCGATCAAAATCAATGACCTTACTAAAGTTTATCAATATTCAAGGTCAAACTGTGAACACCTGCAAACACAATGTTTTTGCAGAGGTTTGAAGTAACAAGAATAACTATTATACCATATTCTGTTAAGCCAATATAGTATATGCTCACTAAAGTTTTATCAATAAGTAACAGACTATTGCATAAAGGAGGTTATCATTAAAGTTTTTAAAACCAATCAGGTATGCAACAAGACCATAAATGTTTCCATTATACTATTTAAATAACATTGTTTTAAAAGTATATAGAAAAAACAGTTAAGTTTTAAACTACCACAGAAACTCTTTACACTTGACAGAGAACTAGAAAATCTTACAGAAAGTTTTTATCAACACTTCAAGAAGTCTTATATCAAAAAAACTCATTCTGAAATATGATTGGACACTTTGGTAAAATGCATTGCTTTAGAACTAAGTTATCAATACTGGTTCTGTAACAGGCTTGGGTTCGCAAACGCAGGTTTGGCAAGAAACAAAATTTGCTTCGGTTCTGGATGTGTGTGTACAAATATACATATATATGTCTAAGCTACTGATTCAGGTGTGAATGCAGATACAGGTGCAAGAACCACATACGCCAATTTGTGAAATTTTAGGGGAGTTTTGGGTGTCTATATATCTATCTATCTATCTATCTATATATATATATATATATATGGAAGAAATATACAGAATTAAATCATTTGATACTATGATACTTCATCTTTGATATAGATAAATATTAAATGCCAATTCACACCATAAGAAAATAAATGAATAAAAATATATAATATTAATATTGATATTGTAACATTTTTATATATAATATTTTTCTTTTGGAAAAGGGATAAATATTATTCAATCATAGCAGTGATTCAAAGCAAAGGCCTTAGGCCTACCTAGAAAAGAACAAAACAACCAAGAGACATCACCAACCAGCAAATTACATATTTGTGTCCTCGCAGATAAGCCTGTCTAGGATTTCAAGGTGATAGGGAGGTGAACCATCACTCCTCTCAGAGGCCCACTTCACCATTCAGTCAACAACTCTATTCCACTCTCGGGGAATATGGTGAAAGGAGAGAGATTCCAAACAACTACACAGATGAAGAATTTGTCTAACCATAGAAGCACAACAATCTGAGAATACAACTTACAAATAATCCTCCTCCATCCTAAGAAATAGCCACGCTCAACAGCAACCTTAATAGAAAGAGCTACCTTCAGATTGTTAGAGCCCTTATAAATAGATAAGAAAGAACTAACACAATCATCATCACCTCTCCCTATACCTCAAATACTTGCATGCGCAATACTCCTACGAGAAGAGCCATTTGTGTCAATATTTAATACCCCCAAAGGAGGAGGTATGCACCTAACATCTCTGTTGATTCTTTGCTTGGCCTGTTGGGGTCTATTGCCAGGTACACACCCCACTTTATTGTTCCCTAGCTGCAGGTTTCTTTCCTCGCTAAGATCAACATTTTCAGACATATCACACTTTGCAAAGATAGTCTCATGGAGCCTGTTAGTTATCATCTGCCACAATTGATAGCTCCCAAGTTGTGAATCAAAAAGGACCCTACGATTCCTTTCCATTAACAGGTTCCAGATAATAAGGCCAAACCCAATAGCCCAGGCCACCTGAAGAAAAGACATCTTTGCTGGAGGTCCTCCCAAGCTCTCCCAAAACTCAATTAAGGAGGTAGCATGAATACAAGCTTGTTGCCAAGCCTCCCACCACCTGGGCCAGATCTCTCTAGAGAATGGGCAAAGAAACAACAAGTGGGAGCATCATTCCTCATTATGCAAACATAAAGAATAGACAGAAGGTCCCTGGAAACCTCTATTACGATGATTCTTCCATGTAAGGCATTTCCCTCTTAACCACTAGCCACAATAAAAAATTACTTTAAGGCCATAAGAAGTTGTTCCATACCTTCTTCCACCAAGGTATATCTGTCAAACCATGCAATTGTCTGTCCAACTTAGCATAACCTTCCACAACAGTAAATTTATCTTTTGGATTGGGACCCCTACCCAAAATATCCCCCTCTTTATGGAAACTGCATAACCTACCCTTCAAGATAGAAGCCAACACAGAAAGGTCCTCCTCATAACCAGCTGGGGGCCACCCATGGCAGTCCTTCCAGGAAGTCATCTCCATCTGACCTGGATGCCTAACTACTTTAAAATATTCCACCTTAATCCATCAAGCTTTAGTGAAAATGTTACAAAGAGATTGAAGCTATGGATAACTAGAGAGAATAGGAGGGTGGCCATCCAAGAGTCATGCTAAAACAGAGCTTCAAAACCTTTATTACAATCCCAAAGAGGTCATCTTTAACAAGTTGAGCTCACTTTTTAAGATTGTCACAAATACAAGAACCTTTACCCAACAAATCAAAATTGGCACCTCCTGAGAGTGAGCACCAAGGAGATACTTGTAGGTTCTAAAATCTTGGCCTGTATCTGAATGTAACTGCAACCTGTGGGTTCCTTCGTTGCATTGAGCAAGGCATGTCGAATATATTGCCTAGTTCAAGATTGCAAAAAGACTCTTCCTTCATATCAGATTAGAGTTTAGGAGGGAGTCAAAATCTGAGCATTCAAGGCTCGAATTGAGAGAAATAAGATTCTACGATCAACAAAGGAGATTTCACTTCCAAAGAATTTATTTGCAATCTCTGAGGGAGTTTTGTGAAGTGAAGATGTCAGCTAAGTGGGTTGCAGTGTTGCACGGCTATATTTGTCATTAGTAGCTCTGTAAGCTTATTTAGGATAAAGAAATCTGGGACAAGGTCAAGGAGGACGATCTTGGACTTGAGCATGGCAGAAGTTTCAGAGGTGTATATTGAAAACCATTCCTCTAAGGCAAGCATTGCAAGCAATTTTGAATGAGGAGGTTGAGAGCTGCAAATGCTTGAAGATTCAGAAGGAGCTTGTGTGGTACACAGGGAGTGCGAAGTCCTTTGCAGAGGATCAGCAAGCTTGAGAAGCAGTGTGGCTTAGAAAATTTCTTGTTTTGTCAAATATTGGAGCCAACAATAATTTTTTGTGATAATCAATAGCTGTGAGAATGCACCCCCTGCTAAGAGGGAGGGATTCGCATTTATGTGTTGTAATGCATTTTTCTCTAAGATGGAGAAATTAGAGGTGAAAGCCCTTGCAATGCATTTTTCTCTGAGATGGAGAAATTTGAGGTGAAAGCTCTTCTAATGCATTTTTCTCTAAGATGGAGAAATTTGAGGTGAAAGCTCTTCTAATGCATTTTTATCTAAAATGGAGAAATTTGAAGTGAAAGCTGTTGTAATGCATTTTTCTATGATACGAAGAAATTTGAGGTGAAATCCCTTATAATGCATCTTTCTTTTAGACAGAGAAATTTTAGGTGAAAGCCCTTGTTTCTCTTTCCACTCATGGGAGTAACCATAATCGATGTCAAGTTGAGAGACTCCATGACAACATCATGTTAAGTGACTTCGTGATGAGAGCTTGTATTTATTCCACTCAAGGGAGTAGCCATACTCGGATGTCAAGAGACTTAGTGACAACATTGCACTGAGCGACTCAATAATGTGAGTTTGTGTTTATTTTACTCATGGGAGTAACGAGGGTGAATATCATGTTGAGTGAACCCATAATGCTATTACATTGAGAGAATATGTGATTAGGTTTTGCTTTCAACACATATGGGTGCAGCCATTATGTCTGTCAAGTTGAGAGACTCCATGACATAACTGTTACTTATATCTCCTTTGCTAAGAGGGAATATTAAAATTTAGAAGCATCAAGAGCTATCATTCATACATGTGTTGTCTTCCCTACATTGTCATCATTTATTTGTGTTGTGGTTAAACCTGTACATTGTCATTTGTGGTTACATTGTGAGATTTTGTTGTTTCTATTGTTATTTGTATGGACTTGATAATGTCTTCATGATTGTGATTGTGCAACAATTGTGTTGACGTCGCCAACACATTTTCCATCAAGTTCCTAACTTCTTTGTGTAGGTCTTTAATGTTTGTTGATTTAAATATCTTTAATAAGGTGTAATGGCACATTTTGTAGCCGTCACCATCTATTATAATGTCACTTTGTGCGCAAGTGTTGTATGTTTGTTGTACGCGATTATAACTCCAATGTCTTGTATTGCAAAGGCAAAACGGTTGTGTTTATGTCTAGGTATCTCCATTATGGTTACCTTGTATTCTTTCTTGCTGATGGGTGTCGGATGATTTTATTCATGAATTCATTCTTAGTGACAGGATTTGTATGAAGCTATGAACTTGTTGACCAGTTATCTACAACTTATCATATTACAATAAGGTATAATGGCACATTTCGTAATCGTCACCATCTATTATAATGTCACTTTGTGTGCTAGCATTGTATGTTTGTTGTAAGTGATTTATAACTCCAATGTCTTCTACTCCAAAGGCAAAAAAGTTGTGTTTATGTCTGGATCTCTCCATTATGGTTACCTTATATTCTTTCTTACTAACGGGTGTCAGATGATTTTATTCATGAATTCATTCTAGGTGATGGGATTTTTATGAAGTTATAAACTTGTTGACCAGTTATCTACAACTTATCATATTACTCACATTTAAGTTATCTTGATCAGGAGTTCAAGATTTATCATTGAAGCCCATGCATAATTGGTATGGTGGAATTCAGAGTGATTGAAAGGCGACTGAAGTGATCATTGTGTGGAGATTTGTTTGTTCATTGAGACAATGATACTTTAGGTTATGATTATTCTAGTGTAAGCCTGGGAAACATATTGTATCTGAAACAAAAGACACTGTTTCTATCATCATATCTGCATCAGGCGTTCATGTTGTATCCGGTTCAGGTTTCATTTATATATTTTGTATGTGACCATTGTGTATATCGATCTTTCTTGTATTGAGAATCAGTGAAGTTCATTAGGCTTGTTAAGCTTGTAAAGCTTTGTATCTAGGTTGAGCACTCAATTAAGGATCAAACTTTTGGTGTGGTTGGTTTTTCATCCTCAAGTGCAGGGTTTTTCCAAAATAAATACTGTGTCTTTTGTTCTTTTATATTTGTTGAGTTTCAGCATATTGCATCTATGCCATTATGGTTCTTAATTTAACATCAACTATCCCCATAAATGAGCTTTAGGACATTTCAGCGATTAATATTTGAGACATTGGAGAATAGGTTTTACTCAAAATTTAGCTTCACCTATTACTTCATAATATTTGGACTCTCCACTTTTATGGCCCTAAATGTAATAGAAGAGCATATGCACACTATTAGCATTTTAATTTGCACCTTGCAATGCAACCCAAGATAAGAGTTTATCCTTGACAAAATTGTTCTTCAAATTAGATGGAGAAACTCCTTATAAACAAAAATTAAACTAATCTAAACAAAATCTACTTACTACTTTCAATCCATGAATTGTTTTCTAAGGCAATTCACCCTAATATTAAACAAAAGTAAGGTGTTTTTCAGATTTGCCTTGAAAAAGACTAAGATGCTTTCAGCTCAAGGCAAAATCTTTCAAGTTTTTTTTCAACTAACAGAAACACTGAGCTCTACATGATTAGATTAATCACCTTAAAGATAAGACTGGGTATTGCAAACATATAAGGATAGAATAATTTTTAAGAAATGGATATAAACACTTTTGTAGGCTTTAAAAAAAAAAAAAAAATTAATGCAAATCCATAATATACAAAACTTGTAATACGAAACTTGCAAGTTCACTAAAGCAATATGATCTACCTCTACTTGCAACAAATAAATAAAACACCTAAATAGCAATTTAGAAGCAAAATGGGCTTTCCTAAATTCTCTAAAATAAACAATGAATTCTAAAGCAAAAAAAAGCACTCAATGAGCTACAATCTCAATAACAACTTCTACTCTCAGTTAAACTACTAGTGAATATTATTACAAACTATCAATGGAATTCCCTATCTCTTACATGATAAGAAGAGCATATGCACACTATTAGCATTTTAATTTGCACCTTGCAATGCAACCCAAGATAAGAGTTTATCCTTGACAAAATTGTTCTTCAAATTAGATGGAGAAACTCCTTATAAACAAAAATTAAACTAATCTAAACAAAATCTACTTACTACTTTCAATCCACGAATTGTTTTCTAAGGCAATTCACCCTAATATTAAACAAAAGTAAGGTGTTTTTCAGATTTGCCTTGAAAAAGACTAAGATGCTTTCAGCTCAAGGCAAAATCTTTCAAGTTTTTTTTCAACTAACAGAAACACTGAGCTCTACATGATTAGATTAATCACCTTAAAGATAAGACTGGGTATTGCAAACATATAAGGATAGAATAATTTTTAAGAAATGGATATAAACACTTTTGTAGGCTTTTAAAAAAAAAAAAAATTAATGCAAATCCACAATATACAAAACTTGTAATATGAAACTTGCAAGTTCACTAAAGCAATATGATCTACCTCTACTTGCAACAAATAAATAAAACACCTAAATAGCAATTTAGAAGCAAAATGGGCTTTCCTAAATTCTCTAAAATAAACAATGAATTCTAAAGCAAAAAAAAGCACTCAATGAGCTACAATCTCAATAACAACTTCTACTCTCAGTTAAACTACTAGTGAATATTATTACAAACTATCAATGGAATTCCCTATCTCTTACATGATAAGAATATGTCACGTTAGTAGGCATGATGAATTGGAGACCCTTAGTGTATTTTAATTCTTCTAAGCAAATTGAGGTGTGATAGAGGAATAACTAATTAATTTAGGTTGTATAAAGCTACTCATTTCATGAGCTTATAATTAATAGATTAGTTTATCACTATTGAACAATTTATTTAAAGGAACGACTTTTGGGGCCCCATGTGTAAAATTCAATCAAAAATATATATTAAAAGTCACTTTGAGAGCGAAGAGAGATATAATATTTCAAATAATGGAAAAACAGTACAAAACAAAGCTTGCAAATCAAGATTAATTCTTGACATTTCATCAAAAAGGTGGTGTAAAAAGGAGAGCTTGCAAAAGAAAATTAATTCTTGATATTTTATTAAAAAAGAGGTGTAATAAGGAAAGCTTGCAAAAAGAAAATTTGTATTTGGCATTTTATTTTAAAAACCCCAGCTGGAAAAATTAGCAGATATACATTTGCTGCACAGAAACCCTATGAAAAGGATTGGTTTCAACAATGAAAACCTTCCTAGCCAATTTGTCAATGAATTCTTCTATCATCAATGGTGTCCTGAATGTCTGGAATCTGTGGTAAATGTGCTAACATTTGACATGATTTCAAATTTTATAATAGAATTTGCAAAGAAGTTGAAAAGTGCAGATGTAACAAAAATGTTTCCTTGTAAATCATATCAGATACAAAGAAAAGATCAAGCAATAACTTTGTTTTGAGCAAATACATTATTTCCTTTCCAGGCTGTACCAGTTTGGTAACCCCACCATACCATACGTTGCTGCGATTGCAGACATGAGGAAGGTGTGAGAATATAAGGACTGCCTTAAAACAGGATTTTTAGCAACCCTAACACGTAGCTGGCCCACCCTTCTATCACTATATGTCATTCGTTAGTGATCTGCAGCAATTTGCCACAGGTCTGACACATCTTAAGACTATGGCTCTGTACACTCAATTGATGACTTATATTAGGATTTTAAAGTTCAAGAATGTAGAACATAAAAGTATATTTAGAAACATGACTAAACTCTTGAACCAATATCATTCTACAGCTGTAGAGTATTCTCATATATCACACTGTCTGTAAACTGAAGGCTGATTTTAATGTAATATTTGGAAGTTGACTAACTTCCTTAAAACACAATTTTAGCAACCCTAACACCTAATCGACGCACCCTTTTATCATTATTTATCATTCCTTAGTGATCTGTAGCAATTTCCCACAGATCTGACATATTTTCAGACTATGGCTATGTACAATTCATTCAATGGTGATTTTAAAGTTCAAGAATGGAGAACATAAAAGTATGTTTAGAGACATGACTGAACTCTCAAATCATTGTCATTCTACAGCTGTAGAGTGTTCTCATATATCACACTGTCTGCAGACTAAAGGCTGATTTTAACGTAATATTTGAAAAATGTTTGAAAGTGTTTGTGCCCCCTCAATCAATGCTCCGCACCTGTTGTTTTTGTGCAGTTCTATCTTAGTTTCACACGATTTTAGAGTTTCTGCCTGCTAATCTTAGCTACTTACAAATCACCCACTTCAAATGGCATTGAAAAGTGGCGATGACTATCAAAAGGATCAAAGAGGAAAAAACGAGAACTATCAAAAACATGGAAGTAAAGACTAAAACTTAAAATAAGTATCAGAAAACATAATCACAACCAGCAGATGGTCTCTTTCAGAGCAACATCATCAAGCATCTTAACATTCACTCCCCATCTTAATTAGTTTGCAGCAATCCAAGATAATCTCAAAAAGATATGGTTTCAGTTCTTCCCACATACTGAACATAATGTATACTGATCATTCATTGACTCTGTGCATAGAAACTATTATCTATTTCATTCCCAGACAAAATCGTAAAAACGAGAACAAAGAGGAACAATGTATGGGAACTAAATAACTTTGAGATTCCCATCTCAACTATATTGAAATGTTAGCATACCTCTGCAACCACACCTGTGATTCCAATAACTAAGACATGAGATTTGCTTAACCTGTAGCAGAGATCACACACTCCCAGGCATCAGTACCATTGAACTCATTTTGAACAAATGCTTCTATGCAATTTGAAGATTGCAACCAATTGTAAACGCCAAATTACAGTTGAATAAAAAAATAAGTTTTTCCAAAGTAAAGAAAACACAATAATTCTCTTTCAGAAGTGAAACAGAAATTTATATGTAAAATGGAATTTATAGCACTTCAGGTGATAGTATTCAGAGATGAATCCAACTAGAAACCTAATGTTTTAGAACAACTAGAATCATTCCCAAAATATAAGCATGTTTAAGGATTGCAACTGGAAAGAATTGGTATAACTTTAAACAAGAGATAAATATACTTGGAGCAATAGCTAAGCACAGCAATATAAGTGAGAAATCACAGCAATATAAGTGAGAAATTTTAAACTTCTCTCTGATAGGCATATCAATATACTCCTAGATTAACCAACACAGACCAACTGATTACATGATTAACAGTGCATGAATAATTAGATCAGTGCGTGAGTGATATCACAGGACATAAGACATAAAATCACAGCTTATGGTAGAGTCTTCACTGTCAATATGATATCGATGGACTGAATTATATAAGGTAAATGGTTAAAGCACTCTGCAGGATTTTTTGAATATGCATATGAACTTAAGGCATTCTAAGAAATTTTGAACAGGCTCTGCTGGAGGCTCAACATTAAATAAAATTCAACAGATTCAAGATGTTAAATTGTCTAGCCGGCCTCAAGACCTGAATATCTTGTGGTGGAATTTTACTGAGATACTTGGCACATTATTATGGGTACAATTTACAAATGTTTCTGCAAAGCTCGTTGAACCCATTGTGATTGCATAATCGATTTTGGGATTTGTAGGTGTGCTCACAGTTTTTAAATCGTTAAGGGCACATAGCATCAGATTTTTTCACATTAGAAGTCAAGCCCAATGCTGAATCAGCCAGAGCAAACCAACTTTCTAGACATGCCTTGGTGAAGCTACAGAATTTAATATCTGCAGGGGTAAGGGGGTTCATCGTGCAATGAGGTCTGATCCCCAGGTCATCAGGACTGGCTGGCCAAGCTTTCACCGTGCACTTCCTGATAAACATGAGCAACCATTTAAACCATTAACTTTGGTAAATTCAAATTACAAAATGGGCAAGATATGAAAATGTGTTGCTTTTATCGTAACCTGTGAGTTGTCCTGGAGCATCTAACCGTAACATGCACCCCTGATTATTTCTTTGTTTAGTTTTGCCAACAGAGAGATAAGATAACAAATGAAAAAATTAGATTTGCTGATAAGAAAAAATAAAATCTGAATTATTCAAGATTTATTCATTTTTCTAATATAATTATATTGAAGATTGATATTCATAGCATGTTTGACAACATAAAATGCTGATACAAATAAACCAACAGTCCAAGTTGCTGAAATATCTTAAAATGAAGCAACCCTTCAGACCTGTAGGGGAATGCTCAATTTCAGGACAGTGAGCAGCTCGCTGAAATCTTCATTCTTTAGCCAATGGACAGGTCTCTCAATTGCAGTGATAATGTCAAAAATACTCTCAATCGTGCCAATGGACAGATCTCCCAAGCTTCTTCCATGTCTCCTCAGGAAGCACATTAATGCCATACCCTCCATCCACGATGGTGTCTGTCAGAATGCTTCAGAGAATACCCATTTCTATCACTGTCAGATGTCTCCCACTGTTGACGGCCAGCAGCATTGGATCTATGGAAGTCTCGGACCTCTATGTGTTTCGCATGGAGTGTCGTATGGTTAGGAACTAGCATGATGTTTAGGAGGGTCGTGCGCAGTTGTGGCATTGTCTTTGAGAGGTCTCTGAAATTGATGGGAACCTCATTTCGATTCATTTTCCGCAAAATGTTCTGTTCAGCCTCTGTCCATAGTGAAAAACTTGTCATTTCGTGGGTCTCCCTCCTCTCAGCCATCATCTATTTTTCTATATTTGCGTTAGCATCGTGTACCCTCTACTTCTCAATACAAGGATCAAGGTACATAGCTTTCTTTGCCTACGCATGAGTGACTGCCAGTACCTCCTCCTTTGTGCTTACCTTTTCAATATTCAGCAAGTTGGCCCCAGACTTTGGACTTGTGTCCTCATGGTCTTCTGGTCCACACCATCTACACAAGAACTAAAGCATTTCTTCCCTCGAGCAATCATGAGCAAAGTGTCCCCATTGGCTACACATGTTATTGTTATTATTATTATTGTTCCCTCTTCCACGCCCATTGTTCTGGAAGCCACCAAAGGACCCCGTGATGTTATTCACCTAAGGGTTGGCCGTTGTTGTTGATGCCGAGATCTCTTGGCTGAACAACCCTTTTTGACTGCATCTCTTCATATTGCATGGGCATTCCTTAGTCGAATGTACCATAATTTGGCAAATGTCACAAAAAACACTCTTGAAGCATGCCCCATTGGCATGGCACTCTTCCTTACACTCTGTACACCACTTCCTTTGCGGACACAAATTTCTACATCATTCTTAGCATGTCCTTTTGAAGTGCTTGTAATTTCTTACTTGATTCCTCATCGCTACTCAACGCGGAGGAATTAGCGTTGAATAATGACCCGTGTTTTTTCTTTTCAGCTGTCTTGCTCTTGCTTTTGAGATCCATTGCTCTATTCTATGCATCTACATACAATGGTGAAGGTACAATTTTCATTTTCTCCTTCAGTGAGGGTCTCAATCCCTCAAAGAACCACTGCTTCTTTAGGCCATCCGTTGGTTGGCTATCGATAACCCAACAATTCTTTCAACCTCCAACCATATGCTTGGGCAGTCTAATCCTTAGCCTATTCGGTGCTATAAATTTCTATCACAATTTCATTCTCATTTCACAGCAATCGAAACTCTATTTGAAACTCCTTCAAATCTATCCACGAGGTCAATTTGGTTTTATCCACGTCTAAGTACCAATATATCACTGCTACCCTCAACATGGTTGGGAATTGCTTTGCTCACTCGTCATGGTCTATCACCTTGTTGGCAACCCAAATCATTTCTCAAGTATTGAAATGGCGTATAGGGTCTTCCTTCCTGTCACCTGTGAATTTTGGTAATTTCCATATTTTAGACATGACTACAATTGTTGTTACCTTTCGATGTAGTGTGGTTTCCAAGAACGAATGTGTTAGAGCCAGCTAGGTTACTCTGGCTACCATGCCCCTTTGTCCCTCTAACACTTGTAGTTGCATCGATATTCCTTGCACCATCATCCTTGGCCTTTTCTTCTCCCCCTCGAACCTCACATGTATCCTTCCTCAATGTGAGAGTGAGGCTCCTCAACCGACTTTTGGTATCTTCTAGTAATTTGTCGTGGTCTATGCCTTCACCATTTACTTCGTCCCCTTTCATATGGTACCCTCCTTTGGTACTGTGCTCTATGTCTTCAATTTGTCCACTTGTTGTGGCACCTTAATTCCCTTCAGGCATCCTTTCATCTAGCCTTCCCTCCAAGGGTCTCCTCAATCATCTTCAACACTTCGCTTGTTCCTCGAGTCTATAGGCCCTTTGAATATTCTCTTTAATTTTTGTGTGTGTTCAGCAAATCTCACATTAATTCCTCCTCTTCGAAGGGTTGCCTTCTTGTCTTCGGCTTCTGTCCCTTTCCTTTGTCTCCCTTCACCTGTCCTCCTCAAACCTTTGGAGGATTTGTTGTCAATTGTTCTCTCATTTAATTTCCTTGCGTGAATTTTGCAGCACCAAGAATGATTGTGCCAACAATCGAGGGAGCCTACTCATCAACCGATCTATAACATGACTTATTTCAAGAGAATGCCACACTAAACTCTCGAGCACTTGTTCCTCTACACCTCTCTCCATATGTGGGTTCTCATTGACGTTTGGAGCAATGAGATGAAGTCAAACACCAATGTTTTTCCCTCAAAGAAGTCCTTCAACGTATCATCTTCATTGCGGCTACTTCATTTGTAGATGGGTTGTCCCATTATGTGTCCTTCATCATGTACCACCATGCTACTCCCAAATTCTTTTTAAGGCAACGCCGCCAAATGTTTACCACTATGGGCAACAGGTTTAACACTACAGAATAGATAGTAACAAAAAGTAATATATAATGCAACACAACACTATTATTCAGTGAACTTACCAACTTTTTTATTATCTCAGCAAATGTTTACATTCATATGTTTCAGACTTACGACGACAACACTACTCCATTCACAATTATGATGATTGGATACAAGTATTAGAATATAAAGGGTCAAAGGGTTGCAACTGACCAACTACCCAAACAGCCTACCCTTTCGGACACAATAATCATACGTTAACAACTATTTTATTGAAAACTACTGTAATAGGCAGCAAATAATTCTTGAATTTCTGACTTATAAAGATGACCTTCAAACCCTATGAGAACAATGTCATACACTACCAAAATATGTCAAATCCTTCTTCATAATTGCAACAATCACGAAAATGGGGTTTTGAAACTCTAGCTCTAGCAACATAAAGTTATTCCAGTCAATAAACCCTAATCAAAACACCATGATGTCAAATGAATGTTATAGCTTTGTCATGATCAAGACGACAATTATCTTTGATTCCTATCAAACCCTCCGAAGAGATTTCCACTTGAAACCTTAAGAATTTTGATGAGCACAATGGTGAATTTTGGATGAATCCACACCTAAGATGGATTTGGGTTTCTATATAAACCACTGAGAAACTCCAAGGATTTTCATCCTTAGATTTCCTATTATTGAAAGTCAGGCTCCCAAACTTATTTGAGAGAAAAAATGAGTAAACTGAGTATATATCAAATGACTTTCTCAAATCTCCTTTTATACTCCTCTCATGAAGTTTCAAACTTTCAAGAAACCTTATTTACAATTCCAACTTTCAATATTTTAATATTTAACTTGCATATGGGAAATAATAATATAGTGATCCCTTATATAATTTCTTCAATAATATAAAGGCATTTTAATATTTGTATACCTTCATGTGTTTGTACCCCATTCGGCATGATAATTAATTACTTCATGACATTCATATATTAAAAATTTAAATGCGCACTTGACCCCCAATATCCCCTTTGATCATAAAAATGTCTAAATTAAAAAATTATATTTAATTGATAAGTAAATGCTAGAATAGACTTCAATTAACTAATATTAATGATTAAACTCCATTAAATGCCAAATATTAAATCAACAACTAATCTTGCCAACTTTTCAGATATAACTATGGTATCCTATGACCATCTAGATGACTTACAATAAATAATATGGACCAAATGTCCAAGTGACTTACTAAAATTATTGTTGTTTACCGTCATGGGTAAACAGGTTCAATGCATAATAGAAAAGCAAAGAATGTAACACAGAGTGTCATAGAACTGAACTGCTGATTCTAGTCATGTTCATGACAATACAATATGAGATAATGTACTTCTGATTGATCTCTAATGCCGCTCAGGCAGTGCAAATATAGTATAATATTCAACATATGGGATTGATCTCTAATGTCGCTCAAGTGGTGCACATATAGTATAATATTCAACATATGGGATTGATCTCTAATGTCACTCAGGTGGTGCCAAGAACTATTTTTTGTGCATGCCAATTACTAAGTTAAGCTATCGATCCAAAATCCTCTCCCTATTTAGAACACCATGAAAGCACAACATATGAAGAGCTGCAACCCTCATCCTTTGAAGAGAATAAAATCAATTCAAAGATATAAAGAACGAACCTTTGTATAACTACTAATAAAAGTTTGGAGGTGGGATACAATGGTTCCTATTACTAATCATTCCTTACATTATTTTATATTGAGTTTTCTTTCCCACAAGAATGAAAGATGATTCCCTTGAGTTTAGAGACAACAAAGGGATTTCTAGGAAATCTACACTGCAGGGGGGGTGTCTATTTTCAGATCCTAGTTCTATAACTTTTGCATGGTCATAATGATTGTGTAAACATCAAATTTGATGATAGATGTTTATATAAACAGGAACATCAAATGGTGACATGTTGTGAGAACCAAGAAATATATAAATCTATTTTTAGGCAGAATTGCAACGATACTACCCTTAAGACAGAAGAACCTTTTCCAACCTACAAAAAGTATGGTTTCCACTAAGCAAGCATGTATTTGCCTTACCCAACATATGGATTGTTCGATGGAATTTCTGCCAAGTTTTTGGTTTTTGTCCATAGATCTGCACAAGACATTGACTACTAGGAGTACTGTCACATTTGTAATAGGGGAAGGTCTACACATATGAAGATACTATTATTCTTGGTCAATATAAAATTTTTGGCTTGTTTATCTTATATTCTAGATCCAACAAAGAACAAAACCAAGCACCCAGCACACACAATGAAAACATGAAGTATCCACATGAATGTATGAAGACAAGGAGCATACACACAACACACATTGTTAAAACCGCAAGATTATCCTCTGATACTAATTGTAATGTCTCTTATTGAGACTCAACTCAGTCTACCCTAAAATTCTCTTTAAGGGTTTGAATAATGCTTGGGACTGAGTGCTTGGGAGTGGATTCTTGGGAGTTAACGTACTTCAATATCCTTCTATAGGTCTTGCAACCAAGTTAGTACCACAAGATAAATAAACATATAAGCCAACACTACACAAATAGAATTCCAATTCACTACTATAATATTCAACATATGGGATTCTCCTAAAGCTATATCTACCCAACTTATCATCATTATGGAGCACCAGTTGGAAGTCCGTACAAGGCACTTTGAGCAATTCCACCTAGCCTAGGGGCATATTGACTAACAACTTTCATTTGACTTCCTAGCCCCACTTGGGGTGTCTCTATTAGTGTGGCTTCCTAGCTACTTGCAATCCTTTCACAGGTAACATCTCTACCCTCCAAATTGAGATAGCCCAATAAATAAGAATCATTAAGGGAATCATCAAATGTGTCACATCATATGCAAACAAATAGAAAGCAAGTTAAAGCACTATATATATATAAGGTGGAACATTCTACATCAGATGTAAGTCCAATTATTATTATGCAATTGGCTTGGCCTAAAAGAAGCGTGGGAAAAAACAGAATCTAACAAGATAAAGGTGAGCTTCGAGGGTGCATCAAAGGGGAACTTGAGCCAATGAAGCAAAGTACACAAAAAGAGATTGGTAAGACAATCTTATAGCCTTAAGAGAAAATTGATTAATCTATTAGGCCTAAAAGCTCACAATTTCTTGTCTTCATTTGGAAGGTGATTCATTGATCATTGCTAATGCAATTTGCAAAGGTGACACAATTGGATGGCATTTCAAGAAGCTTGTAAAAATATTAAATCTCTTATTGGCACCTTTGACAATTTCAAGGTGTTCCATGTGAAAAGAAATGGAAACATGTTGGCATACTATCAAAACATGCTCTATCATTATTGTCAAATCAAAAGGGGGAAACTTTGTAGGTTTTTGAGGCATAAGAAGTGATGATTTGGAGCTCTCCTGCCCAGCCAAACGAAGAATTAAAATGATGTGAATAGCTTGGCATATGGAGGGTGTGTGAACAAATTTTTAATTCCAACAGAAGATAACTTTTTTTACAAACTTAATTTTGTTTCTTGAGATTGTAGTGTGTGGATCATCAGGTGGAGGTAAAGTTCATTTTATTTCACAAAAGTGTATCGTGAGGACCGTAAAGTGGAGGTAATCATGGAGGCAAATTTCTCCTTGACCACAACCAAACCATAGCAATGCTTTATCATTTAAATTACAGAGATGCATTTGAAAGAGGTTTTCAAACATGACAAACCCCTCTTCTAGCAAATAATTGATCTAATATTTGGCAACGAATTTATGCAATCTAAACATACTAATGATCAACATTAGTATCAATCAAATATTGATATTGCCTCATACTTTATGGGTTGGGCATAGGAATTAGGCTCTAGGGAGTAAGTGGTATGGGTCATGAGAGAGTTTGTATGCCCCAAATGAAGTTATGGAATGGTTTCGATCCTGGCTATGGAAAAGCCAGGGGTTAGCTTGCAAGCTCGTCAAGTTTACTAGCCGAAGATTGTAGAAATGCAACCTCCAATGTACTCGTTTTTGGTGTGGAGTGCTACTAGTAGCAAGGAGGAGAAACACATGGAAGTGTGAATTGGGTGAAGTCATTAGAGGATTTCCTACATACCTGCAAGCTAGAACATGAAAAGGAGAAGATTGAGAAGCAAGCCATGAAGAAAGGCAATGGCAAGAAGGTGATATATGTCCCAACGGATCATTGGTATACTAGACATGTTGATGTGAGTTTTATGCCACTACCACATCCAAAATGAAACACCTAGTATTCTAGGATAGAATTCCAAATACAAATACTCTCTATAATAAGGAAGCTCGTTTGCTAGACAATGTATACGGATTGTGTGATCAAATGAGACAACCTCAAGGTTCCTTCTTATTGTGCACTTTCACTTTGGTGTACTAATGCGATATGTTAATTATAACAAAAAGACTTACGTTGTTCATTCAATTGACATCATATACTTCTTTCAACAACAAACTACAAATGAAAAGGATTTAGAAAGCTATTCTACTCCTAGAATGTAAGAGATGATGTATGCCTTTGTAACTCTACTAGATTTAGTTTAGCCATCAACATCAACCAAGCTAGTGCAATCTCCTTAGGTAAATGTAAGATTTTCAAACTATTACCATTTTATTGACACCATCCATCAATACAGATTATATATCAATGAGCAAGCAATAACCAAAGTAAAGCATAAAAATCTATCATTCAACTACGTAAGGGAAACTTACAACCAACAAGCAGCTAGTGGTTTGGTCTAAGCAACTTCACCAAAAATGCATCCAAAATATCTTTGATTAAACTAAAAACTACTTCTAACCAACATGAAAAGAAATCCTAATCTAAGTGAGGAAATGTGAAAACCATGCAATACTCCAAAGAAAAACAAGTATATCTTCCATTCAACTAAAGACTACATCTAACCAACAAGAAATGAAATCTTGATCTAAGTGAGAAAATGTAGAAACCATGCAATACTCTAAAGCAACACAAGTAATGCACCATGAAGACCAACAATGAATTAGTAGCTATTTTGATAGCTTTATGGCAGCAATCTCAACAGGACTCTCTCACTTTACTCTACTCTACTCTACTCTAGTTTGTAATCTCATGAGTTACAATTGAGAAGGCTTGGCCTTTGATACATTTTCAGTTACAATTAAAGGCCAAGATTATGCCAACACTGCCCTAATTAACTAACAGCTACAAGCATTAAATACTAGACAAAATACATAAAGGCACCAACTAGTGGGCCAATAAGAAAATTACAATGTTTTTGATCGACCAATGAGAAAATGGGTTACGAAGAAGCTTATAGAAGAAAGCACCAATCAATGGTCCAATAATAAAATGCTAAATGGAATTATAACTAATCTTTTAGAAGAAAATAACTTTCCTTTGACTCTTTCCTTTTTGGAAAATTCAATGAATATGGACATAATGATGTTGAACTCCACTTTGAGAACCGTTAGCATGATCTAACCAGATCAATATGGATAGGTGTCACCTCAACATGTTGATCTTGATGATGATAAAATATCTCTTGATACCCAACTTTATCAAGCGCTTGGACAATTGTGATGTCATATTACCAAATTGTTTTATCTTCTCTATCTTGAAAATCTTTTTTGTTGTCTTGATTTTAAAACTTGTGTAAGTGATGATGATATTCCATGTGCTTAAATCTTGAACTTGGATTTCCAAAGGAAATTTAATTAGATCATTTCTTCTTACTTGCCACCTTGATTCTTTGGTTCCATCTTTATGTTGTTATTGAGTTTTGCAAATCCACCTTGTCTTCGATCCAGAGCATCCTCTTCTTGCCGTCTCAACAAAATCTTGCCACTTATAGAGACTTCAATTCTTCAATTCTCCATGTTCTTCTCCTTGGTCTTGTCTTTCCTTCTTCACGTTCCGTGTCTTGTGATCTGACATCTTCTCCCTACATCTTTTACCATACATCAAATATTGATTCTTGAAATTCCTTTAGCATATTGGAAATCTATTGCCAAGTAATTAGATTCAAAACCATGATATCTCTACCTTCCTCATGAACAACTTTCATTAACTTCCCTATGAAAATATGAACTTTCTCTTCATCTTAAAATTTGATTTCAATCTTTTATCCCCACTGCAAATTAGGAACCAAATGACAATGTGGGAATGTAAAATTCACCATTAAGTTCAACTAACAGCCCATCAAGCTCAAATTGCTCAAGAGATGACAATAGCCTTAATTGTCAACCATTTACCTTAAAGGCTGATGTTCAGATCAGGACATTAATGACTAAATCCTTATATGATTTGGGCTCTAAATTCTAATTTTGTATGCCCAGATCTATAATTCGCACCACCTAGCCCCTAATTTTCTTTGAAACGATGAGGTTCCCAGCCTTGTTTTAAAGAAATAATGTAATGATTGAGGTCTGATTCCTACTATTCTTCCATACCTCCTCCAGACTTGGTTTGGTGCTATCTGAGTAATTAATTCTGATCTCCTTTGCTTGTAATTCAAATTACATGCTTTGTGATTGATGACCGCCTTCAAAATTTGTTTCTTATATAGGAAAGGGCATAGCCCTTCAACTTGGGCCGACTCTCTTTGAGGGAAATAAATGTTTTGAAACGTTCTTCCTTTTTTATCGTCTAATGCTAGCTAAATTGGTTTGAATTCATGGTCCTATTAATAAAATTTCATTTTATGCTCATGAAATAGTCAACTCCTCAAGGTTGACTTTTGCAAATGATTGTCCAATCAGAAGTCTGAAAGCCAATTAGACAATTTCAAAAATCAAAAGTTAACTGGAAAAACTGCTAGCCATTTCGGAAACTCTATCCCCATTGGGCAAGATTCATAATGATTTAAAAAATTTCATACCCATTGGACAATAAATGTTTTGAGGGAAATAAATGTTTTGAAACTTTCTTCCTTTTTACCCTCTAACACTAGCTAACCTGGTTTAAATTCATAGCCATATTGATTAAATTTCATCTTATGCTCATGAAATAATCAACTCCTCAAGGTCAACTTATGCAAATGATTGTCCAATCAGAAGTTTCAAAGCCAATTAGACAATTTTGGATATCACAAGGTAATTGGACAAACCTCTAGCCATTTTAAAATTATATCCCCAATGGGCAAGATTCATAATGATTTTGGAATTTTCATACCCATTGGGCAAGATCGCCAAGTAGATTTTGGAATTACATCAATCATTGGGTGAGCTTAAAGCATGGTAATTTTGGAGATACACCTTCCATTTGCAGAGCATCTTGAAGTTTCTGGATTTTGTGCATGAACAATCCGAAGATTTTAGACCCATTGGGAAAAGCTTTCATCATGCCAAATTGGAAACTTGAGGTTTATCGGGCAAGATTACATGTCAAATCGGAGATTTTATCTTCATGGAGAAAACATCCTGCCACCTATAAAGCTTTATTTGGAGATTTGAAGTCTATTCAACAAACTTTACCAAGGTAATTTTAGAGTTGGAGGCTTGATGGTCCAAATCTATAATCATTTTTGGAATTCCTATGCCCATTGGGCAAGAATAAACAACCCAACATTTTTGGAAATTCAAGCACTATTGGGCAAGATACTTAATGAAATTCAAAAATCGATTGCTCGTTGAGTAGACTTCTTGGAAAATTTTGGAAATATATCTTGAGTTGGAAAACCATCATTATTCACTATCTGAATTCAGAGCCTCATTGGGAAAATCTCAATAGCCTCATATCATAATTTTACCAATGATTGGGCAAGATCCGTATGTCAATGTCAGAAATTCAAGCCCTATTGGGCAACAAATTGTAGATTGCCATGCCCTATTTGGATAAACACATTATCAAACTCAGAAATCCATTGAAGATTGGTCAAACTCCCAATGTAAAATTCGAAAATGTTAAATTTTGAACCATAAATTAAAACTAAAGCTAACAAAAATTTATCCTGGGAAAAACCCTCCTCACCAAAGGAAACAACCCAACCCACAAAATGTGTACCCCTTTATTTGATTTGAATAAGAAAAATACAATACTTCGTGAACTTTGAGTACCTTTCACACAAATAGATATAGAATGTTCTTCACAAAACTGATAAAAATGTCCTTCAGACAAACTGTTGATTAAGAAATATAACAAGAACAAAGACTTCACAAAATTCTACAGCTCAAGTTTGCACTACACAAATCCTACTAAATATATTGCACTGCAGTCTCAAAGCATGATATAGAACTAATATAGGATCAATACTAAGGAGCCCCAATCACTGTTAGTAACATTTTAAGACACAACACCGCTAATGTCTGATAGAATCAGACTGATGACTTCAAAGACGACACATAAGAATTAGGATATCATTCATCAGCAACACATAAGACGACATATTAAGAAACCTTGCCTTAGAAAAATTCTTCAACCTGTATGAAAATCGACCATGAGAATGAATGCCACACTGTCCAGAATACTCTTCAAAGATTGAGAAGGCATAGTCGTTTCGGAGGGAGGTGAAGAGACAAAAACCAATGCCATTACTCTATTAAACAAGAATAACAACCCAATACTATAATTCACCACATACATGATATGTCAATCTTAATCAACAGCAATAAAGATGATAATAATAGAGATGCCACCTGACAAATATGAGGAAGTAAGGAAACAAGAAGATGGCTCCAACTGAATTTCACATACGCCAATAAAAAGAGCAGATGATGCGGAAGACATGTCATCAAAGAGGAAAGTCTGTTGGTGACGAAGAATATCATATGCCACATGAAGACAAACAAGAAATGAATGCTAGAGAGAGTAGGGCTCGCATAAGACATATCCAGCCAGAATAAGAGATATTAGTGAATACAAGTCTGTGCTCGAGCAGCAACCAGGGAGCTTGCACGAAGAGAATATATATTAGAGATCTAAGAAATAGCTGAAAACAAAGAAACCAAAAATGCAAAACTGAGGTAAGAGAAGATATATCTCACTGCTACATTAAACTTCAACAAATAATACATCTTAAGCTAGACAAGATCTGATAATGCCAAATTCAGATTTTGATGCTTCATTGGGCAAGATTTTATCAAGTCCATTTCCGGATTGAAGGCTTCATAGGGTAAGAATGTCATGGCAGTTCAAAGAATGGAACATAAAATATAACATTTAAGCATTCCTTTCTTATACTTGTTAGGATATTTGAGAGTGGTTTCAGGTCTCTAGGAGCTGTCATGAAGATTCTAGTTTTTAAAAGATCCTAAAAAAATCAAACATTCACATTTCACTAATTAGCACGCTCCCATCAATGTTCTTATATTGGTTAGGACAAAACCTCTTCTTGCTTCATCCTTTCCACACTTTGACCAGTTCATTTCATCACAAATCTCTTGACTTCAATTCCAAATCCTTGACCAGTTGGCCCAGTCCTCACTCATATCCCTAATAAACTTGACTCTATTGTGATGTAGTCACACATCGCCCCAATGCAAATGGGGAACCCCATTTTTTCACTTTGTAGGGTTTTATTTAGGTGTTTTTGTTTTAATGCCTAGTCTTGTGAGTGCAAAGTTTAGGAGTTCAATCCAGATTCAGGAGAGTCTTCACAAGTGAAAGAGAGAAAGCATGACCAAATGTGGATGCTGATGCTATGAACGTGTCTAGAACACAACACCGCTAATGTGGATGTTGATGCTACGGACAATCCAAGGTAGGGCCAGCTTATTACAGTTGAGCAAGGGCGGCAGCAGTTTGTTGAAGGTGGAGCGTGCAACAACCAAGGTAGGGCCGGCAACAACGGCAATCAGTGCAGGGGCAGATTTGGTTTGGTCGGCAGTTTTGGCAACCAGTGGGCCCAGTCATCCAGTGCTAAAGGCTTTGCTATTACTAGTGGGTCCATATTTGCGAGCTTCCAAAGGTAGATCCCAGGTACGCCTTTTCCCTTATTCTTACCTCTTACATTTTAGTCTACACCTGTTCAGGCTTCCTGTATTACTTATCCTGGCTTTGGTAAATTTACAATGGTAAAAATACATAAAGAATCTATATCAAGGCACCGGTGGGTATGATATGGTCCCCATGGAAGGAACAAACGAGGAAATCATAGAAACACCTACAGAGAAGATACTTGTACAAGTATCATTGATTGATCAACCAAAGATAATAGAGACACAACCAGAACTAGGTGGGTCCACCTTGCAAAACACAGGATCTGTCAATAACAGGGTGGCAGAGAATTTGATAGTCAGGGCACCTGTAATAGCAGAACAACAAACTAATCTGGGAGAAGCTATGAAACACAATGACATCTCTGGTAACAGTGGCTTGGTCCTGACATACGGGGATAGTTTAATGCACAACAACATAATCAAGTGCAATCAAGGGAGCTTCCTCATTCTTCCAGGACCCTCAGCCAGACACGCGAGTTCATTCAATCTTGGAGGGACAAATGGTAATTTACCCACAAACACTTTGGGCTTCTCACAAGCCAGTGGAACACCCACAGGAGGAAACTACACCTATGTGAATGCCAAGCAATATAAAAGAATAATTAGGCGGAGAAAGATATGAAAGTTTAAAAATGCAAAAAGAGGGAAGTTAGCAGCTTTACTTCCGAAACCAATTCCACATACCTCAGACAACTCAAGGAGGGAGAAATAAATTTGAGGTCGACTAAAATCTCTGAAACAATTAAGCGGTTTGATAATATCAGAGATATTAATGGTAAAGAGAAGAAAAATAATTCTCAGGTGATAGACACAGTGGAAGATGGGTTGCCAAATTATTATAGCCCCATAAGGACACCTATGACGTGGTATCTAGACATCTTTGTGAACGATTTGGTAGCTATGAAAGAAAGGGTGTGGGCACTTGAAGAGAGGAGCCAGATAGAAAGTATCACAATGAAAAGAGTTACTGAGGATAACTGGAAATTGGCAGCGGAGGTCAAGTCACTTAGAGAACAAATTCAAAAATTCTAATTTAATATGGAAAAAGGAGAGTATGAATTAATATTGTTAAAGAAAGAAGTAGGAGAAAAGAGGACAACAACAAGTACTACGGGAGAAGGAGAGGCTACAGAAGGAGATAAAAATCCGCAAATGAAAAATATACAAGATGCCATGGCCAATATGGAAATAAAAGAGAATCAACTCAGAGAACAAATTGAAGAAGTTAGATCATGGGCTAACATAGTAAAGGGACCAACAAACACTCCTATTGACAACATAGAAAAGCAATTTCAAAGACAGATTAGAGAGGAAAAAGAAAGAAATGAGAAAGCAGCAAATATCATCATCAAAGGGCTACGAGACTATGGAGAATAGGAGAAAACAACATATTTAGTTAAAGACTTCTTTAAAGACCAATTAGACTGGCATGGAACAATCATACAAGCAAAAGAATCGAAAAATGGATTAGAGGAGGCAAAGACAGGCATGTTAGAGTGACAATGAGGAATATAGGAGATAAAAACAACATTTTCAACAAGAGGAAGTTTCTTAGAGGCACACACATATATCTCGATGATGACCTCACCGTAACTCAACAAGAAGAAAGGAGGCAAGAATGGGAAAAAGTGAAAATAGCAAGAGATAACGGCAAGTGGGCATGGCTACAAAATGGCAAAGCCCAAATCAGTGACAAAATCACATGCAATAAATAGGAACTCGGGCCCACCCAGGAACATTTAACTATAGTTAGCTGGAACTGTAGAGGTTATCCTTGGAGAAGAGGACCTAGGTTAGGGCCGATAGCTAAAGATAATGACATCATTATGCTTACCGAGACGCATGAGCATGATGGATGTAGGGTTCCATATTTTGAAGGGTATAAGAAGGTATCATTGTGGAATGAGAAGATAGATAATGGTAAAGGGCATGGAGGCATTACTGTTCTAATAAAAGAAACTTGGAGCAGATTTGTAAACTTAGAGAAAGAAGATGTAAACAAGCAATATATTTGGATTAAAATAACAGAGAATCAGATTTCTACAAGGGTGACTGTCTGTTACTTCGCCCCAAAAGGCTCAAAAATGTATAAAAAGCATAGATTGGATCGAGAAGACCCATTCGCTGCACTCAAAAAAGACATAGCAGCCTTTAGCTCTCTAGGGGAAATAATGATAATAGGAGATTTCAATGCTAGAACTGCAAACAACCAAACTCTCAATCTTAAGGAGAGTTACAATGAAAGCAGAGACCCAGTTTGGCTTGAAGAAGAAGGGACACAAAAATGGGAAAGATCTTCACAGGATAGCATGGGAAAGATTAATCATTTTGGTGCTGAATTACTAGGTTTATGCTGCTTATATAAGATGGTCATATGTAATGGTTTGGAAAAGTGGCCTAAATCAGGTGGAATCACATGCAAAAGATACAATGGACAAAGTGTTGTTGATTGTGTAATATGCTCGCAAAAATATGTCGCAAAGATTATTAACTTTGAGATAGAGGACTGCCCCATGGAGCTAAAATCTAATCATAACCCCATCTTGATTAGGGTGGCCACTCACTTTAAAGATCAACATATTGTCCTAAAACCTTTACAAAAGAGGAAGATGATTCCGATTGGCAAAGTTTTAATGACACAAGAAAACCATGTTACCTTCCAAAACTCTCTTTTGTTGCTGTCTAGGTTTCCAGGAAACCATCCTGAGTTTGATAAACATCATTTCATGGACAAGGATAATCTTGTTCTTACTATCATTAAAGCACTGGAGGAGTGTAAAAGATCTAGGGCCACAAGAGAAGCCAAGAACACTTTTTCGGCCAATCTGTGGTTTGATGAGGAATGCAAAACAACAAAAAGAAATTGGAAAAAGAACATAAATAAAGAAAGTAGAAAGGAGTATGATCAGCTGATTAAAAAGAAGAAAGGAGAGTATGTAAACAAGAGAAGAATGGAGTTGATTAATCTTGGTAAAAACAACCCTAGAAAGTTTTGGAAAGAACTTTAGCAGAGAAAAACTCAGATAGAGAACAACATAACAGGAACCAAATGGCTGGAATATGCCAAGACTCTCTATGAGTGTGATCTAGGAGAACGTAGAACTATGGAAATAGAGACTACATAGGAGTTATTCAGCGAAAATGATATTATCCAAGGCATAAGGAGGTTAGCTGCCAGTAAAGCGCAAGATATAGATGGGCTTCAAGTTGAATACTTAAAATGGGGTGCTGAAACCCTCACACCACACATCACTAAAATTTTCAACAGTGTCAATAGAGAAGGTTTCCCTATAAAATGGACAACAAGTGTGGTGATCCCACTCCACAAAAGTGGAGATATAAATAATCCTTCTAATTACCAAACCATCATGATCAATCCACTTTTTGGCAAGTTATTTGGCAGCTTGGTAGAACAAAAAATCAACAACTGGGCTGAAACGGAAGGCAAACGTGCAATAGGGCAAGCAGGCTTTAGACCAAAACACTCTACTATAGATCATGGCATCACTCTTAGACACTTGATTGAGAAAGTTTGGGACACTCCGGGGAACGAGGCTTTTTGTTGTTTCGTGGACTTTAAAAAAGCATTTGACATAGTGCCACGTAATAAATTATGGGATAGAATGGAAGAGTTGGAAGTTCCTAAAGAACTTAGGTCAGTGGTTTACTAATTATATGAGCAAGTCAAAGCTAAAATCAGAACGACAGAAGGGCTATCAAAAAATTTTGACAGCAACATCGGGGTTAAGCAAGGGTGTTCGCTATCTCCAACATTGTTCGGGCTCTATATTGACAAGTTAGAAGAGTGGATAAACAAGACCAATGGTGAGGGGGTGCAACTGGCCCACTTTGTGATAAGATTGCTCTTATATGCAGATGATCTCATAATTCTTGCTAGAATAGCTAAAGGTTTGAAAGAGCACTTGACAGAACTAGAAGTTTTTTGTCATGAAGTAGGAATGAAAGTTAACACTAGCAAAACCAAAATTATGATCTTCTCGCTGAAGAAGAATAGGAGCATACAAGACGAGTTTCTATTTGAAAATAGACCACTTGAGATTGTGGAAGAGTACAAATACTTGGGCATCGATTTTCATAACAAACTCAATTGGGATACTTGCAGATCAAAAAGGATCCAAGGGGGCTGGAAGGTGTTATACTCTTTACAAAACAAGTGTAGGAACGTAGAATTATGGGATTGGACGACCATGAAAACTCTTTTTGGTTTGTTGGTCACTCCAGTTATTCTATATGGATGTGAAGTGTGGGGAGGTAGTATGTCCGAACAGAAATGGCGGCAAGTAGAAAGAATTCAAAAACACTTCATCACATGCAATCTTAAAGTCAAGACCACAGTTCCGTATGAGATCCTTTTGGCAGAGGTGGGTTCCTTTCCATTATAAACCATTGCTTTGGTCCGGATGATAAGCTACTTAAAGAAAACCCAAGGGCTGGAAACACATCGTTGGCCCAAGTTGATCATAGAGGAAAAACTTGTGAGGCGGAAAAGCACATGGATGAAGAAAAATGACAAATGGATGCGAAAATGGGATATCAACATCCAAACTTGCTCGGATAACATTATAGAAATAAAAAAGTTTGTTAATGAAAAATTTTGCAATATTCTGTGGACAAGATGCATAGGGCGGAAAAAATCTTATTACATTAAAGAATTTAATCCCACTTCTAGTCATGATGAAAAGGCCTATATAAGAGCACCTATTAACTGGAAAGCAAAAATATTGATGGCACAACTTCGAACTAGTTCACATCAGTTGCGATGTGAAACTGGTCGGTGGCAAGTTCCAAAGGAAGAGTGGGCAGACAAAACATGTTTATTTTGTAATATGGGAATAGTTGAGACAGAGCAGCACTTTGTCAAAGACTGCCTGGCTTACAATGACATCAAATCTGGTTATACAAAAATACTGCAGAACAAGGACTTCAACTATTTATTCGAGGAAGATCAAGTGAAGGGAGCAGCGGATTTGATTACCAAACTTCAGAGAAGGAGAGACAAGTTAACCAAAACTTTACAACTGACTAGTTCCGCTCTTGACTCAGGAGGGTGATTGCATGGGTCCCATAGACTACTTTAGTCTCGTGGACATTATTAAAATCTATCATATCATATCATATCAGAAGGGTCAAGGGATGAAGATTGCAATAGCTTGAAGTCAATTCTAGCAACTGGTTTTTAGGGAAAATTGTTTTTCCTGATTTTTATTTGTTCAGAAATTTCTATTTTTGGCATTTTGAGGCCAATCTGTGAACCTTATTTTTTGTTTACTTTTTCTAAATTTAGAAGGTTGCTTTTTCTTTTTCAAAATTTTTGTTTTTTAAAGTTTCTATTTTGGAGAGGCCAGGAGTTGTGAAATCATCCAAGTGTAAAATTCTTGTTTCAACTTCAAAATCATTTGGGATTTCATAAAAAACATGAAAAGTATTTAAGAATTCCAGATCCCAGAAGGAGAAAAACCAGTCATAACTGTAAAAATTCTTAAAGAATTCTTGTTCCAGTATCAAAGTTATCTTGAAAAAGTTAGAAAAATTAATGGATAAGAACATTAATGGAAGCATGCTAATTAATTAAATTTGGCACTCTGAAATTTTGTAATTACTCGAATTTGGCTGTCTAAAGACAATAGGATCTTCCAAAATCCATAATCTTTATCATACCTCCTATAGGCCTGAAACCGCTATCAAACATCCTAACAATTTTTATATATAATATAACTTAAAATATAAGTCATACTTAAATTTTCTATTACATTAGCAAATGCCTAAACTGGAAAATACCTCAAATTTCATTCACACATAATAAGTTATAGAAGAAAGCTTATGTGGATCAACTTAAAGAAGCTTCTAGAAGAAAACATGAAGGATAGACTTGGAATGAGCTTCTAGAAAAAACTAAAATACGGCCAAAGTCTTAATGAAAGGGAAGTAACAAGATTTTTTTGTTTAGCTTCTCTAAGAAAAATCGATCAAGCATAATAAAGGAAAATAAAATTTAAAAAATGGCAAGTCGATCCATTCTTTGTATCATTGTTTCCTATAAATACAAGAGCTTGGCATTGTATCCATTCACAAATAGGAAATTGCAGCTCTAGAGTTGGTATTATTTTTCTTGTTTCAAGAGTAATCATTATTGATAATCATTCCTAGGAAATTTCATGTTTGTTGATTGATTTCCATTCAAAATTTCAATTTCTTTTAGGATTAGAGGCAATTTTTAGATCATTTTTCACAAAAAGGAAATTGCAGCTCTGGAGTTGGCAGCATTTTTC
This sequence comes from Cupressus sempervirens, assembly GCA_028749045.1. Lineage (NCBI taxonomy): Eukaryota > Viridiplantae > Streptophyta > Pinopsida > Cupressales > Cupressaceae > Cupressus > Cupressus sempervirens. The sequence continues at coordinate 516,222,486 of CM053787.1, forward strand.
TGATTACAGAGTAAGGTAGGAATCTTGGATGATAATTGAATTCCATGATTAGATAACCATTCCTAGGAACTTTCATGTTTTCTGATGGATTTCTATTCAAAACTTCAATTTCTTTCAAAATTAGAGGCCATTTTCAGATCATTTCTTGAAATTTCACTTTTGCTAAGGATTTTTCATTTAAAATTCCAAATTTTCTCAAGATTAGGGCATTTGCAGGATTTCTTGAGAATTTTTAAAAGGGTTTTCTAATCTGATTAACAGGTTCTGTAATATCCCATTATTTAAATAAAATCAACAAACATGTAAATAGGGGCAAGGAGAAGTAAACGTACCTTGTCTTATTATTGAGAAGCATTTCTGGATTTGATTGTGTGCCTATTTCTCGCATCCAGCTATTCACATCCTGATGATGGATCACTTAGTGTGATTCAAAACATTGATGCAAAACATTGGCACACAATCAAATCTAGAAATACATCTCAATAATATGACAGATTGTGGAAACCTCTTCACCCTAATACCTTGTCTTATACATACATTCCTGCACTTTGCATGATATAATTTTAACTTCTGGATTTGATTGTGTAGAGTTTTTTTATCATCAACGTTTCAGATCATACTACATGATCCATCATCAGGATGCAAGAGAGCAAAAAGAACATAAGATCTTATGTTCTTTTGCCTCTTTGCATCATGATGATGGATCATGTTATCTTATGTTCTTTTTTCTCTCTTGCATCCTACTGATAGATCATGTAGTATGATCCAAAACATTGATGACTAAAAACTCTACACAATCAAATCCAGAAGTTAAAATTATATTGGCATGGATGGAGGAAATCTAATAGATTTTTGCATAATAGTTAGATTCATTTCAATAAACTAGTAGATCACCATCCTTTTCTACATATCCATCCACATAGATGTATCATCATAGTCATACATACATGATAATACATTACATATATTCAACATTAATAGATCAACATCCTTTTCTGCATATCCATCCACATAGATCTTATGTTCTTTTTGCAACCTAATGATGGAACATGTAGTATGATCCAAAACATTGATGATAAAAAACTCTACACAATCAAATCTAGAAGTTAAAATTACATTAGCATTGTAATGTCCCCTTCTCTGCGCTAGACCCTATGGCACCTTGTTGGTCTATCTTTCCATCCGGATAGGCTAACAACACATATTTTGAGGATGCCAGCCAGTCACAGGAGTATTTTTGGTTTTGTAGGGGAGATATTTATGTGGGAACTTCCTATAGTTGAGTCACTTTATTTTATAATGTTGATTAATTAAGTTACTTTATCATTTAAAGTCACTTTATGACAAAAGTAACTAAAATGACTAAAAGACGAAATTAGCTTTTATCCCACATTGCCAAGTTATTTGCATCTTCCCTCACTTCAAGGCTATAAAAGCAAGGAACTACATTGGGATTTAGGGCATAAAATATATTATTGTTTGAAAATGACAAAAGGTTACTTAAATGTGACTGGTCACTCTTGAGGATGAAACCCCTTGAGAGAGTGGAGGAGCTAGACATAGCCCCAACAAACTCATTGTAGGTTAACTCACACCAAACATGAAGGATGGCAGTTGTTCTCTTGGCATAGTTGGAGTTGGCATTCAAAGTAAGACACTTCTCTGATATTAATGGCAGTGAAATCTTGTGTGGTTAGTAGCGGTAGCAGACACTCGAGTAGGTTTTCAGTAGCAGTCAATCTATATTCAACAGAACAGTTTGTGAGTACTAGAAGTTGTAGTTGGTACAAACTTATATAGGTTTGGGGAAAGGTGTTAGTCATGGAGTATCCTCAGCACAGGAAGACTGTAATTAGTAGGCCAACTGACGAGTAGTGGAGACCACGGGTAGACTACAAAGTAGTGTAAATGGCATAACAATCTATTGAATATGGGCACATTCAAGATATTGGAAGTATTATTACTAGCCACAGGAAGTTTGGCATGAACAAGTGACAGTGTAATCCATCTTGGATCATGATTCATGTGAGGAGTTAGGCCATTTTCGGAACCAAGTACCCTTGTTGTTCAATTATGCGTGCATTAAGTAGACATACATTCTCTAATTTGTATTGGCGTTAAGTAGTTTATGCTAACATCCTCCATATGAATGAAACTCGGGTAGTCTAATTACCCCATTGTTTATCTTTGAATATATTATCAATGTCGAGCCTTCTACCGTACATGTTGTTACTTTGTTAAATTTCTATATTGTGGAGGGATTATGGTAGCCAGGTAAAATAATCAATTATCAACTTAAATATTTATTGGCTTAGAACAATAATTGCCCTTGCTATATGGGTTAGGCTTCTTATAGTGGTATTAGAGCCACATGACCTGTCGACTGTGGGTAAGTTATTAAGTTGTAGGCTAGGTTAAACAAGAAAAATGATAGTTAGGCATGATGAGGAAACCTTATAATTTTAGTCACTTCCAACCTGAACAGGTAGGATCTTCAAATCAAATTAACATTGAGGATAGTTATTCAGTTGATGAGGAGTTAACTTTTGGGACAAACATACAGGTTGAACAGGGTGAACAGGTTTAACGTATTGAATAGATACAAGACTTTCAAATGGCACAAGAGGGGAATGAACATGAACGTGAAGTGAGAGAAACCTTGCAGGCTATTAGAGATGGACAAAATAACATCGCTACTGCACTTTAGCAGCTTACAGGTGCTATGCAACAGCTAGCTCTGACTCATAGGAGAGCACCGAGTTATCACAGTGGAGGTGGTAGTGTGGTAGGATCACCCTGGGCTACTAGGGCCCCCACACGAAACACTGATAGGCCATTGATGCCCCTTTTTTATGATGAGGAAAAGGTAGCACAACCCATGACAATGTTATGGCTATGTACGATGAATGGGATCTATTCCCTAAACAGATTAAACAAAATTTGACTTTTTTTCAATACATGAATCAGGAAAGGGAGACAAATAGACCTCAACAGGACAGGAGGCCTAGGGTACAGAATAGGGATTTGAAGCACACCATGAACAAATTATCTCTCCTCATTTTTTATGGCAGCAGTAAGACATCCATGAGAGCTTGGATTCACAAGGTAGACACCTACCTAACCCTTAAGCCCATGTCGAACAAAGAAGCCATTAGATTCGCCACAATGCATTTAGAAGGAGCAGCATATGATTGGTGGCATCATGGGTTGGTCACCCAGGGTCATGGTCTCATTACATCTTACGAGACTTTCAGCTCTAAGCTAATCACCCGTTTTGATAGGTAGGACATTAAGGTCTGCTACATGGACTTGGCACAAGTGCAACAAGGTGGATCTCTAGATGACTTCATTGATGAGTTTTAGCAGATTTCAGTGATGGTCTCGAATATGATAGAACAGTGTAAGGTAAAGTTGTTCACCGAGGGATTACAGGACAGACATAGAGGTTTGGTCAAGATCCTTAAACCAAAGACTATGGATGATGCTATTAAGATCACACATGATCTAGACTCCCCTTCTTCGATACTACAACCCCCTAAGAAACCTTATAAGGGATCTACTTTGTTCCAGAAGAACAAGAACTAGCATAAGACTACCCCTCATAGCTTGGACTTTGATGCATGGAATGAACTCAGGAGGAAGAATCTATGTTTCACTTGCAAGGAGCCATGGACACCGGATCAGAGATGCCTTGGCAAAGGCAAAATACATTATGTCGAGGTACTATCGGAAGAGGAGGATGAGCTATAGGGGGTAGGGATGTTGATGGAAGTGTTGAGGAAGAAAGTAAAGAGCAGCCTCCTATAGAGAGAAAGAAGGAATCCACTTCGAGACAATCTCCTATCATATCTTCCCTTTCCGGCGATCCCACGAGTCATCCCTTTCACTTTAAGGGTGTAGTTAGAGGACAATGCATTGTGTGTCTCTTAGATACAAGTGTATCACATAACTTCATAAGCACATGCCTGGGTCGCAAAGAGAAGGTTACAGATTGATGACATACCCGAATTTGAAGTTAGAGTGGCAGGAGGCAAGAGATTGAGGTGCACAGGGAAAGTGCCAAGGCTTTTGATTCATTTTGATGACTTCCTTCTTGAGGCAGATTTGTATGTGGTCAATTTGGATGGATTAGATGCCATGTTGGGAAGAAAGTGGTAGCAGACTATTGGTAGGTACACAGTTGATCATGATAAGATGCAGTTGGAATTCTTAAAGGATGGTCAATAGGTGATTCTCAAGGCTATGCCAGAGGATGAATCCAAGTTGATCTCAGCCCACAGGATGGAGGGTATTATGAGGCATGATGATACGGAGTGGGTAGCACATTGTTTCATTTCCTCTGAGACTACTTTAGACTCAAGACAGCAGATTCGGGTTGACATTCAGCCGGTGCTTGATAAGCACAAGAGGGTTTTTGAGGGTACAACCTCAGGCATTCCCCCAGACAAAGGGTTTGGGCATATCATTGAGTTAGAGGAGGGCACCAAACCCATCATCACCACACCTTATCATAACTGTCGACACTATAAAGAGGAAATAGAAAGGACGATTAAGGAACTCTTGGATATGGGACACATCAAAAACCTAGCTCCAATCATTTCGATTCTTCAGTCATTTTGGCGAAGAAGGATGACACTCTTTACATGTGTATTGATTCTCAACAAGAGGACCATTAAGAATAGGTACCCTATCCCTCACATTGCTGATTTACTAAATGAATTACAAGGGGCAATTTATTTCTCGAAGATAGATCTTAGATTTGAGTACCATCAAATGTTCACGAAGAGGATGTGCATAAAATAGCTTTCCGATGTCACTGTGGACATTATGAGTTCTTGGTTATGCCATTTGGACTCACCAATGCGCCGGCCACATTTCAGTCATGTATGAACCATATTTTTAGAAAATAGCAGTGCAAGAGCATGTTGGTATTTTTTGATAATATCCTAGTTTTCAACAGAACTTGGCAGGAGCATCCGCGGCACCTAGATGAGGTATTTAGTATTATGGAGAAGCACTCATTATTTGCGAAGGAGTTGAAGTGTGAGTTCAGATTGGCCGAGATTATTTACCTTGGTCATGTGATTGGTGCAGATGGGGTAACAATACACTAGAAAAAGATACATGCAATCCTAGATTGGCCACCTATGAGGAACGTATCAGGTTTGAGGGACTTCCTCCGTCTTAGCTCTTATTATAGTAGGTTTGCTAGAGGCTTCTCTCAGACAACAACTCTCCTCATTGATCTCACAGGAAAAGGGGCATTAAGGTGGACCAATGATGTAGAGGTGACCTTTGACAAGCTCAAAAAGGTGATGAGCACATGCCCAGTTTAAGCACTCCTCGATTTCTCTCACCCTTTTGTCCTAGAGTGTGATGCTTCAAGGAGTGGAATTGGCGTAGTTATGATGCAAGTAGGCATCCGATAGCTTATGAGAGCAAGAAGCTAAAGGATAGTGAGAGATTGTACTCCACCTATGACAAGGAAATGTTAGCCATTATGCATGTTTTAGCCAAGTTTAGACAATGTCGTCAGGAAATAGTGTATCAGGATGTATCCGTTAGATTATCGAGTGCATCCCATTAGTGTATCGGGTAAATCTCGTTAGTGTGTCAAGGTGCATCTTGTTAGTGTATCAGGTGCATCCCATTAGTGTATCAAGATGCATCCTATTAGTGTATCAAGTGCTTCCCGTTAGTGTATCAGGATGTATGCTGTCAGGCTGACAGGGTGTGTATTGAGAATGTTCTCATCGGTATCGGGAAGGTTCTATTATTGTAGCTGACATGTTGCATGTGGCCGACGGATACCTTCTGGGTAGTATTTATATCCCCCTTCAAGATCATTGTAATCATCTGATCTGATAGCATCTGAAGCATAATGTAATATCTTGGCGTATGCGAATATAATTATGCTATTCTTACCTGCTATTCTGTTCTATTATCTGTATGCATTATTTTCTTTACCCAATATGGTAAACATTTGGTGTCATTGCCCAATGGACCTGGAAAGGTAGGCGAATGAAGAGTAATGCCAAATCAGCTGAACAAGAATAAGAACAAGCTGAAGGAAAAGGACAAAATACACATAGCACAAGGAAATCTAATTTTGGCACAACAAGCTGAACGTAGAAGAAGGTTCCAGAAGATTCCCAACAAACACGAAAGAGCAGAAGAAATGTTGGGAGAGACTCGACAGCGGGTGGAATTGGTGGAAGAAGCAAGGGAGGAGTTTTTGAATTTGTATTCACCAAGGGAAGAGAATCCAGATGGAAGAGAATTGACTCGCACAGCTCGGAGTGCCGAGGGAGCAAGAGCCTGGAGTGACCTCTTCGTCCATGATACACTTCTAGAAGGGAAAAATTCACTTAACAGAGACCTTTCTTCACCAAACAACATCAGCATCGAGATACTAAGCATCAGTGTCAAGATATCGAGCGTCAATGTCCGGATACCAAGCATCAGTGTCAAGATGGCGGGACCAAAGGATGGTGATGGAGCAGTTGATCCCATCCAACATTGTAAAACCTATGAAACGATTTGGAGGGCCAATGGCATAATGGATACAAACGAATGGATGAGGCAATTTTCAACAATCCTATGGGGGGTGGCAATTGATTGGTTTATTGATACTGATCCACAAAAGTTAAATAGTTGGGATAACATTAAGAAGGAGTCCATCACAAAATTTCAACTCTTGCATGACGATAATGAAATTGTAGTGGAGATATTCAATACTAAGCAAGGGAAGAATGAAACAGTTCGAGTCTTCGGAGGAAGTTGAAGGACTTGATCAATAAGATGGAGAATAAGCCAACTGATGGGTTGTAGAAAAGATGGTTCATTGAAGGCCTTTACTCGAAGTTGCGAAAGAAGATGAAGATCGTGCCACCATTGACATTAACTGAAGCGTAAAACCAGGCAATGAACCTAGAAAGTGAGCAGAAAACCAAGAAGAAGAAGAAGAATAGTTCATCCGATTCAGATAACAATACGTCTTCAGGAGAAGATAGCAGTGATGATGAAGGCAGAAATAGAAAGTCCACACCCTCTAAAAGGACATGATTCAAATGATGAAGGAGTTCAGGAATATGAATAAGGAGACTAAGGGCAATGAGCTATGGTGCATGGAGTGCGAGAAAGAAGGCCATACAAAGGGATCCTACCCGAAAGATCAATTTTGTGAGATTTGCCAGATTATGGGACACTCGGTAAAGGAATGCCCTTTCAACTTAAAAACAAGAACATCGCAGCAAGTGTTCCTGACACAGGAAGCGTCCGCGTCGGAAGGGAGCAGGAACAACAGTATGAAGGGTACCACATTAAGAGGATACAAAAATAATCGGCATGGTCAAAACAACAACAATAGCGGCAACAACAATAATGGCAGGAGGAGTCAAATCTAGTATGATGTGTATGGCCAACCGATAGTCCAATGCCACGCATGCAATCTGTGGTGTCACTTCACCCGAGAGTGCACAATAGCAAACATATCGAAGTTGTTATGTAGATGGTGTGGACCTAGCGATCATGACGATGCTAAGTGCTCAAAGTCTAGAGTAAACTTGATTACCATTGGGACGGACGAGGAAGAGGTTCTGGCCATCACTCAGAAGCAGGCAAAGCTATACCCTGATTCGACGAAGGAAAAGAACAGATTGGAGGAAACGCAGGCAGAGATACAAAAAGAAACACAGGCAAAGAAGGTACACTTGAAGGACACTACTGGTACCTTCGCACGAAACTGCACAGAATAGAACATTGTACGACAAATATTGCAAACTGAGGTACTCGTCAAGATAAATGATCTATTACTCACTATGCCTTAACTCTGTATGGAACTCACGAATATAGCCCCAATTGCTAAGCAACCAACAAAGAAAGGAAGGGAGAAAGAAGGTAGCACAAGTACGAAAGATCCGATGCTGTTAGCCCTCTCATTCAGATGCCATCCGACAATTGTCAAAATGGGCATTCTCAAGATCGTACTAATGGACACGATTGCGAATGGAGGGTCCAGTGTTAATGTGCTACCAGAAGATACCTAGAATCAATCCCCCATGAGAGAGCACACGCACTTGGAGGCCAATTGGTCAAACACTGAGGTAGTTGAGATATCGGCATCACCAGGGATAGAGGATCAGAGTGCAACAAAAGCAAAAAAAGTGGATGGAAGAGCGCAGGTATCAGACCCTCTACCAATAGCAGAGCAGGAGGACATGGATATTCATTCTCGCCTAACTGTCAATGCTGAGTAGAGCAAGTCCATAGCAGAGTTGGTGTTGATAGAGCGAAGAAGGGAAGAGGCTAGGCAGAAAGCTCAAGAGACGGTGGAGAAGGCTTGGGAGGAGATAGCCGATCGACTTACCACCCAGTAGATTGCAAGGGAAGCAGAGCGGACAACCTTGTTAGCACAGCTCGAGGAGAGTACATAGGGGAAGCAACAGGCAGAATAATAGTTAGCCATAGTGGAGCAGCAACTTGCAGTAGCCGAGCAATGTTTGGTAACATCACTTCAAGAGAAGGACTCAACACAACAGGCTCATGATCAGAAGGAAGCTAAGTGCTAGGAGGTTATTTTGATGCTAAAGGAAATGGTGGAGGAGAACTCTTAGATTAGAGCTGATTTGTAGGTCCAGACAGATTAGGTGTATTAGCTTCGCCGCAGTTGATCTTCACAGTCGGAGACACAGCCTTCGGGTTCATGATGTATAAGTCCATGTTGTTTTTGTTTTATGAATAATAGTTGTGGGGTTTTTGTTGTGTAGTCATCAGGAGATGACTTTTCTTTTTGGGGGGGGATGATGTCGTTAGGAAATAGTGTATCAGGATGTATCCGTTAGTGTTTTAGGTGCAGCCCGTTAGTGTGTCAGGGTGCATCCCATTAGTGTATCGGGTGCATCTTGTTAGTGTGTCAGGGTGCATCCCATTAGTGTATCAGGTGCATCCTGTTAGTGTATCAGGATGCATCCTGTTAGTGCATTGGGTACATCCCATTAGTGTATCATGATGCATTCCATTAGTGTATCGAGATGTATGTCGTTAAGCCGACAGGGTGTGTATCAAGAATGTTCTTGTCAGTATCGAGAAGGTTCTATTATTGTAGCCGACATGTTGTATGTAGCCGACGGATACCTTCTAGATAGTATTTATATCCCCCTTCAGGATCATTGTAATCATTTGATTTGATAGCATCTAAAGCATAATGTAATATCTTGGCGTATACAAATATAATTCTGCTATTCTTATCTTCTATTCTGTTCTATTATCTGTACGCATTATTTTCTTTACCTAGTACGATAAACAAACAGTACTTGGTGGGTGGAAAATTCACTGTTAAGACAAATTGGAAGTCCCAGTTGCTAGTTTAGTATTCTTAGAATACTCAAGCGTGTCAAATTATGGTAGGATAGCTCCAAGAAAATAGGTACTAGTTGATGATGTGATATTTTATGAAGATAGGATCTATCTCGTACCAGAATCTAAGCTCAAAAGAAGGATTATGGAGACTCTTCATGATGCACCATCAGCCGGACACCCAGGTTTCTTCAAAACCTATAGGCAGGTCAGGGAAAGGTTTTCATGGAAGGGCCTCAAGGATGATGTCCTTCAGCATATCAGAAAATGTTGGACTTGTCAGCAGAACAAATCAGAGCACGAGTTTCCAACTAGATTATTATAGCCACTTCCTATTCCAACACAAAAATGGGAGAGTATCTCCATGGATTTCATTACAGGATTGTCGAAAGTGTAGGGCAGAGATTACATTTTTGTGGTTGTGGAAAAATTGACTAAGTTCTCTCACTTTTTTGCTATAGCGGTAGATTGGTTGACCTCTCTAGTAGCCGAGTTATTTTTTAGAGACATTTTTCGTTTACATGGTCTCCCTCGAACCATTGTGAGCGATAGAGATAGAAAATTCCTCAACACTTTTTGGCAGGAACTATTCAAATTGGCAAGTATGGAATTGACACCCAGCACAAGTGACCACCCACAGATAGACGGGCTAACTGAGATTGTAAACAAATGGGTGGAGGGTTATCTCTAGAACTATGTAGCAGGGCAGCAAAGAGCTTGGGTTAAATGGTTATATCTAAGGGAGTACTGCTACAACTCTTCCTACCACATGTCCATCCGGACGAATCCATTTAGAGCTCTCTATGGCAGCGAACCTCTATCATTCATAGATCTGGCTTTGTAATACAGCACAACACCACTAGCTGGAGATTGGATACAAGATTAGCAAGCTATTCTCAGATCTCTTCGAGAGAACATTCTACAAGCTCAGAATCAGCAGAAGATGTATGTCAATTGCCATAGGATAGAATGAAGTTTTGAGTTGGGTGACATGGTCTACCTTCGTCTCCAACCTTATAGGCAAAGCTCCTTGAAAAAGAGCGGGTCTGAAAAACTTCAGCCTAGATTTTATGGTCCCTATCACATTACTCGAAGGGTTGGAGAGGTTTCTTATGAGCTGGACTTGCTAGATGACAGCATAATTCATAACGTTTTCCATGTTTCTTGCCTCAAGAAAGTGATAGGTCAGCATGTAGTACCCTCCATTGGATTGCCCCCACTTGATGTGGAAGGGAAGCTGGTATTGGTCCCAACAAAGGTGATTGAGATCAAAGAAAGGGAGCTGCGTAACAGGTCCATCAAGGACTATCTAATTCGCTAGAAGGATTTGTCATATGAAGATGCCACTTGGGAGGGCGAATCAATCCTGCAGCATCCAACACTAAGATTGCTTGAGGGTAAGCAATCCTAGAAAGGGAGGACTATAATGTCCCCTTCTCTACACTAGACCCTATGGTGCCTTGTTGGTCTATCATTCCATCTAAATAGGCTAACAACACATAATTTGAGGATGCCAGCCAGTCGCAGGAGTCTTTTTGGCTTCGTGGGGGAGATATTTAAGTAGGAACTTCCTATATTTAAGTCACTTTATTTTATAATGTTGATTAATAAAGTTACTTTATCATTTAATGTCACTTTATGAAAAAAGTAACTTAAGTGACTAAAAGACGAAATTTGCTTTTATCCCACATTGCCTAGTTATTTGCATCTTGCCTCACTTCAAGGTTATAAAAACAAGGAACTACATTGGGATTTAGGGCATGAAATATATTATTGTTTGAAAATGACAAAAGGTTGCTTAAATGTGATTGGTCACTCTTGAGGATGAAACCCCTTGAGAGAGTGGAGGAGCTAGACATAGCACCAATAAACTCATTGAAGGTTAAGTCACACCAAACGTGGAACATGGCAGTTGTTCTCTCGGCATAGTTGGAGTCGGCATTCAAAGTAAGACAGTTCTCTAATATTACTAGCAATGAAATCTTGTGTGGTTAGTAGCAGTAGCAGACACCCAACTAGGTTTTAAGTAGTGGTCAATCTATATTCAACAGAATGGTTTGTGAGTACTAGAAGTTGTAGTTGGTACAGACTTATACGCGTTTGGGGAAAGGTGGTAGCCATGGAGTATCCTCATCACAGGAAGACCGTAGTTAGTAGGCCAACTAACGAGTAGTGGAAACCACGGGTAGACTACAAAGTAGTGTAAATGGCATGACAGTTCATTGAATATGGGCAAATTCAAGATATCGAGAGTATTATTACTGGCCGTAGGAAGTCTAGAGTGAATAGGTGATAGCGTAATCCACCTTGGATCATGATTCACATGAGTTGGGCCATTTCTGAAACCAAGTATCCTTTTTGTTCAATTTTGTGTGCATTAAGTAGACATCCATACTCTAATTTGTATTGACGTTAAGTAGTTTATGCTAATGTCCTCCATATGAATGAAACTTGGGTAGTCTAATTACCCCATTGATTATCTCTAAAATATATTATCAATTCTAAGCCTTCTATCGTACATGTTGTTACTTTGTTAAATTTCTATATTGTGGAGGAATTACGGTAGCTGGGTAAAATGGTCAGTTATCAACTTAAATATTTATTGGCTTAGAACAACAGTTGCCCTTGCCATATGGGTAAGGGTTCTTACAAGAATGGATTGTGGAAATCTAATAGATCTTTGCATAATAGTTAGATTCATTTCAATAAAATAGTAGATCACCATCCTTTTTCGCATATCCATCCACATAGATGCATCATCATACTCATACATACATGATAATACATTGCATACATTCATACCATCACTCATCATTACCAAATCATTTATATCATTTTTTTATGAATACATCCACACATGATATAATGCTCCATGGACATTGATGCACACAATTCTACCATGCATAGATGCACCCATATTATGCATTCATGGCATTTTGCATGAAGTATCATGGCACTTCGCATTACGCACCATGTTTATATATATACATACATACATACATACATATACATACATAAATATATATACATGCATACATACACAAATATGTGTGCATGCATTATAAAGATGGTGAGAATGGCATCATCGAGTTGGGCACCACTTTTGACGCCCGTGGCTAACTAGCCGACCCAATTGTCATTATCACCAATTTTTTATTAAATCAAAAACTAAAAAGCTTGATAAAATAAATTTAAAATAAATTTTTAAATTTAAATAAAATAAAATTTAGTCTATTGCGTAGATGCTTCCACTTTTGACTCATGGTTGTGGAGTTCGCACTTCCTAGCTGATGGTATTCCAACTAGTGTGTTATACAATTGACAATATTTCGAGCTGATATAAGAAATAATGCAAAATAACTTATGATTATTATGACTAATGAATGGATGATATGTGGGCCATGGTTCTTATAATAATCACTAGTGATCATCATGAGTAAAATAACAATTACAGACTCAGTGATGGCTATATCACATTTACATTAATACTTAGCATATATCAACAATTATGTCTAAACAACAATTACATATGATTACTCATAGTAACTATAAACAATTATTATAAGTAAATCATGATTTTTGGCTATGAAGATTGGTGTCTTTCCATCATCCTCTTTAGCACATATTTATATTAAGTCCATCAACACTCCCAAGGATAACTACAGAAGATTTGATATTATTACTTATATTTACCTTTGTAGAATAGCTCTTGTATAGAGAATAGAAGGTTGTTGTTGTAACCACTAGTGCAAGCACTATAATTGTACATCAAAAATGACATCCATAGAAGAGCATTCATCAACAGATACATATCTGAGACAACTCATGTTACAGTGAAGATTGCATACGTAATACTAATTATCAGAGACAACATCTCTTTGCCTGAAGTTTACATGCATACCTGTAATCCTAGCATATAATACATTCAAAGATCAGAGACAACTATATAGGATATAGTGCAAATAATACATTGTAATGTCAGAAGCAACCTTTACACATAAACTGCATTCTAAGACTACAGAACTATCCATTATCCATATTGAGAGGATTCATCTTTGCATTTGGAATTACCAGTCATATGTACATTCTGTTATAATCCATTTATCACTGCATTCGCATTACATCGTTGTTGATGGCATTATCATAACCATCACACATACCATTCATTCATTATTGTGTTTCCATTATTGTAGCATTTGGAACTACCTGTCATATATATTTCATTGTCTTCTATTCATATTTCACTATTATTGCCTTCATTTTTATAACAAGGGGCGCATGCGCCAAAGTTCCTGCCTTCGTGTTTTTATGGTTGACTGAAGTAGCTTTTGGTTAAAATATAATGTATTTAATTTAATAAATATAACAACTAAATATTAATGAAAAATATAATATTATAGTGCTAAACTAAATTAAATTACAGAATATAGTTAGTATATTATTAAATTATATAACTGCGATGATATATATTAATTAAAGTTTTAAAAGAATATATAAATAAACATTATATAGCATTGTGCTAAATTAAAATTAGGTGACATTCTAAAGAACATTTATCATACCAAAGATATTTACCAACTAATTATACATAAGATATAGATAAAATTATATAATTTATTTTTATAAGAGTTAAATTGATTAATTTTAATTATTAAATTGTTTAATATATCTTGTTTAAGTAGTAAATACATCCAATTCAAGAAGCTCTTCTCAATATTGGTCGTATGGACAATATTCTTAAGCTTAAATTGCTTATTAATATGTGACTTTGTGTTTTGCATCCATTTGACATCATTCATAAATTTGACATTAAATTTGAAACCAGCATGATTATGTAAACCAGGCCACTAGTATTTTAGGGCCTTTAATTAACCATGGCACACCAATTCAAAGGCACGCGAGATATTTCAATTACCCGCTTTTTCAAGGGGAGCAAGCTATTAACAGCTGTAGAGATTTTTAGGAAGATTTTGTATTGGGATATGATGTCCCTGATTCATCCTATACAAGATTGATAAATGGACTGTGGAAGGCAGGAAATTTTGAATTATAAATAAATTGATAAATATTTGTAGATTTCAAAAGAAAATAATATTTATTATTATTTTTTATTTAATTATGTCGTATATGAATAATACAAATAATGATGTATGAACTAAATTTTTATCACTTAAGTTCATATGAGTTCTTCTTCATAAACTATCCTAAATAATAAATGTGTTTAAAATAAGAAATATATTTAACTCTATATTTGATTAAAATATATATATTTGAATAACATTTTACAAATTACAAAAATAAACATCAACTAAGACTCATTGTTTTTTTTTTTTTTTAAAGTTTATCCACTTAACACAAATGTGGAAAACATAAACTTGCAATTAATGCATTCATTAATAGAGGTGGTAGAAAATGATTGTTTTTTAAAAAGTTTATCCACTTGTCACAAATGTGGAAAAGATAAAGTTGCAATTAATGCATTCATTAATAGAGGTGTTGGAAAAAATATTTGTATATTTGTTGAAAAAAATTGAATTTTTTCATTGTCTTTTTCATCATGAGCCAATACAATTTTTTAAAACCTCTATTTTTCAATTCCAAAAAAGCATGCAAATTAATATAGCTTTTGCAAATATTAGTATATCTTGAAATTTTTAGATTATATAACTAATATGGAACCTCATGATTCCATTAGTTTCCTACCAAAGGCAGGAACTAATAATTCATATATTTGAATTAATTACACATTGTACAAAGAAGATATTTAGTAGTTTAAGAATAGTGTCCAAATAATCATAAAGGAGGCATTATAGGTTCTAACAATTTTTTTGGTCTGGTTTCCCACTTAAAAAATTCGGGTGGTCTAAATTTTTTCTACAGATAATGTGTCTTAGGGTTTTTAGGTGATGTTCATCTTTGAAACTTTTCTAAGCATTAAAAACCTTTTATTATTTGTTTGAAGCCTTGGCGCGTTATATTTTAAGTTATTTTTTAAGTAACTTAACCAAGGGGTTGTGTTTCAATATTGGGGCCTTTTTCTTTCCTAATGTTATGTCTTGACTTGTTTTCCCCACGGGCGCATTATCTTTCCCAAAGTCCTAAATCTTAAGTATTGTAGCTGGCATATATTTTATTTTATTGAAGAGGGTCCACATTTGATCTACGGCCATCATGTTTTCCGGATTTGACATCCTTTCACCCGAAAACCTGAGATGTTTCCAGCTGGTGATGGTCAGGCCCAGACTATTTTAGCCTTACTGAACGAATGAAGATTATTAGAGAACTCTCACATTTTCATGGTTCTAACAGAATTTCTTGCAAAAATGTGAAATGCATACATGTGTACCAAGCACTACAAATAACAAATGACTCAGACATAGTATTGTGTTTTTACTCTATTGGTCTGCAACTCTGACAGAACACACAGGATTATACCATGATGGAAAGATCAACAACAAGAAAGTACCCTTGTTAGTAGGGTCATCCCTTTGAACGACGAGGGGTGGGCCATCAGATCAAAAATCATCGTGTTTTCACATCTCTAACAAAATATTTTGCAAAAATGGGAGATGCTTACATATGGACTAGAGTCAGAGCACAGTCGCAGTAAGTGGGGCATGTCTTGTCAATGGGACTTGAATATGATTGGTCCACGGGGAGTCCACAAGAATTTTTGTCAATGGGGCCAAATTGCTGCTTATGTGAGGGGTCGTAGGAGATAATCGAATGACTCTTGTGTTTTCAGAGCTCTAACGTCCTATCTCACGAAAACATGAGATCCAACCATGTGTCCTAAGGGGCAAAATCCAGAGGTGAATAAAGAATGATCAACTTAAAGGGACTCATGTTGTATGTGCCCAAAATAGATGAAGATCTTTTAATTAGAAATAAAAGTTACTCGAAGGATAACACCATCATAATGAAGGCTTTCATCTTGCCTTAGAGGAAGATCAATGACCCTTGTGTTTTGGCAGCTCTAACAGAGCTTCTCATGAAAACATGAGATGATGCCATATGGCCTCTCTTCTAGTTGAAGTTTGAAATGTCAAAGGAACTTACACGGCAATATTCTTTGCTCTTATTGGTCGAGAAAATGGGCCCGACTGCTGATGGGGATTTTTAGTGCTAGTTAAGATCAAAGTACGAGACGCATCGCGAGTCAAGTGAGTTAAGCAAGGATTGCCAGGTCAAAATGACTCGTGACTCAAGCTTGGCAGGTCAGGTCAGGTGACTCGCCTAACTCGCGAGTCAGGTTGTGACTTGCAAGTCACAACTGTCATGATCTGGCCGCGACAATCAAGTTCAAGTTAGGGGAAAAAAATGGTTATTTTTTTAATATTTCTTTTTGGTCTTTCTTATCCTTATAACCCTAAAAGAGATTTCATAACACTCTATTTTGTATGTGTGTGTGTGTGTGAGTGAGAGAGAGAGAGAGAGAGAGAGAGAGAGAGAGAGAGAGAGAGAGAGAGAGAGAGAGAGAGAGAGAGAGAGAGAGAGAGGAAGAAGGGAGATAGAGTGTCGTTGTTCTGCAACCAGCTGAAAGGAAGAGGAGAAAAGCTTGCATTTGTAACACTGGAGCAACTATATACTTGCATTTAGATCATCAACGAGTCTATAGGAGCTCTTCTCAACACTTGCCAACTCAATTCAAAGAGGTAAGAGTTGATAAGAAGGGAAATAGAGTGCCATTGTTTTGCAACTGGCCGAAAGGAAGAGGAGAAAAGCTTACATTTGTGACATTGTAGAAGCTATATACTTGCATTTAGATCATCAAGGAGTTTATAAGAGCTCTTTTGAACACTTTCCAACTCAATTCAAAGAGGTAAAAGTTGATAAGAATGGAAATAGAGTGTCATTGTTTTACAACCAGCTGAAAGGAAGAGGAGAAAAGCTTGCATTTGTGACATTGGAGCAGCTATATACTTGCATTTAGATCATTAAGGAGTTTATAGGAGCTCTTCTCAACACTTACCAACTCAATTCAAAGAGGTAAGAGTTGATTTTTTGGATTTAGATGATTTTTTTCTCTATGCTTATGGGTTTTGTTTTACTTTAGATCTTCATAAAATACAATGCTTAAATGGTAATTTTTGGTCTAAAATATTTTACTGCAGCAACCTTGACATTTTTCCTTACTCATAATGGCTCCTCCAACTAAAAAACCCAAGCTCTCTAAAGGCAATAAAAAACATGAGTGCTGGAAGTACACCACAGACTTTTCGCGTAGATGTAGAACTCAAACAAAATGCTTATTTTGTAAGGTCATTAATAATGGGGGGATAAATAGATTGAAATACCATATCACTGGCATACATGGTCATGATGTACAAGCCTTGTAAAGTTGCAACTGCTAAGGCTCAACGTTTTTGTTACGTTGCCTTAGAAAAATATAAATAAGAAAAGGAACTAAGACAAAAATAATTAGCTAAGTTAGCTTAGATTGGTTCCACTTACCATCCACGCTCATCTAGAACTTATTTTATATCCAATTTTACACCCCTAGGTTCAATAGGTTGTGTTGGAGAAGGTTCTTCCCTGTCCCCCTATCGTCCTAGTGCTACTGCTTCTACATCTATTCCTTGCACTATTAGTGGCACTGCCCCTAATAGTAGTATTGGCATTACCTTTTGTCTTAGAGTTAGAAAATCTAGGTTGGATAATTTTTTTGTACCATGTTCCACTCCTGGTGCACAACCCTCACTTGAGAGCTTGGGCTAGAATAGGGAGATTCATGAGGCTAGAAGAAGAGCAATTTGCAAGTTTTGGTTTCTCTACAACATTCCATTTATAGCAACCATGTACTTCAACTTCATTTATATTTGATTGTTTTAAGTTTTAAGTTTTAAGTTTTACTTTTAATTTTGAAAATAAAATTTTATAATTTTAACTTGATATTGAAATATGCTAATTTAAATATTTTTATAAACGTAACAGGACTCCTTATTGGTAGGGGATGATTGATGCAGTTTCCATCTGTGGTGCAGGGTTTAAAACCCCCACTAAAGATGAGTTGAGTGGCCCCCTCTTACCACAAATGGTTGAGGAGATGAAACTTGAGTTGGAGGACCATAGAAAGATTTGGAACCAAAGGGGGTGTACCATTATGATAAATGGATGGACAAATAGGAGGAATATGACTCTCCTATATTTTCTTGTTTCTAGCGAAGGTAATTCATCATCCTCTACTTCTCAAAGTCTAAAATTTAATGTATTATTGAATAACTAAATTTTTTTTATTGATTATTCAATGATAATTATTTTGTTTTATTTTTCACTTTCAGGACCCACCATGTTTTTGAAGTCTATAGATGCTTCCTCACATGTCAAAAATGCAAAATACTTATGTGATGCTATTAAGGAGGTCATAAGGGAGGTGGGGGAAGAGAATGTTGTCCAGGTGGTGACTGGTAATGCAGCTAATTATGTTGCCGCAGGTAAAATTTGAACTTCTAAATTTCTAAACTTTTTATTTAGTTTTTCATTAGATTTTGAAAATTAGAAGTTTTTTAACACATCTAAATTTTTAATTGTTTACTAACTAATTTAAAATTGCTGCATTAAAAATTTTGATTGAGAGACACCCAAGAATCTTTTGGACTCCATGTGTGGCCCATTGCCTCAACCTCATGTTAGAGGATATTGGCAAGATTGAATGGGTGAAATCATGTGTTGATAAGGCCAAAAATCTTTGCAAGTTCATCTATAATCATGCATTAGTCCTCAACATTATGAGGGAATACACGGAGGGAAAGGAATGGGCTTGTCTCAGTATAATGAGATTTTCCTCTAATTTTATCACACAAAAATCCCTGTTGAGTTCAAGGTTACCTTTGAGGTGCATGTTTGTTGGTACGCAATGGACTTACTCATCCTTTGCCACCACCCGCACAAGAGAGATGCTACAAAATGCATTTATGATGAAGGTTTTTGGGAACCATGTAAGGAGATTTTAGAGGTAATTTAAATTTTAAAAGCTTAAGTCTTAAAATTTATAAATTGATTTATCTCATACATATTTTCATTTTATTTTCACTGTGCAACTTTGCAACGTTGCATTATTCACTAAATTATTTTTTTGTTTAATTGTTTTGTAGATCACTGAGCCCCTTGTAGCCCTCCTACGAGTTGTTGATGGGGAGAAGCCCGCTATGGGCTACATATATGAGGGCATGGATAGGGCCAACAAGCCTATTAGAGCCAAATATGTAGGAGTTGAGGACAAGTATGGCCCTATTTGGGACATAATTGATAGGAGATGGCAAAATCATCTTAATAGACCCATCCATGCAACAGCTTATTACCTCAATCATTTCCCATTTCCCTAATGATTTCAAGGCAAATGAGGAGGTTCTTAGTGACCTATACACTGTGATATTGAAGATGGACACTAATGCCAAAGATATATTGCTTGAGATGGGTGCCTATAATAATGCAACAGGGCCCATTTTCTTAGGTCAAATTTGGAAAGAATGTCGTACAAAATTGCAAGCAAGTAAAAATTGCAGCTTAAGCCTTATACATACCATAGACAAATATAGGAAGTGCAGATTAATATATATGTATTTTGTGAAATTATCTGATTACTTAGCGATTTGATGCTCTTCTACTCCTTCCATGCCCTCCTCTAAATGGAATCTTCTTCCTTATATACCCTTGTCTTGCTCAATGGACACAACCTTAGAAATGCTGGTTGACCGTTTTTAACAAATTAAACTTAGTTGGTGCAATGTTGATAATAATCTTTTAGGCATTGTTGTAGACTTGTTTAAGTCTCTCCAACAGTGAGGCGATAAGATTAAAAACAATAAGGACATGTTTGGGCATTAAGAATCTTTAGAAATGAATTAGGAATCTTCCTTGACAAATTAAATTTTACATTGTTTGAGGACAAGAAATCTTGCGACAAGCGCAACTAAATATTAATAGCCATTGATTATTTCACTAAATGGGTATAGGATGTGATGTGCCCACAAAAAATGCAACCTCAAAAGTGGTGGTTGAATGCTTGCTGAATAATAGGCACCAGGTTTGGCATGCCAATAATAATTGTAGCTGACAATGTGCTCACTTTACCTTCACTAAATGGGTAGAGGATGTGATGTTCCCACAAAAAATGCAACTTCAAAAGTGGTAATAATAGGCACCAGGTTTGGCATGCCACTAATAATTGTAACTGATAATGTGCTCACTATACCGGATCTTCTTAACACATTCATCCCCTTATCATCTACCAGGAAATGGACATAAAATCCAATAAAAAAGCATCATGAATATAATTGATAAAAATTTAATTGCTAACAAGAAAAGATGGAATGACACTAAGGTTTAATATTTGTACACACAAAGTGACATATGAGAAGGCTATTACTAAAAGCCCTTTCGATTTGGTGTATGTTATTGAGGCCAAATTGCCAATCAGCCTTGACAAATTAATATAGTAGATTGAGGGAGCAGAAGTTGATATATCCCAAAGAATACATCAATCAACCAAATTGGAAGAGATATGAAGGGCAGGCCATGATAGGATTTCGTGGAGGCAGTAGAAGATGAAGTACAATATCGGATGTACCTAACAAGTTCAAACTACAGGGGAAGGAACAAGAAATCCAATAAAAAAAGCATCATGAATATAATAGAAAATTTTGGCTAGTAAAATATGGAATGACATTAATATTTTTTATTTGGGTAGATAGAGTGATGTATGAGAAGGCTACTACTAAATTTACTTTCCGAATTGGTGTATGTAATTGAGGCCAAATTGCCAACCAGCCATGATAAATGAATACCGTAGATTGAATACAGTAGATTGACTCATATATCCCAAAGAATATATGAGTCAAACAAATTGGAGGAGACATGAAGGGTAGGCCGTGATAGGATTTTGTTGAGGCAGCAGAAGATGATGTACCTCTTTGATAAGAAGGCTATTGGAAGGTAGCTTCCAGTTGGGTAGCTTGTACTTGTGGAATTCTAGGTCTGAAGACAAGGGAAAACATACAAAACTTGATGCCCTATAAATTAAGCCTTATCAAATTTGACACTTTGAATTAAGTCTATGGGAAATCTTCATACCTTATGAGTTAAGCCTTATCAAATTGCAGAAGGTCATTTGTCCTCGTAAAGAAGCAAGTCCCTATATATACTTTTTCTAATGATCAAATTATCCTCATTGAGAAGCCAGGTATGATGATTGAGCCCTGGCCACCACGGTTAAGTTACTGAAGTGATGAAATGAGCAGATTTAAGGAGAAAGATATTAAGTTTCATGAAAACCAAAAAAAGTTCCTAGCCTTTGATTCAGAATGTTGTATCCAAAGATCTAAAAAGCTGACCATGGAAGGAGACCTCAACATAAATAAGCCCACAAACGTTTAGAGATTTAAAAGTATTGCTCACAAAAGAATAAATAGAATAAGCCTCCGAGCATTACTTGAATTGCTTGCAAAAGAATAAATGGAATAGTATTAGTTCTTTAATGGATGGGTAATCATTCATTGCTTGAGATGATTCAGTGCCTCAAGGACTTTTAACATTCAAAATGAATATATGATAACTGGAAAAGGAATAAAGCCCAAGCCATTGTACCCATCTCCAAGAAAAATGACCATGCTCTAAATTTGCATTGTAATGAGCAAAACCATTTTTAGAAAAAATTCCATGCTATTCAAACTATGATACAGAAATGTGTAGTACAATTCTTTACCACTTGTTTTAGAGGTTTTGCGAACACATGTCAAACCCATAAAATTATTTCTACAAGCACACCAACAAATAGAAATAAACAATGATATACTTTGGAAAGTGAGCAATATTAATACCAAAATTTTAAAATGAAAAGACTATTTCCCTTGCAAACCATATGTCAAGTTGGCATCATTCAGGAAGGCTTCAGTACCTTCTTTGTGCATCTACTCCCCAAACACGGATTTGACGATCATAAACAACAGTTTCCTAGTCAGTCAACAACTCACCGTCCATTTTGTAAACAATTTCCTGTATAAAACCACCAAAGAATCCTCCTTAGAAGCAAAAGAGATATTCATTAGAAACATACATTAAGGGGCATAATTTGTAGCAGCTTATCATGAGAGAAGATGAGAATTGAGAGTTCAAAACCTAAAAAGGAGAGATCTTTTGGAGGAAAGGAAAGTCATACCTGAGACAGCTTATCCAACTATATATAATCAAAATTTGTGAAGGAGACACTTTAACATATTCTATATTCGACTATCTCATAGACATCAAGGCCTCATATCAAGTGCAAACAAGTTCTGGCCAGTGTAAGGGTTCTTTAATAGGCTAAATTTTGGGGTTAATCATTTAATTTTACTTACGTGTGGGTTTTGGTCAATTAACTAAAGAGATGGATCAATCTTCAATTAAAAAGGTTGAAGTTAATGAACTCTTTCAATTTTATAGCGATAAATATTTCATTATGCCAAGTCTATATTACAAAATTACAAACATCTTTTGTTTTGTAAATTAGAATATATTGCAAACTATTATAAAGATGTGAGTTTCATTTTATTTTGGTTTCTATAAATTAAACCTTTGGTTAAGTCTCTAATATTAGTTTAAGTTGTCATTTAACGAATTTGATTGACACAAATTTTAACAAGAGCTTTGGCGAGTAGGAGTCCCTGCCTTTTGCATCGGCGGAAAATAGTGAGTTTGAGAAACCAAAAGCAAAGTTACATATTTTATGTAATTCTTAATATATGTAGTAGCAGCATGTTATTGATGAGTAAATGGCAACTAAGAAGCGAGGCAAATTGTGTTAGTAGTTGTTAAAAAGGAGCAGCAAAGAAATGAAATGGGAAGTAGTGAATGGAATGACGACAAATGAAATTTAACAAGAGTATAGTGTGTTGTGTGCCAAAAAGGTTTAAATTGATACTAACTATGTACTATTTGATAGAGCAGAGAATAAAGAGTAGCGAATTTGTTATTGTAATTTACACAAAGCACAGTGGTGCTGAGGAGACATGTTGTTTTATGCCTTATTTATCTGCATTCTTTTTCAGAACCAATATTTTCGAAGATGGGTAGTTCAGCCCTATTATTTTATGTCAAAACTTTGGTGCCTTAAAAATTTGTTTAAATCTTGGCTACATTCAATGGACAGATGATTAAATTTGGTAGAAATGGCTAACGTTTTAACTGGGATTGCCCAAATAGGGTCAGAATCCCACCCTTTTAAGAAATTTTTCCCAAAATCATGAGAATTTTGACCTTCCGCTTTAACTCAATTTCTTTGATGTCATTTTGGAATCACGAGAACATGGTGAATTTGATGAAAAAGCCACTTGAAAGAAAGAATTTTGGCCGATTTCCAGACTTCAAAATATTCTGTTGCTGGCTGGGATTGCCTAAAATGAGTTGGAGCCGACCCTTTTGGGGGATTTTGCTCAAAAATTACCCGATTTCAGACCTTCCATATTGAACAATTCTTTGTCTTCAGCTTAGGAAACATTAAGTATTTTACAAATTTGGAGAGGAAACAAGTGATGGGGGCTGGAATTTAATAGAAATGATCAAAGTTTCATGGTTCAATTGCCCAGATAGGGTTAGAATCCTACCCAATGCCCAAAAAACATTATTTCTGCCCCATGGTTTGAGCTTGGATTTGAGTTTCAAGTTCAATTGGAGCAAAATGAATGAGAGTTGAGCTAAAGGGTCTAATTGGTGAAGCAATTGAGATAGATTATAGTTCATTTTTAATGGAAATGGGCAAGCACACCCTCCTTGGACAAATTTCCCACTAAGCGTCGAAAGGTTTTGACATGCCTAACAATTAAATCGGCACCTAGGTATTTGACAAATGATGAATTCAACCAACACACGTTGCCTGATACTATGCCTACTTCCAGTACCTTCTGAAATGAGCATACTATCTGCAGACCAATTTCAATATTAACATGGGAATTATGTGAAACAATATAGATGTGATGTGGATGGGAGTCATGGATGTCAATGGCAGCTGCCCTTAGGTAGAATGACGAGTTTTGCTTCCCATGCCCTCGCATTTATGGAAGGTATATTGGGTTCAGTGAGACTAAGCACTGGGTGAAAAGAAAGATAAAAGTGGCAAGCAGAGTGACCCAAGCAAGAGAAGCCCAATAGAGAAAACCCATTTCGTTGACCATACAAAGCCCCAATTTCGTTTGCCATAATTTCATAGATACCCATTTCATCTACAGTTATTTCTTATGTACCCATTTTATGCAAATGACAATTATCCTCCCATAGCATAGCTATAAACCAAATCCACACTATAACAAGAAAGACAAAACAGAATACTCACTATTATTTCAAGTTGTGTTCTACTGAGAGTTTGCTTGCCATGCTTCCCACATACGTAATGATCTATTAGGCACTTGCCAACTGTCTGCAAGAACAAAAAATATTCCCTCAAAAAACTTCATCGCACCCAGTAATTTGCACTCATTTAAAATGAAACTTTAACCAGAGCAAAATATGCAATGGGTGCTTAGATTTACCATAACACGAATGCCAATCACCTGAAACACAGTAATATCATTGTTACCCTTCACAAGGGCGGAAAGGGTCCTGTTAACATGTATAGTCAAGCCTTCATATCTCTGCTTTTGCAAATCACGCTGACTGTTGTTCTATAATTTTGAAATTGGTAAACATTTGAACATCGTTTATCCACCTCTACTATCGGTGGCTCTCTGATGTTAGCATAATAAATGCTAACCTACTTCTACTATCCACTGCTCTGTCGTGGCATCAATAACAATTGATTGCATTAATTCTCTTCTCTTTCCAACTGACTTAGCCTCCACATTTTTGTCCAATAATAATATTGAAAAAAGTCAATAAAACCCTAGCAAAATTGTCTCGGCCAATCATAAATCAAAAATTAGTATACAATAATTCTATTTTCTTAATACAAGTCCTCAAACTTTAGAATATGACAGCTCCTGACTTGAAAAAAGAAATTGGGGGGGTGAAAAAAAACATTAGTTCCCTGCCTTTTAAAAGGCAGGGACTAATAAGTTTTGGTAGGATACAATCATTTTGGAGAGGAATTGATTTCCTTATGTGGTATTTTTTACTTAATAATTTACAATGGAGTGGCTAGATGGTCAAAATCGAGCATGTTCACTTGTAACACATAGAACGGGGCTAGTGTGGTGGACTATGTAATTTGTTCACATAATTTATATCATAGTACCGAGGAAGTGGTGATTGGGGAACATGTATGGGATCTTAATTCATATCATAGACCATTGCACATTACTTTGAAATGGATAAAAGCGGGGTAGCCAAAGATAAAAAGTCAGTGTTCTTTTTAGCCACCTTCATAGGGCAGAATTTTGTTGACTCAAGAAAATAGGGACATCTTTAGGATTGCACTTGAGAGATTATATATGGCGGAGGCAGACATGTGCATGATATCAATAGCCAATCTTTATCTAAGCTCATTTATTTGGCTCTCTCCAAGTGCAAAAGATCAAAGCAAAGAAAATTTGAAACTAACTCCTTTCCAACAAATGTCTGGTTTGATTAGGAATGCAAAGTGGTTAGGAGAAAGCTAAGAGAGTTTAGTAAATCTAGCCTTGAAATAAGAGTTTACAAAATATCCTAAATAAGAAAAAAAATGATTTTATGGTCTCAAGGAGAGAAGAGTTAATCTTTCTTAGCAAAAAAAATCCCAAACTTTTTTGGAGAGAACTTCAGTGAAGAAAAAAAGAAACTGAAAATAATATCACAACCACTCAATGGTTTGAGTATGTCAAACAACTTTATGAGAAGGATGATGGTGTGGACTCACCACCTTTGGTCAACAATATGGAAGACCTTTTTACTATGCAACAGGTTGAGAGGGGTATTAAAAAGTTAGGTACCGATAAGGCAAAAGATGTGGAGGAACTTTAAGAAAAGTATCTAAAGTGGGGCATGAAAACTCTTTCACCTCTCATTATGAGATTTTTCAACAATATCAGCCAACATGGGTTTCCTAGTGATTGGATGATCATCCTCGCTATAACTCTATACAAGAGTGGTGAGGTTAATAACCCCTCTAATTACAAGACCATGATGATCAATCCTCTATTTGAAAAACTTTTTGACAACATGACAGAAAATAGAATAGGCAAATGGGTTGAATAGAATCATAAACACACAAGTGGTCAAGCAAGTTTCAAGCCAAAGCACTATGGATCATAGCATTACCTTGAGGCACATTGTTGAAAAAGCATAGGAGATAAAAGATGAGGGTTTTTATTGCTTTATTGACTTTAAAAAGGATTTTGACATTGTCCTTAGGGACAAGCTTTGGGTCAAGATGGAAGAATTGGGTAAGCCTACAAATCTTAGAGTTGTTGTTCATAGAATGTATGAAGAAGTTAGAGCTAAAATTAGAACTTCAGAATGCATCTTAGAGTGTTTTAGGAGTGAAGTTGGGGTCAAGCAGAGTTGCCCGCTTTCACCAACTATGTTGGACATATACATTGACAAACTTGGAGAATGGTTAGACATGCAAAATGAGCTGAAGGTATCCAATTAGGTGATTTATGATACAACTTCTCCTGTATGCAAACGATCATATTTTGGTTTCTAATTCTACATATGGTTTGCAAGAACATTTATTATCACTTGAGCACTTTTGCAAAATAGTTGGTATGCAAGTTAATATCAGTAAAACTAAAGTTATGATCTTTTCAAAAAGAAAAAAACAAGATCAACATAAATTCTATTTTGAGAGAAGTGTTCTCGAGGAGGTAGTAGAATGTAAATACCTTGGGATTGCCTTTTACAAAAATCTAAGTTGGGATGGTTGTAGAAATAAAAGGGTTTTGGGAGTTTGGAAGGCACTTTATGCTTTGGAAAATAGGTGTCATGATGCCAAGGTTTGGGATTGGAAAACTAGTCAAACTTTCTTCGAGCTTCTTGTGTTACCGATAGTTCTTTATGGTTGTGAAATATGGGCCAGCAACATTTCAGACTTACAATAGAGATAAATCAAGATGATACAAAAGCTTTGGATTACCAGTAAGTTTAAAATCAAATGCATGGTCCCCTATGATATCATGATATTGAGGCTCATGCTATGGCCCACCTCATTAGCTATCTTGAAAAAATTGAAAAGTTGGAAGCAACTAGATGGCCTAAAATGGTCTTTAAGGATACTTTGTGTAAACATAAAAGGACCTGGATGCAACAAAACATAAAGTGGATGAGAAAATAGGATATCCATTTCAACATGTGTCCCACCAACAATAAAAAAATAAAAGATTTTGTTATGAAGAAATTTCATAAGAGAAACTAGGGAAAGGGGCTTGGTAGAAAAAGGCTTACTATATTAGCAAATTAAGCCCCAAATATGATCACCACCAAAAGGAGTATATAGAGGCCATAATACCATGGAGAGATAAGACACTCACTACACAACTAAGGACCAACTCCCATCAATTTTGATGCAATATTGAGTGATGAAAGTGACAAAAGAACTCTAGGAAGAGATAATCTGCATGTTTTGCAATTTTGGGAAGGTGGAAACTAAACAACTCTTCATTTTGGAATGTGAGGCATACAGGGAAAACATGGTCAAATTTGTGGATATCTTATCCGAAAATTCATGGTACAGCCTATTCAACAAAGAGAACATTGATAAGTTTAGTGCTCTCATCATCAACCTTCACAAAAAGTGAACCGAATTAACAAAGGCGATGTAGTGGGAATAGTGTCCCATAGGATATTTTTCAACCTCATGGACATCAAAATCTCATCTATCTATCTATATATCTTGATATCCATAAATGTTTTGTGAGGCTAGATACTTAACGACATGTAGCAACAATCACTTTCTTCATATTAATTTTCCACTCAAATCTCAACACTAAAATTTCGAGATACTTTTAGTTGTCCCACTACTCTGCTCCAGGGCCTCTACTGAAACACAATTTTTATTAAGTAGTAAACCCACTTACCGAGTAATTAAACATCATGATACATGGTACCAACCCATTACTATGTTTGAGATTTATTATTTGCTAGTGATAAAATAAAATAAAAACCTTATATTTGATAAATCGACTTGATGAGAACACATCCCTCTAGTGAAAACTTGTACAAAAAGAAAGTCATCTATGCATCATCAATATCCTTTCATATGGACAAGGCATACTAACGAGGCAAAGTCACAACCAAGCATCCTCTCTACTCCCATCCTAGCCTGTACTAGCACTCGAGGCACGGGTGAGGCAAATCACTGACTCTTGTTAATTAATTTTAAAACCCATTTAATGAAATGTTATCACTTATTAGAACAACCTACAATGGGTTACCCAAGCAGCCTCTTTAGGGATCTAACCTCCATTGCAAGCCACTTCAAAACATACATAAAGACAACCTACCCTAAGCTCATAGTAAAAAATCTCATAAAGTCACAATGACCACATCAGGTCTATACAAGCAACTAGAAAGCACCAAAGGATAACTAATCAAAATTCATAGATTTCGGCAAGAAAATCATAATATAACCACTTATCCATAACTCAAAAATCAAAACATATAACCATGACATCACATATAACATCTTAAAGAAATAACTCCTAGACCTTTGGTAAACATCCAAAATTGGTCAACATACTAAGTCAACCCAAACCCAACACAAAGTAAAACATACATCACAACAAGTGTAGTTGCATAATTTTTTTGGCTTTGAAAACATAAGATTTCAATTTACAAATAGGGTTCAAGTTTTCATTTTTTTTCAAGTGTCAGATATGCTAAGGTTTTCGAGTTCACAAATATTCCAAAAATCCTTAGTATTAGAAATCGTTTTCATATAAAACTAAATCATCTAAGCATAATTCGAGTTTATTAAAAACAATTGATTTTTCCAATTGAATTAAAATTATCAATTTACTTTATAAAAATATTTTTGACAATAAAGTAATTAATAAAATTATCAATAAAATACTATTATTAAACAAATTCATGTAATTAAATATTATTATCATAATTTAATATTATTATTAATTATAATATATATATATATATATATATTATAATAATAATAATAAACATTAAATAATGAGGGAGTAGGTTTTTACAAAAACTTGCTCTTGGTGTGCTCCTGAGAGATAATAAGTGTGATAGGAACGTGTTACTGCAATCCATCCCGTCTTTAGTAACAAGTAAAGATAATGATAACCTTATGAAGCCTTTTAGTATTGATGAAATACATCTAGCAGAAAAGGTACTCAACATGGAGATGCCCCTAAAGTCCTGGGATAAGGATGTCCCTCAGATAATGGATCCCTTATACAATAGGGATAAGAT
Organism: Cupressus sempervirens; assembly: GCA_028749045.1. NCBI lineage: Eukaryota > Viridiplantae > Streptophyta > Pinopsida > Cupressales > Cupressaceae > Cupressus > Cupressus sempervirens. Next base: position 516,252,159 of record CM053787.1, read on the forward strand.
CTATTACTGACCCATCATGAATACATAAATAAGGCATGAGCAGAATGATGAAATAGATCATCGGGATTGACATGCGATCAAACTAACAAGGGAATGGATTAGGAAACCATTTTGAATGGATCTAGTTTTCTAGGCCATACCTCTTTAGGCTAAACCTAGGCCCAATAAAGGAAAAGGAACCAAAGTCATAATACCAACCTACCCTACCAAATCACCAATGAGGCGAGAAAAAATACACTAACATGAGTAGGAGGTCAAGTATTTTGAGACTAGAAAAGGAAAGGGTAAGAAGAGGAAGGCAACCCCAAGGGTAAGAAAGAAAGTGGCTAAGGCCCAAGGAGAACCAACTACCTAGGAATAGAAGCCAAACAAGAGCAAGAACAACCTCAATAAGAAAAAGAATAGGAACCAATAGAAGAGCAAGGAGTCCTTCCACCTAGATCCTCAGAGGAAGAAACCTCCCTATTGGTGCCTAAGAGAGCCCAAACAAAAACAATAGTGGTAGGTGTAAAAAGGAGAAAATTAAAGAAGAAGAGAAATCCCTCACAATAGGTGCTAGAAACCATTCCTAAAGTAGAGGATGAGCAAGAAGGGGATCAAATTGAATTTTTCACTTTGAATAAAAGAACTCACTTGACTAAGGCAACATAGAAGGAGAGAAGATGAATCTCAATTACAACACTTCCATATGTCCCTAGGGAGCCTATCTAGGTTGAAACTTCTAAAGATGAACACCACAAATGGATTGAAAAAAATGAAAGGTGAAGGAGCCAACATTTTTGACTTCTAAGATTTTGATTTCATGCCCATAGGCATTGAGATGGTGGGAGAGAAAATAAAAGATGCTCCTAGAAATGAGTCATTAGGAGAGGATTGAAACCAATTTCCTCCTCTACCTCAAGTACCTCTTGACATTCCATCGACATCAATACAAGACACAAAAATAATAATGGATAAAGAGTCAGTATCTCCACCTCCTCTAACAATCCAAGCATAAATAGAAAGACACAATATAGAGGAAGGAGAATATGAATAGTTGCATGCTGATGAAGTATCTAAAGAAGGACAAATAGAAGATAAAAGACAACAAGTTCCTCTAGATATAGAGAGGCTAGGTCCATAGCCCAACATATCATAGAAATTCTCTCTAAAGATCTTCCTCGATATGAGAAGACTCTAGAGAGGAGTAATAAGGGAAAGGAGCTTGCTTTAGAACTAAATTTTTCAACACAATAAATGTCACTAATGGGAACTACACCATTATGTCTAAAGAAGGATGTCATGTTTTGACAAAAGAAGAAGATGGAACTAATAGAAGAGGAGGGGAATGACATAACTGATAGAAGTGACAAAGAAGCTAGAGCCACCTAAGGGTGATGCTAGAACACTTACCTTCACTATGAAGAATCAATATGAGGATCTTCTAGCCCATGTTTCCCTTCCTCCTCCTCATGTCAACACCAAAGAATTGACTCCAATGGATTACCAGATGAAGGAACTCATATTGGGGAAGCCCATGGTGGATACACCCAAGGTCTTGATCACTATAGGTCTCAAGAAAGTGTTCAAACACATGGACCAAGATGAGTCAAAGCTACTAATATTGTGAAAGTAGAACAAGATGTTGAGAGGATACCTGAATGAGGTGGTGGGACCTATAGACTTGGATAATCCTAAGATCTCTCTTGGAGCCACACATTGGATAAAGTAGACAGGGCCCCAATTGGATTCTTTTTTGGATGCTTTTTAGCAATGGTGTTACAATTTTGAGGAGAGAGGAGTACAAATAATACATGGTGATTTGAACCTATTGTACAACATCTAGACTAACATTGACAAATTGGTTTCCATTATAAACCAAAATTTTGGGCTAATGGATGAAGTGCGTATCTAGGCTAATGATCTACATGCACTTAGATCTATAAAGGGACAAAGGTACCAGATGTTGATGGAGATATATTCAGCAGTGGAGCTAGATAAATTAGAAAATTGGATATAAAAGATATCATTAGGGAATAAGATCATGCAAGGATTACATGAAGGAATCCAATAGATAAAGAATATAGCTCGAGAGCAATTTTTGGAAGTGGATAAGTTCTATAATGTTGGCAGCCTTGAGGTTTTTGAAGATGAGTTGAAGACCAAGATTTCTTCATTGCAAGAAGTGGTTCAACAATTCAAAGATACATTTGGAAATACTTTGTTAGAAGATGATTTATGACAAGCATTTAAAACTAAAGAAGCATTGTTGGAACTAGACACCAAGTTTGAGGATTTTGTGGATACCAGAATAGAAGTAAGAAACTACTGACAAGTAGTTAAGGATAAGCATGATTCATTGAATTTATCAAAGTTGAATGAAGTAGTGAAGATAATAGAGAAGTAAAAAAGAAAACATCTAGACATCATTTTGGTAAAAAGGGGAAGAAAACCCATATGCTGGAAATCAATTTTGACACTTCAAAGATTTTTTGGATTTTTGGGTCTTGTCACCAAGGTGTGCAAGTGCATCGGTACACTTCTCTTGGAGGTGCACCAATAGTTTTAAGAAGTACTGTGTTGACAATTAATTTTCAATTACTATTTTAGAGCATTCCATGCATCAAAAATACATTTTGAGAACAATTTAACTTCTAGAGACACTTAGAGAAGGTCGAGCTTCCATTTCTAGAGCTCCCAGAGATTCCCATATCATCTCATGGCTTCTATCTTCTTATGTTCACATTCTTTCACTCTTTTAAGTCATGCAAAGGCCCATGCACCCATTAATTGATATAAACAAGGGTGGAGACCTACTTAGCACCATTTATAGAGTCAGTTTGTATATAATTAGTTTCATTTTATTAGTTTTTAGCATGAGTTTGAATTCAAAGAGGTCTCACTCCTATCACAAAAGGAGGAGAGGATTTCTTTTAAATACATGGATGTAATATGTACTCTAGGCCATTATTTTGATGCAATAATATATGCTATTAGTGCTCTTATTCTGAGTGTAGTTATTTTTTCTAGAGTGTGTTATTTTTGTGAATGCATGTTCATGAATAATAATGGAGCCAATGGTTTTATTTTTGTATTATGATTGTGAGATATTTTAGTTCTAGTGTTTGGCTTGTGTTAATGAATTATTCTATTGTGATGAATTGGAGAAAGGACCTTCTTTGTTCTTGCATATCATTTTGTCTCATGTGAGTACACTTTCCATGGCCTTGTGATTTGAGGAAACGTGAAACATTTTTTGATTATTATTAAAATTCCCATCAATGATTGCATCAGTGGAGTTGAGGAAGCACTGCTCCTTATTTCATTAGTTTCCTACTAGATCCTTTTGATAATTTAATTTTTAGACATATTGTTACTTTGGCTTATGTCCATTAGGAATTTACCTTTTAGTTATTTGTTTCAAATATCTTGTTACTCTTTGTTATTTTATTTTCAAATGCTTGGTTGAAATAGGAATTCATATAGTAGCATTGATAAGTTGCATTCATCATAAAACAAAAAATACAAAAATATATCTCTTTGTGGTTACATTTCGGCTACAGGTGTGTAGATTGGTTAGTACCAGCAAAGGCCTCCTCATTAACATACACATTTATCTTCAATTGAGTTACCCAACAGGTTGAAAAATAGCCATCTAGAACCTTGGAGTTGGTCATTGATCAAATTTTGAAGAGAGAGAGAGAGAGATCCAAAAGGGTTTTTTCTATTCATCATCATGCAAAACAACTACTTAACAAGATGTTGATCTAGGATGGTATCATCCTCAAATAACTCCTGCACTACTAACCTCCCCTCTATCATGGTTTGATCATAATATACCTATGACACACAAATGCTCATGTTAAGTTCTTATCATATGGAAATCATAAACTAAAGATACAAGCTTAAGGTACCTCTATCATACATATTGGACCTCCATGATAGGGTACACAAAGGATGTGATACACATCCTCAAGAGTGATAGTGGCCTCACCAGTGGGCAAATGAAAGGTGTTATGGTCAATGTGCCACCTCTCAACCAAAGTTATCAATAGGTCGTGGTTCACTTGGATATTGGGCATATGCAATAACCAACCAAAGCCCATGGTCTCTAATATTGTTATGTCATCAACATCTAGATGTTGTACAACTCAAAACCCCACCACCATGGGGGCTCTAATGTGCAATACTAGAAAAACCAATTGCATAACAAAATGAAGAGGAAAAAATCATCAATATAAATAATGATGGATCAAGTAACACTATACGAATCTAAGCACATAAGAAAACAAAAGCCACATGATCAAATTCTACTTCTAAATATTTGAAAATACTCAAAAATAAACTGTGTGATACTTTTTACAATAGTCATGCAATACTTTTGACTGATAATGTGCCATGCGGCATTTCTCATAATATGTGTGCAAGGATACTATCTACAATACTTGTGTGATACAAAACCTTTGACAAAAGTATCGTGCAATAGAATCTATAACTAATGTGTTATATTTAAAAAGTATCACATGATATTTTTCACAAGACTATTAGAAAATGCATAAAAATGTGTTTAATTGTGCAATAAATGATTGAAAAAACTCAAACTTTTTATGATTTTCTGGGGCACCATAATGTGGAGGTCAGTTGTGCAATTGACTGAGCTTGAATCAATGTCAATAAGTCAAAATTTCTACCTGAGCCATCACTATCTCTCATGGATCACTCAAAGCTCTTAAAAGAAAAAAGAAAAAAAGAGTTAAAAATGATCCTTGGACTGCTTATATAGTCCTTTGACCCTATTTTTGAACTCCTCAGAATTCTACAGTAATTGTACCCTTGCCTAATCTCGACATCCTAGATTTATTTTTTGGATCAAGATCAAAATTTGAGTTCATCTTGATGGTCAAAATTGCCTTTTAAAATTTCATCTTCTTCTATGTAGTTAGGTGACCTTTTGAGGTAGGTGATTATATACCTAACATGCCCCCAACTAATCTACAATTCTTATTGGGGGGGCTGGTAGGGGTAGGCCTATAGTTTATGAAGGTAGATTCTCTACGTAACATGCCTCATAGAATAGTAGGGCCTTAGAAAGAATAGTAGGGCTATCGACATGATCATTTCTTCACATCTTCATCATTTCTACACTTCTTAATTACTTCACTTCACTTCATTTCACTTATATATAGTCTTTCTACTTGATTTGACCTAGTTTTAATACCTTATCATTCTTCGTCAAATCTAGTTAAACTAGGGCATTCTATTACTTCCTTGTGGTCACTCTTGGGTTCTAATCATTTATATTTAATCATAGACCTATTTTATCTTGATTTGATCATATCTTGCTCATTTCTATATCCCATATACCTCATTTTATTTCAATGTTGAGGGTGCAGGAACATTCTGTTATTGCTTTCTTGCTATAGCTATCTATTTCTCAGGAGCATATGCTTGACCTTTCCATTTTCTCTTGATCTATCTACTTTTATTGATATTAGTACTCTTCTTGAGTCCTAATATCATCTCTTTCTCGTAGTGTTTAGTACTGTTGCTACTAGGTTGTGCATTCAAGACTTGCTATCTAATTCTACATTTTTCATTCTTTAAAATCAAGTCTCTCTACCTACTATTGACTACTTGACTTCTTCATTCTTTGATATAATGTGTTCTCAGATTAATCACACATTAGTCAAAGATGGGAAAATGTAATCACCCAAAAATGGTCACTTAGACTATTAGCTCCCTTTTCAACATTTTGGCTAAATTATTTAATTATTTTCCTAGATCAAATCATCAAAAATCAATTTATTAAAAAATAACCTATGGTTTTATAATATACTAAGTCCATATTTGATTAAAGTATCATGTCCCCTTTTAATTAAATAAAAGACCCCATTCTTCCAACCCACTCTAATGTACACACATAAAGTCATTTTCCTATTTACAAATTAAAAAGACTTTGTCTCATATGAAAAGTCAACTCATTTCTATTCCAGGAGAAAAATGTGCACATTGATCATGTTAAAAGTAAACCCCCACATTTGATCATTCATCTCTTGATTTTGATCTCAACCATCTATACACCCTTAAAAGGGAGAGCTCTCTCCTTCTCTAAGGACCCCAATTTTGAGCTATTGTTATACTACATATTTTCTCATAGGCTTACTTGGAGCATTTTGTGGAGAACTTCTAACTTATATCTTCATATTATTGCATACTCATACTAGTTTAGCTTATTTTATTGAGCTTAGTTTTCCCTTTTGTAATAGTATAGCTCACTTAGTTTAATTAGTATGGTTGTAACACTCTCATATTCTTATCTTAGTTGTATCTCTGCATTTCATTCTAGTATAATAACATTTCCATTGCATTCTTTGAGAGTTTTTTGACACTAGCACTCTTCCTCTTTTCTAAAGAATCTCCCATTTCATTGTTTACTAGTAAGGGCTACATCTCTAGGGCTCAGCTAGGAGCTATTTTCATGTTTATGCACATGCCTTTGCACTCCATCGCTAGGGAGCTCTAAGCCACCATTCAAGCCTTCCAATCTATGGAACACCTTGGATAGAATGGTTTAGAGGAGTGCACTTTCTTAGTGTACAATAGGATGTCATCATTGTAATTTCTTGAGTTAACTGTCATGTTGAGTGAGTATAATTTGGTCTACATATAACTCTTTCATTCCTTTTGTAGTTTGAACCTCTAGTGCACATAAGGTCTAAACTATTTGGGTTACTATTCAAACTTGTATAATGTACCTTCTAAAGTGTGGAATAAAAATTAGATGATCCTTTGTTAGTTTTCATGAGACTTCCTTTTAATTTTCCTTGTGGTGAATGTCACTTGTAGTTCTAGAAAATATTCTATTAATTTGAAATAATGCTTTATAAGTAAAAAATCAACATGTGAAAGACTTGTATCATTTTCTCTTCCTTTCTTTTCCAATGAAGTTTTCTATTATCTCTAACTTCAGCTTTGTCATTCTCATATAGTTGAAAATCTGCAGTTTGACATTCTTCATTATGTAAAAATTATCTCTAATTTTTTAAAGTATCTCTTTCAAACACTTGTTTCATAATTTTGTTGACATGTGAGGCTCTCTTTAGAATATGTTGTCATTACCTTTCTTTATTTTTCATTTGTTTGCTCTTTGGAAGAGTCAAATCTTAACCATATATAAATGAGGAAAAGGGCCCATTAGAAAATTATTAATATCCCTTCACTGCTTCCTTCTTTGTATTTTCCTCTTGTCTAAGCCCCTAATTCTACTTTGTTTCGCCAAAAAAGAACACCAAAAAATGACTATTTATTTTTTAATGCTGAAATTTTGTATTTTGAAGAACTATGCCACCCATTGCTCATGTGATAACCATCATGAGAAGTATGAAGCTTTTATATGACCTTTGAAAACTTCATGTACATTGTTTGTCCTTTTGAATATCATGATCCTTCCCTCCTAAAATCAATTCCATCTCTCTCTCTCGATTATGATCTTGTAGCCTTTTATACATGTCAAATATCTCTCTTGATGTTGATCCTAATTCCTTCTCAATCTTGTCTAAAACTTAAAATTTGGTATGGTAGAAGATTTTGTAGCTGTGATGCTATGTCCCTTCAACAAAAATTAAATAATGATCTTCATCTTCAACTAGCTACATAGCTCAACTAAAATGTCCTATGTTCAAAACTTGTACATGCCCCCTCAATAGTCTCCCTACTAGGTCTTCAATCCACTAATTTGGCTTAACCATAAGGTCACATACATCTAACTTAAGTATTCTGCCTCAACATCCTCCCCAAAATATTTACCTCTATATGATTCAATTGAAAGGTTTCATTCTTGTAATTTATGCACAATCCTTCAACAAGCTCAAACCTACATAATAATACTTGCATAATCAATAACTAGATACGATAACATAAAAAAATGGATCCTTTTGCACCTTGATTGATGTTCCTTTCTAGTTTTTCTTCACTAGATATTTATACATTGTTTGCTTATGTAGAGTCAATTATGAATGGTTTAAGTTTGTATTCCTGAGCTTAGTCATTCATATGATTGACCCATTTTCTCTTTGATGTTTTCATAGGTAGCCGAAAAGATGCAAGGACCCAACAAATTCATCAATCCCTTAAAGTCAGCCTACTGCAATCAGACAATGACAAAAAACACTCTAACCTATTTCTTATTTGGTTCTTCATATTCAAACAATGTTTATGTGTCCTTTTTTATTGAACTTTGAACATTCTAATTTTTTTATAAAAGAAACTTTAAGTTTATCAAAGTATTTATTTTTTAAAGCTACCAAAGCTTGTGTGGATTTAATAAATTTACCTTTTTACTAATGGAATAAATTAATGTTTTGTACATGGTCTTCAGTTTCATTTTTGCAAACTTAATTTTTTTGAATCTCTTATTGGAAAAGTTCAAATCTAGCTCTTTATTAGATATCTTAACCTATGAAAATCTTGATAATCTGCAATATTTAACTAAAATTGAACCTCCTTAATTTTTTTTATTACATAATTAGCAACAATGACCAAACTAGGAAAAGTTTGCATATGTAGTGAAAAATAGTTAACATTTTTGGTGACCTCTCAGGGGTGTTTGCCTACTAAAAAACATCATACCAACTTCCTTATGCATATACATTGGGCATAGAGTCCTCTTTAGCATTAGAAAATTGAGCCTTCTCAAAATTTAGAAAGTTGAAACACTCTTGCTGAAATAAACACACCACACCACACAAAACCAAAATGAAAGCTGAAAGCTAAAAACTTTGACTAAATCTGTAAGTTCCTATTTTCTATAGTTGTTTTTTCTCATGATCATGATATAAGTGATGAATATATTTCCTTTTATGATCTCTTCAATTTGATATAATAGTTTTATCCTCATTGTGAAGCCAAGTAGTTACTGGCTATTATGACACCTTGCTGATTTAGTTGAAGACACACTGAAAAAACTATGAAACTCAAAATGTACCTTATGACATAAAATCAACCAGACGTTTTTTTAATATTGTATTTGGGTGATATAATTATTATTTAAGAGTGATCAAACCTCCTATTTTTTAGTATTTTCCTATTTTATAGTTATATTAGTCACGCATGACAATGAATAAGGAATCCGATTATTATTGTGCTTCAAGGTATAGTTTTGAAATGACTCCAACTCAAAAATGAGATTTCTACTTGTTGTTCTATGAATTATTTGAAATAATTTGTACCAACAACATGCACAAATGTTTTTTTTGATTTCTATAGAACTAAAGGGTTTAAACTAGATCATTTCATTGTGAACTTGCTTTGAGCTCATGAGGTATGTATGATTCAAAGCATCAAAATCTATTCCCTGCTTTGTGTTATATGTGTTTTATGCATTGATGATAGAATGATAATGACATATTGTAGATTGATAATGATTGCTCTCATCATCTCCACATGGAGATCAACCCTAGAAGAAATGCTAGATGGGATTTTCCTCCTAAGGGGTGGTATAAAATCAATTTTGATGGTGCTTCAAAGGGAAACCCAAGGATTTCTAGATGCGGGATCATTATCAGAGATGAAAATGGTTATAGCAATGGGGCTATGTGAATTCCTATAGGAAATCAAACTAATCTTATGGTGGAGTCTACTGCTACATTATATGGTCTCTTATTTTCTAAGAGTAAGAATCTTGAGAAAATATAGCTTGAGGGGGACTCTTTAAACATCATCAATTGTCTTAATAAGGTCACTACCCCCTCATGGACTATTCATAATATTATTTACAAAGCCATAAATCTGATTAATTCCTTTGATGAATGTATTATTTCTCAAAATTGTAGAGAAGCCAACATGGCAACTAATTGGGCTGCTTAAGTGGCTTGCAAAAGACACATGGAGATTATTTGGTATAACGGTAGTGACATCCCTATTGAAGGCTTTTCTTTGATGGAGTACAATCAGATAGAAAATAAAAAAAAAAATCTTAAAAAATGATTAATTTTACCATATGGTTTAATTATCAGGTGAGTTGGAAAAGGCATATCTAGCTAGGGTATAATTATGATGTGATCGGTTACTTTTTGTCACATGGATTGTGGGTGCTTTTGGAGAACTGAAGAGATAGTTTTTTCTTCAAGGCCAAGACTGTGAATTTACTTTCTTTTTCAGAGGAGATAGGTAGTTTTAGCAGGAACAAAGATATGGGTGGTAGGAAGAAGAGATGCAAGCCTGATAACTAGTTCGAGTAGAAATAGAAACCTAACATCTAGAGCATTCTGGAAAGGGGCAAGATTACAAGCTACCTTGAAAAGCTTAAGGGTAGTAATGCTTCCACCACTAGAAAATTTCTTGAATCCACAAAGAATGGAAGAATTCTTGTGGGGAACCAACACATGGAGGTTACTGAGGATGTTGTTTCTAAAACTATGAGCTTGGATATGGAGGGGATTAACTTGTTTAGGGATATAATTTTTTTAGACAAAGCTGTTGATGCTTTCATGGAGTCAGACTAGGAAAGAAAAAGGTTGGTTAAAACTAGTAACTCTTACTTTAGCATTAAAATAATTTCTAGACCTTGGATATTTGTTTTGTTTGTTTTGATTGAGTACATTACCTTGGATGGGTGCTATTCCAAAATTTATGGTCACCATTTCATGTTGGTGAACCATTTTAGGCATGAGGTTAGGATTAATTTCCCTTTTTACCACGTGCAATCTTTGGATAGCTCTATTCCAAGTTTATAAAATGACCTAGATGGGGACCATGCTTGTCATGAAGGGCTTATGATTTTAGTCATGAATCTCCTCAAAATGAAGAAAGTGGAAAAGCCTCGTATTAGGAGGAAGACTTTGGAGGATAATGATATGGAAGGGAGTGAGTCTAAAGATGTCTATGAGGATGAGATGGATGAGGAGGAGTATCAACTAGTGGAGAATAAGAGGAAGATTTTTGGCCATCATAGTTCATCTTCTAAGAGAAGGAAAAGAAGCAATGAGGAGGTGGATTATGATACTAACTTCGGTACTGATGAGGAGATTGTGGAGAAAAAATGTAAGAAGGGTAAGGGGGGAAAAATTATAGAAACTGGTGGTAGAAGAGCTAATACCAAAAGTAAAAAGAAGAATACTAATAGTGGTAAGGATATTTCATTGGATGAGGAACCTCTTTCCTATATGGGGGCTATGGACATTGAGGGGAAGAATAAGATGCCCAAAGGAGATTTCAATCTGAACATGAAGGATAACACTGAGAATGTTAATTTGAACCTGGGGGAGGACAATTTGAGACAAAGCTTTGAAACAAAAGATCATGGGAATGTGACTAGTGTGTTCGACAACACAAAAATAATGAAGAAGAATATTGATTTGATTAAGGGTCAAATGCATGATATCTGGAGGGAGTTTGAGCATCTTAGTAAAATTAATAGAGGAGAGAGAAATCTGGGCCAACACCTAGATAGACTTACTGATCTTATTGGTAATGTTGAAAATGTTACAAATATGATGAAATGAGTGCTACCCCTAGAGGAGTCAATAAGAAATATAGACAATGTGGTGAGAGATGTGTAGAAAAGGTTGGATAAGTTGGACAACATGGTCATGGGAATTGAGAACACTTTAAAAAAATTACTGAATAGAGCTTCTCAATTCTAAAGGCCACTGTTGAAAATCTTAAGATCCTTTTGGAGAAGCTAGAAAAAGGGAGAAAGGACCATGGAAATAAGGAGATGAGGGATGATTAAGGACTTGGTAAAAGGACTAGGGAAAGTTCAAAGAAACCTGAGGCTATGGATGATAAAGAGCTTGATGAGATAATGGCTTCTATAGTTAAAATGAACATTCTAGTTGATCAGGCAACAGATTTATTGAAGACTTTCTAGCCATTCTTCTGCCATCTATCTTTGGTTTTTTTGTTGTCTCTTATGTCTAACCCTTTGTTGGGGGTTCTTTGTTTTTGGTTGCTGATGCATATTTTCATTTGGACCTTTTTTTTCTTATATGCTTTGCTCTTTGTAAAAGGTTTCGGGTCCTATCAAAACCTATTTTTACTTAATAAAAAAAATTAACACACTAAAATCTGAAATTGAATGTGCAAATATGCACTTATTGAAATTTAAAAACTAAAAGAGCACCCCTAACCTACCCTAAGCTAATGAATCATCAAGATCTTCGAATACATCCATTTACCAACTAATTAAAGTAACTTCCTTTTCTTAGAAACAAAGGGTAGATTTCATGCATCAATGCAATTAAAATGACATGAAATGTAACTAAAAATTAATAATTTTTCTTGAAGTATATTCTAAAAATAATGGACCAGTTTACTTACCTCTTGAATTGGTCAAAATCAATACATGTCTGAGGTGCATAAATAGGTAGGATATTCTCTTCAATGTCTAAAACTTTATTTTCAAGGTCCATCCTAGAAAAATGTCTAATTGGGAAACCCCTTGTAATTGCAAATTCTGGCTTACCCTTTATGATTTTTACCTTTTCAACCATCCTTTCAACCATAATATCAAACTAATTTGGAATATTAAATTCAAGATAATCAAGAGGTAAGGGAATCATTTCATGTACCTAATGTTGGTGATCATAAACTACCTCCTCCAATTCTATCATATCATTATCATGAAAAGAACAAAAGCCTTCAATAATGCTTTTATGGTTTCCATAAAAATCATATCTTTGACATCAGCAATTTTTTGATTGACATGTTCCTCATACACCAAAACTATGTTTATTTCTACTTCTTGGCATCTCTCTTCAATGTTGTCTTCATGTTTATGCCTTTGAACTAGTAATAAATAACATTTATTCGTGCATTCTTGTTGATCAAAGATTGATAAATCTAGTTGTTTACATACAATTTCATTATTATCAATAATAGATAAAAAGAATACAATTAATTACCTGAACTTGACTATTTGTAGCAATTTCCTGAACAATAACTTTTTGCAGTTGATTTGACTTATCTGTTGATATATAATGAATGCCTAATTTTGGAATGAATGCTTCCATTTTAACCCAAAAAGTAATTTCATCATCATCATTTTTAATCTTGACAGAAATAGAAGTATAACATACCTTATCAGGATAACTTGAAGAAAAGAGGCCACTATATCCCTAATAAATGTATTTTGTGTAAACAACAAGAGAAATTAGTTAATCATACTTTCATCCATTGTTCTTTTTCCAGGGAAGTTTGGGATCTTCTTACTAAGAATTTCGGAGTCAGTTGGTGCAAGCTAGGTAATTTGATAGATTTCTTTTGTCAATGGAATATTATGTATAAAGGCTCAAACTTGCAAGTTTTAAGCACCTGGTCTTGCCTCACTTCTGTTGGAGAGTTTGGAAGGAAAGAAATAATAGGATATTTAGAGATAGGGAGGAACCTACTTATGTCCTAATGAATAAAATCAATAGACATATGAAGGAAAATTATCAAATTAGAAAGGGGGGAGACATTGAAGATGGGGGTAAGAAAAAGGAGAAGGAAAAGGATAGGAGCTCTAAAAGATAGGAAGTGAAATGGAAGCTCCCACCTGAGGGATGGCATAAAGAAAACTTTGATGGTGTGGCAAAAGGGAATCTTGGTCCCTTAGGATGTGGAGGTATTATAAGAAACTACTATGGTGAAGGGATTGCTACTTTATATTACCCACTGGGACATTAGACAAACCATTATGGCGAAGCCAGTGCAACTCTACGCATGGTGAAATTAGCTTTGAATAAGGGAGTTAAAAAACTATGGTTGGAGGGGGACTCAAATAAAATCATTAGATGTATTAAAGGGGATACCCAACCATCATGGACAATAGCTAACATCATTGAAGAAATTTGCTTAACATTTGGTATATTTTACAACATCCATGTGAGTCATGAATATCAGGAGGAAAACTTCGTCGATGATTGGTTAGCCAATGAGGTAGTAAAAAATGACATGGCAATGACTTGGAATACCAATGGGAATGTTCCAGTAGATGCCAAAAGCCTAAATGAATTGGAAAAAATCTAGGGAGGTATGGGGGAAATCCAAAGATAATTATGGATATTAGTGTGAATATGGGTGTAAGGAAGTGTAATAATGGTATATACAAATGGAATAGGTGGATGATGTTAACAGTGTCAAATCAAAATGTTTTATGGGTCAATTTTTGTATATACCATTTTAGTAGTATTGAAAGACAAAGCTATAAAAAATCAAAGTGGTTTCCATCAGAGTATTCAGAGGGTTGAGAAAGGGTTTTAGAGGAAGTAGTTTATGAGAATAGTTAGAACTGAAACTACAAAGATAGTGGGGGAAAGAAGTTGGAAAGAACCAATAGGCGAGGCCAAAAAATGGAAGCAAAGAACTAAAGTGTGGGAGAAGTTAGAAAAGAGAGGAATTGCCAATTATATAGCCAAGCTCCATGGTTATGACCCGATGATTACTGACCTTATGATAAATTTGTGGAAAGATGCGAGGGTTAAAGTTGATGGGGTCTCATATTAGGTGACTGTGGACATCATTGCTCATATAATTAAAATTCTAGATGAAAAATTAAAGTTTTACAAAGATAAGAAGGTGTTTGTGAATGCTATGAAACATTTTGCAAAAAATACAAAAGAAAAGAAGGAATTGGTCAAGAGCAAAACATACTACAATATGGATTCGATAAATAAACTATAGAGGTATGTTTTGAGGGCTATTAATGAGTATATATCTTTAGACACAAGATTTGATAGAGTTAGGAAACACCATTTTGTTCTACTCAATCATTTTCGTTATGGGATTAAGGTCTCTTTTCCTTTCTATTTATATACTTCTATGCATAAGAATATTTTAATGCACAAGAAAAAGCCAACTTCAAATTTGGCCCTACATGAGGGTTTTCTTCTTTTGATATATGATCATTTCAAGGCTCAATCTCAAAGCAAAACCCCCATCTAGGTAGTTGCGACATCTGTGGTGATGGGGAGTTCAAACTTCTCATTTGACATGGATGATGTTCAGAGTATAAGTTTAGAGGATGAAGATGCAAAACCTTCATTTGGAAAGAAGGATAAGGCTTTTGAGAAGAAATCACCTTCGTCAACTAAAACCCCATGCAAGAAAAGTCCTAGATAGGGTTTAAAATTTCTATACAAGGAGATGAGGAGTATAATGAGGAAGGGGATGCGATGGATACTGACAAAGAGAATAAGGAGAAGGAGGATGTTAAGAGGGAGGAGCCAGTAGCTAAAAAATAGAGGAGGTCTAAGGAGGAGGACATGCCCCCAGGGGAAATGGATCCTAGGCCAAAGATCACAACTATTCCTCTTTCCCCAATTTCCCCTCTTTAGGAACATGATAAGGAGAAGAAAAAGGATGAGAGCAGAGAGGCGATTATAAAGGATAGGTGCATTTCCTAGAAAAAATTTAATGTTAGAACATAAAAAATGGGAATAGTGAAAGAAACCATGAACCCTCAAATCCTTGAAGGTAAAGAGGGAAAGCTCCAGATGGAAGAACTCATTGATCCGACCCTAGTGGCTATTACTAATAATGCAAGGGAAATTGGCATGAATTTGATGAATAATTCTAGAAATAGTATGATAGACAATTTTAGGTCAATTAAATGGCTCTACCATGAATTGGAGGAGGTCAAAGAAAGAGTGGGTCAGTTGGAAAACCAAGGGAAGAAGTTAGAACATGGAAATTTGATAGATTAGGGGGATGGCCTCAGATTAGTGGAAAAAAGAATTCATAAATTGGAAAATTACAATCATAATTTGGCAAACCAAATGATTTCAATACTAAATTCTCTTAATGAAAATATCTCTTCTCTTGCCAGAAAGCTAAAAGCCAAGGGCTTCCTGGAGGATAATGAGGAAAAGGACAGAGCCAAAGATAGGATGGATGAGGACATGACTATGAACATTACCTTTAGCAACTTGGATCAGACATGTCAGAACAAGTAGGAACATATGGCTAAGGAGATCTAGAAGGCCTATGAAGTAGCGAAAATGATGCAGGAGCTAGAAAGAAAGACAAAGTAGTAACATAGGTTTTTCATTTCCTATCCTTTGGTCTGATTGGTCTTTGTAGTTTTTGGTTTTTGGCTTTTTTCTTGTTCATTGTTTTGGCCTTTTGGTTGGCCATAGTACCGTGGCTGGGATTTTGTGCTTATTATCAGCCTTTTGATATGTATGGACTATGGCTGGGCTTTTGTTGCTTATTATAAACCTTTTGATATGTTTTAACTTTTGGGTCTCAAGATCCCTACAAAACCTATTTTTCTAACAAAAAACATACTTTTTGAGGATTATATTTAATGACTAGGACAGTTAAATCATCAACCCCTTCCCTTTATCTTGAATTTTATGAGAACATTTTGATTTTTGTCTTCTTCAACATGAACCTTGTCTTCTTCATCACTCACAAAACTAGGACACTCATCAAACAAATAAAATGACCCTTGAAAATTCTCTTCTTTTTGTATATCAATAAATTGTTGTGGAGGATCAAAATTTTCAACTTCACTTTGTTGTTTAGGAAGGAAATCATTAAAACATGGAAAATCAAGATTATGATCCTCCTCCTCATATTGAATTAGAACATAAAGAAATGATTCATCTTCTAGAAAGGATATTTCTTATGGTAGTATCTACTAATGTAGATATTCCTCATCCTAATTAGGTTTGATGAAGCATGTATAACTTGAATCCTAAGTCAATGTCTCTTTCTTTAAGGGTATGCTTGGTTTGTGGAATTGTAGAAATTAATGTTTCTACAAATCTCAATTTAGCCAAATCAAGGTTTTGTAAATATTCATTCCTATTTTTGGGATTTTACTTGAACCATTTGATTCACTCGGAAGATGAGTGGGAAGATACATTTTTATGCGCAAGCTTGGAGTTGTAAGAAGACTCCAAAAAATAGTCCAATTTATTGTTTTTACACTCCTCAAAAAGCATAACCAAGTTTTGATTTTCAATTCCTAGTTGCTAGTGGGAAGTCTAATAACCTAGTTTTGAGACAAAATTAGAAGTCTGGTATTCTAATTCCTTTTTGCCAATTTTAAAATAAATGCAAAAAATTCAAATCCAAATTATGAAAAAGCTAATTCCTGTCATCTTCCATGGACCAAATAGGCCCTAAGGGATCTTAAATGAAACTTGGAATTATAATCTTGGAAGACTTCGGCTCAACAAGATTTATCTTTATTTCTACCTTATGTGCATTAATATTATGATCAATATTCTTTTTAGATTGTATCTTTGGTACTTCATATTTTTGATAAGAAATATGAATTGGTGCTAAAGGTGATTGATCTTCCTCTTGAGTAAATGTAGGCTCCTGGATTAGCTACTCATTTGGGGATGTAATGTTCCTTTCTTCCTTACATTGATTTGAAACATCATTATTTACCTGAGCTTCTTTTAATTGTTTATATGAGGTAGCCAACCTCCTAATTATAATTTTTTTTACCATGTATCTCTTTATCATGGAATTCCTCCCAATTCCCTTTGAAAACCTTCTTCATACTTATGCTTTTACATCTCATATTGTTGTTCTTTTTCAACAAGAAGCTTTTTATAGTGTCTTCTTTCTTCAACCAAATGATTTTCAACACTTTTATGCATTTCTTCCATTACTTGCTCATGAATATAGGCTTGATGAGCCAATTCATCCTTCTCATGAAGATAAGTATGATAAGAACACTCATCAAGGGGTGCTTGAAAGTCTTTCTACCTCTTAAGCTCATTTATCTCACTCTTAAAATCCTACAACATATCTTGTAATTTGTCATGTTGTTTCTATTATCCTTAAAATCTTAGATTTCATGTTGAATGCTAAAATCTTGAGTTTGATAACAACCTTGAGTATTTTGACAAACTGTTATTGTAGGAGTAAAACTAGCATTTTGACTGTGTATATGCTTAATAAGGATCTTGATATACATTTTTGTCATAATATGGAGATGGTTACACTAACAAACCATAATAATTTGACATTTTCTCATATAGTAAGTTATACATATGAATATAAAATTATTATGAATATACCAGAAATTGATCCTATGAAACCAATGAATTCTTCCTTTGTTGAGTCACTAGGCGTATGTGAAATCTATCTCCAAAGGCTTTAATATTGATCTTCACACCAAAAAGTAAGTAAAAGTGTGTTCCAAATGAACTAAGAATCAATTTGTGTCCTACCAGGCATTGAAAAAATTGATGTTGAAATCAAGATTACACCTATATCAAGATACAAAATCTTGTTGTTCTCTTGAAACATGGACACTCTCTCAGATGGTAGGTTGTCCTAAGACAAGAGAAGAATCTTTGGATCTAGTTGGTTCCTTTTTTGGTATCACCTAAAACTAATCTTTTATAGGAAAAGGGATGAGAAGTGAATGGTAATAATTAATAATAAACCTATGTAAGGTGATACACTAATGATTAGTATGAAGATTCAATTAAATCAACATGAATTACTTACAGTACGAATGATTCACAATACCCAAACAAACATGCAATTACAAAAAGTGTTTCCAAGGACCCAAAATCTTTTTCTACAAGAAAAATAAGGACACAAAAAAAGAACTATAATTACAAGTATCAAGATTTGAACATGCAATAAGGTATATAGCTAGAGTACAGGAAAGCAAAACACAAAATTAAGGAATCCATAGTTGCAAAACAAGAATCAATGAGAAGGAACAATTGTATTTGTATAATTGATGATGAAAAATATTTGTACTCCAATGAATCAACTCTCAAGCTTGAAATATGCAAAAAATATGAGACATAGAATGAAGTTAAAAATGAATAATATAGAAGCTTCAAACCCTAATTTAGATATCCAAAATATGCATGAAATATTGGTGTCAGGATTGCTCTAATTTGTGAAGAAACCCATCAAATATGCCCACAAGGACTTGTCCAACTGATAAACAACTTAAATATGCCTTTATTTTCTCAAAAATCTATGCAAAAACCTAGCTCAAATATGGTCATTAAGCCAAAAATCTATCATGTCAAACTCCTCAGAAGTATGTAAAAATTTGACAAAATGGCATCCTAAAGTGATCTGAATATAGAATAGGTCCTAACTACATGATATCTCACTAAAATGACCATATCCGTTAGAAAGTAAAGTACACCAAGATAACTTGGGGGGGGGGGGGGGGGGAGGTTGGATGAATCAGTTATGTAATTAAAAAAACTCAAAAATATTTAATTTAATTCTAAAATATGTAAACAATAGATGCAACAACCATAGATATATAACCATACATAATAACACCATATATATTAACTAGGGAAACCTTGGTGGGGATGGTACCCACAAGATGATATACTAATATAAAATTTCCTTGTGAAAGGATGAACCTTGTTAGGGGTCAATGAAATACATTTAGTACATATGAGTCCATGTTAGGAGATTCCTACCCTATCAGGAGTTGAAAGGAACACAGATGGACCTACTATCCAAATATCCTCAAAAGCAGTCTTCACGTGACAATCTTCTAGATAATTATATCCAATATCTTTGAACTAACTAAAAAAATCCTTTTCCAATAGAGTTCCTTTGAAGCTCACATTATATCCTCAAAATTCTTACTGATTCTAATCTAGCAACAAGTGCAAAAGATTATTCAAAGTCAATTCTATCGTGTTAACATACCAATCTTGCTTTATTTCTTAAAACTTCACCTTATTCATTCATCTTTTTTTTGAATACCCATTTCATTCCAATAAAATTCTTATCCTTAGGTCTAGAAACCAATTCCCACGTTTTGTTCTTCTTAATCTTCTCTAGTTATTGTTTCATAGCTTTAATCCAATAGTTATTCTTGCAAGCTTGATCAACATAAGAAGGTTCAACTTGAGAAATTAAACATAGTTCTTCTTGTACCTTGTTCATAATCATAAGTCCTCTATCTTTTCTTCCAATGATCTATTAGGTGTCACTATCTCAACTCTAATTGATGTTCTAGGTTCAAATCTAGGTTCTTCTCTTTGTTCTTCTCTCTATACTTCTCTTTGAGTTTCATTCTGCAAATCAGTGTCCGCCTCAGAAAATAGTTCATGCTCAACACTCTCTATTAGGCCTTGGAATAATCTCTTCATCAAAATTACAGTCAAGTATCCTTTCCCAAATTCTAAATTTTTCTTCAACTCTCACATTAGCACTCTCAACAATTGTCCTAGTTCTCTTATTAAAATGGCTATATGAATTTTCTTTTAAATGAATATCCAAGAAACATACCTTCATCACTTCTTCAATCAAACTTTCTTATATTATGATCTCTTTTAATGTAACATTTACTTTTAAAGATTATGAAATATTTTTTGGAAATAACAATGGAAAAGTAAGTTCTGAGGGGGGGGGGGGGGCGCGGGTTTGAATCACAACTTACAACTTTTTCCTCTAAAACATATCACCAACATCCATCTCATAACTTAACATATAAACTAAAAATAAATTAACATGCATCACATCTATAGCATAAAGCAAATAACACATAACACAATAAATTGGTTAACCAATAACCCTCTAATGAGAAGATAAAAATGGGGTGGGGATGACACCCACAAATATTCACTACTGCAATTGTAAAGTGTGTCCAATTATGGATACAAAGTGTTGATCATAAGCTATGATCTACCCTATGAGAGGTCTGCCCTGTTAAAGGATTACAAAGACTATTAGGTCTCACCTTGCTAATGATTTTCAAATCACAATTAAGTAAGCACTCAGTTAAGATATTTATAATAGCCTATTAGGACTACTTGATTAAGACATTTACTTTGCATCACATATTAGAATGATTCAACACCTAATCTTTAGTTAGCACCTTTCTACTTGATATTAAATCTCCTCTTTACTAATTGTATCTTGATCCTTTTGATCAGATCTATCCTTTATAAACTTCTCATTGCTTGTCTTTGATCCTCTAGACTGATTCTGCTTGGCATAACTCTGTCATAGCCATCATAGCCACCATAAATGCTGTCTCATCACTTAGCATTCATATCCTTATGCAATGATAAACTTCTTAGGGTTTTTCCTCCTTATATAGGTAGTGGTGGAGATGGACTAGGTTAGAATCAATGGCTGTGGTTGATCCTTATTGCAGCCTAATGTCTCCCTTAATCTGATTGGTTGCATGTATTGCATAGGGATTCTAAATATGACTCCATATTTATCTCTTATAATCATAAATCCATGATTATGTTAGCCAAAAATGGTTTATATAGTAGTTTGTGCCATAAAAAACAACTATACCAAAAATAGTTTACTCAGCATCCAAAGGCTTTGATGCTTGGCCTTCACTATGGTCTAAATGCTATAACTCAACTTCTATAGAACTCGACACTAACTATTACTTGAGACCTAAATCACTTGACACTTGAGTGACTTAGCACATATTGTCTTCTTGACATTGACTAGTCATATTATTTGGTTGTACTGTCTGGAAACTTATGTTTGACATGCTTTGATCACTCAACTAACACTAATTTCTCAGCTCACTCTGATCACTCGGCATGCACTATGCACTATAATTCTACTAGATAATGACTAAGTTTTTTGTCACTTCCTTGTCAAAACCAAAATGAGATGAAAAATTTGTTAGAAATTGGAATTATTGAGAGGGGGGGGGAGGGGGTGAATCAATAATTTACAAACTTTAGTCACGAACTAGATATTATTTTATACTTTAAACCATACATAACAAAGTAATATTTTTTTTTTGTATAATAATAGTAATCATGCACAAAGATAACTCATAACACCATATTTTGTTAACTAGGGAAACCCTAGCCAACGGAAAACCCTAGTAGGGATGATACCCACTAGATAATATACAGATATATAAGTTCCTTGTTAGAGGATGGACCTTGTTAGGAGTCATTAATAAAATTTAGTATATAGAGTCTCTGTTAGGAGACTATGAATCCTTGTAAGGAGATTCCAACCCTATTAGCAGTTGTGCCAACCCTGTTAGGATTTGTAGAACCGTAGATGCAAGATGAGACCATTACCCAAACATGCACTTCCAATTACAAGAAGAGCTCACTGCCCAAACAAGTAATCAAACTTTTGGAATGTAGGTACTGTAACTTCTTTCTTAATTGATCTCTGATCTTCAGCTTGATCTTGGATCATAAAATAGCTTTACAAAACTTTGCATATATCACTTTCACAAAATTTTGCATAGAATCACTCAACACAACAACTACACTTTTCATCGCAAGATGTCCTTTGCATAAATATCATGCCTTTACACAAATTGTTTCTAGATTAGGTAAGACCAAAATACACTTTTCCAACTTAGAAAAAACATCTAGGATGTCGATCCCAATTGGTCAAGTAATTATTTTGTAATCAAAATAATCCCTTTCCTTTAATTCTGCTATCCTATTTCACTGGTGAAATATGAATATCTCTTTTCTATATAGTCTATACTAACTTCCAAGGTTATACACATCATCATCAACATGTATACTATCTCCATATAACTTCACTAGTCATAATATGATGTCAATAACAAGTTACAAACAAAACAATACAGTACTGTATACCATATTCATACTTAGACAATTTTTGAGTACCAAAAGCTAAGTATCTTTATTTTCAAGGCTTCTTTTAAGCATGTATATCATGTGTTGCCCCCTTTGGCACTGATGGCAACAAAATAGGGAAAATTCTCTATCTTACATATGCTCCCCTTTACAATTTATTACAATTTGTCCATCTTACATATGCTCCCCCTTATAATCATTGCCAAAGGTTAAGATGTTAAAAAATGTCCATTTTCTATCAAAATCTCTATAAACATCTACCTTAAACTAATAGTATCTTCATGCAATCATCAAAATTTTCCTTAAGACTACTCATACCTTTTGTCCACATATCTTTGGCTGATTCAGTAGAGATGAGAATTGCACATAAGGCATTTGATGCAATCTCAACTGCATCAAGGTTGGAATATAAAAAGTTAGAATATGTGTCCTTGGCCTTGACACATTCATCCAACTATTTCTCAACAATAGATATTTTTAGAGCAATAGAATCTTTGAAATATGATACTCTCTTCAAAATTTGTTCCTTCTAAAGTTCCACTTTCCTGATACTATTATGAATATTGGCTACTTGTCCTTCAAAATCATCTATCTTACTAGCAGGATGATGTAACTAGCTAGATAGAGCCTCTAGCTCACTCATTTTTCCTCCAATTTGATTGTCAATATCATTTTTAGCTTGTGAGATAAAATACACTTGATGTACAATATCTTTCCATGTTGTTGACACTTTTGAAGCTTGTTGATACAAGTATCAAGACTTATCTAATCATTCTTAATATTTTGACAAATGGTGCTGAACAAGTTAGTAGCATGTGAGATTGTGCCTTTTTTTTGGAACATTGAAAAAATTTGTGAATTCTTATCAAAAGACTTTAGCACTACTTGTGCCCTCTATTCTAGATTTGCTTCTGTGTGCTGCACTATCAGAGTACTATATAATCTGTCAGTAACCTCCATCAAGGTTCTCTATAGGATCTTCACTGCCTTGTTCTCCTAAATAAGCTTTGATAAAGATGAGATCAAGTTATTCTGATCATCATCATCAATTTTTAGCCTAGGAAGCAAAAGTAGAGTAGATGAACTAAAAGGTTTAGTGTCATCTTCCATTTGCTTCTTCTTAGTTGCCTCTTTGACTCTTCTTTCTTCTTCCTTTTTCTTTTCTCTTTCCTTTCTTTCTTTTTCTCTCTTTTCATCCTCTTCTAATCTCTTCTTCTTATCTTCCTCTATTTTTCTTTTCATCTCATCTTCAAGAAATTTCTGCTTGGCCTCTTCTATTTTCCTTTTTTCTTCCTCTAGTAGCTTTCTCTCATCTTCAATTTGTGTCAATTTTCCTTCAATATCCTTGATGTGAGGTTCATTCTGTTCAAAACTTTAAAATGGGTTTGTATCATCAATGTTAATGGTAACATTGGATTGATCTATCTACATTGTGTCACCGCTCACTAACACTTTTGAGGTTCTAGGTGCTGGTGAAGATGCTTCCTTGGACTCTATCAACATTTGACTTATAATTGCCATAGTTTCACTTCTTATCTTGTCCTTCTCACCCACCATAAAAAGAAATGGTCTCACCTTGTTTCTTAAGTAAGGTGCTAGATTTTTTAACAATCTCTTAATTTCTTCTTTATCATTAGTCTTGCATATTGTTCTTAACATAGATTTCCAAGTTTCTATGTCCTCTTCTTGAGTTGGTGCCTTCTTTTCTATAAGTCTTTCATAGACCTTTTGGTTTTCTATGCCTTCAATATCCTTTAGTTTTAGATTGTTAGCTATAATGTATCTTGAAGTAGAAATATCAATATAATATTTCTCAAAGTTATTATAAAAATCATAGAATTTGTTCATCTAAACAAAGTTACCTTCATTAGCAATAGCTAAATTTATCTTCTCTATCTTTGGCTTCCATGGTTGCTGAGCTTTTCCTATTAACTGGTTAGAATTTTTTACCTTCTCCATCTATTTGACTTCTTGTTCTTGCTCTTCTTCTTCACTAGACTCAAAAATTATCAATAATGTCTTTTGTCTCTTTCCTGGTCTAGAGGCTTGTTGCTTGATCCTTTTTAGTCTTTGTGATCACAACTTCTGCCAATCTCTCAGATTTTTCTTTGGCTCACTTGTCTGAACATATGATACTATTGCATAAGGAATGCTCTATTTTGAAGATGTCTTTGCAATAGACACTGACAAAGGTTGCACATTCAATATACCTTGCTTCATAGTTTGCTTGACTGCCTATGACTCACTCTTAGTCATATTGGCTTCTGATAAAGATTTCTTCATTATTGTTTCTATTTTCTTGTGAGATGGCTTCTCCAAGGATGCATGATGAACTGATAGGGTGATCTCATCATAAGCTCCAAATCTATATTCAACTTTTTCCTTCTTTAATTTCAACAATAAATGAATATGTCAAACTGCTATTTCATCACTCAATTCATAACCTAAGGGATCAAGAAATGTTTCCCGAGGTTCTACTGCTTGGATATAAGTAAAATCTATATCAACCATAACACAAATTTCTTCTTTAAATTTTTCTATAGTTGCAGGTGCAATTTTGAATCTTTGCCTCATTTTATTTTGAAATGTTTTCATTATCAAGTTTATACTATCCAATATCTTATCTATTGGATGTCTTCTACATACATCTATGATTTTCTCAATTTTACACCTCTCACTACTCATAATGTCTGTGACTAACAAATATGGAAATCTCTTAAGCATATGAAAAATAAATGATTGACCAGTGACTAAAATCTAAACACACCATTCTTGGTCCTTTTGATCTTCTCTAGGTTCTTAAGAAGTTGCATTCTTAGAATTTCACTAAGATTAACTTGTTCTTTCTCAACACATATCTTGTAGGCTACATAGATGAATCCATCTGACAATTCATCAATCTATGAACTTGCACATATAGAGTAGGCAATGATTCTACTTAGGAATCTTACATCATCTTTTTTAATGGTGCTGATCACCATGGCCTTTCCATTATAGACTACTTTGGTGTAGCTCTCAACCTTCTTCTAAACCAATCTCACCTATAGGTACACTTTCTTATTTACAAAGACCAATTAGCTCATGAATAAGGTTGGCTAAAATATCAACTACACTATCTTCCATCCATTGTTTTCCATCATGTATTCTACTTTGTATGATCTATGTTCAATTCTCAGTAGAAATGATATTTGAACAGGTTTAGTTCTTTCAAGTGTTTGAATTTGAGTTTCACAGTCATATTGTGATTAAAGACTAATTCCATATCCTTGTTCATATACTCACTCCCAATAGATTAAAACTTACTGGTAAGATAACTTCTTATATCTTCCAAATATACTACATTGGTCAAAGTAATGGATAATGCTGAGTTAGGGTTTCCTTCTACAGGTTTCATGGAAACAATCTTCAATTTTGGTCTCTCCTCATTCTCAACATTGTGAACTACTGACATATCCATGATTCTAGATAACAAATATGAACTTTTATCAAATAAATTCCATGGAAAAATAATAAAATACCTTTTTTGAAAATAGGGTTTACTTCGAAATTGCCTTGTCAAGTCACTTCTGAGTGCTCTATGCTTCTGATGTAGTCAAAATGAAGTGGTAATCAAGTTTGTACTCCATTTACTCTTTTAACTTTCCAATGCAAACACAAAAAGCTACCAATTGCATTCTGGAATCAAATAATTGCTCAAGGTCTTCAATCTGATCTTCAGATGCTACTCGAGGTTTACTATAGCCTCCTTTCATCATAATGATGCTCCATAAAACTTTTCTCCATGAAATTCTCAGTAAGAACATAACTTTCATCTTCTTCTATAGAATTAACTTTTTTTGTAATAATAGTAACACTTAATTCCTTTGTAACTAGTTTAGATAAGCTCCAAATTACAAGCGAGCTTAGATATTGTCTAAACTTATCTCGATAAACCTTTTCCGAACTTCACTACCTCTAGTTTGATATCTAGATGAAGTTTTCAAATTCTGATGCTGTGAATAGGCTTAATTCAACTTAATTGAATCATACTCAATAACTAACTTTGATCTTCCTATCTCATCATCTTTTAGCTTTTCTTTTGAGATGTCTTATCCTTTTAAAAATGCCTCATTGAGTTCTTCTTGAAGTTCACTTACTACATTTCTTTGTTAGTTTTGGAATTCCTCTCATGGTTCCTTCTATCATTTTTAACATTTCTTCCATCATTCCTTTTGTTTATGAAGTTTCTTCCATTGTTCCTTCTATCTCCGAAGTTTCTGTCCATTCTACAATACTTTGTTGTATGTCTGAAGTTGTTGCATAATTGACATATTGGTGTTTTGCTTCTAGGATTCTTTTGATCATTAGGCCCATGATAATTTTGAGTAATGTGTCCAAAGTTATTACACTTATAACACATGATCTGTCTTCTATCTTCATAAGGTCTTCCTTCTCTCAATGTCCTCTGATTAGATCTTCTTCTATTTGTACGATTAGTATTTCTAGACATTCTACTATTTCTTCTATCATTATCATATTTAGGTTTCCTATAATCAATTTCTTTATGATCCATACCTTGACAATTATGACAATACAAATCCATAACATGATTAAATGACTTATTTGTACAATCTCTTTTCATATGACCTATTTCATTACATGAAAAACACTTACTCTAAATTCATACCTAGTTTTTGTAGGAGATACCACTTGCTTTGGTTCATCCAATATTTCAACTTTCTTATTTTATGCAACTTCTTTATGTTTATCAAAAGATTTAATGGATTCAATCTTATCATTAGATTTATCTTTTTCTTTCAGATCTGATCTAATCTCAGGTTTCTTTGTAGACATGTTAAATAGATAACCAAGACTAGTCTTATCATAAGTAGGTCTCTGTACTGACATTGAATCATCAAGCTTTTCTTTGCTAGAATAAAGCTTCTCAACTTGCTATGTGCACTGAGTTAATTCACCTTTCATAATAGTATTGTACTTATAAAGTTCTTCATGATCTTCTTTCAATGTTTCAAATTTAGATGTCTTCTATGCTAGACTTGCTCTAAGATCTGCATTCTCAATCTTCAAATTAGTTTCAATTTTGCTAGGATCATTTGTCAAAGTTAGCTTTAGATTCATAATCTTCAATTCATGCTTCAATATCTTGTACTCTATCTTTAGTTTTGACTAATCATTATCACTAGTTTCAGATTCAGTAGATTTAGGCTTGGATTTGAGATGTTCAAGCTTTTTCTTCAATTTTCCAATGTATACTTTGGAGTCTTCATATCTTTCCTTAAGCTGATCTCTTTCTTTAGTAAGGAGATGAATTTGTTCAAGTGCCTCTTCAAGGTTCTTCATCAACTATTCCATATCTATAGGGATCTTGCTTAAGCTGTTAAGCCTCTTCTGAGTAACTATGCTCTCATACCAATTGTTAGAGATAAGAATTACTTGGGGGGAGGGGGGGGGGGGGGTTGAATTAGTAATTTACAAACTTTAGTCATCAACTGGATATTATTTGTTACTTTAAACCATATATAACAAAGTATTAAACTAATGTTGAACAATAATAGTAACCATGCACAAAGATAACTCATAACAATATATTTTATTAACTAGGGAAACCATAGATAAGGGAAAACCCTAGTGGGGATGATACCCACTAGATAATATACTGATATATAAGTTCCTTGTTAGAGGATGGACCCTATTAGGAGTCAATGAGAAAATTGATTAAAGAGAGTCCCTATTAGGAGACTTTGAATCCCTATTAGGAGATTCCAACCATATTAGGAGTTATGCCAACCCTATTAGGAGTTGTAGTATAGTAGATGCAAGATGAGCCCACTGCCTAAACATGCACTTCCAATTACAAGAAGAGCTCACTACCCAAATAAGTAATCATACTTACAAAATATAGGTATTGTAAATTCTTTCTCAACTAATCTATGATCTTTCATTTGATCTCAAATCACAAAATAGCTTTACAAAACTTAGTTATATCACTTTCATAAAAGTTTGCAAACAATCGAGCAACACAACAACTATGTTTTTCATTGCAAGATGTCCTTTGCATAAATATCATGCCTTTACACAAATTGCTGCTAGGTCAGCTAAGACCACAATACACTTTTCCAATTTAGAGTAAATGTCTAGGATGTCGACCCTAATTGGTCAAGTAATTATTTTGTAATCAATAATTCCTTTCCTTTAATTTTGCTATCCTATTTCATTGGTAATACACAAATATCTTTTTTTTGTATAGTGCATACTAACTTCCAAGGTTATACATCTCATCATCAATGTGTATACTATCTCCATCTAAATTTTCTATTCATAATACAATGTCAGTAACAAGTTACAAACACAACAATGCACTACTGTAAACCAAATTCATACTTAGACAATTTCTGATTACCAAAAGCTAAGTATCTTTTGTTTTGAGGTTTCCTATAAGTATGTATATCACGTGTTTCCATAAATGACAAAAATTACATATCTTCATTAGCCAATTTTCAACACAATCTCCCCCTTTGACATGAGTGGAAAAAACATGTTGTCATGGCATATACATCCTTATTTTGTGCATAATTTAGAAAATGTATATTCGCTATTCAACTTCTACACAAAAATTTCAAAATTTGCAAAATTTGTATTTGTATCAAAAAATGATGTCTATCTTCTAGACCTTATTACTCTCCCTAAGTAAGTACTTAATTACTATTTCTACTTCTATTACTCCTATTGATTAGATATCTACCTTGACAAACATTTTTCTCCAAAATTTTCATTATTCCCCCTTTTTTGACACTTATGTCAATTGGGTTGTACACTGACAATTTGTTTATCCAAAAATGGCTTGTGTAGCTCCATTATTATCATCAATGCTACATCCCAATTTCTTGTTGCAGGGATTGATATATTTGAATGTCTAGCTAGACAATAAGGTCAACTAAGCCATCATGTGTAGAAAAATGGGAATCTTGTTAGAAACAATAGTCCACCAAGATAATTTGGGGGGGGGGGGGGGGTGTGAATTAGTTATCTGACAATTAAAACATTTTTATTTTTCAAAAAAACTTAACCATTCAACCAAAGTAAACAAAAACCATAATAAAATTCACATAGACAATTAAACAAGATATGTTCCTTGATTAGAGGGAAAAATCCAGGTGGGAATGATGCCCACAAGATGATGTACTAATATAAATATTCCTTGTTAGAGGATGGAACCTGTTAGGAGTTTATTAAAACATTTAGTACATATGAGTCCCTATTAGGAAACTTTGAATCCCTTTTA
The DNA here is from genome assembly GCA_028749045.1 of Cupressus sempervirens. NCBI lineage: Eukaryota > Viridiplantae > Streptophyta > Pinopsida > Cupressales > Cupressaceae > Cupressus > Cupressus sempervirens. The sequence goes on from CM053787.1 coordinate 516,281,967, forward strand.
GGAGATTCCAACCCTATTAGTAGTTGTGCCAACCCTATTAGGAGTTGTGTTATAATGTATGCAAGATAAGTCTACTACCCAAACATGTAATTTTAACTACAAGAAGAGCTCACTGCTCAAACAAGAAATTTACTATTATATTCTTCTTTCCTTTATTCTATCAGCCAAAGCAATCATTGTTAGACCTTGTAGACCAGGTCATGAACCTCAGATCCAAATATCAAACCCCAGATCACTTAGCAAAACCTCGGCAATGAAGTTTCCTTCACTTTTTCTCTGCTCTGCTCAACTTTTCATTCCACTCTTGTACTACTTACAAAATTAATTTTCCATGTCATGCTTGATAAAGGAAAATGTCCTTCCTTTATACTGAGTTCATAATACAATTCCCTAAGTCAGCTGTTAGACCTTCTTAATTAATCATTATAGGACCACATTAAGAACACATTACACTTAGTGATAACATTAATCTTCCACCTTGCAACTTGAATAACTTTCTATACAAATGATATTATAATGAGAGAACTTAGTGACATCATCACCAAAATGTCTTCTTCAAATCCTCAACCTCAGTTTTTAGAATAATAATTCTGCTAGGAGATATAACAAGTTTACCAGAACATGCCTCTCTAAACTCTATCTCAGAATAGAAATAACCAAAACTTACATAACTTCCTCTAGACTAATCATTTCTTCTTCCAATGTTAACTACATATACCAAATACTCAGATGCATCTCCCATAACCTTAGATAGTTAGAATAGTCAACTAGCCATCCATACCAACTTGATCTTTCTACTGTTCTTTTGCTAGATACCATAGAAGACTGCTATGTTGACATCAATGACAAAATAAATCATGAATGTAACATGTCATCATAGTAACATATCTAAAATACTCCCCCATAGTAATATCATCAACATTCATGCCTCCAACAATCTCTCAACGAATCTTTCTTCAACAGTGTCTTTGCATAGGCTAGTTCCCTATGTAATACTTCCATGTGAGGTGTCAACATGGATTGTATATTGATCAAAGTAGACCAAATATTTGCATCCAATGCTTGCATCTTAACAAGCCTATTTTGAGATGATAGTAACCTTTGAAAATGTAATTGACTATTACCTAGAGATTGTTGCAGTGTGGTACATGTGAATTGTAAATCTCCCTGCAACTTGTCAATAACTCATTGAGTCTCCTTAGTAAATATCTCAACATTGCATAGATTTGTGTATAGAGAGAAAATATTCTCTAACACCTTCTTTACATTTTCCATTTTGGTTACTAGATCAACCTATTTGAGTGCAATAGCACTAGATATCTTCTCCAAAACCTTGGTATGAAACTTCCTTTCAGACCATTCTAATAATTTGACATTTCTATCTAGGTTGTCATCCTTAATCTTGTCTATAGTGCTGAAAAGTTGCTCTATAATAGGCATATCTTCATTTGTTTCTAGGAGGCTGAAAGCATCAACGAATATGTCTTTGATTTCATGCAAAAATTTCTTTTTCTTATGCTCCCTCCTTAAGATTTCTTGCCTCTTCTTTCTTTGAAGAGCATCTTGAAGAATGCTCATTTCTTCAATAGTGATTGCATTCAAATCAAACTTTGGTAGCTCAATCACCTCATCTAAGCTTATATAATCAAATGATGTAAGATCAACAACTTGTGGCGTGTTGGAACTTGACCTTGATATTTGTAGTGGAGTATCTTGTGTACTCCACCTTTGAAGAGCTTGACTGCTAATAGGAGATATAGAGATTGATAAAGTAACTAGTGTTTGTATGGCAATTTTCTCCTTAGATGTAGTCGTCAACTTATTCTCTTTAGTATTTTATCCTTCTTGCTACACTTCACCTTGTGATGGTGGAATAGGTACAAGAATTGCTTCCTTACCCTTATTCTCTTCTGTTCCATCCTTGTCAACAATCTCTAGAGTTGGTAAATTTGAACTATTAAGGCTTGGCAATAATATACTTGTAGGTTTTACTTCTACCTCTTTCATCTGAATGATAACTGTTGGCATTATTAGTGTCTTTGGCGTAACATCTTCCTATTCAAGGTTTACAATTTGATTTGTATGCAGATTCTATGATTCTGTTTCCTTTACTTTTGTAGTTTGTGGGGGTACATTTGATGTATTTTGTGGTTCCTCCCCTATAGATGCAACTTATATCTTTTGAATCTCATCCACTCTCACCAATATTGGATTATTGCATAAAATTTTTGCATTGGTAGAGTCTTGCAGTATTTTCTTCAAATCATCCTTAGTCAAAGGATTTACATTCCGTGATGTAGTATCAAAAATATCTTTGATGCTCACTAAGTACCATTGACTCTCTTGATCCATCATGTGGGGGACTAGCATTCGACACCTGTACATCTTATTGCTCTTCTCTAGCTGTGGCTTCCTCTATTGTTCCTTCAATTCCATCCATAATACCTTCCTTGAATTGATTCTCTTTATCATTAACTACTACTTCTTGCTCACCTTTCTCAATTATTTCTTTAGTGGATAACCCATAAATAGATTTCCAAATTAATGTACTCTTGGTTACTACATCTTCTATTTTCTTATTTAAAATATTGAATGCTTGGTATTTGGGAGAAAATTTCCCTTTTTGCTTTACCATTTCCTTAACAATCATCTGCTTATCCAATTTAGGCATCACTTGGGCTAAAGTGGTTTCCCTAATTTGTTTTTTAGTATTTAAATTGAATTGCCACTTTTTTCTCAATTTTATCATATAAACTCTTTGGTAATGAGTTGGAAATCTCTATAGGAGTGGTCTTAAAAGTTACCATCATGTCATATCCTCTATATTATTTTTCTTTGCATTGCCTAAATTATCAAAATTAACATGCGCAAAACCTAAAAAATTTGCATTGGTTTTAATATTTTCACACAAGTTATCATTGTTAGAAGAGGGATTGTGGCTTACCACTTTTAATTGAATAAATTCAACAAACTCTGTCTACTCCTCATTTGAATCCTCTTGTGGCTTGTACTTCTTCCTCAATCTCTTGAAAGTCTTTTGAGTAGGTTGGCTCGGCTCTACTGTGACACTAGCTCTTTTGCCTTTAGGCTTTGCAACTTATTTAGCATGTGCAGTGGCTACCCTAGTGCTTAACCTGGTTAAAGGTATAGCTAGCTTTTGTGGAGACTACTTCAAAATCTTCTTTGGTTTCTCCACTACCTATTTCTTCGCTTTCCTTTTTTCCTCAAAAATCTTAGGTGTTTCCCTGAATTCTTCTTCCTCAACACCTTGTGCATCAACATCTTCACCCAAACCTTTTGTAAGTTCCAAAGGTCCTTGGCCTTGTGCTTCTTCTTCATCTTATTCTTCTTCTTCTTCTGCTTCCTTACCACCTTCACCAAACTTCTCTTTAAGTTTCTTCACTATCTTGTTTTTCTATCTTATCACTAAAGCAGTTTGTAAATTTATTGTTATTCTTGACTTAGTCTCATCACATTTTCCAAAGGATATAACATCCTTGTCAATTTCCTTGGCCAGTAGAGTTGTGATGGTTGAAGAGGCTTTATCTACATTAATTTCAATGGCAAGGGTTTTAACCATCTAACCCTAGGTATTACTTCTTGCACATATGTGTAATCTATATCAACTATGAAACACACATCATTATAATATTGTTCCACTAACGATACATGAATCCTCAATCTTTTCTTCATGGATTTCTTGAAATCCTCAAAATAGCTAGTCATTACTCAATCAAAATTTTCTCCAAGTTGCTCAATGAGCTTTTCATTTTTTGTGTTACTGACCTTTTTGTCTTCCAAGAAACTTTACAAAAAGTGAGGAATGTTTTTTGCACATAGAAAAATATGCAAAAATCAAAGAACCAAACTCATAATATACACTTTTGGCCTTCCTGATGGCTTCTGGATTTTTTAACAATTGTTGAAATTGCAACTTAGCTAGGTCATATGAATTGTCTCTCTTTACAATATTATAGCCAAGGTCAACTGCCATGCAAGAAACACTATTTAGTTAGCTTGACTGAAAGAATTTGTGAGCTATCACTCTGACTACAAAGGCTACCAAGGGGTCTAAAATTGTATCAATTGACATCCCTTGCTTGTTCCATATGACACCCCTGTTCTTCTCAATAACCTCCTTTGCATCACTCTGCATTCTCTTTGGTCTATCTAGGGTAGGGTACCCTGACACTCAATGCACAATCCTTTCTATAATCTTGATTGATCCATTCTCTAAAAAAAAATGATTATCATGTATATGAATCAACACAATTATGATCTATTTAATTTTGAAACCCTGAGGAAAGTATAAGGCACATGTCAACCCTTTTTTTTCGACAATCTTATTTTCCTCCTTCAAAAATCCATTGTCACATAACTTCTAGTAGGTTCCTCTAATCTCCATATCTCCAACTTCTCTAATTTTTCTAGTGTAGCAACATCTCACATCCTAAACCATTAAGACCTTTGGTGGTATCATGGATAACACACTAGAAGGATCTCCCTTGTATGCAATCTTAGGAATAGCTTGGAATGGGGGTTGTCTCAATCATTACTAATCAATTGAATATTGAAAAAATTTCTTCCCCTCTTTCCTAACCATTGTAGAAGAGCTAGCTGCTATTTTGACTTCCTAGAGTTTGTAATAAACAAAATAGTGTAACTCATGACAGGCTAAATACCTCTCAAATTTGCTGAATGATGTTGAGTAGTAGTTGAATCTGGTTCGCAAACACTTGAATCACCTTTTGCAATTTTCCTTTTTTCTCTTAACACTCTTCAAACTTTGGTAGGTGCAAATGAGTCAAAAATTGAATATATAACCCTTCAAATTTGACATTAATTGCTTAGTCCTTACACAACTGTAAGCTTGAATATAATAGGAATTTCAACATGCTTGGCTAACATAGAGAGCTCAGCTCATATTACCATATCTACATTACTTGACAACAACTACAATTCCTTTCATGCTTGGCAACAACATAGAAAAAAACAAAATGATAGATTTTCTCTTGGTTCTAATTACTTCATTGCATCTTAGTTCATGCTAATATGATCTTGTTAGATCTTAGATATTTGGAACTAATGCATATTATAACTTTTCAAATTTTAGTTCCACAGATACCTTTGATTTCCTAGTTGGGGGTGATGTGATCATCTGATCCATTGGATGAAGTGACCTTATCTACATTTGATGTGCTATAATCTTCCTTCTTTTTCAATGTCTTGCTCATCTGTATCTTCACATTTTCAGCATCAACCTTTCCTTTTCCTTTGACATGACCAATTTTAAGATAACTAAAGCATATAATTTCATTCAACCATCTATTGTAGTTACCTCTAAAATGTGTTCTTATGCAATTTTTAGGAATGTGACCATATTCTTGGCAATAGTGACAATTGTACCTTGTGTTGTAATCCCAACCATAATAGTTTCCAATGTGGTGTACCTTTGTCTATTTGTTTGATGTCCACTTGGATTTGGATCTACATTCACTTGTCTTGTGTCCATACTTATGATAGTTGTAACAATAACCTTCAAATATTTGAGTGTTGGTGGTCTTAGTCCTACATTCATGTGCCTGATGTCCTTACTTCTTGTAGTTGTAATAGTGTCCCTTAACATTCTTCTTAGGGTTCTAATTTCCAATGTTGCTCCTACAAACATTTGTTGTATGACCCAATTTTCCATAGTGATGACAAGTTGGCTTGATGTTCTTTCCCTCTATTGTTCCTTTGTTTACCCCTCCTAGATGGTTCTTCTTGCCCACTAGTAAAATATCCCAAACTAGTAATGTCATTATTTGGCCTTGGTGCTTCCATAAATTTTTCAAAGTACTTGATGGCTTCACTAGCTTTGTTAAGCTTTTCCTTCTCATCCTTCAATTCATTTTGCAGTAGGGTATTCTATGTTTCCAAAGTTGTAATCTCAATGTCTTTCCTATTTAGTTCTTGATTTGCAATCTTTAGTTGATTAATTGTATCTAATTGCATGTTTGCAAGATTTTGCACATTTGATGTCTTCTCTTTAAGTTTGTTAGCCAGTAGTCTTTTTTCTTCTTCAATCATGGCTCTATTTTCTTCAAATTTCTTTCTCAATTCAATTGTCTCACATAATAATACTGATTAAACTTATTGTTCTATTTTTAGGTTCCTTACTTATTCTCTTAGGGCATTGTTCTTTTCCATTAGATCTATAATTGTTGCATCAAACTCTTTTGAGTTTCCATCCTCAAATAATCTAGTAGTGTCTACTTCTTGATATTGAGATTCATCTTTTTGAATAGATATCTCTTTCCTTCTCTTTAATGAATGCTACAATTCATCTCTTTCCTCCTTGAGTTGATGTAGGGCAAGATGCATTTCAATTGTTTGGTTCTTAATAGTCTTTCCCAACTTGTAGACTTCCATCTTCAAGTGCTTACCTCCAAAGCTGCAAAACTTTCCTTTCTAGAGAGCAAAGCTCTAATACCAAATTTTGGAAATAACAATGGGAAAGTACTTTTTTTTTTTTTGGGTGGGGGGGGGAGGTTAATCAACACTTGCAAATTTTACCTCTAAAACATATCACCAACATCCATCTCATAACTTAACATATAAATTGAAATAACTTAACATGCATCACATCCATAGCATAAAGTAAATAATACACAACACAATAAATTGGTTACCCATAAACCCTCCAATGAGAAGGTAAATATGGGGTGGGGATGATACCCACAAATTTTCACTATTTCATTTGTAAAGTGTGGCCAATTATGGCTACAAAGTGTTGATCATAAGCTATGATCTACTCTGTGAGGGGTCTACCCTATTAAAGGCTTAGAAAGACTGTTAGGTCCCAGCTTGCTAAATGATTTCAACTAATAATTAAGTAAGAAACACCTAATCTTTAGTAAGAACCTTTCTTATTGATATTAGATCTCCTCTTTCTTGATTGTATCTTGATCCTTCTGATTAGATCTATCCTTTATAATCTTCTCACTACTTGTCTTTGATCCTCTAGACTAACTCTGCTTTGCATAACTCTATCATAGCCATCATAGCTACTATGAATTCTCTCTCAAAACTTAGCATTCATCTCCTTATGCAATGATAAAATTCTTAGGGTTTTTCCTCCTAAAAAAGGCAATGGTGGAGATGGACTAGGTTAGAATCAATAACTATGGTTGATCCTTATTGCTGCCTAATCTTTCACTTAACCTGATTGGCTGCATGTTTTGCATAGGGATTCAAAATATGACTCCACACTTATCTCTTATAATTTTAAATCCATGATTATGTGGGCCAAAAATGGGTTACATGGAATTTTATGCCATAACAAACAACCATGCCAAAAACTATTCACTCAACATCAAAAGGCTTTGATGCTTGGTCTTCACTATGCTCTAGATGCTATAACTTAGCTTTTTTAGAACTCGGGACTAACTGTTACTCAACACCTAAATTACTCGACACTTGAATGAGTTGGATTATACTATCTGATAAGCATTGATTAGTCATATTACTTGTCTATACTATTTGGAAACTTATGCTGGACATGCTTTGATCACTTTGCTTGCACTAATTTCTCAACTTGCTCTGGTCACTTTGCATGCACTATGTAGTATAATTTTGCTAGATAATGACTAAGTGTTTTGTCACTACCTTGTCAAAACCAAAATAAGATCAACAATATTTAACATATGGTACATGTCCAAACCAAAGTTCATAAGGTGTCTTACCAATGCCTTGTTTGAGTTGTACTCCATTTATAGTGTATATTGATGTATTCACTACTTCTCTCCAAAATATCTTTGATACATTATTTTCAAAAATCATTGCTCTTGTTGCCTCTACTAATATTCTATTTCTTCTTTTTGCTATCATATTCTGTTAAGGTGTCTTAGGTTCTAAAATTTGTCTCTTTATACCATTATCTTTACAAAAAATGTTAAATTCATTTGAATTAAATTCTCCATCTCTATCACATATCAAACATATAATCTTCAAATCATATCCATTCTCAACTCTACTCTTAAATATCTTGAGTTCTCAAAAGCTTTAGATTTTTCTCTAAGAAATTCTACCCACATCATTATAGTAAAATCATCAACAAGAATCATAAAATACCTTCTACCATAAAATCTTCTTGTTTTTGTAGGACCACTCAAGTTGGTGTGCATAATCTCCAAATTCACTAAAGTAGTAAATTTCTTGATTGGAAATGAACTTTTTTTCCATCACACATTCCTTACACACCATGTTAGTAGGTTTCACAATTTTAGAAAAATCTCTAACTACAAATGTAGTAATGACCTTCACAATGTTATCAAAGTTGATATGACAAGATATCTTATGTCATAACTAAATATCATAAAACTTAGAAACTAAACATGTCATCTTAGGAGGATTCAATTGAAATATATTACCTCTTGTCCTTATACTAGTACCAATCAAATAAAAGTCTTCTCTATAAACTACAACTTATATCCCTTGTCAACTAGTTGTCCAACACTCAAAAGATTATGTTTCAAACCATCCATAGAGTAAACATCATTAGTATTAGTCTTTCCATAAAGTGTAATAGATCCTTTTGTTTTTATATGATAAGCTGCATTATTTACAAATCTAACTACTCCTCCATCATAGCTATTGAGTTCAAAAAAATTATTCATATCTCTAGTCATGCGATGAGAACAACCACTATCTATAATCCAATCAAATTTCTTCTTTCCAACTTTTGATACTAATGTTTTTTCTTCTCTAACTTTTTTTTTTTAGGGTTTTCTTTCTTGATAGAAACAAATCCTATTCATCACCACTTTCACTCAATAATTTTTCCAATTTAGATTCAAATTCTCTCTCATTAGTAAAAAGGAAATCTTTAGGCATTCTTGATTTATATAGCTTTCTACATTTCCTTACTCTCTTAGGATATTTAGAAGAATAACAACCATATTCATTACAACTCCAACACTTAAAGATTTATGTACCTTTGGTTTCTTTCTTCATAAGTAAAGCAAGTCCTTCCTAATCTTCTTGTCTTCATCCAATTTTTTTCATCTACTACATGCATAATCTCCAATTGTACTTGCACTCCCTATTAACATAGGTTTGATACATAGTGCACTGAAGGTAGTTTCAACTCTAGGTGATTCTCTACTCTATCTCATCCATATGTTAGCTAACTATAATCTCCCAAGAAGAGTTTCTCTTGTAAAATTAGATGTGTAGAATAAATTATTCAATCATTTGTGTTGTTTGTTGGTATATAGCTGTGTTTTCAATCTCTTCCATACAACTTCATATTTTTATTTCTCTACTGCACAAGTTTTGATTCCTATAACAATCTATGCTATTATATGAAAGTAACTTCTTACAGATTCATCTTCCATCATTTTAGCATCTTGAGATAAGCATATCAAATTTTGTAATCTAACCTCCTAAGAATGTTTATCACCTTCAACTGTACTTTGTAAAGTTTTCCAAAATTCATGAGGAAGCCTTAAACATTTTACTTGACCATATTTAGTTTCAAAAAGAGCTAATAATAGTGCTCCTCTAGCAAGAAATATTACATGAACATGTCTTTATCTATCTCATTACAACCCTCAATATTGTCTTCTTCAATTACATCCTTTTTACTTGCAATGATCAACCAATAACCTGAACCCATGCATAGAAGATGTGTCTTTGTCTTTTCATTCCAACTGCCACAGTTAACTCCATCAGACTTTAGACCTTATTTCCTAAAGTGTGCCATAGATCACCATAAGATGTTAATTTTTTCCTCCAAAAACATAATGACCTGATACTAGTTGCTAGAAAATAAAGTCCACGAAGATAATTGGGGTGGGGGCAGGTGGGGGGGCGGGGGGGGGGGGGGGGGTGTGGTGGGTAAATCAGTTATACTATTAAAACAACTCTCAACATCTTCTTTAATTAAAAAAAATGTAAATAGAATATGCAACAACCATAGAAAGATAACCCTACAAAATAAAAATAGATCTTTTAACTAGGAAAACCATTGATCAAAGAGAAAACCCTGGTGGGGATGGTACCCACAAGATGATGTACAACTTTAAACATTCCTTATAAAAGGAGCGACCTTGATAGGATTCAGTGAAATAAATTTTGTACATATGAGTCCCTGTAGGAGACTTTGAATCCTTGTTAGGAGATTCCAACCATGTTAAGAGCTAAGGAAGCTAGATGGACCCACTGTCCAAACAACTCCAACACTATCCTCACTGAATAATAGAAGTATACAACAAATAATATCCAACATCAACTTTTCTTTCCAAATACAATTCCTTATAAGCTCATCGTGCCTCAATTGCACCAATCTCTTCTCTAATCCAAAAGATATATTTACATTTAAGCTTGCACAATACAATATATATCACACTATCTACATTGGATAACTCTCTTGAGTTCACATCTCATAAAAGTGTTAGAAATAGATAATACTGGGGGGGGGGGGGGGGGGGGGGTTGCATTGGAATTTTACAAACTTTTTCCACAACTGGATATTATTAATTACTTTGCAATATACATATGAAAGTAAACCAATAAAGCTAAAAATTAAATAAAACCATAACAAAGAGAAATCATAACACCATTATTATTTAACTAGGGAAACCTTGGCCAAGGGAAAATCGTGATGGGGATGGTACCCACAAAATGATCCACTAAACAAAAGAATCTTATTAAGGATATTGACCTTGTTAGGAGTCTGTGAATTACATATAGTGTCTCAATCCTTATTAAAGGACTAGGTCTTGTTAAAGGCCTCAAACCTATTAGGAGCTACTTTAAATCTATGAGGATTTGATATTAAAAATACAACTATATGCAAGAAGATCCCACTGCCCTAACATGCAAGTGTACAATATAGGGCTTTTATTCAAAAACTTATTTACTACTAACTGTTGTACTTCACATAGCCTGATCTGACATTTGAATTTGCATCACAGATCACTCATATAAGTTTGCATGCCATGTACATAGTTTTCATACTCATCATATACTTCACATTTTCAATATCACATATATCACACTTCCCTCTTACTTCACAAAAAACAATTCTTTACTTATTCTCTTTTTCCTCACAAAGCTTTGTGTAGTCATCTTGGTGTAATTAAATGTTGTGTTAGCTAAGGGTAAACATATAGGAATTATTACCAATAAAAATAAATAATTATTTCATAACAAAAATAATTCCTTAACACTTTATACCTTTGTTTCTATTATACTCTATTTTGTTGTGCATACTGCTTTAATTGGTATTTGGCCTGTAACTTTTTTTGTATTGTCTATACTGATATGTACACTTAGATGCATCATCATGAAACTCTAATATACCTTTCATTAACTTCACATGTGCCAAATATCTTTGTAGCCTTTTCTATATAAAAAAGTAATCTCTATGTTGCTAGTGAAATTGTTTAACACTTAGACAATTTTCTATCTCTGATTGTAGAATCTTCAACAATATATTTTTCCATCTCATCTTGAGATATATGTTTCCATAAATGAAAATCCTAACTCATCCTACCTAGCCATATTTCCAATAATCTCCCCCTCTAGCATTGATGACAACCTATGGGAAAATTGACTAAGTCCCAAAATGTTATATAAACACCTTTTCAATACAAACCTTCAAAACTTTACAAAAATTTTCAAAATTTCAAAATTATGTGGATCATTATAATTATAACAATCTTCCTCATATATCCTAATATAATTTAATTGTAGACACTCAAAAATGGTTTGCATCTATGGTTTCATCACTTATTCATACTAATTTGTCCCATTTTCTCATTCTACTAACTCTGATCTTTTGGCCATATTGATCATACTTTATCATTTGTATCCTTCTTCACATCAATTTCATATCAACTCAAAAAATTTCAAATCAACTCGAAATCACCCCAAATCAACTCAAAATCACTCAAAATCAATCCTAATCAACCTGAAACATATCAAACATGCCAAATCAATCATCATTTATCTTATCCTTGGTAATGTTGTGGCTTTCAGTGCCTTGGAAACCTATCAACCTATCAATCTTATCAATCTGACCTTAGTACTTTGTGGCTCTCATTGCTAGGTCAAACTATCATTCATGTCATTCAATCTTTGATGTTGTGGAGGCTTTCAATGTCAGATCATGGCATCATCAACCATTTTAATAATATTGACAGTGTTTTTCGATGTTATTATGATCAAACTTTATCAATCAATTTCAATCTTGTAGCATTTACGATGCTAGTTAAATGTTACATATCAACCAATTCATGTCATCTGTCCTTGGCATGTTATCAATTTCAATCTATCAATCAATTTGACCATGGATTTGGTCTATCTATCATCATCTTATTCGATATCTATATCATCATCACATTTTTATCAAAGGATACAGTCACATTCATTTAATCAATTTGGCCAATCATTTACTAATTTTCTCTATAGGATTAAATAACCAATTTAATCCTATTATTATTTCTAATTATTCTCCCCAATTATCATCCTCAATTAATTAATTTTATTAATTAATTGATTCATTATCTGCAAACCATAGAAATTTACAGTTTTCTAAGTTCCATTTTCTATCATTAATTGCATTTTCTACTAATTCTTATTTTGTGGAATAAAAAGATTTTTAATTCGAATATTCCATAAAATATTTCATCATCATGACACTTGGATAGGACACCTCATGCATTCTCCTTTGACACTTGGATGGGATATATCATAATCAAATATTCTTATCTCTTACGTATGTCCCTATTTGGATTATTCGTCATAGATTCTTGGCTTTAAGTGGGTTGAGGTGTCTTATGACGCGTCATAGATTCTCTTCCACATTTAGCCAAGTTTGACTTTCATGTGTCATAGAATCTTACAATTGGCATATTTTGTCATACACATCATGGATTCTCAAAGGAATCTCTTGCCACATCACATATCTATGGGTGACAAATCCAATGCTCTCACCCTCCATGTCAATTATAAAACAGACACTCTTTCTCTCATTTTAGATCTTAATGCTTAAGTCTTTAAAATCCAAATTCTTGAGTCTTTGAGTCCCCACTTCTTTGAATTTACACTTCTTGCTCTCACACTAAAATCATACTTCTAGTATTCTCATGGCATTATCCATATCATAGGCTTTGGCTTCAATCTTGTGTGCACTATAGGCAAATTGGAGCGACAATCATTTGGAGAAGAAAGAAGGACATGGGAGCTACAAATGAAAAAGGGGGTTTCTATTGCTTTCTTTATTAGTTTGGCTTTCATGGTAGACCAGTGGGTGCTAATGTATGTTGATTGAGTTTTATGATTTTCTCATAGTATGTTATGCATTTAACCCATTTTCTGGTGCTACAGTAATACTAAGTAACCTTGCATGTTGTTACTCTATACAATTTTCCTTCTTGTTGTTGAAAATAATTGGTTAATTGTATATTGTGTTTGATGTTACACACAATGTCATATCTTTACTAGTCTGTATGTTGAGCTCACTCAGGCAATGCATATAGTTTCCTATGTATGCTAAGCATTCCAGTGTTTTTCAAGTTTAGAAGTCAATTTCTACCAAGCTCACTCAGGCGTCAAAGATAAGTTCATAGAAGTTGAGTGTTAATGAAGCTCACTTGGGTAGCAAAGGAAATGTTGGATGGAAACAATGTTAACCTAGCTCACTTAGTTACCAAAGGAAGTTAGAAAAGATGTAGTGTTAACTGAGTTCCCTTGGTTAACATAGGAAAATCATTTTTGAGTTAGTGTCTACTAAGCAGGGTCGGCTAACGATGGATTTTCTTGTTTTGGCATATTAATTTCAATGGATTTTTTTTGTTGGTTCTAGCCGATTGAGGAGATGAATGTTAATTATTCTAAGTTGTATTCAAGATGGTTTGACAATGCATAAGATATAAATATAAGGTCAAGTTAAGGATTGATTGTGAGAGAGTGTATGGAAGAATATAAGATGCTAAGAGGAAGCAAATTAAAAGGATAAGAAGAATATCCTTGAGGAGCTGCAAAGATACATTCAATTAGGAAGGATCAAGTAGTTGAGCAAGAATTGAGATCTATAATTAGCAATTTAGTTGCATTAGAAATTAGGTCTTCTCATTGTTACTCTCTAACCATTGTAGTAGTGATCTAAATCTCTTAACAGAGTTGGCTTAACAACTATTTGTAGATCTTCTAACAAGGTGGCATTTCTAGATTGAAGTGTCTAAAGACCTCTAATAAGGCCACTCCTAATAGGGTAATTAAATCCTCTAATAGGGTCACTAGTAGTGTGTTTTACAACCTTTAACGGGGTTGGCTTCTAATAAGGCTCACTTCAAAAGAGTGAAAAACAACAACTAGTTGCAAGTGGTATTTTTTCTTGGTGTCACTTGTGTCCATATTATTTCTTTCATGTGTATACAACTAAATTAATTAAGATTAATCATAGATCATATCTTAAGATTTGCATGTTAAGCATTTTTTGAGTTAGAGTTATTATTTTAGTGGTTATTAAGTTACATCATATTATTTGTATTAACCGAGTGCTTGTGTGTTTGTCGAGCAATAGTATTTTTAGTGAAGTTTAAATTCTATGCTAACATCTAGGGAATCTGAGATTTATTTTAGTGGTAACTAATTCACCCCTCCCCTCTTAGTTACTCCTCTTATATTTCCAACAATTGGTATTAGAGCTCTTGGTGCTTGCAGAGAAGGTTTTAAGGACTAAGCTAAAAATCAGATGTTCTACAGAAGGGAGATCCCTAAATTGAACCAAGATAACTTCAAGGCATGGTAGGAACTCATGAGGCTACATTTGGAAATGATTGGAGATTGATGCATAAAGTACCTAGACACCAAATATATGACACTTGCTGGAACTATGTCTGTTAAAGAAATTGTAGAGAAGAAGAGTCATAACATTATGATGATTGATATTGCTTCATCTCTCATCTATGCCAAATATGATGGAGTCAAAGACTATGGAAGTGCTTATGAGATGTGGATCAAGCTAAAAGCCATCTATGGAGGAGATGATAATGTAAGAAGAGCTAAAGCTGAAAGTCTCAGAGGACAATTTGATCAAATAAAGATGAGAGAAGATGATAACATTGCAAAGTAAAATGACAAAATCAAAGCCAGTTTTTGTGCAATCAAAGCTTTAGGAGGAAATATTGAAGATGAGATAGTGGTAAGTAAGTTTCTCAGAAAAATTCTTCCTATATATGCAATCAAAGTATTAGCAATTCAAGAAATGAGATGCAATCCAAAGAATGATATAACATTGGATGCAATAGTTGGAAGATTGACATCATTTGAGCTAGATAACTATGATAATTATGTTCCTAGTTCTTGAAATCTTGATTTTACATTTGAAGCCAAGTTGTCACTCGAGAAGAGAGCTAAAAGGTCAAAAGGAAAACAATCTAAAAGTGAAGAAGAAGATAGTTCTGATAATGATCTTGAAAATATTGAAGCATTGCTTGCAAGAAGGTATCCCAAAGGCAAAGGAAAGTATATTGGTAAAATTCCTTTAATTTGCTTTTCTTGTGAAGAAGTTGGTCACATTGCTGCAAGGTGTCCAAATAGAGAAGACAAAGATGAAAAGAAGTTGAAGTGTTTGAGATTAGATAGAGGTGGTGATTTCATTTTCAATGAATTCAATGAGTTCTACATTGAAAGAGAAATTAAACAACAAGTATCATCCCTTGGTACAACACAAAAAAATGGTATAGCTAAAAGAAGGAACAGATCCATCATGGATTGTGTAAGAA
The DNA here is from genome assembly GCA_028749045.1 of Cupressus sempervirens. Lineage (NCBI taxonomy): Eukaryota > Viridiplantae > Streptophyta > Pinopsida > Cupressales > Cupressaceae > Cupressus > Cupressus sempervirens. Next base: position 516,297,743 of record CM053787.1, read on the forward strand.
CTTTAATGATAGAAAAGAATGTTGCAATCAAATACTGCAAGGAAGAAATCAGTACTACAATGCATACCTTGAATAGAGTACAGTTGAAGACAGAATCAAACCAAACTCCTTATGAACTATGGTATGACTAAAAACGTAATGTAAGTTATTTGAAAGTATTTGGTAGAAAATGTTATATCTTGAAGGAATCTAGGAAAGGTAAATTTGATGTCAAAGGTGATGAAGGCATATTCCTAGGATATTCTTGTAGAAGTAAAACATATAATTTATGTTTGAATTTATCCACTCATAATATCATAGAAAGTGCACATGTGAGAATTGACAAGTTTGCAGAAAAGAGTGAAGAAGAGAGAAACAAAGAACTCAAGGACTACATAAAGTTTATCTACTATGAACTTGATACATTTCTAAATATAATTGGAAGTTAGAATACTTCACCTCATGAGTCCCCAAAATCTCCAAAAGCTACCAAGTTGCATCCAGTGCAACCTTAGTCATAGTCTAAAGGACTTGAGTCATAGTTAGAAGCTACTGAGCTATTGCCAAAGCAAACCAAGTTTGAAGGACCTGAGTCATAGATAGTGGGACCCAAGCATGATGAAAAAGATCATGGTGGGGCAAGTGGAACAAGTTCTAAATCCAAAGTACCCGTGTTAACAAGATATGTTAGAAGGCACCATGCACCTAATCAGATCATTGGAGACATGTTAGATGGAACAATGACAAAAAATAAATTGAAAGATCCAAGGATAAAATTATAATTGGCACAAACTAAGTTTTCAAAAATAACTTGAATGAAGATGGAGAAGTTTCCAAAAAAAAAGAAAGGTTAGTATGCAAAGGTTATTCCCAAGAAGAAGGTATTGATTATGGTGAAACTTTTTCTCCTGTTGCAAGATTAGAAGGTCTTAGGACTTTACTTTCTTATGCTGCACATAAAGGATTTAAAGTTTATCAAATGGATATGAAATCTACATTCTTTAATGGAATTCTTGAAGAGGAAGTTTATATTGAACAATCAAAAGGTTTTTTAGATCCTAGCAAAAATGATATAGTTTGTAAACTACACAAAGCATTGTATGGACTCAAGCAAGCTCTTAGAGCTTGGTATGAAAGACTTCATAACTATTTGATGAAGATTGGTTTTCAAAGAACAAATGATAATGATAACCTATATATCAAAGAAGGACCATACAAGAAGATTATGTTGGCATAAATCTTTGTGGATGACACAATGTTTACTGGAAATGATGACTTGTGAAAAGAATTTTCAAAAGAGATGAGTAAAGAATTTGAGATGTCCATGTTTGGAGAGATAAAATTCTTTGTTGGATTATAGATTCAATAAAGGAAAGATGGTATCTACATTACTCAATATAAGTATATCAAGGAGATACTAAATAAGTTTGGAATGGAAGATTCAAGACTAGTTGGAACACCTATGTTTATTAGACATAAGATTTTCAAGAATGATTATTCCAAGCAAGTAGATTAGACCACATAAATATCAATGATTGGTAAACTACAATATGTAGTGCATACAAGGCTTGATATTGCATTAGTAGTTGGTATGGTGGCAAGATTCTCAACAAATCCTAAAGAAAATCATATGGTGGCAATTAAGAGAATCATGAGGTATTTGAAGGATACTAAAAACTATGGATTATGGTACAAGAAAAGAGGCAATTTGGATTTAAAGGCATTTACAGATGTTGATTGGGTAGGAAGTGTTGGTGATAGGAAGATCACCAGTGGTGGAGCATTCTTTCCTAGTAAAAGACTAGTGTGTTGGACAAGTATGAAGAAGAATTGTATTTCTCACTCTCCAGTAGAAGCAGAGTATGTTGTAACAATAGTTAATTGTTCCAATGTTGTTTGGTTCAAGCAACTATTGGCAAGTATGAAAGTAGAAATAAAGGATCCAATGGTTATCTTCTATGATAACACCAGTGCAATTAATATATCAAAAAATTCTATGATGCATATCAAGAGCAAGCACACTACAATAAAATACCATTTTATGAGAGAATTGGTGCAAGATAAAGAGGTAAGATTGGAATATGTGAATACTAAAGAAAATATTGTAGAGATATTTACTAAGCCATTACCTAAGGATGCATTTTTTTATCTAAGAGGTAAGTTAGGGGTTATTCCTATAGGAGTTGAGAATCCAACTCTGAAAATGTGCCAAGATCACCTGCAGTGCAAATAGTTTGCCAAAGAGAAACCTAAGGAGCAAGAGCTTGAAGTAAGAACCGCACAAGAAAATATTTCACAATAGAAAATTAGAATTTCTATGTGAATTGATGAATTTACAATGAGAGAGAGACTACTTATAAAGGCCTCAAGGAATCTTTTAGAACAAGCTTGGAAGGTGGTAGAAGATAAGGTTTACAACTAAGCACACTTTTCACAAAAAGGAGGAACATGCTAGAAGGGAACAAACTCTAGTGTTGTCAACAACTTATCTCTACAACTATTAACTACATGCATTTACCTAAGTAAGCTTAAGTAATAGAATAAATAATTAATAAATAAATAAATAATTATTTACTCTAACACCTCTCCTTAAGTGAAACTTAGGGGAATGCCTTAAGCTCACAAAAACTAAGATGAAATGTAGGATGGGTCCCAACAATAAGGCCCTGTTAGGTACCCATGTACAATGCAAAAAAATGCAACCTCTAAAAATGGAGAAAGAGGAAAAACTACATGGGAAAAACCCTCCTCCAAAAAGAGGTAAAAAAAATGCAGAAAAAAAACATGAAGTAAAGGAAGGAAGGCCTCAACCAATCCCCCCAAGGAAAACTTCTGTAACCCCAAGCATAGACTACAACTGAAGATAGCATAGCAATGCAAAAGATTTAGTGAAGATGTCTGCAACCTATTAGGTGGTACGAATGTACTCCAATGCAATAAAACCATCTTGGATCAATTGACCGATGGAATGCATATGCAATTCAATGTTCTTGGTATGCTGATGCTCCACCAGGTTGCATGAAATGTGGAGGGCACTCTGATTATCACACCAAAAAATAGTGGGATGATTAGGAGGAAAGCCAAACTTAGTCATCAACTGATGAAGCCATAAAGCCTCCTGACTAGCAAGAACTACGACCCTATACTCAGCCTTTATAGATGAAAGTGCTTGAGCATGCTGCTTCTTTCATTACCATGTGATAGGACCAAAGCCAAGATAGAACACAAAGCCAGAAGTAGACTTTTGATCATTGACATCACTGGCCCAATCTAAGTCAGTGTAGCCAACAATGTAGATTCCCCATCGTATAGTGAATTCCATACATGAGTGTGCCCTGAATGTAGCACATAATATGCCTATCAGCTTGCCAATGAATCTCATGAGGCTCATGAGAAAACTGAGAGACAAGGCCAACTACAAAGGAAAGATCAGGGCAAGTGTGTGTTAGGTACAAAAAGCTACCAACCAACTACCGATATAAAGTAATATCCACTGAAGGTGAAGAGAAAGAGGTAGACAAAGTGACACTGGACTAAAATAGTGTAGGAGTAGGCTTACAATCAAGCATGTGAAAGTGATGAAGCATGTCAAGAGCATATGTTTGCTGATACACAAAAATCCCAGTAGGAGACTGATCAATCTAAAGACCAAGAAAGTAGTGTAGTAAACCAAGATCAATCATCTTGAACTAGTCCATCAGTGTAGCTTATCATCTTGGAGCATGGATAACAAGCTACCTATAAGGATAAGATCATCAATATACAAAATAAGAATCAAAATCTCATCACCAAGACGTTGTATGTACACTGTGGGATCAGAATGGCAATGGGTGAAGCCTGTAGATAGCAGAAAGGAGTCCATCTTCTTATACCAAGCTCACACTAATACATTTGGTACCAAATTGCAATGACAGTGCCATTGCAATTTTTTTGTCACAACCTTGTTGTCGTCACAATTGCGATGGTCTACTATAGCAATTGCGATGACAACAAGGTTGTGATGGAAAAACTGCAATGGCACTGTCATTGCAATTTGGTACCAAATGTATTAGTGTCGAGGGGCTTGTTTGAGACCATAAAATGAATGTTGAAGCCTAAAAACCAAGATGGGATCCTAAATAAAACCTAGAGGCTACTCCATATAAATCTCCTCAGTGATATCACCATGCAGGAAGGCACTTTTCACATCCATCTAATAAACTGTCCATCCTTGTGAAGCTGCGAGGGATAAGACAAAGCGTATAGAATTCATCTTGGTGACAAGGGAAAAAGTCTTAGAGTAATCAACACCCTCAACTTGCAAAAAACCCTTTGCAACAAGATGAGCCTTATGCTTATCAATGGAACCATCAACAACATACTTAGTATGATAAATGCACTTACATCACACTAGCTTTCTTCCCTTGGGAAGAGGACAAAGATCCCAATGTGATTCTTCATCAAAGAATAATATTCCTCCTCCATTGCATTGTCCAATTTAGAATGTCCTATCACTTTTTCAAATGTCTTAGGATCAACACTAATAGCATGACTGAGAAGATTGGAACCCACAGTGTGAGAACGAGTGTGACAGGAAGTGGATGGGTCACCAACTAGATATCCTGCAGCCTCAACTGTAGCTCGAGCCCATTTAGGCATTTGGGGAGGATCTTGTGGTGGAGGTAAATGGGAATAACCATGATCATCATCCTCATCATCCATGGAACAATCTAAAAATGTAGAGGGAGTAGTGGGAGCTGAAGGAGGTGCTGGAGGTGAGGAATGAACTGTAGGAGGGCTCTCATCAAATTGGACATCCTATTGAAACAAGACCTCTCTGGATTCAAGATCAAATAAAATATAAGCCTTTACATCCTCACAATAGCCAACAAAAATTAGGGGTCGGCTCTTTCGTTCCATTGTTTTCCTCTAAGCATCAGGTACAAAGGCATATACTGTACTCCCAAAAACTCTGAATGACGCTACATTAGGCTTGACATGGGACCAAGCCTCCTTAGGAGTCATATGTCAAAGTGCCTTGTGAGGCATCCAATTTTGAATGTAATTGGCACAATTGACTGCCTCTGCCCAAAAACATGAATCCATGGACCTAGACTGAATCATGCAATTTGCCATCTCTAGAAGGGTTCTGTTCTTCCTCTCGGCCACACCATTTTTTTGAGAAGTGTAGGGCATTGAAAGCTGATGCTAAAGACCATGCTCAGAAAAAAAATCTCTAATAGCCTAGTTCATATACTCCCCCCCATTGTTCATGCATATTTGCTGAATAGAAAGACCAGACAACTTCTCTACAAATGCCTTGAAGACTTGAAATGAATCAAAGACATCAAACTTGTACTTGAGAAAGTACACCCACATGCATCTGGAGAAGTCATCAATCAATGTAAGAGCATATTTGGCACCCAAAAAGGAGTAGGAAATGAGCTGAGGTCACTAGGAATCAACTCCAAGGGTGCTAAAGCATAAGTGGCTCATCCATGTGGAAAAGAATCCCTATGTTGCTTGTCAAGTGCACATCCCTGACAAACACCATTTGGACAAGAAATCTAGGGAAGCCTAAGAACAAGTGCCTGTGTGCTCATCTACTAAAAATATCTATAATTGACATGCCCAAATGTTCATGCTAAAGTCTTCTTATTGAATCTGCATGTGCAACTAAGCATGAACCTATGTCATCAAAAGACTCAAATCCATCAAATTTGTAGAGGTGAGATGTAGAGTCAACACTCCTAGTAGCCACAACCATCTCAGGATCATGCAAGTCCCAAATAACCACATCGTGTGGTGAGAACTCAACTATCTTCCTAGAGCCAAAGTGGAAAATCTGATAGATAGGCAAAAAGTTCATCAAAATATTAGGAACACAAAGTACATCCTGTAGAGAGCCCTTGGTCAATGTAATAGTACCAAAACCCAAAATTGAAAGTTGGGAAGAGTTCCCAATTAGGAATGTTTGTGATGTGGTGAGAAGCCCCAGAATCAAGAATCCATGTAGGCGCTAAAGTCGTAGTTTGTGTAGAAAGAGTATGACCTTTTCCTGTAGGTGGAGATGAAGATTGAGGAGCTGAAATCTAATGCTCCTTCATGGCTTCCTCTAAAGCCTCCAATCATTTCCAACACCTAGAAACTAAATGTCCATCTTTCCCACAAAAACTGCAGTTCTCACTATATTTCTTCTTGGTCTTGGATGTAGATTCACCCAACTTTGAAGAATCTTTACCCTTGGGAGGGTTTGCTAGAGGATTAGCTAGAGGCTTAGGATCAAATTTTGATGTGTCTTTCTTCAATTTTCCTTTCTTCTTTGATTTTCCCTTAGAATTTTGAGCAACTAATGCTTGGTTGGAAGAGCTAGAAGCATCCACCTGCTGGATCTTTACCCTTTCCCTAGTCAACCTGTCATAAAATGTCTCAAATGTACACATCCTATGTCTATCTCCAAGGGAATCCATGGTGGAGTAGAAAGTAGAAGAAAATTTTTGATATTGCCCCCTTAGCTTTGAGAGTATCAAGAATATGCACTCATCATCAGTTTTGTTCTTCCCACATCCTTGTAAAACTGCACGTAGGGATTTGAACTTCATCAAAAAGTCCTCAATTGTGGGAAAGTTGCTTGGTGACAAAGAAGTCAATTTTGCATCTAGCTAAAGTGCCCAAAACTCATTCACCTATCCAAAAAAAGTCTAAAATTTCTACCAATAAGCTTGTGGAGTAGTCAAACCATCCAACTAAAATAGTAAACTATCTGAAATATTGAGTGCAATCAATCCCATGGCTTCATCCATCTTGTTCCTATACTGTAGAACCTCAAAAGGGTATGTGAGAATAGGTTGATGCTCATCCAGAAAAGACCATAGACCTCTTGACATTAGAAGCCTAGTCATTTGTGCCTTCCAGGTGTGGTAGTTGTGTGGTGTGAGACAGGTCACAAATGGATCCACCATTGAGAGAAAGAAAAAGATAAAAGTAGAAGGGTCTTATCTAAAAAAAATTACAAAAAGGAAAATAACCCTCCATAAACATACAAATATATCCCTCAAATAACACAAAAAAAGCAAAAAAAAACTGGAAAAGAACCTAGATTGTTGATGTAGAGAAGGAGGAAACAAAAGCCTCTACTTTGATGCCAAAAATGGAGTTCAAATGAACTCATAATATGATGACAATAGCACCATTGTCTCCATCTTTGAGTCATTTTTCCAATGCTTCTTCTAGATTAAAAAAATACCTCTATATGCTATAAAGTTATGGCCAAAAAATTGACTGCTACTCCAAAAGACCACCTTGCCGAAAAATTACAGACATTGTCTTAAAATTGAAGCCCGTATGGCCGTCACTAGGCCATCCCCAAAAAAATATGTTAGTGGCTGAATTGCTAATGTCAGTAGCTAGATTGATGACATCACCTCACTGGCATATGATGTCAGCACAGTGTCCGATAGTGATGATGTCACTCGTTAGAAAGATGATGTAGCAAGCCAAGAAATGACATAAGCTCTGTACAAATGCAAAAAAATGATTTCATAGTGTCAGATTATGATGTTAGCATGTTGGAGTGGCAAAAGAGAAAGGACCACCAGTGGTGATAGAACCCGAGAGGAGAACCTAGCGGTGCCACTATTCTGGGCAGAGCAGAGGTGACTCTTTGGCAGAGCAGAGGTGGTTGGTGAGCGAAGCGGTGTCCATGGAGGAGCTGCAGTGGGGAGACAGTGTTGTCACTAGCTGAGTAGCCAAATGGTGGTCACTGAGTGGTTGCTAGGTGGTCCCATGGTGGCACCTATTCACTGCAGTGGTGGTCACTCAAATTTTATATATTTTTTTATTTTTTTAAATCTGTGTTTGTACGATCATACGATGGGGGCCAATTTTTTTTTCCAAAAAATGCCCTATAGCTAATTTTTTTTAAAATATGATTCTTGACTGTAAATGGCCTTCTAAATTTGATGGAAGCATTCGTTTGACCCTAAAGTGCTCCAAAAAATCACTCTACCCTCGAATTGAAGAAAAATGCACAAACAAACTAGGGTTTGTGTCTCCAAATCACAACTTAAAAAATCCTTTGAATAAGAAGTAGCATAGACGCTTTGATACCATGTAGGAGTTGAGAATCCAACTTTGAAAATGTGCCAAGATCACTTGCAGTGCAAATAGCTTGCTAAAGACAAACCTAAGGAGCAAGAGCTTGAAGCAAGAACCGCACAAGAAAATATTTCACAATAGAAAATTAGAATTGCTATGTGAATAGATGAATTTACAATGAGAGAGAGAGACCACTTATAAAGGCCTTAAGGAAGCTTGTAAGAGAAGCTTGGAAGGTGGTAGAAGATAAGGTTGACAACTAAGCACACTTTCCACAAAAAAGAGGAACATGCTCATGTTGTCAACAACTTATCTCTACAACTATTAACTACATGCATTTACCTAAGTAAGCTTAAGTAATAGAATGCATTTACCTAAGTAAATGCATTTACATGAATTTACCTAAGTAAATTCATTTACATGCATTTACCTAATTAATAAATATATAATTAATAATTTACTCTAACAATTCCCCTATCTAAAGCTCACCAAATAAAGTTTAGTGATGTATCAACTAGAGCATTTTGAAGATTAGCCTATTGATGCAGTAACAAAAGGGAAGATTGTATATGAATCACTACATGCGGTACATTGATATTCACTAAATATTTTCTTTGGCATAATATATCAAAGAGGTAGAGTTTGCTTCCATATTCGTACAAATTTTATAAAGGAGGAGAGTTCTATGATGAGGGAGAATTTGTAGAGATGTCAAAGAAGATGAACTTGGTATGATATCAAAAAAAGGAATTTTTTCTATCAAAAGAAGATGTTGAATACAAAGTTTTCTAACAAAGGGAGAAACTAAAGGCAAAGAGAGTTCACACTAATAGAGGGAGTTCTCAGGGATGAGAATCAAAATGAAACTAAGAATATTTTCCTTACTTTATTTTTCTCTGAAATTTCATTCTATTATGACATGTTGTGTTGTCATCAATGCCAAAGAGGGAGATTGTTAAAAACAATTGGTTAATTGTGTATTGTCTTTGATGTTACACAAAATGTCATATCTTTACTATTCAATGTATGCCGAGTTCACTCAAGAAATGAAGATAGTTTCCTATGCCTGCTAAGCATTCTAGTGTTTTCCAAGTTCATAAGGCAGTGCCTATCAAGCTCACTCGAGCGTTGAAGAGAAGTTCACATAAGTTGAGTGTTAACCAAACTCACTCAGGTAACAAAGGAAATGTTGGATGGTACCAGTGTTAACCAAGCTCACTCAATTACTAAAGGAAGTTAGCAAAGATGTAGTGTTAACTGAGTTCACTTATTTAACATAGGAGAATAATTTATGAGTTAGTGTCTGCCAAGCAGGGTTGGCTAACAAAGAATTTTCTTGTTTTGGAATATTGATTTTAATGGATTTGTTTGTTGGTTCTAGCCAATCTAGGACATGAATGTTAATTACTCTAAGTTGTATTATTGGTGACTTGACAATTCATAAGATATAAATATAAGGTCAAGTTGAGGATTGATTGTGAGAAAGTGCATGGAAGAATAGAAGATGCTAAAAGGAAGCTAATTAGAAGGATAAATAGAATATCTTTGAGGAGCTAAAAAGATACATTCGATTAAGAAGGATCAAGTATTTGAGTCAAAATTGAAATTTATAATCAGCAATTCAGTTACATTAGAAATCGGGTCTTCTCATTGTTACTCTCTAACCATTTTAGTAGTGATCTATATATCTTAACAAAGTTGGTTTAACAACTATTTGTAAATCCTCTAACAACATGGCATTTCTAGAATAAAGAATCTAATGACCTCTAACAAGGCCACTCCTAATAGGGTGATTAAATCCTCTAACAGGGTCACACCTAATAGTGTGTTTTGTAATCTTTAATAGGGTTGACTCCTAATAGGGCTCACTTTAGAAGAGTGCAAAATAGTAACTAGTTGCAATTTGTGGTTTTTCCCAAATTGGATTTCCATGTTAAATCTTGGTCTCACTTGTGTTAATACTAGTTCTTTCATGTGTATGCAACTAAGATAATTAAAGTTAATCATAGATAACATCTTAAGATTTTCATGCTAAGCATTTTCTAAGTTACAATTGTTATTTTAGTGGTTACCAAGTTACAACATATTATCAGTATTAACCAAGTGCCTGTGTGTTTGCCAAGCTACAATATTTTTTAGTGATGTTTATGTTCTATGCTGACATCTAAGGGATCTAGGATCTATTTTAATGGTAACTAATTCACCCCTCCTCTCTAAATTACTCCTCTTATATTTCCAACACTTTGCCCCCTTTGACATCAATTACAAAGGTGTCAAAATTCATTTACATGTTAAAATTTTGTTCCATACCTCTTCTTAGGCTATTAATCAAGAAATGTAATCACCAAAAAAGACTACTAGACTCTTCATATTCTTCTCCCATGAGTCCTTGACTCTTCTAAAATATTGAGCATAGTGCATAAACCATAAGATTCTATCTCTACTACATCCAGATCTAAGTACACAAAATTGTCAAAAGATGTGTTGATTGATAGACATTCCTCCATTTGACACTCAATTGTGCTAAATTTCACAGATAAATGTTCTCTTAGAAGTGAGAGCCTCTCAGATATCTTTATTTTTCTATCTTCTAGTAAGCTTATGTTATCATAAGCCTTACTAACCCGTGCTTCAATTGCTTCAATCTGTACATCAAGTTGACTCAACTAACTAACCAATGCTTCGACTTCTACACATTTTTCTTTGAGCTCATTGTCAATGTCTTTTTTAAAGCTAAAAGGCATCACACACTTTGCATACATAGCTTTGACTTCAAGCTCTCACTTTCTTAATGACCTGATTCAATTATCAAGAGTCAATAATTAGTCATTTCTTATGTTTTGACAAACAATGTCAAACATCTACGCATCATGCTTGGTTTGAGATTGTATTGCTGAAACCTCTAAAAGACTTGTGAATTCATCATTAAATGATTGAACCAAAGCTTTGGTTGTATCCTGAAGGTTAGGATCAAGTGACTTCATAATCATGATTCCCTACAAATTGTTAGTAACCTCCATTAGAGTTTTTTGCAAACTCTTCACCTATTTGTTCTTGCTAATTATCTTGCTGAGGGATGATATCAATTCTGATTGATCATCATCATCTTAACTAGTAATTATAGTGAGAGTGAGGGATGTGCTATGTGCACTTGGCTTCTCATCCTTCTCTACATTCTTCTTCTTCTGTTCCTCATCCTCTTTCTTCTTCTCATCTTCTCGTCTTCTGATTTCTTCATCCTTCTTTCTTCTAGTTCTTTCTTCTCTTCTTCTTATTTTATTTTCTTCTCTTCTCTTGTATTCTTCCTCTTTACATTCTCTTCTTCCTTCTTCTTCTTGTCTTCTTCTTCCTTCCTTTTCTTTTCTCTTCTTGTCTCCCTCTCACTTCTTTTTCTTGTCTTCTTCTTTTCTCTCTTGTCTTCCTCTTCCTTCCTTCTCTTCTCTTCTTGTTCTTTCCTCTTCTTTCTTCTTTTTCTCCTATTATTCTTTTTGTTTCTTTGCATCTTCTACTTTCTATTTCTTCTTTCTTTCTTCTTCTTTCTTTTCATCTACTTTTCTCTTATTATCTTAAGCCTCATTCTTTCTCTTTTCCTCCTCATCTGAACTAGAGTAGTCAATGATATTGCCAACAATGTTTGGCCCAAGATCCTTGAAAGGATCTTTTGCAATGTTGATTATCATACTTATAGTGCCAATTTTCATAGTATCTTTACCAATGGAGATTTGTGGAGATAGATCTTCCATTTGTGTGCCTTTAGCTTCCACTCCTGCTATTTTTGTAGTGCTCTATTCAACAGATATAGGGCTTTCTCCCCCTGAATTCACACTCACTTCCTTGGGTACATAATTCATTGACTTGGAAATGACTTCTTCTAGTGTCTTTTTGTTTACCTCTTCATAATTTCCTCCCATCAAAAGAATATGTCTTCTTTTATTTTGCAGCAAGGGCTCAATTCCCTTTATAATATCTTGGAAGTCTTCATCATCATTAACTTTAGAAAACTTCTTGATCATATTTTCTCTAATTTTCTTATCTTCACTATTGACTCTTCTTCTCCTATTTGTCAACATATTATATAGGTCCTTTGGTATGTGTCTTTGTACATCTTCAAATCTCTTATTCCTCAATATCATGTTCCTTACTACTACATTCTCTAATTGAATTCCATCTATATTTCTATACATGCTATAAAAATTATTTAACTAAACAAATTATTGTCATTTATGATATGCATATTCAAATTTTCTACCTTAGGCTTCCAAAGCTTCTTTCCAGTGGCTAGCCTTGCTTTGCCAACTACCTTTTCTATAGGTTTATCTTCTTCATCTTTAGATTCATCAGATGCAACCATCTGTAATGTCTTTCTTCTCTTCCCAAGGGCCATTTGGCAGTTGCTTGGTCCTTTTCTTGCTAGGTGACCGAATCTCTTATTTCACCTTGGTGAGTCTGTTTGATTTTCTCTTGGCTAGAGGGGTAGATGATATGCCTTCTACAATCTATACCTCCTCTTCATCAGACTTCCTCAATGATTGTACAATAGTGGGTTGTACTTGAGCTATTGTAACATAGGGAATAGTAGGTATCTATGAATTAGATCCAACTACTATTACTCCCTCTAAAGGTGCTACTATGGCAATGGGAGTAGCTACCAATACCTCAGTTTGTCCACTAGCATTCATCTCCAAGGCTATAACTTTTATCTCATTGAATATTTCTCTAGTCATTCTTGATTCTTTGAGAATTGATTCTATATTCTTTTCAACATTCTTCTTGATTTACTTATTGTAGAGCTTTCTCTCTACTTCTTTGATCTTTTCAACACATGTTCCCCATCTAGGTGTAACCTTGTCTTCTTCATACTTGAGTATGATCTTCATATACCCTTGAATAATATCTTCACTTAATTCATAGCCCATGGGGTCTATGAGCTTGACTCTTGGTACAACTACCTCCATGAATTTTATATATATTTCAACCATGAAATATATGTCCTCCTTTTATTTCTCTTCTAGTAAGGGTGGTATCCTATACCTATGCTTCATCATAGTTTGAAAACTCTTCATTACTATGTTGATGTCTTCCACAACCTTTTCCTCAATCTATATTCTATAATCATGTGTCACCAAGCTTATGGTGAACAAATTTTTTTTGTCCCATTCTCTATCAATCATACTAGGGAATTACCTCATCAATAGGAAGAATAGGTGTGTCAAAAATCAATTAAACATGAACACCACACTTCTAGTTTTCTTGAGTTTCTCAATGTTGTCTAACAGTTGATGCCTTAGAATTGTTGACAATTGGCTAATTGTGATATGTAATTATTTTAATTAATGGCAACACATGATGTACATATTGACAAGAAACCTTGGAAATAAAGATACTTAGTATTTGGTTATCAAAAAATTGTCTAAGTATAGAATCTGGTTTACAACAGTGTATTATTTTGTTTATAACATGTTGTAGATGTCATATTATGATAAGAAAAGTTACATGGAGATAGTAGACATGTTGGTTATGATGTGTATAACCTCAAAAGTTTTTATGGACTATACAGAACAAAGTTAATCATGTTTTGATGAAGCAAGACAATGGAATTGAAGAAAATAATTATTTTGGTTGCAAAACAATCACTTGTCCAATTAGGGGTGACATCCTAGATGTTTACTCTAACTTGGAAAAGTGAATTGTGGTCTTAGCCAACCTAGTAGTATTTTATGTAAAGGCATGGTATTTATGCAAAGGACTCATTTTGATAAGAAGTGTGCAATCTTGGTGTATTAGTGCTATCTTGTAAGATTGTAAAGTGTGTGAACTTGTGAGTTAGGTTATTGCAAAGTGAGAAAACTTTTGTAAAAATGATATATGCAAAGTTTTATCTGGTAATTTGAGATTGAGCTAAATATTAGAGATCAGATAAGGAAGGAAAATAATAATAAATTAATTATTTGATTAGTGAGAACTTCTTGTAGTTGAAATTTCATGTTTGGGTAGTGGGCTCTTCTTGCATACATTATACTACAACTCCTAATAGGGTTGGAATCTCCTAACAGGGACTCAAAGTGTCCTAATAGGGACTCCTTCTACTAAATTTTCTCATAGACTCCTAATAGGGTCCATCCTCTAACAAGGAAATTATATATCAATTTTATCTAGTGGGTATCATCCCCACTGGGGTTTTCCCTTGGCCAGCATTTCCCTAGTTAACAAAAAATGGTGTTATGAGTTATCTTTGTGTATTGCTATTGTTATTATTTAGCATTAATTTATTTCTTTGTTATGTAAGGTTTAAAGTAAGTAATAATATCTAATTAGTGACTAAAGTTTTTAGATTACTGATTCACCCTCCCCCCCATAGTAATCCCTATTTCTAACAATTGGTATTAGAGCATAGTTACTTTGAAGAGGCTTAACAACTTAAGTAAGATCCCTATGGATATAGAACAGTTGATGAAGAACCTAAAAGAAGCTCTTGAAAAGATTGATCTCCTTACTAAAGAAAGAGATAAGCTGAAGGAAAAATATGAAGACTCCAAAGTATTAATTGGTTAGTTGAAGGAAAAGATTGAACATTTGAAATCAAAGACTAGATCTACTAAATCTAAAACTACTAATGATGACTATTCAAAGTTAAAGACTGAGTACAAGATCTTGAAGCATGAGTTGAAGATTACAAATCTAAAATTGACTTTGAGAAATGATCCTAGAAGAGTTGAATCTAATTTGATGACTAAAAATGCATATCTAAGAGCAAGTCTAGCAAAGAAAACATCTAAGTTTGAAATATTGAAAGAAGATCATGAAGAACTCCATAAGTACAATACTATTATAAAAGGTAAATTGACACAGTGTAAACAACTTGAGAAACTTTATTCTAGCAGAGAAAAAATTGATGATTCAATGTTTATATAGAGACCTTCTTATGGAAAGACTGGTCTTGGTTATCTGATTAACATGTCTACAAAGAAACCTGAGATTAGATCATATGAGAAAGAAAAAGACAAATTTGATGATAAGATTGAATCTAGTCAATCTTCTAAGAAACCTAAAGAAGTTGAGAAAATAATTAAAGTTGAAATATTGGACGAACCAAAGAAAGTGGAGACTCTGAAGACAACCAGGTCTAAATTTAGAGGTAAGTTCTTTTTATAGATTCAAATAGGTCATATAAAAAGAGATTGTACTAATAAGTTATTTAATCATGTTAAGGACTTTTATTTCCATAATTGTCATGGTATGGGTCATAATGCAATTGATTGTAGGAAACCTAAGATTAAAAATGATAGAAGAAATATTAGAATGTCTAGAAATACTAACCCTGTAGATAGAAGAAGATCTAATGAAAGGACATCAAGAGAAAGAAGATCTTATGATGAAAGAGGATAGATCATGTGCTATAAGTGTAAGAACTTAGGATACATTGCTTGAAATTATCATGCACCTAATGATTAACATAATCCTAGAAGTAGAGCACCTATATGTCAGTTATGCAACAACTGTAGACACATAATGAGGTACTGTAGCATGAATAGAAACTTTAGAGATAGAAGGAACAATGAAAGAAACTTTAGGACCATAATGAATGATGGAAAGAATGTCAAAAATGATAAAAGGAACCATGAAAGGAACTTTAGAACTAGCAGAAACAATGAAGAACAAAGAAACATTGTGAGTGAACTTCGAGAAGAACTTAATGAAGCATCCATGAAAGGAATAGATATCTCAAAAGAAAATTTAAATGATGATGAGATAGAAAGAACAAAGTCATTTTTTGAGTTTGATTTAATCAAGTTGAATTAAGCTTGTGTACAACATTAGAATTTGAGAACTTCAAGCAAAGATTGCATTAGAAGTAGTGAAGTTGGGAAGAAGTATATCTAGCTATGTTTAGATGGTACCTAAGCTTTCTTGGGATTTGGAACTCATTTAAACAAGTTATGATGAAATTCAGAGAAACTTGTGCTATAGTAAAGATTGATTCTATAACAAAAGATGAAAAGTATGTTTTTATAGAGAATTTCTTGATGAGAAGTTTTAAGGATGTTTATATGATGGAAGGAGGCTATAGTAAACCTTGGGTGACATCTGAAGGTTGGATGGATGAGTTTGAGCAGTTATCTAACTACAAAACATAATCAACAACTTTTTCATATTTGCAAAGTACGCAATAAATGCAATTTCAAGTTGATGGATAAATGGAGTACATAATTGATTTTACTTCAATGCAAACACATTCAAAGCAAAGAGCATTTTGAAGTGACTTGTCAGAGCGATTTCAAAGAAAAACCTATTTTTGAAAAGAGAAATTTTATCATTTTTCTACAAATTTGTTCGATAAATGATATTTTTTGATAAGAATTATGGATATGTTAGTTTCTCACATTGTTGAGAATGAGGATAGACCTAAGTTTAAGATAGTTTCCATAAATAAAACCTAGTATTAGAAACCCTAACTCTATGCTGTCCATTACTCTAAACACTGTAGTTTATCTAGAAGATGTAGAGAATTATTTGAATTGCAAGTTTGATTCAATTGGTTGTGAAAATATGAACAAAGATATGGAAATAGTTTTTAACCATGACATGACTATGAAGCCTAGATTTGAACATTAAAAGGAATTTGATTTGTTTAAGTATCATTTCTACTGCGAGCTAGATATAGATGAATGAACTGAAATCATATTGAGTAGGATACATGATGTTATGGATGCAAGATAATGTAGTAGATATTTCTACTAACCTGATTCATAAGGTAACTAGTCTTAGCAAACAAGCTAGTGTACCCATAGGTGAGAAGATGGTAAAGAAGAAAGTAGAAAATTACACTAAGGTAGTATACAATTGGAAAGCCATGGTAATCAACTCTATCAAGTAGGATGATGTGAGATTTCTTAGCAGAATTATTGCTTATTTAGTTTGTGTAAGTTCTAAGATAGATGAACTTTCAATTGGATTTATTTATGAAGCTGACAAAATATGTGTAGAAAAAGAGCAAGTTAATTTGAGTGAAATATTGAGAATGCAACTCTTGGAAAACCTTGAAAAGATTAAGAGGACAAAGAATGGTGTATTTAGATTCCAATCATTGATAAATCACATATTCTTTCATGTGTTGAAGAGATTTCCTTACTTACTAGTAATAGATATAATGAGTAGTAACAGATGCAATATGGAAAAGATTACAGAGGTATGCAGAAGACACCCTATAGACAAAGTATTGGATAGTGGAAACCTAATAATGAAAACATTCCAAAATGAGATCAAATAGAGACTTAGGATTTCACTTGAAATTGTGGATAGATTCAAGGAGGATATATGTATTCCAGTTAATACATATCATACTTACATTCAAGTAGTGGAACCTTGGGAGACATTTTTGGATCCTTTGAGCTATGAGTTAAGTGATGATATTGTAGTTGGCTACATTGGTTTGTTGTGAATTAAAAGAAAGATAAAGTTGAGAATAGATTTGGCATGTATGATGAGATTAAACAACATGCTCATCAATAAACCTTTGAGAAGGCATTTGATAAGAAGGTTGAGTCAATCATGAAGAAGGCATTATCTGAGGTTGGAATGATAGAAAGTGAATTTGAGGCTGTGAGATAGACAATGAAACAAGGTGTATTAAACATACAACCCTTGTTAGTTTCAGTTGCTAAGAAAACCTTAGGATAGAGCATACCATATGCAGCAGTGTTTGATGTTTAGCCAAGTGAACAGAAAAGAAAATTAGAATGATTAGTTGAAGTAGTGACTATTAAGGAAAAGAGAGTCAAATTGATGGCTACAAGACCTAGCAAGAGGTAGAAAACATTGTTGACAATTGTATCTAGTGATGACGAAGAGGTTAAGGAACAAGAAACCAAACAAGCTGAAAAGATAACTCCACCTAAACAAGTAGTAGGAAAATCTTGGCAATCATGGAAGCCAAAGATTGAGAAGATTAACACGACAATTGCCAATGAGGGAAACTTTGTTCAAATGATCAAATTTTATGATCTATATAATAATTTTGAGAAGGATCAAAATGATATATCTACTGTGAGACATATTATTGCAAATGATCTAAGTATGAAGGATATCAAAGGAGTAGTGAACCATAGAGTCTATGAGGGACTCATAGAGAAGAAAACTCCAGCAAGAGAAGAAGACCTTGAACTTCAGAAGTCCATGCTAAGGACCTTTTGCAATACTAATGATGAAGATGAAATTAAGAGATTGATGAAGATGAAATTAAGAGATTGATGAATAACCTCAATCCATACTTAAGAAATAAGTTGAGGCCATTCTTATTTATGGTTGGTGAGAAGGATAAGTTGAGAAAGGAGATAGCAGTAGCTATCAGTAAGATGTTATAATCATAGGCAACATCTTCTCCAACTCCTAGAACCTTGGAATTGTCAGTCAGTGGTGACACTATGAAGATTGATCAAACCAATGTTACTCTCAACATAGATGATACCAATCCATTTAGTATTTCCAAACTAAATGTACCAAATACTGAAGATGTTGAAGAAAAGTTGACACAAATTGAGGAAGAGAAGAGGCTAATAGAAGTTGAAAAGAAAAAGATAGAGGAAGCCAAGCAAAAATTGCTTAAGGAAGATAGAAAAAGAAAGGAAGATAAAGATAAGAGAAGGATTGCCAAAGAAGAAAACAAAAAGAATATAGAGGAAGAAGGGAGAAAAAGATAAGAGAGAAAAAGGAAAGGAAAGAAGAGAAAGAGAGGAAAGGTAAGGAAGTAGCAAAGAAATAGAGGGAGGATAAGACTAAACTATCTAGTTTATCTATTCCACTCTCTCTTGCAAGTTTGGATACTAATGATGATGATCAAACTGATCCAATTTCATCTTTATCTAAACTTTTAATGAAGAATAAGACAATTAAGAGTTTGCAGAGATCACTAATGGAAGTGACTTAAAAATTACACAGCATACTGAGTTAGATCCCAAATTGAGAGCACAAGCAGTGCTAAAGTCTTTCGATGATGAGTTTACTAATTTTCTGAATGTTGTAGAGGTGAAGGCTTAAATTTCCTATGATGTTAACCTGTTTAGCACCATTTTCTAGAATATCAAGAGCAACTAAGTCAATCTTGATACATGCATAAAAGAACTTTAGAAATGTCAGCGGGAAGGGGAAGCTTTGTATGTTAAGTGTACCTTATCATACAAATTGAATAAGGATTTGGATAGTTAGATAGAGGCAAAGATGGATGAGCTAGAGGCTTTATCTAGCCTAATCCAACACCCACCTAGTAAAGTTGATGATATTGAGAGTCAAGTTGCCAGTATTCACAATGAGATCAAGAAACTGGAACTTTGGAAAGAGAAGATATTAATGAGAACATTTGATTTCATAGAATCCATTGCTTTGAAGTTATCATTTGTTGAGAAGTAGCTAGAAGAATGTGTCAGGGGCAAGGACACATATACAACCTTTTTGTTTTCAGATATCAATGCAGTTGAGATTGCATCATATGCATTATGTGAAATTCTCTCATCAACATAGTCAACCGAAGAGACATGGAACAAAGGTATGAATAACTTGAAGATTATTTTTGATGATTGTATGAATATAATATCAACATAAGGGAAGATAGTAGTTTTAATAGTTTTTGACTGTTTTGGATTGAATCTTGACATTTTGACCTTTGTCATTGATGTCAAATGGGGAGAGATTCATGTGAAAATTGTATACATGAGATTGTTGTGAGAGATACATATGTAGTGTGAAGTATATTGTAAGGGGGAGCATATATGTAAATTTTTAATAGATGTAATATTTATTTTGATAGTTTGTTTTTGTCACTTAGCCAAATTTCCCAATTTTTTGTTGCCATCAATGCCAAAGGGGGGATTATTTTCATTAATGGAAACAAATGATGTACATGTTGATAGGAAACCTCAGAAATAAAGATAGTATTTTAGTTATCAAAAAATTGTTTAAGTATAGAATTTGGTTTACAATAGTGTATTGTTTTGTTTATAGCATGTTGCAGATGTCATATTATGACAAGTGAAGTTACATGGAGATAGTATACATGTTGGTGATGACGTGTATAACCTTAGAAGTTTGTACAGATTGTATGAAATTGATTTAATTGTGTTTCAATGAAGCAGGACAATAGAATTGAAGGAAATAATTGTTTTGGTTGCAAAACAATTACTTGTCCAATTAGGGCCAACATCCTAGATGTTTGCTCTAACTTGGAAAATTGAATTGTAGTCTTAGCTAACCCAACAATATTTTATGTAAAGGCATGGTATTTATGCAAAGGACTTCTTGCGATAAGAAGTGTACAATCTTGGTGTATTAGTGCTATCTTGTAAGATTGTGAAGTGTACGAACTTGTGAGTTATGTTATTGCGAAGTGGGTTAACTTTTGTGAAAGTGATATATGCAAAGTTTTATCTAGTGATCCAAGATCAAGCTAAATATTAGAGATTAGAAAGGAAGGAAAATAACAATAAATTATTTGTTTGAGCAGTGAGCTCTTCTTGTAGTTGAAATCACATACATTATACTACAACTCCTAATAGGGTTGGAATCTCCTAATAGGGATTGAAAGTTTCCTAACATGGACTCCTTATAATAAATTTTGTCATAGACTTCTAACAGGGTCCATCCTCTAATAAGGAACTTATATATCAGTATTATCTTGTGGGTATCATCCCCACCAGGGTTTTCTCTTGGCCAGGGTTTCCCTAGTTAACAAAATATGGTTTTATGAGATATTTTTGGGTATTTAGGATTACTTTATTTATTTGTTATGCATGGTTTAAAGTAAGTAATAATATCTAGTTGGCGACTAAAGTTTGTAGATTATTGATTTACCCCCCCTCTTAGTAATCCCTATTTCTAACAAGAATGTTATACATTTGCCTTCTCTTTGTCATCTATCATCATATAGGATGCATAGAGGAAATTGTGATGTAGGAGTATCTTGGGTTGTATTTCTATCCTACATGTTTATCAAGCTCTTAGTTGCTACCAAGTTCCAATGTCTTGCATTGACATGTTCTCTATGTTTGACAAGTTTGCAATTGCTATCGAGTTATCCTTTGGTTGTCGAGTCAGAATGGTTGTTGAGTTCCTTTGGTTGTCAAGTTTATTTGGTTGCCAGGTGTTGCTGAGTTTCTTTGGTTATTGAGCATTGTTGAAATCTTGTGGTTGTCGAGTGTTGTTGAGTTCGTCGAGTTGCAGCATCCTATTAGGTCCTTTTTTGGCCGAGTTATTTGTGTGATTTAAATTTTGTGATAGGAATTTTCTAAGAGCTAACTTGTGGCTTGTCCTAACATTCAATATTAGAGTTTATTTTATTGTATTTGCAATATGCCAACTTGTGGTCATGCATGTATTTAACAAGGTCTTGGGTAGAGTCTTAGGGTATCAAAGTAAGGAATAAAAAGGTAGAAAGAGGAGAAGCAAGAATAATTGAAAAGTTTGATCTTTGTAGATAAAATCTAAATTGTAATGTGGCCATAACCCAAAAAGCCTTACAATCAAGCATTTTTTTGATTATTTGAATGAATATATGAAGACATCTATCCCTCCATCTCCTGAGTTTTTTGTTACTTGGTGTTTGTTTTCTACTTTGTTTACTCTTTCAAGTGGTTTGGATAGTTGGGTGTGCCTTTGGCCCTAGTTGTCTCTTACCTCCTTAGGTTAGGTGGTATCAAAAAGTTGAAGGTTCATCCTTGTGGAGAATGGATCATATAGAACCCTAAGTGAATTTGGGTTGTAGGGTTATAGATCTACATATTTGACCTATAACTTGTAGAGGCTTACGATCTTGTAGGAACTTAATTGTAAAAATTGTTCGAGGTAGAGGAAATATTGACAATGTTGTATTGAATACATTGAGACATATTGCAACTAGATTAGATTCTATAGAGACATCCTAAAGAAGAGGAGTGCATCTTGATGATGTGAGTGATGATGATGTAATGACACCAAACCCTAACCAAGAACTTGAAGAAGATCAAGATGAGGCAAGGATTTTGAGAGTGTTGTCTAGGGAAAATTCAAAGCTCACTATAGAAGTTGTTCTTTATGATGGAAAATTGGATACCAATGCTGTGTTGGATTGGATCTCTAAAATGGAGAAGTTCTTTGACTACAAAAAAACTCTTGATAATAGGATGGTGAAGATTGTAGTTAATAGGTTGAAAGGACATGCCTCACTATGGTGGGAGCATTTTTAGACTGATAGATAGAGGAGAGGAAAGGAGATAATCAGGACTTGGCCAAAGATGGTGAACAAGGTAAAGAAAAAGTTCTTTCCCACTGATTAAAATGTTATTTTGTTGAGAAAGATGCAAAATTTGAGACAAAGGGACATGACTATGAAGGAGTGTAATGAGGAATTTTATAGATTGGACATTAGATCTAGACATGTGGATGATGATGTTGAGAAAATTGCAAGGTACATAAATGGAATGAGATCTAGGATTCAAGATGAGATAAGTTTTGTGAAATTGGAAAGTGTGGCAGAAACATATCAATATGCCTTGAAAGCTAAGGAGATCTTGACAAAGAAGCATGAATAAAGAAAAAGATGTAGAGGTGGTATATTCTAGAGAAACAAAGGTAGATCTTATGGAGAAGGTGGTAGATCAGACAATTCTATCCAAGATAAGGGAAAATCTGAATGGAAGAATGATGATAAAGGAAAGACCAAGTGGAAAGGTGGTGATTCTTACCAAGCAGGTACTAGTTCTTACTAAGGAAGAGATAATTCTTATTCTAGAGGTGGTTTTCATGGTAATTATTTCAGATTTGGTAAAGAAGGGCGCATATCCTTTAAATTTAGATCTTTTGAAAGTGGGCAAGGTAACCAAAATACTATGATTCAAGGAGACTCTGAGGGTTCACCAAGTGGACCTGAAGCTAGAGAAAAGATGATGGTGAGAAGAATCTTATGTAATCAAGGAAGTGATGAGGAACCTATTTTAAGGAGAATTATTTTCAAGACCAGATGTAAGATGGCTATAAAATATTTCAAGGTGATCACTAACAGTGGAAGTTTTACAAATTTTGTATCAAAAGAATTGGTTACAAAGTTGCAATTGTAGAGGTTGGAGCATCCTAAACCCTATCATGTTTCATGGATCAAAGATGAACATACGATATTGGTAAGTTAACAATGCATTGTGAAATTCAAGATTGGACATTAGTTTGATGAAGTTTTTTGTGATATTATGCCTATGGATTGTTGTCATATTTTGTTGGGTAGACCTTCACAATATGATAGAAATGCTATACATGATGGAATATTGAATCAATATACTCTTTGGGTGAATGGGAAAAAGAAAATATTGCTACCTTTGATTGAAAGTCCAAATGAGGTTAAGTGTACTATTGTGAGAATTTGCATGGTTAATGGAAAGCAATTTGAAAAGGAAATGAAAAAGAATCAAATCTATTTTTCCATAATCCCTAGGAGACTGAGTTATGCCAGTAGTAATTGAGTATCAAAAAATAGTACTAACTGAGTGCCATTAAGTAGTGACAGAGTAATAAAAGCTAGTGGTAACTGAACTACAACAGAAACTGGTAGTATTGACTGAGCGCTAGTGGAAATTACATAATTGCTGAAGGAGTATAAAGATATCATTGCAGAAGGCATACTTGATGGTTTACCTCCAATGAGAGGTATAAGTCATTGCATGGATCTTATTCCTAGAGCTAGTTTTCTAAATAAAGCACCATATAGATTAAAACCTATTGAAAATGAAGAGCCTAATAGACAAGTGAACGAGTTGTTACGAAAAAGGTTGGATCAAAAAAAGTTTGAGTCCATGTGTTGTACTTTCCATATTAGCACTAAGAAGATTGGAGAATGGAGAATGTATACTGATTCCAAAGCTACTAACAAGATCACAGTGAAATATATGTTTCCTATGCCGAAGATGGATGACATATGGATTGTTTGAGTGGAGCAAAGTATTTTACCAAGATTGATTTGAAGTGTGGCTATCATCATATCAGAATTAGTGAAGGTGATGAATGGAAGACTACTTTTAAGATAAAAGATGGTTTGTATGAATGGTTGGTTATGCCTTTTGGTTTGACTAATGCACCTAGTACTTTCATTAGATTGATGAATGAAGTTCTGAAAAGATTCTTGGGTAAGTTTGTGATTTTTTGTTTAGATGATATTCTAATATTTAGTAAAACTAAGGAAGAACATCTTGAGCATATTACACAAGTATTGTAGAGAGTGAAAGATGAAAATTTGATGATTAATCTAAAGTAACATTCTTTTATGAAAGAGGAGATTGTGTATTTGTGTTTTTTTATTTTAGCTAATGGTATGAAGATGGATCTTAAGAAGGTTAAAGCAATTTTGGAGTGGCCTACACCTAAGAATGTGGGTGAGGTAAGATCATGTCATGGTTGGGCTAATTTTTATAGGAAGTTTATAAGGAATTTCATTTCTATTTATAATGCTATGACTGAGACAATGAGAGGAGATAACACAAAATTCAAGTGGACACGTAGAGCTGATAAATTTTTTGAGACTTTGAAATAAAAGGTTGCTGAGTTACCTATATTAGATTTTCCTAATTTCAAAAAGGTATTTCTAATTGGATGTGATGCAAGTGGTGGTACAATAGGAGCTATATTAAGTCAAGAAGGTGAACCTATTGCTTTCTTTGGTGAGAAGTTGAATGATGCTAAAAGGAAGTATTTTGTGCATGATCAAGAGTTTTATGCTATTGTTCAAGCATTGAAGAAGTGGAGATATTATTTGAGTTCTAAGGAGTTTGTGTTATATATTGATCATAAATCTTTACAGTACTTGGGAAGTCAACATAAGTTAAATCAATGACATATGAAGTGGGTTGAGTACTTACAAAGTTTCACATTTGTGATTAAGCATAAAAGTGGAGTCACTAATCAGGTTGTTGATGCATTGAGTAGAAGATGTTCTTTGCTGACATAGATGAAGGTTGAAGTTTTTGGTTTTGATGAGATGAAGGAGTTGTATGATACTGATCCTAATTTTTCTAAGATGTGGAGAGAGTGCAGAGAATCTAGTTTGACAAAACAACCAAGTAAGTTTGATGATATTTTATTAAAGAAGGTATGTTGTTTAAGGGTATTCAGTTGTGTATTCCTAAGAGTTTTATGAGATTGAATCTGATTAAGGAAAAACATAGTGGTGGATTGGCTAGACATTTTGGAATTGATAAGACACTAAGTTTGTTGAAGGAGAAGTATTATTGTCCTTAAATGTATAAGGATGTTCAAAAGTTTGTAAAGAGCTATGGAGTTTGTCAAGTTTCAAAAGGAATAAGTCAAAATGCTATTTTGTATACACCTATTGATGTTCCTAAGAAACCTTGGAGTGACATCAATATGGATTTTTCTCTTTGATTGTCTAAGATGGTGAAGGGGCATGATTATATATTTGTTGTTGTAGATAGATTTTCTAAAATGGCTCATTTTATACCATGTAAGAAGGTATCAAATACTGAGCATGTTGCTAAGATTTTCTTCAAAGAGATTTTAGATTGCATGGATTACCTAGAACTATTATTTCTAACTTAGACAATACGTTTGTGGGTTACTTTTGAAAGACTTGTGGAAGAAGACGGGTACTGAGTTGATGTTTAGTTCTAGTTTCCATCTACAGATAGATGGATAGACGAAGGTTGTGAATAAAAGCTTGGGAAATTTATTGAGATCATTAGTTAGAAATGTATCACATAATTGGGAAATGATATTGGCACAAACTGAGTTTGCATATGATAATTTTGTGAATAGGAGTACAGGGAAAACACCTTTTGAGATTGTTACTAGAGTACAACCTAGAGGAGTATCAGATTTAAGGGATATTGTTGGTGAAGAAAAGAGAAGTGATGCAAGAGAAGAGCTTTTTAGTTTTATGGAGTCTTTGAATAAGGAAGTGAAGCTAAACTTGGAACAAAGTAATCAAAAGTATAAGGAGAATGTTGATAAGTCTAGAAGACATCATATTTTTGAAGTTGGTGGTGAGGTGATGCTTCATTTGAAGAAAGGAAGATTTTTTTTTGGGAAATATATTAAGTCAAAAATGAAGAAGTTTGGACCTTGTAAGATCTTGAAGAAGTTTGACAATGGAAATGCTTATGAAGTTGAGTTACATGATGACACGGGTATATCTCCTATATTCATTATTTCTAATTTGTATAAGTATCATGAGTTAGATGATGAAGTTTTTGTATCAAATAGTTATCCTAAGAAGTAGATTGAAGAGGTCAAATAGATATTGGATCAAAAGGTTGGTAAGAGCACAAGAGATAAATATTGTTATGAGTATTTGGTAAAGTAGAAGAACAAACCAATTACAGATGCTACATAGATTTCCCAATCTAAGTTGGATTTAGCTCAGGGTGTGACATCTCAATGATTCAAGAGAATCATTTCTTTCAACCCTAGTTATCTAAAGTAGGAGCATCCTGGGTTGCATTTCTATCCTACATTTTATTGAGTTCTTAGTTGTTGCTGAGTTGCAATGTCTTGCATTGCCAAGTTCTCTATGTTTGTCGAGTTTGTAGTTGCTACGAAGTTATCTTTTAGTTTCCGAGTTAGAATGGTTGCCAAGTTCCTTTGTTTGTCAAGCATTTCTAAGTTTCTTTGGTTTCTAAGTGTTGCATATTCCTTTGGCTACCAAGAATTTGCAAGTTCCTACAGTTGCTAAGTGTTGCTGAGTTCATCGAGTTGTAGTGTCTTGTTAAGTACTTTCTTGAATGAGTTGTCTATGTGTGGTTTCTTGTTGGATCCAACTTTTGCATTTAATTTTGTGATAGGTATTTTCTGAGAGTTGACTTGTGGCATGTCCTAGCATTTAATATGAGAGTTTATTTTGTTGTATTTGCAATAGGATGACTTGTGGCCATGCATGTATTTAATAAGGTTTTGGGTAGAGTCTTAGGGTATCAAAGTAAGGACTAAGAATATAGAAAGAGTAGAAGCAATAAAAATTGCAAATTTTGATCTCTGTGGATCAAGTTTGAATTGTAATGTGGTCATAATGTAGAAGACCTTAAAACTAGGCATGTATTTGATTATTTGAATAAATATATGAATTAATTGTAACAGATTTCCACAATCCATGCTATTCTTATTTGTGTTTCCTTGTGCTTCCTTGACTTGGGTGCTATCCTCCTTGATCCTCTCTCTTTCTCTTTTTGTTCAGTCTGGGTCTGCAACCCATTATGTTTTTTCTTAGCTCTCTCATCCTAACGATGGATCATGGAGTATGATCCGAAATGTTGATGCTGAAAAACTTATACACAATCTCACCAGAAACACAAATAAGAATATATGAATGTTAGAAATAGGGATTATTGGGGGAGGGGGGGGGGGGGGGGGGGTTTGAATCAGTAATCTACAAACTTGAGTCACCAACTGGATATTATTTCTTACTTTAAACCATACAAAAAAATAAATAAAGTAATACTAACTAGTAATAGTAACCATGCACAAAGATAACTCATAACACCATATTTTGTTAACTAGGAAAATCCTAGCCAAGGGAAAACCCCAATGGGGATGATACCCACTAGAAAATATACTAATATATAAGTTCCTTGTTAGAGGAGGGAATTTTTTAGGAGTCAATGAGAAAATTTAGTATAAAGAGTCCCTATTAGGAGACTTTGAATCCCTGTTAGGAGATTCCAACCCTGTTAGGAGTTGTGCCAACCCTATTAGGAGTTGTAGTACAGTAGATGCAAGATGATCCCACTACCCAAACATGTACTTCTAATTACAAGAAGAGATAATTTCCCAAACAAGTAATTAGACTTTTGGAATATAGATTCTTTCTCAGTTTGATCTTAGATCACAAAATAGCTTCACAAACTTTGCATATATCAGTTTCACAAAAGTTCACATACAATTGCTCAACATAATTTCTCCAAGATAACACTTTACAACATTTGAATTTGCAAGATGTCCTTTGCATAAATACCACACCTTTTCAAAAATTGCTGCTAGGTTAGCTAAGACAACAATACACTTTTCCAACTTAGAGTAAACATCTAGGATGTTGGGCCTAATTAGACAAGTAATTATTTTGTAAGAAAAATAATTCCTTTCCTTTAATTCTGCTATCCTATTTCATTTCTAAAACATGAATATCACTTTTCCATACAATCAACATTAACTTCTAAGGTTATACACATCTTTATCAACATGTATAATATCCCCATCTAACTTTTGTAGTCATAATATGACATCAGCGACAAGTTACAAACAAAACAATACACTATTATATTCCAAATTCATACTTAGAAAATTTTTTGAGTACCGAAAGCTAAGTATCTTTATTTCTAAGGTTTCCTGTAAGCATGTACATAATGTGTTGCCATAATGAAAACAATTACATATCTTCATTAGTGAATTGTTAACAATCTCCCCCTTTGGCATTGCTGGCAACAAAATAGGGAAAATTGGCTAAGTGACAAAACTTAACAAAAGGTAATATAGTAACATTACTTGTTCATTTTACATATGCCCCCCTTACAATATGATTTAATACTTTACAATACTGTCTTTTCATTTACAATTTTATTATGTACTTCTCCCCCTTTGACATGAATGACAAAGGTTAAGATGTCAAAAATTGTCCAAAAACTATCCATCTGTTGTCAAAAATGCTACAAACATTTACCTTAAACTAATAATATCTTCATGCAATCATCAAAATTTGATTTTAGACTATCCATATCTTTAGTCCATGTCTCCTTGGTAGATTTAGTAGAGGTGAGAATTGCATATAGGGAATATGATGCAATCTCAACTACATTAAGGTTTGAGTACAAAATGTTAGCATAAGTGTCCTTGTCCTTGACACATTCCTCCAATTATTTCTCACCTAAAGAAATTCTTAGAGCAATAGACTCTCTAAAATTTGGTATTCTTTTTAAAATTTATTGCTTCTGAAGTTCTACTTTCTTGATATCATTTTGAATACTAGCCACTTGTCCTTCAAAATCATCAATTTTACAAGATGGATGTTGTATCTGGCTAGATAGAGCTTCTAGCTCACTCATTTTTCCTCCAATCTAACTATCAATATCCTTAGTTAGTTTATGAGATAGAGTACACTTAATGCAAAATATCTTACCATGCTATTGACACTTCCAAATTTTCTTGATACAAGTATCAAGACTTATCAAATCATTCTTAATATTTTGGCAAATGGTGCTAAACAAGTTAGCATCATGTGAGAACTATGCCTTAGTTTTTGTAACACTCAAAAAATTAGTAAATTCTTCATCAAAAGAATTTAGCACTACATGTGCCCTCTTTTTTGGATCTACCTTTGTGTGCTATATTGATAGAGTACTATGTAATCTCTCAGTAACCTCCATCAAGGTTTTCTGTAGACTCTTCACTGTTCTGTTCTTCTAAATGAGTTTTGATAAGGATGAGATTATATCAGTTTGATCATCATCATCAGTTGTTAGGCTGGCAAGTGAAAGTGGAGTAGATAGACTAGAAGGTTTAGTGTCATCCTCCCTTTACTTCTTCTCAATTGCCTCTTTGAATCTTCTTTCTTCTTCCTCTCTCCTCTTTCCTTCCTTTCATTTTCTCACTTTTCTTTTTCTTGTAATCTCTTCTTGTTTTCTTCCTCTGATTTCATTTTCATTTCTTCTTCAATCAATCTTTTCTTTTCATCCTCTATTTTTCTTTTCTTCTCATCTTTAAGCAATTTCTACTTGGCCTCTTCTACTTTCCTCTTGTCTTCCTCTAATAAACTCTTGTCTTCTTTAATTTGCCTCAGTTTGTCTTCTATATCTTTAGAATGAGATTCATATGGTTCTAAACTCTCAAATGGGATAGTATCCTCAATGTTAATGGTAACATTGGTTAGATCTATTTGTATATTATGTTACCACTCACTGACACTTCTAAGGTTCTGGGTGCTGGTGAGGATGTCGCCTTAGACTCTATCATCATCTAACTTATAGCTGTCACAATCTCACTTCTTCACTTGTCTTTCTCACCCACCATAAAAAAATATGGTCTTACCTTGTTCATCAAGTATGGTGCTAGATTGTTTAACAATCTCTTAATTTCTTCTTTGTCATTAGTCTTGCATATTGTTCTTAGAATAGACTTTTAAAGTTTTAAATCTTCTCTAGATGGGGCCTTCTTCTCAATAAGTTTATCATAGACCTTTTGGTTCACCATTCCTTCAATATCCTTTTAGTTTTAGATTGTTGGCTATAATGTATCTCATAGTAGAGATATCAATATGATCTTTTTCAAAGTTATTATACAAATCATAGAATTTGTTCATCTAAACAAAGTTACCTTCATTAGAAATAGTTGAGTTTATCTTCTCTATCTTTAGCTTCCAATGTTGTCAAGATTTTCCTACTGAATATTTAGAAGTTGTCACCTTCTCTACTTGTTTAACTTCTTGTTCTTCTTATTCTTCTTCTTCACTAAACTCAACAATTGTAAATAATGTCTTTTGTCTCTTGCCTGGTCCAGTGGCTTGTTGCTTGACCCTTTTAGTCTTTGTGGTCACAACTTCCACTAATCTCTTATATTTTCTCTTCGGTTCACTTGTATGAACATCTGATACTACTACATAGGGAATGCTTTGTTCCAAAGATGTCTCTATAAAAAACACTAAAAAAGGTTGCACATTTAGTATGCCTTGCTTCATGGTTTTTTTGATTTCTTGTGACTCACTCTTAGTCATACCGACCTTTGATAAAGCTTTCTTCATTATTGACTCCATCTTAATGTGAGAAGCCTTCTCCAAGGATGCCTAATGAGCTAGTTGGGTAATCTCATCATAAGTTCCAAATTTGTATTCAACTTTGTCCTTTTCTGATTTCAATTGTAATTCAATGTATCCAACTACTATATCATCACTCAAATCATAACCTAAGGGATCAAGAAATGTTTCTCAAGGTTCTACTACTTGAATATAAGTAAAATCTATATCAACCATAACACAAATATCTTCCTTAAATCTATCTACAATTGCAAGTGCAATTCTAAATCTCTATCTCATTTCATTCTGAAATGTCTTCATTATCAAGTTCCCACTATCCAATATCTTATCTACTAGATGTCTTCTACACACTTTTATGATCTTCTCAATTGTACATCTATCATTGCTCATAATCTTTGTGACTGATAAATATGGAAATCTTTTAAGCACATGGAAGAATATGTGATTGATTAGTGACTAAAATCTAAAAACACCATTCTTAGTCCTTTTGATCTTTTCTAGGTTCTCAAGTAGATGCTTTCTCATAATTTTATTGAGGTTAACTTGTTCTTTTGCAATACATATTTTTTAGGCTACATAGATGAATCCGGTTGACAATTTATCAATCTTTGAACTTGCACATATAGAGTAGGCAATGATTCTACTCAGGAATCTTAAATCATCTTGCTTAATGGTGCTTATCACCATGGCCTTTCCATTATATACTGCTTTGTTATACTGTCAATTTCTTCTTAACCATTTTCTCACCTATAGGAACACTACCATGTTTACAAAGGCCAGTTACCTCATGAATAAGGTCAGCTGAAATATCAACTACATTATCTTGCATCCATAGTTTCCCATCATGTATCCTACTTAATATGATTTGTGTCCACTCATCTGTGTCCAATTCATGATAGAAATGATATTTGAATAAGTCTAGTTCCTTCAAGTGCTCAAATCTAGGTTTCATAGTCATATTGTGATTGAAAACTAATTTCATATCCTTGTTCATATATTCACTCCCAATAGATTCAAATTTACTGGTAAGATAACTTCTTATATCTTCCAAATATACTATAATGTTTGGAGTAATGAATAATGCTAACTTAGGGTTCTTTCTATGGGTTTTCACATAAACAATATTTAATTTTTGTCTCTCCTCATTCTCAACATTGTGAACTATTGACATATCCATGATTCTATCAAATATGAACTTTTATCAAATACATTCTATGGAAAAATGATAAAATACCTTTTTTCAAAAATAGGGTTTGCTTCAAAATTGCCTTAACAAGTCACTTCTAAATGCTCTTTACTTTTGATGTGATCGCAATGAAGTGAAAATCAAGTCTATACTCCATTTATTCCATCAACTTAAACTTGCATTAATTGCATACTTTGCAAGCACGAAAAAGCTGTCAATCACATTCTAAAATCAAATAAATGCTCAAGATCATCCATCCAATTTTCAGATGCCACCTAAGGATTACTATAGCTTCCTCCCATCATGACAATGCTCCTCAAGACTTTGATTCATGAAATTCTTTGTAAAAACATAGTTTTCATCTTCTGCTATAGAATTAACTTTTTCTATAATACCAATTACTCTTAATTGCTTTATAACTAGTTTAGATAAGCTCCAAATTACAAGTGAGATTAAATGCCATCAAAACTTATCTCAATACACATTTTCCCAACTTCACTACCTCTAATTTGATCTTTGAATGAAGTTTTCAAATTATGGTGCTATAAACAAGCTTAATTCAACTTGGTTGAATCAAACTTGATAATTGACTTCGATCTTCCTTTCTCATCATCTTTTAGCTTTTCTTTTGAGATGTCTAATCCTTTTACAAATGCCTCATTGAGTTCTTCTCAAAGTTCATTGACTACATTTCTTTGTTCCTAATTGTCTTTATTAGTTCTGGAGTTCCTCTCACGGTTCCTTCTATCATTTTTGATGCTTCTTCCATCATTCCTTCTATTTCCAAAGTTTATTCCATTGTTCTTTATATCTCCAAATTTTTTATCCATTCTGCAATACTTTTTTGTATGTTTGAAGTTGTTGCATAACTGACATACTGGTTTTCTACTCCTAAAGCTCTGTTGATCATTAGGTGCATGAAAATTATGAGCTATGTGTCCAAAGTTATTACACTTGTAACACATGATTTTTCTTCTATCTTCATAAGGTTTTCCTTTTCTCGATGTCCTCTCATTAGATCTTCTTCTATCTATAGGGTTAGTATTTCTAGACATTATACTATTTTTTCTACCATAATCATATTTAGGTTTCCTACAATCAATTTCTTTATGACCCATAACATGACAATTATGAAAATAAAATTCCTTAACATGATTAAATGACTTATTTTTACAATCTCTTTTCATATGACCTATTTTCATTACATGAAAAATACTTACCTCTAAATTCATACCTAGTTTCCTTAGGAGATTCCACTTGCTTTAGTTCATCCAATATTTCAACTTCCTTGTCTTCTTTAGGTTTATCAAAAGATTGATTGGATTCAATCTTATTGGATTTATCTTTTTCTTTAGGATCTGATCTAATCTTAGGTTTCTTTGCAAACATGTTAATTATATTACTAAGACCAGTCTTATCATAAGTAGGTCTCTATATTGACATTAAATCATCAAGCTTTTCTTTTCTAGAATAAAGCTTCTCAAGTTGCTACTTGCATTGAGACTGGGTTAATTCACTTTTCACAATAGTATTGTACTTATGAAGTTCTTCATGATCTTCTTTCAATGTTTCAAATTAAGATGTCTTCTTTGCCAGGCTTGCTCTAAGGTTTGCATTCTCAGTTTTCAAATCAGATTCAACTTTTCTAGGATCATATCTCAAAGTCAACTTTAGATTTGTAATCTTAAATTCATGCTTCAAGATCTTGTACTCTATTTTCAACTTAGAATAGTTATCATCACTAGTTTCAAATTTAGTAGATTCAGGCTTAGATTTGAGATGTTCAATCTTTTTGTTCAATTGCCCAATGTGTACTTTGGAGTCTTCATATCTATCCTTCAGCTTATCTCTACCTTCAATAAGGAGATCAATTTGTTCAAGTGCCTCTTCAAGTTTCTTCATCAACTATTCCATATCCATAGGGATCTTACCCAAGTTCTTAAGACTCTTTTAAGTAATTGTGCTCTGATACCAATTATTAGAAATAGGTAGTACTAAGATGGGGCCCGGGGGTGAATCAATAATCTACAAACTTTAGTTGCCAATTGAATATTATTTCTTACTTTAAACTATACATAACAAAGTAATAAGGTAATGTTGAACAGTAATAGTAACCATGCACAAAGATAACTCATAACACTATATTTTGTTAACTAGGAAAACCTTGGCCAAGGGAAAACCCTGGTGGGGATGATAGCCACTAGATAATATACTGATATATAAGTTCCTTGTTAGAGGATGGACCCAACTATTAGGAGTCAATGATAAAATTTAGTAAAAAGAGTCCCTATTAGGAGACTTTGAATCCCTATTAGGAGATTCCAATGCTATTAGGAGTTGTAGTATAGTAGATGCAAGATGAGCCCACTGCCCAAACATGCACTTCCAATTACAAGAAGAGCTAACTGTCCAAACAAGTAATTAGACTTCTGGAATATATATTCTTTGTTAGTTTGATCTTGGATCACAAAATAGCTTCACAAACTTCACATATATCACTTTCACAAAAGTTTGCACATAATTTCTCAACACAATTTGTCCAAGATATCACTTACACAAAATTTTAATTCACAAGATGTCCTTTCCATAAATATCATGCCTTTTCAAAAATTACTACTAGGTTAGCTAAGACCATAATACACTTTTCCAACTTAGAGTAAACATGTAGGATGTCAGCCCTAATTGGACAAGTAATTATTTTGTAAGCAAAATAATTCCTTTAATTTTGTTGTCCTGTTTCACTACTAAAACATGAATATCACTTTTCTGTATAGTCTATACTCATTTCCAAGGTTATACACATCATAATTATGTGCATAAAAGTGTCACACTTAGATATAAACCATTATTGAGAGAATCCATGGAAGAGGGAGTCTCAAGAGCTAGCTTATAGCTCTCTATCTATGACATGCAAAGGCTATGAGATGGTGGCTCTCAAATGAACCAAAATATGTGACCCTTGCAAGGTGCACCATAGAACGAGAGATTCAAAGAGTAGAGGCAAGAGTGCCAATATCCAAGAATGTAGAATAAAATGCAATGCAAATGCAAGCTATTCTAAATTAAATGCAAGCTAACAAAGAGAACTAAGCTAAAACATAAATGAAGCTAAGCTAAAATGTATGCCATAATGTAAGTAGAATGAGAGCTAAGCTAAAATGAAAAAATGTAAAAATTCAAGAATGCTCCAAGTCTCCAAAATTACCAAGAAAACCTATAGCATAACAATAGCATGAGAGAGAGATTTTTTAAATTGAGGAGAGATCCCTCCCTTCCAAAGAAAAATGGATGGAAGAAGAGGCAAAAGTGGAATAATTAAAGGAGAAGAATACATCTTGAGTGATCCATGTGCACAAGCATCTCAACCAATCACAATTAATCGTTGACTTTTAAGAGGGTCTAAAATGTGTGGAGGAGAATAAAAGTTATTTTAAAAGTAGAAGATTGCTCTCACATATAAAAATGTGCATTCATGTGTAGACAAAAATGCCTTTTCTTTTATTCCTAAAATAGTAATAATGCTTTAAGTGTGCACACTTAGGATGGGAAGAGGGTATTTTTATTTAATTAAAATGGGGCATATTATTTTAATTAAATAAGAGAGTTGGGATAAAGTGGTCAGACTATAGGTTATAATTGGATAAATAGATTTTTGAGGATTTGATAACCAATAGATAAATTAAGAAAAATGCTA
This sequence comes from Cupressus sempervirens, assembly GCA_028749045.1. Classification (NCBI taxonomy): domain Eukaryota; kingdom Viridiplantae; phylum Streptophyta; class Pinopsida; order Cupressales; family Cupressaceae; genus Cupressus; species Cupressus sempervirens. The sequence continues at coordinate 516,333,434 of CM053787.1, forward strand.
GAAAGAGATGACCATTTTTAGGTGATTAAATTTGTCCCTCTTTGACTAATGTGTGATTGATATGGGAACACATGATGTCAAAGAATACATAAGCCAAGTAAGAAGTAATAGATAGAGAGATCTAATTCTGAAGAATGAAATGCAGAAAGAGATAGTAAGTCCTGAATGTACAGTCTGATAGTAATAGTTTTGAACACTAGGATAGAGATGATATCAGAACTCAATAAGAGTACTAACACCAAGAAAAGAAGATAGATTAAGAGAAAATAGATAGTTGTAGCAGAAAGAATTTTTCAATAATGATAGAATATTCCTACTCCCTTAAGATTGAAATCAAAATGAGATAGAGGAGGTGCATAAATAAGCTAGATTTGATCAAATCAAAACAAAGAAAATTTCATGATGAAAGATAAGAGATTAAGACCAAAGAGTAACCACCAAGAAATGAAGATATGCCCCAGTTTGACTAACTTTGACCAAGAAAGATAAAGCATAAGAATTCGGTCATAGAAAGAAGAAAGATGAAATGAGATGAAATAGAAATGAACACAAAGAGTGGAAGAGAGTAGAAATGAAGAAATGACAATTTTCCCAACAAGATTCAAAGATTAAGCCTCAATAGGTCAGCCAATTACATAGAAAGGAAGAAATTTTGAGTAGCAAGATGAAGCCAAATTTTGATTTCAATCTCAAAAATGGATCTAGGATGTCAAGATTAGCAAAGATAGGTCAAAAGCATAGATGACATAGTAGGATAGAAAAGAAGCAAGAAATAGGAAAGAAGAGATAAGATAAGATCAATAAGACATAAGAGAAGATGAACACAGTTAGTTGACAAGTCCATAAAAGATAAAGAAGAGAGCTCTATCAACATGCAAAATGCAAAGATAAGCTAGAATGAACCCTATAATGCAAGCTAGTATGAAAAGGTACAATTGCAAGGGTTACATAAGTAGGTCCTAGTTTTTATCATCAAGCCTTATTAGGGGTATCATAAGATCATACAATCATCACTAGTAAAACTATGAGGATATGAATATGATATATGTCAGATAGAAATATGGGAATCCAACATAAGAATCAAAGACATGTAAGTCAAGATGACTAATACAATTAGATTTCCTAAATTTAGTATAGCAAGATTACACTTGTATCAAGGCATAAGCGCTAGGATAACCCTCGAGTGGAGTCTTGCAAAAATAGACAAGGATGATACATTATAGGACCAAAGTGTTAAGTAGGACAATAATGAATGCTCTAAACACCTTGGACTAACAAAGTATACCCACAAGTAGAAAGTAACTAAAACATACCCCATGCCCCCAGTATTCTAGTCCATGACATCCTCAAAAGTCTTATTAGGGAGGGAACACATAGCAAAGAAATCAGCATAGGCATCACACAAAGAAAATAAAAATCAACATAGTTCAGTCGTTTAAGTGTTTTATGTACATGTGTGTGAGTCACTTGGCCATTTCTTCAAGACTTGAATTTGATAGTGAGAAATATTACAACATCAGAGACTGTAGGTAAACTATCTAAAAATTGTTGAGAAACACTTGATGGCAAGTTGGGGGGTAGTGTTGAGAAACACTATTTTGTGAGTTGCCAAAGAAACCCTAATGCACAAGGAAACCTCAAGTAGGCTAAGTAGTTGTGCCCTTGAGACAAGGACAAGAAATAATCCCAAGCTAGGAAGTGTGTAGCAAAATGGGTGATTGAGACTAGTAGACATAGGTGCAAGGGTTTCAAGTAGTGCCTATTTCTAGGTTTTCACCACTTGACAGATTTTTTAAGGACTTTTTTCAAATTTTTGTATTTTTTGAATTTTTAAATTTTTTTGGTGATACATCAAAGCACCTATTACTAGGTTTTCATTCAAATGATAATTTTTTCAAGACATTTTCTGATTTTTAGGATTTTTTTAGCATCATGTATGATTTTTAAGGATTTTTCCAAGACTTTCAAAAATCACTAATTCTCAAGCAAGATCACATTTTTCTAGCGAGGTGTAGGATATGATGAAGCAAAAAGCTGGTGGATAAGAAGGATGGATAGGAAAGGAATATGAAGCAAGTGAAAGTGATCCTCAAGGATAGATTCCTCAAGAGTACCCAAGCTAGGGAAAGAGGTGAAATAGTTAGATGAAGTATGTTTTGGATAAGCAATGGAAGTAATGAGCAAGATGGCATGTAGGATAAGAAGTGAAGCTAACAAGTAAGAATACATGACGAATGTAGTCCAAAAGAGTAGCCATGTCAAGAGACCTATGAGAACCATGTTTTATTTATTGTGATCAAGACCAAGGATCAAGGTCAATACAATAGGCCTCCTCAAGCTTCCTATCAGAAAAATAGGCAATCAAATCAAGCTTTAGGATCAAACTAGGCAAGGCAAGCTCAAGGAAAACAAAGAAACTATGGTAAAAAAGTTGGTCAACCCTACAATTATAAAACTTCTAGTACTTATAAAGAGTTTGTAGTTGTTCCTTAAAAAACCTATGGACATGATGAGGAGTGGTGCATGGTGCCCCACTTTTTGATTTTTAACCAGTTGGCAAAAGCGAGTATTGTTTATTAGGAAAATTCACTCCATTCCTTGGTTGTATTTGAGTCTAGGTCTAAGTTCCTGAGTTTAGGTGATCTCTATAAGTTCCCTTCTTGCCTCCCTTATCCCTCTTACTGGGTGGATGTTTATTTTAACATCAATTGGTTGGGTAGGTTAGTACCTAGTTCGATAGAGATCAAGTTTACTCATTTGATGACCAATCATGCCTCATATTTTCTCATGATGTACCACTCTTTGATGAATATGCATTGGTAGAAAAATGAAATACATCTTCTTCTTGGTAGATTCTGTACCCCTGAAGGTGATTTCACATCACAACCACTTGAAGGTGTGTATGTATTGAAAACAAGAAACGGAAAATGTTTCTAAGATAAATAGTCATTTGAACCTAAGTCAATAATTTTAAGCATTGTTCAAATTTTTTGATACTCAAATATTTAAGCCTCGACAAAAAATATAAAGTTGTCTTCTCCTCAGCAGGTTTTCAACCCATGAAGACATTTTTTTGCAAGATGGTTTGAGGTGAAAAATAAGATGTTTAATGACTCCCAAATAGATCTTCACACCTTAAAGAAGCATTCCAAGCTTCCAAAAGTATTTTTATTGAAGCAATGACATAAAAATGGAAAATGTCTTCTCCATGGTGGGTTTTCAACCCATGAAGATAATTTTATGATTTCTAAAGAAAATCAAGTTAGATTAAATTCAACCCCTATATTGGATGTGGAGCATGTCAAGATGATATTGGAATGGATGTAATCATTAAAGATCAAGAAAAAAAGCAAAGATCTCATTTGGCAGATTTTCCTCGACAGGGCACCCTAATGGTAACTTTCTAAAACTTAAAGGAAAATGGAAAACTAAGTAATGAAGATATAAAAAATTATCGTTGAGTTTAGGAAAATAGTTAAAAGACCTCTAGATGTCCATTGAAATCTCATATTTACTATCCAATGGGTATCTCCTTAAATTCATTCATGTGGCACAAATTCTAAAGATCAACGGATGAATTGAGGCTCTCATAAATAGATAGATAAACAGTTGAATAAGTTATCACTTTTTCTTTGGTGTTTCTTTCTATCCACACATATAAATTTTGAAAAACCTGTGACTCTTGATTTCTTTGTCTCATTCACTTTCTCAATTAACAATCTCATTCACAAACTCATGGCCACAAAAATCATGGGTTTTGATGGATTAATTGATATCAAGTCCACATTGCAAAACTTCACAAATACTTCTCTTCACTTCTTTGATATGGAGGACTTCTAGAAAAAGGTTGAGAGCTGAATGAAATCATTCTATCACCAAGAAACTCCAAAGATGCAGTTTAGTTGAGGCAACTAGTTTCTTGGTCGCAGTCCAAGCCCTAGACTTGATTTATGAATGCATTTATCACTATAATCTAGAAACCAAACAATTTGTGCTACTTGATGATACAATGCCAATCTCAATAGATAGGAAAATGTGTTGATAATAGATTGAAAAGAGATTGTTGAAGAAGGATATTGTTAAAAAGGAAGATTGTATGTTTTGATCATTGTTTTGTCGTTGAAGTCAAACCTGCTATTTTTTGGTAAGACAACTATTGATAGGATTTAAGTACTATCACTTAGTTGATTGATGAAGAGGATTTGATCAAAAGATGTAACAATAACACCTAGAGGAAAGGTTGAGTTATGATTATGTAAAGAAGTACAAGAATCACTTAAGACAGTAACAACATGATGTATTGACAATCTACTTAAGTTTACAAAGGTTGGTTACACTAAGAAATTTTAGAAGAATACGGTACACAAAGTTGGTTTTCCAATCTTGATTGAGTGGATAGTAGGTGCCGAGAAAAGTCAGTACAAGCTGAGCAGAAAATTAGTTGGAGCTAAGTAAAAGTCTATTTTGGTTTATGGAAAGAAGAAAAATGGATGCCAAGTAAAGTTTAGTTGATGTCAAGCATTAGTATCTGATGGGAACACAACCCAAGAATAGAATGGACACAACAGAAAAGGGAAAAATATATTAATTGAGAAAATAAGCTAGTACAAACAGTATAGGAAAATAAACTTCAAAACATGCCCTAAGGGCTTACAATAGCATAAATCTGGAGATAATTTCTCCTTTCAGTCCCTCCTCTCAAACTCCACTCCGAACTGCCTTTTACAATGCCAGAAATCTCCTTAAATAGACCTCAAAGGGTTAAGGACTAGGAGTACATTTTAGAAAGTGCTAGTAGGCACCCACCAACCAAATATAAGGTTTCAAAAGCTACGGTAGAAGTCGGTACAAATCTAGAAGAATCCAGAAATGGTAACCAAACTTTCAGGAGGCATAACTTTTGAACCGTAGCTTCGATTAACGAACTGTTTACATTTTTGAAAAGCTCTTGAAGCGCTCTATAGCCCTATGGACCAGATCCACTCGTCCCCTATTTTTTGGCCCTTTTTGAGGTCATTTAATGCCCCTAACCCAACTTTGAAGCATTCTTAGGAGGTCTCCAAAACCTGAAAAACTGCAATAACTTTCAAACCGTGGGGCCTTTTGACCTGATTCTTTTTCTGGAATGCTCTAAATCATAATTACATTCATCTAGCCAATTCACACTTTCTAGGTCACCAAAATGATGGCCAACTTGCATGCTCCTATTTTTTCAAGATTTTCTAGCACACTAATAATTGAACTGTGAGAGTTGGAACCTTTATTTGACCCAAATGGGTATCCAAAAAATGAAAAGACATGAAACAAAAACTAAGTCTAAGTACATTTTTTTGGGTGACACAGGATTGCCCTTATACCTCTGGATGCTCCTGCATCAGACACCCAGAGTAGATTGAAAAGTGACCCTGTCACTTTATGAATGGTAGAGGAAATCCCAAATGGGAAACCTCAGCTGCTAAAATCCAAGTTGAGTCCTCGATCGATCATCCTTTCCATTTGACCAAATACTCTTCATACTGCCTGTTTCTAGTACTCCTACCCATACGATGATCTAGAATGTCTTCTATCTCCTCCTTCTTAAAAGCAGGAATTGGACATGGCTCTAACACCAGCTCCTCATCTGCACCATCATCATGATACCCTATTAAATCTGCAATGTTGAAAATGGGAGAAATGTGAATACCATTTCGCAGCTCCACCTCATATGCATTTCCTAAGTCATGTTTCTTCAAAACTTTGCAAGGGCCAAATTTCTTCATTTTTAGCTTGTTGTAAGTACCAACTGGAAATCTTTCTTTTCATAAGTGCACCATGACTAGATCCCCTACTTGGAATTCCTTATGTCTTCTCTTTTGATCAGCCCTAGCTTTATACTCTTGATTCATCTTGGTAATGTGTGCTTGAACCTCCTCATGTAGATGCTTGATATGTTCAGCAAATTCCTCAGCTTCAGCACTTGTTCTCTCCCCTTGTTCTATCTTCCTCAATTCTGGTGCAGTCCTTGGGCTATTCCCATATACAATTTGGAATGGTGATTTTCCAGTACTCCTATTTATAGAGTTATTGTAAGAAAACTTTTCTTGTGGTAGAATCAAATCCCATCCCTTGGGCTTATCCCCAACTAAACATCTTAGCAAATTGCCCAGACTTTTGTTTACCACTTTTGTTTGGCCATTAGTCTGCGGGTGATGCGTGGAACTAAATTTCAAGTCTATTCTCAACTTTTTCCACAATGTCCTCCAGAAATACCCCACAAATTTAGTATCTCTGTCAGAAACTATGCTCCTTGGAAGACCATGTAGTCTTACCACCTCTTTGAAAAACAAGTTTGCAATATGGACAACATCATGAGTTTTGTGGCATGGAATGAAATGTGCCATTTTGGAGAACCTATCAACCACCATGAATACTGAGTCATTACTCCTTTGTGTCTTTGGCAATCCAAGAACAAAATCCATACTTATGTCCTCCCATGGCCTTGATGGAACAGGCAATGGCTGATATAGGCCAGTATTGTGACTAAACCCCTTGGCAGCTTGACAAACCTGGCAACTCTGTATAAACTTCTTCACATCCTGTGAAATTTGAGGCAAAAAATAATGTTCTCTAAGAATGGAAATGGTCTTATCTTGACCAAAATGTCCTGCCATCCCTCCACTGTGTTTCTCCTTAATAAGATTTTCCCTCATGGAACTCTGTGGAATGCACAATTGACTACCCTTGAACAACATGCCATCCTGAATCAAATAGTCTAACCACTTGGTTCTATCTACAGCAACAGGTTCTTTACAAGCTTTCCATGCTTCAGCAAAATTAGGATCCTCAGGGTATAAATTCTTGAGTTCATCAAACCCAACTACTTCAACCTGCATCTTCTTAAACAAATCAAGCTCGTAGTCCACAGGAATGAACTGCTTCTTCAATTTGTCCACCATGCGATCCCATCTTGTGATCTTCTCCTTTCCTCTTCTGTTTCTTTCCAATTGAACCTCTTGCCACCAGATTTTGGCATGGCCTTTCAGTTTGGCCTTTGCAAACTTAACCCTATCTGGGTCCCTTATATCCTCATACTCAAAGTATTCTTCCAGTTCATTGATCCAATCGATCAACTCATCTGGTTTCAGATTTCTTGAAAATACACCCACTTCAATTGTGGGTCTTTTCCCAAACTTAGTAATGGCCCTAAAAAGCCTTTCCTCTACATGATTCAGAATTTCCCCATCAAGTTCCTCTTTTGGTCCCATTACTTCTTCTTCATTGTCATCCTCATTGTTGTCACCTGTGGAAACATTTGCTCCTCTACGAAGCTCCTCTTGCAATGCCTGCACCTGCCTTTGGAGGGCTCTAACCTCCTCAGGATTAATAGCTCTAGCCCTTCCACCATGCTCTCTTCATAGAGGCATCTTCTAACTCGATCCCACAACCACACAGTCCTGGTGCAAATTGCCTCATAGTCGGCGCTCTGTCTACACGCTCAGGAAAATCAGCTCTGATACCACTTGATGGGAAGACAACCCAAGAACAGAATGGACACAATAGAAAAGGGAAAAATATATTAACTGAGAAAATAAGCTAGTACAAACAGTACAAGAAAATAAACTTCAAAACATTCCCTAAGGGCTTACAATGGCATAAATCTGGAGATAATTTCTCCTTTTAGTCCCTCCTCTCAAACTCCACTCCGAACTGCCATTTACAATGCCAGAAATCTCCTTAAATAGACCCTGGAGGGTTAAGGACTAGGAGTACATTCTAGAAAGTGCTAGTAGGCACCCACCGACCAAATAGAAGGTTCTGAAAGCTGCGGTAGAAGTTGGTGCAAATTTAGAAGAATCCAGAAATGGTAACCGAAGTTTCGAGAGGCATAACTTTTGAACCGTAGCTCCAATTGACGAACCATTTACATTTTCGGAAAGTTCTCAAAGTGCTCTATAGCCTTATGGACCAGCTTTTATCTTCCCCCATTTTTCATCCCTTTTAGAGGTCATTTAATGCCCCTAACCTGACTTTGAAGCATTCTTAAGAGGTCTCCAAAACTCGAAAAACTGCAATAACTTTCAAACCGTGGGGCCTTTTGACCTGATTCTTTTTTTGGAATGCTCTAAATCACAATTACATTCATCTAACCAATTTACACTTTCTAGGACACCAAAATGATGGCCAAATTGCATGCTATTTTTTTGAGATTTTCTAGCACACTGATAGTTGAACTGTGAGAGTTGGAACCTTTATTTGACCCAAATGGGTATCCAAAAAATGAAAAGACATGAAACAAAAAATAAGTCTAAGTACATTTTTTTGGGTGACACAGGATTGCCCTTATACCTCTGGATGCTCCTGCATCAGTATCTTTAGTTCAGGTTTAGTGATTTTATAGAGGATTCTGAGCAATGCAGTATGTGCTGAGCATCAAAAGATGGATAATGCTGAGTTGCTGCATTATTTTAAAGATTGTGAATTTGATGGATCTGAGCTAACAAGTTTGTTTTCTTGAATTATGTGAACGAGGTGGAAGATAAGATTGATGAACCGGTGGCACAAAATTTAAGGTAAATCATTTTTAGGTGAATTCAAAGATGATTCAAGGAGAATTTTCTAGAAGAGATATGGAATATGGGGTAGATTCATTGTATCCTAACTAATCTATCCTAACCCTAAATTGGACGATGGAGAATGAGTGACAAAAGATCTTAATTTTCTATTTATGGGAATGACTAGTCATGAAGCAAGGTTGTCATGTGCGAGAACCTAAGGAAGACAAGGAGTCAAGGGTTTTGCTTCATCAAGTGACCTAAGAAAAGAGTCTGCATTGGCATGTTAATCAAGAAGGCTTAAGAGTATGAATTCTTGTTGTTATCAGATCAAGCCTTATTTTTACTCTCTAATGATTGTATTAGTCTAGGGTAAATCCTTTGGATTAAGGTTGACCTAACTATCATTTGTAAATCCTTTAACTAGGTGACATTCCAAGTGAATGGTCTAAAGTCCTCTAACAAGGCTCACTCCTAATAGGGTGATTGAAATCCTTTAATAGGGTCACATTTAATAGTGTGTATTGTAACCTTTAATACTATTGGCCTTTCATAGGGCATCACTTCAGAAGAGTGAAAAAGGGTAGCATGTTACTAGTGGTTTTTCCCAAATTGGGTTTCCACATAAATCATTGTGTCAAGTGTCTTGATGAATCTGTTATGTTTCATGTTTACATTTTTGCAAATTAATTTAATAGTAACCTACAAGTTCTAAGTGACTGCATAATCTTATGGATGCATGCATGATGACAAATGTTTTATGGGTTCACTAAGTTGTGAAAAGTTTAATTTATACATCTAGACCTTGGATAACTGATTCACCCCCCCATTTATTCTAAATTATTTCAACAATTGGTATCAAAATTATCTACTTATGAGGACTAATTTGAAGGTACTAGAAGTACAGAGATCAAGATGTCAAAAAGAGAAGTATCCAAGCTTAATAGAGATAACTTTCCTGCATGGAAAATTTTGATGAAGCTACACCTTGGAGGACTTGGAGGTCATGCACAATATACCATTACCATTGAGCATGCTATGTTGAAAATTGGCTAATAGTGATGTGTAATTATTGTAATTAATGGCAACACATTATGTACATGTTGATAGGAAACCTTGGAAACAAAGATACTTAGTGTTTGGCTATCAAATTTTTTTACAGAAGTATATTGTTTTGTTTATAACATGTTGTAGAAGTCACATTATGTCAAAAAAAGTTACATGAAGATAGTATACATGTTGGTGATGATGTATATAACCTTGAAAATTTGTAGGGACTATATAGAATAGAGTTAATAATGTTTTGATGAAGTAGGACAACAAAATTGAAGGAAAAAATTGTTTTGATTACAAAATAATTACTTGTCCAATTAGGGCCGACATCCTAGATGTTTACTCTAACTTGAAAAAGTGAATTGTGGTCTTAGCTGACCCAGTAGTATTTTATGTAAAGACATGGTATTTATGCAAATGACTTCTTGTGATAAGAAGTGTGCTATTGTGTGCAATCTTGGTGTATTAGTGTTATCTTGTAAGATTGCAAAGTGAGCAAAATTTTCTTAGACAAATATATGCAAAGTTTTATTTGGTGATCCAAGATTGAGTTGAAGATCAGAGATAAAAAAAGGAAGGAAAATAACAATAAATTACTTGTTTGAGTATTGAGCTCTTCTTGTAGTTGAAATTACATGTTTGGACAATGGGCTCTTCTTGCATACATTATACTTCAACTCCTAATAGGGATTGGTTATACTAAATTTTCTCATTGACTCTTCATAGGGTCCATCCTCTAACAAGGAACATATATATTAGTCTATTATCTAGTGGGTATCATCCCTACTGGGGTTTTCCCTTGGCCAGGATTTCCCTAGTTAACAAAATATGGTGTCATAAGTTATCTTTGTGTATTGTTACTATTACTATTCAACATTACTTTATTGCTTTTTTATTCATGGTTTAAAGTAAGTAATAATATCCAGTTGGTGACTAAAGTTTTTAGATTACTGATTCACCCCCCCTCCCCCCCCCCCCCCCCCCCCCCCACCCCCCCCCACAAAATCCCTATTTCTAATAATTGGTATTAGAGCATAGTTACTTTAAAAATGCTTAACAACTTAAGTAAGATCCCTATGATATGGAATAGTTGATGAAGAACCTTGAAGAAGCTCTTGAACAAATTGATCTCCTTACTAAAGAAAGAGACAAGCTAAAGGATAGATATGGAGACTCAAAAGTATAAATTGGTCAATTGAAGGAAAAGATTGAACATCTAAAATCAAAGCATGGATCTACTAAATCTGGAACTATTGATGATGACTATTCAAAGTTGAAGAAATAGTACAAGATCTTGAAGCATGAATTGAAGATTACAAATCTAAAATTGACTTTTAGAAATGATCCTAGCAAAGTTAAATTTGATTTGAAGAAAAAAAATGTAGATCTGAGAGAAAGTCTGTCGAAGAAAACATCTGAGTTTGAAACATTGAAAGAACATCATGAAGAACTCCATAAGTATAATACTATTATGAAAGGTGAATTGACACAGTGCAAACAATAGCTTGAGAAAATTTATTCTAGCAGAGAAAAACTTGATGATTCTATGTCTATACAGAGACATTCTTATGACAAGAATGGTCTTGGTTATCTAATTTACATGTCTGCAAGGAAACTTGAGATTAGATCAGATCTAAAAGAAAAAGACAAATCTGATGAAAATATTGAATCTAGTCAGTCTTTTGGGAAACCTAAAGAAATTAAGCAAATGAATGAAGTTGAAATCTTGGATGAACCAAAGAAAGTGGGGACTCCCAAGACAACTGGGTTTGAATTTAGAGGTAAGTGCTTTTTATGCAATGAAATAGGTCATATGAAAAAATATTGTACTAATAAGTCATTTAATCATGTTAAGGACTTTTATTGTCATAATTGTCATGGTATGGGCCATAATGCAATTGATTGTAGGAAACCTAAGTATGATAATTATAGAAGAAATAGTAGAATGTCTAGAAATACTAACCCTATAGATAAAAGAAGATCTAATGAAAGAACATCGAGAGAAAGAAGATCTTAGGATGATAGAAGATAGATTGTGTGTTATACATGTAACAAATTATGACACATTGCTTGGAGTTGTTATGCACCTGATGATCAACAGAATCCCAAAAGTAGAGCACCTATATGTCTACTATGTAATAACTTTGAACACACAATGAGGTATTGTAGAATGGACAAAAACTTTGGAGACAAAAGGAACAATGGAAGAAACTTCAAAAATAGAAGGAATGATAGAAGGAACCATGAAAGGAACACTGGATCTAACAATGAACAACAAAGAAACATTGTGAGTGAACTTTGAGAAGAACATTATGAAGCATTTGTGAAAGAAAAAAATATCTCAAAAGAAAAGTTAGATGATGAGAAAGGAAGATCAAAGTCAGTTGTTGAGTTTGATTCAACAAGTTGAAATAAGCTTGTTCACAATATTAGAATTTGATTGACTAAAATATGGTGGGTGCTCTAATAGTTTTTGAATTAGCGGGCTTGCATTCAGGTGGGAAACTAGTTGGGGAGAACCTAGTAGGAGGTATAGACCCTGGAGGAACTATGGGGGGACCTGGGAAGAATGCTGAATCAAGTTCTGTGGCTATTGGAGATGATGGTAAGTCTGGACATGTTTTAGACACTTTTTGTGGGGTTCGTGACCCGCCCTTGGATTTCACCTTTGCTTCTCATGTGTCAGGTCAGGACACAGAGGATAAGAAAGATTATGTGGAATCTAATAAAGTTAATTCCTCTATTGGGGAGAAGGTAGGGTCCTCAGAATAGAAGACCTAGTCTTCACTTTTTGGCAGGAAACCAACTGGCAAATCTTCTTTCCCGCTGGTGACTTCTAAGACTAGTTGGGAGAAAGGTGAGTTCCAAGTCTTTATCCCTGACCCCTTAGTGGATTTCTCTATTTCCTCCATGGATTTCATGCTAGTGGGCAAATTTCTAGGGGCAAGACTAGATCTAGATTCTTTAAGGAAAATGGTTAAGATGAAATGGGCTATTTGCGGGGAGGTGGACATAGCTCCCATGCCAAATGGTTTCTTTCTATTTATTTTTAACTGTAAGGAAGATATGAATTTGGTTCTCTGTGGAGGTCCCTGGTCTTTTGGAAAATGTTATCTTACAATAAAAAAAATGGGAGCCTAATATGGTTTTATCAGGTTCCTTTTTCCTTTCTACCCTAATTTGGGCCAGACTTCCTGGACTCCCTCTTGAATTCTGGCATGAGGACATTTTTAAGGGTATAGCCAATTCTTTTGGTGAAGTGGTGGCTTTGGATAATGCTACTACGACCAGATCCAAACTCCAGAGTGCTAGACTATATGTGAAGGTGGCGGATCTTAATCATCTCCCTAAAAAGGTGGATTTAAACTCTAAGCTTGGTAAGAAAACCCAAGTAATCATTTTGGAAGATCTTCCTAATGCTTGTTATGCTTGTAAGAAATAGGGTCACTTGGCTAAAAACTGCCCCTCCAAGAGTAAAATCCACTTGAGTAGTGAGAAGAAAGTGAAAAAGACTAAGGTTCAGCAAAAGAAGGTTTGGAAACCTAAAGACTTTCATCTTAAAGAGAAGAAAGAGAATGAGAACTCAAATGATCCACCAACAATTGTGGATATTGTCTCTGAGCTTCTTCTCGAGGATGGGGCTAGGGTTGTGCCTGAGATAGAGAACATAAACTTTGAAAAAGAAGTGAATGTCTTACAACTTGATCCCATCTTTCCTGAACAAGGTATAGATGACCTACCGAATTTATCAAAGCAAATTTTTCTTTATCAAAAGATGGAGGATAAATGGGTGATCTTGATGAGATGATAAAGCTTGAGGAAGGAGAATTCTTGGCTGAATCTGGAGCTCATAGTGAGGATGACGAAACTCAACCCAGGGAGATGCAGGGTTTTGCGCCTTTATTTTCCCAGGATACCCTTATTAAGGGCCCTCCTATCCTAGAAGCTGTCAAAGAAGATGGAGTAATCTCAAAGCTTAAATCAAATTCAAGGAAAAGGGCTGAAAAAAAGAATAACATAAAGGGGGTCGAGACTCGAAGCAGTAAATTAGAATTGCATACTAAAGTGAATCCCAAAGCTTTGACCTCAATAAAACTTGGAAAAAAAATTGACCAGCAGTCCAAGGTGAAACCAGATGTTGGGTCTTCGGATGGATGTGGAAGGAAATCTTCTAAGAAAACCAAGGAGTTAGAAAGCTTGCAGAATATTGTTGATGGTTATCAAGCGACTATTCTAGATTATACCCCTAAAATATGGAAATGAAAATTATTACCTGGAATATTAGGGGATTGAACAATTACCATAAACTAGATGTTGTTAGGAATTTTGTTAGAGAATAGAAACCTGATTTTCTTCTGCTATAGGAAACTAAGATGAACAAAGAGAAAGAAGAGTAGATAAAAGCTTTTAAAAATTATTCTATAAATTCTAGTAGTTTAGAAGGTGCTTCAGGGGGAACCCTGATGCTATGGAAAAAAAATTGCTTTGCTGGGACTATTTTGAGGGCTAGTAAATACTTTATGATTGCTAAAATTACTAGTGCTGATCAAAAAGAGGATTGGTATATTGTGAATATATATGCACCCAACATGAAAAGCCAAAGGAAGAAGGTTTGGGACTCTATATCCAATTTTAAAAGTATGGATTACTCTGGAAGGTGGATAATCATGGGAGACTTCAATGTCCCTCTTTATGACCATGAAAAAATGGGAGGTAATGCTACCTAGCTCGAAGGAAGAATGGACCTTAGGGAGTTTATAAAAAAAGAGGGCCTAATGGCTATGGATCTTCAAGGAATTTAGTTTACTTGGAGTAATAAGAGAGTTTGCAATGATTTTATTCAGGCAAGGCTTGATCGTGCTCTTATCTCTCCTGATTGGACAAAAGATTTCATCTGCAAGTTGGAAGCCCACTAGAAAATTGGTTCTGATCATTTTCCTCTTATTTTCACTGCTAATAAGCTTAGTCCTAAGATGAATTTTCCTTTTAGATTTGAGAAGATGTGGATGCAACACCCTCAGTTTGAAAGAAAAATGAAAGAATGGTGGAACATCAAAATTGATGGTACTGCTCTCTTCAGAGTGACTTCTAAATTTAAAAATGTCAAAAAGAAAGTCAAAATTTGGAACAAAAATTGCTTTGGAAACATTTTTGCGGATAAATCTGTATTGAAAGAGGATATCCAAATAATCTAGGATATAATTTAGGAGGGATATTCCCTAGACCTTCTTTTAGAAGAAAATGAAAAGTTGACTCAATACCACGATATCATTACTAAAGAAGAGATATACTGGAGGCAAAGATCAAGATTGATATGGCTGACTAAAGAGATAAAAATACCAAAATTTTCCATCTATCCACTTTGAAGCATAGAGCCAAATCTCACATTTCACATCTTATTAAGGGAGATTTAAAGATTGAGGAGGATAATGACATCATGGATGAAATGGTGACATTTTTCTTTGGTCTTATGACAGCTGACCCCTACATCAATATGGAACACCAGGCTGAATTCCTTAGAGTGATCCCCACTCTAGTTTCAAAGGATCAGAACAAATCATTAAGCTCAATTCCTAAGAATGATGAAATTTTCAAAGCTATTTTTTCTTTAGGAGGAGAAAAAGCCCCTGGTCCTAATGGCTTTCCCATGTTTTTCTTTCAGATACTTTAGAAACTTGTTGTTAAAGATGTTTGTGATGCGGTAAAGGAATTCTTTGGGGCAAAACAATTGCTGAAGGAAGTCAATTCCACCTTCTTGTGCCTGATTCCTAAGAAAATTGGAGCTGATTTGCCTGATCAGTTTAGGTTGATTAGCCTTTGTAATTCTTTCTATAAAATTATCTGCAAAGTGCTTACTACTAGATTGCTTCTAGTGACCCCTTTAATCATTGCTGACCAACAAAATGGCTTCACTCCAAGTAGAAAAATCCTCAATTCTATTATTTCTACTCATGAGAATATTCATTCCTTATCTTGTTCTAACAATCAAGGTTTTGTAATGAAAGTGGACGTTGCTAAGGCTTATGATAGAGTTGATTGGTCTTTTCTCTCAAACATTTTGTTTACCTTTGGCTTTGACAACAAGGTTGTTGGACTGATACATTAGTTAATCTCTACTTCTTCTATTGCTGTCCTGGTTAATGGTAGCTCTTCTCATTTTTTTAATCCCTCTCAGGGATTGAGACAAGGGGACCCTTTATCCCCCATTCTCTTTGTTATTATGGCTGATTGTTTGGGGAGGTACATTGGGGATCTGGTGCATAAATGAGTTATTAAGGGTTTGCAACCCTCTTCCCATCCTCTTATATGTTCTCATGGCCAATTTGTTGATGATACCATCTTTATGGGGAAATCTGAAGTCAGGGAAGCTAGAAATTTGAAGCAAGCAATAAATCTTTATTCTTCTACCTCAGGCCAACTGGTTAACTGCAATAAAAGTGTTGTGTTTTTTCTCAATACCCCTATTCTTAGACGACATAAAATTGCCAAAATCCTTGGTTGTTCTATAGGGTCTTTCCCTTCTTCCTATCTTGGTCTTCCTTTAGGCTTGAAGGCTCTAGATTCCTTTTGGGAAGACCTTATTAACAAATTCAGCAAGAAGTTGGCTGGTTGGAAAGGGAACCTTTTAAGCTAGGCTGGTAAATTAATTCTTCTTAAAGCTTCTCTCCAAAGTATACCAACTTATGCTTTAAGTCTTTTTAAAATCCCACTAAATTTGCTAAGGCTATTGACAAAATTCAAAGGAATTTTTTATGGACTGGTGCAGAGGAAAAAAAGAGAATGCCTTTAATTGCTTGGGACCAATTTTGTAAACCGGTCAGGGAAGGTGGACTGGGCATCCAAAAAATTAGAAGCATGAATAAAGCTCTTCTAGCTAAACAAGGATGGCATGTTTTTCATGAAAACAAAGAGTGGAGTACCATATGGAAACACAAGTACCTTCTTAATTCTATTTCTCTTCTTGATTTCTTCTCTTCTTCTGATGTTTCTCATCCTTCCTCCATTTGGGGAGCTGTGCAGGGAAAAAAGAAAATTCTTGGAGAAGGGTGCTCTTGGTAAATTGGTAATGGGATTAGGGTGAGATTTTGGGAAGATGTATGGCTTAAGGATCACCCCCTGATTGAATATGTTCAAGATATGACACAAGTTGACTTATGCAAGTAGAGATATGACACTCTTGTTAGTCATTACTGGCAGAATGACTCTTGGGTGAACTTGAAGGACATTGATCAATGTTTCAATCACATTCAATTATCTCTCAATGCTGTTTCTCTCCATCCTTCTTTTGAGGATGAGATTATTTGGTATGCTGATCCTAGTGGGCAATTCAAAGTTTCTTCATTCTTTGTTTCTAAGGAGAAGGAAAATCTTCCCTTTTGGTCTCAGGCTTGGACTAAGGGTCTCATTCCTAAAATTAACATCTTCTTTTGGGTCTTGCTTCAAAATAAAAATTTGACCCTTGATAACTTGCAGAAAAGAGGTATACATTTGGTGAATAGGTGTATTTTATGCAAGAATGGATTTGAAGATAGAGACCACCTTTTTCTAAACTGCTCTTATACCCAACAAGTCTGGACTGAGATCCTTATGTATTGGAATTTGACTTGGGTTCATCAAAACAATGTGGAATCTTCTTTTAAAAGCTGGCAATGCCCTTCTAAGAATTCTGATGTTCAATTCCTATGGAAAATTACTCTTCCTCATCTTTGGTGGGGTATTTGGAAAGAAAGAAATAATATAATTTTTAGAAATAGAGAGGTTCCTGGATGGGTGCTTGGTCAGAATATTATTAGAGCTTTTAAGGAGAAATTCAAATCTCTGAAGAACCCTGATAAAACCTTTCCTATTGATAATCCAGTGCATTCCAAAAATCCTAAACTTCAAACTGATAACCCAAGATCGACCATCACTAGGAGTTCCCCCCCTTATGGTTGGATTAAAGGAAAATTTGATGGTGCTACTAAGGGAAACCTAGGAAGTGCAGGTTGTGGAGGTGTATTGAGCGATCATAGGGGAAATGTTAAAGATGCTGCCCTTTATACTATGAAAATTGCCATGGATTTGGGATGTTTGAATTTATGGTTGGAAGGTGACTCTCTAAATATTATGAATATCCTAAATAATAAAAGTTCTATCTCATGGTCGATAGAGGCCACAATCAAGGAGATCAGATACCTTATTCAAAAATTTGAAAAAGTTGTCATATCCCATACCTTTTGGGAGGTCAACGGTGTTGCTGATTGGATTGCCAACTATGCTATCCTAATGGGGCAAAAGGTGAGGTGGACCAATGAATTAACTATCCAAGTTGATCTCAAAGCAATTATTCATTATGAAGCCATCCATGTGCAAGTGGGAAAGATTTGTAAAGATTAGAAAGTTAATGATTTCATGGAGTGAGCTTATTATTGCCAAATTTTCTTCCCCAAGGAAGTACACTCAAATGAATGCGATGTGGTTTTTGCACGTATCTCCAAAAAAAGGAGTCTCTTTTGATGGGACAAAAAAAAATTTTCATTTTAACCCTTTCATTCTTTGCATCTAGTTACTTTGGTTTGAGTGCATTCTCAATTCTTTGCAAATGGGGGGCGAACCGTGCAAGCAGGAACCAAAAAACTGTGATGCCTGGAAGGCTCATGAGGATGTATGGAAAATTTTGTAGAAAGGAAATGTGACTTGTTATTTGGGGTGACTCAATGGTTTTAAGCCACACATCACTATGGCTTTCTTTAAGAACTGGTCCAATGACAAAGTCACTCTCCATGGTGTTACTGTGAAACTTACAAAGGATTTTAATGCAGAGATCACGGGGCTCTCCACAGTGGGCATAAAATTCACCAAGCAAACCAGTATTTCAAATGCAACCTACAAAAAGTTTTCAAAAATGGAAGATAAGGAGAAGCAACTGGAAAAGAGTGGTGATTTCTTCGATGTGCATCAGATAAAGGAGATCTGGAGGGATGTTCTTTGCTATATCTGTGAGTATTTCATACTTGATGGAAGAAGTAAAAGAGTTCATAAATGCCACTTTGTTTTTTTAAATCACTTCAAACACAAAGATAGAATATCTTTCCCCTTCTTTTTGTAGTTTTCTTTACTTCATAGTTTAGAAGCTCATAAGAAGAAGAAGTCCAGACCCATTTTACATGAAGGGCTGATTCTTCTTATTGAGAGGTATTGTAAAAATAAACACATTGCCTCTACTCCCTCTAAGGAAAAGAAGAAGGACTCCATTAAGAGTAAGAAGGGTGACTCTGTTAAAGGTAAAGATAAAGCCCTAAATTTGAAACCATGGACTTCTCAAAAACATGAGGATGACGAGTCTGAGACCGAAAAATCAAAAAGTTGTGAGAATATTAACCCTGAGGTTGAGGAAGATATTGACACCAAGGATTTAAGCTCTAATTTGAATAGGTACTCGAAGACTAAAGGTAATAATGAAAAAGGGAAAGAGGAAGCCAATAGTGAAGGTAATTCTGAACAGAGTAAATCTGTTAATGAGAGTATCTAGGCTATATCTAGTGGGGGTCATAAAGAGGAAGATAACACTATTGGGAATCCTATTGAGAAGAGTAAGGAGGACCATACGACTAAGACTTCTTCTCCTATCAAGGGGATAGAGGAAGAAAAAAGGAAGGACTCTGCTCACATAGAGGAATTTGCCAGGGTTCGAAAGGAGGATCAAATGGAAATGGAGGAAAACAATGACAATGTCCGTTCCCCCCCACACGGGACTGCTGAAGATGATAGCGACTCAATGTAGAGGGATACCATGCTCACCTTTCTACATTTTGCGAAGGATAAAGTTGACACAATGCTCAAAGTAGATTCCTAGATCTACAATGAAATGATGGGTTTGAAGAAAAAGGTGGAAATTCTCCAACATAACCTGGAGACTATCAATGTCAAACTTAGCCAACTGGAAGGGCAGATGGGAGACATCCCTAATAAAATTAACAACTATGAGAAGAACCTCAGGATGCTAATTAAGGAGAGTGGCACTAAGATGGAATAGGTCACCTCGAGTATATGTGTGGCCATTGCAAGCCTGGGCAAAAGGGCTAATGAAGATATCACTTCGGCTGAGGGTCCGAGCAAAAGAACAAGGCAGAGCTTGAGGAAGAGTGCAATGAAAGTTGCTGTTGCTTCAGCTACTGAAACCATTCAAGAGACTGCAACAATTGGTAAGGAAGCTACTAAAATTATCTTGGAGCTGCAATAGTGGCTCTGGGTCAGGTTCCCTAGTTTAGTTTTTGTCTGGTCTGGTTGCTGGTTGGGGTATCTGGTCCTGGTTTTTGGTTTTTTTCATTTTGATTGTTTGTGGTTCCAGGTCCCTTTAAAAACTAGGTTAGTTTGTTCTTGGACTTTTCTAGTGGTTTCAGGTCCTTGTAAAACTTGATTTTGATACTGTTCTTCAGTTTGTTGCAGGTTTTACCTGGTTGGGCTATAATGCTTTATCTTTTTGCTTTTTGTTAAAGGGTTTTGGGGTCCCTTCAAAACCTACTTTTATCGTAATCTAAAACATTAGAATTTGAGAACTTTAATCAAAAACTAAATTAGAAGTAGAGAAGTTGGGAAAAGATGTATTCAATCATGTTTAGATGGTACCTAAGCTCGCTTGTGATTTGGAGCTCATTTAAAAAAGTTATGATGAAATTTAGAGTTATTGGTACTATAGTAAAAGTTGATTCTGTAATAGAAGATGGAAAGTATAAATATGTTTTTTTAGAGAATTTTTTGATGTGAAGTTTTAAGGATGTTTGTCATGATGGAAGGAGGCTATAGTAAACCTTAGGTGACATCCAAAGATTGGATAGACAAGTTTGGGCAGTTAACTGATTGCAAAATGTAAATAACAACTTTTCCATATTTGTGAAGCATGTAATTAATGCAATTTTCAAGTTAATGGATAAATGGAGTACAAAATTGAATTTTACTTCATTGTGAACACATATGAAGTGAAGAGCATCCCAAAGCAACTTGTCAGAGTGATTTGGTAGTAAACCCTATGCTTAGAAAGAGGTATTTAATCATTTTTCTACAAAATTTATTTGTTGAAAGATATTGTTGATAAAGATCATGGATATGTCAGTTGTTCACAATGTTGAGAATGCGGATAGACCTAAGCTCAAGGTAGTTTCCATAAAACCTAGTGATGGAAACCCTAACTCTGCATTGTCTATTACTCCAAACAACATAGTTTACCTTGAAGATGTAGAAAATTATTTGAATTGCAAGTTTGAGTCAATTGGTAGTGAATATATGAATAAGGATATGGAACTAGTCGTTAAGCATGACATGACTATGAAGCCTTGATTTGATCACTTAAATAAATTTGATTTGTTTAAGTATCATTTCTACCACAAGCTAGATACAAATGAATGGAATCAAATCATATTGAGTAGGATACATGATGGAAAATTGTGGATGCAAGACAATATAGTAGACATTCCTACCGACTTGATTCATGAGGTAATCGATCTTACCAACAAGGTAGTGTACCCATAGGTGAAAAGATGGTTAAGAAGAAAGTAGAAAGTTACACTAAGGCATGTAAGAATTTTTCTTAGGAAAAAATGACACCAAGATCAATAATCTCAAGAACTTAACACAATATGGACCAACAATGTATGATCATAATACTAATATGAAAATGAATAATTTGTTAGTATAGACTAGAAGTGCCTACATATAAAGGCCTCTAGAATGACTAGGAGTTAGCAAAGTGATAAGCCTCACAACTAAGCACATGTGCACCAAGAGTGGATTATCATCCATTGAGTATAGGAGTTTGTGTGATGATAAGAGGATAAGCTTACATAGGTGTATCTCATAAAAATATGTTGTAGACACCATGTGCTCAATTAGAATGCAAACAACTATGTTGTCTACATGACAACTTAGTTTAATATGCAAACTCCTATTTTGTCAACAAGAAAACTAATATGACTACGATTACTCCTAGGTATCTACATGAAAACTAATATAATAATGCATTTAACCTAAGTAAACTTAAGTAAAGTGTAAATAGTAATTAAAATTTTACACTAACAAGATAGTATACAATGGGAAAGCCATGGTAATCAGCTCCATGAAGTAGGATGATGTGAGATTTCTTAGTAGAATTATTGCTTATTTAGTTTGTACAAGTTCTAAGATAGATAAAATTTTAATAGGATTTATTTATGCAGCTTACAAGATATGTGTTGAGAAAGAGCAAGTTAATTTGAGTGAAATACTAAGGACGAAACTCTTGGAAAACCTTGAAAATATTAAGAGAAAAAAGAATGGTTTATTTAGATTCCAATCATTGATAAATCACATATTCTTTCACATGCTAAAGAGATTTCCTTGTTAGTAACAGATATAATGAGTAGTGATAGATGCAGTATGAAAAAAATTATAGAGGAATGTAGAAGGAATGCTATAGACAAGGTATTGGATAGTGGTAATATGATTATGAGGACATTCCAAAATGAGATGAAATAGAGATTTAGGATATCATTTGCAATTGTGGATAGGTTCAAGGAGGAAATATGTATTCTAGTTGATACAGACCATACATACAATCAAGTAGTAGAACCTCAACAAACATTTTTGGATCCTTTGAGCTATGAGTTGAGTGATGATGTTGTAGTTAGCTACATTGACTTGTTGTTGAATTTAGGAAAATATAAAGCTAAGTATAGATTTGGCATGTATGATGAGATTACAAAACATGTTCATCAAAAAACCTTCGAGAAGGCATCTCATAAGAAGGTTGCGTTAATCATGAAGAAGATATTATATGAGGCTGAAATGATAGAAAGTGAATCTAAGGCCATGAGATAGACAATGAAACAAGGTGTATTTAACATACAACCCTTGTTAGTTTCAATTGCTGAGATAACTTTGGGATAGAGCATTCCTTATGTGGTAGTATTTGATGTTCAACCCAATGAACATAAGAGAAAATAAGAGAGATTGGTTGAAGCAGTGTTAACATAGACCAAGAGAGTCAAATAGATGGCTGCAAAACTTGGCAAGGGACAAAAAGAACTGTTGACAATTGAATCTAGTGATGATGAAGAGGTTGAGGAATAGAAAACCAAGCAAGCTGAAAAGGTGACTCCACCTAAACAAGTAGTAGGAAAAGCTTGACAACAATGGAAGTCAAAGATTGAGAAGATAAACACAACAATTGTAGATGAGGGAAACTTTGTTTAGATGAAATTTTTTAATGATCTATACAATAATTTTGAGAAAGAGAAAATTGATATATCTACTGTGAGACATATCATTGCAAATGATCTAAGTATGAAGGATATCAAAGGAGTAGTGAACCAAAAAGTCTATGAGAGACTCATAGAAAAGAAGACTCTAGAAAGAGAAGAAGACCTTGAACTTAGGAAGTCTATGCTAAGGACAATTTGCAAGAGTGATGATGAAGATGAGATTAAGAGATTGCTAGATAACCTTACACCATACCTAAGGAATAAGTTGAGGCCATTCTTATTTATGGTTGGTGTGAAGGATAAGTTGAGAAAGGAGACTATAGTAGCTATCAACAAGATGTTTTTAGAGTCATAGGTAGCATCTCCTCTAGATCCTAGAACCTCAGAAGTGTCAATCAGTGGTGACACTATCAAGATTGATCAAACCAATATTACTCTTAACATTGATGACACCAATTCATTTGGCAATTCTGAACCAAATATACCAGACACCAAAGATGTTGAGGTAAAGTTGATACAAATTGAGGAAGAGAAGAGGCTAATAGAAGTTAAAAAGAAGAAGATAAAGGAATCCAAGGACAAATTGCTTGAGGAAGATAGAAAAAGAAAAGGAAGATGAAGATAAGAGAAGGATTTTAGAAGAAGTAAAGAAAAAGAAAATAGAGGAAGAAGAAAGGAAAAGATCAAAAGAGAAGAAAGAAAGAGAGGAAAAGGAAAGGAAAGAAGAGGAGGAGAGGAAAGCTAAGGAAGCAACAAATAAATAGAAGGAGGGTCAGACTAAACCATCTAGTTCATCTACTCTACTCTCTCTTGCTAGTTTGGCTACTGCTGATGATGATCAGATTGATCTAATTTCATCCTTATCCAAAGTTTTATAGAAGAATAAGATAGTTAAGAGTTTGTAGAGATCACTAATGGAAGTGATTGATAGATTACATAGTACTTTGACAGTACAACATACTGAGTCAGATCCTAAATTGAGAGCACAAGTAGTGCTAAAATCTTTTGATGAATAGTTTACAAATTTGCTAAATGTTGTAGAGGGGAAAGCTGTTGAATTTCCCATGATGCTAACCTATTTAGCACCATCTACCAAAACATCAAGAATGACTTAGTCAATCTTGATACATGCATAAAAGAACTTTAGAAATGTCAGTAAGAAGGGAAAGATTTGTATGTTAAGTGTACCTTATCATAAAAAATAACTAAGGATTTGGATGGTCAAATAGAGGCAAAGATGAATGAGCTAGAGGCTTTATCTAGCCTAATACAACACCCATCTAGCAAAGTTGATGATATTGAGAGTCAAGTTGCTAGTGTTTACAACAATATTAGGAAACTAGAACTTTGAAAATAGAAGATATTAAGGAGAACATATGATTTCATAGAATCCATTGCTCTAAAGTTATCATTTGTTGAGAAGTAGCTAGAAGAATGTGTCAAGGCCAAGGACACATATACAAACTTTTTGTATTCAGATATCAATGCAGTTGAGTTGCATCATATCCATTATGTGTAGTTCTCACATCAGTAGAGTCTACCAAAGAGACATGGAATAAAGATATGAAAGCCTAAATATTATTTTTGATGATTGTATGAAGATAATATCATCATAAGGGAAGACAATAGTTTTAGTAATTTTTTGATAGTTTTGGATTGAATCTTGACATTTTGATCTTTGTCATTGATGTCAAAGGGGGAGAGATTCATGTGAAAATTGTATACATTTCATTGTTGGTAAAGATACAAAGGGGAGAGATACATGTGTAGTATGAAATATATTGTAAGGGGGAGCATATATGTAAAGTTGTAATAGATGTAATATTTATTTTGATAGTTAAGTTTTTGTCACTTACCCAATTTTTCATATTTTATTGCCATCAATGCCAAAGGGGGAGATTGTTGACAATTAGCTAATAGTGATATGTAATTATTGTCATTAATGGAAACACATGATCTACGTGTTGATAGGAAACCTCATGAATAAAGATACTAAGTGTTTGGCTATCAAAAAAATTGTCTAAGTATAGAATTTGGTTTACATAAGTGTATTGTTTTGTTTATAATATGTTGCAGATGTCAAATTATGTCAAAAAAAGTTACATGGAGATAGTATACATTTTGGTGATGATGTGTATAACCTTAGAAGTTTGTACAAACTATATGAAATATAGTTAATCATGTTTTGATAAAGAAGGATAACAAAATTGAAAGAAAGTATAGTTTGATTGCAAAAAAATTACTTGTCCAATTAGAGTTGACATCCTAGATGTTTACTCTAACTTGGAAAAGTGAATTGTGGTCTTAGCCAACATAGCAGTATTTTATGTAAAGGCATGGTATTTATGCAAAGGACTTCTTGCAATAAGAAGTGTGCTATTATGTGCAATCTTGGTGTATTAGTGCTATATTGTAAGATTGTGAAGTGATCGAACTTTTGGGAAAGTGATGTATGTGAAGTTTTATCTAGCGATTTGAGATTGAGCTTAAGATTAGAGATTAGAAAAGGAAGGAAACAATAGTAAATTACTTGTTTGAGTAGTGAGCTCTTCCTTTAGTTGAAATTGCATGTTTGGGTAGTTGACTCTTCTTGCATACATTATAGTACAACTCCTAACATGGTTGGAATCTCCTAACATGGATTCAAAGTCTCCTAACAGGGACTAGTTATACTAAATTTTCTCGTTGACTTCTAACAGGGTTCATTCTCTAAGAAGGAACATATATATCAATATATTATGTAGTGGATATCATCCCCACTAGGGTTTTCCCTTAGCTAGGGTTTCCATAGTTAATAGAATATGGTGTCATGAGTTATCTTTGTGTATTGTTACTATTACTATTTAGCATTAATTTATTGCTTTGTTATGCATGGTTTAAAGTAAGTAATACTATCCAGTTGGTAACTAAAGTTTGCAGATTAGTGATTCACCCCTCCTCCTCCCCCTAGTAATCCATATTTCTAACATGTTGATCTTATTGGAGCCCCAACTATTGAGGATATGAAAAAGAAGAAAGAACATAACCAGGCAATGTTGGAGATTTCCTTTGCCCTAAGTTATGCTGAATTTGATGATATCAAAAGTTTTGATAGTGCAAAGAAAATTTGAGATGACCTAACCACTATCTATGGAGGAGATGCAAATGTTCTAAGAGCCAAAGATGAAAGTCTTAGAGGTAAGTTTGATGATATGAGAATGGAGGAAGGTAAAAATATTACTTAATATGTTGTAAGGATAAAAGAAGTTGTTAATGCAATAAGAGGAGCTACTAGTAATATAGATGATGAGAGTGTACTAAGCAAAGTTTTAAGGAAACTGTTGCCTGTATATGCTATTAGATTTTTTGCAATTCAAGAATTGAGATGTATACTAGAGAATAATCTATCACTTGAAGGTCTGGTAGGTAGGATCACTACATTCAAGCTATCTAACTTTGATAATTACAAACCTAAAAATATTGAATTTTCTTTCAAAGATAAGGTGTCATTGAAGGAACTAATGAGAAGAAGAAGAAGAAAAAGATAAAGTATGTGCCTAGTGATAGTGATACAGATGAGGAGGATGTTGAACAACTTGAAGCACTACTGGAAAGAAGATTCCACAATGGTAAAGGAAAGTTCAAAGGTAAATTACCTATCAATAATTTCAATTACAATGGAGTTGGTCATATTGTTACTAGATTTCTAGAGAAGAAGAACTACAGAGGTGGTGACAAGTACACAAGTAGAAGAGATGAAGACATCAAGGACTACAAAGAAAAAGGCAAGAAGTCTTGCTATATTGTTGAAGAGGAAAAAAAAGATGAATATGATAAACATGATGATGAAGTGGTGTATGTTGCAATGAAGGAAAAATTTGATGAAGATGAGGCAATTGCACTTGTGACTTGTGTGAACAAGAATGGCAGATGGATCATTGATAGTGGGTGTTTAAATCACATGAGTGGAGACAAAAGTAAGTTCATTACCTTGAATTGTTATGATGGAAATAGTGTATGATTTGGTAATAATGCACCATGTTTGATAAAAGGAAAAGGTTCTACAAGCTCACAGATAAGATTTAATGTGACAATGCTTACTATGTTAAAGGTCTTAACTATAATCTCTTGAGTGTATCACAACTAAATAATTTAGGATGTAAGGTTGATTTTGAAAACAATATTGCTAAGATATATGACACTAATGGGAAACTAATTGGAAAGGGTGATCAAACTAGGAGTAATTGATTCTATCTTGATATAAAGGGTGTTACTTGTGTAGCTGTAAAGTTTGATGATTTATGGCTATGGCACAAAATGTTATGTCATGTCAATTTTGATAATCTAGTTAGTATCAATCACATGAGAAAAGTTAGAGGTTTTCCTAAGTTGAAGAAACATAATAATGTAATGTGCAAACAATGTTAGGTTAGGAAAAATGAAATTTCAAGTTTCAACAGTAAAACTTATACATCTAAAGGAATACTAGAGATTTTTCAACTGACTTGTGTGGTCCAATTGTGTGCTACAAAAGAGATAAGTATATTATGCAACTTGTTGATAACTATTCTAGAATAATGATTGTAATGTTTCTAAAACAAAAATTTGATGCTTTCCAAATGTTTAAGTGGTACTTAGCAAGAGTTGAGAAATAAAAAAGTAAAATTTTGAAGTGTTTAAGATTTGACAGAGGAGGAGAATTCAAATCAAATGAGTTTGAGATGTTTTATAATGATAGAGAAATCAAAAGACAGACATTTTCCCCTAGAACACCTTCACAAAATGGAATAGCTAAAAGGAGGAATAGGTCTATAATGGATTGTGCTAGAACACTCATGATGGAGAAAAATGTTGCTTTGAAATACTGGAGTGAAGCTATAAGTACAACTGTCTATACCTTGAGCTATACAAATCAAGAAAGGTACTCATTCAGCACCATTTGAGCTATGGTATGGGTACTCAACTAATGTGAAATATTTTAAGATATTTGGAAGCAAGTGTTACATTCTTAAATACTTCAGGAATGGTAAACTAGATGCAAAAAGTGAAGAAGGTATATTCTTAGGATATTTCACAAGAAGTAAATCTTAGAAGTGTTTAAATACTAACACTAACAAAGTTGTGGAAAGTGCACATGTAAATTTTGATGAATATATAGAAGTATATGAGGTTGAACCTATGAAAGAACTAGAAGAATAAAAATCATTTGTATAATTTTATAAAGGTATGCCTACTAAAGAAGATGCTACAAATCAAGCTACAAATCAACAACAAGTTTGAGTGACTACTGAATCACAAACTATGAATGTTGAGTTGCATTCAGGGACCGAGCTACATTTAGATGTTGAGTTACAAAATGAAGTTGAAGCACATTTTGATTATGAGATTAGTGTACATGCAAGAGATGGTGAACTACCTGAAAAAGATGTACACAGTGATGTTGAAGTTAAAAGACAAAACGAAGAAACTAGAGATGAACCAAGATTATCAAATATGTCAAGAGACATCATCCTGCTGCACAAATTATTGAAGATAAAGATGCAAGACCAATGACAAGAAATAGATTGAGAAATAACACATGTTTTCTAAGCATGAAGGAACCCAAATTAGTGAGAGATTCTTTAGAAGATGTAAACTAGAGTAAAGCCATGGAAGAAGAGATTGAACAAATTGAGAAAAACAAAACATGGACTCTAGTTCCTAGACCAGAAGATAAAAATGTGATTGGCACCAAGTGGGTATTTAGAAACAAGTTAGATGAAAATGGCGAAGTCACAAGGAACAAGGAAAGATTAGTTTTTCAAGGATATGCACAAGAAGAAGGAATTGACTATGGAGAGACATTTTCTCCTATTGGTAGGTTGGAAGGAGTAAAAACTCTACTTTCTTATTCTACATACAAAGGTTTAAAAGTTTATCAAATGTCTGTTAAATGTGCATTTCTGAATGGTATATTAGAGGAAGAAGTTTACATAGAACAAGAAAAAAGATTTGTTGATGTTAACAATAAGAACATGGTATGTAGATTACACAAAGCTCTATATGGTTTGAAACAAGCACCAAGAGCATGGTATGTGAGACTTCATAATTATCTTGTGAAGATTGAATTTGAAAGGACTGATGATAAATTAATCTATACATGAAGACAAAGAAAGGAAAAGATATTTTGTTATTTGAATTTTTTGTTGATGATATCATATTTGGAGCTCAAGATGCTTTATGTAAGGATTTTTCAAATCAAATGAAGCAAGAATTTGAGATGTCTATGTTTGAAGAGATTAAATTTTTTGTGGGTTTGCAAGTATATTAAATGAAATATGGTATATACATCACTTAGTCAAAACATGTTAAGGAAATATTGAAAACTTTTGGATTGTAGAATTCCAAACTAGTAAGTACACCTATGGTGATAGGACACAACTCGTCAAATGATGATGATTTAGTTGAGGTGAATCAAACATTATATAGGTCTATGATTGGAAAATTACATTATGTAGTACATAGTAGACCTGATATTACATTATTTGTAGGGATAGTTACAAGATTCTCTACTAATCCTAGGGAGAATCATTTGATGGTTGTAAAAAGAATAATGAGATATCTGAAAGGAACAAAAGAGTTTGGTCTATACTATAAGAAAAATAAAAAATTTCAATTAAGAGCCTATATTGATGTTGATTGGGCTGGAAACATTGATGATAGAAAGAGCACCAGTGGATTCTTAAGCAAGAGGCTGGTTACATGGACTAGCAAGAAATGAAACTACACTTCACGATCTACTATTGAAGCTAAATATGTTGTTATTATTATAAATTGTACATTGTATGGATCAAACAACTACTCAAAGGTATAAACGAAGAGATCACAGAACTTGTGATACTTTATTGTGATAATACAAGTGCTATCAATATATCAAAGAATCATGTGATGCACACAAAGACTAAACACATTTTAATCAAGTATCATTACATGAGAGGGTTAGTTCAAGATAAAGAGGTGAAGATGGAATATATTAATACAAAAGAGAAAATTGCTGATATCTTCATGAAAGCATTACCTAAGGATGCTCATGAGTATCTAAGATGTAAACTAGGGGTGATACCCCTATCAAAGGTTATCTAAATAACAAGAGGATGCCCTACATCCAAAAAACTAATGTTCATATGTTACACATTAATGTAGTGGATCTTACTTTAAGAGCTACCTAAAGTAATCAAAGAACTGACACTTCAAATCAGTTGTAGGTAAGGTGATAGATGGAGAAATTGAAGAAGCCTATATCTACATGATAAGATGACAAGTATTTGAAATTTTTGTCAAAGAGGGAGATATTTAACTAATCTTAGAGGGAGGTAGTTTTTGATCAAGAGAACAAAGATACAAAAATCCTAACATCTACCTAGTAAGAGGGAGTTATAAGGAAGAGTCTTCTAACCTATTTAGAAGATTGAAGTTGCTGATAGAGGGAGAGATTTCAAATTTAGAAGATAGACATTGCTGATAGAGGGAGAGATTTCAATACAAGGACAAAGAATTATTTTCTTTTTGGTATTTTTTTGGTCTTACTATTTTAACCTAGTCAGTTTCATTGATCAATTTGGTTTGCCATCAATCCAAAGAGGGAGATTATTGATAATAGATTGAAAAGAGATTGTTGAAGAAGGAGATTGTTAAAGAGGAAGATTGTATGTTTCAATAATTGTTTTGTCACTAATGTCAAACCTACTATTTGTAGGTCTTATATGATTTAAATACTATCATTTAGTTGATTGATGAAGAGGATTTGATCACAAGAAGTAATAGTGACACCTAGAGGAAAGGTTGAGTTATGATTATGTAGAGAAGTACAAGAATAAATTAAGATATTGATAACATGATCTATTGATAATCTACTTAAGGTTACAAAGGTTGGTTACACTAAGAAAGTTTAGAAGAACAAGTTACACAAAGTTTTTCTTCCAAGCTTGACTAAGTGGATAGTAAGTGCTAAGAAAAGTTAGTGCAAGCTGGGCAAAAAATTAGTTGGAGCCAAGTAAAAGTCTATTCTAGTGTATGCCGAGAAAAACAATGGATGTCGAGTAAAGTGTAGTTGATGTCAAGCATTAGTAAACTTTAGTTTGAGTTGAGTGATTTTATAGAGGATTTCAAGAAACACAATATGTGCTGAGCATTAGAAGCCAAATACTGCCAAGTTGCTGCATTATTTTAAAAATCATGAATTTGATGGATCTGAGATGACAAGTTTGTTTTCTTGGATTATGTGAACCAGGTGGAAGATAAGATTGATGAGATGGTGGCACAAAATTCAAGTTAAACCTTTTCTAGGTGAATTCAAAGAGGATTCAAGGAGAAGTTTCTATAAGAGATATGGAATATGGGGTAGATTCATTGTATCCTACCTAATCTGTCCTAACCCTAAATTGGACAATGGAGAATGAGTAACAAAAGATCTTAATTTTCTATTTATGGGAATGGTTGGTCATGAAGCAAGCTTGACATGTGTGAGAACCTAAGGAATGCAAGGAGTTGAGGGTTTTGCTTCATCAAGTGACCTAAGAAAAGAGTCTGCATTGGCATGTTAAGCAAGAATGCTTAAGGGTATGAATGCTTGAAGGGTGAACAAGCTATCAGAGTTGAAATGTGTGAAGGCCAGGCATAATGGAGGACTAAAATAGTGATCTATAATCTAAAAATAGAGTTGTAAGTTGTTACTAGATCAAGACTTATTGTTTCTCTCTAATAATTGTATTAGTCTAGGGTAAGTCCTTTGGATTAAGGTTGACCCAACAGTCATTTGTAAATCCTTTAACTAGGTGACATTCCAAGCGAATGGTCTAAAGTCCTCTAACAAGGGTCACTCCTAACAAGGTGATTGAAATCCTTTAACAGGGTCACATTTAACAGTGTGTATTGTAACTTTTAATAGGGTTGGCCTTTCATAGGGAATCACTTTAGAAGAGTGAAAAAGGGTAGCATGTTACTAGTGGTTTTTTCTAAATTGGGTTTCCATATAAATCATTGTGTCAAGTGTGTTGATGAATATGTTATGTTTCATGTTTACATTTTTGCAAATTTATTTAACACTAACCTACATGTTTTA
This sequence comes from Cupressus sempervirens, assembly GCA_028749045.1. Classification (NCBI taxonomy): domain Eukaryota; kingdom Viridiplantae; phylum Streptophyta; class Pinopsida; order Cupressales; family Cupressaceae; genus Cupressus; species Cupressus sempervirens. The sequence continues at coordinate 516,365,311 of CM053787.1, forward strand.
AGTGACTACATAATCTTATGGATGCATGCATGATAATAAATGTTTTATGGGTTCATTAAGTTGTGAAATATTTTATTTATACATCTAGACCTTGGATAATTGATTCACCCCCCCTCTCAGTTATTCTAAAGTATTCCAAAAAAATAATAGTGAACTACCTTTGAGTGATAGAGTAGGAGGAGTTCTTCAATTTAGACATTGGTGGAGTCATCTCAGATTTTTTAGCTAAAAAGATGATTTGGAGGAAAGAAATCATGAGGACATGGTTCCATAAACTGCAGACTAATAAGAGTATAGTTTCCAAAACCTTAGTCAGGACAAACCTCAAGCCAAAAATCATTTATATTTTGGTCCTCTTGCATAGGTTGAAATGTGAGGTAGGGGCTTTGAATTTTGTTGAGCAATATTTCTTTTTAGTTTAAGTAATTTTCTCTAATACCCAATACATTGACTAGGCTCAAGAGGTAAGAAAAATTCTTCCTTCTTGATTTACATGTTGGCCTCATTGAAATTATGGCCTAGCCTCCAAAGATTACAAACTTTCCCTGATGATATTAAATCTTATGAATTTTATCCATGTCTATAGTTACAAAATAGTTATTGAGATTATGTTAAGGTGAATGATGCATTTACTATGAATATTTGTAGGGAACTACAAGGATTCCCAGAAAGGAGATTGATCCCAAAAGTAATGGCCTCCATTAGTGAATTTGGATATTTCTTCATTTAGTTCTCATCATTTTTATATTTGTGTCTTGCAACATTCGATAGATTCCCCTTAAAGAAACCAAAGGTATCCAAGCAACATGATCATGCTAATCAAGATCATAAGCAAAGCCCTACAAGTGAATATATTAAGCGGGACCTGAAGAAGAAAGGATACAAATTTCCCATGAGAGTCGAAGCCTTCAGCTATGACACTAGGTTTGATGTTAAAAATATGATGAAGGTGTTTGAGAAGAAATATAAGTTGGACATGTATGAATTCCTGAGGCCCAAGTTTGACGCAAATGGGTATGCCAAAGATTTTCCATAGATAGGAAGCATGATAAAGCTCATCACTACCATCGAAGACTATTGGGCTGACTACAAAGACGAGTTCAAGAGTTGTGATTAAGCCTTTTCTAGACTGACTGTCAATAAGGGGAAAATGTATAAGGTTAATATTGATGTTGAAGGAGTTAAAGATGATGCTTAGAACATGTATAGAAACACTTATTTGACTAAGCTAAGGAGTACTCTAATAAGTTCAAAACCTTAGGAAGAATATGTGGAAGACCTAGATATGATGATGGATAGAATCTACAAGTGAACTAGAAAATGGGTTGAATGGACCATGACATGAAAAATTAGGAGCAAAGGCATAGCCACCCAAGCATCTCCAAATGTAGTTGCAACCTCCTCTTCCCAATGTGGTGCCTCAGGCATAGTTTTTCCTATCACTCAAAGGCCTACTCAACTAGCTAGTGGAGGTGACCAACCTCATGATAAGAATATCCCCCTTGATAAAAAATGTTGGGATCGTTCAATACTAGTAATCAGAACTAAAATAGAAGCCAAGAAGAAGAAGGTAGAGGAATTGAAAGACAGTGCAGTCACAGTATCTCTCTAACCCCATAGTAGTCTAATCCCATCTATGAATGCTACACTACTCCTACTAAGTGGTCCCCAAGTACAAGTGGTGGACCTTGGAGATGGTGGAAGCAATGAAAGAAAGTCTACTATGTCTATTAACCCACAAATAAGACTAAATTAATAGAGAAAGGTCCCAAAGCTTCAAAAATCATTTCCTAGGTCCTAAAGAATCCTTTCTCTTTAGCTACAAAAACATTGACCCTAGTCAAAAGAAAGATGTTTAGTGTAGACATGCTTGGCACTACATTCAAGGTGATTGGAATACAATTATTGTTGGAAGACACCTTGGACAAAAAGAGGAAGAGGAAAGAAGAGGGAGTCCCCAACAAAGAAACTTTATCTCTGGCTATTTGTTCTAGATTAGCATTGAGTAAAGTTAAGAAGCAAAAGACCCTGTCAATTCTTGGACAAGATCCTAATATAGGGAATCTAACTATGGAGATTGCTAAGCCCACTAGAGGATTAAAGACATATCTATAGAAGATTTCACCTTACATTCTGTGGATCTTGGAGAAGTTAGACATGACACTAAGGTGGGCCTATGGAATTCAAGAAATGATGTGATAAAAGGACAACTTGAAAGCCTTAAGCTACCTATAGTCAGAATGAAGGAAAAGATTCATGAACTTAATTGGTTTATCAAGCAATTAGTCACCCTACTAGTAGACATCTTAGCAATGTCAACCATCGGTGATCCTACAACCACTAACATTTAGGCTATCACATCCTAGTTATAGGAAGACAAGCACTTTGGATAAATTGGTAGAGAGTGGAGCACAAAACTCAAGTCTAAGGGACTTGTGATCATAGAGAAAATAAAAAATGTAGTACCAAGTCTCTAAATAGAGAAAGATAACATCTCAACTAACTAGTTACCCTAGCAGTAGAGAAAGCCAAGAATGAGGATTGCATTTCCTTATTAAAAATGATCATTCATATGAAGGCTAAGGAAGTTGTGGAGGAAAATATTTTTCCTAAGTGAGATGAGCCTTTGTTTGAATGGCTACAAAGCATGCAATTCAAATTAGAAATGCTCCTAGTAGTAGAAGAAGTGTTAAAGGAAATAGAGATCAAAGTTAAGAAAGATCAAGGTAGAGGCTATGAGTTGCTAAGAGGCCTACATACAGATTCCCAAATTAGTGGATAAGGGAAAGGGATAGTTGGAGTTTCTGTCATGCAAAATAATTTCTCCAATTATCTAGATAGTTTAATAGAGAATTTTTTTGATCACTAGAACAAAGTGTCTGAGATTCAAAAACTTGGCAGGTGTATACACATGGCTATGGAGGAAATATAGGAGTAGTTGAATGCCATCAAAGATCTAGCTAGAGAGCATTCCAAATGGCTCTTAAGATACACTAACATTCATGTTCATAGACATGAGGAGTTGATCCAATCATTATTGTTGTTGAATCCTATAGGGAAAAGTCAAAAAAAGGAAAGAATGCAAAGTGATTCTTATCCCACCTTTTCATATTTTGATGTAATAATTGTAACTGAAAATTGGCTACTTGTCATTTGTCAATTTTAAGGAGACGAACCAATTTGAGTCTCATTTTGTAAGGGTCATCTTGGAACCCTATATGTAGCTAATCAAAAGATTAATTGAAGGTCAGCTAATTTTTGGCATGAGACACTTCATATTGTAGAGACAAGTTTAATGTATTTTATGTTGATTATTTACTATTCCATTTTTTTGTGATAGCTTAGGATATCTCTTTTCATTGAATTCAGTTGAGGAATGAAAAAAACTTTGTTCCCCCTATTCAATGCAGTAAGTTGTAGATAATAATAGTATTATTGAAAGTTAGAAGAGGTTTTGTTTTGTGTTCTTCTTCAAGTTAGTCTCTTCCTTATTAGAGTTATAAGCTTTTAGCTAAGTAGTTAGTTCATAAATAGAATTCATCAACATTTCATCAATTTCTACAAGTTCATAAAATTTTTGAGTTCACAGACTTGATTAGTTTTAAGACCCAAATCTTTGCCTAAGTTAGTTCCTATCTAAGCCTCACTTGGTTTACCTCTCCTATTCTTTGGTCAAGAACAAATGAGCCATTTAGATTTAGGAACAAACAAGATTCATTGCAAATCACAAAATATGAGGGAGCTATACCTAAGAATTCAAAGGGAAGTCAATCACTCAGTTATGATTTCCCAACTATTGTAATTAGATATTGTTCAAGAATATTGGGAATTCAAGACTTAAAATAAAAAGAACAATTTTTTTCCCAAAAAATTTTTTGTGACTATGTTGGGGAGTTGAATAGTCACTAGAGCAATAGACCTATGAAATCAAGAAAGATGGTGCTACCTCATGAGAACATAGTCCAAGTGCTCCAACCTAATATTGGATTCCAAGATGATCAAGAAGATATAGTTTCATCCTTGAATAAATTCATTTGGAGGAATAGGAGAAATAAAGAGCACTTCAAAAATGCTAGCTAGGTGTTAGAAGAACAAGAACCAGAGCACTAGAAAGAGCTATTTAGAGGAGAGAACTCCATAGAGTAGAAATACAAGTAGATCATGAATCTTGAAGGAAAAATTAGCTCAACACCCTAGAACAAACAAGATTTCTTAGAAGCACCAAAGACAAAGGTGGGCAAGACCCTATTTTTGAAACACTTATAGAACCTGATTTCCCCATCCTAGAAGCACCTCGACAAAAGGGTGATAAAAAAAAATAAGAGCAGGCCTCTGTCACCCCCTAGAAATCAAAATTTATCACATAAAACTTGAATATTAGCCTTACATGGAGTAGCTACTCCTCTAGTTGTTAATTTTCTATCATATCTTGCTAGGAAAATTGTGGCCACCCCTTGGGCCATAGCAACAGGTTCACTAGTGCTTATGACATATTATCCACTTCCATCTAGCTTAGGAAAGAACTTTTCCAAATTCATAGGTGATGGAAGAGTCACCATTGGTGAACATATCAAAGCCTTTTTTATAGTGACTCACATCCTAGGAGTGGCATACGAAGATGTAGTTGTAAGACTATTTGTAGAAAATCTAATAGAGAATTTAGTATATTAGTTTTATCATCTGGCTGATGCCTCAATCATATATTAGGATATGATGAGAACAACATTCGAAACAAGATTTAAAACTATAGAAGATGAACATGTCTTGTTAACACAATTGAGATCTATAAAGAGAAAACCTACTATAAGTATGAGAGATTTTGTTACTAATTTCAATAAGATCAATAGTAGAATCCATACTATTGATAGACCTACTATGGGTAATTTGAAAACATTCTTCATAAGCTCGATGCCACAATATATCAGCTATGACCTAAGGAGATCCCATCCCATGAACTTGGCAGATGCTCAAAAAAAAGTAGTGGAACTAGAGGATGACTTAATCTCTACTAGAAAATGGAAATGAGAACTTCAAACCATAGGAAGTTCCAGTAATACTACTTCATCAAATGAATGTTGCAAAAATTGTCAAATGGACTTGTTGCTATGAAGAGGCAACTTCCTGGATTCAACAATTCTTACCAATAGAATTATCAATGTTAGTTGGGAAGGAATACTAATGGAAAGTTTCCATAGCTTATTGGTCCACCAAAGAGGTTAGCTATAGAAGCTATATGTAACCTAAGAAAGGAAACATGTGTGTTTTACATTTAACAATAGATCATGATAGCAAAATTTATCCTAAAAAGACCCATATGAAGCAATTATTGTCTACCAACGAATTGAATGTCACAACTTCTTGTTCTGAGTCAGATTTATACTCAAATGGAAACTCTCAAAATTTATTTTTATATTGTGAGTCAAACTCAGAAATACAAGGAAAATTTTATGCAACAATCGATGGAACTTCATACACAGTATTGACTAGAAGTCAAAAGCATAAAAATTAGTCTTCCAGTCAGAGCTCGGGAAGTGACAATGCCTCTCCTTTAGGTACTAGTCATATTGATCAAGTAGCTATAACCTCTCAATTGGGTAAGGAAGAAAATACTTTTGATTTTATCCAATTTTGTAGAGACTCTAGGATTTAAATTTCCCCAATAGACTATTTGAAATCTTATCCTTCTGAGTTAAAAAGATTGGTAGAATACTGCAAAGAAGATAGTCTGACCTTGAACCATAGTGTTACCACTGAAAAGGAAAATGATTCATTAACATCTAACATTTTTAATCAATAAGTATCTATATTCTTAGCAACTTTCCCTAAATATAAAATTGATCCATTCTACATATCATTATATATTAATGGGTGCAAGTTGAGCAATTGTATAAACAATTTGGGTGCCTCAGACAATGTAATGCCTTACCCTATAGCTAAAGCTCTAGGCCTCAGTCTTACTAAAGTGCATCATAGATGTTATTATATGGATACCAAACATGTCCCCTACTTGGGAAAACCAAAGATGCTCAAGTAGCAATGGCCTCTCATCCACAAAAGAAATTACTGCTGACTATCCTAGTCCTAGATATTCCAGCTAGGTATAGATTGCTTCTAAGAAAAAGTTTCTGTAGAGACCTAGGAGGAGAAATAAAATTGGATTGGTCTCAGGTGGTCATACCCATAGGAAGAAAATAAGAAAAGTTAGAACCTAAGGAGAAATCCAAGTTTATTATTCTAAAGTGAGATGACCTCAAAGCTTAAATTCTCTACCAGGAATTAGAATTTAGTAGCTATATGTTGTTCACTGAAGATGTCTCAAGTGACCAAAAAGTCCAAGAGAAAGAATATCAAATTCTTGTTGAAGAAGAAGAATCATCCTCAGTATGAATGCTAGAATTTGATGGAAGTTGTTCCTCATCTGGCTCCAGTGTGGGGGTAATGTTGATATTGCCCAAAGGAGAACTTGAACCCATGGATTTAAGGTTGGAATTTGGAAACACAAAAAACACAATAGAATATGGGGCCCTATTATGTGGGATAATTACTGAAAAGGAAAAAAGGTATAAAAATACTGAAAGCTTGGGGTGATGCAAAGCTTGTCATGTGACAAATCAAGGGGCAATACTTTGTAAAGAATCATAAATTGAAAAATTATGGAAACAAGGTTTGGGATGAAATTGAAGGGTTTGACACATCCTCAATTGAATTAGTCCTAAGGGAAATGAGCTCTAAGGTGGATTCACTGAATTTTTTTGCCTCCCTATTGCTTCCTCATCCAAAATTCAAGAATAAAACTTATCTGGTAGAAATTATGTACAAATATTTTGTCCTCGACAATGTAGAAGCATGGAAAGTGTTCAAAGATGACAAAGGCTTGCGGTTATTTCTAAAAGATTGTAGAACTATTCGAGAAACTCATCCTAATGAAATAAAACAAGAAGAGCTTCACAAAAAGAAAAAAGAAGAAGAGACTGATGTATTACAACTACAAGGTAATATCATTCCCCCATACTTTGTGTCATTAGAAAGGTTGTTTAATAGGCATGATACTTACATTAAAGAAAAATGGTAGAAAAGGGGCACACTGCTGGTGAATATGAGGGGGTAAATATTGGAGACCCGTAAAGTCCAAAAATGATCAAAATCAAAAAATATTTCTCACCCAAGGAAAAGGATGTTGCTAGACAACTTTTCATAAAATATCAAGATGTATTTGCCTAGAGCTATGAAGATTTGAAAAGTCATAGTGGAAAATGAAACACCAGATCCCCTTGAAACCTGATGCTATCCTTTCCAATAAAAGTAGAGGAACTATAATCCTAAGGTAGTAGATGACATATTTCAAGAGGTCTACAAGATGCTTAAGGCTAGAATCATATACCCTATTCATCACTCTATATGGATAGCAAATATAGTACCAGTTAGATAGAAGAATGGAGAGATAAGGATCTGTGTGGATTTTTGAAACCTAAACCAAGCATCTTTGAAGGATTATTACACCCTTCCTAACATGGATTATCTACTAAAAATATTAGCCAAAGATAAAATGATGTCCATTCTTGATGGATTCTTAGGATACAACCACATAGAAGTGGAAGAGAAAGATCAACACAAGACAACTTTTACCACTCCTTGGGGTATGATCATATACCATAGAATTTCATTAGGTCTTATCAATGTTGATGCCACTTTTCAGAGGTGTATAAAAAAATCTTTTGCTGACTTAAAATATATAATCATCATTATATACCTAGATGACCTTACTATATTCTCAAAGAAGAGAAAAAATCACATAGAAGATCTGAAGAAGGTGTTACAAAAGTGCCAAGAACACATAATCTCTCTAAATCCTAAGAATTCTATTTTCTATGTAATAGAAGGAAAATTACTTGATTATATAGTATCATAGGAAGGTATTAGAATTGATGTTGAGTGATTTGAGGCCATCCAAAGACTAAGTCTACCTATGAGCAAGATGAGAGTTAAGTCATTTTTCGGACAAGTTAATTTCCTCAAAAGGTTCGTACTTAAATTTTTTCGAAACCACTAAGTGTATTATAGACATGATGAAAGGTAATTCAAGATTTAAATGGAATGATGCTAGAAAACAAGCCTTTCATAGTATAAAGACCATGAGTGTTGATGCTCCAGTCCTATGTCATCTAGACTACAAACTAGACTTCATGATCTATTGTTATGCCTCAGAACACACCTTATTAGCTATCCTCATGCAAGAAAATAAAGAAGGAATACAAGCTCCTATTTCCTTCATGAGTATACCCCTAAAGAATCACGAGTTGAAATAATCTCAGATTGAGAAACATGCTTTCACCGTGGTCAAAGCATTAAAAAATTTCAGATTTTATATCCTAAACTCCCATTTTGTAGTTCATGTATTTGGTGTAGTAATGAAAAGTGTGTTTACTCAACAAGATTTAGGGTGAAATACTAGAGGGACATGGGTGGCTAAAACATAGGACTATGACATCAAAATCAAGCCTACATAGTTAGTGAGAGGTAACGCCTTATGCAAGGCTATAGAAGAGAATGGAAATGTTGAAAAAGAAGATGAAAAATAGTTGGTTTTGGCAGTAACTCTACAAGACCCTTGGTTCAAAAATATTACATACCTCCTAACATATGGTGAGTGTCCAAAGGGATTGACAACAAAGAAAAGAAGAGACCTCAAATTAAAGGCCGTTAAGTATGTGATTTGGGATGACAAAATTTTCAAAAGATCTTTAGATGAAACTTTTCTTAGGTGCATAGATAAACAAAAACAAGAAATATTGTTCGAAACATTTCATGATGAAGCATGTGGTGGGCATTTCTTGTCCTTAGTCACTACCTTTAAGATATTTTGACAGTGCTATTATTGGCCCAAAATGTTTAAATATGCCTACATCTAGGTTTCTAGAAGTGAAAAATGTAAGATGTTAATAGGTAGGCCCTAGTTATCTGCACTACCCCTCATACCCATGGTAATTGGAGGTTCTTTCCAACAATGGGGTCTTGATTTCATTGGCTCTATTAATCTAGTATCCAACACTAGTCATACCTACAAAATGGGTAGAAGTGAAGGCCACAAAGATGACCACTTCCAAGGCAGTTTGTAAATTTATAAAAGAAAATATAATAGTCAGGTTTGGTGTACCCATTAAATTAGTAATGTATAATGCAACATATTTCTCTTCCACTAAAATAAAAAAGTGTTGTTTCAAATATGGCATAATAGGCAGCCACTCATCTAACTACTTTCCACATGGGAATGGTCAAGTTGAATCCAACAACAAGAACTTAGTGAACATTGTAAAAAAGATGGTATCAGATAATTAGATGTCCTAGCACAAGAAGATTCATGAGGCACTTTGCAGACAAAGTGACCCCAAATAGGGCAATTGGAATTTCCCCTTTTGAATTGGTCTACAAAATGGAGGCTAATCTTCCCTTACCTTTGGAATTGACTACAAACAAATTGAGAATAGTAATTGAAGATGACATCTATAAAGATGGATTGGAGAAGAGGATCCTATATCTAAGCATGCTAGAAGAAAAAAGGGAAGAAAGTATGGATCACATCACACAACATCAGATGCATGTGAAAAACCTATTTGATAAGAAGACCAAACCACAAAAATTCATTATAGGAGATATTGTACTACTATGGGATAAGTGAAGGTCACCAAAGGCCATGCATGAAAATTTTGATACTCTATGGAAAATACCATTCACCATTCATTAGGATTTCAAAAATAACTCATTTAAACTAGCATATCCCGATGGTGAAGCACTTTCCCTAACCTACAATGGTCAAGATTTAAAGCTCTATCAAGTCCCAAATTGAAAATAGGTAACCCCTATATTGTATCATAGTTATGTTTAGTTCCAATTTCTAATTCTCTTAGTTTAGTTTCCTTTTCTTTTTCCTTCTTTAGTTTTGTTGTGTAGCCACCTTTTTAGTTTTGTGAAACTAGAGATCTTGGATCCCTTGCTTAGACATGGATTGTCCAAGTTCCCAAACAAAGCCAACTATTGCCCCACTTTTCATTTTCTAACTAGTTGGAAAAAGTGAGTATTTTTTATTAGGGGAATTGATTCTAGTCCTTGTTCATATTTGAGTGTTGGTCTAAGTTCCTGAGTTTAGGTGATCTCTATTGGATTTTCCCTTCTTGCCTCCCTTTTCCCTCTTGTCCAATGGGTGTTTATTTTAACATGTATTGGTTAGGTAGGTTAGTATCTATTTTGATAGAGATAAATTTTACTCATTTGATGACCAATCATGCCTCATATTTTCTCATGGTGTACCACTCTTTGACAAATAGGCATTGGCAGAAAAATGAAATACATCTTCTCCTTGGCAGGTTTCATACCCATGAAGGTGATTTCCTATCACAACCACTTGAAGGAAAGTATGCATTGGAAACATGCAAAGGAAAAAGGTTCTAAGCTAAATAATCATTTGAATCTAAGTCAATAATTTTAAGCATTTTTTAGATTCACTGATACTCAAATATTTAAGCCTCGATAGAAAATCTAAAGTTGTCTTCTCTTTAGTGGGTTTTTGACCCATGAAGGTAGTTTTCTACAAGATGGCTTGAGGTGGAAAAAAAGATGTTTAATGACTCCAAAATAGATCTTCACATCTTAAATAATGATTCCAAGCTTCTAGAAGTGTTTTTGTTGAATATTTGAATTGGAAAGAAGTAATGATAGAAAAATGGAAAATGTCTTCTCCTCGATGGGTTTTCAACCCATGAAGATAGTTTCTAATTTCTCAATAAAATCAAGTTAATTATTAAATCAAACCCCCATATTGTATGTGGAGCATGTTAGGATGATATCAGAATGAATCAAATTAATAAAGATAAAGAAACATAGCAAAGATCTCATTTGGCAGATTTTCCTCAACAATGTACCCTAAAAGTAACTTTTTGAAACTTAAAGGAAAATGAGAAAGTAAGTAATGGAGATATAAAAAGTTACCATTGAGTTAAATGGAATAGTGAAAAGACCTTTATATGTTTGTTGAACTCTCAAATTTACTATCCAATGGGTATCTCCTTAAATTCATTCATGTGGCACGAATTCTGAAGATCAATGGATGAATTGAGGTTCATATATAGATAGATAAATAGTTGAATAAGTTACCACTTTTTATTTGGTGTTTCTTTCTATCTACACATAAATTTTGAAAAACTTATGACTATTACTTTCTTTGTCTCATTGATTTTCTCAATTCATAATATCATTCATGAACTCATGGCAACCAAGTTCGCAGGTTTTGATGGATTAACTATAATCAAGTCCACATTGCAAAAATTCACAGATAATTCTCTTCATTTCTTTGATATGGTCAAATTCTAGAAAAGATTGAGAGTTGAATGAATTCATCCCATCACTAAGAAACTCCAAGGATGTGGTTTAGTTGAGGTAGCTGGTTTCTCGATCATAGTTTAAGCCCTTGAGTTGATTTATGAATGCATTCGTCACTATAATCTAGAAACTAGACAAATTGGTTTACCTAATGATATAGTGCTAATATCAATAGATAGGAAAATAGTAGTGAATTACCTCCAGTTTCTAGAGTGGGAGGATTTCTGTGATTTAGACATAGGTGGAACCGTCTTAGAGTTTTCAGCTAAAAAGATGATTTGGAGGAAAGAAATCATGAGCACATGGTTCCAGAAACCATAGAGTGATAAGAGTAAAGTTCCAAAACCTCGTTCAGGATAAACCTCAAGCTAGAAATTATTTTTATTTTGGTCCTGTTGCATAGGTTGAAAGGTGAGGTAGAGGCTTTGAATTTTTTCCAACAGTATTTCTTTTTAGTTCAAGTCATTTTCTTTGATACCCAATACATTTACTGGGCTCAGGAGGTAAGTGAAATAATGTCCAATGCTCTTTGGGTAGCTAAGTTCTATAGTAAATTCTATATGTCTTCCTTCTTGATTTACATGTTGTCCTAAATGCAATTATGGCCTAGCCTCCAAAGATTAGAAACTTTCCTTGATGATGCAAAACCTTATGAATTCTATCCATGTCTACAATTACAAAATAGTTATTCATTTTATGTTAAGCTGAATGATGCATTTACTATGAGGATTTGCAAGGAGATACAAGGATGCCTAGAAAGGAGATTCAACCTAGAAGCCATGGCAACCATTAGTCAAATAGGATGTTTCTTCATTTAGTTCTCATCATTTTCGTATTTCTATCTTGTAGCATTTGATGAATTCCCTTTAATGCTACCAATGTATCAAATTGACATGATCCTACTGATCAAGATCATAAGGAAAGCCCTACAAGTGAACATATTAAGTAGAAGCTTGAAGAAGAAAGGATACAAATTTCCCATGAGAGTCAGAGCCTTTAGTTGCGACACCAAGTTTGATGATACAAATATGATGAAGGTGTTGGAGAAGAAATATAAGCTAGACATGTATGAAGTCATGAGGCTCCATGTTCAACCAAAATGGGTATGCAAAAGATGTTTTGCAAATAGGATGCATGATAAAGAACATCACTACCATTGAAGACTATTGGGCCAACTACAAAGACTAGTTTAATAGCCACGATTGAGCCTTTGCTAGATAGACGGTTGATTAGGTGAAAATGTATAAGGTTAACATTGATGTTGAAGGAGTTGAAGAAAATGGTTAGAACATGTATAGCAACACTTATTTGACTAAGATAAGGAGTACTCCAATAAGTTTAGAACCTTATGAAGAATCTATGGAAGACCTAGATATGATGATGGCCAAAATCTACAAGAGAACTAGAAAATGGGTTGAATGGACCATGACATGGCAAAGTAGGAGCAAAGGCATAGTCACCCAAGCATCTTTGAATGTAGTTACAACCTCCTCTTACCAAAGTGGTGCCTCAAGCATAGTTTTTCCTATCACTCAATGACCTACTCAACTGGTTGATGGAGGTGACCAACCTCCTAATAAGAACACCCCCCTTGATAAAAAAATGTCAAGATGGTTTAGTACCAATAATCAAAACTAAAACAAAAGCAAAGATGAAGAAGGTAGAGGAATTGAAAGACAATGTAGTCACAGTAGCTCTCTAACCCAATAGCAGTTTGATCCCATCTATGAATGCTACACTACTCCTACCAAGTAGTCCCCAAGTACAAGTGGTGGACCTTGGAGATGGTAGAAGTAAAAAAAGTGAGCCTATTAAGTTTGATGAAGCTACAAAGAAGACTATAGAAATAGAGAAAGTTCTTGAAGCTTCAAAACTCATTTCCTAGGTCCCAAAGAACCCTTTCTCTTTAGCTACAAAGACAATGACCCTGGTCAAAAGAAAGATGTTTAGTTTAGATATGCTTGAGACTACATCCAAGGTGATTGGCATAGAATCATGGTTGGAAGACACCTTGGATAGAAAGAGGAAGAGGAAAAAGAGGGAGTTCTCAACAAAGAAACTTTATCTCTAGCTATCTATTTTGGATCAATATTGGGTAAAGTTATGAAGCAGAAGACCCTATCAATTCTTGGACAAGATCCTGATACAAGGGATCTGACTTTGGAGATTGCTAAGCCCACTAAGGAAGGGAGGATTAAAGACATTTCTACAAAGGATTTTTCCTTACATTCTGTAGATCTCATAGAAGTTAGACATGACACTAAGGTGGGCCTATGGAAGTAAACAAATGATATGATTGAAATACAACTCAAAAGACTTAAACTACCTAAAGTTAGAATAAAGGTAGAGATTCATGAACTTAATTGATTCATTAGGTAATTAGGCACCCTACTAGAAAGTATCTCAGGAATGTCAACCACCAGTGATCCTATAACCACTGACATTTAGGCTATCATCTCCTAGTTACAAGAAGACAAGAACTTAAGACAAATTGGTAGAGAGTGGAGTGAAAAACTCAAGTTTGAGGGACTTGCAATCATAGAGAAAATTGGAAACACAATATGGAGGCTCAAAATAGAGAATGATAATATCTTAGCTAACTGAGCTACACTGATAGTAGAGAAATCCAAAAGTGAGGATTACATTTCCTTATTAAAAATGATAATTCACATGAAGGCTAAGGAAGCTATAGAGGCCAAGATTTTTCTTAAGGGAGATGAGCTCTTATTTGAATGGCTACAAAGCATGCAATTTAATTATGAAATGATCCTAGTAGCAGAGGAAGGGTTAAAGGAAATGTAGGTCAAAGTCAAGAAAGATCAAGAAAAAGTCTATGAGTTACTAAGAGGCCTACATACAAATTCCCAAGCTAGTGGACAAGGGAAAGGTATAGTTAGATTTACCATCATGCAAAAGGATTTCTCCAATTATTTGGATAGTTTAACAAAGAAATCTTTTGATCACAAGAACATAGTGTCCGAGCTTCAAAAACTTGGTGGGTGTATACACATGGCTATGGAGGAAATACACGAGTGGTTCAATGCCATCAAAGATCTAGCTAGAGAGTATTCCAAGTGGCTCATAAGATACACTAACATTCATGTTCATAGATATAAGGAGTTGATCCCAATCATTTTTTATGCCAAAACCTATAGAGAGAAGTCAAAAAAAGGAAAGAAGGTGAAGTGATTCTTATCCCACCTTTTCATATTTTGATATAATGATTGTAACTGGTAATTTTCTACTTGCCATTTATCAATTTTGAGGAGATGAACCAATTTGAGTCTCATTTTGTAATGGTCATCTCAGAATTCTATATGTATTTAGTTAAAAGATTAATAGAAGGTTAACTATTTTTTGGTGTGAGATACTTCATGTTGCAAAGACAAGTTGAATGTATTTTGTGTCGAGTATTTACTATTCCATTATTTTGTGATAGCTTAGAATATCTCTTTTCATTGAATTGAGTTGAGGAATGAACAAGGCTTTGTTCCCCCTATTCAATGTAGTAAGTTGTAGATAATAATAGTATTATTAAAAGTTTAAAGAGGTTATGTTTTGTGTTCTTCTTCAAGTTAGTCTCTTCCTTATTAGAGTTAGACACTTTCAGCTAATTAGTTAATTCATAAATAGAATCCATCAACATTTCATCAATTTTTGTGAGTGATGTGTGAGTTCATAGAATTGATTAGTTTTAAGACCCAAATATTTGCCTAAGTTAGTTCCTATCTAGGCCTAACTTGGTTTACCTCTCCTATTCTCTGGTCAAGAACAAACCCCATTTAGATTTAGGAACAAACAAGATTCATCACAAATCAAAAAATCTAGGGGAGCTGTACCTAAGAATTTAGAGGGAAGTCAATCACTTAGTAATGATTTCCCAACTATTGTAATAAGATATTGTTCAAGAATATTGGGCATTCAAGTGTTAAATTGAAAAGAACAATCTATTTACCAACAGTGTAATACTTATAATGCTGGTAATTTTTGGCTTGATTCTACACGTGCACTTGAGGCAAGAAGATAAGATGTTCTTAAAGGACAATAAGTAACTATTCAAGGAGAAGTTCATCATGATTAAATGAAAAAATTAGGTACCCCTAGTACTAATCTAATGAATTTTAATGAAGATGAAGCTATTAAAGCAACAAATTTTGATCCAAACCAAGTTTGGAGACCTATAGCAGCAAGCACAAGGTTAAAGACCCAAGCTGAAAATGATCGAGAATAGACTGATAAGGTACAACAACTTTCTATTAAGCCTTAACAACAAGCTGATAAAGGTAAACAACAACATGTTAATGTTGCTAATAATCAACCATGACCTTTAAATGTGCAAAAGACACAATATGTGCCAAAAGGACAAGAACATTAGGTGCAAGCTCAAAAGACAATTTTACAACCATCACAACAAGAGAAGGAGCCTATTTTACCAAAATATCAGCTACGGGTTAGTATACAAAATTTCAATATTGTTGAGAATTTGAAGAAGACTCATGTTCCTATTTCAATGTGGGATGTTTTAGCACTCCCAGGTCAAAAAGATATGCTACATGAAGCATTGTAGTCACTTACCTTGTCTGATGATGCTTTAGCACAACAAACTCCTAAAGTCCTAATGGCTGTAAATGCTAATACATTCCAACAACCATCCAAGCTAGTTAAACCACCACCTTATATGTTATTGTTATAATAGGCAAGTACCTTGTTCATAATTGCATGATAGATTCAAGTGCTACTGGCTCGATTATGCAAAATAAAATTGTAGACCAGGTAGGTTTCAAATACAAGCCACTTGAGAAAAGGGTAGTTCAACTAGATGGGATTACTATTAAGACTATTGGAGTTATAAATAACTTGGATTTGACCTTGAATTCTTGTTCCATCTTTGCAATCTCTATGGGTATTTACATCATTGACTTACCTCCCTATCTTTCTATATGTCTATCACAAGATTTTACAACCAAAATAAGAGGTTATTTATCTACAAATTGGTCTCATATGGTTTTTTGTACTAGGTATGAAACTGAAGTCACAATCCCATCTAAACATATTGCTAAGGATTGCATTGAATGTAATATTGTTACTACTAAAAATGAGACATCATCTATTTTATTTGATCAAGAGGAAATTATTGTTGTTCATGGGTCCACACTGCAACCTATAAAAAAAGAGAAAGAGGGTCAGTCACAAGAAATGACTGAGCCTAGGAAAGCCTAAGATTTACATTTTATAGCTATCAGTCATACATGAGCAATTAATAAACATTTTTTATATGCAAGAAGGAGAAAGAAAAGTAGGTTTTTTTGTTAATGTTGTTTTCTTCATGTGTAGATTTACATATTGATACCAAGTAGGTTGTTGAAGGGACACATATACATATAGGTGTGAATTTTTTTGATTAAAATAATGTAGATGCAAAGAGTAAAGATATTGGGGAGATTGTAGAGGGGGCATACATAAATTATAATTATGGGACCTTCTAGTTGAGCCAAAGTAGCTAATTGAAGACACAGAGGAGACCATAGAAGGGGTATACATAATTTACAAGTGTGGAACCTTTTGGCCCACTACAACATTTGGGGTCAAATTGTGACAACAATTTATGATGACGATGTAACTTGTGTTCATTTTCATGTTTTTTTTTCAATTGGTCCCAATGTCATTGTAATATTGATGTTGGTATTATAATTGTGATGCTTGTGTGAGTATAAAAAAAGAAAAGAAAACACAATATAAATTATTCCCCTTTTGTTTTGATTGTGGAGAGATGTGTGCAAAAGAAGGTGGAGGGTTCTGAATGAGGGTGGAGAGGTCTGAATGTTTCTATGCCCTTATGATTGGTGCATTTTTTTTCTATGATCTCTGCATTTTTTTGTTGTGCCCTTGATCTACGATTTCATTGTTGTGATCTCTACATTTCATTGTCATGCCCTTACTTTGTGATTTTGTTGTCATGCCCTTATGATCTCTGTATTTCATTGTCATGCCCTTGCTCTATGATTTTTTTACCATGCCCTTTCTCTATGATTTTGTTTCCCTATCATGTCCTTGTGATCTCTATGCTCTTGCTCTATGATTTCATTATCGTGTTGTGCCCTTTCTCTGCAATTTTTTTCCCATGCCGTAGCTCTGTGATTTTCTTCAAGGGCTATGTAAGTGTTCATTTCTTTTCCTTCTAAATATGTATCTCTTTATATTTCTTTCTAAACATATATATTTAGAGATATTTTTAAAGGTTTTTATTACATATTAGCACAACAAAAAAATTGATCCTTCTATATAGATATTATTATTCAATTTCAAGATTTGACTATGTGAATGCTTTTTATTATCAATGTTTCAGATCACACTATGTGATCCATTATCAGGATGTTCATGCAAATGAAGAGAGGAGAAAAATAGCATATTGCAGACCAAGAATCCAATAAAAGAAAGGGGGAAAAAGGAAACACCCAATAATATTCCAGAATCCAAATAATAAAACTCACTCAACCTATGCTAAGTGATTTACCTCAAGATCCTCCACAAAAATAATGTAGACTAGGAAAAATGGGCAGAGTTTGCAAGAAATTTTACAAAACCATATCACAGTAGATATGTTTAGAAATAAACTAGCCATAACCTAGTTATATGGGTCTAGTTTTTGATTAGCTAGGTTGATTACAAATTCATATAGAACTATCATCAGATTAGGTACAATAAAATGAAAAATTAGTTGCTCCTAGCTAGCAGGATCAAATATGGTTTTCCAAGGTGATAAAATTGCATATGCAAGGAATTGAAGAATAACTTCAGTGAAGAGTTGAGTGTAAGGAGTTTAAGAATAAAGTATTTCTTTTGTGTAAATGTAATAATCATGAGGTTCATTTTCTTGTAGAAACCTCTACCACAATGGCATTACCTCTAAAACATGCAAAGGATGTTGAAGTGGTTCTCAACCTTGAAACACTCTTATAAGCATTTGATATTTGGATTGTAAATTCTCAAAGACACTTGCAAGTGATTCCAATGTCATATTACCTACTACAATACTTTCCTCAATTCTATCTAGTGGCTCCCATAATATCCTCCATGTTGTCTAGTTGTTTTTGTCATGCAGTCTCTTTCTACAATCACTCCTTCTCCTTCTCTTTCTAAAGCCACTCATTCTCCTTCACTCTCATGCCTTAAATTTTGATTATCAAAATTTTGAATATCTACCTCTACCTTGTCTAAAATCAGCTTCGCATTGTGTTGTAACTCTAGCATAGGTTTTTGATTGTTGATAGATTTCATTTCAGCAATCAAGTTTTCAAGATTGGTCAACACCTTCACTTGCAAAACTCTCATGTCAAACACTTTTTATATTGTTTCAACACCATGTTCTTGTTCCTAAGCTATTATTTCTTCAGGTTCATTTTCTTGTAAAATATTAAATTTGTTGAATAATTTTAAACTCTTAGAAAGTGCATTGTTGCTTTCATGTATGTATGTATATATGTATGTATGTATGTATATATGTGTGTATGTATATATGTATGTATATGTATGAATGTATATATATCTGTATGTATGTATGCATATACATATATATACATATGTATATATGTGTATATATACACACATATCTATGTGTCTATGTATTTATGTATGTATGTATGTATATATATAGAGAGAGATCTTGTGGAATATAGATTATGGATTATAAAAAAAGAAGAAAAGAAAATATGGCATTAATTCTTTCCCATTTCTTTTGATTGATTGTGGAGATTTGTGCATGAAAGAGGGTGGAGAGCTCTCAATGGGTGTGGAGATCAATGGATATCTAGAATTTTGTTGACGTTCCCTTATGATCGTTGCATTTCATTGTCTAGTCATGCCGTTGTGATCTTCATGCCCTTGCTCTACAATTTTCTTCAAGGGGAGAAGAGGTACCTATGTAAATGTTCTTTCTTTTCCTTCTAAACATGTATCTCTTGCTCATATATAATAGCTTTGGTCATATTCAATGATAATTGATTATGATGATTGTATGCATATGTGCATGTATGTATGTCTATTAGTTCACTATGTAAACTACTTTACATGCATTCATACACACTTGCATAGTACTTGTGCTAATTTAAATTAATCATTCATGTCTTGAATTCACACAAGCAATTATCCTTGCATTCAAAATAAACTATTCATGTGAAACTAAGTATGCATAAATTTGTACTTGTAGATTATATTATCTCTTGGTGATTGAGTAAAGATCTCGTGCATAATATTGTCTAGGTAATGATTGTTGGAATTGTTTAGAATAACTAAGAGGGGTGGGGGGGGGGGGGGGGGTGGTTGTATCAATTATCCAAGGTCTAGATGTACAAATAAAACTTTTCACAACTTAGTGAACCCATATTCATAAAACATATTCAACATGTATGCATCCATTAAGTTATACAATCACTTAAACTTGTAGGTTACTATCAAATCAACTTTGTAGAAATGTAAGCATGAAACATAACAGATTCAATAACACATTTGACAAAATTATTTCACTATTTTAGATTCATTTCTCAACTTTTTCCTTGTAATTGGTCTTGCTTCTTTATCTCCAATAATTTTTGCAGCTGGGTGATGTCTTTTGACATACTTTGACAATCTAAGTTTTGCTTTGTTTTCTTGATTTGGTCTCTCAACTTCTAAATATCTATGTACTTCTCTATCAAGTAGTTAAACATCTCTTTCATGTACACTAATCTTAGAATCAAAATGTGCCCCAACTTCATTCTATAACTTGACATCTTATTGTAGCTCAGTTCTTGAATACAACTTGACATTCATTATATGTGACTTGACAATCACTGAAACTTGCTATTTATTTGCAACTTGATTTACAACATCTTCATCACCAGACATACCTTCATAAAAGTATACAAATTATTTGTATTCCTCTAGTTCCTTCATAGGTTTAGCCTCATGTACTTTTGTATATTCATCAAATTTCACATTTGGACTTTCCATAATTTTTTTAGTGTTAGTATTTAAACACTTATAAGCTTTACTTCTTGTGAAACAACCAAGGAATATACCTTTTCACTTTTTGCATCTATATTATCATTCATAAAATTTTTGAGAATATAAAACTTGCTTCCAAATACCTTAAAATATTTTACATTGGGCGAGTATCCATACCATAGTTTAAAAGGTGTTGAATGAGTACCTTGCTTGATTTGAACATGGTTTAATGTATAGACAGTTGTACTTAGAGCATCTCTCCAACATTTCAAAGCAATATTCTTCTCCATCATGAGTGTTCTAGCATAGTCCATTATAGATTTGTTCCTCCTTATAGAAATTCCATTTTTTGGAGGGGTTTTAGGGGAAGATGTCTATCTTTTGATTCCTCTATCATTACAAAACATCTCAAACTCATTTGATGTAAATTCTTCTCCTCTATCAAATCTCAAACATTTCATACTTTTACCTATTTCCTTCTCAACTCTTGCTAAGTACCACTCTAACATTTTAAAAGTATCAAATTCTATTTTAGAAACATAACTATCATCATCCTAGAATAATCATCAAAAATAGCATAATGTACTTATCACCTTTGTAGCTATGCACATCAATTGGTCCACACAAGTCAGTATGAACAATCTCCAAAATTCCTTTATAGGTATGAGTCTTACTCTTAAAACTTGACTTAGTCATCTTTCCAAACTGACACTATTTGCAAATTATATTGTTAGGTTTCTTCAACTTAGGAAAACCTCTTACTCTTCTCATGTTACTGATACTAACCAAGTTATCAAAATTAACATAACATAATCTCTTGTGCCATTACCAAACACCATCAAATTCTAAAACTAGACAAGTAGAATTATCCATATCAAGATAGAATAGATTACCTCTAGTTTGATCACCTTTTCCCATTAGTTTTCCATTATTACCATATATCTTAGAAATCTTGTTCTCAAAGTCAAGCTTACAACCTAAACTATTCAGTTGTGCCACACTCAATAAATTATAGTTAAGGCCTTCAACATAATAAGAATTGTCACATAAAATCTTTTCTATGAGTTTGATAGAACCTTTTTTTATTTATTAGACAAGGTGAATTATTACCAAATGTTACACTATTTCCATCATAACAATTTAAGGTAATGAACTTACTTTTATCTCTAGTCATGTGATGTGAACACCCACTATCAATGATTGATTTGTCATTCATGTTTACATAAGACACTCATGAAGTTGCCTCATCCTCATCAGATTCATCCTTCATTGCAACATACACCACTTCATCATCATGATTGTCAGATTCATCTTTGGTTTCCACTTCAACAATGTCTATGTTGTCATCTTCTCTTCTACTTTTGTGCTTTGCTCCACCTCTATAGTTTTTGTTCTCTAGACATCTAGCAGCAATATGACCAACCTCATTGCAATTAAAACACATGATAGGTAACTTACCTTTGAACTTGCCTTTACTTATGTGAAATATCCTTACTAGTAATGCTTCAATTTGTTCTACATCCTCCTCATCTGTATCACTACCACAAGAACCATATTTTACCTTTTACTTCTTCTTTTCATTAGGTTCCTTTAATGATAACTAAGCTTGTAAAGTAGATTCAACATTGTCACATTTGAAGCTATCAAAATTAGATAGCTCAAAAGTAGTGAGCCTACTTACCCGAACTTCAAGAGTTAGATTAGAACTTGGTATACATCTCAGTTCTTGTATTGTAGAAAACTCTAATAGCATAGATGGACAATAATTTTCTCAAAACTTTTCTTAGTACAATCTCACCATCTATCTTACCAGTGGCTCCTTTTATGTCATTAACAACATCTTTTATCCTAGAGCAATATTGACCAAATTCTCACCTTCCTGCATTCTCATATAATCAAACTTGCCTCTAAGACTTTCAAATTTTGCTCTTATAACATTTGTGTCTCCTCCATAAATTGTGTGAAGAGCATCCCACATTTTTTTTTCACTATCATAACCCTTGATATCATCAAACTCAACATTACTTAGGGCAAAGGAAATCTCCAACATTACCTAGTTGTGTTCTTTCTTCTTTTTTTAGATCTTCAATAGTTAGGGCTCCAACACAATCAACATGCTTTGTGATTATTAGTAAACAATTTTGTCCTTCAACAAGAAATACAAAACATGACTCGATATGCCTGACAAGAAAGACAAAACTTACTAACAGTTGGATAAGTTATCATTAATTGATAACTCTCCTCTAAATTGAGAGGTATAGCTCTGTCATAAAAAATATACAGTGAATTACAACATGTAACTTTAACCTGAAGATACAAAAGGGGCTTTCTAACATTCACCCATCACCATGAGATGAATGCAATTATAAGATTAATAAGTTGATAATGAGAGAAAAACCAGCAAACAACTATAGAACTATCTACCAAGTCTTTCACATTACAGAGAAAATTAAGAAGATTACATGACTTGTTTTGCGAATTGCAAATTTGTCAACAACTAATTCACAAACATGAACATCCTTGACATAATACTACAAGATCATATCCCAGAATTAGAAAGAAGCAACTATAAAATTGATTTCAATTAACAAAATAAATATTTAGACCTCAGGATCTAATATGAGATATTTCTCTTTATTTCAAAGAAATGTAATAAAACAAATATAGAATCATTTTGTCCCTACTAGTACAATCAAATTGTAGAAAAATAAGCTAATTCTCCTAATCTCTTTGTTACAAACTAGCACTATCTTCTCCCTCTAGGAGCTTTAGAACTTGCATATCAAAAAAGAACCTATTCTTTGTAAAAATCTATCATTAAATACTCTCTCTGGATCATTATTTAGTTATATAACTGAATCTTTAAAATGATCATCCTTCACTCCAAGGTTTTTAATTTATTTTTAGAAAGTTGCATAAAGTAGAGAAATTTTCCTAAATGATCTCACAAAAATTATAATAATAATGTTGGATTGACACTATTATAATGTTCCACTTTCTCATGTCAAAGAATGCCTTTTCTTCTATAATATATTAAATCCATGTTGTGGCTATTAGAAATATGAGGTTGCTGGCCTCTTGGAGATATGCTTGCATAGTTAGCTATAACTTTTGAATACCAATGAATTTTGCTAATCACCCTATTGAGATTCTGCAAAACTAGTTCCATAACAACATATCCAAAACTGAGCAAAATCCAATGGTTGGATAAAAAGTTATGGCCCCCAAACTAGGACTGATTTTTCTAACTATAGAAAATCTGTGTTCAAATTACTATTAGCAAAATCAATTTTTACTGCTCCAACTTTATAAACTAATAGATGGTGAAAAATTCATGCTAGTTATTATCATTTTCTTTATGCTCTTAGCATTTGGTAGGACATCGGTCATAATATCTTTAGCATAGGAGAGCATCCTTGTATTTTGAGAGTTCCAATTTAATTTCCCCTATTAAACTGAGCATGACTAAAATCTGATTCCTCACTAAAATATTCTTCACACTAAAATGAGAAATCACCATTATTTTCATCTTGGAATGCATTGGTAATTGAACCCTTCAGACTCAGAGCTTGACTTTGAAACTAAAACTCAAACTTGAATTCTGACATGAATCATAAACTGAAACTCTAATTCTTGAACCTAAACTTGAACTTGAACCTTGCTCAACTTTGAACATGAAGTTGAAATGACCTGATTTTAAACTTCAAACTCGAAGTTGAACTAACATGATGGTTCAACTTCAACTTCAACTTAGGCATTGGATATTCTTCCATAAAATTTGATTCAGGTTGGATTGTGACTGTTCAGAGATGATGGAGCGTATCACTTGTGTTGGTGTTTGAAAACGTTACCGGTTTTCAATTACCCTGATGAGAACAAAACACATCTAGGGGCAGCTAACTCCCATTTTCAACATTCCCATTCAGACACTAGGCCAACTATAAGGCTAGACCCTTCTTCTTCTTCAGGCTCTACAAAACCTAGGCGGGTAGACCTATAGATTCTTTATATGGTACCAGTTATCAAAGCATACACTGAATCTAATATGAAGCAGATAAAACCCTTATTTCTCTTGATAACTCATGAAATAATCATCAATCTACAGTAGCTAAATGTAGATCTAGGAATCTCACAAGCTGAGTGAGGGTTCAACTTTTATAGCTCTTTCAACATAAAAGGGAAATACAATTGAATAATAATGTTGACGTTCAACAAATTCTCAAACATGCAGAAGTATAACAAGTGATCCTATAACTGATTAGTGCCTAATCCATTGGGCAATTTCATGAATTCAAAACATACATCTGTGACATCAGAACAATATTACGTATACCCAGACATCATATCTATCTAATCACCTTGTGATTCAAACATCGGTGTTCATTAAGACCTCATTCTTATGAAATATCCTTCTCAAGATAACCATCAACCTTGTCAAACACATCAAGCATTTACTTGGCACTTTGTTCCAACAGCAAGATATATCAGACATACAACCTAAAGGGGAAGCAAATGGATCTCAGCTCTTTGTTCCAAGACCACATAAGACTATAGATTACTGAGATAGGAGACAAGAACCAGAATGAAACTAATGAATTGCTTGCTCATATGTATTCATTTCCTTGAAACAATACAATCAAATGCATGAAATTAAAACATGAAACAACCTAACATATCAGAACTATCTGTATTATTTGCACTACTGCTGTTCACATGAGAGAAATTTGTTGAAGAATGTATGGTATCACAGTATGGAAACACATCAAAACTAGATCAAAAACTTGGTATCTCAGTAGTGACTGGTTTTCTCCAAAAGACTGGAACCCCTAGAAAGATAGAAAGATATAGCAAAGGAAAGAATCTCAGATCTAATCTTCAAGTGACAAGTGTCCATTTGAAATGCAATCCTTTGTAACTGAATAACTTCTTCCTTCCATCTCCCATTCTGATCTGATCTTGTTTCATCATTTCTTTTACTGACTTGCAAAATATCTCTGTTGAAATGATGAAACCTTTTTGAGTCACCAAAATATTTGATCTGCCTTATAAAATGCTAGTGAAATTGGGTTTTTTTACTGAATGGATTTTGAATAGATTTTGACCCAAACTGAATTTTTACTACCTTTTAACCGCATTCAAGTTATTTCTATGCTAGGAATCAGTTCTAAGCTTTGATACCTAAATTCAATTGCACAATAGGAATTTGGAAGAAAACCTCCTGTAGCTCAAATAGACTACTACCTATGCAAAAACTAACCTTGGAATCAAAAAATTTAGACTTCCACGATTCTAGCGATATATGATAAGGCATATCTAGCTTATCAAGAATGCCTAGAATCTCAAATTGAAAAATGCTCTCTTGGTAGAACACTTAGGTCTGCACATCTTTTGAATTTAAAAATTCAAAAGTTTTAAAACAATCTAATGTCTTAACATTATATTTAAAGCCTTGTATGATTTTAAAAATTGACATGCATCCTTAAAAATAATAATAATATTATTATTTTTCATTCTTCAGTATTGCCTTGACCCTTTTAATCTGGGGTCACATCAATGCCACCAAGACCCACGCCATGTGTCACAATCTCGCTTTCTTGCATTTTTAAAATCCCTCGCATCTCCATAATGTGGGATTGTGCCGTCTATTAGATCATGAAACATGTCACAATCTGGCGCATCCTCTCGAGTTGCCCCTGATCTTCACCAACTCAACCGCCACATCATTTCATCTTGGCCCCGCTGCCACATGGCACTTTCTCGCTTTCTCGCATTATTTAACTTCCTTGCATGTTATTAATGCGGGGAAGTGGGCATGGTCGATCTTGCCACTTGTCATAATTTGAGCTTATTCGGATTTTGGGCGCCACATCATCCTGCATGCATGTTTGTCCAAAATTAGCACTTTAACTAGCTGACATCACACCCATGTCATGTTGATGTCATCCACATTTAAGGTCAGATTGGATGGGAGACCTACCACACGGGCTTGGCTTTCCAAAAGCCTTTTCTTAATTCATTTAGCCTTTTGTGTGAAAACGTATTTAAAGTTTTAAAAACCTCTCAATCAGGAAAATGTGGGATATTACTTTTCACATCCCTGTGACTACAATTTTTCTTTTTGTTAGTGTGCCGTGAGCTTCATTCTATTACTTGCAGGCTGGAGCTTTGTCTTGATGCAGGTTGCACTATCTTTGACTACGTGGGGAATTTTTTATTGAGGGTTCCCTTTTTAATTTGCAGGTTTTATACTAAATGCCAACTAACCCCTTTTACATTGGGCATGCTATTCTTTCTTGTTACGCTGCATGGGCTTACATTCTCCAGTCTGGGCAGGTTCACTTGGTGGTTGAGTTATCATTAATATTATCATATGGTTCATAACATGTTCTTGCAGCTAAACCATAAAGCTCTGGGTTCACACGTCTAACACATCCAAAAGGAAAAGGTACATTGATTAATGTTACCATTATCATTGCAAATGCCTTTTAGTAAAAATACTTTTAACCCCTATCTTTATATTCAATCAGATGCACTTAGTCAGGCCCCATAGTGGGTCCAACTAAATTTTTTTAATTTTCAAACACTTGAACTGCAAAATCGATCCCATTAATCACTTGATAGAAATTGAAATCAATTTACATAATTGATTCAACCTTTAAAACTCATTTTCACTTCTTCTTGCAAATTGTCAATCTAATGCCAGGAGGTCCTTTGACTGGCCTTAAAAACTGATCCAAACACCTAACTGAGTTCTAGGATCTAGCACACTGATTCTCTGTTCCACATTCTTGCACCTTGTTAGATTTCATCTCATAAAAAATTCGCAGCCAAAAGATATTCAATGTCAAAGTTGCCTCCTCAGAATCACCTGCACATAAACATATTAGAGAACTGAAAAGTATGTTTGGTTTGAGCTCCAAAAATTGGGCAAATGGGTATGTGAGATTCTAAAAACTGTGGCAGTAGTACTTTGTCATGAGGAGCATATGATTGTGCGATTTGGGCTCATGACGAATCACCGGTCAAATTTGGCAAGCATCTGAAGTTGACTACTTGGATTTGTAGGACAGGAACATCAGTAAAACAACATTTTTGCGAATGGAATGACCCTAGTAAAGTGTGAAGATGGATTCGTCAAAACTTAAAAACTGACACAATTATAGTATTTTTAGAGTATAACACAGGGGAACAAACCATTTGATCTAGGCAATCATGGATCTCAAGTTATAATGTCTCGAATAGGGGTCCTAACAAATCTACAAATGCTGACACTAGTAAAACTTTAGAAATTCCATTTGGAATCGCATTTGAAAACTGATCAAGAGCTAAAACTTGAAACATGACAAGTCTTTGACATCTATAATGCAACGCAAAAGGAATTTTAGCATTTTGGTCAACTGGTCAAAAGTTACAACACGTCAAACAGGGTTTCCCAGAATTGTGAACAACAACACAAATGCATAAAACAATAAATGGCCAACTTTAAGGGGTTCAAAACCTAGTCAAATGGACTCAAAATGACTTGAAATATAAAACTTAGGCTCTTAGGTATGGACACTAGGTACTCCCAAAGTGGCAAGTCACAAAACATTTCTGGGTGCGAGATATTTAGTTGCAAACATAGCCTTCTGTCGCTATTTGACACTTAGGTGAAAATGCAGATTTAATACTAGCTCAAAACAGGACTTGATGTTTTAACTTCATGGAATAGGTAGATAGGCTAAATGAAATGTGTTAGAAACATTGAACACCTCTAGGGCTTCAATGGTACATCCAGGTACATCCAAGTACAACCAGGTACATATGCATTTTAAAAGCGTTTAAGGGCTTGATTTTCTCAATGGACGCTCAAAATTGACCATGCAATTTTTAGCGCCAACAACTTGAATGATAACTAAAACTTCAAGCCTTGAATTTGAACATGGAATCCAATCCATACATTTGAGTAGGCTAGCTGATTGCAATTTTATGTATTGAATTTGTGTCTTTAGGACTCACAACCAATGAAATTACATTTTTGAATGTTTGAACTTATGAAACTTGAATCACTGAACCTAAATGTTTGGGCCTTGATTCTGCAAACTCGAACATAAAGTTGAAGTTGAAGTTGAAACCTTTGGTTCAAATTCAAGTTCAACTTCACACGGGTATGCTGCATCTTGGAATGTATTTATAATTCAGCTTTCTGGAGACCTAATCTTGAAACTGAAGTAGAATTTGAAGTTCTAAATTTGAAGGTTCAACTTCAACATATCTTCACAACTCTATCTTCTTCACAAGTCATAGTTTAGAAACTATCATCAACAATTAAAAAATAACCAAAATTTACTTTGCAGAGTTAGCTTGGAAGTTTAGAATGTGGGTATCAAAAAGCATGGTAATAGTGATGATGGTAGATTGTGCATAATCTCCAAGACCTATTAGGTGTATCTTCATCAAAATTTTTCATGCAAGAAAATGATCTCTATTAAGCTTGGGTACCTCTCTTTTTGAAATCTTGATATTTTTGCTTCTAGTACCTTCAAACTAGTCCTCTTAAGAAGATGGCTTGGATACCAATTGTTGGAATTCTCTAGAATAACTAAGTGGGGGTGGGTGAATCAATTATCCTTTTAGAAACAATAGTCCACCGAGATAACTGGGGGGGGAGGGGGTGAATGAGTTAGCCAATTAAAATAATTATTAACCTCAATTAATCTTAACTGTTCAATACAAGTAAACAAAAACCATACCAAGATGTACATACACAATTACACTAGATTTTTTAATGAGGGAAACCCTTGATCAGAGGGAAAACCCTGGTAGGAATGATGCCCACAAGATGATATACTAATATAAAGAATCCTTGTTAGAGGATGGACCTTGTTAGGAGTCTATTACTACATTTAGTACATATGAGTCCCTATTAGGAGACTTTGAATCCATGTTAGGAGATTCCAACTCTGTTAGGAGTTGTAGAAGGTAGAAGGACCCACTATCTAAATAGCTTCTAGGGTAAGACCACTGAACTCACTGTCCAACTAATCTCTCAACTATGCCTTGCAGAATAATTGTTAGTACTATGCTTTAAGCTCTTTCCTCTATCTTGTCAACTATGCCAATCACTATTTGACCTTGTAGACCAGGTCACAAACTTTGAATCCAAATATCAAACCTCGAATCTCACAATAAAACCTCAACAACGAAGTTCTCTCCAACTTTGCTTATCTTCACATTCCACTCTTCATGCTTTTTGCAATCATACATACATCCCATACATGATAAAGGAAAATGTCCTTCCTTTATACCAAATCCATAAAACAATTCCTTGAGTTGACTATTACACCTTCTCAATTAATTATATAGGACCTCATTAAGAATACACTAAACTTAGCGATAACATTAATCTTTCACCTTGTAACTTGAATAACTTTCCATACATGTGACATCATGAAGAGAGATCTTAGCTATGTCCTCTCTAGAATGTCTTCTACACATCTTTACCTTCAGCTTCTTAGAATATCAATTATGCTAAGAGATATAACAAGTTTACCAGAACATGCTTCCATAAACTCTATCTCATAACAACCTTCACCAAAACTTGCATAACTTCTTCTAGACTTAATATATTATGCTTTCAAGGTTAGGTACATATAATAGAAACTTAGTAGTATCTCCCCTTAACCTTTCTTAATGTAAATGCTCAATGATCTATCTATTCCAATTTGATCTTTATCATTTTTCTTTTTTCAGATACCACAAACAACTACTATGTTAACATCAAGGATAAACACAGTCATGAATGTAACATATCATCATGATAATGATCTAATCATGTTTCTACAATACCTCCCCATAGAATTATCATCAACATTCATGCTTCCAACAATGTCCCCCTTTGGCATTGATGGCAACATAGATGAAAAACATTTAGTTTCAAAAGTACCTACTATAAAATATTGTTATCCTTTCTTTTCAAATCCTCTTCATCAATAATTCTTCCTATTGATATACCTCAATGTGCTCTATATCAGGTGCAATCTCTCCCTTCAATGTACTCTATATCAAAATATTTTTCATGTTGTAATCTCTCCCCCATTGACATCAATATCAAAGGTTTCAACAACCATCTTTCTCTTCAACAACTATCACTTACTTGCTCAAGTGTCGAAAGACACTATTCAAAATAACATCCAACAAGAGTCCTAGATGACTCTGTCTATCGCATATACTCCCCTATACAGGAAGCATTAGAATTCAGTCCAGAAAAATAATAGTGCTCTATAACACTGGACTGATACACTCTTGCATCATCTACTCTAATGTAGGAAGGGGCATAACCCCAAATATACCTCACAAATACTCAAAAGTCTCTTTGGGAAGAGGCTTGGTGAAAATATCTGCAATTGAGTCTTTGCTACTTACACACTCCAATCTAATTTCCTTTGCTACAGTTTTGTCTCTCAACATGTTATATTTGATAGAAATATTCTTATTCTTAGAATGCAACATTGGATTCTTAGACATATTCATTGTGCTTTTGTTATCACAATGTATGACAACAGGTTCACTAAATTCTATCCTTACATCCTTCAAAATCTACTTCATCCAAACAACTTGATTACAACTATTTGTTTCTGCAACATATTCTATCTTTGATGTACTTTGTGAGGTATAGTCTCACTTCTTGCTCAACCAAGAAACCAATCTTCCTCCAAGAAAGAAGGATCCACTACTAGTGCTCTTTCTATCATCCATACCGCCTACCTAATCATCATCAATATAAGCATATAATGTGAAATCATACCATAATCCAAACTCTAGTGTTCCTTTTAGGTATCTAAATATGCTTTTGATTGCTGCATAATGTGCTTCTTTGGGATTAGCTTGAGATCTCGCAAAAATTACAACTACATTTTCTAAATCCAACCTTGTGTGAGTTAGATATTGCAACCCTCCAATCATAGATTTGTACTTCTTCTTCTCAACTGTAGGTGTCTCATCATTTGTAGATAAATTCTATCTAGTTACCATAGGTGTTCCAACTCGTTTACATGTTTCATGACCAAACCTTTTTAGTAGATCTTTCAAATACTTAGTCTAAGAAATAAAGATTCCTTCTTTATCCTACACAATTTTTTATCCTAGGAAGTATTTCATCTCTCCTATCATGCTCATTTCAAATTCCTTCTTCATTTTCTCCAAATATGATATCATCAAAAAATATTACAAAAATCATCAATCCATCATCTATTTCTTTCTAGTATAGATTGTTGTCTGCCATACCTTTGCTAAATCCAAGCTTTATTAATTGCTTGTCCAACCTTGCATACTAAGTTTTCGGTGCTTTATTTAAGCCATACAATGATCTCTTCATTCTACATACCATGTCCTTGTCATCTATTAAAGGAAAACCTTCAGGTTGTTCTATGTATACCTATTCTTCAAGCTCTCCATTCAGAGATGTTGCCTTGATATCCATCTAATACACTTTGAATTTATTATGTGTTGCATAGGCTAAGAATAACCTTACTACTTTTATTCTTGCCACAGGAGCATAGATTTTATCACAGTCTATTCCTTCTTGTTATGAGTAACCTTTACATACCAATCTTGCTTTGTTCCTTACAACTTCACCTTGTTCATTCATCATGTTTTTGAATACCCATTTTGTTCCTATCACATTCTTGTCTACTAGTCTGGGGACTAATTCCCATGTCTCATTCTTTACTATCTAATCTAATTCTTCTTTCATCACTTGCTTCTAATAGTCATCTTTACATGCCTCATCCACATTCTTTGGTTCAACTTGAGATATCAGACATAGTTCTTCATTGATTCTACTTCTTTTCGTCACACTTTTATCTTTGCTTCTAATGATCTACTTTGGTGGATGATTCTTTATCATATTCTTACCAGAAATAGGAGTTGTTATCTCAACTCATAGCTCTCTTGAAGGTTACAAGCTTTTTTCTTTCATTTGCTCACCTTCATTCTACAAATCATTGTTAGTCTCAAAGAATACATCATCATTCCTTGGTTTAGTAACAACATTCTCATCATTAGAATTGAAATCAACTACTCTTTCTTATATCCTAAATTTCTCATCAACTCTTACATTTACACTTTCAATAATAGTCTTAGTTCTCAGATTATAACATCTATAAAATCTAGTTTTCAATGAATAAGGAAGAAACATACCTTCATTAATTCTAGCATCAAATTTACCAACATCATCATCTCTTTTGATGTAATATTTTCTACCAAAAACTTTGAAATATTTAACTATAGGTAAATGACCAAACCATAGTTCATAAGGGGTCTTTTTTGTGTCTTTCTAACTTGCACTCTATTCATAGTATAGATTTTTGTATTCACAACTTCTCTCCAAAACATCTTGGATACATCAGTCTCAGCTAACATAGCTCTTGCTGCTTCTATTACTAAGCTATTTCTTCTCTCTACAATGCCATTTTGTTCAAGGGTTCTTGGAGCTTAATACTATCTTTTGATTCCATTAGCTTTACAAAAGATGTTAAACTCTCCTCCTCTATCTGATCTTAAACATTTAACCCTCATACTTGATTTATTCTCAACTCTATTCTTGAATATCTTGAACTTATCAAATGGCTCAGATTTTTCTTTAAGAAATGTAACCCACATCATTCTATAAAAGTCATCAACAATAATCATGAAATACATTTCACTATAGAATCCTTGAGTCTTCATATGACCACTAAGGTTTTTGTGTACAATCTCCAACTTTGTTGTAGTAGTAAACTTCGTGTTGGGAAAAGAAGTTTTGGTATGCTTTGCCAATACACACTCCTTGCAAATTGTGTTAGTAGGCTTTACAATCTTAGGAAAATCTCTAACTACAAACATACTACTAATGTTCATGATGCCATCAAAGTTTATATGACAAAATCTCTTATGCCATAACCAATTGTCATCTACCTTTGCAACCAAACATGTCATTTTAGTGGGATTCAGCTAAAATACATTACCTCTAGATCTAGTTCCTATTCCAATTACCTTTCCATCTTTGTCTTTGATCATGCATTTCTTCTCTATGAATTTTAACTGATAACCTTTATCCACTAGTTGTCCAACACTCAAAAGATTGTGTTTCAAACCATCAACAAAATATACATCCTCAATGTTATTTTTACCATCAAGAGTTATAGATCCAATACTTTAAATATGGCAAGTTGCATTATTTCCAACCCTAACAATGCCTCCATCATGACTTTTAAAATAAAAAAAATTGTTCATATCACTAGTCATATGATGTGAACAACTACTGTCAATTATCTAATTAGATTTCTTTTCAACCTGTGATACCAAAGCCATTTTCTCTGGACTTTCTTCTTTAATAGCTACAAATCTTATTTCATCATTGCTAGCACTTACTACTTGTTCATCATAATCATCTTCTTCATGTTGAGATCTAATTGAAAAGATCATTATTGAGAGAGATTATTGAAAGAGGGAGATTGTTGAAGAAGATTTTGTGTTTCAATTATTATTTTTTCATTGATGTCAAATATGCTATTTGATGGTAAGACAACTACTTATAAGATTCAAGTACTATCACTTGACTAATGAATAGGATTTGATCAATAAGATGAAATAAAAGTACCTAGAGGAAATGTTGAGTTATGATTATGTAATGAAGTACAAGGATCAGTTAAGATAGTGATGACATGATGTATTGATAATCTACTTAAGGTTACAAATTTTGGCTATAGTAAGAAAGTTTAGAAGAAAAAGTTACACAAAGTTTATTTGCCAAGCTTGACTCAGTGGATAGTAGGTACCAAGCAAAGTCAGTGCAAGCTGAGTAGAAAGTTAGTTGGAGTGAAGTGAAAGAAAATTCTAGTGGATGTTGAGCAAGACAGTTGATGTCAAGAAAATTTTAGTTGATGCCAAGCATAAGTAAACTTTAGTTGATGCCGAGTTATTTCATAATAGATGCCAAGCAACACAATATGTGTCGAGATTCAAAAGGTTGATAATGTTGAGCTACTACATTATTTTAAAGATCAACGATTCACTGAATCTAAGCTGACAAGTTTGCTTTCTTGAATTTTTTGAACCAAGTGGAAGATAAGGTTGATGAGCAAGTGGCATAGAATTTGAGGTAAAACATTAAAAGATTTTCTTATCATCTTTTTCTCTTTTTACCAGAAGGGCTACTCCTTCTATCATTCTGTCCTCATCAAATCTACTACTAGTAGCAAAATCTCCTCTAGCACTTGTGCTCCTTGATAAACTAGGTCGAATGTTTAGGGCACTAAAAGTTGTTTCTATTTTGGTCAATTCTTTGGACTATCTAAGCTCATTCTCAACTGCTTCAAGTCTCCCAAGTAATGTTTCCTTTGTGAAATCTTTGGTACAAGAGATCAAAAACTGTATCAATTGAACTACTTTCTTAAATAGTGGTGTTAAGCTTCAATATCTTCCAGATCACCTCATCATCTTGCTTGATTCCTCCTTGAGATCTAATACTTGTAGTAATTTCTAACATCCTGCCTACATATGTTTGTATAGATTCATCTTCCTTCATTTTAGCATCTTGAAATGCACAAATCTAGCTTTGTAGCCTCAATTTTTTAGAATGTTCATCACCTTCAAAACTATTTTCCAAAGCTTTCCAAATCTCATGAGAAGTATTAAGTGATTTTACCTAGTTGCACTCAATTTTAGGAAGTGTAGATAATAGTGCTTCTCTAGCTCTCATGTTGCACATGAAAAGTTCTATCTCTTCCTCGGTACAAGTTTCCAAAGCACTTTTAGCAATAATTATCTTTTCTGATTTTGATAAGATCCAATATCTTGGACCCATACACAAAAAATGTGTCTTCATCTTTTTCTTCTAGCTATCATAATTTGTTCCATCAAACTTTAGACCATCGTTTCTAAATATGTTCACCACGGATCTTCCAAAGTTGTTGAACTTTATTTTTAAGGACCTAATGCTCTATACCAATTGTTAGAAATAATAGTCCACCAAGATAACTGAGAGTGGGGGGGGGGGGTGGTGAATCAATTATCCAATTAATTTTTTATCAAACTTAATTAATCTTAACCATTCAGTCAAAGTAAACAACAACTATACCAAGATGTACATACACAATTACACCAGATTTTTTAACTAGGGAAACCCTTGATCAGAGTGAAAACCCCAGTGGGAATGACTCTCACAAGATGATGTACTAATATAAATATTCCTTGTTAGAGGATGGATGTTGTTAGGAGTCTATTACAATATTTAGTACATATGAGTCCCTATTAGGAGACTTTGAATCCTTGTTAAGAGATTCCAACCCTATTAGAAGTTGTGCCAAGCCTATTAGGAGTTGTAGAAGGACCCACAATCCAAACAACTTCTAGGGAAAGACCACTAAAATCACTATCCAACTGATCTCTCAACTATTTCTTATAGAATAATGTCTATAGTATGCTTTAACCTCTTTTTTCTATCCTTTCAACTGGACCAATCACTAGCTGACCTTGTAGACCAGGTCACGAACCTTAGATCCAAATATCAAACCTTAGATTTCATAACAAAACCTTGGCAACAAAGTTCTCTCCAACTTTTCTCTGCTCTACTTATCTTCACATTCCCCTCTTCTAATTTTTGTAATCATATATACATACCATACATGATAAAGGAAAATTTCCTTCCTTTATACCACTTCCATAAAACAATTCCCTGAGTCGGCTATAACACCTTATCAATTAATTATTATAGGACCTCATTAAGAACATGTTACACTTAGCAATAATATTAATATTTTACCTTCTTACTTGAATAATTTTCCATACATGTGACATAATGATGAGCAATCTTAGCTACATCATCTTCATAATTTCTTCTACACATCCTTAACTTCAGCTTCTTAGAATATCAATTTTGCTAAGAGATATAACAAGTTTACTAGAACATGCTTCTATAAACTCTATCTTAGAACAATCTTTACTAAAACTTGCATAACTTCTTTTAGACTTAATATCTTATGCTTCCAAGGTTAGTTACATATACTAAAAACTTAGCAGTATCTCCCTTTAACCTCACTTAGTAAAAATGCTTAATGAACTATATGTACCAACTTGATCTTTACCGTTGTTCTTATGTCAAATATCACAAAAATATGCTATGTTGACATCAATGCAAAACAAAATCATGAATGTAAGATATCATCATGATAATGATTTAATCATATTTCTACAATACTCCCCCATGAAACATGATTAGATCATTATCATGATGATACATTACATTCATGACTGTATTTGTCATTGATGTCAATGTAGCAGTTTTCTATGGTATCTGACAGAAGAAAAATAGTAAAGATCATGTTGATATGGATAGATCATTGAGAATTTTTACTAAGAGAGGTTAAAGGGAGATACTAAAAGTGTTTAGTATATGCATCTAACCTTAGAAGTATAAGATATTAAGTCTTGAAGAAGTTATGCAAGTTTTGTTGAAGACTATTTTAAGATAGAGTTTACAGAAGCATGTTCTGGTAAACTTGTTATATCTCTTAGCAAAATTGATATTATGAGAAGCTGAAGTTAAATATGTTTAGAAGACATTCTAGAGATGATGTGGCTAAGATCGCTCATCATGATGTCACATGTATGAAAATTTATTCAAGTTACAAGGTGAAAGATTAATGTTATTGCTAAGTGTAATGTGTTCTTAATGAGGTCCTATACAAATTAATTGAGAATGTGTAATAGCCAACTCAGGGAATTGTTTTATGGATTTAATGTAAAGGAAGGACATTTTCCTAGATCATATATAGGATGTATGTATGATTTCAAAAAATCACAAGGAGTGGAATGTGAGCATAAGTAGAGCAAAATGAAGTTGGAGAGAACTTCATTGTTGAGCTTTTATTTTGAGATCCAAGGTTTGATATTTGGATCTGGCGTTTGTGACCTAGTCTACAAGGTTAGAAAGTGATCAGTCTAGTTGACATGATAGAGGAAAGAGGTTCAAGCACATTATAGAAAATTATTCTACAAGGAATAGTTGAAAGATCAATTGGTAAGTGAGTTCAGTGGTCTTGCCATAGAAGCTATCTGGATAGGGGATTTTTTTGCCTTCTACATCTCGTAATAGGGTTGGAATCTCCTAAAAGGGATTCAAAGTCTCATAATAGGGACTCATATGTACTAAATGTTGTAATAGACTCTTAACAAGGTCCATCCGCTAACAAAGAATATTTATATTAATACATCATCTTGTGGGCATCATTCCCACTGGGGTTTTCCCTTTGATCAAGGGTTTCCCTAGTTAACAAATTTGGTGTAATTGTGTATGTACATCTTGTTATGGTTGATGTTTACTTTGATTGAATGGTTAAGATTAATTAAGTTTGATAATTTTTAATTGGATAACTAATTCACCCTCCCTCTCAATTATCTTGGTGGACTATTGTTTCAAACTTGACATAACTTAGGGTAGAGGAAATTTCTAACATTGTAGGGTTGTTTTCTTTCTTATTTTTCAAATCTTCAACAACTAGGGTTGCAAGAATTTGGTATAGCTTTGATACCATGTGAAAATTTGGTATAGCTCTGATACCATGTGAGAATTTGGTATAGCTCTGATACCATGTGAGAATTTTCCTTAAGGAAAAATTCACCCAAGACCAAGAAGCAGAATAACTAGCACAAAAGAATAATAGAGTATGATTGGAATAAAAATATGATATTGAATTTAATTGTATATTACACTAGAGGTGCCTATATATAAAGGATTCTATGATGCATCTAGAATGCCTAGGAGTTAGCAACATGATAAATCTTACAACCAAGCACATGTCCACTAGGTGTGGGTTATCCTCCATTAAGCATAGGAATTAGTGCGATGATGAGAGGATAAGCCTAAAAAGGTGTAGCATGTACAATTATGTTGTAGACAACATGTGCTAAAATAATAGTGTGAACAACTGTGTTGTCTACATGATGAATCAATTGTTTATGCAAACTCCAGTGTTGTAGACATCATGTTCTAAATTGGAGTCTCTTGCTCCTATGTTGTCAACAAGACAACTCATATGAGTACACAAACTCCTATATGTATAACCTAAGAAATAATAAAATAATGCATTTATCCTAAGTAAACTTAAGTAAAGTGTAAATAATAATTATTTACACTAACATCAACCCCCCCCCCCCCAAGTGCAACTTAGGGGAATGAATTTATGCTCGCAAAAGCTATAATGAAATGCATATAGGTCCTAGCTACTAGGCCATGTTAGGTACCCAAGTACAATGCAATGCTGAAATGCATTAAATCTCTCTACAAAAAAAAGAAATAGGGGAAACCTCATGAGAAAAACACTCCCCCCAAAAGAGAGAAAAGTACAATAAAAACATGTATGAATGGATGGGGGAAATAAGACCCCCCCATTATGATATACATCATGCATATACACTAGAGAATCCCTCCATGAAATCCCCCATTAGTGAAAGATGTCATAATGATAAGTGTCTGGAAACAAAACAAAATCCAATGTTGACAAACAATATTTCTCCCCTTAGGAAGAAGATACACCAAATATAGGTGCAAGTATCCTTCCCACTATGGATAGGAAGGTGGAAGAGGGATCCATGTGTAGTATCTGGTGGATGCTACCTCTAAAGTCTACTCATATGTTGACAAGTCCTTGAATGAAGATGCCACAAACCAATCTGGTGGATTCCCAAAAGATGGTGGTAAGCAAGGTAACATGTCCATGTATGAAGCTGAATCAACCTCCAAAGACAATGAAGCATCCTTATAGGTATATAATAGAAGAGAAGCAATGTTGCCTCCCCTCAATAATGTAGCTACACCTATGATAGAAGCTCCTTGATAACTGAAGAAGCTACACCATGAAATTTGAATGATGGTACTCCTTGTAGGAAGAAATGGTGCCATAGGTACGATAGAGAATGCTCCTTGACTAGGAGGAAGAATCCTCAGAAGATATGATGTCTGAGGAAATTGGAAGAAAATCTCCAAAGATTGATATGAATCCTCATAAGTGAAAGAGTCCTTCTTCATCTGTTATAAATAAATATCCACAAGCATGTCAGAATGATCAAGTGGTTGAAGGTCAGAGTGTGCCCTCACAACAAGTGAAGAAGTCTCCTCAACAAAGAGAAGATTGATGTCATTGATGATGACTTACACATCTTCAATGTGAGACTCCATGAATAGCCATGCAATGTATAGAAGGGAGTCATCCCATGAAACTGAAGTAGGAAGATATGGTAATACTTGCTACACTAAGCTAGGAGCATCTATGGCTACAACTAGATTAGTAGAATCAATACGAGTATCAAGATGTGTGATCTCATTTGGAGTTGGAGGTACCATAACTAAAGCGACTAAAGATATAATGTCTTGTGGAAAGGGAGGAATATTTGGATCTCCGTATGCTTCCCAATGACCTATCCAAATATCAAAAGGATAATTGTACTTGTCAATGACCTTAAAACAAGAATGAGTGACACTAAAATAAATGATGTCCAAAAGTCTTGCAATAGGTGGCTAATCAATCAAAGAGATCAGTTCATCAAAACATAAATAAGGGAATACTTCCTTATACTCTCTTCTTAGATGATCAATGATTACGGTACTCCATTTTTTATAGTTCCTCCTTGTCAACTTCAGTTTAAGACCACCTCGACATATGAAACAAACCTCCATGATATCAATGAATGTATGCACCTCCTAAAATGCAAAAATAATCAATCAAACCCCCCCCCCCAATGTATGATTTAGCACTTTATAGGTAGTGCATTTAGAATAGGCCACTTTGTCAAAATGGACTTAGTGGACTTCTAATTTTTATGTTTACAACCTCCTTTTATAGTTCAAATTTGGAACTTTACAATGTAGCTCAGAAATACAATAATTTTGTAACAATATAATGCAAAGAAAGAACCTATTTATAAAAGTGATATTTTTTCCACACAAGCCTATAATCTGATTGTAGATCTAGAAAGTAGACAAAAAATTATTCACTTTCAAAAAAAATGGAACTTGATTTGGAGTCCAGATGAGCTTGTACTAAGCATTTGAGGTTGCAAAAATTGGGATTTGTGATTTGCACAAAAATTCAGGAACATAGAGCTTAAACATCCTGCACCAATGTGTAGATCAAAAAATTCTACCCCAAAACAAAAAAATTGCTCACAAAAAGGAGTTTGTATGAGGGAGATATCGATGTTTGAAAATCACCTCTGTATTTATTTTTCCTGAATCATCACCGTTGTGCCTCCAAAAATCAATTGACTCTAAATTTCACCTTAGTTGTCTGAATTTGGTGAAACAAAAGTCAATTGGGGTTTTTTTGACCTTCTGAATATGATGCCACTATTTGATTGGCACCAGTAAGCTCCAATCTTGTCTTGCAAAAAATCTCTCCTACTGGCCTAATGGCCAATTTTTTTCAAAAAATATATGCAGATCCAAAAAAATAATGCAGAGAAATTGTAGAGACTGAAATAATAAAATATGCAGATCTAAAAATTAAATTTAGAAATCTAAAATCATCATACCAAATTCAAAAATTGGGCCTTCGGGTGCCGGTTTGCAAAAAAATTGTTTCCCTCAAAATTGACTATGGCCTAATAGAGGCAAATTTATAGTCAATTTTCACCGAATTGACACTTCGAACACAATGGAGAGGTCTTCTTTGGCTCTAGATGCTCCCATATCTATGAATACTCTAGATCTGAGTCGAGGTATCCTCAGAGAGGTGAAGTAAGATTGGTCTCTAATGGCTATGAAATAACACCTCTATGGCTCTGATACCATGTAACAGTTTGGTATAGCTCTAATACCATGTAAGAATTTTGTATAGCTCGATACCATATAAGAATTTTACTTAGGGAAAAATTCACCCAAGACCAAGAAGCATAATAACTAGCACAAAAGACCAACAGAGTATGATCAGAATAACAATATGATATTTAATTCTATTGGTGTAAATAGATATTTACTATTTACACTTTACTTAAGTTTACTTAGGTAAATGCATTATTTTATTATATTAAATTATTTTATTAGGTTGACACTTAGGAGTTTGTGTACCTTTATGAGTTGTCATGTTGACAACACAGAAGTATGCAACTCTAATTCAACATATGGTGTCTACAACACTGAAGTTTTCATCATTCACCGAATTGTCATGTAGACAACATAGTTATTCGCACTCCTAATTTAGCACATGGTATTTACAACATATATTTGTGTGCTACACCATTGTAGGCTTATCCTCTTATCGTCACACTTACTTTGGTGCTTAATGGAGGATAACCCATATCTAGTGGAAATGTTCTTGGTTGTATGACTTATCATGATGCTAATTCCTAGGTATTCTAGATGCATCTTAGAGGCCTTTATATACAGGCACACTTAGTGTACTTGTACATTGAATTGAATACTTTGTAGTTATTTTGATCATACTCTAGTCTATTTTGTGCTTGTGTTTGAGTTCCTTGGTCTTGGGTAAATTTTTTCCTAAGGAAAATTCTTACATGGTACCAGAGTTGAGGGAGACTCTTGTCACATAGCCATTGGAGACCTTGTTGCTTCATCTCTCGAAGGGACCTGATTTAGATACATAGCATCTGTAGCAATTGGGAGTGTCTAGACTGAGGCAAACCTCACCATTGCATCCAGAGCAACGATTCGGTGAAGATCAACTATAAATTTTCCTACCCTAGGCCAAAGTCGATCGCAAGGCAATTTTTTTTTGCAAATCGGCATCTAAAGGCCCCAGTTTGCAAGTTTGGGTATGGTCATTTTTTAGATTTGCAATTTAATTTTTAGATCTAATTTTAATTTCTTTGTCACAATATTTTTCTATTTTTAGATTATTTTCAAATTGCATTTTTCAGCCTAGTTGGCCCAACAGAGAATTTTTTTTTGGTATAAGCACTGAGCAATCACACCTGGGCCCTGCACCTATGTAGAATATTCTACAAAGAATATTTTGCATTGTTCAATAGTTTACACACAGTGGTTGTACTACTAAATTTTCCAGTGAATACTTCTGTAGATCAGCCTGCACCACAAATCTGATCGAATAATCCAAATCGATGGACCAACTACTGGCAATAATACCTTCACCGGTGATTGGAAACATACACGATTGGTGGGAAGCTTTTATTTGAAGTCTACATGCTCTCTTTTTTTAAAAGAAAACATTGCTTTCTTCCCACCAATGTGGGATTAAAACCCTAAAATCTGGCAATTCCAAACACTTTTTGTTGGTTCTTCATTGCCATTGTAATAATTTTTGGCAATCATAGATAGCACTAGCTTTACCAATTTCGTCAACATATTCCCTCCCAAACGCTGGGTACTTCTGCCAGAAAAACAAATAGTGGTGACACTTTAGTTGCTCCCACCACCATATTGGAAAGGACACCTCAGCTGTACTTCTACCAATTTGCTGCCTAGTTAGCAATCCCACTAGGGTCTGTACTTAGACACATAGGCATCCAATGTAGACTTGTCATACACACATGTCATGCTTTGTACATTGAATCTACTTGTACAGTCAACTCAACCACGTCAGCTCTATCACACATCACCCAATCTATACTATGCCACATGGCATCTATAATTTTTTGTACAAGTATTCTACATGCTGATGTCATTAGCCATATAAGTGACATCATCACCACATTAGTGAGGGCCTACATTTTTGTTGATGTCAGTAAATTACTATCTTAAATTTGATGGCCATTTGATTGTCATTCAGAGGTAATTTTGAACTACTATGATGGCTATTTGACCATCAAATTTAACGTGTTTTCCTCTTTAGACCCGTCTTTAGATCTAGTTTTGATTTGACAACCTAACTTTGAGAGGCCATAACTCAATCATTCAAACTTCAAATCAGGTGTGTTTTTTTAAAATTTTGGGTAGAATTTCTTAATCTTTTTAGTGGTGTAACTCTTTTTTGGTTTTGGTGCATGGATTTGTCAGAAATAGTATTTTTTGGTGACTGTACCTATCCAATCCTACATTTTGCAACTTCAAACGCTTCATACGGGCTCATCTGGACTCCTTTTCAGGTCAATTTGATTTTTTTATCTTTTGTTTTTGGATTTGATTGTGTTCATTTTTGTAGCATCAACATTTCGGATCACACTTTGTGATCCATCATCAGGATGAGAGAATGCAAGAATGAAAAAATGTGAGCAGATCAAGCCAGAGCAGGGGATTAATAAAGGAGAAAGGTTGGCAGAAAGTGAGGTGGACAGAGGAGAACAAAAAATAAAATAAAATAAAAAATAAAAAAGCTTATAGGGGTAGGACCCAAGAGAGAGAAAATGAGGAAGAAACACAAAAGAAACAAAAAGATAAGGAGTAAAAAATGACATTACCCCTAGGAAACAAAAAACAAGAGACAAAATTAAAAGAACCTAAATGAGAGCAAGTGCAAAAGCCTCCCAAGCAATGAATTAGAGATTTTAAATAGTAAAGAACAAAGCAATCGAGAGGCAAAAGCAAAAAAAAAGAATTAAAAATGCGATAAAAATGAAAGTTTCCATTTTTAAAAAAAAGTTATATTTTGTCATCTACTTTTTAGATCTATAGTTAGATTGTAGGCTTGTGCAGAGAAAAATACAACTTTCAGAAATAGGTACTATTTTGCATTGTATTGCTTCACAATTGTTATATTATTGAACTACATTGTAAAATTCTAGATTTGTACTCCATACAGAGGTTGTAATCAGCAAAATCAAAAGCCCACTTTGTCCATTTTGACAAGTGGCCTATTGTAAACGCACTACATATAAAGTGCCAAAATCATTCATTTGGGGGGGAATTTTTGATTGAGTGAAAAGGGGGGGTGTGTACTATGTATTGTATCTCCTTGCTCTTGCGCTC
This sequence comes from Cupressus sempervirens, assembly GCA_028749045.1. Classification (NCBI taxonomy): domain Eukaryota; kingdom Viridiplantae; phylum Streptophyta; class Pinopsida; order Cupressales; family Cupressaceae; genus Cupressus; species Cupressus sempervirens. The sequence goes on from CM053787.1 coordinate 516,409,565, forward strand.
TTGTATTATGGGTTCTTTTTCAAAATTAACTCCACATAATTATGCTACTTGGAAAGAAAACATCAAGAAACCATTGGTAGAAAAAGGTTTATTGCATTATGTAACTGGTGCAACAAAGAAACCTCCTGCTGATGCTGATGAAGCTAGGAAAGAAGACTAGGAATCCAAACAAGAGATGGCCCTAGGAACCTTGTTGAAAAATATCTCTGATCCTGTCAAATTTCACATTAGGAAACTTACTGATCCAATAGAGGAATGGGCTAAAATTGAAGCATTGTATGGGACAATAGATGAAGACATGCCTTATACTATTGAGGACAAACTTCTCAAGTTGGATACTAAGAATTTTTACACCATCAAAGACTATCTTACCCAAGTAGACATGTATAGTGTACACTCGAAAGTGTCCCACTCTAAACCCTTCTATCCAAACGATTCCATGAGTTGGAATGCTTAGATGCCAGCTTAGAGCTCCCTATCCATGGAGTGCAAAAGAGTATATTTCAAGAATAAAAAGGCTCTCAGATGAGCCTTAGAGATACTCTTCTTGCTAGTAAACCATGCAATGGGAGGTTCCAAAGACAAGATGCAAGAATGAAAATGTCTCAAGGAGTTCCTCAAGAATGCAATGCAAATGAAGATTAAACTAGAATGAATATGAAAAGTGCAGCTATTCTAAGCATGGATGAGAGTGTTACAATCCAAATATTAAGCTATGTGAGAGATTATTGCAAAATAGAAGCTAAACTAACATGCAACATGAATCTAAGCTAAAATGCTATGATATGAGAGAATGTAGACAAGAAATAGAAGTTCTCCACAAAGCTCCAAAGAAACCTGTTAGAAAACCTGCAGCATAACAATATTCAAAAGATGGATTGATTGAGGGGGAAAGCTCTCTCCCTTTTAAAGATGTATGGACGGTGGAGATCAAGATGAAGATGGTGGATGATCAACGGTGGAATTCGAAAATAGGAGTGATCCATGTGCACACACAAATCAACCAATAGAATATAAGTTGACTTGTCATATAAGACAAAAGTCACAAAGCCTTTTCTTTTAATTGCAAAATAGAAAAAAGACTTTATGTGTGCACTTTAAGTGGGTTAGAAGAATGGGGTCTTTTATTTAATTAAAAGGGGACATGTTCTTTTAATCAAATAATGAACTTAGGATAGCATAGTCAAACTATAGGTTATAATCAAATAAATTGATTATTAGCAATTTGGCTTAGGTAAGTGATTAAATTAATTTAGCCAAAATGTTGAAAAGGGGGCTAATAGTCTAGATGACCATTTTTAGGTGATTACATTTGCCCCTCTTTGACTAATGTGTGATCGATCTGGGAACACATTATGTCAAAGAAAATCGAAGCCAAGTAGGCGATAATAGATATAGATGTCTAATTTCGAAGAGTGAAATGCAGAAATAGATAGCAAGTCCTAAATGCACAGCCTGATAGCAGTAGTACTGAACACTAGGAAGAGATGATGTTAGAATTCAAGAAGAATACTAACACTTAGAAAAGTAGATAGAGTGAGAGCAAGTGAGAAGATCAAACAAATGCTCCTAAGCAGTGATAGAGTATTTCTGCCCCGTCGAGATCGAAATTGAAATGAGGTAAGGGGATGCAAAAATTGGCTAGAAATGAGAAAATTAGAATATAGCAATGTCCAAGATGACAGATAGATGATTAGAACCCAAGAATGACTATATAAAAAAACTGATAAAATGCCCCAGTTTGACTAGAGTTGACCTTGAAGGATATAGCATAAAATTAGGTCAAATCTAGTAGAAAGATGATTTAGATGTGAAACAGTGAATTGAAGTAGATATGAAGTATGGAAATGATGAATTCATGAATAAATGAAGATGCCCCAGTGATGATTCGGAGATTAGACCTCAAAAGGTCAGCTAACTGCTTAGAAGAAAGTAGAATTTTAAAAGACAATTTTGACCATCAAGATGAACTCGAATTTGGATTTCGATCCCGAAAATGAATCTAGGACGTCAAAATTATTTAAGAGGTCAAAACTTTATATAATGTGATGATAAGATAGAAAAGAGATGAAGTGAAAGATTAAGAAGGTGAAAAGACATGAACAAGAAGAAAATAAAGAAATATATGAAAGGAGTTAGCTTATATGTCCATAAAAAGATGAAGAGAGAGCTCTCCCCATATGCAAGAATGCAAGACTAAGCTAGAAAATGAACCTAAAATGCAAGCTAATATGCAAAGTGGTTTACCAGCAAGAAGCGCATAACATTTAGACTCTTAATTTCATCATTGAGCATTTATTAGGGACATCATGAGATCATACAACCATCACTAGTATAACTATGAGGATATGAATATGATCGATATTAGATAGGTATGTGGAAATCCAATCTAAGCATCAAAGACATGTAAGTCAAGATAACTACACGATTAGATTCCCTAAGTTTAATTTAGCAAGATTACACCTGTATCAAGGCATAAGCGCCAGGATAAACCCTGAGTGCGATCTTGCAAAACAGTCAAGGATGATACATTTGTAAGTCAACGTGTTGAATAGGACCAGCATAAATGCTTACAACACTATAGACAAACAAAGTATACCCACAAGCAGAAATCAAGAAGACATGCCCCATGCCCCTAGTCTTCTAGTCAATGACATCCTTGAAAGACTATTAGGGAGGGAATACATGGCAAAGAAATCATCATAGACAGCACACAAAATAGATAAATGTTAGCATAGCTCAGTCGTTTAAGTGTTAAAGTGCGTGTGTGTAAGTCACTTGGCCATTTCTTCCAGACTTGATTCTAATAGTGAGATATCGCGACATCGGAGACCGTAGGTAAACTATCTGTAAAGTGTTAAAAAACACTTGATGTCAAAGTGGGGGAAGTGTTGAGAAACACTATTTTGTGAGTTGTCAAAGAAACCCTAATGCACAAGAATACCTCAATAGGCTAAGTAGCTATGCCCCCAAGATGAGGACAAGAAACAATTCCAAGCTAGGAAATGTGTAGCAAAGTGGATGATTGAGATTGATAGACATAGGTGCAAGGGTTTCAAGTAGTGCCTGTTTCCAGGTTTTCACCACTTGACAGATTTTTTCAGGACTTTTTTCAATTTTTGTATTTTTGATTTTTTTGGTGATACATCAAAGTTCCTATTGCTAGGTTTTCACTAAGAAGATCCTTTTTTCAGGACATTTTCTGATTTTTAGGATTTTTTTAGCATCATATATGATTTTTTGGATTTTTTTAGAATAATTTAGAGATCACTAGTTCTCAAGCAAGATCACATCATTTTCTCCTAATGTCTAGCAAGGTATAGGACATGATGTAGAAACAAGCCAGTGGATAAGCAATAATGCATAAGAAAGGAATGTGAAGCAAGTGAAAGTGATCCTCAAGAACTGACTCCTCAAGAGTACCCAAGCTAGGGAAAGAGGTGAAATAGTCATATGAAGCATGTTTTGGATAAGCAATGGAAGAAATGAGCAAGATAGCATGAAGGATAAGCAATGAAGCCAACAAGTGAGATAGCATGAAGTGTGTAGTCCAAAAGAGTAGCCATGTCAAAAGACCTATGAGAACCATGTTTCATTTATTATGATCAAGACCAAAGGGTCAACTAGATAGGATAGCGATGGGATAGAGCAATAAAAATAAAGCTCAAGATGGAGGCTATGAGGGAATGAGAAGGCACAAATAGAGAATCTCATGGATAAGATAACCAATATGCAAAGATAACTCAACATTTTCAAGATCAAAGAGAGAAGAGCGGATAGATGGATGGTGAAAGAATTACGCATGATGCCTATTTGCCAGGTTTTCATCATGGTACTTATCCAAGGTGCCACAAGAAGTAGTTTTCACCATAGAATGAATTTATTTACCTTTACTTTTGCTACCAAGGTGCCACAAGAAGTGGTTTTCACCAAGGCACATTTTCATTTTTTTTTTTCTTTTTTTTGAATTTTTTTTTTTTTAGAAAGAGCTCAAGCTTTTTGAATGTAGATAGTGCTCCTATAGAAAAGATAAGTCATGATAAGCCAAGACCATAGAAAGGTATGATCAAAGATGTTGATAGGGTGATGAAAAAGAAATGGTAGTAGGAAGAGTATATGGAGGATAATAGTTCATGTATAGAAAGTAAGTGTAAGCTTTAGAGGATTTCATGAGGGTAGTTGAAATATTGGACAAGATCAACATTGACACACACCTTGAAGGGTATTGGAATGATGGAGGAATCATGGATGAAGTAGCTTGAGGCTTAGATGTATGAGGTGGTAGATGAGATTTGGAAAAAAGTGGAGTGGAAGGCTTTGGAATATTTTTAGAAAGATTTTTGGAAGAAGATGGAATGGAAGCCTTTGGAAGCTTGAATGTCAACTTTGAAGTATTTTCAAAATTCAAGTCTTTTAAAAGAGACTTGGGAATCCATATAGCTTTAGATTTTCCTCGTTCTTTGGGTGCTTGAGATTGCATTTCTTCAATGATGGATTTAGGAACCCACATTTTCTTTGATTTAGCTCTCTTAACAGTGGACCTTTGTGGTCTCTTTTGTGCATTCTCCTTCTTAGCATTCACATGTCGATTAAATGGGACATAGTGATCTTCATTTTTCAATGGATTCTTATGTTTATTCTCACTTCCAAATGACTTGGGATTTGTGGATGAATAAGGATGATATGACTGGTTTAGATGTATAGATGGGTGAAAAGTCATCAAGGATGAGTGTCTTTTTTGATCTTGAGGTAATATAGGAGAGCTAGGGGATGAGCTAGGAGTGAATGTAGGAGATGGAGGAACATAAGGTCCCAATATGGATGGAAGGTTTGAATGCTTTAGCTTAGACGGATAAGGACCAAGGATAGATTTAGAAGATGCAAAGGGATAGTGGGAAGGGATATCAACATCTTTAGAATGAGCAACATGGTCAAAGCCATCAATAGACTCATGATTACCTTTGATAGGAACAACATTTTTAATAGTAGCACTTGAAGCTTGAGCACAATTTTGAAGTGGATATGGAGAAGTAGAACATGAGGGGATGCTTCGATCTTGACAAGTAGCTTTGGATAGCATATGAAGAGAACTTTTCTCATAATTTTCAGTAAGCTCAAGGGAGATAATGGAAGTGTTATCTTCATCATACTTAGGAGGTGGACAAGATATAGGATATGGAGGGGAAAAATATTGAAAGAGATGAAAGGGTGCTTGATCTTGATCTTTCTTGACATTTATAGCTTTTTCTTTTTGAGAGTCCTCCTGACATTGAGCCACTTCTAAGGACAAGGGAGAATGAAGAGTGAATGGAGTAGTGCTTGGATTAGGCATAGTAGTGCATGAAGGTTGAGGATGTTTAGGATTAGTAGCATGGAAAAGGTTTGCAGCCAAGTGAAGGTTAGCTTGAGTTTCTTTTAGAGGTAGCCCTTGAGGATACACATAGTCTATGTGGAAAGCATTAGGTTCTTTATTTGATGGAGGCATGTTGGAAAGATTTGAAGTGTTGGGAGATGCACGAGTGTTGGAAGAAGTGGAAGATGTAAGAGAGTTGCTACTAGACATAGGTTCATTAATGTAATCTTGCTCAAGAAAAGTATCCTCACCGCATGAATCATTAGAGGTATCAATAATTCCATTATCAATAAGATCTTGGATTTTATGTTTTAGCTCAATGCAATCTGAAGTACTATGCTCATTATGTTGATGATAAGCACAATAGATATCCAAGAATGGGTTTCCATATGAGCTAGACTTAGGCAACATGATGATCTTATTGCCAAGAAGTTTTTGCAAAGTGTCATCATAAGAATCTTCCAAGGGAGCAAAAGTTCTATCAAAATTATGTCTAGAGTCCTTTTGTTGTTTCTCATGTGAATGGTATGCACCCATTTCTTCATCATTATCTTGGTCAAAGATAGGTCCATCATGAAATTTTGGCATAGGCTCAAGTGCTTGTTCTCTACAAAGGTCTTTAGATCTAGAAGATGAAGACATTTGATGTCTTGAAGTAGAGCATGTAGACCTAGAAGAAGAGGATGACCTCAAAGAAGGTGACTCACATGCATGTAAAGACCTTAAGGAAGATTCATGTAATGATACAATCTTCTCCTCTAACCTTTTCTCAAGTTTAGACTTCATTTCTGTCATGCGCTTAGAGAGATGAAGGTAAGAAAGATCATTTGTCTCTTCTAGTTCTTTGTATTGCACATATAGATCTTGAAACTCTTTAGTAACATGGAGGATATCATGATCATCTAGATTCAGTTGAAGTTTGGTAGCACAAGATTTGAAATCCATAGTGGTAGATGCAAAGCCAAGCATAAAAGAGCCTAGAAGATAACTTGATGTTGAAACTATTGGAGGTAGAGTGTTCACTTGCCAAGATATTAGAGAGAGATTAAAGTGACTTGTCAAACAATATGTCCAAGAAATTTACGACATGAATGACTCAAGTCAATAGCTAGGCAAGATGCCCAAATAGCCAAATAGATAGAGCAAGCAGGGTGACAAGTGAACAACTCTCCAACCCAAGAGTGTAGTCAAGAAATCAAGGCAACCATTTCAGCAAAAATATAACTAGCAAGCATGCATAGACCATGAAGACAAAAAGACCAAGAGCACTAAGACCAAAGAGCCACTTTAAGCATGTTTAAGCACTAGAGACATAGAAAATAAAAATCAAATGATGAAACCCCCCTTAGCAAGCAACACAAGAAAAATGTTAAGACTTGATGCTTTGACTTGGTTGATAAAGTTTGACAATAGTTGATAGCATAGCAAGTTTGATGTTCAAAAACAATTTCTTTCCAAGCAAGATAGTGACACATGGAGTAGTCTTCAAACAATCAAGAAAGGGACAAAGCAACCTTGCATGATACAAGCATATTTGAGGTCTCAAAAGAATTCCCTAAAATTATCATCATGTGTATGTTCCAAAGATTTTTACAGGTCTAGCACATTCGAGAACACATCAAGCAATATCTACCTAGAAGTCATGGTTCATTACTCAACAACTTGGCCCACGCTTGATGCTCCTTTGCCTCACACCAAGTGGTTGCCCACAAGAGATATTGGCTTTGTCATGGAAATGCCATAAGCATAACCAAGGGAACACATATGGTGAGTGTAAATCTTGGGGTGATCCGGGTAGTCCACTAGGATCAATCCTTGCACCAAGAAGTTGAGCGGCTAAAAAAGGTAGTTACTAACTTAGGATGTTTAGATAGGGCTTCCGTTCATAGTGTTCCTCTTGCTCCCAATTACGGGACACCTCACCTTGCGATGAGTAACCGATCTCACGATCACAAGAGTACCTTAAGCATTCTTGCCTAGTGATCTCCTTATGGTCGAAATCCCATAAGCGATCACACTAGGCGAAGACAAACACTATGTCTACCAAAGTTTTGTCTTTGGTAGCCTTGATTTTATAGTGGGTTGGAAGAGCCGAGTAATCTGCTTGTCCCCACTTGGGTCGTTCCTCTCAGGTTGTCCGAGAGCAGGCCCTCTAAAGGATTCTAACTACACAAAGTGGATCAAATTTTGGAAGTCAAGATTTCTGGTTCACCACAAGGGTGAAGAGCATACTCTCCTATTCCAATCATTTTCTCCCAAACACGCCAAGAAGATTCATTTACCCCTTGCTTTTGAAACCAAATGGCAAGTCAAGATTTCTGATTCACCACAAGGGTGAAGAGCATACTCTCCTATTACCAAAAGACTCCAATCACAAGTTTTATGTGCCTATGAAAAATGAACAATTATTCAATGCCACACATGAAAACAAAAAAGCAAGAAATTTGGGTTTTTATGCTTTGGGCAGCCCTGCAAACAATCGTTAGTAGCCCTTGTGCATTTGAAGCTTTGACATGCGTTCTTTTTATGCAATGTTTCAATTTTTTTTCACAAGGATGGCAACCTGAAATCACAACTTGTTAGCAACAAAAGTTAGTGTGAAATAACATAAAAATCTGCAATAAAAAGTGGTGAGTTGCTTCAAAAATCTAATTTATCCTCCAACCAAGTACATGCAAAGAAAGTGCAAGTTAATCACAAATGCTTTCATTTTTACTCTTTGGTTTTGACCTAGTCAACAAGATTGAACTTTTTTGCTATGATTTCGTATCCAAAAATGAAAATAAAAAAAAGAGACCCCTGTTAAAAATCAGAGAGCTTTCCAAAAATGCAAGAAATTTTAAAAAATCTCTTCATTTGCTCCCTAGAGATTGATTTTGTCAAAATAGGCCAAATTTATCAAATCGAATTTTTTATTCTTAATACGATCTCAAAATTAAAAACACAAAGAAAGAACCCCCATTAGAATTCGAAAATCTTTCTGAAAATGTAAGTTTTTTCAAAAAATGCGCTGATTTGCGATCAAAAACAGCTTTTTATGAAAAATAAAGAAAATATCATAACTTCCGAAAATCATGTCAAAATGCTCTGAAAATTGGACTGAGACATTTTGAGCATATACGCAACCTGCAAACAAAATTTCAGAACCAAATTCTAAGCGGTTTAAAAGATATGATCAAATCTTTAAACCAACTAAGTTTTTGGCCTTCAAACCAATTTACTTATGGCTTGGCCTTAAAACCAAAGTGAAAATTCTACAAAAGCATTTGATTAGACCCAATATGCTGCTGTAAAAAAACCAGAGATAAGAAATGAAAGAAAATGGAGCTGAAAATTTGATTCAAGCCCCACGGTGGGCGCCAAAAATGTACACTCGAAAGTGTCCCACTCTAAACCCTTCTATCCAAACGATTCCATGAGTTGGAATGCTTAGATGCCGGCTTAGAGCTCCCTATCCATGGAGTGCAAAAGAGTATATTTCAAGAATAAAAAGGCTCTCAGATGAGCCTTAGAGATACTCTTCTTGCTAGTAAACCATGCAATGGGAGGTTCCAAAGACAAGATGCAAGAATGCAAATGTCTCAAGGAGTTCCTCAAGAATGCAATGCAAATGAAGATTAAACTAGAATGAATATGAAAAGTGCAGCTATTCTAAGCATGGATGAGAGTGTTACAATCCAAATATTAAGCTATGTGAGAGATTATTGCAAAATAGAAGCTAAACTAACATGCAACATGAATCTAAGCTAAAATGCTATGATATGAGAGAATGTAGACAAGAAATAGAAGTTCTCCACAAAGCTCCAAAGAAACCTGTTAGAAAACCTGCAGCATAACAATATTCAAAAGATGGATTGATTGAGGGGGAAAGCTCTCTCCCTTTTAAAGATGTATGGACGGTGGAGATCAAGATGAAGATGGTGGATGATCAACGGTGGAATTCGAAAATAGGAGTGATCCATGTGCACACACAAATCAACCAATAGAATATAAGTTGACTTGTCATATAAGACAAAAGTCACAAAGCCTTTTCTTTTAATTGCAAAATAGAAAAAAGACTTTATGTGTGCACTTTAAGTGGGTTAGAAGAATGGGGTCTTTTATTTAATTAAAAGGGGACATGTTCTTTTAATCAAATAATGAACTTAGGATAGCATAGTCAAACTATAGGTTATAATCAAATAAATTGATTATTAGCAATTTGGCTTAGGTAAGTGATTAAATTAATTTAGCCAAAATGTTGAAAAGGGGGCTAATAGTCTAGATGACCATTTTTAGGTGATTACATATAGGACCCAACTTAAGGATTGTGGTGAACCCATCAAGGATGGAAAGATGATCAAACACATCATGTCTCATCTTCCACCTGAATATGCTCCTTTTGTTTCTAATTATAATACTCAAAAATTAACAATGGGTAGTGCCTATGTTAAGCCTTCATTTGAGAAATTTTCAGAAATATTGATCTTAGAACATGACAATCTAGTGAGTATGGGAATTCTCAAGTCTTCCAAGACCAAAGCCTTGGTAGCTAATGAAGGCAATTCAAGTGGTAAAAACTCCAACAAGAAGCAAAAGTAGTGGAAGGCTAAGCCACAAGATGACACACAAAAATCCTCCTCAAAACAACAATCTTCCTCAAATCAATCTTCTTCACAACAAGGAAAGTCTTCTTCCAAAAATAACTAAAAGGGGAACAATTGCAACAAAAAGGAGAAGAAAACTAGTTCTTATTGTAAGAAGAATGGTCATATGAACATGAGTGCAAGGATAAGTGGATTGATGAATTGGTAAACATAATGAGGAAACACAAAATTGATGTACCAAATTCATATAAGGACAAGGGATCTTCATCCACTTCAAAGGGTAAGGGACAAGCTTTGGTAGCAAGTACAAACAATGCTGAGGAATGGGTTCTTGATTCAGGAGCAACACATCATATGGGTGCTTTAAGGGAGCTATTTTCCTCTTTAAAACCATCAAATGTACCTTACATCTATGTGGGCAATGATACTCAAGTGGAAGTTGAAGGGAAAGGAAATGTTGAGTTGGAAAATGGCATCTTCAAAGATGTTCTTCATGTTCCTAACCTTAGCACCAACCTTCTCTCCATCTATCAGATAACTCACTATGGATGTGGCAACAAAGTAGAGTTCCTCCCTGATACAGTTGTGGTGAAAATCTCCAAGATGATTCTATGGTAGTAGTTGGAAAGGCTAATCATGAGACAAGACTTTATTTTTCTCACATTTTGTGCCTAAGTCCACTTCCCTTGCCTTGTTGACTCATTCAAATACAAAAAGTAAACTATGACATGAGATATTTGGACATCTCAATTATTGCTACCTTCTACAACTTAGCAGCAAGGATATGGTCATTGGTCTACCTCAAGTCAAGTATTCAGAGGGTGTATGTCTAGGTTGTGAAGCAGACAAGCATCCTAAAGTGAAATATGACAAACAAAAGTCTTGGAAGGCAACTGCTATTTTTGAATTGGTTCATAGTGATGTAGCTGGCCCATTTCTAGTACCATCATTTTGTAAGGCCCACTACTTTCTAACCTTTATTAATGACTTTTTATGGTACACTTGGGTCTTTTTTTTTGATCATAAGAGTGAATTATTTGATAACTTCATCACCTTCAAAGTTCAAGTTGAGAAAAAATTAGAGAAAGCCATCAAGATTCTATGAACACATAATGGCAGGGAATATGTCAACTCTAGGCTTATAGACTTTTACACTCATGAGGGTATTGATCTTCAACATTTAGTTGCATACACACCACAATAGAATGGTGTCACTAAAAGAAAGAATAGAACCCTTAAGGAAATGATCACTTGTATTCTTGAACATAAGTCTCTAGATCAAGTGTTTTGGGCAGAAGCCATGTGATGTTGTGCCAATTACATCCAAAACAAAAGTCCCCATAAGGCCTTATATGGAATAACACCCTTTGAGGCATGGTGTGCTAGAAAATCAAGTGTAAAAAACATCAAAGTTTTTGGTTGTCCAACATGGGCAAGGATACCTCCACAAAAGTGAAAGGCATTAGAACCACAAAGCAAACCATGTATATTTGTTGGATATTCTGACCATCTCACGGCATACAAACTAATGGATCTAGAGACTTATGAAATATTTTATGAGAGGAGTGTTCACTTTGAAGAAACTTGTCCAAGTTTGGCTTCTTCAACTCCTCCTTCCTCCTCCTTTGTGGAAAGTGATCATAGTGATGATAATGACTTGGTAGATGATATTCCTTCAACTTTGACTCATAGGACACCACCTTCATAGGGTCAACAAATAGTTGAGGACATTCCTTCTTCCACTAAACTTTTTTGGGCACAACAAACCCTTGATGCCATAGATTCATTGGTGGGGAATCCTTTAGACACTCAGATGACAAGGTCACAACACAAGTCATTTCCACATGTATATATAGCCATTGCTTTAGATCCATAGTCATTTAAGGAAGCATCAATGATTCTAGAGTGGGACAAGGCTATGGAGGATGAACATAACTCTTTGATGGAAAACAACACTTGGGACTTAGTTCCCCTTCCTAAGGGAAGAAAGGTGGTTCAATGTAAGTGGATCTATCAAACCAAATTTGTAGTGGATGGAAAGGTGGATAAGCACAAGGCTAGACTAGTTGCTAAAGGTTTCTCATAGGTTCTAGGTATTGACTAAACAAAGACTTTTACACCAATCACCAAGATGAACTCCATTCACTTGACACTAGCTATTGTTGTAGCTCATGGTTAGATTGTACACCAGATGGATGTAAAGAGTGCCTTTTTGAATGGTGATCTTCATGAGAAAATTTATGTGGAGCAGCCATAGGGGTTCATACAAGATTCTACTATGGTTTGTAGATTGAAGAAGTCTATTTATGGTCTTAAGTAGGCTCCTCGAGCTTGGTATGCCAAGATGGATTCCTTCTTACTCTCAGCAAGATTCACCAGGTGTCATTCTGATTTGAATGTCTACATTCTTTAGAAGGATGACTCACACTTGATACTAGTGCTTTATGTAGATGACTTGATCATTACAAGGAGCACTTCATCCATCATTGCTAGTGTCAAAGCCTCTCTACAAGATAGATTTACTATGACAGACTTGGATTTGTTACATTACTTCCTTGGCATTGAGATCACATAGCCTTTAGGAGGGATCACACTTTCTCAACCCAAGTATGCTCTTGACTTGCTTTCTAGATTTCACATGAGTGACTAGAAGCCTGCTCCTACTCCCCTTCTCTCAAGTGTCAAGTTAGAGGCCAAGTGTACCACTCTACTTATTGATGCTACATTATATAGATAGTTAGTTGGGAACCTTATCTACTTGACACATACAAACCCTAATATAGATTTTGCAGTTGGCATGGTTTCAAACTGTATGCAAGAACCACATGAGCTTCATTGGAAGACCACCAAGTGCACCTTGCACTACATAAAGGGTACACATACACATGGGATACATTATGCAATAGGTACAAGACTTTAGCTAGTTGGATACACAAACTCAGACTATATAGGGGACCTTGATTCTCAAAAGTCTACTTCAAGTTACATATTTCACATGGTTCTAGCCCTATTAGTTGGTAGAGTAAGAGGCAAAATAATGTTGCTCTTTCTTCAACTGAGGCTGAGTATTAAGGAATTGTCAATGCAGCTACATAGGCTCTTTGGTTATAGCACATCTTGAAGGAGTTTGTATTTGATCTATCTAAACCTATAGTCATACATTGTGACAATCAGAGTGCTATTGAGATCTCTAAGCATCTAGTTCAGCATTAGTGAACCAAACACATTGAGGTTCATATGCACCACATCAAACAACTTATACATGAGTAGATTATTGCACTACAGTATTTTCCTATAGTAGAGTAGGTCACCGATATCTTCACCAAAGCCTTAATTGAGGTCAAGTATACTCATTTGCAAGATCTCTTGGGGGTGCAAGATGTTGAAGAAAGGGGAGTCCCTTGAATTCTCTCTTCTTTCTTCTAGGAGGGATCTTTTTTCTCATCTAAGGTCTTCTTCTCTCTCATCTTCTTTATTGTACTTATCTCTCTTTTTGGAGGAGGGTTTTTCCCATGAGGTTTTCCCTCTTTCTCTACTTTATGAGAGATTGCATTTCATCATTATAGTGCATTTCTTTTGTACATGGGTACCTAAGATGGCCTTGTAGCTAGGACCCATCATGAATTTGTGAGCTTAAGTGCATTCCCCTAAGTTGCACTTGAGGGGGGGTGTTGGTGTAAATAGATATTTACCATTTACACTTAAGTTTACTTAGGTTAATACATTATTTTATTATATTGCATAATTTTATTAGGTTGACACTTAAGATTTTGTCTACATTTATGAGTTGTCATGTTGACAACATAGAAGTACATGACTCTAATTCAACACATGGTGTCTACAACATTAGAGCTTGCATCATGCATTGAGTTGTCATGTAGAAAACAAAATTATTCACACTCCTAATTTAGCACATGGTGTCTACGACATAAATTTGCATGCTACACCATTGTAGGCTTATCCTCTCATCATCACACTTACTTCCATGCTTAATGGAGGATAACCCATATCTGGTGGATATGTGCCTGGTTGTATGACTTATCATGATGCTAATTCTTAGGCATTCTAGATGCATCTTAGAGGCCTTTATATACAGGTACTCCTAGTGTACTTGTACATTAAATTGAATGCTATATAGTTATTCTAATCATACTTTGGTCTATTTTGTGCTTGTGTTTGAGTTCTTTGGTCTTGGGTGAATTTTTCCCTAAGGAAAATTCTTACACTAGAGATTCCTATATATAAAGGCCTCTATGATGCATTTAGAATGCCTAGGAGTTAGCAACATGATAAGTCTTACAACTAGGCACATGTCCACCAGGTGTGGGTTATCCTCCATTAAGCATAGTAATTAGTGCGATGATGAGAGGATAAGCCTAAAAAGGTGTAGCATGTACAATTATTTTGTAGACAACATGTGCTAAAATAATAGTGCAAATAATTGTGTTGTCTACATGAAGAATCAATTGTTTACGCAAACTCCAGTGTTGTAGACACCATGTTCTAAATTGGAGTTGCTTACTCCTACGTTGTCAACAAGACAACTAATATAAATAAAAAAATTCTTATATGTATAACTTAATAAATAATAAAATAATACATTTATACTAAGTAAACTTAAGTAAAGTGTAAATAATAATAATTTACACTAACAAGGGCTCTAGCAAGATCAACATGCTCTATGATGATGGTAGATTATGCATGATCTCCAATACCTCTTAGTTGTAGCTCTATCAGACTTTTCCATGCAAAAAAAAAATCTCTATTAAGCTTGAGTACCTCTGTTTTAACATCTTGATCTTTTTTCTTCTAGTACTTTCAAACTAGTCCTCTTAATCAAATGGTTCTGATACCAATTGTTTAAATTCTTTAGAATAACTTGGGGGGGGGGGGGGGTGTGAATTAGTTATCCAAGGTCTAGATGTACAAATGAAACTTTTCATAGCTTAGTGAACCTATATTCATAAAACATATTCAACATGTATATGTCCATTAAGTCATACAATCACTTAAACTTATAGGTTACTATCAAATCAACTTTGTAGAAATGTAAGCATGAAACATAATAGATTCAATAACACATTTGACACAATGATTTTATGTGAAAAACCAATTTGGAAAAACCACCAGTAACATGCTACTCATTCTCACTCTTCTAAAGTGATGCCTTGTAAAAGGTCAACTCCGTTAAAGGTTACAATACACACCATTACATGTGACTTGGTTAGATGATTTCAATCACCTTGTTAGGAGTGAGCCTTTTTAGAGGACTTTAGGTCATTCCATTAGAATTTCACCCAGTTAAAGGACTTACAAATGATTGTTAGGTCATCCTTAATACAAAAGATTTTACCCTATACTATATAATTACTAGAGAGTCACAGTAAGGCTTGATCTGATAATAACTTACAACTCACTTTGCATATTATAGATCTCTATTTTAGTCCTCAATTCTACTTGGTTTTCACACACTTTAGCTCTGATGACTTTTTCACCCTTTAAGAATTCATCCTCTTAAGTCATTTTAATTTACATGCCAATTGTAGACTCTATAGTTTGGCCACCATATGAAACAACACCCTAGACTCCTTGCCTTTCTTGGGTTCTTGCATATGAAAACTATTGTTTCATGCCTTATATCCCCTTATAAAGAGAACTTATATCCTTTTTCATTCATCCTCCATCATCCTTTTTAGGGTTAGATAGGAATAGGTGGGATTCAATGGATCTACCCATCTTTTAGTTTTATTCCCTTCTAGAAACTTCTCCTTCAATCCTCTTTGAATTCACCTCAAAATGGTTCATTTTGATTTTTGTACCACTAGCTCATCAAGCTTATCTTCCACATAATTCACATAATCCAAGAAATCAAACTTGTTGGCTCAGATTTATTGAATTCATGATCTTTCTCATAATTTTTTCACTAAGCATTAATTGCTTCTAATGCTTGGCACATACTGCATTGCTCAACATCCACTATCAAATCGTTTGGCATGAACTAAAGTTTACTGGTGCTTGACATCATCTAAACTTTACTGGACTTACAATGTATCACTTGGCATACACTGAAATTTGACTTTTTTTTAGCTCCAACTGAATTTCTTCTTGGATTGCACTAAATTTTCTCAACACCTACTGTCCACTTAGTCAAGCTTGGCAAACTTAATCCTTCTTGCTCATTCTTCTAGACTTTTCCAATGTATCCAACCTTTGCAACCTTAAGTAGCTAATTAATGCACTATATTATCACTAGCTTAATTGGTCTTTGTACTCCCTTTTCATACCATAACTCAACCTTTCCTCTAGGTGCTTTTGTTATCTTGTTTGATCAAATCTTCTTCATTAATCAAACAAATGATAATACTCAAATAATCTAAGTAGTTGTCTTACCAGCAAGTAGCAAGTTTGACATCAGTGACAAAATAATGATTGAAACATATTCTCATACTTGTATCAATCTATTTTCAACAACGATCAGATGCATTCACATTAAGTCATAATAGGATCAAGAAGATGACCCGTTTGTGTTACTTCATACTTATTTTATTTAACATTATGTTTAACATAATCAATACTACTAGAATTATACAACTACATCTAGTACTCTTGTTTATTTTATTTAATTATATCCACTTAAGACTATTATTTTTAAGTGTATGCCTAAAATGTGGGCACACTCTTATGAGTCATTATATCCAAGATTTCTCAAAAAATGAGGTCTCGAATGGCGACTCATAACTCTGTATTCATGGAGTGCAAGGGTTTGTAATGGAGGCCCTCAATTTGACCTAGTTTGTGCTCATGTAAGTACACCATGAAACAAGAGATTCAAGGATCAAAATATGCATCCAAATAAAAATGTAAACTAATATAAATGATGACAATGCAAAGCAATGCAAGAAAGGAAACATAATAACAATGCAATACTAATCTATGAAAACAAATATGGATCTAAGCTAATATGCAAATGCAAGGATGAAATCTCATGATGGAAGCCATAGATGCATGAGAGAAGAAGACAAGAAGATATAAGTTCTCCACAAAAAGCTTTAGTATCCGAACTTCTTCAAAAATTGCTCTCCAAACATGCAACATAACAATAGCATAATAATTGATGTCAAAAATGAGGAGAGGGCTCTCCCTTATAAAGAAAAATGTGGAGGTGGGAAGCTTCTCACAACCAATATGGGATAATAGAGTTTGATCCATGTGAGACAAAATTTCACCAATGAGAAAATAGGATAAGAATTAAATGAGGGAAGGAAAAATGAATTTATTTAATTTTTATTTGTTTCATTTCCTTTTTAAATGGGGGATTTATTTAATTAAAAGGGAGCAAGTTCTTTTAATTAAATAGGAAATATTTAATTAAATTAAAAGAGGGGTTTTTATCTTAATTAATTAAATGTGGATGAATTTAATTAAAAGAGACATTTTCTTTTAATTAAATGTGGACTTATTTAATTTAATTAAAAGATAGATTTTATTTTAATTAAACAAGACTTAGGATAAAATGATCAACCTTAGAGAAATAAATAATTAAATTTTATCAAAGAAATTGATTTAAATTGATTTAATAAAATATTACAAACCATTGATTCAAGAAGTAGATAATTTGAATAATGGGGGCCCATAGTCTAGGCGGCCATTTTAGGGTGCATACATTTTCCCCTCTTTGACTAATGTGTGATCAATTTGAGAACACATATAGTTAAAGAAAGAAATTAAAGTGTGAGATCGATTTGGGATCACAAAATAACCCAGATGTGTGGTCAATTTAGGAACACATCAGGACAAAGAATACAAATAAATTTTAACTTAAAAAACTCGAGGATAAATTGATAAATTGAATCAAGGATTGAAGTTGATAGGTACTGCCTCTCTAGTGATCAAAATCAAAATGAGATAGAGGAGAAACAACAAATTGATAAATTTAATCAAATCAAACAAAAGATAAAGTTCTTGATGTAAGATGAAAGATATAAGAATAAAAAAAACAAGGTAGATCATCAAGTATGAAAAATTATGCCCCAAAGTTGAATTAGAAGAAAAGAAGTGGGGTAAAAGAAAATGGAAGATACAAATTTGAAAGATATTGAAAGAAACAAAAAGAAGAATATAAAATTTTCCATAAGAAATAGAATGCCACAAAATCAATCAACTGTTTAAGATAGAAATTTTGATTGAAATCACGAAAGAAGATAAGAAAATGAAGATCAAAACATGACCATAGTTGATCAAAAGTCCACAAGAAAGATGAAGGGAAAACCCTCTCAAACTCATAATGCAGCCTAAATATGGAAACTAACATGAAGTTTAATAATGCAAGCTACATGAAAATGCAATGGTGCACTTGCAAAAGAGCAACTGTAACATAGGATTTTGTGTTCATCATTCATTAGAAAATGTAAAGGAACTTATTTTGATCATTGGACCATTGTTAACAGACATCAAAAAATCACACAATCATCACTAGTCACAAGTACAACTATGAAAATATGAATGTGATTTATATCAGATTGGAATGTGGAAAGATTCTAACATAAGCATCAAAGACATAAAGGTCAAGATGATTTTGATGTTAGCTTACCCTATTCAATATAACAAAACCATGTTCGCATCAAGGCATAGATGCCAAGATGACCATAAGAATGGTTTTGTAAAAGTAGTCAAGGATGATGCCTCAAATCTCCTAAGTGTTTCAAGGGGACAACAAGAGACACTTTAGAGTTTCAAGACCACACCCACAAGTAGAAAAAAAATAAAAATATGCCTTATGCCCTAGGTCCTCTAGCTATGCATCCTGGAGAGATTTAGGAACAATGACACTTAACGAAAATCAATAATAGTTAGCACACAAAGAAAAGATCATGACATAGCTCAAACATTTAGTGTTGCATTTAAAATTTAAGTGTGTTAATTGATACCAAGTTTCGAGGATAAAGATCAAATGCTTGCAAGCAGGAAAGATCACATGAAAAAAATTGGGTAATACAAAACTAAAAAGTGTTGAAAAACACTAGATGTTAGGGGTTGTATTGAAAAATAAAATTGGGATGGTGTTGAAAAACATCATTTGTGAGGTATCCTAAAGACTAACGTAGCCAAGAGACCAAAGCTAACATAGTTATGCCCCTTAGAAAAAGATCAATTCCAAACCAAGGCAACAAGGACAAGGCATGATGGAGAAAGGCTAAGTGTCGAGGATGCACACTAAAAAATAGGGGTGCAAAGGCCTCAAGTAGTCCCCATTTCTAGGTTTTCACCACTTGGATTCTTTCTTTCCTTTTTTTTTTTTTTTTGCTACCAAGGCACCTATTTCCAGATTTTCACCAAGGAAATTTTTCTTTTTTTCTTTTTTGAATTTTTTTTTGTTGTATTTTTGGAATATATAGTTTTTTTTTTGGAGATACATCAAAGCACCTATTGCTAGGTTTTCACTAAGATGATAATTTTTTCAAGACATTTTCCAATTTTTAGAATTTTCACAATATATCATTTTCTTTAGATTTTTGAAATATATGATTTTTCTTTATTTTTTAAGATCAATAAATATATACAAATAATATACAATGTCCCCAGATAGAACGGGCATCAAACTCTCAAGCAAGATCAAATCATGCAGTCCCAATGTCGAGCAAGCTAGAGGACAAGAGTGATTAGCAAGCTAGTGGAAGAAATGAAAGACAAGAGAATGAAGGAGAATAAAGGGAAGAAATCCTCAAGGGAAAACTCCTCAACAGTACCCAAGGTAAGGAAAAATTTTCATGTAAAGCACATTTGAATAAGAAATGAAAGGCCAACATAGAATAATTTACAAAAGCATAATGTAAAAGTGAGAAAGATGCAATCCAAAGGAGTAGACATGTCAAGAGGCTTCATAGCATCATATTTTACTCTTTTTTATTAGATCAAGACCAAAGAGGTAAATGGGAAAAGGAAAGCAAAAGACTAGAATGAATGGAGGAAAATAGATATGAAGGCTAAACATGAAAGGAATGAAAACAAGATCATGATAAGATAGCTCACAAGATAACCAAATATTTGTGCATAGGTCAACATTGTCAAGATCAAAGAGAAGATGGAATGGATGAAAGATGTAGAAGAACTATGCATGATGCCTGATTGTCAGGTTTTCATCATGATACTTATCCAATGCACCACAACGGAGTGGTTTTCACCATAGGAAAAATTTATTTCTCTTTACTCTTCCTACCAAGGTGCTTAATTACCAGGTTTTCACCAAGGAACATTTTCAATTTTTTTTTGATTTTTTTTGAATTTTTAGAAACAACTCAAGTTATTTCAATTTAAATAGTGCTCCTATAGGAAAGATAAGTCATGATAAGACAAGACCATAGAAAGATATGCTCGAAAATGCTAATAGGGTGATGGTAGATAATGTATATGGAGGACAAGGTTTTATGCTTTGGAGGGATCAAAGGAATATGGATAGCAAGTAAGTGTAGGCTTGAAAATATTGCATAAGGGTAGGTGAGAAAGTAGGCAAGATCAACATCGACACACAACTTGAAGGGTTGCAAAATGATGGAGTAATCATGGAGGAAATAGTTTGAGGTTTAGATGTATGAGGAAGTAAGATAATTTTGGAAGGAGATGGAGTGGAAGTCTTTGGAAGCTTCTTAGGAATATTTTTGGAAGAAGATGGAGTAGAAGCCTTTGGAATCTTGAATGTCAGTTTTGAAGTATTTTCAATATTCAAGTCTTTCAAAAGAGACTTGAGAATCCATATACCTTTAGATTTTTCTTTTCTTTTGGATGCTTTAGAATGCATTTCTTCAATGATGGATTTAGGAACCCATACTTTCTTTGATTTAGCTCTTTCATTTGTGGACCTTTGTGGTCTCTTGAATAATTGTTCTTTCTTTTGATTCACATGTTGATTAGATGGGACATAGTGATATTCATTTTTCAATGGATTCTTGTGTTTTTTCTTAAATTGATCATCCAAATTGCTTCCAAAAGACTTGGGATTTGTGGATGAATAAGGATTATATGATTGGTTCATATGGATAGATGAATGAGAATTCATCAAGGACGAGTGTCTTTGTTGATCTTGAGGTATGATAGGAGAGCTAGGAGATGAGATAGGAGTGAAAGTAGGATATGGAGAAACATAAGGTTCCAATATAGATGGAAGGTTTGAAGGCTTTATCTTTGATGGATAAGGACCAAGGATAGATTTAGGAGATGAAAAAGGGTAATCAATAAGTTCATCAACATCTATATGACAATCAAGAACATCAACATCTTTAGAGTGAGCATCAAGATTTTCAATAGGATCATGAACATCTTGACTAGGAGCAACTTCTTTGATAGGATTACTTGAACCTTGAGAAGACTTAGGAAGAGTAGAAAGTGGAAGGCAACATGGAGTGCTAGAATAAGAAGATGAAAGACTTTGATCTTGACAAGGATATTTGGATAGCATAAGTATAGATTTTTTCTCTTGATTTTCAATAAGCTCAACATTGGAAGTAACATCACTATTTTTAATAACCTCAATGGAAGTATCATCTTTGGAAGGTGTAATTGTATTAAGGTCATTTTGATTTTCAATAGGCTTAGTGGTGTAATTAGTAGCTTTATCTTTATTAGGAGATGACTCGAGACATGGTGAAATGAATGAGGAAGGGCATAGAGGATCAAAAGGACCATGAAATGAATCAGAGACATCGTGAAAATAATTGGATGACACGAAGGGTTCTTGGTCTTGATCTTTCCTTATATTATTTTCTTTATCATTTTTAGAGTCCTCTTGACATGAAACCACTCCTAAGGAGAAGGAAGCATGTTGGAATTGTATGGAAGAATTTGGAATAGATGATGAAGGACTAGCTGAAGTAGGCATTATAGCACATGAAGGCTTAGGCTCTTTAGGTTTAGAATTTTCAAAAGTATTTTTAGCCAAGTGAAGGTTATCTTGAGTTTCTTTAAGAGGTAGCATTTGAGGATAACTATAGGGAACTACATGAAAATCATTAGGATCTTTGTTGGATGAACAATTGGTAGAAGATTTGAGAGACTTAGAATCTTTAGGGGTTGTATGGATAGTGGAGGAAGTAGAAGATGGAAGGGGAGCATCAAAAAACAAAGGTTCAACATTAACATGATCTTGCTCAAGAGTGTAATCTTTGTTTTCAGCATGAGGGTTCTTAGAAGAGGAACTCTTATGCCATAATGTTTTATTCCAGCACAAAAAAGTTCTTTCTCTTCCTAAAAAAATGTAGAATTTTCATTTAGGTATTGTTCACAAAATTTATCAATATTGTTTTCAAAATTTGAGTCATATGGATTACCATCAATATCTATCTGTGACTCATCCCTTTTAAGCACAAGCATAGGACTAGGAGGACTTTTAGGATTTGTAGGAATATAATAGTCATCATCATCATAATCATTTTCATTATAGGTATTATGGATATGCATATCACAAGATTTTTCATATCGCTCATTATGGTATGTCCCAATAATAGGAATAAGACTCTTGGTAGAAGTAGAAGAAGAATGATATCATGAAGAAGAGGTAGGTGAAGACCTACACGAATGATTTTTAGAAGAATCATGGTAAGACTTGGAATATGAAGAATGTGAATTATATTTAAAAGAATCATGATAAGACATAGAAGATAAAGAATGTGAATGATATTTAGAAGAATCACGATAAGACTTGGAAGATGAAGAATCTGAACAATATTTAGAAGAATCATGATAAGACTTAGAAGGTGAAGAATCTGAATGATATCTATAAGAATCATGAAAAGACTTAGAAGATGAAGAATCTAAATGATATTTAGAAGAATCATGATAAGAATTAGAAGATGAAGAATGTGAATGATATTTAGAAGAATAATGATAAGACTTAGAAGATGAAGAATCTGAATGATATTTATAAGAATCATGATAAGACTTAGAAGATGAAGAATTTGAATGATATTTAGAAGAATCATAATAAGATTTGGAAGATAAGGAATATTTGGAAGAGGGATATTGTGATATGATACTGTGTATGATCCTATCAAGAATGTCTAATCTATTCCCTTTTTCCATCATTTTTGTCACAAGGTTGGCATCCATATATCTATTGGATTAACAACACTTTTCAAATTCAATAAGGAGGTCAAGTTCATATATGCTCAAATGATGGTCCCTAAGAAGATATTCAAGATCCATGGTTCAAGAAGAAGAAGAATCAAGAATGGAAGAAGAGAAAAGATAAATAGAAGAAGGTAGACTATATGATAATAGGAGGAATCAAGAAGACATGAAGAAGAGGAAGAATGGAAATGGGAGACTAGAAGGACATGAATGATGAAGAAGAAAGAAGACCAAGAGTCATTTTGTGGAATTTGATACCATTTGAGTTCATTTGAATGTTGAGCAACATGTAATAGCACTTGTAACTAACATGAAAGAAAAGGTACTAGTTGATAGGATAACCCTAAGAAAAGTTGTTACCAAACTAAGATAGTAAAAACACTCACTTGTCCAAGAAAGAGATGATAAGATAAAATGTTTTGATAGGTGTAAACCAACACTACCATAGAGGTACCCACAAATTTGGGTGAATACCCTAGTACATATGGACCAGGAGGATGATTTACCCAAATTTTAATTAATTAAAATTTATTTTTGATTAAAGTGGATGGACAATAGATTACTAAGACTCTCCAAGCGTAATATCAAAGAATCCAAAAGTATATCTTTCTCAACAAGGATGGTCTCTAACTCACCAACTCCAAACAAGGTCACTTATGAAATCAAAGATTACTAATTCAAGAGGTCAAAGTGAAATAACTCAATGTACAAACAAGTTTCTAACAATGGAGTAAGTAGCCTAATCTAAATTGAATCAACCTAGGCAAATTGGAAATAATAGGACACAAAGTAGTTTGATCATAAAGTCTCAACTCAGAAAATCATATTTTATTTTTTTTAAATATCCAACTAGGTATATTAATATATTTTTAATCATGAACCAAGCACGTAAGACAACAATTAGGGATTTCAAGTAAATGTCTTTAAACAATGAGCAAGGGACAAAGTAACTTTGCACATGAACAAGAATAGTGTCACAGTATCAATTTAATCCCTAGAACCACTACTATGTATGTTCTCAAAATATTTTCCAATCATGCACATAGTCCTAGAAAAGAAAATTTGGCAACACTATGGTTCTTAGTAATGTTCAACTTTGTAGCTTTTGTAATCTAGAGTGGGTGAAATCCAATCCCGATGCACCAAGGTTTTGACATATTCTGAGAATTTAATCAATCAAAAATATTGAGAAGATCTGATAGCCCAAAAAAAGACTACACCCATGAGGATTTCCTCCACAATGACATTTATATAGCGGTTACTACTAACACATCAAAAATGACTATTATTGCTTGAGGTTTTGTCTACATAGTTGACCCAATAAAGAAAATACCCACTATGGTTCAACCCTCTCTAATTAAGGAAGAATCACAAAGTTGTACCACATGGGGACTTGGTTTGGATTCAAGGGTTTCAAGTTTTTGATGTGCCCAAAAGGGAACAGAGCATACTCCTCTAGCCTCTTTACCTTACCCAAACATAGCAAAAAAGATTCTTTGACACACTAATTTGAAATTACCTTACCAACTATTTGGAAAATCCAACAAAAAACATCACTAATCTCAAAAGAGAAAGGACTAATGGATGTTGAGGACAAATCCAAGCGCAATAGTGAGATAATAACAAATTTTCTTCCCTACCTACAAGGGGATCCATTTTCAAGAGGAGCTTCACATGTAAAGCAAGCAAATGGATTTTAGTCTCTCAAGATCTCCCAAATAGTGTTCATAAGGCCTAATTACTATGTGAAACACAAATGCGTGAAAGCAAATCTAGATCCAATTTTAGAGCACCAAATGAAGTGTGAATCTATGAAAGCATGTAAAAGCACTCAAACCAAACACATGAGAGGGTTCATTTTACTTCCAAATCCAAATGTTATAGAGATCCAAAAAAATATCTAGTGATCTTTGCAACACATATTTTCTCTGTTGTACCTTTTGTTTACACTTGAATGCTCACTTGTAACGAACAAAGCAACAAGCAAAACAAACAAACACAAGATATGCAATGTCTATCCAACTTATGCAAAATTATAGTTAGATCTAAAAATCTAATTTTTAAGAGAGATAATAATTAGAAATTAACCTAAATGAAATATCACATCATGCATTGATCCATTGTAAATATTAAATGCAAGCTATTCATTAAATGTCATTTTTTAATTGAATTTTGACCTAGTCACCAAGATTGAACCTATATGATATGAATTTGGATCCAAAAACCTAAATGTAGAAAAGTGACCCCTATCAAAAATTAGATAGAGTTTTAAAAATGTCATAATTTTGAAAATATCTTTTTATTCGTGCCCTAGGGAGCCATTTTGTCAAAATAGACCAATTTTTGCAAATCAAATTATTGAGCACTAATATGATCTCTAAAATAAAAAAAAATAAAGAACCAACTCTATTTATAATTTAGAGAGCTTTCTACAAATGTATATTTTTACAAAAAAATTGCTAATTTTCTCCTTAAAAATATTTTTTCATTAAAAATAAAGAAAAAATTATAAAAAATTGAAAATACCTCAAAAAAATCTAAAAATTGGAATAAAGTGTGTCTGATATGTCTTCACCTTGCAAAAGAAAAGTTAGATCAAAATACCTAGCCATTTGGGAGATATGATCAAATCTTTTAGATCTAGGGTTTTTTGTCTCCAAACAAATCTGCACAAGGGGGTTAACTCCAAAAATGTCTAAACCCATGGTGGGTGCTAAAGATGTATGCCTAAAATGTGGGCACATTTATATGAGTTATTATATCCAAGATTACTAAAAAATGAGGTCTCTAATGGTGACTCATAGCTCTCTATTCATGGAGTGCAAGAGTTTGTAATGGAGGCCCTCAATTCGACTTAGTTTGTGCCTATGTAAGTACACCATGAAACAAAAGATTCAAGAATCAAAATATACATGCAAATGAAAATGCAAACTAATCTAAATGATGATAATGCAAAGCAATGCAAGAAAGGAAATGTAATAACAATGCAATACTAATCTATGAAAACAAATATAGATCTAAGCTAATATAAAAATGCAAGGATGAAACCTCATGATGGAAGCCATGGATGCTTGAGAGAAGAAGACAATAAGATAGAAGTACTCCACAAAAAACATTAGTATTCAAACTCCTTCAAAAACCACTCTCCAAATGTGCAACATAACAATAACATAATAATGGATGTCAAAAATGAGGATAGGGCTCTCCCTTATAAAGAAAAATGTGGAGATGAGAAGCTTCTCACAACCAATACGGGATAATAGAGTTTGATCCATGCAAGACAAAATTCCACCAATGAGAAAAGAGGAGAAGAATTAAATGAGGGAAGGAAAAAAGAATTTATTTAATTTTTAATTGTTTCATTTTCTTTTTAAGTGGATATTTATTTAATTAAAAAGGAGCAAGTTCTTTTAATTAAATATGAAATATTTAATTCAATTAAAAGAGGGTTTTTTCTCTTAATTAATTAAATGTGGATGAATTTAATTAAAAGAGAGGTTTTCTATTAATTAAATGGGGACTTATTTTATTTAATTAAAAGGGAGATTTTCTTTTAATTAAACAAAATTTAGGATAAAATGATCAACCTTAGAGAAATAAATAATCAAATTTGATCAAGGAAATTGGTTTAAATTGATTTAATAAAATATTGAAAACCATTGATTCAGGAAATTGATAATTTGATAAATTGAATAATGGGAGCCCATAGTCTAGGCGACCATTGTAGGGTGCATACACACATTCTCATACTTGTATCAATCTATTTTCAACAATGATCATATGCATTCACATTAAGTCATAATAGGATCGAGAAGATGATCCATTTGTGTTACTTCATACTTATTTTATTTAACATTTTGTTTAACATAATATTTACTACTAGAATTATACAGCTACATCTAGAACTCTTGTTTATTTTATTTAATCATATCCATTTAATACTATTATTTTTCATGAAATTAGACTGTATATTTGTTATTACTAAAACAAAAATATAGATCTTTGATAGTTATCTTTTTAAATTTTTTTTTTTAAGATCTTCATATTTAACGTGAAGAGTTTCCACTATTGGATAGTGGAATAGCCACAATGTGGAGCCACATAGCTCATGGCCTCTTCCACCAAATTATATTTTTATTATATTTGTGTCCTTCAAAAATATTACAGGTGAATGTTCTTCTAATTTTTCATACATTAAATAATTTTTTTCTTTTCATTTGAGGTAATTTTCTATTTTGAGATAGAGACATCTATCATAAGGATGGCCATTCTAATTTTGATCATCCTTCTTTCAAAGATGATTCCCTTAACAAATTAAAGAAACTACATGTAACTAAAATCCTCATTTTCTACAACTTGCCCAATCAGCCATTCACACAACCATCTTCCTCCTACCCCACCATAGCACATAACACTTGTTTGAGGTTTATATTTTAGTCCCTCTTGGGTTTAAACCTTATTGAACCTATTTCAAAATGATTTGGTTGGTTCAAGGAGGTTCATATGTTTGATAAGTTCAATGTCCAAGGTAGTTTAGTGCTTTCAATGTCTAGAAGGCTCTTGGCTTGAATCAGAGTACTGAGATTCAAAGACTCTATAATTTAGATTGAATGGTTCTTATCAATTTGTTTAGATGCTTTCAGATGTCTCCAAGAATATTTAGGAGTATTTTGATTCATAATATTCCATGCACCACAAATCAAAATCAAAGTTCAGATTTCAAAGTCCAAAGGTTCTAAACATGAAACTAGTGATTCAAAGTGTTGGTTCATCAATTTGAATGTATAGTTCAATAGTTCAAGTTTGATAATTCCAAGTAGCCCATACCATTTCAGAAGACCAAGTCTAGTGATTTGAATCTAGCAATTAGATGATATAGAAATTTAATATGGAGGAGGATATATTGGCATAAAAAATGAATCAGCCCATAACCAACATAAAAATTTGGCTTCATATGGTTGTTGACCCTTCTAAGATACACATGGATTGATATACATATATGCAATGTTTGTAATGATCAAGTTTTTAGGCTTAACTTTTTAGTGTAGATGGGTGGAGCCATTCAATAGAATGTTGATGAAACACACATTAAATATAGGGGTGCTCATCTGGCTAAGTCTTGATATCATTTGAACATGAACAACATTGATGATGTTTACCAAAATACCCACAAATTGGGAGTTGATGTATCCCATTGAGATTGGCCATAACATAGAGTTGAAATTTGATAGAAACACTTACATTTATCCTACAATATGGAAGGAATTTATAGGGGATGCGAAGATGATAAAGAGCTCATGATAAGAATTCTTTAGGGATATCAGGTGATGGTATAACAAGCACATGGTAAATCTAGAGGCGATCACTTTCTCTCAATGCATATTTAGTGCAATACCATCCAACATCAACATGCTCTAACTCGATACAAATAAAACCCAATTTCACCATAGATGGAAATGATAGAGGGTAATATCTAGAAACAAATGCAAGAAACTCTAATCAATCACTATTATGAAAAAGATTCAAAAGTTATGAAAAGAAAAAGACTGGGGAGTGATACATGTTTATTATGTGAATTTGAGCCTAAATCAATAAAGGATGCTTTGGACAATGAACATTGAGTTCAAGAAATGAATGAAGTGATTGAGAAGATAGAGAAGAACAAAACTTGGTCACTGGGACCTAGACCAAAAGACAAGAATTTTATTGGAACAAAGTGGCTATTTAGAAATAAGATGAATGAGAAAGGTGAAGTAACAAGAAACAAAGAAAGAGTAGTTTGTAAGAGATATGCACAAGAATAAGGAATTGACTATGGAGAGAAATTTTCCCTTGTTGCAAGACTAGAATGAATGAGAAATTTGCTTGCACATTTTCCTTCTAAAGGATTCAAAGTGTACCAAATGGATGTTAAGTATGCATTTCTAAATGAAATTTTGGTAGAGGAAATCTATATTGAACAACCTGAAGAATTTGTTGACCCAAAAAAAATAGATATGGTATGTAAGTTACACAAATCACTATATGGATTTAAACTAACCCCAATAGCATGGCATGAAAGGTTGCACACTTATTTGGTGAAAATTGATTTTGCAAGGATAATTGATAATGGAAATATATACTTGAAGACTAAATCTAAAAAAGGGATACTGTTAGCTGGGATATTTTTAGATGATATCATATTTGGAGGAAATGATGCATTGTGTAAATATTT
This sequence comes from Cupressus sempervirens, assembly GCA_028749045.1. Lineage (NCBI taxonomy): Eukaryota > Viridiplantae > Streptophyta > Pinopsida > Cupressales > Cupressaceae > Cupressus > Cupressus sempervirens. The sequence continues at coordinate 516,438,837 of CM053787.1, forward strand.
TTTGGACCAAATGAGGAAATAATTTGAGATGTCTATGTTTGGAGAGACCAATTTTTTTGTTGGTTTGCAAGTATATCAAATGAAGAAAGGTGTCTACATTACACAATCAAAGAATATCAAGGAAATATTGAAATTTTTTTGGAATAGAAGACTCAACACCAATTGGAACACCCATGGCTACTTGACATAAAATTTCAAAGAATGATGTTTCTACTAATGTGAATCAAAACTTGTATAGATTAATGATTGGAAAGTTACAATATGTTGGTCATAGAGTAACAAATATTACACTAGCAATTGGGATAGTTGCTATATTTTTTGTAAATCGTAAGGAGAATCATACGATGGTGGTGGAGAGAATAGTGAGACATCTGAAAGGAACAAAAGACTATGGATTGTATTACTAGAAGAATTACAATTTTCAAATGATAGTAAATACTAATGTAGATTGGGATAGAAATGTTGATGACATAAAGAGTACAAGTGGTGCAAATTTTTTTCTAGGGAAGAGAGTAGTTTCATGGACAAGCAAGAAACATAATTACATCTCCCAATCTATAGTGGAAGCTAAATATGTACCAACAATAGTTATTTATTTAAACATAGTGTGGATCAAGAAATTGTTAAAAGGAATGAAAGAAGAGATCACTAAACCTATTGTTATATTTTGTGATCTAACACAAGTGCTATGAACATATCTAATAATCATGTGATGCACACCAAGACCTAACATATTGATATCAAGTATAATTACTTGAGAGATTTGGTACGAGACAAAGAAGTGATATTTGGGTATGTGAATATAAAGGAATATATAGCTGATATGTTCAAAAAATATTTACTTAAGGATGCACATAAATATCTAGGAGGTAAATTGGGGGTGATTCCCTTAACTAAGGCTACTTAAGCTAACATGGAGTTCTACATCAAATGTTTTTATCATAATATATTATAAATATTTGATGTAGGTCACACTTTAGAACTTGACTAAAGATGTGAAGAGATAAGTACAAGACATTGAATCAACCATAAGCAAGATGATAGAAGGGGAGCCTAGTTTAGAGAACTAACCAAGAGATATCTACATCTTGAAGATTATGAAATATAGTTAACTATATATGTTGAAGTGTCTTTGGCATTGTTGTCAAAGAGGGAGAAGTTTAAAAGTTACCATCAAGAGAGAGAGAGAGAGAGAGAGAGAGAGAGAGAGAGAGAGAGAGAGAGAGAGAGAGGTTGTAATAAGAATGAGGGGGATTTTATATAGTTACCTATGTTGTTATTATCAATAAGACCAAGGTGTTTCTATCAATAGATTTGTAATGAGAAAGAGGAAGAGATTGAGAAGCATTGGATTGCATGTTCTAATATGAAGTTATGAGTTGTTATAGTTGATTTCTAGAGCTATTGCATATCAGAGCTACTAAGAATAGAATCATAATGAAAATAAAAGATGAGATCATAGAGTGATTATTAAATACTAAAATGAGAATCAAAATGATTAAGGATATTAATGAAGATCTATTACTGAGCATAGATAGAGTTGATAGAAGAAAATCAAGTGGATACTTGAATGACTTTTTGAATTGCATGGTAACTTGAAGTGAGGTGTTTCCATCAATGCCAAAGAGGGAGATTGTTGGAAACTACAATTGGAATAAGTTTTATGTCATCATTGATGTCAAACCTTATTGGTGAGACTATTAGCACCATACCATTTTATTGATGAAAAGGATTTGAGAAGAAGAGATAATAAGAGGACCTATTTGAAAGATTGAGTTATATGGAATTACAATGGGCACTTGATCTGTTGGACTTTGATACGATAATGCATTTTTTAATCATAACACTAAGTAGGGAAGATGGTTGTGTTGAAGTCTAGAAGAGATGATCAATGCAAAACCAAATGCATAGGCTAAATCGAGTTTCAAAGCATAAGATTAAGGAACTAGTAGTTGAATCCAAGCTATGCTAGTGTTGACTGAGTGAAATGTAGAAGTAAAGAAAATAAAGTGTTGACTGAGCACTAGTAAAGACTAAGTATCATAAAAGTTGGACAGAGTGAAGATAGTATAAGCCAAGCAAGATAGTTAGTGATGATTGAATTGTCTTGTAATGACTAAGGGTAGGGAACACAATATTGATTGAGTGTTATCATTTGCTATTTTGTGAAGAAATTGAGATTTCCAATTGACATAGTTGAAGTTTTAGATAGGTCAAAGCACGTCAAGGATAATTATTAATGAGTTGGAGGATTTAATGTTTGAGAAATCATGTTTTAGCATTTCTAGGCATGGATTGAAAGAGAATTTTTGAGAAGTGTCAAGAAGGAGAAGGAGGAAATAGAATAATGGAAGGATTTGATGAACATGAACTAACCCTAAGATCATCATTGATGTTTAAGAAATAAAAGATCAAAGCTAGATATTTAAGGAGGCATAAGGATTAACCTAGAGAGATTAGCAGTTTCTATTTGTTGACTAGCAAACTAGAGTAGAAGGCTGAGAAGAAGGAGTAGAGTAGAGGTGAAGAGTGATTACTTGAATGATTTTCCAAGAAGATCAAAGATAGTGATGGAGACATGAATGAAGTTTTTAGTCAATGATTTAGTAGATGAACTATACTGTGGTGTGTATTTGAAAAGCAAGTTGTATTTATCAGATCAACCTATTGTTACTTTCTAATCATTATATTAGTAAAAATTCTTTAATCAAGGTTGACCTAACAGTCATTTGTAAATCCTTTAATCAATGTGACATTCTAATGAAATGTTCTTAAGTCCTCTAACAAGGCCATTCCTAATAGGGTAATTAAATCCTTTAATAGGGCCATACCTAATAGTGTGTATTGTAATCTTTAATAGGGTTGGTTCCTAATAGAGCTCATTTTAGAAGAGTGAAAAATTAGTGAAATGTTATTGGTGGATTATCCTAAATTGGGTTTCCACATTAAATCCTAGTGTCTTACTTGTGTGGATGTTATTTGAGATGTTTTACTTCTTAATGTTTTACATTTTGCTCAAGTTAGTTATTATTGGGACATTGGACTGCAAGTTTGTGTTACTGATAAGTTACTATAGAGATTGGGCTACTTAATGAATATATTTAAGTCATTTGAATTATTCAAATGTTGAATTAGTATATTTGGACCTGGAGATAATTAATTCACCCCCTGCTCCCTCTAAGTTATTCTAAATTCTAACATGGTCTTGCGTAAACCATGAGCGTGGCCTTGTGTAAATAAGCACATTGATAACAGTCAAATATATAGTTCAAACTCACCTAAATGTTTAAATGTATCAATTTGAGGAATATGTGGTATTCCAATCAATTTCCTCATATTTATTTTCTTAAGTTGTTTTACTCCTAGTTTGCACATGCATGAAAGTGTTAGAGTGTGGTTGCAATTGTAGCAAAAGACTGACTTGTCAATGCCTAATACAACTACTCAACTTATATAAACATGAGGAAGTTAAGCCCTTATCATGAATCTTGAGGGGAGTGTTGAATGAATTTCCAAAAATCTCCCCCTTAGTGTTATCCTAAGGTCTAAGGATTTGAACCTATGACCAAGCTCTGATACCTCTTATTAGAGTGGAGATGTCATTGCACCAAAAAATTGATCTATCAATACCCAATACAACCACTTAACTTATAGTATATAGGAGGTAGTTAAGCCCTTTTCATAAACCCCAAGGGGAGTGTTGAACAAATTTCCAATAGAAAGATATTGCAAAACAATAACAAGGAAACTAGAGTATTCTTAATTTCATAATCTTGTGATAAAAATTTACTCTTGTCCAACATATGATGTAAAGAGTGATAGATTTCTATTAGGTGTCTTAGCTAAGGATTCAATATCTAATGCGTGACACTCATGAACATGCAAATTTATAAGATAAAAAAAGATGATAAAGAGACCGGATAGTGGTACAATATACTAATCAAGACTTGATTATCAAGATACCCAAGCTTAATTTTAAGAAAAAGGTAGTCCTTAACTTGTTGAGATAGACCAAAGGAAGAAAAGAGATGAGAATGACAATGAAAATTCTATTTTTCCAATGTTTTTAATTGTGTAAATATCTTTTGATAGAGATTTAAGTTAGACAAAAAAGCTTTGCATAGGAGTTGACATACCTCAAATGACATGATAGAACTTTAGAAGCAAGACAACAAAAGTGCTTAAGAAAAATCATAAAATTGTAGATACAATATGACAAGTTGAGTGAAGGATGTGCAGTAAAAATAACAATATTTAAAAAAATTGTTCAATTGTATATTTTCCTTGATGTCACACAAAATATAAAGTCTTTACTAGTCAGTGTCAGTCGAGCTCACTCAAGTGATAAAGATAGTTTCCAATATCTACCAAGCATTCCAGAGATAATCAAGTTTGAAGACAATATCTAATGAGTTCACTCGGGCACCAAAGGAAGTTTGAAGGAAGACAATATCTATCGAGTTCTCTCAGGCACCAAAGAAAAGTTGGCATAGAACTAGTGTTAACCAAGCTCACTCAATTACCAAAGGAATTCTGAAGAAAGCCTTTTCCGAGTTAGTGTTGATAGAGTTGGGTAGGCTAACGAAGTATTTTCTTGAATCAACATATTTGGTTTGATGAATTTATTTGTTAAGTCTAGCCAGATTAAGGGATAAATATTGAATATTTATAAGTGTATTTAAGCCAACTTGACAAGGCAAAAGATATAAGGTCAAGTTGTGGGATTGAAAGAGAGAAGCGTGGGATTAAAAGAGAGAAGCATGAGATTGAAAAGATAAACCAAGGAAGCGAATTGGAATGATAGTAGAGTATCCTGAGTTGACCAAGCTACAAAGTTTTATTCAATCAAGGAGGATCAAGTACTCAAGCTAGAATAGAGATCTAAATGAGAAATTTAGTTGCATTAGAAATTAGGTCATATAATTGTTAGTCTCTAATAATTGTAGCAATTTATTAAATTTCTTAATAGAGTTAGCTTAACAACTATTTGCCAAATCCATTAGTAAGGTGGCATTTATATATTGAAGTGTATAAAGACCTCTAATAAGGCCACTGCTAATAGGGTGATTAAATCCTTTAACAGGGTCACACCTAACAGTGTGTTTTTAAACCTTTAATAGAGTTGTCTCCTAATAGGACTCACTTCAAAAGAGTGAAAAATAGTACCTAGTTGCAATTGGTGGTTTTTTCCAAATTGGGTTTCCATGTTAAATCTTGGTGACATATGTGTTCATGTTATTTACTTTATGATTGTTGTCAAGTTTTAGTCCTACCCTTGTCTAACTTAAAATCATTTGTACTTAAGTGAGTCAATGTTCAAGTGTGATGTCTAAGTCTCCTTTAGGTTATTTACTTCTCATCTTTCTTGAGTACCTCACTTTTGTTATTTTTTGATCTCTATTGCATTACCTTTACCTAATCATTTTGTGTGGGTTTTCTATTTTTCCAGTGTGTGAGGGGTCTAGGTGATCTAGGTATGGTTGGGATGTGTTCTAACATTTTCTAGATGAGAATTAAGTTATCCATGTTTCATCATTTTCTATCTTTCCTTAGCATCCTTTTTCCTATAGATTCCAAGTAATCAAATTGCTTTTCCTAATTGGTGAACTTAATCAAGTGTGTATCAAAAGGATGAAGCCATGAAAGTGATCTAGAAGCTATGCATACAATTATGTCATGATGAAAGGACCCACCAATTCATAGATATAGATCAAGAAGAAGCTCATTTAGGTTGTAGAGGTAAATTCTACTTTCATGAAGAAGAGTAGATCTATGATTTTTTTGTTGTGCACTAATGAAAGCGAAGGTGTTTTGTTCTTACTCTAAAGCTGAAAAGATTTATGTGAAATCCAAGCCTCTACATACAAGCAGAAAAAGCATGATGTTGAATGAAATGTTTCAAGCTCTTGATCAATAAGGTAGGCTTGATATTTAGCTTTGAAGCCATCAGATTAAGGTTAAAGGGTAAGGTGTTGTTAGCTTAACTTCATTCCAAGAAATGTTGTTCGAGAAAGGGGTTTTCTATTCCCGAGTAATCAAAAAGGCCACTTCTCCAAAAGCTTTGAAAATAAAAAGACAAGACACCTTAAAGTGTGAATATTCTTTGGAGATTCTCAAAAGATACTTTCAAAAAGTCAGTGGTGAGAATGTGATAAAAAATATAAAGAAAAGAAAGTGTTAAATGCTTGATGAGTCTAAAAAATGCCTTTATTTTGTTATGTTTAAGATACTTTGTGATACTCCATTTATCCTTGTTTTAACACTTATAAGCCTATGTTTGATAAACCTTTGATGATTTATGGGGTAGAAAAACTATGTTATCTTTTGCCTAAATTATATCTAATATGCAATGTTTCATATAAATATCCAAATGTGCATTCTTATGCTTGAATTTAGTTTGATGGATGTTTATTTGCAAATATGTCTTATATTATAACTAATCTGATGATAAGGATTAAAGGATGAGCAGAAGAATCCAAAAGTTGGTTGCCGACAACATTCAAGGAGAAACAAGCATCAAGGAACAACCATGAAAAGGAATTTATAACCACTCCAGGAAACATGGTAGAGAATAAGGAGGAGCTTTTACGAGCCATTACCTTCTCTGCATTTACGTTATAACAAGTGGATGCTAAGACTTCATTACTCCCTCCTCAATTTGGTTATCCTTCCTTTCTGCTTTCAGTTGTTCTCCTATATTCTCTCCTGCGGACTTAACTTAAGATAGTTACTTTTCTGTTATGTAATAAAGAGTAGATTCCCTATATATGCCGGGATCGACTCCTGTGTGTGAATTTTTTAATTTTTTTGGTTTTTGATAAGTTTTATCGAGTAAGAGAGAACACTGATTCATAGTTTGTTGCAGTTGTGTTTTACAATTCTGAATCATGTAATGACTAATTAATGAAATGAATTAGTTCTCTTTAGCTTCTATCCTACGTTGGTAGATTAGAGAAGCCAACCAAGGGGGCCCACTTGGAAGGTGCATTAGATTAGGATAGAATAGATTCATTTTACTAGCATTAGCGGTATTTTAAGTAAGATGTAGCTAGTTAATTTCTTCCTGTAGCATCACACTTCATGAACGTTCCTACAACATCTACGAGAATAGTCTAGTGGATGAGTCAAGATGGAATCTCTATTATCTTGTCATTGTGTTTTCAACATTCATAGATTCAGTAGTTTCCTTTCCATAGCAGTAGTGTAATTTTCTTCCTTTGCATTTTTACTTTCCTGTAGCACAAGCATAATGACTCATCAAGGTACCTAGTGCACATACTGTGCCGACCATTTCAAGTATACATCCTTGGGTTGACAATCTAAATGCACCTCATGGTAGGGGAAAAGTAGTCCTTAGCTTGAATAGATTATTCCTAAGCCAGGCCTAGTGCATGACTATGGAACACCTATTGTGAGGCGGCTCATTTTTGGCACCGTTGCCAGGGATGGTGTCAAGCTAGGAGCATTTTTGAGTCATAGTTTTTAGATTAAGTTCTTTTTACCAGTGTGAAAATTTTAGTTGCATGCATTGAAGAGGAAGATGACGAGATTGAATATGGCAAATTTCTTCCACAAGGATCTGTTAATTTGAATGAAGAAGTTGAAGAAGAAGTTGAGTTTCCCTTTGAAGACACAAGTCCTATTTTCCCCACAGTATCATCATCAAGAGCTGAATCCCTAGATATATCTGGTCTCCAACCCTTCACTGAAATATTGACCAATCTTCTTGATAACACTACCTCGAATCCACCAGTTGTTAATCATCTAGTGCCTAACATTCCTTTTCAGTAGCAACCTCATAATCCAGTCCCACCAGTCATGGCATAAGCCACTTTTCCATTTTCACTTCCAAGTCTCATAACCAATGCCAATCTCAAGAATATACCTCCCACTGCTCTTCCAAAGTTCTATGGCCTTGCAACTGAAGACCCTAATACCTTCTTGTTTGAGTTTGATATCCTTTGCTGTAGTTTTGACTACAACACTGATGCCCGTAAGCTTAAATTATTTCCAACCACATTGAAAGAATCAACTTTATGATGGTTCATGGGCTTAGGAGCCAACACAACTATGAATTGGGATGAAATGCAAGCCTTGTTTTTGGAAAAATATAAAGAATATTGCAAAGCATCTGGCACAAGAGGAGATGATATCTTTAGGATATCACAGAAAGAGGAAGAGACATTAGAAGACTACTTTTCTCAATTTTTATATACATTACAAAAGAATCCTCATCACACATTGTCTGAAGATTCCCAAAAACTAGTCTTTCTAAGAGGAGTGAATGAAGACTATTTGGAAGCATTAGACCTGATGGCTGGTGGAGATGTATATCAAGCTCAATGGGATGACCTCAAAAAGATATGTTAGAACTACTCAAGGTTAACCATGAAGAAAGGTCGAGGACCTCATTCTACGGTTACAAAAGGAATTAGTCAAGGCATTTCAAAACTTGAAATATCCAATTTGTTGTCAAATTTCAAACAAGACATCATTAATGATGTCGCTACATAGTTGGATACAATGACTGCAAAGAAGAAGCAAGTAGAGGCTGAGTTACAACTAGTTGAGTACTGTCCTCAGTACCGAAAGAAAAAGAAGGATTACCACTATAAATTGGTTGCAAGCATGGAGAACCAACATCTTCCAACTAAATATGTAAAGATAGATGGGGATGATGAGCAAGTATTCTTTGTTACTCAACACTGACCATGGGCTCAACATCAAGGTATGCCTCAAGACCCCTTGCAAAATTCAAATTCATATGGTAATCAATGGCAAAACCGCAATACCCAAGGTCCTCCACAAAACCAACCCAATTGGAATAATGCTGGGCAAAATAACCCACAATAGTCTTAATGGTCTCAAAATTTCCAACAACCTTGGCCTAACCAGCAGAATAACCAATGGCCCCAGAACCAACAGAATCAATGGTAACTACCCCAAGGGAATTGACAATCTCCAAACCAATGGAATTGGAAATCTCCAAACCAATGGAAGGGATCTCAACAATGACCTAACCAAGATAATGGTGCTCCACAATTACCCCCTCCAGCTCAACAACCTGCTTTAATGCTACCACCTGCAAATAGTGAACCTCAAAAGCAAACACAGCTACCTACACAGCCTTAGCCAAATCCAAATAGCCAACCATAGCAGCCCATGTATAGTGCTGATACCTAGCAGTACCCTACTTATGCCCTAGATGTCACAAATATACATTTGAGATCTAGAACAACCTTACTAGCACCAAAGCCACCTCTTAGAACTAAAGTATTAGACTCTTCTGCAGCATTAGAACCTTTGGTTGATGAACCTGTTGACCCAACTAATGTTACCATACCAATACCAGTTCAACCAGTAGTAGAGCATCCTTTTCTAGACCAACTAATACAAAAGGAGCCTGAACAAAGCAAGGAACAACCCTTTAACATTATTAATCAGTTGAAGAATATGCATGTCCAAATACCTTTGTTTCAAGCTATTAAGGACATTCCTGCTTATGGAAAAGCTATAAGGGAAGCTTTTCTAAAGAAACCTGGAAGCAAGAAAAAGGATCCTACCACAGTTCATTTTGTTGGACACTTAGCTGATATCATGTTAGGAAGAGTGATTTCACCAAAATATTCTGACCCAAGGAGTCCAGTAGTAAGTGTCAGCATAAATGGTCAATTTTTTAAAAATGCCTTAATAGATTTGGGAGCTACTATAAATGTGATGACTAAAGAAACCATGAAGAAGTTACAAATAGAAGGATTAAGGCCCACACCAACTATTCTACAGCTTGCAGATAGTTCCACTGTCATTCCTGATGGAATGATAGAAAATATTGTTGTGACCTTAGATTCCCTAGAATATCTTGCGGACTTCATGATTTTGTCCCCTAAAGAAAACCTATCTAGCTATCTTGTCATTCTAGGTAGACCATGGTTGGCCACAACTAATGCAAACATAAATTGTAAATCAGAGAATATGACCATATCAAATGGCCAAGCAACCAAGCAATTTGATCTATATCCTCCTGCACAACCATTACTAGATTTGAGTACATATTTTTGGCCAGATTTAGGAGACGAAGAAGAAGAGATAAATTCCATAGTACAACTTATGATGTTGCATAGGCAATCTTTTCTAAAGTTGCAAGAAGAAGATTCAGTAATCCAGAGCATCCTTACCAACACTTGTGTGGTAGGAAAAGATGTGTCTGAAAGCTCTGTATTAGAATTGATTACATATGAGGAGTGTGATACAAGTTGTACTTTACTTAAGGAACCTGAAAATCTTTGTTCACTAGTTTCCTGTGACTTAGAAGGAAGCCCAATCTCTAAAATTGCTATGGTAGAATCCACTATTCCTGTTGAATAGAGTAAAGGCCATAAACTGCATGTTAACCCCAAATTGACATTTGTACAGATGAAACAATTAAAAGAATTGCTTTAGAAGAATGAGAAGACTTTTGCTTGGGATTATGGTGATATGAAAGGATTAAGCCCTATACTGTGTACCCATAGGATATACATTAATGAAGGTTGTCTACCACTTCATCAACCTCAGAGGAGGATAAATCCAAGCCTCAGAGGAATAGTCAAAATAGAATTGCAGAAACTACTTGATGCTGGCTTTATCTATCCTATATCTAATAGTAAATAGTTATCACTGCTGGTTATAGTACCTAAGAAAGGAGAAAAATAGAGAATTTGTGTAGATTATAGGTAGTTGAATAAGGCTACTAAAAAGGATCATTTTTCTTTACCCTTCATAGATCAAATTTTGGATACACTAGCTGGAAAGAAGTACTTCTCCTTTTTAGATGGATATAGTGGCTATAATCAAATTAGTATTGCTCTTGAAGACCAAGAAAAAACTACATTTACTTGTCCATGGGGTACTTTTGCATACTCTGTTTTACCATTTGGTCTTTGTAATGCTCTTGCAACGTTTCAAAGGGTTGTAATTAGTATTTTTGCTGATATATCACATGATTGTATGGAAATCTATATGGATGACTTTACAACATTTGGAGTTACTTTTGAAGAAGCAATGATAAATCTTGAAAAAGTTTTGGTAAGATGTCAAGAACATAATTTGGCACTAAATAGTGAAAAGTGTTTAATGCTCATGCAAGAGGGTGTGGTACTCGGTCATTTCATATCTACTATAGGTATACAAGTAGACCTAGCTAAAATTGAGGTAATTCAAACATTACCCATACCCACTAAATTAAAATATATCAGATCTTTTCTGGGACATGCTGGATATTACAGGCATTTTATAAAAGACTTCAGTAAAATAGCCAGTCCCTTGTACAAGTTGCTCACCAAAGAAGCTAAATTCAATTGGACACCTGAGTGTGATAAAGCTTTCCTACAGCTTAAGCAACTTTTGACCACAACCCCAATTTTACAAGGCCCTGATTGGAACCTACCTTTTCACATATATACAGATGTTTCTGATTATGCCATAGGTGCAGTTTTAGCACAGAAACACTTAAATCTTGAGAATGCCATTTATTATATCATTAAGAGTCTTCATGGTCCAGAACTAAATTACACAGTGACTAAAAAAGAATTGTTAGCAGTAGTCTATGCTCTAAATAAATTTTGGCATTACATCACAGGTTATCCTATCTATGTTCATACTGATCATGCAACAATCAAATATCTCATGAACAATCCTTCTATAACTGGTAGGTTAGCAAGATGGTTACTATTGCTACAAGAATTTGACATAACCATAGTGGATAAGCCTAGAAAAATAAATGTCGTAGCTGATTATTTGTCAAGAATCAATCATCATGATACTGACACTACTCTGGTAGATGATGCATTTCCAGATGAACATTTGTTTCATATTGCTGTTAAAGTTCCATGGTATGTAGATATTGCTAACTATATTGCAGCTAATAAGACACCAACACATTTTTCTTATAAGGAGAGAAAGCTGCTCATACAGAAAAGCTTCCATTTCTCATGGATAGACAATTTTTTGTTCTATACTGGACCTGATCAAGTTATGTGTAGATGTGTAAGAGAAGATGAGACATATGATATTTTGCATGCATGTCATAATGAACCCTATGGAGGACATTTTGCAGCCAAAAGAATAGCTTTCAAAATCTTAGCCACTGGTTACTATTGGCCTACCCTTCATAAAGATGCAATCAATTATACAAGGAAGTGTGACCAATGCCAAAGAATGGGTCACCTAGCCAAAATAGATGAAATGCCTATGAATCCTCAAGTGGTGTTAATACCATTTAACAAATGGGGAATGGACTTCATCAGTCCTATTGATCCTCCGTCCAATGGGAAGTCTTATATTCTGGTTTGTACTGACTACCTAACTAAATGGGTTGAGGTTAAGGCTATGAAGCATGCCCGTGATGAAAAAGTTGCCAAATTCTTGTATGAAGATATTTTTACATGCTATGAAGTTCCTAAAGAAATGGTTATTGATCAAGGCACATAGTTTACTTCCAACCTAATTTCAGAATTGATGAAATAGTATAACATCAGGCATCGCAGATCCAGTCCTTATCATCCACAAGCTAATGGACAAGCAGAAGTTACCAATTGTGAGTTGGAAAATATTCTAACTAAAACAGTCCATTTGCATGGTCAGGATTGGACCAGTTGGTTACAAGAAGTTGTTTGGGCTTATAGAACAACTTGGAAAACCACTATTGGATTCACACTATTTGAGCTTTTGTATGGGAAAGTGGCAATGCTTCCAATTGAATTTGAACACAAGACTTTAAGAACAGCCTTGACCTTAGATATTGATCTTCCTGCAACACAAAGAGAACACCTCTTGCATCTTAATTCTTTGGATGAAATGCGCAAGACCACTTTAGAACACACTAAACTGGTGCAAAAATAGAGAAAACACTGGCATGATTCTCATATCCTCAATAAATAGTTCAAAGCTGGTGACTGGGCATTATTGTATGATTCTCGCTTTAAGGATATGCCAGGGAAGCTGCAGACGTGATGGTTAGGACCATATCAAATCATCTATGTCTTTGATAATGGAACAGTTCAACGAACCACAATTGATGATGTGCCTTTCAAAATGCTGATCAACGATCATTGAATCAAACTTTACAAATAGCCTCAAACAAAAGTCAAATTCATGCAACAGTTCGAACAATCAGATCCAACAACAACTCAAGTATCTCTTCCTCCAGCAAAAGGTGAAAACCTTCCGGTTGCTCCTCTTCAACATTAATTCTAATTTGCATGTCCATAATAATAACTTTATGTTCACATAAAGTCCATTTTCTTTTCATTATATTTCTTTCCATTCATATCTTAATCTTCCATCCACCCACCCCACTCCATTTCTTAATCTTCCATCCACTCACTTTCTACATAATTAGGTTTTTGTGTTTTCAATCAAATTTGCACATGTTGATGGATGTTGTCGTTTACATTATTTCTACCACCTTTTTTTTTTGGAGCATGTGACAATCCACTTGGCAGGTATAAACATTTTCAAACTATTATTCATTTATAAGTTTGCAGATTTTGTTAATTATATATAATACTACATAGTCTCTATAATTATGGCATATTCCAGTCCCTCACCCATACTAGTCTAACAAGTGAGGACACTTGTCATAAAATTAGCAGGGGGCAGGGGAGTGTCATACTATCCAATGACATGCCTGATTGACTGTGATGATTTTCTAAAATCTTGGCATTACTCTTTATTAATGAAAACTTTTTGCCATAAGTATGCCATGTCAAGTGTTGTACTCCCACTTTTTGAATGAATTTTTTTCCTTGTTCGTGCCAAATTTTTTGTTCTGAGCCATGATGTGACCTATTTTTAAAATTTTGGCATTTGAACCATGTTTTCGGATGATTCCCATGCAGATTCATGATTACCTAAAGTTTAATTATGGCACATAACAATTGGTTATGGCAATTAATGTTCCCAAAAAGAAGCGGTGAAGCGTCTGAGAAATAACGCAGAGTTTTGAAGTTTGCATTCAGAAAGGGAGAGAGAAATAGAGTAGCAGAAGAAGTATCAAGAAATGAGAGGAGGTTTACAAAGAAGAGAGCTGGTTGAGCACATTTTTTTGCTCTCTGATATAGAAGAAGAAGATTCAATGCATGCGGGTGGTTAGGTTATTGTTTGAATTTAACAGCATATGATGAAGAAGTAGCTATAAAATTCACCAGGACATTTGATGAAGGTGAAGCTTCTGTGTGGGGTTTGACAGTAGTTGCAACAGAAGAACAAATTGCAAAAGTAACAGGGTTACCTTCTGTTGGAGAGCAATATTTGAGCTTGCATGACACTAGGTCAGCAAGGGCCAAGTTCACTACCCCACATGTGATCTTGGGGATAAAAATTACTGAAAAGTAAAATGTCCCCAATGCTCCAAGAATCAACATCATTACAAGTGTTCACAATTTTGACTCCAACATAACTCGAACGATCAAAATTGGAGTTCAAGTGCAAAAATTATGACTGGTCAAAATGGTCAAACTGGGACCAAAGGTCATAAAAGGGTGAAAAAATAATCATCTCAAAAGTATTTTCCAATGGATTCCAAATGAAAGAGCTCGTCAAAAGCTTTCCAATGGCGTTCATTTCATCAAGAATGGAGATCAGATATAAAAGTTATGATGGTTTCAAATTCAAGCAAAAGTATAGACTTTGATGATGTCAACATGACATCACGAAATTATAAAGAGAGGGAAAACATTCAAATTCGAATTAAAATAGCTATTTAATTCGAATTAAAGGAATGAAATAATGGGAGTTGAACTCCTAACCATTGGCCTCCTAAAATTAAGGCCAACCAATGGGCTATTTATGGTATATAGAATATTAAGGGAAGAGTTGTTATCTATGCATAACAAATCAGCCCAATCTTATTTAAATAAGGGTATTTGTTGAAAACAAACCCTTAATTTTGGTGTGAGATCATAACAAAATAATGGTAAAAGGGGCAAATTCGAAATATGTAATCAAAATGGGAGATTATGTTGGTTAATTGTTTTAGCCTATTTTTGGCTAAATTTGATGTATAAAATGGGGGTAGTAGGCTTTGAAAAAGGATCCAGGTGATGAGAAGGAGATTATGATCTTGGAGACTTGATGATTATTCTTGCACATTGGAGAATAATGCTGCAATTTTGCTTGAAGGGAAGATCTTGAACACTTGTAATTGATTTTGGAGCAAATTGGATCGGTCCCTCTATTGGAGCAGGACCCGAAAATGTAGTCCGACCCATGGATGAACTTCGTTATCAATCGTGTTTTGTCTTATGTCTCTCTACTCTCTTTCTTTCAGTCATTACCTTTTTATGCTTTGTTCATTTCAACATTTAAGTTGTGTTAATTTGCTAATTAATGCTTTGAAATTTTACTTTATGAAATAATGTTAAGCATTCCTCTGTAATAGTCCTAGATCCTAATCAGATCAACATGAACCTCCATTGGATGTTACAAAGCAGGGGTGTAAGAGATTGTCTTTACCGCCTCCATACCCTGAGCTAGCAATACATGTCATCAGGTATTTTACTTGTGAAGGCAGATTTCTCACTTACATGCACACCATTTTAAGTTGCTTAGTTGTATAAGGCACAATATTGCCATGAATCTTCCAAATTTTTTGTATAATATGCTCTGTATTAGTGCGGAAGAGACTCAAAAAGGGAAAGATAATTCTATCACTCACCATGCCTTGATTAAGTTGTTAATAGAAAGGTCTCTTAGGAATGTATCCCCTTTGACATGGGATGATTTTGTGAAATTTAAAACCCTACAACCCCAAGTTGACCCTAGTGAATGGCAGGGTGAGGAAAATATAGTTCCTAGTAGTGAGCCTGCAGAACAAAATATTGAGGGAGCTGAAACAAAAAATGCACAAGGGATTGAACCAGAATTTGCTTCCATTCAAGAGAATGTGCCTCCACTTGAACACAACATCCCTAAACCCACTACTAGTAAAGCTAAAAGGAAATGGAAGTCACCAGAAGAAACCACTGCTTAACAAAAACCTAGTCCTGCAATTAAGCAATAGAAGAAAACAAAGAAGGTTCCTACAACAACTAATCCTACAGTAGTGATACCGAAATAGAAAAGTAGGCAAAAGACAGTAGTACAAGAAGAGACTCCTTTGTGGAGAGGCCCTAGAATGAGAGGGAATATTTTTAAAGATCCTATATTGTCTAAAGCACCTACTCTAGAGTCTCTTGTGTAGATAATTTCTGACCATTCTCCCCTTCACACTGAGATGACAGAAGCTTTTGGTAATCCTCCTGCAGCATGTGAACAAGAAATTAACAAAATCTTAATGGATTTACCAGGTGTTTCAAGTCATGAGAATGAAGTAGTTCCTGAATATCATGATTCAAATACTACCTTAGTCTCATATAAGTCAACATGGATCAATAGTTTGGCAAAATATCTATGGCGGGAACAAAAAAAGAAAAAGGATTATGAAGAGGATAACAATGCTGTCACCTTGCAAAAACTCCTTTTCCAATTATATGGACAACATTTATTTGCTGAAGCACTATGGAAAGAGGAGAAGAAAAGAATGAGAAAGATCATAACATCACAAAATGAGGAGATTGAAGAATTGAAAGAATAGCTAGAAAGACAGAAATAGCACATGGAACATGCACTTAAATTAGCTGATCAAGCTCTTGCTTGCAGACCACCTCCTCGAGTATATGCTTTTGTTTGGAAGAACAATATCTTTTGTTTCAGTTGATGTTAACCCTTAGAAATGTAAATGCAAAATTCAAAACCGGACAAGAGTTTTATGGGCTGTATCAAACCTTACCACCATGGTAGCAAAATCTATTGTGTGAGTTATATATTCATAATTTTGTCATTCCTGCAGAAACTGAGTGGAATCCTTTGCTCTATATAGGAGATGTGCATTTGAAAGCTTTAATGTCATGGATGTCTAATGAGACAAATTATGACAGACAACTGGTTAATTACAGAGATGAGGAGAGAACAAAACCTTTACCCTTGAGGGCAGAAAGTAAACAACCAGAAGAAATACTTTGAGACTAGTTTACATTAACCTATGGGAAGAGTAATCCAGAAGTTAGAAAGAAGGTATTTTCTACTAGAGCCAAAGTGTATGCCGAATATGAAAATTTGCCCTACTTTGCATTCTAGAGAGCTATGACCAGAGTAAGAGGTAGATGGGTACGGTTACCTGATTCTCTTAAGAAATCAGAGCCGCACAATCCTATTAATTTGGAAGCAGCACTATATAGAGTTCCAAAATATTTAGAATTGGGAAAACAACTAAGGCCAGAGCTATGGTGTCCTTTAAATATGCAACCTCTAATGCTTTTATGGCCCCTGTATGATATTGATGTTGACAAACTTGATAAGTTGTAGGAAGACCACAAGGGAGAAGTATGGGAAAGGACCAGAGGATTCTATTACACCTTCAAGAGCAATAGAAAGGGAAAGACAAAAGTTGGGGAGCTCAGATCTTTGACAAAGAAGTGTAATGCTTGAGGACAAGCATTAGTTTAGCAAGGGGCAGATGATGAGTCTAAAAAATGCCTTTATTTTGTTATGTTTAAGATACTTTGTGATACTCCATTTATCCTTGTTTTAACACTTATAAGCCTATGTTTGATAAACCTTTGATGATTTATGGGGTAGAAAAACTATGTCATCTTTTACCTAAATTATATCTAATATGCAGTATTTCATATAAATATCCAAATGTGCGTTCTTATGCTTGAATTTAGTTCGATGGATGTTTATTTGCAAATATGTCTTATATCATAACTAACCTGATGATAAGCATTAAAGGATGAGCGGAAGAATCCAGAAGTTGGTTACTGACAACATTCAAGGAGAAACGAGCATCAAGGAACAACCACGAAAAGGAATTTATAACCACTCCAAGAAACATGGCAAAAAATAAGGAGGAGCTTTTACGAGCCATTAACTTCTCTGCATTTACGTTGTAACAAGTGGATGCTAAGACTTCATTACTCCCTCCTCAATTCTATTATCCTTCCTTTCCACTTTCAGTTGTTCTCCTATATTCTCTCCTGTGGACTTAATTTAGGATAGTTACTTTTTTGTTATGTAATAAAGAGTAGATTCCCTATATATGCCAAGATTGACTCCTGTGTGTGAAGTTTTCAGTTTTTTTGGTTTTTGATAAGTTTTATCGAGTAAGAGAGAACACTGATTCACAGTTTGTTGCAGTTGTGTTTTACAATTCTGAATCATGTAATGATTGATTAATGAAATGAATTAGTTCTCTTTAGCTTCTATCCTGCGTTGGTATATTAGAGAAGCCAACCAAGGGGGCCCACTTGGAAGGTGGATTAGATTAGGATAGAATAGATTCATTTTACTAGCATTAGCAGTATTTTAAGTAAGATGTAGCTAGTTAATTCCTTCCTGTAGCATCACACTTCATTAACGTTCCTGCAGCATCTGTGAGAACAGTCTAGTGGATGAGTCAAGATGGAATCTCTATTATCTTGTCATTGTGTTTTCAACATTCATAGATTTATTACGTTTCTTTCCACAGTAGTAGTGTAATTTCCTTCCTTTGCATTTTTACTTTCCTGCAACACAAGCATAATGACTCATCAAGGTACCTAGTGCACATACTGTGCCGACCATTTCAAGTATATGTCCTTAGTTTGAAAATCTAAATGCACCTCATGGTAGGGGAAAATTAGTCCTTAGCTTGAATAGAATATTCCTAAGCTAGGCCTAGCGCATGACTATGGAACACCTATTGTGAGGTGGTTCAATGCTTAAGGTGGAAAGTGAAAGAATGAAGTGCATAAGCTAATAGAGGATCACTCCCCATGCTGAAAATTTGAATAAAAAGAAATGGGTTTGTGGAAGAGCTAAGTTTCTCTCTCTCCCCTACAATACTTAAAGACTCTTTTTGTTAAGTGAATTTTAGTATTATCACTTTAGTCAAGTAAAGTAATAGAGCTTCTGAAAATACAAGTTTTTATGTGCAAATGAATGAAAAGTTTAAATAGACATTGATCATCAAATTAAAAGAAAATCTTACCATTATAATTGTTGGCTAAACTTAATTTTGTTCATAAGGTGCCAAATTTCTAATTCCTATGCCTATTTCATAAAAATTTCCTAAAATTGATTTCTTCCAAAGATATGACCTAGAAGAAAGGAATATTTTGTTCCCTGATCAATCCATCCTCATCTCAATCAACAAGGCACTGATGTAGTTCGCGTTTGGCTTCTTATGAAAGAGGAGTACAGTGATATTGACTTTAGCTCTTATGCATCTATGTTTAATGAGAAGAATACCCTCAGACAAGAAGACATGCAGAGGAAATGCTTCTAGACTACTCACTCAAAGAAGAGAAAAATTGCCCAAGACCATGTTTGGCACAAATTTGAAAAGAAAGATAGTGGATATTCTTGCCCTACTTCTCAAACTAAAAAGAAAGAGGAGATCTTGGAGTTCATAGAGAACCATTTCTTCTTCGTGCAAGCTATATGTGCTAAAGATATGTAGATTGACTAGGCATAGATTATCAACGATGAGCTTTCCTTGTGGATGAATTTGGCCAGAGGATTTATGCAATTTTACATGTCCTCCTATCTGAGTTATGCCTTGGCTACTCACCACATGTGGCATGACCTTCCTAGATTCCAAAACTATTATGAGTGCACTAAAGTATATGAGTTCCATCCACATCTATAGCTACAACAAATTTTTGAGGAGTATGTGGTTGTAAATGATGCCTTCACAATGAGGCTATACATGGAATCACAAGGATGCCCTGAAAGGAGATTCTCAATAGAGGAAATCATAGCTATTAGCCAATTTAAATGCTCATTCATCTAGTTTTTGAGTTTGTCTTACTTTTAGATAGGTGCTTATGATGGTTTTCCCAAGAGACTTCTAGAATATCTAGAATACAAGGTGGTTCTAGTAGAATTATTTCAACACATTGTCAAAGTGAACACCTTGTTTTCTAATGTAAAGAAAATAGTTGGGATTCCCTTCCCTATAGTGGTTGAACCCTATTCCTATGCTTTTGGATTTGATGCTCAGAATCTAGTGAAGAGTTTTGAGAACAAGATCAAATTGGTAGGCTATGAGTCACTTAGGCCTCAATATGATCCAATCAAATTTGTAAGGGGTCACTTGAAGTTGGGATATGCCTAAAGGAATGTTCTAGATATTGAGGACTTTTGATGTAGGTGTCTCAATGAATACCAAACCTGGGAGAAATTTTGGTCATGACTAAGAATTAATGAGATTAATTTATATAATGACTATGTTGATGTTTCTAACCTTGCAGATGATGGGGCCTACATGCATCCCACATCCTATGAGAAGATCAAAGGTACCCCAATTTTGTCTACCCCACATAAAGGTCCTCTCATAGACAATATGGAGGTCCTAATGCATGGAATAATCAAAAGAATAGATAAGTCAGTGGAGTGGACCCAAGTGAAGAAGAAGAGGACCAAGAGCACTGGTTCTATGGGTGGAGTAGCTCCTAGAGCCACCTAGTTGACTGCTCTAGTAACCCCCAGAACTACTACTTCAATATCTGCATGCCCATTATAGTCTATTGGTCAAGGTAGAGACCAGTCTCCAGAGAAGAATGTGCTATTTACTCCTACCTATGGAGGTAGCTATCTTCTAGACACCAGGAAAGTTGGGGACAAGGATGGAGACAAGGACAAGGAGAAGGAATAAGAGAAATCATTGGCTAAGCCTACTTCTCCCATCCAAATTGATATACCTCAGCCCTCTCACTAACTAAGGTCCCTACCTTCCCTATTACTTCATAGTGCAATGAAACTCCCCTGATATCAAGGAAGCTATTTGATCCTACTGCCTTGAAGTAAGATATTAATGTGCTCTCTATAGAGTCATGGATAGAAGAGACCATTGATAGGAAGAACAAGAGATATGAAGAAGCAAATCCATTAAAGGACTTGATCACACAAGCCACCTCTTCTTAGCCATCCAAGAAAACTAAGAAGTAAAAGAAAATTGTTGCATTAGCTACTAATTCAACAACTAGCCACATGTTGCTAGCTATTTTTGAGCCAAAAAAGGAAGGAAAATATCATGAGTTTTCCATACTTCCAGATCAGAATATTCAATCTTGACATCCTAGTTCATGACTCCATGGTGAACATGTGGAATTCCACCATTAAGATGAAAGACAAGTTGGAAGAGCTAAGAGTAAAGAAAGAGGTCTTGAAGTCCTCACATGGAGAATTTATGGAATATATTAGGTCTAAACTTACACTTAGGAGCACTTCATCGAGACAATTTGACCTAAATGTAGAGGAGAACAAAAATTTATTCTTAAAGTTACAACAAGAGAGGCAATTCAGGTAAGTGGGTTGGGCATGTGTAGACCAGATGGAGGCTCAAGGTCCCCCATTAAATAAAAATATGGGAGGTCCAGTATTATATGCTCACAAGCTAAGGGAGAGATCTCCCAATCATTAGACCACCATACAAAGGGTAGCAGATGGAATAATAGAGTAGTTGGCCCTACTGTAAGAAGTTATTGACATGAAGACCAATGGTATCATTACCCTTAGGAACCTCAAGATGGGGAAGGAGTCATTTTTTCACTAGAAAAAATCCTTGGAATTTAATATAGAGAGCTCTATGATGTCTATGCATGAGCTCAAGGATCTACATGACTTGGTGCAGAAGGTCATCGAGAAATTATTTCAATATTTGAAGATACTGCATGCAAAGTCCTCTGTGTCTACTAATAGTAAGCTTGTGGATATTGAGAGGATATATTCAAAGTTCTTGGCATTTGTTGATGAAGCTATGGATCCACTCAAATTCCAAATGTCAAAGATTGAAGAACTCTCAACAATAGACTCAATTATAAGGAGAGAATCAGAGAAGTTCCAATCAAGGGTCACCATAATTGATGAATTGACTAAGATGAATGACTACTAGATGATTCGAGCTAACAAAATCACTATTCCAAATGTTGAGGAACTGGACAAAGTAACTCATACCATGAAAGCTTACAGAGCCAAAGTAGTTACTTCTGAGAAGGCATGATGTTCTGATGTTCTTCCAGACATCTGTCATTCTCTCTCTTCTTTCTTTTTGTAACTATTCATGGCATTTTGTCAGTCTCTCTAATGAAAAATGATTCAAGCTTGTCCTATTTTTATCTTATCCTATTCAAAGATTCTTTGTGCATGCAATCATCTAGTGTAACCAACCATTTTGAGAAGGCCTATATATGTAACCTTTTGAAAACTTAATTGGATTGGAAAAATTACTTTTGGGTGAACCCTTGTAGTTGGGACTACTATGTGTGACTCTGAGTCCATTTTTAATTCTATTTTTCATTTAGTTTTAGTATAGTATGTGGAATGAGTGCGCTATTATTGAAAATTGAATGAATGCCAATGAACTTGGTTTTATTTCCTTCATTGAAAAGATTGTACGCCTTAATTTCTTCAACATTAGCATTTGTTTATTCTTTCTGCTATACATCATAGTTTATGTGTGTAGTATAGTTCATTTCATAAGGAGGTTGGGAAATCAGTTGATGGAGTAGTTGAGAGATAGACAATCTAGGTATTGTCAAGACATCAACTAACTTTGTAATCTTGGAATTATCCATTTTGTCATCTTTTCTTTTTCTCCTGATGTCATAGTTGGTTATGCATATTTCCATTTCTAGCATTTAAGTTAGAATAGATTACATTTTGTGATTTAGTCCCCATTTTCACTTGCCTAGGTTTTTTAAAGTATTGAGCAACTTGGTTTTTACCTCTTCTTCTCTCTGGTTAAGAGCATACCCCCAAAACCCAAAAAACAAATTTATTGCAAATCTTGCATATAAAAGGGAGTTGTACCTTTCAATTTAGGGGTCTTTGATAGATAACTATAGTAACCCATTATGTTGTTAAATTATTTGTCCTCCATAAGCCATTGGGCAGTTTAAGAGTCAAACAGAAACCAAAAAGATAAGGAGGACAAACTGTTACCCAATCATTTTTGGTGATTCAAATAGGGAATGAACTTAGATGTCCTAAGTTCTCTTAGTAAGCCTTTCTATGGATTTTCTAAGTAATTTAGAGTTTATCTCAATAGCACTCAATTAATTGAGCCATGTATAACAAATCATAAGGAGAAATGGTGTTTCCTAACAAGGGACAAATCCCAATAGTGCAACCTAACCTTGGTTTCCTGGATGAACAAGAGGACATAATAAATAAATTGGATACCCTTGCCTAGAAAAGCCAAAAGTCCCTTAACTAATATAGAAGAGTAAGCTTCTCCCTAAAAATAGAAGAGGCCAATGAATATTGGGAGGGAGTGTTACGGGAAAGAAGATTAAGAGAAGTGTGCCTATTGTGAACTAAGATAAGTTCACCTTAGATCCTAAATATACCTGTAGTACTCATGGTAAAGGGAAATTCAACCCTGTGTTTGAAGAATTGCAGAAAGATGAGTTCTCCATATTGGAAGATCCTCTAAGAAGAGGGAGAGCCCATTCAGGGAATCTAGTGTTTCAGCATATCCATGGAGCTCCTTTTCTACCACCCCACCCTATTTCTTGGATACGTAGTCATTCCTCTTATCCTCCTATTTTCCTCACTGAACTCCAGTGATTATGTAACACCCTCACTCTTCACATAGTAGTTTCCCCTACTACTATCAATTTTTAGCCCATACTAGTAATCCTGCCTTCCTCAATGGTTATTCCTTGGGAAAATTTCATTATTCCTCTATAGCTTGATATTAATAATGACCTATCTAGAGCTTCTCAGAAGAATTTTCCCAAATTCAATAGTGATGGGAAGGTCTTTGTTGATGAGCACATCATGGCTTTATTTTCTACATGTAGTATTGTTTGTCCTCAGCATGAAGATGTAGTAGTGAGAATGTCTATGGAAACTGTGGTGGAGAATGTAGTTGATTGGTTTCGATATCTCTCAGTGGGATGCATCATGACTTGGGATGACATGTGGAATTGATTTGAAGCATGCTACAAGAGTATAGAAGATGAACACACTCTATTTACTCAACTTACCCAAATAAAGAAGGAACCTAATGTTCCTATGAGAAACTTCATTTAAGTTTAATAAGTTGGTTAATAGGATCCCTATTGCAAGCATACCTACCACAAACAACCAGAAAATGTTCTTTATTAGCTCCATGCCCCCTAACATAAGTTTTCAAATTAGACTTGCACATGTGGCTAATCTAGAAGTTTCTCAAACCCTAGAAATCAAATTAGAGGATGATCTGATAGTAGCTAGGAAATGGAAAAGACAAATTTAGAGTGGAGCCTTAACAAGCTCTGCCATTGGTACAACTAACAATACTGAAGCAATGCTTCACAATCTATCTAAAGAAATGATTTCCATGAAAAGACAAATGGGGAAACCCATTTTCTTGCTCCAAAAACCATATCAAGACATTCCCTGAAGGCCACATGAAGGTAAACCATTGCAATTGTGCCTTGCTCAACAGAAGCTAACTATTAAGGCACCTCCCAAAAAGAAAGATATGTGCATATTCCACCTAAGTGAGGATCATGATGGTGATTCTTTCTTATAAATGAATAGGTATAAGCATCTCACTAGTAATGAGCTAAAAATTGAGTACCCTGAAAGAGAAGAGGATTTTTCTCCCCATGGTGACTTTGGAACATTCATCTTGGAGTATGAATTGAATTTGAAGGTTGGAGGTGACTGCTTTGCTACCTTGGATGGAGTTCAAATGATCATGGCTACAAGAAGTTAGAGAGAAGAATCTATTGAACTCTATTCCTACCTAGAACAAAGTCACTGGCCCTTCACTAGTTGCACTTGGAGCATCCACTTCTACATCCTAGAGAAAAGAATAAAAAAGGTTTGAGCCAAATGGTAAGTCTCACTCCTCATTGGACATAATACAATATTTTAAAGATGCTCATATCCTGATGTCTCTCCTCGACTATCTCAAAACTCATCCCACTAGATTGCAAAATTGAGTAGATTATTGTAAAGGTGATGTTAATGTTAAAACTCAGCCTAATGTTAATTCTACTATTAGCAATGATCAACCTCAATTGGATAGTGGCCCACTAGTTGATGAAGAGCATGCCTTTCCTATGCTCTTAAAAGAGAAGAAATACCAATCTTGGCTACCTCCCCTGGTCAGATACCTGATCCATTTTATGCCTCCTTATACATAAATGGTCATAAGCTTAGTAACTGCATAATTGATTCTAGAGCTTCTAATAATGTCATGCCCTCTTCTATTGCGTGTGCCCTTGGCTTGATGCTTACCAAGTGTAGGACCAAAAAATGGGCTAATATCTAACATATGTTAATACCCTCTAGTCTACCATGAAAGCCAACTAAAATAAAGAAAGAATACAAAGTAAAACTCCCTCTTTAGTTATATCTCCCATGTCCTTCTTTCTTCTCCATATGATATAGCTCCAATTGCCTATAATGCACACAATTGAAAAGAAAAGTCTATGATGGGATAATGGTATTGATAATACTAGAAGATGTGATTTTAATCTTGATGATTATGGACTTAGACATTAGGACTAGAAATGAGAGGAACAAAGCTCAATTTATGGCCATCACACAAGAGGAGAGCATTGGACTTTTCACCTTGGATATGCAACTTGGCAAGAGATTCCTTTAGGAAATCCATAACACATATGACATAAGATGCCAAATGTAAGATTCTATGATTCTTGGAACTCAAACATGGCTAAAAATGGTAGAGGATCTATGAGGCATCATGTGACATGTCAAAGCCACTCAAAGTGAATAATCTATGATGATGACAGCTATATATAGATATGTGTAAGGCAATAAGAATATATGGATTATGACATATCTTAGCCAAGTGTAAATGGAGAATCTATGATGTGTCATGCACATGTGTGATGATGATGTCAAGATTATGTCAATATTATGTGGAATATTTGAATTATAAATCTATGTATCCACACATATAGAAATTAGTAAAATGGAAATTATGAGTAGAAAATAGAACTTAGGAAATTGTGAATTCCCATAGTTTGTGAAGATAGATAAATTATTTTAAGCATAATAATTAATTGAAAATGTTAATTAGGAAGAATAATTAGCAAATGTGAGATTAAAATAATTGGAGTGACATAGGATTAAATAATGGGTCATTTAATCCTATAGATAAAATTAGTAGATGATTGGCCAATTTGATTAGATAAGTGCACAATGAAATGTGATGATTATGTAGATAAACTAGGATGATGATGGGTAGACCAAAGCCATGGTCAAATTGATTGATTAATTAGAATTGATAACATGCCAAGGACACATGAGATGGATTAAGGACATGTAACATTTAATTGATATTATAAATTCCATAGGATCAAGATTGATTGATAGGGTTGATCATAATAATATCAATGAACATTGTCAATGTTATTAAATTGATTTGATGATGTCATGATTTGGCACTAAGGGACTTGACAATGTCAATGATTAGATGATGTGAATGATAGTTTGACCTAGCACTAAGAGCCATGCCAGTACTAAAGTTAGATTTGATAGGTTTGATAGATTGATAGGTTTCTGAGGCACTCAAAGTGGTGATGATTTATTTAAGGTATCTAATATGTTTTGGGTTGATTAGGAGTGATTTTGGGTAGATTTGGGGTGGTTCTAGGTTGATTTGATATGATTTTGATGATGTTGGAATGGTTTTGGTATGGTCGGATATGTTTTAGAAATGATCTATTTTTGATATGAAAATGGATATAAATGATGAAGAATATTGTTGAGATATAATCATATTGGCCAAAAGATCAGAATTAGTGAAATGAGAAAATGGGATGAGCTAGTGAAAAAATGTGATTAGTCCATAGATGTAAACCATTTTTGAGTGTTTACATTTTTCCCTATTTAATACAATGTGATTTAGAGTAGTGGGTGAAAGAACCCTGATGAAAAAGCCATAAAAGCATGCCCCAGTATGGGTGGTATCTATGGGTGCCCCCTCAAGAAATTGACTAGGATAGACATATGATAGATCAATTTTTTGACAATGAGAAGATAGATCCATAGCAACTAGCATATCACAAATCAGAGTTCAAACACAAATGTTATGGGGTCTAAAGTATGAAACGAGGGTCAATCAAGGGCCCAAGAGTAGTTTCATGGGTTTCCACTCAAGAATATGAAAAATGATGAAAATCCTCATTCAATTTTTACACAACAAATATATGAATTCAATGCAATTAACAACAAAGTTGAAACACAATAGTTATGGGCTCTAGAGTGCAAAATAGGGGCTCTGGGAGTAGTTTTGGGCATCTAATTTCCCCAAGTGCACCCAAAATGCACCCAAGTGCACCTAGGGAATACTTGGTAGTTCCAAGTGTGCTATAAAAGCACCAAGTGTGCCCATGGTGTACTTTAGAAGCCCAATTGGACTCTAAAATTATAGATTGCGCCCAAGAAGGCTTTAGTGGCCAAAATCAAACCAAGTGGACTCAGAATGACCTAAAGCTTGTTGTGCATGCCAAAAATGATAGAATAAGGTCAACATAGGGGTAAAACCAATAAAAAATGGTCAAATTTAGTCAAAATTGGTCAAATAAAAGTCAGATTGAGGCTAGACTTGGTGGAAAGTTAGAGAAGGTTGACAGATAGTGCATGATGATGTAGGAATGCAAGTTGAAGATGCTTTGGTGTATCAAAATACATGATCATGGTGGTGGATGAAGTGATTAATGATATAAGACCAGGAATATGAGATTAGGACTAGTTATAATGAGGTGGGGACTTTTTCTTTTCATAAAGTGCACTATATGTCAATGGAGCTTTATTTTGATATGGCAAATGGAATGCAATGCATCATCGTCATAAAGGGCTACAATGCAAATGCAAATTTTTTGTATAAACAAGAATGATGTAGATAGAAAATGACCTTGTCCTTATTGAGGCATATATACATGCCCTAGACTCTCAAAGGTACATGTTTAATAGATAGAACACCAAAAGATGACCATGAACCATCTTGACCACTCTCATATATCAATTTATATCATCAAGTGGCATAGGAACATAATCAAAGAAAAGAATAGAAAATATAAATCACTAACTAAACAACATGAGCTAACAACTATTCTTGTCCATTATTACTTTATTTTTAGTGTTTTAGGTCTTCATATAGTGTTTGATAGGTTGATCATGCGATAACTTTGTTTGTTGATTCAATTGATAGGTTCATAGTGATACATTGGATTAATTGTTGGTTCACATTTCTCAGATAGGTGTGATTGTCATTCAAGTGTAGTGCTTTGAGTTTCAATCTAGAAAAGTGAAAGTGTTTAAGAAAAAGGGTTGATTATCCATAGTGAGTATTTACAAGCTTTATTACAAATATTTGGTGGGCTTTGTGATTTTGAGGGTTTTTTTGAGGATATTTGATGTTTTTGCATTACTCATTTCTTCGGGACATTTTATGATTTTTAGGATTTACTTCAAGACATTTTATGATGTTTAGTGGTTTTCTCAGGACATTATATAATTTTTTTTTATCAATTTGATCAGGACATTTTATGATTTTTTATGAATTTGTTCAAGACATTTTATGCCTTTTTAGTGATTTGTTCAGTTGATTTTACAATTTTTAGTATTTGTTTAGGATATTTTACAATTTTTTATTTTATGAGTTTTTTAGGATCATAAGGAGACTCAAGTGTTAGCTCCAATTCAATGTGTAATAAGTTTGATGGATACAAAGTGCTTAGGGATGTGCCCCCAGTTTAAGTTCAAACTCATGCACTATGTACGTGATATGCCCCCAGAGAATACACAAACTATGTACAAAGGCCAAAGACAAAGTATGTACAGACTAGTGATCCTTGGGTAAGATAATAATGGACATTAACTAGTTCATGGGCCATGATAAGGGATTAGGGATGTCTTTCAATATGAAGGATATGATTAGGGAATGACAAAATGGGTAAAAACTAGATGGAATCTCTATAGATGGAGGAGCAATAACCGATTATACATGTTTCCTTTTTGTTAGGTTTTCACCATGGTACTCACCCAAAATGCTTTTTTGCTAGGTTTTTGCTATTGAATGGAGTTTTCTCTTTTATCACCTTTTTATGCCAAAATGCCTGTTTGCTAGGTTTTCATCAAGACATCAATTTTTCATGACTTTTTTTTACTTTTTTCTTATCTTTTTAGAGGAATTTTCTCCTTTTTAAAAAAATATTTTTAAAGAACTTTGAGATAGCATCATGAAATTTGTTGATGAATGCTAAGAAGAAATTAGTTGTTTGTGCTGCTAGCTAATAATCTTTGGATCCATGACTAACCATGACTATGCATGATTCATTCTGAGTCTAGAGCTAAAATCAAACCATTGGAAATATACCATCATGTACCATATGTAAGATAGTGTTTGCCTCTTGCGAATCAAGGTATTTGTGGATAAATGGGTCAAAGGGTTCTTTGTAGAGTATGTCATTGATGATGACATATTCAAAGGCTTTTTTGGATAGAGGTTTGATTTTGGGGATAAACAATTGGATATAAGAAAGGATTGGGAGGATTGAGACCAACAACTTCCCACATGAAGGTTGATTGAGAGAGCTCAAAAATACTTTGTGGCATGTTGAACACTGGAACACTAATATTCATGGTATCATATTTTTCATTTTGTATCCTTGGGAGCTACTTAGCTTTTTCCTTTTCACGATCTAATGGCACCTTTTGGTTTTCACCAAGACACCTATTCTTGTCATTTTTTTCTTTGTTTTCAATTTTGCATCTAAAAGATGGAATTGACTCCCAAAAATATGCCAATGTGTTTACTTCAAGAGAAATTACTTCTTTATGAAATTCAATCCTAATGCCTTCATAGATTTCAAAGTTTTTTATAAGAGTGTCATCATTTTCAAATCGATCAAAAATCTATGGTCCACATTGGTCCTAATCCAATAGTTTAGGATAACTTGAAGGGATGTCATCATCAATGTTGAATGGGCTCTAGTTAAAGGTATATATATGGATATTGGATTCATTTTTATCATTGGGGTCATGCTCAAATGTTGGAGGATTGTTGGTTTTAGGTTGGGTATCCTCACATGCATCTTCATCATTCAAAACATTCATAGTCTCACATGTGGGTACCTTAGTACTAGGAGGACTTGTTCACAATGGTTTGAATTCAAGCCCCAAACTAGGAGGTTTTCCTTTTATAGTGATAGGTTCAACTATTCCTTATTTCTGAGATCCAAGACCACTACATCCACCATATCCTTGTTTCTACATGATAATAGACCTAGGTTTATACTTGCTAGCAGATACCAAAGTGGGTTCTTATGCTACTTTTTCTTTCTCAATACAGATTGATGTATTCTCATAGACTTGTTCTTCATGTAAGTCACTAAAGCCACTGCTACTAAGAAAATTGATAGAATTGGCATTTTGTGTATTGATCTCATAATTTTGTGGTTGCAATAGTTCTGACTTACCACACGATTGGGGAGAAATTGGTGACTCCCTACTGTTGGATACTTAAGACATAAAGTATTCTCCACACCCTTTGTCTTCAATCTTCATCTTTTCTTTGGCCTTATTGAGGAGTATATCAAGATCCACATATTTAGAGGAATCTATGGGTTGTGTTGCATTATTTGTTCAGACTTGGTGTGTAGTAGCATCTCTCAAATTAGCACAAAAATGGAAAGGATTTGGATAACTAGGGAAGGTAACCTCCACATTGTTGCAGTTAAACTTTAGGTATTGATTATATGTAGAAGGAACCACTTGCATAGCATGGATCCAAGGTCATCCTAGTATCATGTTGCAATTTATTTCAATATCTAGGACCTAGCATAATGTGTCTTTATTAGCCAGACCAACTCTTATGCATAATATGATAACACCCTTGGAGAAGCATTCACCATCATCATTGGCCTTTATTGTGATTCTGTGAGAGGGGTCTACATCTTCTTTAGAGTAACATAGGCCCTTGACAACTTTAAGGGTATAAATTTTCAATCTCACTCCTCCATCTATCAAGACACGTCTTATTTTGGCATTATGGATAAAGAATTTGAAATAAAGGGGGTCATTGTGGTTAGGTTTTTCCTTAGGAATATCTCAAGGAAAAAAGGTAATATGTTATGATGTGAATAGGTTCCCAACCATGGCCTAGAATTGGGAAACATCAATGTTATCTAGGACTACTAACTCTTTTAAACCTTGGTCAAGGACCTTTTGATGTTGGGGGTGATGCACACAATAAATCCAAGATGGATATTTGTATAGGGGTTTTACTATGTTGGTTTACAAGGCTATAATTTGAAGAATTAGGATCAATAGGTTTACCAAGGGCTATGGGTTTAGTAGAGGTGGCATGTCTAACTAGATTTATAAGTCTACTTGGGGCTTTAGGTAAGGTAATCCAAGTGTAGTAGGTAGTGATAGCACAAGGAGGGTCTTCATCTTTTAAGGTGAAGGTTGATATGTGGGAGTCAAACCCATTAAAATAGTTTATGGTGTAGTCAAATCCCATGCATGTGTAGTTTAAATTAGCTTGGGAGTTTGATTTTGAACTAGAGGCCTTTTATTTTTCATGATTACCAAAGGATCTTTAAAGATAGCGTGATCAAAGCTGGATGCTAGTAGTGGAGGATCTACAGTAACTATACTATCATCAATGAGGTCTTGGATTTCATGTTTGCGCTAAAAACATGAGGTAGTCTTATGTCCTCTAGTATGGTGATAATCACAAAAGTTTTTGCCATCCCACCAATCTGATTTTTTTGATGGCTCATCCTTGATAATGGGTAGCTACATGAATTTATTACTCGATAATTGTTGAAGTGTAGTGTTGAGAGGTATCCCTAAGGGTGTGAATTTCCTATCTTTGGTTCTCGGAAGTCTTTGAGGTTTGTCTAGCATGGAAGTCTCATTTTTCTATTATTGAGGTGTTTTTTGATTGGGAGTTTGTGAATTTTTAGGGTTTGCACCTTTTAGAGTTAGTTGAGGTTGTGTTGCACTAATTCTTTGTACATCTACAATGCCATCATTGGTTATATTATTTTTTTGTAGAAAAAATTTGCCTCATCATTAGATGAGTTGGTATTTGTGTTTACTTTTTTATTTTGAGGATTCCATTATAGATGAGGGCATCTTCAATACTAGCCCCCTTTTTCATCAACTTGGAAATGGTGCTTGGACTATTGATCTTGAGTTTGTACATTAGTCAAGGACTAGGTTTTCAATACACAAATTAACTTGTTGCTCTTCAGGAATGTTTAGTGAGCATTGAATGACTAAGTTTCTCTAGTGTAATAAGAATGTGATGAAGGGTTACCCAATCTTCTATTTAGTTGAGCACAAATCAGAAAGTGTTACCTCATTTGTAATGTTGAAGGAAAAGTGGGAGATGAATTGGTCTACTAATTCTGACCAAAATTTGATCTTACCTAGAAGTTTGGAGTACCATTTGAGTGTAGGCCCACCTAGAGAATGAGGGAATAGTCTCATGAGATAGGTGGGATCATCACTAAGTTTAGTACAAGAGGCATAGGATTCCTTGATGTGATCAATGGGGTTTCTTTTTCCTTGATATTTTTCAAATCTTGGAGCCTCAAAATATTTTGGGAATGGAGGCATTACAAAATTTTATCAAAGGGATTGGGATGTAAGTCCCTTTTTGTGTATAGATATTTTTTCTTTTGGACTCCCAATGCCTTGACTTGTTTGAATAGTTGTTTGAACTATTATAGTAACTCTTCATTAGGGTTTTGAATGATAGGCTATTTTTCAAGTCTTTTGTGCCTATGAGTAGATCATTTTCTATGGCTAGAACTATGTCTACTTAGTTCTAACATTTCTATGTTTGAAGAGTTAAGTGATGTGTCACTAAGTGGTGGAGGTATGTTAGTACCTCAAAAACAAAAGGGTCCTTGTTGTGGTACATGTTGGGGTACTTATTGTGGTACTTTTAGTGGTATTGATTGCAATTTTTGTACCATGTGTTGTTGTTGCATCGCTTATTATGGTTTTTGTTTTGTCATTTTTTGTGGTTGTTATTGAGATACCTCTTTTGGTTGCATGTGAGACCATGTATTGTGATTTTTCTTATACAAGTATCTATTGAGGTTGTCAAGATGTATGTTGTAACAAGTTTTGTTGATAGGAAACTTGTTTCTCTAGGCGTCTTTGGTATTCTAACTATTATTTTAGTCATTCTTATTATTTAGCAAAAATGGCTTATTGCTATTGAAATTTTTCCTAGTACATTGCATGAAATTCAAGTGGATTTATGTTAGGTTTCATGTTAGGGATGTTGGATCCTTGCACCACTTAAGGTTGTTATTGAAGTTGTTGATATGTTTTATGCATGTTAAGTAGATTTTGACTTGGTTGTACATTAGAAATGTTAAGACCTTGTATCTTTGTAGGTTGTTTTTGTCTTTGAAGTTGGTTATGCCCTTGAGAAATGAACATCATGTTTGAGTTGTTGTTTTGATACCTTTGTGTGTTAGATATTTCTCCTTGGGACATTGTTAGTGAATAGATTGTATTTTCCTACTATAATAACAATTTATTCTATGCCCAAGGCTTAGAAAACCCAATAAAGTTCATAACAGTTGGGTAAAAATTGAGTTATTCATTTCCCTCTGAATTTTTATAGGTATAGCTCCCTTTACAAAGATTTATCAATAAATTCAAAGATTGAAATTAACTAAAGACACACTTTTTCCAGAAAGTGCATAAGGAATACTCATGTACTCTTGGGTACTAAGGTGATAACTTACATACTCAAAGATTAAATGTATGGAAAGCTCATAGTCTTTCCAAAAATAAGTAGGATTAACTAAAAGATTAAAATCTATCATGAATTTAAACTAAAACTATGAAAAGATAAATGAGAGAAGACAATAAGAAACAACAATAGATGTCATAAAAAAACTAATCACCAAAGCTCACAAAGTAACAATGATTGAACCACTTTAAAAACTAAGTTTTATAGCATAGAAAAATGTGATAGATATATATTCAAAAAGAATTTTTTAGTACCAAGTCATTTAAGAAACTATTCTCAAACATATGACTACCTATCTATCACTACTTCCAGTTAATTAACTTAAAACAATACTATCTTTATTAGAGTATATTTTTCGATACTAAAATCTAACCTCTAACTATCTAAATGATCTAGAATTTATAGTTTATTACAAATTTGAGAAGGCCTCCATTAAAGCCCATCTTTTCAATTAGAAATAGTTGCAAAAATGAGAAATTTTTTTAAAAATAGCTTGGGAAAATAAAATAGAAAATAACTATTCCTAACTAAACATTGTCGTCGGTATTCCCTCCATCTTCCATAGTTTGCTTCACTAGTTTCTAGCTCCTAAAGGCATTTGTGAACTCCTACATTTTATGAGAGTGAGGATTCTATAGACTAAGAAACTTTGATTTTCAAGCATCTTTTTTCCATTTTAGCTCCTTGATTGAAGGGCTTTGCTTCAGCATGAGATTCTTGCTTAGATATAACATCAATTTGATGTTTGCCAAGGTAGTGAATTCTTTAGGGGTAGGCATGTCATTTTCTTTGATTTTTGTCACAATATCATTGAAGTTTTTGGTCAACACCTCAGAGTCAATATTACCACTGTCAAATTGCAGGATTCAAGTAGGATTGACAACCTGCATGTCCTTTAGGAGTTCTTTGTGCATTCCTACAATTTCAATTTCTACTAATCACATTTCTTTAGTGGCTCCTTTATAAATTGAGTCCTTCCATAGAATATAGCTCTTAAGAATAAATAGCATGCATGAATCCATAGTCTTCATGAGATTTTCATTTAGAAACTACAATACCCCATATCTCTCAACTTCATGAACCTAGAATACAATGGCTTGACAATGATTCTAGTCAGCTTCCCAAACTAGCACAAGGGTTTGAATTTCATCCAACAACACCTCTCCTTCAAAAAATGTGGTAGTAAAATATAAAATGAATTTACTACCTTCTTTCATTATGGATGTCACCCATTCCTACACTGCCTCTGAGAGAAGTTTTCCCCTTTACAATTGCTTAACCAACTGTTGGCTATCTAAGGAATTAGGGTCAAAGACTGTGGGGTCTGGACCAATGGAAGGGCACCTAAGTTCATTAGTGAATCTATATAAGACACCATGGTGATTAAAAATGATTTTAATTCTTTCTTTTCTTTGTTGTCCATTTCTAATTGAGTTAGCATATACTCAATAGAGAATTTGAAGAAATGATTAACAATGTCTCTGGTAATAGCCCCTAATTCCATAGTGGTGACCTTAAAGACCTTGGCATCAATTTCTCTATATTCCTCCTTCTATTTTTATGTAGTAACTTCCATTGTCAGTCTCTTGGTTATTGGATCTTTGATTAGTCACATGTCAGTCTTCATCTTTTTACTTTTAGAACCATAAGTTGCATACTTGGTGACAATATCCTTGACAGGTGTAGACATAGGTTGTAGGGTTTTCTTGTTGCTGATAGAAATATACAACCATGATGGTATAATAGGATTAGTGGTCATCCCATGACTTCCTCTAAGAGGAGTCATGAACTTAGGCTAATACAACCTAAGAGCTTCTACTAATTACATGTCACCCTCTTGAGTGTCTGAAAAGCTAAGTTCTTCTCCTAAATCTTGTCCTTGAGCCATCATTTTGTCTTTTTGAACCTTCTACTAGATGAGTGCCTTGGACTTAGTCTTTGACCTGGTTCTAGGGGTCGTGCTTTGCTTAGGGGATGGTGTTCTTTTCTACTCACTAGGAGCCAAAGTACCACTTGCAACATGAGAGGACATTGATATGTTAGATGTTAATGTCTTAGAGAAAGAAACTTTCTTTAGAGATTTTCCTATTTGTTTCTCATTGGAAGCTTTCATACTCTTTCTTATTAACTAGTTATTTGTATAAGGATAGATTTGGTTCTCAAATTTATATCATCATCTTCCTCTTTATTCCAATATACCTCTAATTTTTTTAGCTCACTTGCTTCTTCCCATCCCAACTCACTAATATCCGAACCATCTTCAACTACTCCTTCCAACTAAAACTTCAACTTGAGGGAATTTATTTGTGGGAGTGTTAGTCTTGAATGGTCTTTCTTTATTACTTCTTATTCATCGCTACAATCTTTCCATAAATCTTTTAGATGTGGAACCATGGGTGATTGACCTTTAAGACCAAGTACTTTAGCCATGAAACCTTTGCTGTCAAAATTTCTCCTTCCATGATAGGATCCAAGATTAAAACTAAGAAAGTTGCTCCCAATGACTGAGGCATTATTAATGTCACTACAAGTCAAATGACCAAGCTTAATAGGAAAAATAGGCTCCCATTTTTCTTGGGGCAGATTGTCTTTAAGTATTGAAAACAACTGTCTACAAATTTTAGCTATGATGAAACGGTCTAGAGCATAATGAGACAATCTTATTGTTTCTTCCTCAAATCCCCTTATTCTCAAGTATTTGAATTTAGGAAATTGGATAAAATAGCTCCCATAGACTTGAATTAGCTTTGGGGCTTCTAGGGATAATCTAGGCATGGGTGCCTTTTTGAGGTTCAAGTGCACACTTTCTATTAGCATGTCATGTGTCTTCCTAAAATCCTCCAATACTCTATCTCTTTTGAGCAAAGGATAATATTGGTAGACAACTACATCTTCACTCCAAGTTTCATAGGGGAGAGAAGTAATATTGTTGACATAAGAAATGTAGTAGGTTAGGTAGGAAGACATGTAGAAATCTTCTTTAGAAACCTTAGCATGTTTTAGTTTCTTTCTCATTGAATTGTCTATCAACTCTTCCCAATCCAACAACTCATCTCCCTTGAGAATGATTTCTACATATTGGTACATACACTCTTCAAATAGAAAGACATCTGAATAATGCTTGACTCTATGTAGTCATACCATGAGGTCATGGATATGAGGTTTCATATGGTCTTTGGTGATTATTTTTGGGAGTCTTGGACTACCTTTATAATTTGTTTCTATCCACTTCCTAGCCAACATGTTACGATATTTATCTAGAGTTTCTTGATACTCAACCAAAGACTAGGTAGCACTAAAAGTAGAAAAAGTGCATTTAGACAAACACAAGACTGATGAAATGGTCTCCCTAGAGATGGATAATAGTGGTCCTCCAACTTTATTTAAAATTCTCTTAGTCCTCACATCATAGTGGTCAATACACAACTGGAGTAACTCAAGACTTAGAAGGGCAGGGGGAAAAGTTGCAGCTTCAACCAAACCACTTGTCAAAATATCCATACAACCATTAATTTCATCTGCTTGTTCAAGGAAATTTTCTTGTAATTTCTCAACCTTGACACCCTCTAAATTAGTATCAGTAACAATAGGCCTCCTACACTCTAAACTGGAAATATTCCTGAAGAAATGTTGAACAGACTTCATCTTAAAGGAAGGAAATTAAAAATCCAACACTGCTTTGTGCTTTGAAACACATACATAGAAGAAAGAATAAGGGTTTTCTTTTGTTCTCACCTGTGATTTTCTGAGAGAAAACTAGACCTTTTTCCTTTGATTATGGCCACTCCTACTTTGATTCATACTTTCACACAATAAAGAAATGAAACATGAAACTCTTACTTTAAAAGGAAAGAAGACATATTGGCAAAAGTACTACCCCATTATGAGGCATTCATGGAAATTTCATTGTGGCTTGATTTGCATGCTTGAAGCTATGATAAGACACCTTCATTAAATGAGCATTTTTTGTGAGTGTCCTTGCAATAATTACAAGTTTTTGACAAATAATCCAATTCCTAGGCAAAAGATTTTCCTTTTTGAATCATGATGACAACTAATCTCATGCCTTAATCAAAAATTAAATCTAACACAACCCCCGATCGTTACTTCTATCACTTCAAATATTTTCTCAAGAATCAAGCCTCCTTGAAGAATCATTAATGCTTACCCAAAAGTCTTTAGCAATTGAACTACTTTGAACCACTTCAAACTAAGGTTCAAAGAGGTTCAAAAAAATATCCTCATTATGCTCAGTGGGTCCCACATGCAAAAAATAGTTAGTGTTTAAAACCTTTGATTGAACTCTTTTGAACTATTTTGAACCGAGGTTTGAAGATGTTCAAAGAAGTTAAAAATATGAGAGTTGCGACGAATGACACAAGGTTGGTTTCTATATGCAAGGGTCATTGATATTCATAAGATTTGAGACCTATAACATCTTATCCAATGTAAGACTTTAGGTTTTAAAGGAAACTAGAGGAAATTTAAAATATGGTGACTCAGATTAAGGCTAACAGGGGTTATGACTGGGGACTGTGTACACAGAGTACACCAAAAACTCAAAATTATGGAATGAGACTAAACTAAGGACATACCAAAAATAGGAAATGACAAAAAAACAAATAGAAACAAAATAGAAAGACAAGAAGGAGGTATATACATTATTAGGACCAATTTGAGGTGTCACATTCTCAAAAATTTTAGGTCCTGCCCATTGGAGGTGAAGGACAAAGTAGTGTCATCTAGATAACTCAAGTGGGAAGTGTCTAGACCAATGAATTTTGTGATAATGAATGGCCCCTTCCATGGAAAATCAAACTTACCATGCATACCTTTGGGCTCTTTCCTTTTGTCTCTAAGAGAACTTCATCTCCTTTTAGAAAATTGTGAGGCCTTGCCCTCATATCAAAAATCTATTTTACCTTCATTTGATGCTCGGTAATATGGTCCATGAGTTTATCTCTTTCCTATTCTAGTTTATTCAAATACATCACCCTTTTCTCTAAAGAGTCTCAAAAGAGAGAATCTTCAATTACAGACTGCAACTTTATGACAGATAATTCTAGAGGTAGGGGTACTTGAGTGCCTACTCCATACACCAATTCAAAGGGGGCCATGCCAATAGCTCTTTTAGGAGTAATTTGGTCAGCCCATAATGATTCATACAAATTTTTGTGCCAATTTTAGGCATTATCATCAACCAACTTCTTCATTATGGCTACCAAATTTTTGTTACTAGACTTCACCTACCCATTTCCCCGAGGGAAATAATCTGAGGAATGAGCTAAGGATATGCCATGATCATAGAAAAATATAGAGATTTCTTCAAATGAAAAGTAGGTTTCATTATCAGGCACTATCTTTTGAGGAACCCCAAATTTGACAAATATGTATTCCATTAGGAACTCACATACCACTTGTGAATTAGCTTTTTTAGTTGGTATAGCTTCCACCCACATGGTGAAATAATTTGTGGTTATCAATATATACATATGGCTAGCACTAGATGGGGGATTCAAAGGACCTATGAAATCTAAACCCCACTGATGGAAATGTTCTTTTATTACTACAAGTGTTAAGGGTAAAGCTACTAGTTGAGGACAACTTGTGAAAAGTTTGTATTTCCCACAATTCTTTACAAAAACATAAGCATATTTAAACATTCTATGCCAGTAGAAGCAATTTTTGAGGATTTTGAAAGTAGTCATAGTAGAGGAAAAGTGTCCATCTTAAACATCTGGATGATATAGCTTCAACCATTTTTTTTGCTATTCACTATCTACATATCTCAAAAAGGTTCCATCTATACTTCTTTTATACAACACACCTTGAGAGATTACATACTTTGCCACTTTCAATTTGAGGTAACATTTTTCTGTATAACTCAAGTTTACAACACATTCACCATATGTCAAGAAATAGACAACATGAGAAAACCAAGGATCAGTTGAACTTACCAACAAAACAAAAGGTGTGACCTCAGTGTTTTCTGATGATGATCCTTTATTTTCAGCCATCAACTTACATAAACCCTAACCTCTCACCA
This sequence comes from Cupressus sempervirens, assembly GCA_028749045.1. Classification (NCBI taxonomy): domain Eukaryota; kingdom Viridiplantae; phylum Streptophyta; class Pinopsida; order Cupressales; family Cupressaceae; genus Cupressus; species Cupressus sempervirens. Next base: position 516,478,697 of record CM053787.1, read on the forward strand.
AAGTAGTAGGTTTAATAGTTAGGTCATATTCTTGAATTCTAGCCACCCACATTGCTCTCTTGTTTATTCCAACCTCTTGCTAAGTTAGTATACTCTTTATCGCGTTTCAGGTACATAAACAATAGAATGGGAGTGCAAGATGTAGTACCTGAACTACTTTATTTCCTTGACCACTAAAAATGCATGTTTTTCCATTTTTTATGTTTCTTTAGAGGGACACTTATAAATGAAATTGGGGGCTCATTACCCTGATCATCTTTCTGGGTTAAGATACTGGATAGAGTGTGTTTTGAAGTATAGTTGTAAATGATAAAGTCTTTTTTGAAATTTGGGCTTACCAACATAGAACCATTTGTAATGGATGTTTTAGTATCTTCAAAATCCCTTTTACCTTCTTCTTATGAGCTAAAAGGATGTCTCTCACTCATCATATTCAGCATATGTCTTACCTTTTCAAAAAATTTAGGAACAAAACTTCTTAAGAAGTTTATCTGACCAAAGAAGGATTTTAAATCACTTCTATTGCTGGGAAAAGATAACTATTATATCACTTTCATTCTATCTAGGTCTATTCTTATACCTCTTTTTGAAGAAATATGTCTAAGCAATTTACCTTCTTCCACAAAGAATACGTACTTTTTAGGATTGAGAGATATGCCATGTTGTCTGCATCAGCCTAGTACTACCTCGAGATCTCTCAGATGATGTTTCCATCTTTTGGAAAATATAGTCAGATCATCTAGATAGATTACAATTATTTTATCCTTCAAGTCTTTAAAGGAAGAATCCATTTTCCTTTGAAACATCACTCTTGCATTGATCAGACCAAATGGCATATGGTTATAAGCATAGGTACCACAGGGACTTATGAAGGTTTTCTTGTGCTAATCTTCAGTTGTGACACTGATCTAGTTATATCTTGAGTACCCATCGAGCATTGACGTGACTTTAGACCCAACAACTATTTGTAGAATGTGATCCATAGTGGAGAGTGCATAATTGTCTTTAAGACTAGCCTAGTTTAAATTCCTAAAGTCCACACAAATTCTTATTTTTTCATTTTTCTTTCTCATAGGAACAATGTTTGCTATCTAGGTTGAGTGGTGAATTGGATATATTATATAGGCTTTTAACATTTTCTCCACTTCTTTAAAGATAGCTTTAGACATCTTGGGGTTATATTTTCTAAGTTTTTGCTTGAAGGTATCTGTTTCAGGTTTTAGGGGTATGTGCCGCCTGAACTCTATGTTTCTAAATTTTTTTCAAGTCCTCATATCCCCAAGTGAATACATCTTTGTATTTGATGAGTAGTTTCAACAATCCACGCTTCTCTCTTTCAGAGTAGGTTTGACAAATAGAGATCCATCTAGGATTTTGTTCATCCCCAATGTTTATTTTGTCATGTTCATTTAGGTTCTTATTATGGTCACTCTCCCTCGAGATGGCATTGTCATCTTTTCTTTTGAATAAATGCTCTAAAGAAACTAACCCCTTTGGGATTTTATTTCCTTTTAACTGAATGACCTCTTTGGATTCCAATGACTCTTCACCAATTGATTTTCCATCTTTCCCTGACCATTCAAAGAAAATATTAGCAAAATTTGCAACACATCCAAGAAAATCCTTTAATTGTGAATCATTATTAAAAACCTACCAACAGTTCACATTATCTGGGACCCTAGGTCTATAGATCATTTCAATCCTATAAATATCACTCTTGAAGTCTAGATGTGGCAATAATAAGGAAGCATGAATAGCTAAGGAATTAGCTTTAGTATTTTGAAAGCAAGGTATAAAATCTATGGAGAAGGCATTAAAAGATTCAATCTCTTCCCAAACTAAGTTCCTATAATGTATCAATCTATCATTCTTCATAGAAAAATAATTCCTTACCTATTTTATGATGAGTTCAACATCAAATTTCACCTTTAATTGTTCTATTCATTTCTCCTTAGCTTCTAGCAATCCTAAGAGTAGGGCTTAATATTCTACAATGTTGTTTGTATTGTGAAAGTCTAGCTTAAAAGAAAAAGGAAACACTTCTCCCAAGGGAGAGATCAAATCTCTCCCCACTCCTGACCCTGAATTAGAGCATCTTCCATCAAATTCTAAACTCCACAAGGTGTCTTTATAGTCTTCCCTTTTCTCTTCCTTGAGTTTATCATCAGGAAAAATGATGTAATTTCCAAACTAACATCCTTCAAATAATATCTAGGTTTTAGGATTATATTAAGGTACCACATTATATTTGTTCTTTTGCTTTAGTTCTGGTTTTATCCTCTTCTTCCCTACTAGAATAGAAGCCTTAGATCAATCCATCTTAATCTCTCCTCCCATATCCTTGTAGAATTTTCTCCTAAGAAACATTTCATAACTAGCTAGGATATCAACCACTAAAAATAGTTAGTTTCAGTCTCTTATTTGGGAAAGCATAAAAGAATACTTGTACATCTTTTACTTGGCTAATTAGAGGGACTTTCTTTCCATTCATGGAATAGCAACATCCAAAGGTTTTAGTGAGATTCAAGCCAAGAGATTTAGCAACTGGAGTTGGAATAATATTGTCAGAAGCTCCCGAGTCTATCATATAGTTGCTGAGTTTTTGTCCATTTAGAAATAGGGACACATAGAAGTGATTAGGCTTTCTTTCCTCTACTTCTCCTTCAACAACATTAATAGTTGGTCTTGTGTTAGGGACCTGCTTGGTACCTATCTCAGATACAAAAACTAGTTTCTCTAGAGGTGTTTGATTTTTTATCACTTATCAAAAAATTGGGCATTAGTGACAGGCCCTCCTTTCACATATTGAACTAACTTGTCCAACTCTTTGGGATTCATTCTTAAATTTTTAGCTAGGGAGATGGATATGGAAGAGGATTTACAAAAATCTACAATGTCAAAAGTAGATGTACCAGTTGTTGATCCTATCCTAGATAATATCTTGAAATCTACATTCTTCACTGGATTATTATGCATATGTTCCTTTCCTTTAGAACCTAAAGTAGATGTGTTAGTTCATGGATAGGACTTCTAATTTCTTTGATTTGCTATCATGATAGTGCAAGAAGGATCTTGGAGCATCAAAAAAGTGTGATCTCCTCTTTCTATGTCAAATTCAAGAAAATAAGTTCTTGCATTCTTACTCTCCCCCCTTTTTCATTCTCAACCTATGATTTAGTGCTAAGAGCATCCTTTTCCAATTGAACACATCTTAACTAGTTTGTGCAAGTTTTCCATCATAATCTGTAGTCAAATGGAAGGAACACATAGTCTCTTTAGGTACTCCTTCGATTTGTAACCCTGGCTAAGGAGTTGTCAAGGATGAGGCTTTGCCATGACCTCGATGTTGTTGACACCAATTAAAATCTTTATAGGGGGATTGGTAAGGGTCATGAGATCTATTCTATTATCTTTTGAACATAGCTATTTCATTCATTAACCTCTATGTGAAATGGTTTGTGGGGGTAGAGGTAGAAGCAGGCCCAGAGGATTGAACATCTCTTCTCCACTTACCAATAGTAATAAATGCATCTTCTAATTGGATAGTTGATCTTTGAGCAGTAGTTAGGTCAACAATTGCACCTTTAATTAGATGAAAACTCACATCTAGGGGAACTACATTAACAAAGAATATTTTTTTATTTTCTCCATTAGGTCTAGAGGTAGTTGGGATTCTTTCAAGCAATCTATTAATTTCACTATGAACTCCCTCATGGGTTCATGCATTTCCTTCTTCAATTATTTCGCTGAAGTAACAAGGAACATTCATTGTTAGGGGTTTTCAATCTAGTTTCAAACACTATTTTCATGTCATCCCAACTAGTTAGTTGGGCTAGATGGTTGAACCAATTAGTGACAACATCAGTTAGCATTTGAACAAACAACCTAACAACAATTTCTTGGGTAGGAACACTTATAACTCCAAAGGCTGTATGAAAGGCACTCAAGTGATCACTTATAGAAGTTTTTCCATCCCCACTGGACTTGGGAAAACTTTTGGTTGCACCTTTGGGCAACATAGTGGAATTGACCCCAAGATTCAAAGGGCCTATGTTCTGCCCCCATGGTTGGTTGAAAACCATGTTTGGTAGTACAAATTGCAAAGGCTAGATGTTCAAATGAGAAGGGATCAAAGCTTTCAATGGAAGTAAATATTGTATCAAAGGTGAGAGAGGAGAAGGTTTGGGGGGAGAATTAGGTCTACTATAGGATTTAGTTTTCTTCTTCTTTGGGTCGTTAAAATCAGGTAGAAAACTAAAGTTCTTTAAATGCTCAAAAATTTCATCCAAAATGCCCCCTTTTCTCTTTCTCATCTTGTGTACTTCCTTTTAGCCAGGTCTGCTTCTATTTAAGGTCTTATAGGGGGTCAAGTGAGTTTATTTACCACCACTTCTTCTTGAACTTCTAGCACACCTGTCAAAAGTTTGGCACACTCTTCCTCTCTTTCAAAAACATTCAATGCTTATTGAAATTGCTGATTATTCTGGTGTAATGTCTAGGCAGGAGAGGTTAAATCAAATATTATATCTTCCTATGTGTCTTCAAATTTGAGATTAGGCTATAAAATAGGAAAAACATCATCATGTGGTAGGACCATTGTAATTCATTATTACTTCAAATGGCTTAGTCCTCTTTCTCTATGGATTCCTCCCAGTAGAGTCGCCAAAAATTTGTTAGTGAACAAATTGTCTTTTCCTACTATAACAACAATTTATTCTAAGCCCAAGGCTTGGAAAATCCAATAAAGTTCATAACAGTGGTAAATGATAAGTTATTAATTTCCCTCTGAATTTTTAAAGGTATAGCTCCCTTTACAAAGATCTATCAATAAATTCAAAGGTTGAAATTACCTAAAGACACACTTTTGCCAAAAAGTGCATAAGGAACACTCATGTACTCTTGGGTACTACGGTGATAACTTGCATATTGAAAGATTAAATGGATGGAAAGCTCATAGTCTTTCCATAAACAAGTAGGATTAACTAAGAGATTGAACTATATCATGAATTTAAACTAAATCTAGGAAAAGATAAATGAGAGAAGACAAAAAAAAACAACAATAGATGTCATAAAAAAAACCAATCACCACAGCTCACAAAGTAACTATGACTGAAGCACTTTAAATGCTAAGATTTATAGCATGAAAAAATGTGATTGATATATATTAAAAAAATACTTCTTTAGCACCAAGTCATTTAAGAAAGTATTCTCAAACATATGACTATCTATCTATTGCTACTTCTAGATAATTAACTTAAAATAGTACTAGCTTTATCAGAGTATATTTTTGGCTACTAAAATCTAACCTCTAACTAGCTAAATGCTCCAGCATTTATAGTTTATTACAAATCTAGAATGACCTCAATTAGAGCCCAGCCTTTTGGTTAGAAATAGTTGCAAAAATGAGAAACAATTTTAAAAGCAACTTGGGAAAATAAAATAGAAAATAACTGCTCCTAACTAAACACTATTGCCAATATTCTCTCCATTTGCCATAGTCTACTTCACTATTTTCCAACTCCTAAAGGCATTTATGAACTCCTACATTGCATGAGATTGAGGATTCTTTAAACTAAGCAACATTGATCTACAAGCATCTTTTTGTCATTTTAGCTCCTTGATTCTTCAGCTTTGCCTCGGCATGAGATTCTTGTTTAGATATAACATCAATTCACTGTTTGCTAGGGTAGTGAAGTCTCTAGGGGTAGGCATGTAATTTTCTTTGATTTTTATCATAGCATCATTGAATTTCTTGATCGACACCTCGAAGTCCATATTACCATCTTCAAATTGCAAGATTTCGGTAGGACTGAGAACTTGCATGTCCTTTAGGAGTTCTTTGTTCATTCTTGCAATTTTGGCTTCTACTAATCACATTTCTCTAATGGCTCCTTTATAAATTAACTCCTTCCATCCCATATTGCTCTTAAGAATAAAAAACATGCATGAATCCATGGTCTTCATGGGATTTTCATTTAGAGACTGCAATACCCCATATCTCTCAACTTCATGAACCTGACTGACACAAGGGTTTGATTTTCACCCAAAAACACTTCTCCTTTGGCAAATGTGGTAGTAAAATATAAAATGAATTTACTACCTTCTTTCATTATTGATGTCACCCATTCCTGTACTACATGTTAGAGAAGTTTTCCCCTTTGCAATTTCTTAACCAACTATTGGGTATGTGAGGAATTAGGGTCGAAAGAGTATGGGGTTTGGACCAATGGAAGGGCACATAAGTTCATCAATGAATCTATATAATCCACCATTGTGATTACCAATGCTTTCAATTCTTTCTTTTCTTTACTATCCCTTTCTGACTGAGTTAGGATATGGTTAGTAGAGAATTTGAAGAAATGATTACTAGTGTCTCTTGTAATAGCCCCTAATTACATAGTAGTGACCTTAAAGCCCTCAGCATCAATTTCTCCAGATTCTTCCTTCTATTTTTATGTGGCCACTTTTGTTGTTACCCTCCTAGTTACTAGATCTTTGATTAGCCTTGTCTTTCTCTTCATCTTTTTACTTTTAGAACCATGAGCCATGCACTTGGTGATAATATCCTTGACAAATGTAGACATATGCTATAGGGTTCACTTCTTGCTGATAGAACTAGACAACCATGATGGTATAGTAGGAGTAGTGGTCACCCCTTGACTTCATATGGGAGGAGCCATGAACTTAGGCTGATCCAACCTAGGAGATTCTACTAATTGCACATTGCCATCTTGAGTGTATGAAAAGAAGAGTTCTTCTCCTAAACCTTGTCCCTGAGATATCATTTTCTCTTTTTGAACCTTCTACTACATGAGTGCCTCAGACTTAGTTTTTGACTTGGTTCCAGGGGCTATGCTTTGCTTAGGGGATGGTGTTCTTTTCTACTTACTAGGAGCCAAAGTACCACCTACAACATGAGAGGAAATTGATATGTCAGAGGTCAATATCTTAGAGAAAGAAACTTTCTATGGAGATTTTCCAGATTGTTTCTAATTGGCAGATTTCATGTTCCTTCTTCTTAACCAATTATCCATGTGAGTAAGGATAGATTTGGTTCTCAAATTTATATCATCATCTTCCTCTTTGTTCCAATCTACCTCAAATTGTTTTAGCTCACTCGCTTCTTCCCATCTTGGCTCAATAATATCTAAACCATCTTTTTAACTACTCCTTCTAACTTTAACTTCAACTTGAGAGAATTTACTTGTGGGAGTGTTAGTCTTGAATGTTCTTTCTCTATCACTTCCTCTTCATCACTACAATCTTGTCACAAATCTTCAGATGCAGAACCATGGGTGATTGACCTTTAAGACCAAGTACTTTTGCCGCAAAATCTTTGTTGTCAAAATTTCTTCTTTCATGATAGGATCCAAGATTAAAATTGAGCAATTGCTCCCATCAACTGAGGCATTAACCATATTTCTATAGGTCAAATGACCAAGCTTAATAGGAAAAATACAGTCCCATTTTCCTAGATTAGATTATCTTTAAGTACTAAAAATAATTGTTTACAAATTTTAACTATGACGCAATAGTCTAGAGCATAACAAGACAATTTTACTGGTTCTTCCTCAAAACCCCCTATTCTCAAGTATCTAAATTTAGGAAATTGGATAAAATAGCTTGCATAGACCTAGATTAGCTATGGGGATTTTGGAGATAATCTAGGCATGGATTCCTTTTTGAGGTTCAAGTGCACACTTTGTATCAGCACATCATGTGTCTTCCTAAAATCCTCCAATACTCTATCTCTTTGGAGCAAAGGACAATATTGGTAGACAATTACATCTTCACTCCAAGTTTCATAGGGGAGATAAGTAATATTTCTTACAAAATAAATGCATTAGGTAAGGTAGGAAGACATGTAGAAATCTTCTTTAGACACCTTAGCATGTTTTAGCTAGTTTCTCATTGAACTGGCTATCAATGTTGCCTAATTCAACAACTGCTCTCCCTTTAGAATGATTTCCACATACCAATACATCCACTCTTCCAAGAGAAAGACATCTAAAGAACCTTTGACTCTATGTAGTAATAAAATGAGGTCATGGATATGAGGTTTCATATGGTCTTTGGTGATTATTTTGGGGAGTCTTGAACTACCTTTATAATTTTTTTTTGTCCACTTCCTAGCTAATATGTTACAATATTTATTTGAGGTTTCTTTACATTCAACCAAAGATTGGGTAGGGAAAAAAGTGACAAAAGTGCATTCAGAAAAATGCAAGAATGATGAAAAGGTCTCTCTAGAGATGGATAATACTGGTTCTCCATCTTTATTGAAAATTCTATTAGTCCTCACATCATAGTGGTCAATACATAGCTAGAGTAACTCAAGAGTTAGAAGGGCAGTGAGAAAAGCCACAACTTCAACCAAACCACTTGTCAAAATCTCCATACAACCATTAACTTCATCTTCTTGTTCAAGGAAATTTTCTTTTAATTTCTCAACCATGACACCCTCTAAATTAGTATCAGTAATAATAGGCCTCCTATAGTCCAAACTAGAAATATTCCCAAAGAAATGTATAATAGACTTCATTTTAAACAAAGGAAATAAAAAACCCAACACTAATTTGTTCTTCAAAACACATACAAAGAGGAAAGAACAAGGGGTTTCTTGTGTTCTCACCTGTGACTTTTTGAGAGAAAACCATACCTTTTTCCTTTGATTATGGTTTCTCTTCCTTCAATTCACACTTTCACACAATAAAGAAATGAAATAGGAAACTCATACTTTAAAAGGAAAGAAGACATGTTGGTGAAAGCACCACCCCATTATGAGGCAATCATGGTGATTTCATTGTGGCTTGATTTTCACGCTTGGAGCCATGATAAGAGACCTTCATTAAATGAGCATTTTCTACAAGTGTCCTTACAATAATTACAAGTTTTTGACAAATAATCCAACTCCCAAGTGAAATATTTTCCTTTTTGAATCATAATGACAACCGATCTCATGCCTTAATAAAAAATCAAATCTGACACGACCCCTAATCATTACTTCTGTCACTTTAAATATTTTATTAGGAATCAAGCATCCTTGAAGAATCATTAATGCTTTCTCAAAAGTATTCAGCATTTGAACTACTTTGAACCACTTCGAACTAAGGTTCAAAGAGGTTTAAAGAGGTTCAAACAAACATCCTCATTATGCTCAATGGGTCCCAACTACAAAAAATAATTAGTGCTTAAAACCTTTGATTGAACTCCTTTGAACTACTTCAAACTGAGGTTCAAAGAGGTTCAAGATATGAGAGTTGTGAAAAATGAAACAAGGTTGGTTTCTATATGCAAGGGTTGATGTTATTTGTAAGATCTACGACCAATAATAGCTTATCCAATGTATGACTTCAGGTTTCAAGGGAAACTAGAGGAAAGATAAAATATGGTGACTTGAATTAAGGCTAATAGACATCATATTGATTTGGCAATGAGATGTGTTCCTTTTTTGAATGGGTGAAATGTCAATAAGGCTCTCATGTCTTGTTGTTGCATTATGTGATTGAGATCAAGTCTTAATATCCTTTTGGGATATTTAGGAAGGGTCTTGTTTCCATTTATTGATGGAGGTTCATCAAACAAGGGATTGATATTAATGTGTTCAAAATTACTTTGGAGGATTTCAATGGTTGATTCTTGATGGGATCTTATAGGTTTCATCATTGTGTTTGAAAATCCCTAAGGTTGTTTTACCTTGTTCAAGTCTAAATTAATCATGGGTTGTATGTTTTTAAGTGTTGAGTTGTTTTGATGTTTGGACTTAGGTCCCTCCAAGTTTGTATTAAATTTGACAATTCCTTGGGCTACCAAAATCATGGAAAGACCTAGCCATTTCTTTGTTAATGATGCCATAATCTATGTCAATATCATTTTTAAAGTGTAAAGTACCCTATATGTTTAGAGGATTAGAGGTACTTGTGTTAGGTTTACTAAATTTGAATGGGTGAGTTTCTTCATCCTCACAAGTTGTAGGCACACTCCCACATTCAAGTGCTATAGGTACAAATATGAGTTTGAAATTAGGACTCCATTGAACCATTCCATGTGTAGGGGAAGTTCTTGAAGTAAATCTCATAGTATGTGTGTTGTCTAGAGTTGTTTGTGTCATTCCTTGATGGTTATGATCTTGTGGATACATGCTTAAGGGGTTCACAAGTAATGGTTTTGATTCTTTAATTTGGTTTGTGTCAAATATTTCTTGGAGTTTCTTTCCCTTCTTTTTTCTTGGACAAGCTTTAGGTTGTGTTTGAACCTCAAAAAACAAGGGTTGATATAGTGCTTTAGGTCTCTGAGCTTATTGTGTCCTTGTAAGTGATGGCATGATACCTAAGGATGCAAATGCAATGGAGAAAACTCTAAATGGACGCTCTACCTCCCAAGTGTGGACCTAAAGTACCAACTATGCTCAGATAGTACCAAGTGACCCTTGGTGCACTTGGGAACTTGAAGGTAAGTAGTTGGTAAGCATAAGGTATGCATCTAGTAAAAAGAGGTGCTAGGTGACCAATATGCAAAATGTGAATGATTTGAGTGTTTTTGGGTGTTTTTTAAGGTTTAGGGATGTAATGCAAGCTATAGAAGTGAAGTTTAGGGTTCTAGAACCTATAATGAAATCCCTAATGACCAAGTGCACTCTAACACTACCAACTACACACTTGAAGCAAAAAGATGGTAAAATAGGGGTGTAGTTAGTAAAATAGGGAAAAACTTGGAAATTTAGAAGTGTTTAGGAATGTTATGCAACCTAATGAAATTTCAAATGAGCTAGAGTTTTGATATGTAAGGTGAAAATGTCCTAGGGGAAGAATGTAAATGAAGTTATGGATTTTGACTAAAGGGGACGAAAATGACTCTATTGTATGTAAAATGAAGATTACAGTTGGACTTTGGACTTGGGAATGATGTTGGAGGTTGATGTATACAAGTTGGACTATGCAAAGGATGGTGTACTAAGGTTGATAATGATGTTCAGGATACGTAAAATGAGGATATGAGATCAAGGAGATAAGTTGATTGATAGGCAAGTTGAAGGGGTTTGATGTTGGAAATGATGTTAGGGTTTTGAACAATACAAGATGAAGGGGAAACCAAGGTAAGTCAAAATGACATTTATGGATGCTAGGAATGTGATAATGCTATGAAAAGGGTGTATGCAAGGTTTTGAACTTAGGATCAAAACTTTGTAAAGTACTTTGTCTAAGAGTGTAACCTTGTGAAGATGGACTTTGGATCTTGACCAAAAAGAGATAGAAGACAAAAAGATCAAGTTGATAAAGATGACAAGGTCAAATCCATCAAAACATAAATAGATTTTGAACAAAGAAAAATGATAACAAATGACAAAAGGACTAGTCAAGATCCATCATCCATCAACACTAGGAGATACTCTAGGACACATACTTTGTTTTGATTTTTGAGTAAGTTCATAGGTTTTGGGTTCAAAATGACATTTAGGGTGGTAAAAATGATGGTTATTATGATTAGATATGCAATATGAAAAGGTCCTAGGATGCAAAATGAATTTTTGGGTGCAAGATGACATTTTGGGTGATATGCAGAATGAGGACCTACAAAGACTTCTGGATGTAGTTTTAGGGTCCCAAAATGTAGTTTGGAGGCCCAAAATGGTCTTGCTGGTCACCAAGTGTGATATTATAGCACCAAGTGCACTTAAATAGCACCAAATATTCCTATGGTGCACTTGGAGTCATTTTGAGCACAATTGGTAGTTTTATGGTGTAGTTGGGAGACTTGGTTGAATGTCTATTGATTTTGAGCTGGGTGATTTCTCTGTTGCTACACTAGAGAGCTAGGATGTTGTTATGATTGGGTTGAAGATGTAGAATGAGGGTTATGACCTAAGGAATGAATCCTAAAGTGAAGACAATGAAGGCTAGGACATGAAGAATCTAGATTAGGACATGTTTAGAAAGGGGGATCTATCCAACAACCTAATGACACTCCTAAGGTCCCAAAATGCTATCTAGAAGTCTAAACTGGGTTTTGAGACTACCAAGTGTGATTAGACACTACCAACTATACCCATGGTGCACTTTTAGATAGTTAGAGTGCAGTTGGTAAGCTGGGTTGAAACTAGGGTAATTTTGTTTGTGGTTTCTAGATTGATGTTCTAGTGAGCTAAATGGAAGAGGACAATGCTAGGACCAATATTAAGGTAAAAAATGATGGTTAGGACACATAAAACAAGGGTTAAAGTGTGAAATATGAAGGTTTGGTAATGAAAGAATGCAAATAAGGAGATGCAAGATGTAGGTTAAGGGCTGAAATGCAAAGACTAAGGGATGTGAAGTGAACCCTAAGGAATGAAATATGAATGAAAAGAGATGCAAAATGAGAACTAAAAAGATGTAATATGAGGCCTAGAGGATGCAAGTATGATGCTCAAAATATGGTGAATCCAAGTGGATGCTATTGAAAGATGGATTCTAAGTCATGCCAAGCATGTCTAAGGTTACAAGTTGTCATGTTTTCCAAGTTTTGCAATGTTTTGACAAGAGATGTAACATTTTGAAAATGTGTAATGTTTTGACAAGCTTTGAATATTATCAAATGTGAAAATTTTCCAATTTGGTTTTATCTTGATTAATGTTTTCCACACATACAAAACACAATAAACACAAATAGTTGTCATTAAAGTGAGAAGACATACCACAACCTAGGCCTTAAGACTGTGTCCACTAAATTCCCACTTGAATTGAAGTTTAGCCATGCTTATCTAGAGTGGAAAACCTAGGATCTTGGAACCATAGGCTCCCCCTTACATTGCACTCACTTCTCAGTGCTACTAAGATCCAAATCCCAAGGGTCATCACTCCTAAGGGATTGTTGCCTCTACTAAGGACTGTGAGAATGTGGGATGTATTCATGGGCATGGGTGACCTCCTAAGCTAGTGGATAAAAATTTATTTGGCCTCTAAGACAAAGTATTTAGTGTAGGAATTCCATTCAACAAGTGAATTATAAACTTCCTCAGAAGGTCTCCCAACCCCAAGAACTGGGGTTTGACACACCACAAGGGTATCGAAGGAGAGCTATCATGTAGAAATACCATTAACATGACATTAACCATATCGAGTTTGTTATAATAACTAGAATATTGACCTAGCTTTAGCCCATTACCACTTCAAGGTCATCCCTTGGGGTTCACCAAGTGGTGAGTCTTGGGTCCAAGGTAGGCCTCTCTATAGAAATTACATAGATTTCTCTTGCACCCAAGAGCCATGAATGGCAATGGGAGATGATATGTCCATGTGACTCCTATGGTTATAAACAATGCATAAACACCAACTAGTATAGAAAGTTCATTTTAGTGCACCAAATGATGTGTTATCTAATCTAGAAAAACCACACATAGAGTTTGGACAAGAACATGGGTCTTCAACAACATCCTGCAAACAAGCATTAGTAGTTTTTCAATGAATGTCTTCTCTCAATGATCACCACATGCTACAAATAGATCATTAGTAACAAAAAATCATCTACTCTATGTCCTAGAAGGAAGTTGAAACCCTAGATCTAGATTTTGATCAAAATAGGTTCTTTTTATGGACCAATTGTGCTTTAATAGAGAAGACTACACCCAAGAAGGCCAAAATGACTTGAGAGACCCCCAAGTGCACTCAAAAAGTGCTAATTGTGCCCTTTGTGCACTTTGGGCCCACAAGGGCATAGTTAGTAGTTTTGGTGCACAAGTGGGAGACCAAGTGTGGATTGTGGGGAAATGGTGCCTAAACAAGATCCAAAAACTAAAATTTTGAAACTTACCCAACTAGGTGCACCTAGATAGTGTAGACTATGCCCATGGTGCACTTGGGGCCTAAAAGGGTGTAGTTCATTGTTTTGGAGTGTAGTTGGTAACCTAAGAACAATAGATGGGGGTTATGATGACTCTTAGGCCCCTAAAATTGCCTCCTAGAGTTCCCAAATGTAGCTTGACAAAGCAGAGTGCACCCTAGGACAACAAGCTAACAAAATGCATAAATGAGACCTTAAAATTAAAGTTACTAGGCCCCCTAATTAGACTAGGTGTGATAAGAAAAAAAAGATAGCATTATATCCTTCCAAATGAGCTCTTTCCTTGTACCTACAAGCACAAGAACAAGAAAACCCAAGTTAGCTAAGCATGATCTTCACGTCTGGTTCACCAATTGTAGCACCAAAAAATGGGCTAATATCTAACATACTATGAGAAAATCACAAACTCAATAAAAATACATTAATACCCTCTAGTCTACCATGAAATCCAATTAAAATAAATAAAGAACACAAAGTAAACTCCCTCTTTAGTTATAGTTCCCATGTCCTTTCTTCTCCATATGATGTAGCTCCAATTGCCTATAATGCACACAATTGAAAAACAAAGTATATAATGGCATAATGGTATTGAGAATACTAGAAGAAGTGATTTGAAGTTTGATGATTATGTACTTAGGTGTTTGGACCAGAAATGAGAGGAAGAATGCTCAATTTATAGTCATCACACAATAGGAGAACATTGGACTTGTCACCTTGGATATGCAACTTGGCAAGAGATTCCTTTAGGAAATCTATGACAGATATGAAATAAGATGCCAAATGTAAGATTTTATGGTGCTTGGAAGTCAAACATAGCTAAAAATGGTGGAGGATCTATGATGCATCATGCGACACCTCAAAGCCACTTAAAGCTAAGAATCTATGACGATGATGGCTAAATATAGATATATGTAAGGGAGTAAGAATATATGGATTATGACATATCTTAGCCAAGTGTAAATGGAGAATCTATGATGTGTCATGCCCATGTGTCATGATGATGTCAAGATTATGTTAATATTATGTGGAATATTTGTATTAAAAATCCATATATCCACACAAATGGAAATTAGTAAAATAGAAATTATGAGTGGAAAATGGAACTTAGGAAATTGTGAATTCCTATAGTTTGTGAAGTTGAATCAAACAATTAATGAATATCAATGAATTGAAAATTTTAATTAGGAAGAATAATTAGCAAATACTAGATAAAAATAATTGGAGTGACATAGGATTAAATTATGGGTCATTTAATCCTCTAGAGAAAATTAGTAGATGATTGGCCAATTTGATTAGATAAGTGCAGGATGAAATGTGATGATAATGTAGATTGATTAGGATGATGACAGGTATACCAAAGCCATGGTCAAATTAATTGATTAATTAAAATTGATAACATGCCAAGGATACATGACATGGATTAAGGACACATAACATCTAACTAATATTATAAATGCTATAGCATCAAGATTGATTGATAGGGTTGATCATAATAACATCGACAGACACTATTAATGTTATTAAATTGATTTGATGATGTCATTTTATAGCACTGAGAGACTTGACAATGTCAATGATCAAATGATGTAAATGACAGTTTGACCTAGCACTAAGAATCATACCAATACAAAAGTTAGATTTGATAGGTTTGATAGATTGATAGGTTTTTGAGGCACTAAAAGCCACAAAAATGCCTAGGATTGGAAATATGACTAATTTAAGGTATCTTCCATGTTTGGGATTGGTTAGGACTAATTCTGAGTGATTTTGGGTAGATTTGGGGTGATTCTGGTTTGATTTGATATTATTTTGATGATTTTGGAATGATTTTTAGATGATCAGATATGATTTAGAAATGATCTTCATTTGATGTGAAAATGGATACAAATGATGAAGAATATTGTTGAGATATAATCACATTGGCCAAAAGATTAGAATTAGTGAAATGAGAAAATGGGATGAGTTAGTACAAAAATGTGATTAGATCGTAGATGTGAACCATTTTTTACCATCTATACCAAGATTTTTGGATGTTTCTATTCCATGGATGTGAAGTAGGTCCCTCTATTAGGACAAGTGAAAAAGGCACAAGTAGCATTGGCCATACACCCTATAAAGAGAATGAAGCTAACCATCTTGGTAGTAGATATTTAGGCCAACTATGGTATGCTTTTGACTAGGAGCTTTTTGCAGGGACATGGGAGAGGAAATCAAGTTGGTCTCATTCCATAATGCCCTTGGGAAATAAGAAAATCAAGTTGGAACTTGAGGAGAAGCTCAAATTCATAGTCTTGAAGTTTAATGATCCTAAGGCATAGATCCTATATCAAGAGGTGGAGTTCAAAAATTACATTATGTTCTCTAACTTTAGTCATTTAGAAGGTCAACCAGAGGCTCCTAGTGACTCAAAGATTTGGACCATAGTGTTTGATGGTAGTTCTGCTACTACTACGTCTAGAGCTGGCGTGGTGCTTTTATCCTCAAATGGAGATGTAACTCAACTTGCATACAAGATGCAATTCAAAAACACCAACAACATAGGAAAGTATGAAGCCTTATTTTTAGGTATTACAATTGTAATGCAGAGAGGAGTGAAAGTCTTAAGAGCTCAAGGAGATGTAGAGCTTATATCAAAACAAGTTCAAGCTTAGTATACTTTGAAGAAAGAAAGACTTAGAAATTATAGAAATAGAGTTTGGAATGAGATTGAGGATCTGAACATCTTCTTAATACAAGTTGGTCCAAGGGAATAGAATGAAAGGGAAGATTGGTTGGTTACCTCTTCCTCACTTCTACTTCCACATCTAGATTTATCAGATAATTAGTAAAATGTTGAATTTTTATTTAGGCCCAATGTTCCTGAGAACATTAAGACATAACAAGTTTTTAACGATGATAAATAA
Source organism: Cupressus sempervirens (assembly GCA_028749045.1). NCBI lineage: Eukaryota > Viridiplantae > Streptophyta > Pinopsida > Cupressales > Cupressaceae > Cupressus > Cupressus sempervirens. Next base: position 516,495,418 of record CM053787.1, read on the forward strand.
ATCTAGTCTTTCCTAGAAAGCTCCAAACCTTTCAATGATTAGTACTTTGAAGGAAGTTAAAATACCTATAAATATTTCTCCCTTGACACCAAGAAAGAGTTGGAGCTTAGAGTTGAGAAACTCAAAGGTAATAAAATTCCTAGACATCTGATTTCCCTTGAAAAGTTGTTTGGTAAGAATGATACATTTATCAGAAGGCAAAGGGGTAAGAAGGGTGGCACTTCTATAGAATTTGAAGGGATGAACATTGGCACTAAACATAAACCTAAAATGGTCAATATTGGTAGCATCTACTCAAAAGAAGAAAGGACTAAAGCTAAGAGACTATTGTCAAAATACCAAGATGTATTTGCTTGGGGGTATAATGACCAAAGACCTTTAGGAATGGTGAATTCAAGCACAAAATCCTCCTCAAATATAAAGTTACTCCCTATAGATAGAAGCAAATTAATTACAACCTTATGGTCTCAGACGCCATCTTTAGAGAAGTTCACAAGATGCTGGAAGCAAGAATCATCTACCCTATACACCATTCGGCATGGATAGCCAATATTGTCCCTATCCAGAAAAAGGATTGGGAGATTAGAATTTATGTGGATTTCAAGAATTTGAAATAGGAATCTTTAAAGGACAACTATGTCTTTCCCAATATGGATCATTTACTACAAATAGTGGCTAGCTCTGAAATGATGTCCATGTTAGGTAGATTTTTGAGTTTCAACCAAATTGAGGTAGACCTAGAAGATTAGTTCAAAATGGCATTCACCACCCCTTAGGGGACATTTTCATATAATAGAACACCCTTTGGACTCATCAATGCTAGGGAAACCTTTCAAGGGGCCATGAACTCCTTCTTTATTGATCTCAAGGACACAATCATCATCATATACTTAGACAATTTGACAATCTTCTCCAAGAAAAGAGAAAATCACCGAAGGGACTTGGAGAAAGTACTAAGAAGATGCAAGGAGCATGGGATTTCTCTCAATTGCAATAAGATCATCTTTTTTGTTATAGAAAGAGAATTTCCAGGTCATATATTTTCCCAAGGAGGCATCAGGATTGACCTAGAATGGGTTAGAGCTATCTAGCACTTGAATTTGCTAGGAAGCGAATTTGGAGTCAAATCATTCTTTGGATAGGTGATTTTTTGGAGGTGCTTCATTCCAATTTTTTTTGAAATCACCAAATGCATAGTTGATATGATGAAGGGAAGTCAAAGCTTCAAATGGAATGATTTTGGAAGTAAAGCTTTTGACCAAATCAAGGACATCATAGCCAAAACACCCATTTTGGTCCATCTAAATTACACTAAGGAGTTCATGTTGTATTTTTATGTCTTATCCCACATGCTATATGCAATACTCATGCAATAAAGAAGGGAAGACATCCAAGCTTCAATCACTTTCATGATTACTTCTCTTAAAAATCATGAGTTAAGATACTCTCAAATGGAAAAGCATGCCTATGTAGTTGTAAGAGTACTCAAGAATTTTAGATTCTATGTCTTACACTCACATGTTGTGGTTTATGTACCTGACTAATCGATTAAAAGAATATTAACCCAACAATAGATAGGTTGTAACACTAGAGGCATGTGCATAGAAAAAGTACAAGAATATGACATTGAGCTCAAGACCAAAAAGATGGTGTGTAGGAATGGCTTGTGCAAGATAATTGCAAAAAATTAGGATTCAAGTATGGATGATGAATCTTCAAGAGTGCTAATGGTTAGTCTCCAAGACCCATGGTTCTCAAACATTGCCTATTTTATCACTTATGAGGATTTCCTAGATGGCCTAACATACAAATAGAAAAGGAACCTCAAGATCAAATCAGCTAAGTGTGTCATATATAATGACCAACTATATAAGAGAGCAATATATGGAACCTTCTTGAGATGTGTAGACAAGCCCCAAGAAGAAAGATTACTTCAAACTTTTCACAATGAATAATGTAGTGGGAATTTCTCATCTACAACCACAACATACAAGATTTTGAGGCAATGCTACTACTAGCCTAGCATGTTCAAAGATTCATATATGTGGGTGGCCAAATGTGATAAGTGTAGGATGTCCTCTAGCAAGCCTTAATTGGTTGCTCTGCCTCTAAAGTTAGTTGTAATTGAAGGCCCCTTTCACCAATGGGGAATTGAATTTATTGGACCAATCAATCTAGCCTCTTCTATGGGTCATTTGTATATCATCACTACTATAGAATACTTCACCAAATAGGTGGATGCCAAGCCTACCAAGAAAACTACTTTTGAAGTTGTTTGTGAGTTCATCAAAGAGAATATTTTGGTAAGGTTTGGGGTGCCAATGAAGCTTGTCATGGACAATGTTACTTACTTTTCTTCTATGAAGATTATTGAGTTCTTCTATGACAACAACATACACCTCAATTATTCATCATATTACTTCCCTCAAGGGAATGGCCAATAAGAATCAAGTAATAAGAACTTGATCAATATCATGAAGAAGTTTCTTTCTAAGAACTAGAAGAACTAGCACAAGAGATTGCATGATGAACTCTGGGTAGATAGAGTGACACCTAAGAAAGAAATTTAATTTCCACATTCAATCTGGCATATGGAGTTGAAGCTAGTATTCCACTCCCTTTGGAACTATCCAACTTTAAACTATATCAAGTAATCGAGAATCTAGTTTCCAAAATAGTTTGGAGAAGTGCATTATGTAACTAACTAAGCTAGAAGAAGAATTTGAAAGGATGGTTGATCACATTATAGAGCATTAGAGTGCATAAAGACATTCTTTGATAAGGACAAACCAAGGAATTTCATGGAGGGTGATTTGGTCCTATTGTGGGATAAGAGGCACAAACTCAAAGGTATGCATCACATGTTTGACTCCCTTTGGAAGGGCCCTTTCAAGATTATGCAAGTAACCAAAAATAATTCTTTTATTTTGGTGTATCCTTCTAGAGAGATTCTTCCATTTTCCTATAATGGCCAGGATCTAAAGTTGTATCAAGTTCATAATTGAAAGCAAGTAGCACCTGTAGTTAGTGCTAGTCTAGGTAGGTTTTCTTTGTGTCTTTCCTTGTTTTGTTTTTCTTATTTCCTTGGTTAGTTTTTCCTTTATGTTGTCTATGTAGTTTATTTTCCTGTTGTAATTTTTTATTTTGGCTATGAAAAACCAAAAATTTTGGGTCCCTTCTCAGACATTTTCAATGCCTAAGTCCCTAGTCAAAGCCAGTTGTTGCCAAGTTTTAGTCCTACCCTTGTATAACATAAAATAATTTGTACTTAAGTGAGATAGTGTTCAAGTGTGATGTCTAAGCATCCTTTAGGTTACTTCTCATCTTTCCTTTGCCTTGTACATCTCCCTTGCATTACCTTTATCTAAACATTATTTGTGGGTTTTGTATTTTTTTGGTACATGAAGGGTCTAGTTCATCTAGGTATGCTTGGGATGTGGTTTGGTATTTTCTCAATGAGAAGTAAGTTATCCATATTTCATCTATTGGAAGATTGGTTTGATGATATGTTACATTCATGACTAAGTTTTTCATTGATGTCAACATAGTATGTTTGATGTCTTCTGTGGTATCTAATAGAAGAACAACAAAAAGATTAAGTTGGTACAGAAAAATAGTTGAGAATGATAACCACCCAAGGTTAGGGGAGATACTTTGGAGTATTTGGTATATGTATTTAACATTAGAAGTAGAAAGGATAAGTCTAGAAGAAGTTATCTAAGTTTTGGTGATGTCTATTGTGAGATAGAGTTTACAAAGACATGTTTTGGTAAACTTATTATATCTCCTAATAGAGTTGATATCTTGAGGATTGAGGTTGAGGATATGAAGAATACATATTAAGTATAACATGGCTAAGCTCTCTTGTCATAATGTTATGTGTACAAAAAATTATTCAAGTTGCAAGGTAGAAGATTTATGTTATCGCTAAGTGTAATGTGTTCTTAGTGAGTTCCTATAATAATTAATTGAGAATAACTAACAGCTCACTTAGGGAATTATTTTATGGACTCAATATAAAGGAAGGACATTTTCCTTTATCATGGTGTGTTGTTATGATTGAATGATCAATGATAAGAAGCAAAAAGTGTGGAATGAAAGATTGAGCACAATAGTGTGAAAGTAAAGGAAACTTCATTGCTGAGGTTTGGTTGAGTGATTTAAGGTTTGATATTTGGATTAGAGGTTTGTGACCTTGTCTACAAGGTCTAATAGTGATCGTTCTAGTTGATAGGATAAAGGAAAGGATAGAGGAAAGAAGAAGATACCAATAAATTACTTGTTTGAGTAGTGAGCTCTTCCTGTAGTTGAAATTTCATGTTTGGGTAGTGGGCTCTTCTTGCATACATTATACCATAACTCCTAACAAGGTTGGAATCTCCTAATAGGGACTCATTGTACTAAATGTTGTAACAGACTCCTAACAAGGTCTATTCTCTGACAAGGAATATTTATATTAGTACATCATCTTGTGGGCATCATTCCCACCAGGGTTTTCCCTCTAATCAAGGGTTTCCCTAGTCAACATATCTGGTGTAATTGTCTATGTGCATCTTTATATGATTTTTGTTTACCTTGGTTGAATGGTTAAGTTTTTTTTACAGAAGATAAATGTTATAATTGTTGGATAACTAATTCACCCACCTCCCCCAATTATATCGGTGGACTATTATTTCTAACAATTGGTATCAGAGCATCAGGTCCTTGAAGAAAAAGTTTAACAGCTTTGAGAGATCTATGGAAAACATGTTTAGAAAAGATAGTCTAATGCTTGATGGAACAAAATATGATAGCTAGAAGGAAAAGACGAAGACACATTTGTTGTGTATGGGTCTCGGATTTGGATCTTGATAAAATCAGAAAAAATAATCATTGAAGAAAATAAGTTAGAAAGTTGCTCCAAAGCAGAAAGAGATCTTTCCATGTGTGACATGAGAGCTAGGGAAGCACTATTGACTGTACTTCCTAAAATTGAGTACAATCAGGTAAAATTACTTCCTACTTCACATTTGATTTGGAAAGCTTTGGAAAATAGTTTTGAAGATGATGCACATTCTAAGAAGTTGAGGCTACAAAGCTGGATTTGTGCATTTCAAGATGTTAAGATGATGGAAGATTAATCTATAAGAACGTATATAGGAAGGATATCAGAAATTATTGTAGGTATTAAAGCTCAAGGAGGAAACAAAGAAGATGATGAGATTATATGGAAGATATTGAAAACTCTAACTCAACTATTGAAGCCAATAGTTTAGATGATACAATTGTTGATATCTTGTACTAAATATTTCACAAAAGAGAGATTTCTTGGAAGACTTGAAGTAGTTGAGAATGAACTTAGAGAGTCTAGAGAATTAACTAGAATAGAGACAACTTTAAATGCCTTGAATATTCAACCTAACCTATCAAGGAGCACAAGTGCTAGAGGAGATTTTGCTAGCAACAAAAGATCTAAAGAAGACAAAAAGATTGATGAAGCAATAGCCCTTCTAGTAAGAAGATAAAAAGGAGGTAAGAAAATATTTAAGTGTTGGACATGTGATGAATATGGTCATTATGCATCTAAGAGTCCTAAATTGGAGAAAAAAGTATAAGGGAAATCATAAGTCTAGAATAGATAGAGATTTTTTGTATGCAAATGAAGATAATGATTCTAATGATCAAGCATTAAGTGCTAGTGATGATGAAATTGGATTTGTGTCAATTAAAGAGGATATTCCAAAGAAGGTAGCTTTGGTATCACAGGTTGAGAAGAAGTCTAATTGGATAATTGATAGTGGTTGTTCACATCATATGACTGGTGATATGAACAAGTTTATTGACTTCAAAAGTTAGGATGGAGGAATTTTTATAGTGGGAAACAATGCAACATGCTAAGTAAAAGGTATTGGATCTATAACTTTTGATGGTAAAACTAATATTGAGGATGTATACTTTATTGATAGTTTAAGGCACAATCTTTTGAGTGTTGGAAAACTAGTAGAAAAAAGTTATCAGTTGCAGTTCACAAAAAAAGACATGCATGATCATAGATAAAGATGGAAAGGTAATTGGAACAACAACCAGATCTAGAGGTAATGTATTTTAGTTGAATCCTATTAAAATGACATGTTTGGTTGCAAAGGTGGATGACAGTTAGTTATGGCATAAGAGATTATGTCATATAAACTTTGATAGTATTGTAAGGACAAGTAAAATGTTTTTTGTTTGAGATTTTCTAAAGATTGTAAAGTCTACTAACACAATTTGCAAGGAGTGTGTTTTGGCAAAGCATAATAGAACTTCTTTTCCCAGCAAGAAGTTTACCACTACAGAAAAGTTGGAGATTGTACACATAGATCTTAGCAATCCTACAAAGACAAGAGGATTCTATGGTGAAAGGTATTTTATGATTCTAGTTGATGATTTTTCTAGAATGATGTGGGTTTCATTTCTTAAAGAGAAATCTGAGGCATTTGACAAGTTCAAGATATTCAAGAATAGAGTTGAGATAACAAATCCTACTTTAGGAAAGAACATGATAAAGAATCACCCATCCAAATAAATCATCAAAAGCAAAGACAAAGGTGTGATGAAAAGGAGCAGAGTGAATGAAGAACTATGCTTGATATCTCAAGCTAAGCCTAAGAATGTAGATGAAGCATATAAAGATGACTATTGGAAGCAAGCTATGAAAGAGGAATTGGATTAGATAGAAATGAATGACACATGGGAATTGGTCCCTAGACTAGAAAAAAAGAATGTGATAGGAACTAAATGGGTATTCAGGAACAAAATGAATGAGAAAGGAGAAGTTTTAAGAAACAAAGCAAGATTGGTATGTAAAGGTTACTCACTACAAGAAGGAATAGATTGTGAGGAGACTTATGCTCCGATGGCTAGAATAGAAGCTGTAAGATTATTCTTAGCCTATGCAACATAGAAGAAATTCAAAGTATATTAGATGGATGTCAAGTCAGCATTTCTAATGGAGAACTTGAAGAAGAGGTATACATTGTGCATCCTGAAGGATGTCCTTTGATTAATGACAAGGACATACTATGTAGACTAAGAAAAGCATTGTATGGATTGAAGCAAGAACAAAGAACCTAGTATGCAAGGTTGGACAAGCATTTAACAAAGCTTGGATATAGAAAAGGTATGGAAGATAGTAATTTGGATTCAAAATTAACTAATGATGGTTTGATGATTTTGGTAATATTTTTTGATGATATTATATTTGGAGGAAATGATGAAGAAAGTAAGAAATTTGTAGAAGAGATGAAGAAAGAATTTGAAATGAGTATGATAGGAGAGATGAAATGTTTTGTAGGATTGTAGATAGTATAGGATAAAGGAATCTTTATTTCTCAGACTAAGTGCTTGAAGGATTTATTGAAAAGGTTTGGTTTGGAAACATGTAAACTTGTTGGAACACCTATGGTAATTGGACACAAGTTATCTACTAAGGATGAGACACCTACTGTTGATCAGAAGAAGTACATATCTATGATTGGAGGTTTGCAATATTTGACTCACACAAGGCTAGATATAGAAAATGTAGTTGGAATTGTTGCAAGATTCTAGGCTAATCCTAGAGAAGCACATTATGTAGCAATGAAATGGATATTTAGATATTTGAAAGGAACTTCAAAATTTGGATTATGGTATGATAGTGTGATGTCCCCAATGGGTTTTAACAGGACTTAAGGATTAATTACCAATATTAGATTAGTAAAATAATATAATTATTATTATTATAAGATAAATAATATTAAATATATGTGATATATATATAAATATATATTGGATATATCTAAAATATTTTTATATATCATTATTTAATATAATAATCTTGTGATATGTTTAATAATGACATAGTTATAATTCATCATAATATAAGATTACATAATATTGTTTAAAATTAATACTATAATATTATAATACTCTTATTAATATTAAAAATAATTTATATAATTTATATAGTTAATATAATAATCTAATATATAATCATTTAATATAATATATATAATTAATAAAATAATAAAATAGATAATTACCTTATTAATATAATTAATATGATATGAATGGACTTATCATTATATCTATTCTTGTTTAATATATATATATATATATATATATATATATATATATTCTAATATTATATTAAAATAATACATGTTATAAATACAAAATGTTGATTATATATCATTGTTATCAATCTATATATATAATTGACAAACATTCTTACTAATATTATAATATATTTCTAAATAGCCCCTAATCAATAATAATATAATCGAATTTGTCTAAAGGGCGTGACTTTTTTGAGGCCTTGATAAACCTATTTATACATGGTCTCCAAATGTTTCATGGGGGAACATCATTATGAAGAAGGAAAACACAATATTTGAATTGGAGAATCAACATCCAAAGATAATTAATGAAAAAGAGCAAGGGTAGAAGTTTGGCTCATTATAGATAGATCTAATGATTTTACTCTAAGTGCTTATACTGATGTAGATTGGGTAAGCAGTATGGATGATAGAAAGAGTGCTAGTGGAGGAGATTTCTTTCTTGGAGGAATATTGGTTTCTTGGTTAAGAAAAAAGCAGGATTGTACATCTCAAAGTATCAGAAGTAGAGTATGTTGTAGCAAAAAATAATTGCAATCAAATAATTTGGATGAAGCAAATGTTGAAAGATATAAGGATAGAAATTATTGAACCTATTGTTATACATTGTGACAACACAAGCATGATAAATATGTCTAAGAATCTAGTATTGTATTCGAGGACTAAGAACATTTCTATTAAGTATCATATGTTGAGAGAAAAGTTGTAGAAAATGAAATAAGATTGGAGTATGTGAGCACAAAAGAGTAGATTGCATATATATTCACTAAGCCTCTTCCCAAAGAGACTTTTGAGTATTTGCAAGGTATGCTTGGGGTTATGCCCCTTCCTACATAAGAGTAAGAAGATGCAAGAATGCATCAGTCCAGGGTAATAGAGGACCATTGTTTGTCTGGACTGGATGTTGATGCTTCCTATATGGGGGAATATCTAAGATGGACAGAGTCATTTAGGACTCCTATTGATGTTGTGTGAATGGTGTCTTTTGACACTTGAGATAGTAAGTATTAGTTGTTGTAGAGTTTGATGTAGAGATGTTGGTTGCAAAAACCTTTGACATTGATGTCAATGGGGGATAAATTGGAATGAAAAAAACAATGCTAAGAAGATGTTTGACATGAGTATGGGGGAGAGTTTGGCATGAACTTGAAATAATAGTTTTGTATAGAGCACATTAAGGTATATCAATGGGGGAGTATGATTGACGAAGAGGATTTCAAGATTGTTTGTCTTTTGTTGGTATTCTTGGAACTAGATGTTTTTCATTTATGTTTCCATCAATGCCAAAGGGGGAGATTGTTGGAAGATTGGTTTGATGATATGTTACATTCATGACTGAGTTTTTATTGATGTAAACATAACATGTTTGATGTCTTCTATGGTATCTAATAGAAGAATAGTGGAAAGATTAAGTTGGTACGAATGGATAGTTGAGAATGATAACCACCTGAGGTTATGGGAGATACTTTAGAGTATCTAGTATCTATAGTTAACATCAAAAGTAGAAAGGATAAGTATAGAAGAAGTTAGGTAAGTTTTGGTGATGTTTGTTCTAAGATAAAATTTACAAAGGCATGCTCTGGTAAACTTGTTATATCTCATAGTAGTGTTAATATTTTGAGGATTGAGGTTAAGGACATGAAGAAGACATATTTGGGATGACATGGCTAAGATCGCTCATTATAATATTGTGTGTAGAAAAAATTATTCAAGTTTCAAGGTGGAAGATTTGTGTTATCTCTAAGTGTAACATGTTCTTAGCAAGGTACTATAATAATTAATTGAGAAGGACTAACAACCCATTCAAAGAATTTTTTTATGGAATCGATATAAAGGAATGACATTTTCCTTTATCATGGTGTATTGTTATGATTGAATGATCAATGATAAGTAGTAGAGAGTGTGGAATGTGAGATTGAGCAAAGTAGTGTAGAAGTTGTTGGTGTTTTAAAAATGAACTTAAAACTACTAAGCAACAAAATGCTTAATACCAAGTTGACATTACTCACACAATCTAAAGACCAACCAATTCTTATTAACAATTGTATGTACAAAGCATTTGGGCCCAACTTCAACAAAACCAAGGGTGGTTTTCTACTCTTTTGGCTCTGCAAAGCTAGGGTGGGTGTACCCAGGGATGATTCACAACTATGAAAGACTGTATGAGGATTATTTTATTTTCATTCTGATTCTCATCTCAAATCCTCAAATACATACATAATTCATGACAATTTTCTAAATACATCCCATATAATAGATATGGCCAAAAAATCTTCTATAGATCTGCAGATGTTCTCAACAATAGTGGCTAACTGAAGCTAGAACATTCCATGTAGATAAGTACTGGCCAACCTTTGAAGATCTACAAGAAATAAAAGTAAAATTTGATTTGATCCTACATTTTGATAACCATTTATGATATATTTATCCTTTAGCTGAATCAATTTGATTAGTGCCTAATCCATTGGGGTTTAGAGTCTATAGAAAATTCTTAGATCTAATTTGTTGCCTTACAACAAATTCTATTAGCAATTCTTATCGGAATTTATCATTCAAAACCCTTTCCACTACTAAAGAAACCTTATCACATTCACCAAAGCTTTTATTTAATCTATTGAATTAACAACAGTGATAAACAGATATACAACCTAACTAGATTGCATTCAATTGCACAAGCCTTTACTTATATAATATCAAGATAACCAAGTAATAAAAAGGAGACAAGATTTAGAAAGGAATGATATGGAGACAGTTCACAATTTGTATTTATGTTCTTTGAAAATGGTATACCATTTACAATAGACTCAGAATGACCTTTAGAAAGAAACACAACTTACTCTATATTCATGTATTCTCAGAGAATTGATAGAGAAAATACATCATAAACTTGCTTTCAAAATTTGGACAAAAGACAGACTACGCATATTACTTAGAAAAATAGAATTCAGGCCATTCTTTAGTCTTGGAATCTCACTTAAATAGTGTGAGATACAATAAGCTTCAGGCTAAAAGAAAGTGACAGGTGTCTTCTAAAAGATACTTACATACATCTATCATAAAAGAAAAAAGCAAATAACAGAAAGGCTATTACATCGAACATTCCTTGGTGGGTCCCTTTCTATTATGCTTCTCAATTGTTGAGACAAGAAAATATGATCTGATTCTTCATTTATTCTTCATCCTCGGAGTAAGTAGCCATGAGGTTTGAAAGTGATGTATCATCTTCAATTACTTGCAAACTTACTTTAATCTGGGGATTTTCCATGTCTTCATTATTAACAATGAGGGTAACTTTTACTTTTGTATCTTCTTCCTCATCATCTTCTGACATTTGTACTAAGAACTGATTTTTCCATTCATTATAAGTAGCATCATCTGGCCAATCAAAATTTAGAGCCTCTCTTTGTATAGTCACTAAAGAATTTGCCAATTCCTCTAAATCATCAAGTTCTTTTCTGATGGCATTATAAAATAACTGTATCTTTACCAACTCTTCATTTGTCCTTGCCCAGAGCTAGTGGCCAGTTTCACTCATGATGTTCTTGATCCTTTCATGAAATATTTCATCAAACTCTTTTTTCCATTTTTCCTTTTCCTTTATTGTATCAACAAATTCTAAAGCACAAGGAAATAAAATGAATTTTTTAGCAATATACTGGGAAAAACAATGTGTTAATCTTTTTTGCAAAGAATCCCTTTTATCATCAAAATCTTCTAGTTTATTTAACAAATCAAAAATTATCTCTACTTGATGATAAGGCATTTGGATGGCAGATATACACATAATTGTGATATCATTATTCCTTTCCCTCCACTTATGTACAAGGGGAGTCAATTTATCCTTATCTCTATTTAACTCATCCATGAGGGTTGCAATTCTTGTCAACTGATCAAAGAAGGTTGACCATTGTATTTTATCCCTTAAATACATCACACCCTGCTTTAATTTTCCTTCATATTGATTTTTTAATTCTACCTACAACTCATGTAATTTGGTTTTTTCTTCTTCAAAGTCCTCTGTAGTATAGAATTGGGGCCTTTCAGGGGTGTCTGGTATTTCAACAATAGGGGTTGCTCTATCAAATGACTGTGGAGGGTATGCAATTCTAGGTACACTGGATTCTCCCACCTTTCTCTTCCCAAGTATCTTCTCCATTTGAGACACTTTGTTTTCTAGTGACTATATCTGTATACCCCTTTCCTCATATGCTTTTAAAACTTCTTCAAACCTAACATTGAGTTGGGTAAATCTATCTTCTTCCTAGCCAGATACAACACCACCAAATTTTAGTACTTCTGAGGCCATTCCCATTATTTTCTTACTACTTACTTCACCAGACCTATATACTATCAATGTACCAGTATGCTCTGCAGTGGGAAACTCATGCATCCTGATATTTTCCCTCTTTTCCATGGACCATATAACAAGGGCTTGGTGGTCATCACTAAATTTGACTCCTCTATGAGCCTATAATATTTCTTCAGTAGTTGTTAGTTGAACATCTTTCTGCTTCCTTACTGAATAAAAAACAATAGCATTTGCTATATCCTATTCTGGCAAAAGGAGGACTCCTAACTATCTAACTATTTGCTTCCTAGCTTCAGCAATAAACTGGGAAAAATCATTCAAAAATTTTGACTTTACCTCTCCCTTAATAACTAAGTCAGGTTTATCTGGTTGCTCAGCTTTGATTTTCTCACAGGCTTTCTCAAAATTTCCCATATTTAATCTCCACAAAAACTGAGCAAAAGCCCTAGATCTTACAAAAATTTTCATCATTAATAAATCTTTCAGAAGTTTGTGCAACTATTGGGTCAATTTCCTTACCTTGGTAATCAGCAATGGTTAAGTCCAAGGAAGGTGTAGGAGGTTCTTGTGGCTCTCCAACATCTAGGTCTGTAGGAGTGACAATCACATCCCTTTCACCCATTTGTCTAAGCTGTTCCCTTAGAGATGCTTCATCATCTATATGGATTGGGGATTGGCTTGGGGAGTATTGTTCCTTTTGAGAAGAAGAAGACCCCTACTCTAATTTTTGCCTTTTTGGATAGTGAGTTGTAGATGGGCTTCTTGACCTTGGCTTCTGATGAGAGGGTGCTTGTTGCACATTTTGAATCATGACATAACCTGCCCTCTTCTGCAATGTATATTGGCCAGGAGCTACCACATTTCTACTGCTTATTCTTCTTTGTACTTCTGCAACCTTGTTTGGATGTGTCTCAACATACATAGCTTTCTTTTCATTCATGGTTTGAATTATTATGGAAAAATTATTCATTAATGCTTGTATTTTAGCTCCCCAATATGACCCATTGAAAGATAAGAGAAGTAAAGGAAACTTCATTGCCGAGGTTTTGCTGAGTGATTTGAGGTTTGATATTTGGATCTGAGGTTCATGACCTCGACTAAAAGGTCTAATAGTGATTGGTCTAGTTGATAGGAAAAGGAAAAAGATAGAGGAAAGAAGAATATACCAGCAAATTACTTGTTTGAGCAGTGAGCTCTTCTAGTAGTTGAAATTTCATGTTTGGGTAGTGGGCTCTTCTTGCATACATTATACCATAACTCCTAATAGGGTTGGCATAACTCCTAAGAGGGTTGGAATCTTCTAATAGGGATTCAAAGTTTCCTAACAAGGACTCATTGTACTTGTTAGTGTAAATAATTAATTATTAGTACACTTTACTTATGTTTACTTAAGTTAATGCATTATTTTATTTTTATTAGATTAGACACCTAGGAGTATGTGTACTCATATGAGTTGTCTTGTTAACAACATAGGAGTTAGCATCTCAATTTAACACATGGTGTCTACAACATTGGAGTTTGTGTAATCAATTGAGTTTTCATGTAGGCAACACAGTTGTTCACACTCTTATTAAGCACATGGTGTCTACAACATCTTTTTATGGGACACACCTATGTTAATCTTATCCTCTCATCATCACACTAACTTTTGTTCTCAATAGAGGATAATCCACCCTTGGTAGACATGTGCTTAGTTGTGCGACTTATCATTGTGTTGACTCCTAGTCATTATAGAGGCCTTTATATTTAGGCACTCCTAATGTGTATGTACATCAATTCAATTTCATATTGTTATTTTGATCATATTTTATTGGTCCATATTGTGCTAGAGCTTGAGCTTCTTGATCTCAGGTGATTTTTCCCTAAGGAAAATTCTTACATGGTATCAGAGCTAAGGGATCTTCTCTTCAGATAGCCATTGGAGACCATTTTTGCTTCACCTCTCAAAGGATGTCGATTTAGATCCAGAGTATCAGAGTCATTAAGAGTGTCTAGAGCCAAAGCAGACCTCACCATTGCATTTGGAGTGTCAATTTGATGAATTTTGACTATAATTTTTCCTACCCTAAGCCATAGTCAAATTTGAGGCAATTTTTTTTTGCGAAATAGCACCTGAAAGCCCAATTTGTGAATTTGGTATGATCATTTTTAGATCTATTTAATTTATTTTTGGATCTATATTTTCTTTGCAATTATTTTTAAATTATTTTTTCAAATTTTTTTTGGCCATTAGGCTTGTAGAGGAATTTTTTTTGTAGGAACCAGGTGGTTAAATCTTAGCCCTCATGGTGGAATATTCTTTGCAAATTTTGGCATATTCCAAATCAATCGACCAAGCAAACAAACTAGCTTAAACCAATCCCGACAGAATTTCACATAATCTAGCAACAAATACCAGCAACCTCACTTTATTTTAACAACCTGTAGACTGTGGGTTTTATACACCCAACACTTCATATTGTAGTGAATGTGGCATAATTCCCACACAACTGCCTAGAAAAAGAAGACCACCAGCCTTTTAATTCACTCACCCTTCGATGAAACATCGACTGCTAGCCCATTTATTCCCTCACTAATGATCTAACAATGTCCACCCATATCCACCCTCTTGGCACCAACTTCTTCTTACCTCGATCACTGCCAAGCTCTTGCTAGTGATTATGTCACCTACTACTTCTACCCATAAAGTTTCTCTAATGGGCTACATTAGATGTAGAACCTTGATCGCCAGTAACCTCCTATTCTTGTTGGCTAGCTCAAAACTCTAGCACAAGCTCCACAGGGTGCCAATTAAGCTACGTAATCACTATTATAACTCATCACCTACTAAGCATGTGGTGACATCAAATCTACCACATAGTTTTCCAACTCACCTACACATGTCAGTCAGACATGTTAGCTCACACATTGTATGGCTTCATACATCCACGTTAGCATTTGTACTTGCCACATCATCTGGTGGGCCCTTTTTTGCTGATGTAAGCATTTGACTATCCTAAATTTGATGATCATTTGACCATCACTAGCAAGCTAGAGTACACTACCATGATGGAGATTTGGATGTCAAATTTAACATAGTTTTTTGCTGATTAGACCCCTCACCATATGTAGTTTTGATTTGACAGTTTGACTTCAAGAGGTTGTATCTTAGTCATCTAGACTCCAATTAGGTGCAATTTTTTTGATTTTGGCTAGAATTTCCTAAATTTTTTAGTGGTGCTATTATTTTCTAGTTTTGGTTCATAGATTTGTCAAAAATCTTAGTTTTTGGTGATTGTACCTATCCAATCTTGCATTTTACAACTTTAAACGCTCTGTATGGGCTCATCTGGACACATTTTTAGGTTCTATTTTTTTTGAAATTGCTTAACTTTTTTTCTACTTTCCAAATCTATAATTAGATTATAGGCTTGTGTGGATAGAAATACCACTATCAGAATTAGGTCCTTTTTTGCATTGTATTACTTTGATAAAACTACAAAATTGTTGTACATCCAAGCTACATTGCTATGTACTAGATTTGAACTCCAAGAGGAGGTTCTAAATAACAAAATTAGAAGCCCACTTTTGTCCATTTTGACAAGTGGCCTATTGTAAACACACTACATATAAAGTGCCAAAAGCATTATTTTTGGGGGGGGGTTCTTTGATTGAGTGAATAGGGGAGTGTGTCTTGTGTTTTTGTGTTTCTCTTTCTCTCTTGTGCTCTTTTAATTTTCTACATCATGGGTTCACCTAAAAATCCACTTCTAACTTCATACAATTATACTACATGGAAAGAGATTGTATGGAGTAGACTAAAGGAAAAAGGATTAAATCTATTTGTTGATGGTAAAATTGTAAAACCCACTAATGTTGATGCACAAGCAGATTGGTAAGTTAAAGATAATCAGGCTTTAGGAATCATTAGGAGTTGTGTTCATAGAGATCTCTTCTTCCACATTTCTAGCTTTAAGGATTCCACGGGTGCTTGGGAAAATGTGAAGGTTTGTATGGTAAGGTAGATCAAGAAAATGGATTCCACATTGAGGATGATCTCCTTCTATCAAATCCTAAGAATTTTGACACAATTCAAGACTTTGTCAACAAAACCAAAGAATTGAGAGCACTAGTCAAAGAAATACCATGAAGGATGATAGATTGATTCATCACATCTTGAAGAAGCTACCTTTAGAATGTGCATCTTTTGTTTTGAGTTAAAACACTCATAGGTTGACCATGGGAAGTGCCTTCACTAAGCCTGTATTTGATTCATTTGCAAAAATGTTGATGTTGGAACAATCCATGTTGATCAATATGGGAATTCTCAAATCATCCAAGTCTACAACATTGGTGGCCTGTAATGAGAACCAATCAAATCAAGGTAGAATTCTTTTTACCAACAGAACAAAAAAGTAGTGGAAGCAAAAATCACAATCACAGACACAAAAATCTTCCTCCTCGCAACAAGGCAATTCTTCTTCCAAAAAGAATGGAAAAAACAACAAGAAGGATAAATTATTTTGTGTATATTACAAGAAATCAAATCATGATGAGAATCAATGCAAGACTAAGAGAATAGATGAGTTGGAAAACTTACTTAGGAGAACAAAATCAATGTGCCAAATGCTTCCAAGGATTTAAATCAATCCACTTCACAATGAAAAGGGAAAGCATTTATGGAAAGTTCAAGTTCTTCAGAGGAATGCATTCTTGACTCAGGTGCCTCATATCATATGGGTTCTTCCAAAGGACACTTTTCTTCATTAAAGTAGTCTAAGGCACCTCACATCTTTTTAGGGAATGATACAAAAGTGGAAGTTGAAGGGAAAGGACAAGTTGAGATGGAAAATTGAGAGTTCAAAGATGTTCTCTACATTCCTAATCTTAGCACAAATCTCTTTTCAATTTACCAAATCACTCAATATGGTGGTGGCAATAAAGTTGAGTTCCTTCCTGATTTAGTAATGGTGCACAATCTTAAATATGATTCATTGGTTGCAATGGGTAAAGTCAATCATGACACAAGGCTTAATTCTTTCTCCCACTTTGTGCCTAAGTCTCCTTCACATACCTTGTTGACACAATCTCAATCACAAAGTAAATTATGGCATGAGCAATATGGACATCTTTTCTTCCCTTATCTTCATCAACTTAGCTCAAAAAATATGGTCAAAGGTCTACCTACAATCAAATTTTCTATAGGTGAATGTTCAACTTGTTCAATGGATATGCATCCAGAAGAAAAGTATGACAAGGGGAAGTTTTGGAGAGCATCAGTTGTTCTTGAGTTAATTCACACAGTTCTAGCTGGCCCCTTTTCAGTGACATTAGTTAGCAAGGGTCACTGTCTCCTCACATTCACTAATGACTTTTCTTGCTACACATGGGTCTACTTTCTTAATCACAAGAATGACTTGTTTGATAAGTTTCTAGCCTTCAAGAGTCATGTTGAGAAGCAATCAAGGAAATACATCAAGGTTCTTCTTATAGACAATGAAAGTAGATATGTGAACTCAAGATTTAGAGACTTTTGTGAAGTTGAGGGTATTGATCTTTAGAATCCAGTAGCATTTAGTCCACAAAAGACAAGTGTTGCATCAATGAGGATTAGAACTCTTAACTCAATGGCAAGTTGCATGATAAAAGCCAAGTCTCTTGATCCATCACTTGAAGTCAAAGCTATAAGTAGTGCCAATCACATCCTTAATAGGTCTCCTCATAATGTCTTAGATGGAATGACTCCTTTTGAGGCATGGTGTAGAAGAAAACTAGTTGTAAAACACTTTATAGTTTTTGGTTGTCCAACATGGGCACAAATATCTTCAAGGGAATGCAAGGCACCGCCACCAAGGCCTTGTGATTTCATTGGATATGATGAAAGTGTTAAGGCATATAGACTTATGGATCCTAAGACTCATGATATATTCATTGAGAGGAATGTTAATTTTGAGGAAAGTTCACCTAGCTTATCCTCTAATCCTCTCCATACTTCATACATTGTTGAAACTGATAGCGACAATAGTGATAGTGATTTAATAGGTTCAAATATGAAAGATCCTATTGATAGATGTAAAACAAGGTCACAACATCAGCACATTCCACATGCATACATTTCTATAGTGATAGTTCCATGTAATTTAGTATAGTTGGGTACACCTTTTCTTTTGATTCCATAATCAAGGGATGACTACATAACAAATATTTTAGGTTTGTTTGTTGAGTCCTTCATAGTAGATTTGGAAGACATTATAGATGATATCCATCTTCACTTTGATGTGAGGGCACACTCTGACCCTCTTGTCCATTCTTTGCATGATCAGTCTTACTAGGTTGATATGATTATGGATCCTTATGTATAGTAGTTACAAGAGGTATATTTATCATTTGAGTAGATAGTTGATTCTTTGGGATATGTTCTACATCAATCCTTGCTAGATCTGAACATGTTCTTTTCAGTAGTGTTGAAAGGGGTGACCATTAGTATCAACACAAGGACAGTTGAGCAAGTTTTAGAGACACCATTCATGCTCAAGATTCTTTCTACACATTGGGGAAGCATCTCATATGTACCTATGACATTTTTTCTTCCTAAAGGGAGGAACTAATGCCCTAGATAGGGTTACTATTTTTACTTTTAGTTTATGACAGAGAAAATAGGTCTTGATACAAAGACCATAACTTGTAATTGGTTTATTGGATGGGTATCATTTTTTAATATGTTTTATTATTCCTAATTTGGAAAAATTCAAAAAAAGGAATTTTCAAGAAGATGTTTAGAACTGAATTTATGAACAATGGAATCAGATATAGTGATTAGGATATGTAAATGGAGAAAGGTTGATGTTTTAGTGTTGGAAAATGTTTTTTTTTCCCTCATGAGATGCCTCTAATTAATGTAATTATCTAATGGATTTTGAAAGGATCATCATGTATCCTACTAATTGTTTGATTTTTTATGATGCTTTGCATTAGATTGGTATTAGAGCTTGAAGATCTTGAGTGTGTGGGTAGAGTGTCGAGGGAGGCAATCCACACTAGGACCTTAGAGATTTGGTATTTGTTTTGTTGATGAGTTTTGGTTGCAGGATTCTTATCCATCAAAGATATGGTAAGAAAGTCTGTGTGTGGAAGACCTAATAAGGGGTCTAAATATTGTCTCCATCAAGATGAAGCTGGGTAGAACGTGTAAAGAGAGAAACCACTAAGAGAGGGTGGTGGTGCATCTTCCAGGGTCTTGGATGGGTAAGATGGCAATAGGTTGGTAGTTGTGTAGCAACAAGAGGAATGGTGGATTTATGGAACCTTTGTATTACAACCATTGATGCTCCACTAATAGGAGTATTTTAGAAAGTGATTTTGAGGATAGTCTTGTGTCCTTGAAGGTTCAGTTGATGAGAGAAAAGGCAAAAAGAGGCAAAGGTGAAGGTCAAGATTTTTGGTCTAATTTTTTTTCTTGCAAGATATTGGTTCCATGTTTCCAAAAGACTTGGAAACTTTTCAAGGTTGGGAGTATGGTGTAGGAGCACCTAAAGTACAAGAACATGAGAAAGTTAAGATTCCTTATTTTAGATATTTAAATCCATTTTAGTCATTTATATTGTATTGGGTCAAGTTGTAAAGGGTATGAAGCCATTTTGTCAAAAATTGAAAAGTTGCATAAAAAGTTGTAAAATGCAACATTGAGAAAGTTGCTAATAATACAAAAATGATGTAAAAATGTATATGGTTTATAACTTTCAAATGGATATAAATATTATTGTACGGTCAAACCAAATCAATATTGAGAAGAGTTACTTTGATACATTTTTGGTGCATTCTATTGTTGTGGTTTTGATTAGTTTTTTAGTTTTAGGGTTGTTTCTAGGCTTTGTACAGACTTGTACAGCTTGGAAACCATGTAATATAGTAATGTATAGATGATGAATCCTCCTTCTCATTCTTTTTTTTGGTTCAAATTTATGAAGAAATGAATAATTTATGATCATTTTGGTGAAAATGGATATTTGTAGATTTGAGATTCCATGAATATAGTCATATTGCAATGTGTGGTATGGACACATTTTGGAGACTCAAGACCTCTAATAATATTCATTGGAAACATATGTGAACTATATTTCATTTACAATTGGTTTTAATCATTTTCATTTGGATTTGTGGAAGTTATGAAGATTTGATTGAAAAATAGTTTTTAAATGCCTTCAATGGTGTTGCAGACAAAGATTTGATCTTATACAATGATTTATGAATGGGAAAAATAAATAGCTTATAGATTTGGAAAATAGACTCACAAATTGATACTATGGAATTGGTTTGGTATTATTTGAGTTTTTTTTGTGAAATATATTTGATGCCCTATCTAGGGTTTCAATTTTTACTTCTAGTTTATGACAGAGAAAATAGGTCTTGATACAAACACCATTACTTGTAATTGGTTTATTGGATGGGTATCATTTCTTAATATGTTTTATTATTCCTAATTTGGAAAAATTCCACAAAAGTAATTTTTAATAAGATGTTTAGAACTGAATTTATGAACAATGGAATTAGATATAGTGATCAGGATATGTAAATGGAGAAAGGTTGATGTTTTAGTGTTGGAAAATGCTTTGTTTTTACTTATGAAATGCCTCTAATTAATGTAATTTTCTAATGAATTTTGAAAGGATCAGAATGCTTCCTACTAATTTTTTGATTTTTTATGATGCTCTGCATTAGGAACATTATTCAATAGTTGTGGATCAACTTCTACATTCATCTTAGAGTAGCTATCACTAATCGACATTCTAATTCTTTTTTTTTTTTTGGGGGGGGGGGGTGGGGGGCGCTACCTTGTCTCCTTTATTCTTCCTCTTCTTCTCTTTTATGGGGGGACCTTTTCCTCTTTGAGGGTTTTGTCCTTCTAATACTTCTTTGGTGTATATACATGGTGTATGTCGTAATGGGTGATTCTTAATTACTCCATCCATCCCTGTATCTTTTTTTCTTCATCTCTCTTTTTGGGAGAGGATTTTCCCATGAGGTTTTCCCTCTTTATCCATTTTTAGAGAGATTGCATCACATTTGTACATGGGTACCTAACATGGCCTAGTAGCTAGGACCCATCATGCATTTGCATTATAGCTTTCGTAAGCTTAAGTGCATTCCTCTAAGTTGCACTTAAGGGGGTTTTTAGTGTAAATAATCAATTATTATTACACTTTACTTAAGTTTACTTAGGTTAATGAATTATTTTATTATTTATTAGATTAGACACCTAGGAGTATGCCTACTCATATGAGTTATCTTGTTGACAACATAGGAGTTAGCATCTCAATTTAGCACATGGTGTCTACAACACTGGAGTTTTCATAATTAACTGAGTTGTCATGTAGACAACATAGTTTTTTGCACTCTAATTAAGAACATGGTGTCTAAAAATTATTTTTACATGATACACCTATGTTAAGCTTATCCTCTCATCATCACACTAACTTCTATACTCAATGGAGGATAATCCACTCTTGGTGGACATGTGCTTAGTTGTGAGACTTATCATTGTGCTAACTCCTAGTCATTCTAGAGGCCTTTATATTAATTTCTCCAAGTGTGTATGTAAATAAATTCAATTTCATATTGTTATTTTGATCATACTTTATTGGTCCATATTATGCTAGTGCTTGAGCTTCTTGATCTTGGGTAATTTTTCCCTAAGGTAGATTCTTACAGTACTAAATGTTGTAATAGACTCCTAACAGGGTCTATCCTCTAACAAGTAATATTTATATTAGTACATCATCTTTTGGGCATATTTCCCAATGGGGTTTTCCCTTTGATCAAGGGTTTCACTAGTCAACATATCTAGTGTAATTTTCTATGTGCATCTTTGTATGGTTGTTGTTTAGCTTGGTTGAATGGTTAAGTTTGTTTAAAGAAGTTAAATGTTATAATTGTTAGATAAATGATTCACCAGCCCCCACCCCCCCGCCCCCTCATAAGTTATCTTGGTGGGCTATTGTTTCTAACATCATCATCTTCTATCTTGCTCCTTTTTCCTACAGATTCTGAGCAAATCAAACTAGATTTCCTAATTAGTGAACTTAATAAAGTGCATATCCAAAGGACGAAGCCATGAAATTTATCTAAAAGTTGTGTATATGATTATGTCATAATGAAAAGACCCACAAAGTCATAGATATAGGTTAGGATGAACCCCATTCAGGTTGTAGAGGTAAATTCTACTTTTACAAAGAAAAGCAGATCTATGAGTTTTCTGTTGCGCACTAGTGGAAGCGAAGGTGTTTTGTTCTAAGTCTAAAGTTGCAATGATTTGTGTGAAATCCAATACTCTACATACAATTAGTAAAAGCATGATGTTTATGAAATATTTCAAGATCTTAATTAGTTAGGCATGCTAAAGAATTAGCTTTGAAGCTATTAGATTGAGATTAAAGGATAAGGTGTTGTTAGCTTTACTTCAAACTGAAAAATGTTGTTGAGAAAGGGGTTTTTTGTCTCCAAGTAATGAAAAAGGCCACTTCTCCAAAAAAATTTAAAATAAAAAGATAGAATGAAGTGCACTAGATAAAAAAAGGATCACTCCCTATGCTGCAATTCTAAATAAAAGGAAAATGAGTTTGCAAAAGAGCTAAGTTTCTTACTCTCCCCAATGAAACTTAAAGAATTGTTTTATTGAGTGATTTTTATTATTATCATTTTACTCTAAGTAGATTAATAGAGCTTATATAAAATACAAGTTTTATTTTCAAATGAACAAAAAGTTTAAATAGTCATTGATCGTCAAATTAAATGCAAATCTTACCATTATAATCATTTGCCAAACTTAATTTCATTCATTTAGCAACAACATTCTAATTCCTATACCTATTTCATTAGAATTTGTTGCAATTAATTTATTTAGGTGTATTAAAATGGCCATTTATCAAGATTTGTAACATTTGCAATTATAATGAATGTCAATCATAGTTGTTGTTTATGATAAATTAATAGGCTTGGAAAGTCAATTGAAAGAGCTAACAGATATGTCATTTAACTTCTATGATTTGGGTGATCTTCATATGAGACTCAATTCTCAACCAATTCACTTGATTACTCAAAAGCTTAAAGAGAGTGGTTTGGTTGAGGTAGTTGGTTTTCCAATGGTAGTACATGCACCTGATCTTGTGAGGGAATGTATCAATAGATATGACCTAAAAACAAGGTAGATTCTATTCCTTGATCAATCCATCCTTATCTCTAAACAAGGCACTAATGTAGTCTGTGTTCAACATTCCTATGATCTTGAGTAATATGATATTGACTTTAGCTCTTCTATGTATATGTTTAATGAGAAGAATACCATTAGATTGTAATACATGTAGAGGACATGGTTCCAGATTGCTTGCTCAAAGAAGAGAGAAATTCCCAAGAACCTGTTCAACACAAATATGAAAAGAGAGATAGTGGATATTATTGCTCTACTTCTCAAGCTAAGAGGAAAAGAGGAGATCTTGGAGTTCATTGAGCACCGTTTCTTTCTAGTGCAATCTATATGTGGTAAAGATATGCAAATTGACTGGGCATAGAGTATTTGTGATGAGCTTTCCTTGTGGATGAATTTGGCCTAAGGATTTAAGCAATTTTACATGTCCTCCTATCTAGTTTATGCCTTGGTTACTCACCACATGTAGCTTGACCTTATTACCATCTAGAACTATAATGACTACACTAAAGTATATGATTTCTATCTACATCTACAATTGCAACAAAGTTTTGAGGAGTATGTGGTTGTAAATGATGCCTTCATAATGAGGCTATGTTGAAAATTTCAAGGATTCTCTAAAAGGGGATTCTCACTAGAGGTAATCTCATCTATTAGCCAATTTTAATGCTCATTCATCTAGTTTCTGAGTTTCTCTTACTTGCAAATAGGTACTTATAATGGTTTTCCCAGGAGACTTCCATGGTATCTAGAAGACAAAATGGTTCTAGTTGAATTATGTCAACAAATTTTTGAAGTGAACACCTTATGTTCTAACGTAAAGAAAATATATGAGATTCCCTTCTTCATAGTGGTTGGACCCTATTCATGTGCTTCTAAATGTAATGCTCAGAGTCTTGTGAAAATTTTCAAGAACAAGATCAAATTGGTAGACTATGAGGTACTCAGGCCTCAATATGATCCTATCAACTTTGTAATCGATCACTTGAAGTTGGGATATGCCTATAAGAATGTTTCAGGTATTGAGGAATTTTGGTCCAAGTGTCTTAATGAATACCAAACTCAAGAGAAATTTTGCTCACGACTAAAAATTAATGAGCTTAAGTAATATAATGACTTTGTTGATGTTTTTGACCTTGCAGATGATGGAGCCTACATGCATCCCACATGCTATGAGAAGATCAAAGGCACCCCAATTTTTTCTACCCCACCTATAGGTCCTTTCATAGACACTATGGAGGTCCTTATGCATGTAATAATCAAAAGAATAGATAAGTGGGTGGAGTAGACCTAAGAGAGGAAGAAGAGGACTAGGAACACTAGTTCTATAGGTGGAGTATCTTCTAGAGCCACCCATTTGACTACTCCAACAACCACCACAACTACTACTTCAACATATGCAAGCCAATTATAGTCTATTGGTCATGGTGAAGACTAGCCTCTAGAGAAGAATGTGCCAATTACTCCTACATATGGAGGTGGCTCTCTTCTAGACATTGGGAAAGTTGAGGACAAGGAGGGAGATAAGGATAAAAAGAGAAATTAGTGTCCAAGCCTACTTCCCCTATCCAAATCATCAATTTGGATGGGGACACCAATCCCATGGATGGCAAAGAGAAAGACACATCTCAACGAGGGGATACCTTGGCCCTCTCAATGACTAAGGTCTTTGCCTTCCATGTTGCTTCTCTAATAAAAAAAAGTCTAGGAAGATGCAAAGGATGTTGGCACAAGCAAAAATGGGAAAATATCAAAATCCATTTTTTTGGTATTTTCTATGTTCTAGTATTTTGCATGTTTGGAGGCCTCTGGGGCATTTCTAGGCTTCAAAAAGCCAAGAAATCATAGTGTTATGCTTATCCCTTTTGCAATAAATGTAGAACTCTAAAAGATCTTTCCAGAAAAATTGATGTTTCATGATTTTTGAGCTACGAGTAGAAAGTTATGACTTCTACAATTAGATGTAAATTTTAATATGGATTTTTGTAGTTTTTATAGTTGTTAGAGTTTATTTTGTAATTAATTAGCTTGTGGACTTTTCATTTTCATATCCAAGGGATAATGGTGACCCTTGGGATCCATCAAACTTGTATAAATGTTATTTTTTGAAATGAATGTATCACTTTTTGGCTTGCAAAAAATCTACTATTGTATTTTAATTGCTTTTAATTTAGTCAGAATACATCAGGTTCTACACCAGGTATTGTAATCTAAATTCTTGATTCAAATCAGTGGTATTAGAGCTTGTTCTCTCTTGTATGTCCCATCATATGTAGTTAGCTTATTGAAGGTTGGGATTGGCCAAGAAAGATCTCTTAGATTGTCTTCCTTTGAGATGCACACAGTCATAGATGGGAGAATAATCATCGAAAGGGATAGATGAATCCTTCAAAATATTGGTAGAAGAGGCATTAAATGAACATGAAGAAATGATGCAACAATTTTTACAAATGTTTGAAAAATGAGAGTTGCATGCCAATCCAAGAAATTCAAAATTTGGCAGGAAAACCCCATTCAAGGTGTAGGTAAACTTTGACATTCCAACTTTTCAAGGAAACATTGATGTAGATGTTGTTGATGACTAGTTGTCTAGATTGGAGAGGTACTTTTGTTTTAATAACTTCTGAGATATTGAAAAGATAACCTTCACCCTCCTCAAAACTAAGAATCATGTGAAATTGGCATGGGAGGTACAAATAAGAACTGAAGAAACCCAAGAATCTCAAGATGGACATGATTTATCTATGTTATTTGATGAAAAACCCACATGGAAAGAATTTTTAGAGCATATAAAACAAGAATATTACCCTAAGGATACCTATGAACATAAATATATGCAATGGAAATTACTCCAATAGAAGAAAGACCAATCAATTCAAGAGTACACCAACAATTTTCATGCTCTCTTTGAAAATCTTGGCATGAAAGACTCATAAAAGCATCAAAATTTGAAGTATAAGAGTGGTCTTCATAGATAGATTCAGACTAAAATGGATTTCTTGAATATAGAAACATTTTCTAGTGTTTTCAAATATGCATCAAAAAATTGAGAAGTTCAAACAAAAAGGGAGAAGGGAAAATCCAATGAACAACAAATGGAAAGGTGAAGGTAATAAGCCTATGGGAAAACAAATAGCCAAAGAACCATCTCCAAATTTACTAGAAAAGAAGACGTGGGGAGTAAAGAAAATAGGTCAAGAGTCAGGTATGTGGTGTGAAGTCCATAAAAGTCCCTTTCATAACACTAATAATTGTAGAACTATAAAGAATTTAATGATGGAAACCCATGATGAAGCTATTGAACCCAAGATGACAGAATTTGGAAAATAAGAGGATGAACAAATCATTAAGGCTGACCTATATGCCACTTTGGCCACTGCAAAGGTATTTCCTCATGATGATAAAGATAGATTATTCCATTCAAAAATGTGGGTAGGAGGAGAAACTTTGCATTTTATTTTTGATAATGGTAGTCAAAATAATTTGATATCTTTTGAGATTGTAAAAAGATTGAATCTGAAGACAACATCACACCCACAATCATATTCTATGGGATGGGTGAGCCAAGGGTAAGACATCCAAGTAAACAAGTAATGTTGTCTTTCATATTCCATAAAACCATTCAAAGATGATGTGATTTATGATGTAGCTCATCTTGATGTATCAATGTCATGGAGTGTATGAGTCAAGGCCATGAAGCATGACAATCAAATCAGGTGGAAAAAAGTACTAGATTCCAGAGGTAAGTCTTACACACTCTGCATCTTTGATTAGTGCAAAATAGTGTAGAAGGCTAATAGCCCAAACTGGTACATTTGTGTTATTAATGATCCGTCTAGAAGAACTAAAGAAAAATGTGTATAATTCCCATTCCATGGTGTCCATCATAACCAAACAACAAAGATCAATGGATCAAATTTTAACAAAATATCAGAATGTGTTTGAGTTACCACTAGGGTGGTACCCTCAACTTACCAATTTAAACAATCTATTGATTTGATACTAGGAACCCCATTTCCTAATGAGCGAGTATATAGGAGATCAATTCTAGAAAATGATGAGATAAAAATGTAGATACAAGAATTAATTTAGAAAGGACATATCCACCCAAGTGCATCTCCCTGTGGTAGCCCAATTGTTCTTGCTAAGAAAAAGGATGGTACATGGAGGCTTTGTATTGATTACAGATAATTGAATAAGATCATTGTAAAAAATAGATACCTAATTCCTTGGATAGATGATCTCTTAGACCATCTTAGAGGGGAAAAATTCTTCACTAAAATTGACTTGAAATCTGGGTACCATCAAGTAATAATTGATCCAAAAGATGTATGGAAGACTACTTTTAAATCTAAAGAGGGACTATTTGAATGGTTGGTGATACCTTTTGGTCTCACAAATGCCCCAACCACATTTATGAGGATGATGAATGATGTTCTTAGGCCATTCACTAACTTATTTCTATTTGTATATCTAGATGATATTCTAATTTTTACTAAAATTTGGGAAGAACATTTGCAACATGTGGAACAAATACTTTCTACATTACAAGACCATGTACTTTATGAAAATAAAGAAAAATGTTATTTTGGTATGCAAACTATTAAGTACTTGGGAAATGTTATTGATAGTGAGGGTTTTATGTTGATCCTAAAAAGATCTAGGTAATTAAAGATTGCCCTACTCCAAGGAATCTCATAGAGTTGCATAGCTTCTTGGGGTTAGTTAACTTTTATTTTAGATATGTGTTTGGATTTTCACATTTGTCTTGGCCTTTGAATCATTCATTACAAGGAGGT
Organism: Cupressus sempervirens; assembly: GCA_028749045.1. NCBI lineage: Eukaryota > Viridiplantae > Streptophyta > Pinopsida > Cupressales > Cupressaceae > Cupressus > Cupressus sempervirens. The sequence goes on from CM053787.1 coordinate 516,523,819, forward strand.
ATGAAAGTGAAATTCAAGTGGACAAGTCTCAACAACAAGTATTTGAGGAGTTAAAACAAAGGTTATATTTTGCACTAGTTTTATCACTTCCTAATTTATAATAGTCTTTTGAAATACAAACTAATACATCTGAATATGCCTTCGGAGCAGTCCTCATGCAACATGGACATTCATTTTCCTACCAGAGTGAGACTTTTTCTGATACAGTGTGTAGATATCCCACCTATGACAAATAATAATATGTTATCATTCAAGTTTGCAAGAAATGGTAACATTATATATTGGGAAAGGAGACTATCATCCACAGATCACACGCCCCTTCAATTTTTGCAAACACAAGGTAAATTATAGAATCATAAGCATCAAGATGGTCATCTTACCTTCAACAATTTCATCTCAACATTCATCATAAGAAAGGAAGCACCAATAAGGTAGCAAATTTTCTAAGTAGGCCTCCAATTGTAGGAATAAGTATGGTATTAGAATCATGTGGCCACCAAATAGAAAATTAGGCCCACTTGTATGGACATGATAATTAATTTTCTAATGTTTATGCTCAGCTAGTGGAAGGTAAACATGTGAATGATTTTTACTTGCAAGATGGAATTCTCTATCACTTTGGCCAAGTCTGTGTTCTTGAGGAAGAACATAAGTAGTTAATATGGGAAGCTCACTATAGTAAGGTTGCTAGTCATTTTGGAATAGGTAAAACAACTAATATACTACAAAGATGTTTTTACTAGCCAAAAATGAAAAATAATGTGATGAAATACATTCAAGCATGTACAACATGTTCCATTGTAAAGCCTACAAAACATAAGCTGGGTTTATATTTACCACTTCCTATCCCACATAAACCTTGGCATTTGATTTCAATGGACTTTATGTCTAGTTTACCTACCACTAAACATGGGCATGATTGTGTATATGTTGTAGTTGATATATTTTCACAAATGGCAATCTTGGTGGCATGTAGAAAGGAAATCTCTATAGAAGAAACTAAAAAACACTTTTTTGAGCATATTTTAGTTCATTTGGGGTACTAAAAAGAATTATTTTAGATAGGGATAGTCGGTTTCTTAATAAATTTTGGTCTTCATTATGTGCAATGATGGACACAAAACTAACAAAGTCTACTGCTTTCCACCCTCAAACAGATGGTGAAACAGAGGTTATTAATAGAATGCTTATTCAAATCCTATGTATGTATCATGCCAAACATCCTTGTACATGGGATGAGAGCCTTCCCTATGTACAAGATAGCTACAACAAGGTAATTCATAGTTCAACTAGACATAACCCATTTGAAGTTTTCCTTGGATATCAACCTTTAGCACCAATAAATGTTTTTATTCCTATTATGCAACTTGACCTAGTACCATGCTAGGATAAGGAGAAGGAAAAAGAAATGAAGTTCATTGATAGAATTCATCATTTTTCAATAGCAATTTCATGAAATTATGGAGTAGAACACTAAGAAGTATAAACAAAAGCAAGATGAGCATTGAACTCATAATTTTTTGGCTGGGGATAAGGCATGGTTGCATTTCCAGAAGGAATACTTACAAGGCCCTCATATGAAGCTTCATTCTCTTTGCTATGGTCCCTATAAGATTATCAAGAAAGTTGGTGCAAATGCATTTTAACTCAACTTATGTCCATTTTTGGGTGTTCATCCAGTCTTTAATGTAGAACTATTGAAGCCATATTTCCCTTATTTACTAGATATTGTAGATGTTGCTGAAGAAATTAGTCATACTAAGTTGAATCCATAAGCTATCAATCAATTTCAAAGTGATCAAATTATGGAAGTTGTCATGAAGAATTTGAGGAACCAAAAAATCTATTAGTACCATGTGGTAAAAGAAGGACAATTTGTTCAACAGGGAAAATGGCTTAAACATGAATAAATCCAGCTTCATTTTCCACATTTGATGCAAAGTGTGGATAAAATGGGGCCCATTTCCTCTCAAGGAGGAAGGAATGATCAAAACATAGTCTAGGAAGATGCAAAGGATGTTGGCACAAGCAAAAATAGGGAAATATCAAAATCCATTTTTTGGTATTTTCTATGTTCTAGTATTTTGCATTTTTGGAGGCTTCCGGGGCATTTTTGGGCTTTGGCAGGCCAAAAAGTCATAGTGCTATGCTCAAAATTTTAAACAATAAATGTAGAACTCTAGAAGATCTTTCCATAAATTCTGATGGATCATGATTTTGAGCTATGAGTAGAAATTTACAACTTCTACAAGTAGACATAAATTTTAATATAGATTTTTGCAATTTTATAATTAGAGTTTATATTGTAATTAAAGATTATGGACTTTTTGTTTCAATATCCAAGGGATAATGGTGAACCTAAGGATCCATCAAGCTTGTATAGACTCTATTTTTTGAAATGAATGGATCACTTTTTTGCTTTTAGAAACATCTATCATTGCATTTAAATTACTTTCAATTTAGTCACAATACCGTAGGTTCTACACTAGGTATTGTAATATGAATTCCTAATTTAGATCATTACTAGACAAATAAAACTCCCCTAATATCAAGGAAGCTATTTGATCCTACTTCCTTACAGTTGACTATCAATGTCCTCTCTACAAAGTCATGGCTTGAAGAGACCATTGATAGGAAAAAGAGGAGATATGAAGAAGCGACTCCATCAGAGGACTTGATCACACAAACCACCTCTTCTCAGCCATCCAAGAACATTAAGAAGAAAAAGAAAGTTGTTATGTTGGCTACTAATTAAACAACTAGCCACATGTTGATAGATAATATTCAGCCACAAAATAAGGAAAATTTAATGAGCCTTCAAAAGATGACTTCCAGATCATAATAGTGGATCTTGGCATCCTAGTTCACAATTCCATAGTGAAAATGTGGAAGTGCACCAATGAGAATATTGAAGATAATTTGGAAAATATGATAGTAGAGAAGGAGGTCCTAAAGGATTCAAATAGAGAATCAATGGAATACATTAGGTTCATAATTGGGAGCACTTCATCAAGCCAATTTAACTGGAATGTAGAGGAGAACAAAAATCTACTCCTAAAGTTACAACAAGAGAGACAATTTGGGTAGGTGGCTTAGGCATGGGTAGACTAGATGAAAGCTCAAGTTCCCCCATTAATTGAAACTTTGGGAGGTATAGTGTTAGATGCTGAAAAGCCAATGGAGGTAGATTCCAATCATCAGACCACCATACAAAAGGTAGCAGATGGACCAACAGAGTAGTTGGCCCTATTACAAGAAGTTATTGACATGAAGACCAATGTTACCATTACCCATGGTATCCTCAAGATGAGAAAGTAGTAAAAAATTGCAATCTTGGTAGCATGTAAAAAGGCAATCTCTACAGAAGAAATTGCAAAACTCTTTTTTGAGCATATTTGGGTCCATTTTGCGCTACCAAAAAGCATTATTTCAGATAGGGATAGTCAATTTCTTAGTAAATTTTGGTCTTCATTATGTGCAATGATGGACACAGAACTAACAAGTTCAACTACTTTCCACCTCAAATAGATGGTCAAACAAAGGTTTTTAATTGGATGATTATTCAAATCCTACATATGGATCACTCCAAACACCCTCATACATGGTATGAGACCCTTCCATATATACAACATAGCTACAATAAGGCAATTAATAGTTCAATTGGCCATTGCCCATTTGAAGTTTGTCTTGGATATCATACCTTAACACCAATAAATATTTCTATTCCTATTATGTAACCTGACTTGGTACCAAGCTTGGATAAGGAGAAAGAAAAATAAATTAAGTTCAATGATAGGATTCATCATTTGTAGTAGCAAGTCCATGAAATTATGGAGCAACCCACTAAGAAGTATAAATAGAGGCATGATGAGCATCAAACTCCTCATAATTTTTAGGTTGGGGATAAGGTATGGCTACATTTCTAGAAGGAATTCTTATATGGCCCTCATAGGAAGCTTCAACCTCTTTTCTATGGTCCCTATAAGAATATAAAGAAATTTGGTATGAAAATGCATTTGAACTCAACTTACCTCCACTTTTGGGTGTTCATTCAGTCTTCATATTTCCCTCATTTACTAGATATTATAGATGTTGAAGAAATCAGTCATACCGAGTTGAATCTAGAAGTTGTTAATCCACTTCAAAGTGATCAAATTATTGAAGTTGTCATGAAGAATTTGAGGAACCAGAAAATCTATTTGTACCGTGTGGTAAAAGTAGGACAATTTGTTCAACAGGGAAAATGGATTACACATGAACAACTCTAGCTTCATTTTCCACATTTGATGCAAAGTGTGGATGAAATGGGGCCCATTTCCTTTCAAGGAGGAAGGAATGATCAAAACATGGTTCAGGAAGATGCAAAGGATGTTGGTATAAGAAAAAATGGGGAAATATCAAAATCCATTTTTTGGTATTTTCTATGTTCTAGTATGTTGCATTTTCAAAGGCCTCTGGGGCATTTTTGGGCTTCGACAAGCCAAGAAATGATAGTGCTATGCTTAAGGTTTTTGACAATAAATGTAGAAATCTAGAATATCTTTCCATAAATTCTAACAGTTCATGATTTTGAGCTATGAGTAGAAATTTATGACTTCTACAAGTAGACGTAAATTTTAATATAGATTTCTTTAATTTTTATAGTTGTTAGAGTTTATTTTGTAATTAATTAGCTTGTGGACTTTTCATTTTAATATCCAATGGATAATGATGACCCTTGGGATCCATCAAAATTTTATAAACTCTATTTTTGAAAATGAATGGATCACTTTTCTACTTGCAAAAACATCTACTATTGCATTTTAATTTCTTTCAATTTAGTCACAATACTACAAATTCTACACTAGATATTGTAATCTAAATTCCTAATTCAGATCATTCCTAGAGAAAGAAAACTCCCCTAATACTAAGGAAGCTATTTGATCCTACTTCCTTGCAGTTAGCTATCAATGTGCTCTCTATAGAGTCATGGCTCAAAGAGAGCATTGATAGGAAGAAGAGGAGATATGAAGAAGTGGCTCCATCAAAGGACTTGACCACACAAGCCACCTCTTCTTAGCCATCCAAGAACACTAAGAAGTAGAATACAATTTCTGCATTGGCAACTAATTCAACAACTGGCCACATGTTGGTAGAGATTGCTAAGCCACAAAAGGAAGGAAAATTTAATAAGCTTTCAAAAGATGACTTCTAGATTAGAATGGTGGATCTTGGCATCCTAGTTCGTGACTCCATGGTGAACATGTGGAAGTCCACCAATGAGAATATTGAAGATAATTTAAAAGAGTTGAGAGTAAAGAAGGAGGTCCTAAAGGCCTCAAAAAAAGAATTGATTGAATATATTAGGTCTGCAATTGGGAACACTTCATCATGAAAATTTGACCTGAATACAAAGGAGAACAAAAATATACTCCTAAAGTTGCAACAAGAGAGGCAATTTGGGTAGGTGGGTCAAGCATGGGTAGACTAGATGAAAGCTCAAGGTCCCCCATTACTTGAAAATTTGGGAGGTCTAGTGTTATATTCTTACAAGCCCATGGTGGTAGCTTTCAATCATTAGACCACCATACAAAAGGCAGTAGATGGACTAATAGAGCAGTTGGCCCTACTGTGAGAAGTTATTGGCATGAAGACTAATGTTTTCATTACCGATGGGATCCTCAAGATGAGCAAGTAGTTATTGTTTCACTCAAAACAATCCTTCGAATTTATTATAAAGAGCTCTATGAGGTCTACAAATGAGCTCAAGGATGTACACAACTTGGTGTAAAAGTCATCAAGAAATTATTTTAATATCTAAAGATACTAAATACAAATTCTTTTATGTCTTCTAATGGTAAGCTTGTGGACATTAAGAGGATGAAGTCAAAGTTCTTGGCATTTATTGATGAAGTTGTGGATCCACTCAACTTCCAAATGTCAAAGATTCAAGAACTCTCAGCAGCAGACTCAATCATTGTTGGAATATTCAAATGTGGAAAGAGTACTTATGAGAGGGGGGGGGGGGGGTGAATCAGAAGTACTAAAATTTGTCCTATAAAACTTTTATGTGGAAATAAATTGCATGCATGTAAATACATTAAGTAAACATGAAACTAACGCATGCATCAATAACACATAACACCTAAAATTGGTAACCCAGAAACCCTCCAAGAATAAGAAGGTAAAACTGGGGTGGGGATGATACCCACAAAAATTATTACAGCAATATTGTTTAACCACTTCTGATGGTTTGCCCTGTTAAAGGCCTTCCCTGTTAAAGGCTTTACACTGTGTCAATAGTGACCTTGTTAGACGATTTACAAACACTTAACATGAAGTGTCACCCTGTTAAAGGATTTAATCACCTATCTCTAGGATCAATGAAATAGCTGTTAAGCTAACCTATCACCATAGGATTTCCATGCTAATACAATGGCTAGAAAGTATTAGGTAAAATGAACCTGATAGTTTACAATCCTTGATTGCTAAATGCTGGTTCTGTTCTGCTTCGTCTGATCTTGATCCTTTGTGATCTGATATCTTTTGCTTCTGAAAATAGTATATCAACAACTCTATATCTTCTCCTCTATATCATCATCTTCATCATCTCCTTCTCTATCATATCTTCTCTATGAGATATCATCTTCCTTATAAAGACATTCGAGGATTTAGGGTTAGGTCTGGATCTACGATCCATATTCAATCTTCATTTCCGCTTAATACTTATCTTTTGCTGATTGGTTGCATGCCTTTATCATTTTTCTTATTGGCTGCATGCAAATTACATAAGAAATATAAAAGATTCGATCTGATCATTAAATCCTTCGAGATTTCCTTATGTCGGTTGTAAAGACTGTTTTCATCATAGTTTGTGCGATTCCAAACTCTTATGCTGATATCCTGGATTAGTCAGCTCCTAAAATATTTCTGTTGCTCGACACATGCTGTTCTACTGAGTTACTCGACACTTACACAAAACTATGTTACTCGGCATCTAAACTTTACTCGACACCTGATCTTCACTCGGCATTTACACTTTACTCGGCACCTACACTTTACTCGGTATTTACACTTTACTCGGCACCTACACTTTACTTGGCATCTATTACACTCGACACCTATTCTTGATCTTGGTTAAGTGTATTGACACTCAGTTGTCAAATTTATTCTTTAAGCTAACAATCTCCCCCTTTGACATGAGTGGCAAAAACACTTAACCCATGTGACTCAGTAATTAATCCTTCATTCAAACTTTGCTTCCCAAAATTTTTCTTTCTCCCCCAAAATTCCAAAATTTTCTTATCTCTGCTATCTCCTTGTCAAAATTTCAAAATTGGCTATCTCTGCTATCTCCCCCTTTTATTATAATTACTCCCCCTTTTATTATACTTATCATTTCATTCCTGTACTCAACTTCTTTCTTTAATTACTTATTCTCCCCCTTTTTTGACACTTATGTCAAGGGTCTTTACAATGAAACGCCATATTTGGCCAAAAATGTGCTATTTACTTCAAGGAGTATCTTCAGAGCTGCATCCCAATTTGCTAATGTGACATCTAATGTCTTATGCTAGATGGAAATCTCTGCTGCTAGGTGTACAAGTCCATCAAATGAAGAAAGATTGGGGTCTTTCCTGAGGACTGTCTCTGCATTTATTTGCTCCTTATGAAGTAATCCCAAATGAGGAGTAATTGATGATTGCATTTGTCTCAATTTGGCTTTTGTAGTCGCCTCCTCTGCTGCCAAAACGGCTAGCTCTCTTTGTGTGTGAAGCGATTGGACAAAATGCTTCTCACTCTGAGTTGGATCTGTAGGGAGTTGCATACTAGAAGTTTTCAAATTGCTTTCCAAACTCAGTATTTTCTGGCTAGTGTCTTGTGTGAATGTTGAAAAATCACACAACTTGTTGTATAGGGAAAAGATGTTTCCTAGTACAATTTTAACTGTTGTAACTTTCTTTGCCAGTTCTTCTTGTGCTAGTGCTATATCACTGGATATTTTACTGTTTACTTTTCCTTGGAACTTCTTTTCTGACCATTCAAGTAATTTTACATTTGTTTCTTGGTCTTCATTAGTCACCTGGTCAACTATATCAGAAAGTTGTTCCATGATTGGTCTTGACTTATCTGGAGATTGTAAGCAAAAAGCTTCCATGAATATGTCCTTAATTTCATTCAATGTATGCTTATGCTTGTATTCCTTTCTTAGTGCTTCTTGTCTCCTTCTTTTGTCTAGTGCACTCTGAATTTCATTAATCTTTTCTTCTGTAAGAGTGCTAGATTCATAATATGGGATTTTAATTTCTTCATCAAGCTCAGGAACTCCATAGTGAAGTCTCCTGACTACTTTTGATGAACTCGAGCCTGGTGTTCTGATTTTCAGCTGTAATACATCTGTGCTTGGCTGCTGAAGAGTTTGTGTTGGAGTCCCAAATTTGGGTAATGCAACCAGTGTTTGTATTGCAGTCTCCTCCTTTTTCTGTGTCTCTTTTTCTTCAGCTTGAGTATCCCCTTTTTGAATGCTAGATGGGGTTGAACTTGGTAGCTGTTCAGATTTTTCTTTTGTTTCCCCTGCTGCTGTACTTGGCACTTGGAGTGTATCAGTACTTATACTTGGTGAAGGTGGTGGTGGAATGAATAGAATACCAATAGTTTGTGTGATCAAAGGTAGAATTTGTGCTTTTACCCTTGCTTTTTCTTTGACTTCTGGATTCTGTAATTCATCAACACTGACCAATATAGGATTTGAACTTAATTTTGCTACTAAAGATGATTGGTCAAGGATTTCCAAATCCTCTGTAGTTAATGGATTGATGTTTTGAACTGAAATTTTTGTAACATCATTTATTTTTATGAAATCTGCAGGTGTGATGGTGGCATGAGGAGGACTAGGAGGAGATACCTGTATGTCTTGCATACTTTGATATTGTGGCTCAGCTCTATCTTTCTCTTCCTCTTTCTCCTCATTGAGTGCCTCTCCTTCCTTTTCTCCTTTACTCTCCTTCTCCACTAGTTTCTTCTCTTTTATTTTTGATGCTCCCTTTTCTTTTATCTTGGCAATTGCTTCTGCCTTATATTCCTCATTATATACATCTTCAATCTTCTTGTAAACTATTTTCCACAATCTTGTGGATTTGGTAACTACCTCTTCAATTTTATTCTGTAGAATACTGAATGCTCTATACTTGGGAGTGAATCTGTTATTATGCCTTTTTATGTCATTTATTATTTGATCTCTAGTCAAATCAGGCAACAATCTTGCCAATGTTGACTCCCTTATTTCTTTTTCCATTTGTAAACAAAAATGCCATTTATCCTCTATGATTGTATACAGTTCTCTCAGCATAGAGTCATCTAATTCTAGAGGTGTGTGCTTATATTCAGCCATCATAGCATACACAGACTCCTCTAATTTATTTTGCTCTCCTTTGGTGAGCTTAGAAAAATTCAGATTCTTTAATCCTTTCAAATCATTATTTCTAATTTTTGTACATAATTTATCAACATCAATGTGGGGTATTTGTCTTACCTTTTGAGATTGACTGTTGTCTTCTGACTTTGTTTCCTCCTCATCTATTTCAGGCTGGGGAATGAACTTTCTCTTCTTTGACTTAGCAGTAGTCTTCTTTGAGTCTTTCTTCTTCCCTTTAGCCTCTTCTTTTTCTTTTTGAGTTGTGGCCCTTGTGGTTGGTCTTTTTGGTGCTAGGGCAGCTACTTTCCTCCCCTTGGATTTAGGAGCAGATGGAGTTGTGGTCTTTTTCTTGACTGGTGCTTCCTTGGCTACTTCAACCTCAGCACTTTCCTCTTTGTCTCCTTCTGACCCTTGAGTCTGATCCTGAAGTTTGTCTTCTTCTTCTTCAATGACTTCTTCTTCTTTTTTAATGTCATCTCCTTCTTCTTCTGCTGAAGCAGTCTTCAACTCTGTTATTATCTTTGATTTGACAACATCATAAGTTCCAAAGATTTTTGCATTTTTGTCTACTTCTTCTGCAAGTAAGGCTATTATTGCTACAGAGGCTTGATCAACATCAAGTTCATATCCTAGTGGCCTAAGCCATCTTATTCTAGGTATAACTACTTGCACATAAGTATAATCTATATCTACAAGAAAGCAAATATCTTTTTCATATTTCTCAGTCATTGAAACTGGAATTCTCATTCTTTGTTTCATGGACTTTTTGAAGTCCTCAAAATAACCAGTCATTTGGGAATCAAAATTTTCACCCATCTATTCAATGTATCCATTAATTTGTTCAACAATTGTTTTGTCTGGATTCCATTTAACTTTCCCTATAGAAGGAAATTCTTTCATCAGATAGAAAAACATACATATCAAAACTGATCCAAATTTACATTGAGCTCCTTTGCTCTTCCTTATAGCTCCTAGATTTTCATTAATCTGTTGAAACATGAGCTCTGCTAGATCATAAGTGTGATCCCTTTTTATTATCTTGTATGCAACATCAACTGATATACAAGGTACACTATTTAATTTTCTTGATTGATAGAATTTGTGTGAAATAATTCTTACAGCAAAGTCTAGTAGAGGATCAGTGACTGTGTCGATAGTCATCCTTCTATTGTTCCATTTTGCACCTGTATTTCTCTCAATTACTTCCCTTTTGTCACTTCGCAGGGTCTTTGGCCGATCTATGGTTGGAATACCAGTAACCCTATGAACAATTTTCTTGGTGAATTTTACTGTCCTGACTCTAACCAAAAAGCTTCGTTATGTATTAGGCTCAAAACTATCCATACCCATTCTGTTTTGAAGATAGTCGGAAATGCTAGGGTTTTGGTTAATCCTTTTCTTTCTACAATGGAAAACTCATTTTTCAGTACTTTGTTTTCACATAATTTATCATATGCATTATGAATTTCTAAGTCTCCTATGGCACCAATTTTACAATTGTAGCATCTGCGAACATCTTCTACCATAACAACTTAATCCAGAATAACTGATAATGCACCTGCAGGATCATTCTTGTATGCTACTTAAGGTATGGTCTTAAATTCAGGTTGTTTTACTTTGTTGCTAACCAACTGAACTTCATGGCTTTCTAAACCCTTGGTGGTTCCTGACCCGGATGCCATTGTTTTCCAAACTAGGGTTTTATAATTCAAACAAGTTTGTGAGACCTACATAGCTCGACACTTAAGAGAAATACCTTGAATCGACGAGATCGTTGTTGGAATCTTTCACGAATTGCTTCTGAAATTTTCTTGATCTTCTCCGCTCCTTTTTCGACTTTGCTTCTTGATCGTGATGCGAAAAAATGATTGAAATTGCGATAATATACCCTGATTTCATCGCATTAAATGCTCAACTACCAACTCAGCTTCTGAAGAAATTTCAACCTAACTCGGCATCTACTAAATTTCCTTTCTACTCAGCTTCCATTGGAGTTTTTTTAACTCGGCATCGGTTATCAGCTCGGTCGCTGTTGGGAGCTCGACATCTGTTTTGAGTTTTGACTCGATATCCAAAGGTAGCTTGGCATCAACATTTAGTTTTCATCTTGACATCTTGTTTCATGTAGATTTATACTTTTAATTGCTTCTTTGTCTTGGGACTGATGTCTGATATAACTTTGTATATCAGTCCCATACACTTCTCATGCTTTGTTTGATGAAGTGTGATCACTTGAGCCATTGGGTGAAGTGATCCCTTCACTTGATGTATTGCACTCATCTCTCTTTTTCCAAGTCTTGTTCATTTGCCCCCTTATCTTTTCAATATCAATCTTTTCTTTGCCTTTATTCTCTTCAAACTTGGGTGCCTTTGATCTTGTAGGACAGTTTTTGCTGATATGACCAGTTTTCAGACAACTGAAACATGTGGTTTGGTTCAACCATCTTTTGTAGTTCCCTCTAAAATGTGTTCTTATGCAGTTCTGTGGTGTATGTCCATATTCTTGACAATAATGACAACTGTACCTGGTATTGTAATCCCAATGATGATGACTTTCTTTTCCTTCTATTTTTGCTTGTTGATTTGATGTCCACATAGGTTTTGATCTGCATTCAAATGCCCTATGTCCATACTTATTGCAATTATAACAATGTCCATCAAATCTCCGAGTCCTTGTGAAATTGGATCTGCAATCTTGTGTCATATGTCCTTGCATGTTGCACTTGTGATAGAAACTCTTACTCTTGGGTGTGTTTGGTTGATTGAATCTTCTGCTCCTGCACACATTAGTAGTATGTCCCTTCTTATTACAATAATGACAAGTGGGTTTAGTATTCTTACCTTTGTCACTTCTTTGTTCAACACTTTTTGATGATTCTCCAACTTCAGTGCTATTGTAACCAAGTCCTGATGTATCATGGGCAAATCTTGAAGTTTTCAGCAACTATTCAAAATACTTGATGGCTTCACTTGACTTGCTGAGATTTTATGCTACCTCTTTTTCTCTATTCAATTCATTCTACATTTGTTCATTCTGCATCTTCAGAGTAGAGATCTCAATGTCCTTCACATTGAGTTCATGATGAAGGTTCATCATTTGAGCAAGTGTATCCATCTACATGTTTGAGATCCTTGTCAGTTCAGTACATTTTTCTTCAAGTCTGTTTGCAAGATTCCTTTTGTCATTTTCCATCATGACCTTATCATCAACTGCTCTTTTCTTTTGTTCTGTAATTTCACATATCATTATGGCCTGTGATTCATGTTCCATCTTGAGAGATCTAATCTCTTCTGCTTGAATTTTGTTTTTCTCCATCAGTTTTGCTATTGCTACATCAAACTCTTTGGTATCTCCATTGGAAAATATGTTGGTGGTATCAATTTCCTTGTAGTGTATATCATTCTCAGCTATGGCCAAATCTTTCCTTTTTTTTAATGAGTTTCTCAAATTGATTCTAAATTCCTCCAAGCTATGCAGAGCAAGTTGCACATCTATCACCTGATTTTCAATGATCTTTCCAAGTTTGAAAGCTTCCATCTCTAGATCTTTTCCTCCAAGCTGTTAAACTTTTCCTTATGAGAACCTGGTAACGCTCTGATACCAATTGTTGGAATATTCAAATGTGGAAAGAGTACTTATGAGAGGGGGGGGGGGGTGAATTAGAAGTACTAAAATTTGTCCTATAAAACTTTTATGTGGAAATAAATTGCATGCATGTAAATACATTAAGTAAACATAAAACTAACACATGCATCAATAACACATAACACCTAAAATTGGTAACCCAGAAACCCTCCAGGAATAAGAAGGTAAAATTGGGGTGGGGATGATACCCACAAAAATTACTGCAGCAATATTGTTTAACCACTTCTGATGGTTTGCCCTGTTAAAGGCTTTACACTGTGTCACTAGTGACCTGGTTAGAGGATTTACAAACACTTAACATGAAGTGTCACCCTGTTAAAGGATTTAATCACCTATCTCTAGGATCAATGAAATAGCTATTAAGCTAACCTATCACCATAGGATTTCTATGCTAATACAATGGCTAGAAAGTATTAGGTAAAATGAACCTGATAGTTTACAATCCTTGATTGCTGAATGCTGGTTCTGTTCTGCTTCGTCTGATCTTGATCCTTTGTGATCTGATATCTTTCGCTTCTGAAAATAGTATATCAACCACTCTATATCTTCTCCTCTATATCATCATCTTCATCATCTCCTTCTCTATCATATCTTCTCTATGAGCTATCGTCTTCCTTATAAAGACATTCAAGGATTTAGGGTTAGGTCTGGATCTACGATCCATATTCAATCTTCATTTTTGCTTAATACTTATCTTTTGCTGATTGGTTGCATGCCTTTATCATTTTTCTTATTGGCTGCATGCAAATTACATAGGAAATATAAAATATTCGATCTGATCATTAAATCCTTCAAGATTTCCTTATGTCGGCTGTAAAGACTATTTTCATCATAGTTTGTGCAATTCCAAACTCTTATGCTGATATCCTGGATTAGTCAGCTCCTGGAATATTTTTGTTGCTCGGCACATGCTGTTCTACTGAGTTACTTGTCACTTACACAAAACTGTGTTACTCGGCATCTAAACTTTACTCAGCACCTGATCTTCACTCAGCATTTACACTTTACTTGGCACCTACACTTTACTCGACATTTACACTTTACTCGGCACCTACACTTTACTCGGCATCTCTTGCACTCGGCACCTATTCTTGATCTTGGTTAAGTGTATTGACACTCAGTTGTCAAGTTTATTCTTTAAGCTAACAATCATAAGGAGAGAATCAGAGAAGTTCTAGTCAAGGGTTTCTAGAATTGATGAATTGACTGGGATTCATGACTACTAGATGATTTGAACTGACAACATCATCATTCTAAATGTCAAGGAATTGGATAAAGTTGTTAGAGTAAATAATTAATTAATTTTTAATTATTTATTCTATTACTTAAGCTTACTTAGGTTAATGCATTTATTTAATATTTTGTATTTAATGCATGTAGTGGGTAGTTGTTGACAAGACGGGAGTTTGTTCCCTTCTAGCATGTTCCACCTTTTGTGAATATGTGCTGAGTTGTCATCATTATCTTCTACCACCTACCAGCTTTTTCTACAAGCTTTCATGAGCTCTTTATAAGCAGGCTCCCTCTTTGTATTTTTAACATATCATAAGGCATTGTGCATATTATAAATACATTTTCTTCTTGTGTTTGCACATATTGTCTCTCATGTTCGTTTAGGGTTTTACCCTTGCTCCATGCTCTTCCTCTCCTTGGCTTCTCTTTGAAAAGTTTTCACATGCAAGTGATCTTGGGTGTCTTTGGAGTTGGCTTTCCTCAACTCCAACATGGTATCAGAGCCTTCTTGCTGCTGCTTGGTTGAAGATTTTTGAAACTGTGATTTGAAGTCACAAACCCTAATTTGTTTGTGCATTTTTTCTTCAAATTAGGGGGATCAACATTTTTTTGGAGCACATTGGGTCCAAAAAGACATCACCATTGGATTTGAAAGGCCATTTGCAATCAGGATTCATATAAAGCTTGTCATTTTTAGAGACAGAGCTCCGGGAGGCAAATTTTTTTTAGCCTTATAGGCTGCCATATGGACGTATGGATGATCTGCAATTTTTTTTAAAAAATATTTTGGGTGCGCCGCCTAGCGGCCACCACCACGTGGCCCCCAGCGGCGACCACCGACGGTGCCACCCTCTGTTTCACGGTTTGCGCCGCCTAGCCAGCGAGCCACCTCCTTCTGGCAATGCTTCAAATTTCTTTCCTCTGTGCTGCTTGTGCCTAGCTCAGTCGACGACGTCCATTGGCTACACTTCTATTCTGTCGTCGAGACTCCTATTTTTGCTACTCCATCGAGCTTTTCCAGCCAGTTCACCACTCCTGTCAATGTCAGCGCCTTGTGTCCGGTTGTCTGCTTTGTCAGCAGTGACAGTGTTTCTTGCACACTTGGCACCAGTGCAGGGGTGACACGTGGCCTAGGTGCTATGTGGCACCTTTCCACGTGGAGTGGCCACGTCCCCCTACCATGTTAGCTGCCTGCTACATAGCATCCATGTGGCACTACCACATGGTTTCCACGTGGCCTCTTTTTTGCAGTGACGACCACATAGCTGTCAATTTTAAACTCGCAAAATGATGATGTTAGCATGATGGCATCATCATTCTTGCTTGCACCCTCCTTTTAGGTCATTTTGGACCTACCTTTGGTTTTTTGGCCATAACTTGAGCATACGGAGGTATTTTTTTGATCTAAAAGAAGCACCAAAAAGCTGGTTCCAAGACAAAGACATTGGTGTAGGTATTTTTAAGTTTTGATGCTTTTTTCTTGCCTATTTTTTTAGTTGAAGTCTAAATTTCTATTTTTGACTCCGGCAAGCATATCTTTTGCGTCCCATGCCCATTCTTTGAAAATTTTATATTTTTGGAAAGCTAGTTCTATCATCTTTTTAAAAATGTGGTCCTTTTTTTGAGTTTTTGGCCCATGCTCTTTCTATCATAGTTTTGGCATTTTTTCTATATGGTGTATATTTTGAGTGTTTTAGGCCCGAGGATCATTTTTCTGGCATGGTTCCCTTTGTTTTGAGTTGTACTTTGTTTTGTTGCATCTTATTTTTAGTTTTAATCATTGTAGCTATCATTTTGAAGCACTTTTATGTATCACACTGAGATAAAGTGCCACTTTTGCATTCTAAGGATCATGAACATTATTTTGAGTTAGTTGTACTTGCACTATTTTCATAAAGCACCATGGGGGGGATAGTTGTTTGCTATTTTAGGCCTTCTCCCTTTGTCAAGTGAGTGTCCATTTCATGAAATTAGCCACATGTAGAGTCTATTTGACTGTCTTTATAGGTGTCTGTACCTCTTTCTTGCTCTCATCATTCTTGGTTCATTTGTAGGAGACTTTGGCCAACCTTCTCAATTGCTTCTGATCACACCCTGTCTGCATTAAGGGGGGGTTATGCTATTGTTCTAATGCATCCATGATTCGATGGTTCTATAGTGTGAACTATGTATTCAGTGGTTGATCCTATGTATAAGGCAATTTTAGTGGCTGGCTACCTATGCATTTCAGTGAGATGGATCATCTACCATATAGACACACTCGATTTGTGCCTTCTTCTTCTATGGAGGTTCTTCAGATCAGCAGTTTGGCAGATTTGTGGCTTCTTTATGCTTCAGTGATGCTCTTCATGATCACTTCTTGTTCCTATTTTTAGGGGACATTTCTCCTAGTTGGAGGCTTCTTCAGTTCTTCACTAGGTTCTTACCTCTTTTTGGGGGAGGGTTTTTCCCACGTGGTTTTGTCTTTTTCCCCCTTTACAGAGGTTGCATCTTTTGTTGCATTTTACTTGGGTACCTAACATGGCCTCGTTGTTGGGACCCATTCTGCATTCATCTTAGTTTTGTGAGCTTAAGGCATTTCCCTAATTTGCACTTAAGGGGGGGTGTTAGAGTAAATAATTAATTAATTGTTATTATTTATTCTATTACTTAAGCTTACTTAGGTTAATGCATTTATTTAATATTTTGTATTTAATGCACGTAGTGGTTAGTTTTTGACAACATGAGAGTTTGTTCCCTTCTAGCATGTTCCACTTTTTGTGGATATGTGCTAAGTCGTCATCCTTATCATCTACCACCTTCCAGCTTGTTCTACAAGCTTCCATGAGCTCTTTATAAGCAGGCTCCCTCTTTGTATTTTCAACATATCATAAGGCATTATGCATATTGTAAATACATTTTCTTCTTGTGTTTGGACATATTGTCTCTCATGTCCATTTAAAAATTTTACCCTTGCTCCATGCTCTTCCTCTCCTTGGTTTCTCTTTGACAAGTTTTCGCATGCAGGTGATCTTGGGCGTCTTTGGAGTTGGCTTTTCTCAACTCCAACAAAAGTAACTAATGCCATGAAAGCTTACAGAGCCAAAGTAGTTATTTCTAAGAAGGCATGATATTTTGATGTTCTTCTAGACATCTATTATTCTCTCTCATTTATTTTTGAAACTATTCATGGCATTTTGTTAGTCTTTGTAATGGAAAATGATTCAAACTTGTCCTATTTTAATCTTATTCTGATCAGAGATGCTCTACACATGCAATCATCTAGTATAACCAACCATTTTGAGAAGGCTTGTATATGTAACCTTTTTAAAATTTAATTGGATAAAAAAAATACTTTTGGGTGAGCCCCTATAGCTAGGACTACATTGTGTGACTCTGAGTCCAATTTTAATAATGTTGTTCATTTAGTTTTAGTATAGTATGTAGAATGAATGTGAATGAACTTGGTTTTATTTCCTTGATTCCAAAGATTGTATGCCTTACTTTCTTTGGCATAAGAATTTGTTTTTTCTTTTTGCTATATGTCGTAGTTTATGTGTGTAGTATAGTTCATTGCATAAGGAGGTTAGAAAATTGGTCAATGGAGTGGTAGATAGATGGACAATCTAGGTATTGTCAAGACATCAGCTAACTTTGTAATCCAGGAATATCTTTTCTTCCTATTGTTGTAGTTGGTTATGCATGTTTATATTTCTTTCATTTAAGTTAGAATAGATTGCATGTTATGTGTTAGTCTCCATTTTTACTTGCCTAGGTTGTTTAAAGTGTTGAGAAACCTGGTTTTTATCTCTTCTACTCTCTGGTTAAGAGCATACCCCCAAAACCTTAAAAAAAAATTCATTGCAAATCTTGGATATAAAAGGGAGCTATACTTTTCAATTCAAGGGTCTTTGATAGATAACTACACCGACCCATTAAGTTGTTAGTTCTTTTTTCCTCCACAAGCCATTGGGCAGTTTAAGATTCAAGGTATAAACCAAAAAGATAATTAGGAAAAACTTTTAATCAAAAATGATTTAGAAATTAATTTAGTTAAGATTAATCACATTAAACATCTTAAGATGCATTTATTTTATTGATGATCAAGTAATAGTAATTCTTAGTGTTTTTCAAGTGATTCAATGCTAACCAAGTTACAATAGTATTTTCAATTTTAATAGAGTTTGTTTTTTTTATCTATATTGACATCTAAGGGATCTAGGATTTATTTTTGTGGTAAATGATTCACCCCTCCTCTCTTAGTTACTCCTCTTATATTTCCAACAATTGGTATTAGAGCTCTTGATGCTTGCAGAGAAGATTTCAAGGACCTAAGCTAAAGATCAAGATGCCTTACAAAAGAGAGATTCCTAAGTTGAATAAGTAACTTCAAGGCATGGAAGGAACTCATGAGATTTCATTTGGAAACCATTGGAGACTCAGGCCTAAAGCACCTAAACACCAAGTATGTGGCACCTAATGCAACTATGATTTTTTAAGAAATTACAAAAAAGAAGAATCATAACATTATGATGATTGATATTGCTTCAACTCTCAACTATGTTGAATTTGATGAAGTCAAAGATTTTCATATTTCTTATGAGATGTGTATCAAGCTGAAAGCTATCTATGGAGGTAATGACAATGTAAGGAGAGCTAAGGCAAAAAGTCTCAGAGGTCAATTTGATTAAATTCTTTGTTGGCTTGTAGATTCAACATAAGAAGGATGGTATCTATATTACTCAATCAAAGTACATTAAAGAGATACTGAATACATTTGAAATGTTGGATTCTAGACTAGTTGGAATACCTATTCTACTAGATATAAGCTTTCCAAAGATGATGATTCAAAAGAGGTAGATCATACTATATATAGATCAATGATTGGAAAACTTTAGTATGTGGTGCATATAAGACCTAATATAGCATTAGTAGTTGGAATAGTGGAAAGATTCTCTGCAAATCCAAAAGAAAATCACATGATGGAAATAAAAATAATCATGAGGTATATAAAGGGTACTAAATATTATGGTTTATGGTATAAGAAAGGAGAAAAATTTGAATTGAAACCATTCATTGATGCAAATTAGGCCAAGCAACCAGCCCTAGGTGCAAGATGAAATGTCCTCAACATCTTAACCTTTAGTTGTGAAGTAGGCACCAAATAAATCCAATCCTTAAAGACAATTAACTATTAACAAAAAAGTACCTTCATTATGAATTGAACCAAATATGATTCTTACTACCCAAGAATCCTTAGCATACTCTGCTAAAGTCAACTCCCTCCAATCAGCAATAATCTCCACCAAAGAAAATAAGTGAGGCTTCCTAGAAAGTGAATTGGTAACTACATTATTTTTCCATTGGCATATACAATGTCAAAATCATAAGATTGCAGTCTACTCATCTTCTTTTGTTGCCTATCATTAAGATACTCCTAGTTCATAAAGTATTTGATGTTGTGGTCCATTTTGATGATACAAAGAGTACTAGTGGTGGAGAATTATTTCTTGGAAAGAGGCTAGTATCTTGGACAAGAAAGAAGAAGAATTTTATCTCCCAGTCTATAGCAGAAGTAGAATATGTTTTTGCAGCAATCAAATTTTCAAATATTGTTTGGTTCAAACAACTATTGATAGGTATGAAGGAAGAGATCAAGGATCTAGTTAATTTTTTCTGTGATAAAACCAATGCAAATAACATTTCCAAGAATCCTGTGATGCATTCCAAAACCAAGAACATTGCAATTAAGTATTTTTTCCTAAGAGAATTGATACAAGACAAGGAAGTAAGATTGGAATATGCAAATACAAAAGAAAATATTGTAGATGTATTCACCAAGCCATTACCTAAGGATTTCTTTTTGTGTCTAAGAGGTAAGTTAGGGGTCATTCCCCTATCTAAAGCTCATTAATCATATTTTAGTGATGCATCAACCAAGCATGTTGAAGATTAGTCAAGTTAATGTAGTATTGTAAAGGAAAAATTGCATATGAATCAGTACACCAAGTACATGGAAATTCACTGAATGCTATCTTTGGCATGAGATGTCAAAGAGGGAGAGTTTGTTGTCATACATCAAAGATATTTTATTTAGAAATTTTTTATTTCTAATAAGGATATTTTTCTATCTTAGAGCAGAGATGTCAAAGAGGGGGAATGAACATCAGTTGATATCAAAGAGGGAGAGTTTGATAGTGCAATCATTACAATCAGAGATTGATGACAAAGGGAGTTCACACTGACAGAAGGAGTTCTCATGGATGAGAATCAGAATGAAACCAAGGGTATTATCCTTACTCTATTTTCTCTCTAAAAGTTCATTGCATTATGACATGTTGTGTTTCCATCAATGCCAAAGAGGGAGATTATTGAAAATAATTGTTCAATTGTATATTGTCCTTGATGTTACAAAAATGTCAAGTCTTTACAAGTCAGTGTTGGTTGAACTCACTTGAGTGATAAGGATAATTTCTAGTGTTTGTTGAGTGTTCTAGAGATGATCAAGTTTGAAGACAGTGCCTGTCAAATTCACTCAAGCACCAAAGTAAGTTTGTAGGAAAATAATGTCTACCAAGTTCACTTAGGCACCAAAGATAAGTTGGCATTGAACCATTGTTACTTGAGCTCACTTGGTTACCAAAGGAAGTCTAAAGAAAGTCTTTTATGAGTTAGCGTTCACTAAGTTGGGTTGGCTAACAAAGGATTTTCTTGAATCAACATATTTAGTTTGATGAATTTATTTCTTAAGTTTGGTCAACTTAAGGGATGAATATTAAATATTTTTAAGTGTATTCAAACCAAATTGACAATGAAAAAGATATAACTATAAAGTCAAGTTGTGGGATTGAAAGAGAGAAGCATGAGATTGAAAAGATAAACCAAGAGAATTGAAAGGATAGCAGAGTATCCAAGTTGACCGAGCTACAAAGTTTTATCTAATCAAGAAGGATCAAGTATTCAAGATAGAATAGAGATCAAGATGTTGGACTAACCACCATCCTTCCCCTTTGAGATTTGTGACATGGCTTAACTACCTCCTATGTGTTCTATAAGTCTAGTGGTTGTATCAAGCATCAATAGGTTGATCTTTTGCTGCAATGACAACTCTAGCTTGTAACAAGTGGTATTAGAGCTTGGTCATAGGTTCAAATCCCTTTGGGTAATGCTAAGGGGGGAATTTTTGGACTAACTATTAGCCTTCCCCTTCGAGATTCATGACATGGCTTAACCACCTCTTATGTGCTCTATAAGTCTAGTGGTTGTATTAGGAATTAACAAGTTGATCTTTTTGTGCAACAACAACTCTAGCATGTAACATAGAAATTAGAAATTCAATTGCATCAGCAATTAGGTTGTATCATTGTTACTCTCTAATAATTGTATTAGTGTATCAAATCTCTTAACAAAGTTAGCTTAACAGCTATTTTCCAAATCCTCTAACAAGGTGGCATTTCTAGATTGAAGTGTCTAAAGATCTCTAATAAGGCCACTCCTAATAGGGTGATTAAATCCTTCAATAGGGTCACACCTAACAATGTATTTTATAACATTTAACAAGGTTGGTTTCTAATAGGGCTCACTTCATATGAGTGAATATTAGTAACTAGTTGCAATTGGTGGTTTTTTCCAAATTGGATTTCCATGTTAAATCCTGATGTCATATATATTCATGTTATTTTCTTTATGATTCTAAAACTAAGTTAATTAAGTTTAATCACATTAAACATTTTAAGAAGCATTTTATTTCAGTGATTGTCAGGTAACATTAATTCTTAGTGTTTGTTGAGTGATTTAGTGCTAACCGAGTTATAGTTGTATTTTTAATTTTAGGAGAGTTTGGTTTTGATTTGTATCGACATCTAAAGGATCTGGGATTTATTTTTGTGGTATCTGATTCACCCATCCTCTCTTAGTTACTCCTATCGCTGCCCCTTGGATAGATCCGAACTTAGTCATTCATAAGTTTTTATTCTAATCGAATTTATTCGATCGCTCCTGTCAAGAACGACGCAACTTGACCCTCTCCAACATATTTTAATTTCAGCCCAATCTAATAGTTTATTAAGGAGATATGGCCGTCGTACTGGGACTGTTTTATTCAAAGACAGATATTTCTTCATTTCTCATAACCAAGAGTTCTTTATGCTTAAACTTCACAAATATAATATATATCAAAGCATGAAATGAATTAAAGATATTATTGCAATCTTTTCTTATTAGAATCTTATTAATATGCATTAGTTTTATATGGTTTATTATCTAATCTAATTAAATTAAATTTAATTAAGATTAGTTACTAGTAGAAGAAGTGTAATTAATTATTAGTCAATCTAAGTAAATGGATTTTTAAATGAGAAAAAATATTTAAAAAATAGATTTTAATGTAGTTTATATAGTGAACTTTTTATAATGTATATTAAATACTATTTAATATATATAAAACAATTTTAGAGTTGTTTAATGAAGATGATAATGTTAAGAATTTGAAGATTATTCATGTTAAATCTACAATGAGTCTTATGGGTTTGTGATAGGGATCTTTTTCAAACAATATTTTTATAGACAAAATATTATTAGAACAATTAGAAAATGGAGTCTAATGGTTGATTTTAATATTGATTAAATAATTGTAAGATGATAATTTATATCATGTTGATTTAAATTTAGAAACTCTAAATGATGTTGGATTAAGATTGAATTTTTATGTTAATACGTTTGAATACCTTATGGTGTTAAGAGTTAGTCAAATATTAACTAATGGAATTTATGAAAATAATAGTTTGATGGGTTTATTATTTATTAATGTTTGTTGGATCTAACAAATTATTAATAAATAATGGTTTAAATAATTATCAATCAATTCGATTAGAGTTAATCTAGAGGAGATTATTTGATGATTAAAGTTTGGTAAAAAGATATTAATTTTTGGATTTGGATTATAATTGATTTTTAATCAATTGATATTCATTGAGTTGATAATATAACTATGATATTAATAATTAAGTTGAGCGATAGAGTCTTATTCGAAAAGATTAATGATAATACAAATTTGTTGAGGGAATGCTGGTATTCTTTGAAAGATGACGAATATGGTCATTTAAGATTTTTAATAATTATTATTAAATTATTAATATAATCATTTGAATATTGAATTATAGTTGACTTTTAACTTATAGAATTCTAGTTAGTTAGTTAGTCAACTGATATTAATTGGAACGTTGCTATGGTTATGCAATTATTAATTAAATCAATTAATGAGAGTTAATTAGATTTAATTAATAATTAAGTTATGTAATAGAGATTTAATTGATATAATTATTTTAACAAGATTGTAAAAAAAAAATTGATATCAAAGTTGTTAAGTCTTATTCTAATAACTTGAATAATGACTTAGATATTTTAACGGTTATTAGTGTCAATTTAATAATGATTATAATTAAGAGGCTTAAGTGTTAGAGATACTTAATTGAGTTTTAACCATTAAAATGTTAATGGATCATGGAATTGTGCACCTAAGTTAATTAGTGGATTAGATTGATCATTTTAATTAAGTTATAATCTTCTTATTCATCGGTTCTTTTATGAACGAATAATGATCTTTGATTATCTTGAAAAGTTGAAGTAACCTTAAAGAAGAGTTAATTAATTAGAATATAGATCATAGTTAAATCAAGAGAACAATTAAAAGTCAATGATAATCAGTTTAGTGAATATTTATCCTTAAGTTATTTTTAGAATATAATTCTTTATAATGAAAGGATAATGCTATTGGGGAACAATGAGTTGACTTGTAGGTCAAATGATGAAGCTTAAGACACTTGAAAGTATATTTGCAAACATAAAATTAGAAACCCCTACACTTGAAAATGGAAACTAAAACTCTACACTTGATTCAACTAAGTGATTTTAGTAAACAAAAACATGTGTTTGCATCGTGTATTCTATATGCTTCTTGTTTTGGGTTTTGGGTTATCTAGTGTTGACCAGTCCTAGGTTGTTACTAGAGGCTCGGGGGTTATGACATGTGATGACATGCTGATTTTATTTGGTCTTGATCTTTATAAGCCCAACCATGGTTATGTGATTGTATGCTCTATGAAATTTTTTTATTTACTGATTGTAATTATTCATCAGTCTTCATGTGTGAAGCTAAGATATATGTATCTGAGACACTTGAGCTAATCATTTTTGAGTCATCGATCAGTTATCCTTGGATTATTTTCTAGTCGTCATGATGGGACTGAAATGTGGATTTATTTCTTGATGATGTCATATTGTGACATGTTTGACTCAACCATTTTGGAGTCTTTGATCAGTATGATTTTAAGATATTCTTGGTTGCTTTTTGAGAACCGATGGATATTGTGATTTATTTTGAGATATATTTTGGTTATTGAGAACCAATGGATATTTATGATTATCAATAATGCCTTCAGTTGCCAATAGAGAACTGTTGTGGTCATGATTTTTTATGGATGCTTTTCAGATGCTCATGAAGATTTGATGATTCTTATCTTGGAGATTTGATGATTCTTACTATGGATATTTGATGCTTATTTGATGATTCTTTTTATGGATTATCTTTTGGATTTTCTTTACAGTCACTTGTACAAAACTGTGGTGATTTATGATTCCATGATCTCAGGGTAGGTAGTCTACTTGTAGTGTCGGGAAGTGACTTGTAATGGGCGTCGGGGCCCTAAGTGGCTGTCAGGGTAACTCATTGTAAGTTTGGTTAATAAGTGATAACATTTACACACTAAATGGAGATTAAATGAACCTAAAAAAATAATTATTTTGATGTTCTCGCCCATGCCTTAAGCACTTGTACAGGCTAAGATGGGAGTAGTGAGAACGCATGGTTGCGACCGTGCATTCCGTAGTATGCCTCATCAGTATGAGAGGATACTAGTGGCCGCATGAGATCAGTATGGACCCGTGGAGTTGAGCTAACTACCAGGGTAACTTGTACATGATAATTGCGATGACACTTTCCTGCTTGCATAGTAGGTTCCTACATGTCATTATGTGCCTCTGGGAAGTAGATGTCAGTTTCGTGATTGAAACCTTTGAATTAGTATACTTTTAGGATTCCTAGACTATAGAGATTTGTGCTATGTGTTATGGATAGCCTGTTTGGGACTTAAGATTATCTCCTCAACACGGTGGGAGTGGACCACTTAGGTTCCATGCGATCAAGTGGTAGTGTTTTTCCACTCTTATCATTTGAGATCCGCTTGAGACACCGTGGCTGGAGTATTCTTGGTTGGTATTTATCTTCATTATGTTCTTGGAGTATTATGATAGATGATATACCTTATGATAGATGTATTTATTGGTATGCTTCTTATATTGATGATTTGCATATGTTAGATGATGGTATCCTATGCTTTACTTTGCATGTTAGTAGGATGTTTTAGGAGTGACATTTCTACTATGTTAATACCGATGATCTCTTCGATGCCTTGGAATGTTATGCATGGAGGGATGGCTAGGATCCACAATGGTCTAATGATGCTATTAACGGTTGGGAGGAACCGTGCACTTAGTTTATTTTGTTTGATCTTTATGATGGATGTATATGTCTTCTATGATGTTGTATCTGTAATACCCCAAAATTGGCTCATTGCTGTTATACCAATTCTAGTCTATTTCTGATAATTCCAAAATCCTATTCTAATAGGCAATTCTCATTCTGCTATTCGCTACTTGACTTAATTGTCAGATGCAGAAAAACCCTAATCTGCATTCATCATATTTCTTATTTAATTCCTATAGTACGTACTCATATTAGTTGCATTAAACCTACTTGATTAATATTTAATTTAATTATTAAGTATTTATACTTTAATTAAATTAAATTATATCCTAAGGCTAATATACTATGGAATTAAATTTATTTAATTTAATAAATATGCCTATCTTAATTAATTAAATGTAATTATTTAATTAAATGAGAAAGGTATTTCTAATTAATTAAAATAAATTATTTAATTAAATAGAGTACTTACTTCTAAATAATTAAACAAAGTTATTTAATTAAATGGGAAGACATTCCTAATTAATTAAATAAAGTTATTTAATTAAACAAAAGTGTCTCTAATTAATTAAAGATTATTTAATTAAATAGAAAAAGTAATTATGAGAGCATATTTCATTTTATTAAATTAAATACCTCAACAAAATCTCTCTTCAATTCAAAAAAGGGGAATTTCCAGTTCACTATTGATAAAAAATGAGTTAACACAGTTAACTCCTTTTTCTACTCAAATTAAAACAGTTAACTCCTTATTTATCTCAAATTAAGTCTGTTAACTCCCTTTAACTTGGGAATCTCCCTTTATGACTGAAACTCATCTTCAATCCTGACCGTTGATCCGAATCGATCTCAACGGTTGATGGATTCCAGAAAACTCTATTTAAGAGACCCTCATCTTTTCATTTGAGAGAGGATGAATTGATTTGCTATCGAATTGCTGTTGAAATTCATGCTCATATTTACTTACATTTCTTGCATACATTCTCATTTTTAGTTTAATCTCATTTTAGTTTAATCATGCATATGCTTAATCTAGTTTGCTTCATTTGTTCTTAGATTACATTGCATCTTTCATTTTCTTAGATTAATCCGTATACTCATTCTTAGCTTAATTCCATTGTCAAATCCTTCATTCTTAGAGGGTCTGGTTGCCTACACCTCGATTCTGAGGATATTAACAGGCAAAATCCCTTTAGATAGAAGGCAACAGGTCGCTTTGCAGGGAAAATTTTGGATGTACAATTCAATGTTCATTCCGCAATGAATCCGCAAATAAGGACCGTGTTGAAGTGTGTGTGTTAGCATAGGCCGCATTTTCACGCATACAGTATCATGTGATTATCTCTACTTTGATGTATCATGGATTGGAATAGGATGATGTACCTTATTTCACATATGTATATTCTTTTAAGCCTTCATACCCTGTGACATGTACAGTGGATGATTGAGCATTTGGGAATGTAATGTATAAACATTGGACTTATCATTATTATTCATGTGGATGTTGTACTAGATGGATTCATGTATGTTAGTTAGTTTAGATGTAATTCAACGTTAAGGGATTCTTAAAGAATGAAATTGGTTATGTATGTTATGTTTACTTTTAGATGGACATTGCTATTGCTTCCATTATTATGTACAAGTTATATGTGGTATTTACTTTCATGTTATAAAAAAAAAAATGTTACCAAACTTAGTGAAATTCTAAGTTAATTCTTTGGATCCCTTGGCGGGGCATTACATTTGGTATCAGAGCCCGAGTTTCAGTATTGGGAGCTCTAGGTATATTGGAATGTCACTAGTTGTTAACTAGTTAAACAAAATAAAAACTTTGAACTATCATATGTATCTCTTTCAAACTGATAACTTGAAAACTAGGTGAACTGAAAACTTGAAAACTAGGTGAACTGAAAATAGAACTTGAAACTGTTACTTGCATATTTTTCATACTTCAACACTTAGCTTTCAAAATTAAAAATTCTACTGAAAATTTAAACGAAGGCAAAACTGAAAATTGAAAACTTATTCTAGTTTCAAAACATGTATCTTTTATCTAAGTTTCAAGGTGGTATACCTTTGTTTATCTTTGCAAGCATTAAGTTGCTCTTGTTTAGAATGTATTAAGGGATATATTTTGGTAGTTGTTAAAGGAATGATGTTGGATCAATATGGTTTTTGGTTTACCATTAAATCAGAATCATATTGCTCTAAGGGTGTTGTAATATCTTCAGTGGAATCATGCATCCCTACAGAGGAAAAGGGTTCAATGGGACCCGCATAGTGAGTATCTTAGCTTTTCATTCTTGTAGGCTTCCAGGAGTAAGCGTAATCCCAGGGGGGGTGGATGTAGTGCTTGCCCCTGATTCGCATTTTGTTATCATTTCTAAACTCTTTTAGAGCTAGTTTCATGTTGATGGTTAGCAACATTATTATGAGATTATCAGATATTGTGCTATGGATTCAGTTGATATGTGATGAGATTATTTAGACTCTACATTTCATGTATGTATGATGATTATTTTTAGTATTTGCAGTTATTAATGATGATTAGTAAGATTATTTATTATCATATGTGTTTTCTTATGGATACTTACCCCATACTTTCATGTGTATGGTGTGCGTGTTTGCTTTGTATGTTTGCTTTTGTATGGTGTGTCTGATGTGGTTAATGAAGGGAGTCATAGTCACCTGCTAGTTGGGATCTACATGATGCACCACTTCCTGCTATTGCCTATTTAGTTTAGTATATATTGTGCTTGTACATGCATGATTTTTATGCAGGTTGCAGGTACCGAGTATCGACTTCCCTGAATTGCCAGGATGGGCATACCCTATCACATTATCTCAATGATAAGAGAGGGGAGATAAATTCTCAAGTCCAAATCTCAACCCTTTAAGCCATTTGTTCTAATTGAAAAATTAGGACAAGTATCTAAGTTGAGTACCCTCTGAATGCGTCAGATGATATAATTCGTGATATAAACCCTTTGGTTTGATTTGTATGTATTTTGACTATGATGGGTTTTTCGTATTTTTACCTTTGTGACTCTTTGGAGTATTTTCTATTAATTAAGCCTAATTAAAAGATTTAATTAATGGTTTAATTAAATGAAAAATTAATATGATATTTTAATATTTATTTTATTTAATTAATTGAAAAATTAATTAAATAAAATAATTAAATTTGAAGATAAAAGTTAAAAGTTTAAATTTGGAATGTGACAATATTTATTTTAATAATAATATATTTGGAGCTCATTTTTAAATAAATGACTAAATAATAACATTATTAAAGCTAATAAATATTTTAGCAATAAAGTTTAAAAGTGGAAAATATATTTTAAATTATTAAAAGATTCTAAATCTCATATGATTAAAATATAAATATATTAAGATTGAAAGTGGAGATATTAAAGTTAGTGCATGAGACTTAATAAATAAATAAATTAAATTGGAAAGAGTAAAGTAAATTGAAGTTATAAGCTTACATGGGAATTAACATGTGTCAACAACATGGGGGTTAGTGCATCAATTAAGCACAAGGTGTCTACAATTCTATCATTCATCAAAAAGAATTGAAAAAGACCCATGCTTAGTTGGTGACACCTTCCAGCTATTTCAAGAAGCATTCCAAAAGTTTCTTGAGAGCTCTTGATATTCAGGCATTCGTAGAAGCTTAAATGAAAAGCTTAATGGAAGCTACAAGCTTAATGGAAGCCACGAGCTACAAGCTAAAATAGAAGCTTCAAAGCTTACATGCTCATATTCTTCTTCATGCTCATATGCTCCGTGCTCATATGTTTCTACATGCTCATATATTTTTACATGCTCATATGCTTCTATATGCTTCCATGCTTCTTCTAGCACTTCTAGTCACTTGGAGGATTCGATTGGCTTGGATCTTGGAGGAATTGCGGATGATGGAGAAGGAAGAGATTTTTTATGGACTTCTGAGGCATGACAGATTAACATCGGTGTCCAAGTGCACTCGTGATATTCGCATATTCTCTTTGCACTATTTCTCTTCCTGTCTTCATCATGTTTGTTATATGTGTCTGATTATATTCCATGAATGAATTTGCAATTTGAATTGGAATCTAGATATGCTATTTGGTTGGGAAGAAAATAATAGAAAATCCAAAAAATTAGATCTAAACGGGTTTGGGTTCAAATTAGAATCAAATTGAAATAGATTTGAAAATGGTTTCAAGATTTATGGCCAAATCGATTAGTGAAATTATTGGGTAAATTTAGAGAACAATTATTTTAAGAGGAAATTCTTAATTCATCACAAATTGTCCTGTCGCTGCCCCTTGGATAGACCCGAACTCAGTCATTCATAACTTTTTATTGTGATCGAATTTATTCGATCGCTCCAGTCAGAATTGACCAACTTGGCCCTCTCCAACATATTTTAATTTCAGCCCGATCCAACGGTTCATTAAGGAGATATGGCCATCGTACTGAGATTGTTTTATTCAAGGACAAATATTTCTTCATTTCCCATAACCAAGAGTTCTTTATGCTTAAACTTCACAAAAATAATATATATCAAAGCATGAAATGAATTAAAGATATTATTGCAATCTTCCCTTATTAGAATCTTATTAATATGCATTAGTTTTATATAGTTTATTATCTAATCTAATTAAATCAAATTTAATTAAGATTGGTTACTAGTAGAAGAAGTGTAATTAATTATTAGTCAATCTAAGTAAATGGATTTTTAAATGAGAGAAAATTAAAAGAAAAGATATTTTAATGTAGTTTATATAGTGGAATTTTTATAATGTATATTATATACTATTTAATATATATAAAACAATTTTAGAGTTGTTTAATGAAGATGATAATGTTAAGAATTTGAAGATTATTCATGTTAAATCTACAATGAGTCTTACGGGTTTGTGATAGGGATCTTTTTCAAACAACATTTTTATAGACAAAATATTATTAGAACAATTAAAAAATGGAGTCTAATGGTTGATTTTAATATTGATTAAATAAGTGTAAGATGATAATTTATATCATGTTGATTTAAATTTAGAAACTCTAAATGATATTGGATTAAGATTGAATTGTTATGTTAATACGTTTGAATACCTTATGGTGTTAAGAGTTAGTCAAATATTAACTAATAAGATTTATGAAAATAATAGTTTGATGAGTTTATTATTTATTAATGTTTGTTAGGTCTAACAAACTATTAATAAATAATGGTTTAAATAATTATCAATCAATTCGATTAGAGTTAATCTAGAGGAGATTATTTGATGATTAAAGTTTGGTAAAAAGATATTAATTTTTGGATTTGGATTATAATTGATTTTTAATCAATTGATATTCATTGAGTTGATAATATAACTATGATATTAATAATTAAGTTGAGCGATAGAGTCTTATCCGAAAAGATTAATGATAATACAAATTTGTTGAGGGAATGTTGGTATTCTTTGAAAGATGACGAATATGGTCATTTAAGATTTTCAATAATTATTATTGAATTATTAATATGATCATTTGAATATTGAATTATAGTTGACTTTTAACTTATAGAATTCTAGTTAGTTAGTTAGTCAACTGATATTAATTGGAACGTTGCTATGGTTATGCAATTATTAATTAAATCAATTAATGAGAGTTAATTAGATTTAATTAATAATTAAGTTATGTAATAGAGATTTAATTGATATAATTCTTTTAACAAGATTGTCAAAAAAATATTGATATCAAAGTTGATAAGTCTTATTCTAATAACTTGAATAATGACTTAGATATTTTAACAGTTATTAGTGACAATTTAATAATGATTATAATTAAGAGGCTTAAGTGTTAGAGATACTTAATTGAGTTTTAACCATTAAAATGTTAATGGATTATGGAATTGGGCACCTAAGTTAATTAGTGGATTAGATTGATCATTTTAATTAAGTTATAATCTTCTTATTCATTGGTTCTTTTATGAACGAATAATGATCTTTGATTATCTTGAAAAGTTGAAGTAACCTTAAAGAAGAGTTAATCAATTAGAATATAGATCATAGTTAAATCAAGATAACAATTAAAAGTCAATGATAATCAGTTTAGTGAATATTTATCCTTAAGTTATTTTTAGAATATAATTCTTTATAATGGAAGGATAATGCTATTGGGGAACAATGGGTTGACTTGTAGGTCAAATGATGAAGCTTAAGACACTTGAAAGTATATTTGCAAACAGAAAACTGGAAACCCCTACACTTGAAAATGGAAACTGAAACTCTACACTTGATTCAACTAAGTGATTTTAGTAAACTAAAATATGTGTTTGCATCATGTATTCTATATGCTTCTTGTTTTAAGTTTTGGGTTATCTAGTGTTGACCAGTCCTAGGTTGTTACCAGAGGCTCGGGGGTTATGAGATGTGATGGCATGCTGATTTTATTTGGTCTTGATCTTTATAAGTCCAACCATGGTTATGTGATCATATGTTCTATGAAATTTTTGTATTTACTGATTGTAATTATTCATCAGTCTTCATGTGTGAAGCTGAGATATATCTGAGACACTTGAGCTAATCATTTTTGAGTCATCGATCAGTTATCCTTGGATTATTTTCTAGTCGCCATGATGGCACTAAAATGTGGATTTATTTTTTGATGATGTCATGTTGTGACATGTTTGACTCAACCATTTTGGAGTCTTCGATCAGTATGATTTTAAGATATTCTTGGTTGCTTGTTGAGAATCAATAGATATTGTGATTTATTTTGAGATATATCTTGGTTATTGAGAACCAATGGATATTTATGATTATCAACGATGCCTTCAGCTGATAATAGAGAACTGTTGTGGTCATGATTTTCTATAGATACTTTTCAGATGCTCATGGAGATTTGATGATTCTTATCTTGGAGATTTGATGATTCTTATTATGGATATTTGATGCTTATTTGATGATTTTTTTTATGGATTATCTTTTGGATTTTCTTTACAATCGCTTTAATAGGATTGTGGTGATTTAATATTCCATGAGCTTAGGGTAGGTAATCTACTTGTAGTGTCGGGAAGTGGCTTGCAATGGGGGCCGGGGCCCTAAGTGGCTGCCAGGGTAACTCATTGTAAGTTTGGTTAATAAGTGATAACATTTACACACTAAATGGGGATTAAATGAATCTAAAACAATAATTATTTTGATGTTCTTGCCCATGCCTTAAGCGCTTGTACAAGCTAGGATGGGAGTAGTGAGAACGCATGGTTGCAATCGTGCATTTCGTAGTATGCCTCGTCAGTATGAGAGGATACTAGTGGCCGCATGAGATCAATATGGACCCTTGGAGTTTAGCTAACTGCCAGGGTAACTTGTACATGATAATTGTGATGACACTTTTTCGCTTGCATAGTAGGTTCCTACATGTCATTGTGTGCCTCTGGGAAGTAGATGTCAGTTTTGTGATTGGAACCTTTGAGTTAGTATACTTTTAGGATTCCTAAACTATAGAGATTTGTGCTATGTGTTATGGATAGCCTATTTGGGACTTGCGATTATCTCCTTAGCACGGTGGGAGTGGACCACTTAGGTTCCATGCGGTTGGGTGGTAGTGTTTTTCCACTCTTATCATTTGAGATCTGCTTGAGACACCGTGGCTGGAGTATTCTTGGTTGGTATTCATCTTCATTATGTTCTTGGAGCATTATGATAGATGATATACCTTATGATAGATGTATTTACTGGTATGTTTCTTATATTGATGATTTGCATATGTTAGATGATGGTATCCTATGCTTTACTTTGCATGTTAGTAGGATGTTTTAGGAGTGACATTCTTACTATGTTAATACCGATGATCTCTTCGGTGCCTTGGAATGTTACGCACGGAGGGATGGCTAGGATCCACGATGGTCTAATGATGCTATTAACGGTTGGAAGGAACCGTGCACTTAGTTTATTTTGTTTGATCTTTATGATGAATGTATATGTCTTCTATGATGATATATCATGTGATTATCTCTACTTTGATGTATCATGGATTGGAATAGGATGATGTACCTTATTTCACATATGTATATTCTTTTAAGCCTTCATACCCTGTGACATGTACAATGGATGATTGAGCATTTGGAAATGTAATGTATAAACATTGGACTTGTCATTATTATTCATGTGGATTTTGTACTAGATGGATTCATGTATGTTAGTTAGTTTAGATGTAACTCAACGTTAAGGGATTCTTAAAGAATGAAATCGGTTATGTATGTTATGTTTACTTTTAGATGGACATTGCTATTGCTTCCATTATTATGTACAAGTTATATGTGGTATTTACTTTCATGTTATAAAAAAAAAAAATTGTTACCAAACTTAGTGAAATTCTATGTTAATTCTTTGGATCCCTTGGCGGGACATTACATTTGGTATCAGAGCTTGAGTTTCAGCATTGGGAGCTCTGGGTATATTGGAATGTCACTAGTTGTTAACTAGTTAAACAAAATGAAAACTTTGAACTATCATGTGTATCTCTTTCAAACTGATAACTTGAAAACCAGGTGAACTGAAAACTTGAAAACTAGGTGAACTGAAAATAGAGCTTGAAACTATTACTTGCATATTTTTCATACTTCAACACTTAGCTTTCAAAATTGAAAATTCTACTGAAAATTTAAATGAAGGTAAAACTAAAAATTGAAAACTTATTCTAGTTGCAAAACATATATCTTTTATCTAAGTTTCAAGGTGGTATACCTTTGTTTATCTTTGCAAGCATTAAGTTGCTCTTGTTTAGAATGTATTAAGGGATATATTTCAGTAGTTGTTAAAAGAATGATGTTGGATCGATATGGTTTTTAGTTTACCATTAAATCAGAATCATATTTCTCTAAGGGTGTTGTAATATCTTCAGTGAAATCATGCCTCCCTACAGAGGAAAAGGGTTCAATGGGACCCGCATAGTGAGTATCTTAGCTTTTCATTCTTGTAGGCTTCCAGGAGTAAGCTAAAGCTGACTCAAATGACAATGGATCAAATTTAAAGATCCAATTTTTTTATTTCTCCAAAAGGAGAAGAGAATATTCCTATACCTCTTCACTTCATGCAAATACACCAATCATGTTAACACATTAACAAGATATATTTTAAGTCTATAAGCCCACAAGATTCTAGGCTTCTATTTTCTCAAAGAAAGAAGATCATACTCCCGTCACCTATGAACAAGTAGTGAAACTATTAGGAATAGGGTGTCTCAACCTTCTATAATTCCTATTCTTATTATTTGTTTTGTAAAATGTATTTCTTGCAAATAATGTTGATGTGTCGACATCTTGAATTGTGTGTAAGGAGATCGTGACTAAAACGGTTATGAAGGATTCCTATGACACGTAAGAGCTATGTTAGGAAGATTCAATAACAGGTGAAGACATGTGGCAACTAAGATATTTGAGTACTATACACTTTACCCCAATAGTTTTTTGGGGTTCCTATTTTCTTGGAGAATGGTAAAACCTTAATATAGTTTACCTTTGGGAGTAGCCCTAAAGTGAAGCACATGTTATAAGCATTTTTAGGGTTGCAAAGAGATGTGATACGAAAAAGGTGTATTGTTGGTACTGCGAGTAGCTACTGGAGTCTTCTGTTGTCACTGTTGAGCTTGCACTACAAGTGTATTGTAACTTTTTGTTGAAGATAATACATTGTACAGATTCTGAAGGGGTGGGGTTGTTTTACCAAAAGTTTTTTCCCCACCGGTAAATCTTTGTGTTGTGTGTTTCTTTCTGTGTCTATTTTTTGTATGCATGGTTGGCTGTAATATTGTTGTTTACATGATATTGAATCTGTAAGTGTAAAGACTTTAATAGGATTTGCATCATACTTTCCTTATGAGATTAGTGTAGGAAGCTATTTCTGTAGTTGAGTTTCCTTACAAGTGGTATTAGAGCTTGATCAGCTTTTGATCCTAGTTGTTGGGTAGGGTTTTTTGAGCTAATCTCAAGTTGAGTGGGAGTCTTGTGCAGAGCATCCTGAATCTTATTTGTAGATTGAGATGGTGAGTTCATCATATGGAAGAATGGAGGTGGAGAAATTTAATGGCACTAATTTTGAGTTGTGGAAACTTAAGATGGAAGACATGTTGGAAGATCGTGACCTATGGGAAGCAACTACAAGTGCTACAAGACCAGCAACTATAGCTCAAACAAATTGGGATATCAAAGACCGTAAAGCTAAGGGTCTCATAAGACTCTATTTAATTGATGTAGTCCTTCTAAATGTTCTAGATGAGAAAATCGCATATAGTTTGTGGGAGAGACTTGGGGCTGTGTATCAGGCCAAATCTTTGGTGAAAAAGTTGTTCCTAAGGAAGAAGTTGTATTGTCTATGAATGGAGGAAGGTGGATCCTTAACAAACATTTAAATGCATTTAATCTGCTAGCTGCACAGTTGACATTAGCTGGTGTCAAGTTAGAGGAGGAGGATCCTTGCTACACACTTTTGTGTTCTTTATCGGATTCATGGGACCATCTTGTGATGGCTCTTGGAAGCACATTAGTCACCTTCAAAATGGATGATGTGGTGTCTTCGCTGCTATCAGAGGAGATGCAGAGAAAGGCTTCCATTTCAGAAAAAGAAGCCCTTGTTGTTCGTGGGAGATCCACGAAAAGAGGAAAGAAAAATGACAATAAGTCTGACAATAAGGGTAGATCCAAATCCCGTGGGAAGTCAAAGACTTCCAATAAGTCCAAGGAAAAATGTTGGAACTGTGATAAGACTGGGCACTTTCGTAAAGACTGTAAAGAGCCTAAGAAGAAGAAGAAAGCCTCAGATTCTAGTTCCAAAAAATCTTAAGAAGATGGCAATGCATTCATCGTAGCTTTGGCAGCCCATGCATCTGATGATGTGTGGTTGGTTGACTCGGGTGCATCTTTTAACATGACCTCTCATCGAAATTGGTTCTCAAGATATGAAGAGTTCAATGGTGGAAAGGTGTACTTGGGTGATGATTCTCACCTAAAGATAGTTGGACGTGGAAGGGTCACTATCAAATTTCCTGATGGACGAGTAAAGGGAATCAATGGATTTATGCACATTCTAGGTTTGGCACGAAACCTATTATCTATAAGTATGCTGAATGATATAGGTGTGCAAGTTGTTTTTTCTAAATATGGATGTAAGATGATGAGAGGAGCTATGGTGCTTGCTAAGGGTACTAGGAGAGGTACTTTTTTTCAGCTTGATGCATACATTTTTCAGTGTAATAGTTCTTTTGTTTCAAAGAAGAGAGCAGCTATCACTTCATCCCCACCATCTGAACGAATAGTAAAGAAGACTGTGGTTAGTGGTTCTGATGGTAGTGCAACAAGTGTACCTAAGGGTGCAAACACTTTGGAAGGAAAGCTTCCTGTAGAAAAGACAATGTTGTGGCATATAAGATTTGGCCACATTGGTGAGAAGGGTCTCAGAACCTTGAAAAATAAAAATCTCATTGAGGGGTTAAATGATTGCAATCTTGAGTTCAACTTCTATGAACACTATGTATATGGTAAACAAAATTGTTTCTAGTTTTACTCTAGTTCTCACAAATCTTCTGATGTTTTGGATCTTATTCATTCTAATGTATTTGGTCTTGTAAAAGTTCCTTCAATATCCATGTCTGTATTTTTTGTATCTTTCATAGATGATTACAGTAGAAGGACATGGATTTATTTTCTTAAAAGTAAGACACAAGTCTTTAGTTGACTCAAGGAATTTAAAGCCCTTGTAGAGAATCAGACTAGTAAGAAGATTATGTGTGTGAGAACTAACAATGGTGGTGAGTTTTGCTCAACAGAGTTTGAACAGTTCTATAAAGAACAAGGTATCGAGAGGCATAAGACAACTCCATATACCCCACAACAAAATGGAGTTGCAAAGAGAATGAATAGGACACTAATGGAGAAGGCTAGGAGTATGCTTAGTGGAGCTAGTTTAGAATAAAGGTTTTGGGCCGAAGTTGTGGCCACTTCTTGCTATCTGGTTAACAGATCTCCTACATCAGCCCTTGTTGGTAAGAGACCCATGGAGGTGTGGTCTGGTAAGAATCCTTCAATTAGACATCTTCATGTTTTTGGTTGTGAAGCTTATGCACATGTTCCAATGGAGAAAAGATCTAAGTTAGAAAACAAAGCTATTAAATGTATTTTCATTAGGTACAGTGCTGGTGTGAAAGGATACAAGCTTTGGGATCCTGTGACTAGTAAGGCGTTGTATAGTAGAAATGTTATTTTTAGAGAGCTAACTTCTTCTCCTATTGTGCTACAACTAGATGAAAAAGAAAAGGAAAAAGATGTTGTTCAGTTTCCTCCTACCCCTGAGAAAACTGAACAGAGAGACTATGTTGGGTCTAATGATGAGGAGAGCTCTTGTAGCTCTGATAGTTCAAAAGAAGAGGAAGAACAACCTAAACCTCAGCCCTTGAGGAGATCCATGAGAGAAATAAAGCAACTAGAAAGGTTTGGTTATTCTATGTTAGATTCTAGTTGTGCTTTTTCTTTGATTACTAACACTGATGAGCCTAGATCTGTGAAAGAGGCTTTGGGCATGGAAGATGCAGGTTCCTGGATTGAGGCTATGGATGATGAGATGGCTTTATTAGAGAAAAACAAAACATGGGACCTTGTACCTTTTCCTAAAGGGAGAAAATCTATTGGCTGTAAATGGGTGTTCAAGAAGAAATTTTGTGCAGATGGCAGTGTTGAAAGGTACAAAGCTAGATTGGTTGTAAAGGGCTATTCACAGGTAGAGGGAATAGATTATGGTGAAATATTTTCTCATGTTGCAAAGTTGACATCGATTAGATTTTTTTTATCTCTTACTGCATCATATGATTTAGAGATAGAACAGATGGATGTGAAGACATCTTTCCTTCATGGTGATTTGGAGGAAGAGATTTATATGTCATAGCCTGAGCACTACATTGTTAAAGGTAAAGAATCCTTAGTTTGCAGATTAAAGAAATCTCTATATGGTTTGAAGCAATCTCCTAGGATGTGGTACCTTAAGTTTGATGCCTTTGTGTTGTCAATTAGATGTGTAAGATCAAAATCAGATCATTGTGTTTATTTTAGAGTTGAAAATGATCACCTTCTTATTGTTGCATTATATGTTGATAATATGTTGCTGTTTGGGAAGGGTAAGGGTATGATTTCTGATTTTAAATCTCAGTTGTTAGCACAGCTTGAGATGAAAGATCTTGGGGTAGCTAGGTACATCTTGGGTATGGAAATCAGTAGAGACAGGTCTAATAGAAAACTTTGGTTGAGTCAGAGTAAGTATGTGAAGTTTGTGTTGGACAGGTTCAACATGGTAGATTGTAGACCACTATGTGTTCCTATTCCTGTGGGAACAAAGTTATCTATAGATGATTGTCCAAAATCTCCTAGTGTGGTGGAGGACATGAGTAGAGTACCTTATGCTAGTGTAGTTGGCAGTCTTATGTATGCTATGGTCTGTACTAGACTTGACATTGCCCAAGTAGTGGGAGTCCTGAGTCAATTGATGGCTAATGCTGGACGGATACATTGGGATGTAGTTAAGCGAGTATTCAAATATTTGAGGGGTACATCAGATTACTCCATACGTTATCTTGGTAACTCTTCTGGATCTTTGCATTCAGTTTGTATTCATGGGTTTGTGGATTCAAATTGGGTTGGTGATATTGATCACAGGAGATCCACCAATGGTTATGTGTTCACTATGTTTGGTGGTGCCATCATGTTGGATGAGCAAGCGACAACATGTGGTTGCTTTGTCCACTACAAAAGCTGAGTACATGGCTGCTACTCATGCTTGTAAGGAAGCCATTTGGCTTAAGAGATTGTGTTCTAATGTTGTTGTTGATGCAAAACAAATTACTATTTGGTGTGACAGTTAGAGTGTTATTTGCCTTGCAAAGAATCCAACTTTCCATGCTAGAACAAAGTACATTGATGTGCAGTATCACTTTGTGAGAGATATGGTGGAAGATGGAAAGGTAAATTTGGAAAAGGTAGATACTGTGAAGAATGTTGCAGATGCATTAACAAAACCAATAGGCACTGAGAAGTTCAGATGGTGTTTGGAGTCTATGGGCCTTTCGGCTGATAGCGGTTAGTTCCTGTTATGTTCCTGTTGCTCTTACAAGGTGTTCGACAAGTGGGAGAATGTTAGGAATAAGGTGTCCCAACCTTGTATAATTCCTATTCTTATTATTTGTTTTGTAAAATGTATTTCTTGCAAATAATATTGATGTGTCGACATCTTGAATTGTGTGTAAGGAGATCATGACTAAAATGGTTATGATGGATTCCTATGACACGTAAGAGCTATGTTAGGAAGATTCAATGACAGGTGAAGACATGTGGCAACTAAGATATTTGAGTACTGTACACTTTACCCCAATAGTTTTTTGGGGTTCCTATTTTCTCAAAGAATGATAAAACCCTAATACGGTTTACCTTTGGGAGTAGCCCTAAAGTAAAGCACATGTTATAAGCATTTTTAGGGTTACGAAGAGATGTGATGCAAAAAAGGTGTATTGTTGGTACTACGAGTAGCTACTAGAGTCTTCTATTGTTGCTATTGAGCTTGCACTGCAAGTGTATTGTAACCTTTTGTTGAAGATAATACATTGTGTAGGTTCTGAAGGGGTGGGATTGTTTTATCCAAAGTTTTTTCCCCACCAGAAAATCTTTGTGTTATGTGTTTCTTTCTTTGTCTATTTTATGTATGCATGGTTGGCTGCAATATTGTTGTTTACATGATATTGAATCTATAAGTGTAGAAGATCTTAATAGGATTTACATCATACTTTCCTTATGAGATTAGTGTAGGAAGTTGTTTCCGCACTTGAGTTTCCTTACAGAAACAAGATATCTTTCCTTTCTCCCAAAATTTTCTATCATCTAGCATGGTCTAGGATTTTGATTCTCTTAAAGATATAAGATCATAATCCTATTTTGTACTATCAAGAAACTTAAAGGATTTTAACAAGGCCTAATTAGATATGTTCCTAGAAAAATAGACTAATGCAAACACAATGTTTAATTTATTTGATTAGGAAAGTTAAAACCACAAATGAATTAGTAGTCTTTTCCTTTGTCTTTGATGAGTAAAACTTGAAAATTGAGGAATAAATATAAAAAAGAAAAGAAAAGAATCATGAAAAGAATATTGATTATGATAGAAAAAAATCTACATATTACTAAAAATGCAAAAGGGTGGTGTTGAAAACTAGTTTCCACCCCTCATGGTGGGTGCCAAAAATGTGTACCAAAATGTTGGACACTTTATAAATTCTTATTTTCAATAGATTCAATGGATTGGGACCCTTGAAACACAATTTACAACTTCCTTTTCATATCTTGTAAGGATCTAAAAATGACAAAAGATGGTTCTTAGATAGAGCAAGCAAGACCCCTATAAGGTGCACTATGAGATGGAATATTCAAAGAGATTACAAGAAATGAGTATGAAAGAATCAAAATATCTCCATTGATGCATGCATGATAAGAAAATAGTAATCTAAGAAAAATGCAAGTAAAATCTAAGCTAACATGGATGAAAGATTACTAATCCATACTAATTAAGCTAGATTATCTAAGGTAGATGCAAGAAATAAAGAACAAGCTAATACTAAATGATAATGAAAAATGACAAAAGAGAGATCATTTGAAATGAGGAGAGTGTCTCTTTTTAAATAATTTTAGAAATGAGTGGATGCTCAAGATTAAGAAGAAAAAGAGTGACATACTAAGATTAAGAGGCAAAGGAAAAGTCAAGATTAAGAAGCACAACCAATGAGTGGTTCAGATTAAGAGACAAACCTTTTTCAAAATTCAAAGATTCCATTGTCATGGAGAAAAGAGAAGAATATAAAATGATTGGAAGAGGAAAAATATGGACTAGAGGTGGCTACCTTGGAAAAAATAATTGTGTGCATAATTAAGGATAAGATGAAAGTAGATGTATATATATATAGATAGATAGATACATATATATATATATATATATATAAATATGTATCTATCTATCTATATATATATATATATATATATATATATATATATATATATATATATATATATATATATATATATATATATATATATATATATATATATATATATATATATATATATATATATATATATATATATATATATATATGTATCTATATATATGTATGTATGTATCTATATATATATATATATATATATATATAGATACATACATATATATATATATATATATTTCTATATGTATGTATATATATATGTATATGTATATATGTACATATGTATGTATATGTATATGTATATATGTATATATGTATATATGTATGTATATATATATATGTATATGTATATGTATATATGTATATATGTGTGTGTATATATATATATATATATATATATATATATATATATATATATATATATATATATATATATATATATATATATATATATATATATATATATATATATATATATATATATATATATATATATAAACCAAGATTAAAAAGAATGTTAGAGAAGAATTAGTGAATAATACAGATTTTGTATTAAAATTATTTTAATTCAAATAGGTTTACCTTCGAAAAAGTGATTGTGAACATGATTAAAAATAAAACAATTTAATTGATTCACTTTAACTAAGATTAAAAAGAGGATTAGTTAATAGGACAAATTTAGAATTAAAAAATATATAAATGATGATCAATAAATAGATTTATCCATAATTTTATTATATAAATAAAAAATATATAATAATTCTCATTTAAAGTGCAGGCACCAAGGGGAAAACAATGGGAAAGAAAATCACTAGTGTAGCCCAAGATTGAGTTCCTATATACATGAGGAGGAAACCATGGGGTAAAAGGTAAATATCTAATAGAATGACTCCTAAGATGGATTTAGAGGGCATTCCCTCAAAATCTAGTCAATACTATAATTTCCTAACTTTGAGGTTGTGAGATAGCATAACACTTTTATATAGAGGAGTGATAAACACTATTTATCCACAAAATTTTTGATTACAAGTGCCTTAGACAAGAGGAAGGGTAAGAATTCCTACCCTTACATTAGAGGAATTGTACAGAAGAAGGGAATTCATCTGATGGCCTCATTGAGGGAAAGGACATGCTCACATTCTCCTATGCAAATAAGTATGAATATACAACATCTAGCAACCATAGATCATTGGTAAAGAATAAAGATGTAAAGAACCATAATACAAACCCTTAGTCTATCTTAGGTCATTGACATCAACACATGAAATATAAAGTAATAACAAAAAATAAAGTAAAAACAAATAGTGAAACCTTTTTCTATAATATGTTAAAATGTAGAGCCTCAATACGTCAAAGCATAAATGTTAAGGGGGGTAGATCACCAACATAACTATTAAAAGAATCCTTAAGTGAGAGTTCACAGTTAAATTCAAAGATCCACCAAAGAGATATGCAACTCTTGTGTAAAGATGTCTCTTAATTAAAAAAAGGAGATTATCATGACAGGTAAATAGCCAACATAGTTGTAACACATTCTTGAAATATTTTAAAATCCTAAACCCTTCATAAAGCCTCTAAAAGAGAACATTGAAACCCTAAACATTACTAATAGCTCCATCCATGATTGAAATAGATAGGAAAACCATATCTTAACTTATAAAAACTTGAGAGGATGAATTGTATACTAATTAACTAGGGGATAAACTTATAAACTATTAGAACTCATAGAAAATGAAGTCTTAAACCAAAATGATATTTTCTAGATCAAATAAATAAACTAGTATAAAGGAATATAAAACCATGATAATCAAGATTATATATATATATATATATATATATATATATATATATATATATATATACCAGCAGTGAAGTCCCATGACATTGAATGGCCAAATAATTCATCAAGGATGTAGATACAAATAAATGAGATCTATGGCACCATCATCAAATATGTGAATTTTGGCCATGATAGAAATTGAACCACATAAATTGTTATGCTAGATAATCATAAACAAGGTTTTCTAATTTTAGATCGAAGATACTAATAATAGCATAAAAGAACATCGAATGGAAAGAGACATACCTCTCTCAAAAATATAATCTCAAATTACCTAAATTCCAAAGATAATGTGAGCTTAAAAAGATAGAATTTTATCTTCCATTGTTTAATTGAGATATTATGTTGTTAATGGCATGAAGCCA
The DNA here is from genome assembly GCA_028749045.1 of Cupressus sempervirens. Lineage (NCBI taxonomy): Eukaryota > Viridiplantae > Streptophyta > Pinopsida > Cupressales > Cupressaceae > Cupressus > Cupressus sempervirens. The sequence continues at coordinate 516,567,820 of CM053787.1, forward strand.
ACTAGGTGGACAAATCTATAAGAAATAGGGATTATTGAGGTGGGGGGGAAGGGGGTGTGAATCAATAATCTTCAAACTTTAGTCACCAACTAGATATTATTTCTTACTTTGAACCATACATAACAAAATAATAAAGTAATGTTGAACATAACAATAACCATGCACAAAGATAACTCATAACATATTTTTTTAACTAGGGAAACCTTGGCCAAGGGAAAACCCTAGTGGGGATGATACGGTCCACAAGATAATATACTAATATATAAGTTCATTGTTGGAGGATGGACCCTACTAGGAGTCAGTGAGAAAATTTAGTATAAGGAGTCCCTATTAGGAGATTCCAAACTTGTTAGGAGTTCTACCAACCCTATTAGGAGTTGTGGTACAGTAGATGCAAGATGAGCCCACTACCTAAACATGTACTTCCAATTACAAGAGGAGCTCACTAACCAAACAAGTAATCAGACTTCTAGAATATAGATTCTTTCTCAAATCTTGGATCACAAAATAGCTTCACAAACTTCAGATATATCACTTTCACAAAAGTTCACATACAATTTCTCAACACAATTTCTCTAAGATAGCACTTCACAACATTTGAACTCACAAGATTTCTTTTGCATATATACCATTCCTTTTCACAAATTTCTACTAGGTCAGCTAAGACCATGATACAATTTTTCAACTTAGAGTAAACATCTAGGATGTCGACCCTACTTGGACAGGTAATTATTTTGTAAACAAAATAATTCCTTTCCTTTAATTCTATTGTCCTATTTCACTACTAAAACATGAATCTTTCTTTTTTGTACAACCTATACTAACTTCTAAGGTTATACATGTCATCATCAACATGTATACTATCTCCATCTAACTTTTCTAGTCATAATATGACACCAACAACAAGTTATAATCAAAATAATACACTATTGTATACCAAATTCATACTCAGATAATTTTTTGAGTACCAAAAGCTAAGTATCTTTATTTCTGAGGTTTCTTGTAAGCATGTACATCATGTGCTTCCATAAATGACAACAATAAAAATCTCCCCCTTTGGCATTGATGGCAACAAAATAGGGAAAATTGGCTAAGTGACAAAAAATTAACAAAAATAATATTATAGTAACATTACTTGTTCATTTTACATATGCTCCCCCTTACAATATGATTTCATACTTTACAATACTATACTTACAATTTTCTATAGCATCTTCTCCCCCTTTGACATCAATGACAAAGGTTAAGATGTCAAAAATTATCCAAAAATTGTCCATCTACTATTAAAATCTTTGTAAATTATACTGACATCATCTTCATGCAATCATCAAAATTTTCTTTTAGACTATCCATACCTTTAGTCCATGTTTCCTTGGTAGATTCAATAGAGATGAGAACTGCACATAAGGCATATGATGCAATCTCAGTTGCATTAAAGATGTTGTATCTAGCTAGATAAAGCCTCTAGCTCACTCATCTTTCCTCCAATTTGACTATCAATGTCCTTAGTCAATTTATAAGATAGAGTACACTTAATGTACTATTAATATCCTACCATCTTGTTGACACTTCTAAAGTTCCTTGATATAAGTATCAAGACTCATCAAATCATTTTTGATATTTTGACAAATGGTGCTAAACAAGTTAGCATGATGTGAGATCTATGCCTTTGTTTCTACAACACTCAACAAATTACTGGATTCCTCATCAAATGACTTTAGCACTACATGTGCCCTCTATTCTAGATCTGCCTCTATGTGTTTTACTATTAGAGTACTATGTAATCTGTCAGTAACCTCCATCAAGGTTTTCTGTAGACTCTTCACTATTCTGTTCTTTTGAATGAGTTTTGATAAGGATGAGATCAAATCAATTTGATCATTATCATCAATTGTCAGACTGGCAAGTGAAAGTAGAGTAGATGAACTTGAAGGTTTAGTGTCATCCTCCCTTTTCTTATTCTTTTTTGCCTCTTTGACTCTTCTCTCTTCTTCCTCTCTTTCTTCTTTTTCCTTCCTTTCATTTTCTCTCTTTTCTTCCTCTTCCAATCTTTTCTTCTTGTCTTCCTCTATTTTCCTTATTTCTTCTTCGGCTACTCTTTTCTTTTCTTTCTCTTCTTTTCTTTTCATCTCATCCTCAAGAAATTTCTACTTGGCCTCTTCTACTTTCCTCTTCTCTTCTTCTAGTAACCTCTTCTTCTCTTCATGAATTTGCCTCAATTTGTCTTCTATATCTTTAGAATGAGATTCAAGTGGCTCTAAACTCTCAAATAGGCTAGTATCCTCAATGTTAATGGTAACATTGGTCTGATCTATCTACATTATGTCACTACTCACTGATACTTCTAAGGTTCTGGGTGTAGGTGAAGATGTTTCCTTAGACTCTATCAAAATCTAACTTATTATTGTTGTAGTCTCACTTCTTATCTTGTCCTTCTCACCCACCATAAATAGGAATGGTCATACTTTATTTCTTAAGTAAGGTGCAAGATTATTCAATAATCTCTTGACTTTTTATTTGTCATCAATATTGCATATATATTGTTCTTAGCATAGACTTTTGAAGTTCTATGTCCTCTTTTGTTGCTGCTATCTTATTCCCAATAAGGTTTTCATAGACCCTCTAGTTCATTGTGCCTTCAATATCCCTCAATTTTAGATTGTTGTCTATAATGTATCTCAAAGTAGAGATGTCAATCTGCTCTTTTTCAAAGTTATTATACAAATCATAGAATTTGTTCATATGAACAAAGTTGCCTTCATTAGCAATAACTGAGTTTATCTACTCTATCTTTGACTTCTAGGATTGTCGAGCTTTTCTTGCTGATTGCTTAGAATATGTTACCTTCTCTACTTGTTTAATTTCTTCTTCTTCTTCTTCTTCTTCTTCTTCTTCTTCTTTGCTAGACTCAACAATTGTCAACAATGTCTTTTGTCTCTTGCTTGGTCTAGTGGCTTGTTGCTTGACCCTTTTAGTCTTTGTGGTCACACCTTCCACTAATCTCTCAGATTTTCTCTTCAGTTCACTTGTTTGAATATCTAACACTACTACATATGGAATGCTCTATTCCAAGGATATATCTACAATAGATACTAAAAAAGGTTGCACATTTAGTATACCTTGCTTCATGGTTTTCCTAACTGCCTATGACTCACTCTCAGTCATACCAACCTCTGATAAAGCTTTCTTCATTATTGAATCTATCTTCTTGTGAGAATCCTTCTCCAAGGATGGCTAATGAGTTGACTGGGTAATCTCATCATAGGTTCCAAATTTTTATTTAGCTTTGTCCTTTTCTAATTTTAATAGTAAATCAATGTATCCAACTACTATATCATCACTCACTTCATAATCTAAGGGATCAATAAATGTTTCCTAAGGTTCTACTAATTGAATATAAGTACAATCTTTATCAACCATAATACAAATGTCTTCCTTAAATCTATCTATAATTGTAGGTTCAATTATGAATATCTATCTCATTTCATTTTGAAATGTCTTCATTATCAAGTTCCCACTATCCAATATCTTATCTATAGGATGTCTTCTACATACATCTATGATTTCTCTATTGTACATCTATCACTTCTCATTATCTTTGTGATTGATAAATATGGAAATCTTTTAAGCACATGGAAGAATATGTGATTGATCAATGACTAAAATCTAAACGCACCATTCTTAGTCCTCTTAATCTTTTCTAGGTTCTCTAGAAGTTGCATTCTTAGAATTTCACTAAGGTTAACTTGTTTCTTCTCTACACATATTTTGTAGGTTGCATAGATGAATTTGGCTAACAATTCATCAATCTTTGAACTTGTACATACATAGTGGGCAACGATTCTACTTAGGAATCTTACATCATCTTTCTTAATGGTGTTTATCACCATGGCCTTTCCATTATACACTACTTTAGTATAACACTCAACTTTCTTCTTAACCATTTTCTCGCCTATAGCTATAGTGCCTTGTTTACAAAGACCAGTTACCTCATGAATAAGGTTGCCTGAAATATCAACTACACTATCTTGCATCCATAGTTTCCCATCATGTATCCTACTTAATATGATATGTATCCACTCATCTATGTCCAATTCATGGTAGAAATGATATTTAAATAGTTTGAGTTCCTTCAAGTGTTCAAATCCAGGTTTCATAGTCATATCATGATTGAAAATCGATTCCATATCCTTGTTCATATATTCACTCCTAATAGATTCAAACTTATTGGTAAGATAACTTCTTACATGTTCAAAATATGCTACATTATTCAGAGTAATGGATAGTGTTGAGTTAGGGTTTCTTTCTATGGGTTTCACGAAAATAACCTTCAACTTAGGTTTGTCCTTGTTCTCAACATTATGAACTACTGACATATCCATGTTTCTGACAAATATGAACTTTTATCAAATAAATTCTATGGATAAATGATAAAATATCTCTTTCCAAAAATAGGGTTTGCTTCGAAATTGCATTGACAAGTCACTTTCGAGTGCTCTTTTCTTCGAATGTGATTGCAATGAAGTGAAAATAAAATTTTTACTCCTTTATTCCATCAACTTGAACTTGCATTAATTGCATACATTACAAACATGAAAAAGCTACTAATCATGTTCTGAAATCAAATAACTACTCAAGATCATCTATCTGATCTTCAAATGCCATGCAAGGTTTACTATACCTTCCTCCCATCATGACAATGCTCCCCAAAACTTCTCTTTGCAAAATTCTCTATAAAAACATAATTTTCATCTTCTGCTACAGAATTAACTTTTTTCTATAATACCAGTAACTCTTAATTCCTTCATAACTAGTTTAGATAAGCTCCAAATTACATGAGACCTTAGGTACCATCTAAAATTAACTCGATACACCTTTTCCCAACTTCACTAACTCTAATTCAATTTTTGAATTAAGTTTTCAAATTCTAGTGCTTTGACCTAGCTTAATTCAACTTAATTGAATAAAACTTGATACCTAACTTTGATCTTCCTATGTCACCATCATCTAACTTATCTTTTGAGATGTCCAATCCTTTCACAAATGCCTCATTGAGTTCTTCTCAAAGTTCACTGACTACATTTCTTTGTTCCTCATAATCTTTATTAGTTACGAAGTTCCTCTCATGGTTCCTTCTATCACTTCTATGATTTCTTCCATCATTCCTTCTATTTATAAAGTTTCTTCCATTATTCCTTCTATCTTCAAATTTTCTATCCATTCTACAATACTTTTTTGTATGTTTGAAGTTGTTGCATAACTGACATACTGGTAATTTGTTCTTATAGTTCTGTTGATCATCAGGTGCATGAAAATTCTGAGCTATGTGTCCAAAGGTGTTACACTTATAACACATGATCCATCTTCTATCTTCATAAGGTCTTCCATCTCTCGATGTTCTTTGATTAGATCTTCTTCTATCTATAGGGTTAGTATTTCTAGACATTCTACTATTTCTTCTATCATTATCATATTTAGGTTTCCTACAATCAATTGCTTTATGACCCATACCATGACAATCATGATAATAAAATTCCTTAACATAATTAAATGATTTATTTGCACAATCTCTTTTCATATGACCTATCACATTACATGAAAAACACTTACCTCTAAATTCATACTACTTTCCTTAGGAGATTTCATTTGCTTTATTTTGTTAAATATTTCAATTTCCTTGTCTTCTTTAGGTTTATCAGAATATTGATTGGATTCAATCTTATCATCATATTTATCTTTTCTTTTGGATTTGATCTAATCTCAGGTTTCTTTGTGGACATGTTAATTAGATAACCAAGACTAGTCTTATCATAAGTAGGTCTCTGTATTGACATTGAATCATCAAGCTTTTCTCTGCTAGAATAAAGCTTCTCAAGTTGCTGCTTGCACTAAGTTAATTCACCTTTCATAATAGTATTGTACTTATGAAGTTTTTCATGATCTTCTTTCAATGCTTCAAATTCAAATGTCTTCTTTGCCAGACTTACTCTTAGATCTACATTTTCAATCTTCAAATCACATTCAATTTTGCTAAGATCATTTCTCAAAGTCAACTTTAGATTTGCAATCTTTAATTCATGTTTCAAGATCTTTTACTCTTTCTTCAATTTTTAATAATCATCATCACTAGTTTTAGATTTAGTAGATTCAGGCTTGGATTTGAGATGTTCAATCTTTTCCTTCATTTGTCCAATGTATACTTTGGAGTCTTCATATCTATCCTTCAGCTTATCTCTTTCCTCGATAAGGAGATCAATTTGTTCAAGTGCCTATTCAAGGTTCCTCATCAACTATTTCATCTCCATAGGGTTCTTACTCAAGCTGTTAAACCTCTTCTAAGTAATTGTGCTCTAATACCAATTGCTAAAAATAGGGATTACTGAGAGGGGGCGGGGGGTGTGAATTAATAATAAACAAAATTTATTTGACAACTGGATATTAGTTCTTACTTTAAACCATACATAACAAAGTAATAAATTAATGTCGAACAGTAATAGTAATTATGCACAAAGATAACTCATAACATATTTTGTTAACTAGGGAAACCCTAGCCAAGGGAAAACCCTTGTGGGGATGATACCCACAAGATAATATACTAATATATAAGTTTCTTGTTAGAGGATGGAGCCTATTAGGAGTCGATGAGAAAATTTAGTATAAGGTGTCCCTGTTAGGAGACTTTGAATCCCTATTAGGGGATTCTAACCATGTCAAGAGTTGTGGTACAATAGATGCAAGATGAGCCCACTACCTAAACATGCACTTCCAATTACAAGAAGTGTTCACTACCCAAACAAGTAATCAAACTTTTGGAATATAGATTCTTTCTTAGTTCAATCTTGGATCACAAAATAGCTTCACAAACTTCACATATATCACTTTCGCAAAAGTTCGCATACAATTGCACAACACAATTTCTCTAAGATAACACTTCACAATATTTGAATTTGCAAGATTTCCTTTGCATAAATACCATGCCTTTTCACAAATTTCTACTAGGTCATCTAAGACCATATATACTTTTCCAACTTAGAGTAAACATCTAGAATATTGGCCCTATTTGGACAAGTAATTATTTTGTAAACAAAATAATTCCTTTCCTTTAATTTTGCTGTCCTATTTCACTACTAAAATAGGAATATCACTTTTTTTTAATAGTCCGTATTGACTTCTAAGGTTATACACATCATCATTAACATGTATACTATCTCCATATAACTTTGTTAGTCATAATATGACATCAGCAACAAGTTATAATCAAAGCAATACACTGTTGTATACCAAATTCATACTTAGACAATTTTTTGAGTACCAAAAGCTATGTATCTTTATTTTTGAGGTTTCTTGTAAGTATGTACATCATGTATTACCATAAATGAAAACAATTACTTATCCTCATTAGCCAATTCTCAACAAAACCAAGTAGCCTATATTTAAAGACAAAGTTCCATATATGCTAAACCTTAGATAAAAGAAGATCTAAGTATTGTAGAACATGGATAATTTGGTCGAGCAAATCCCTAGTTTTTACTAAACACTAACAACTCTTATATATGAACCATCAAATTGGTACTGAATTCCATCATCAATCATTAAGAGCTAAAATATTGAATCAGTATTTCATTTGTGCAAAATCCTAATAGAAAATACTTACATTAATCATGAATTCACTTAGCCAAGGATACCAAACAAAGAAAAATTGAGGGAGTCATAAAGCAACATCTTTGTGACGTCCAAAAAAGCTAAGTATGGATGGAAATCAAAAATAAAAAAATAAAGAAAGTTAGCATGTAAATAAATAAACCATATTAAGAATCTTCATATAATTAATATAAATACCAGAGCTTAGATTCATATATCATCAAAATATGGTTAAAATAGCTTCTCATTAAAAATAATAAAAACCTTATAGAAATTAGGCAAAAGCCTGCAACACAATGGTAACTTGTGAGCCTTTCATGTGGGAGGTCTTGGGTTCAAATATACCTTCACTTAACATATAATAATAATAAATTCCAATAAATAATAATAATTAATCTAGGCTTCAACTGTTTACTGATAAAAAAAAAAACTTTATAGAAATTATTCAATATTTCATATAGTCACTATAGACTAATGTGTGAGCAAGACCGAAACCACTTGTTAACAAAAGTCTTAGATATCATCTGATACTTTCCTACCAAATAGTGAAAATTGCCTCCAGGAACAAACTGATAGCAACAATGTGACTAGTGTTTCAAAACATCAAGGAAAACTATAGTCTAGCAACTAATGGAGGAACTTGGAAGGAAAGAAGCATATACCCCCAAAAGGTAGAACAAAATCAAGGAAAACCAAAAAGAAGAGCTAAGGGAACAAACCACAATCCACAAGGGGTTATATCCTTGAAGAAGACATGGGAGCAACCAAAAACACAATGAAGGCCAAGAAAGGAAGGGACTAAAGAAATAAACAATATATCATCCTGAAAGAAGTTATGAGATAAAGATACTAGGAAAAAATGACCAAAAAAGGGAGAAAGAAAGAGATACTAAAAAGAGGAAAGGGGAACCAAAGGCTACATTATAGGGTAGGGCTAAAGGGGAGAGGGAAGGATTAAAAAGGAGAAACAATAACAAGGAGAGAGGAATCTTAGAAAAGAAGACAAGGGAGTGCCAGATAATTAGAAATGGATGTAGAGGGTCCTAGAAGAAAAAATATCCCAAGACAACTCAAAGAAGAGGCCAAAGAAGCATAGGACCCAAGAATACAAAAGTAAGGGACAAGAAAAAACAAATAGAGACTAGTCATTATGACTAAAAGGAAAAAGAACGATAATATCAATGAGATAATAACCACCATAATGCATGACATATAATAACAACCATATTTTCCATGCCATCTATATATTCATAGAAAAATACATAGTAGCAATATATAAATCTTAACATGGTTGATAAGAAGTTTTAACAAATTCCAAAATCCTAGATAACACTAGTCTCTTGATTCTTCTTCATAATTCACATGATATCCACCTAGGTCTGCCTTGCTATCACTTTCTTCCACATTATCTACCTTGAGGAACCATTCAACCATTTCCTTTTTTGGGTTCCTAACATGCATTATTGATAGGAGAAACTACCAATTCCTCTTTATGGTTTAGCTTCCCTTAAAGAGGGAAAATATATTATAGTTGGAGAGAGTTAGACTATCTTCCATTGCTTTATTGTTCACACTATATTCACTTCTCTTGGGAATACAAAGATTCTTGTCAATGTTTTCCATAACAATTATGAACTCTTTCAAGAGGTGGTTTGTAAATAAGGCCTTACATTGATCTAGAATCTATCTTTTATCCTAGTCAATATGAACATTACTTGCAACAATGATCTTGACTATCTCAGTGTTTGTTTTGGTTTGTTGTGAAAATAGACGAATTGTTTTCCCATAATTTTAAAAGTCACTTGAACAATCAAAGAATTCTTAGTAAGATGTATAATTTTGATGGTTTGTGCATTTATTTCCTCTCAAAAAACTATTTCACATTTCCCCTCCCTCATTCAAATTGACCTAACCATAGAAAAGATAAAATAAAGTTGTAGACTACTATAGGTAAAAAGAAATTTCAAAAAGCATTTTAACTTATTGCATGATGAACCACACATAAGAAACACATTCATTCTAGGGTATTTCAGAAGTAAACATTCAATTGTCTTCTAGGTTTCTAATTTTTTGGCTTGGAGAAAAGAGCATAATCCCATATCTTTCAACCAAAAAAGCATAATACACCTTACTTACTATGTGCCACTACAAAATTTGGGGTCAAATTGTGATGGAAATTTATGATAGTGGTGTAATTCGTGGTCATTTTCATTTTTTTTTTCAATTATCCTTGACGCCATCGCAATACCAATGTTGGCATCATAATTACACCGCCCTCATGAGCTTAAACTAATATTAAAAAAAAAACATGAAAATGATTTTCCATTTGTTTTGATTTTGGAGAGTTGCATGTAAAAGAGATGGAGAGCTCTGAATGAGGGTGGCAAGTTGTGAACATTGTCATGGCCCTTGCGATCAGTGCATTTGGTTGTTGTGCCCTTGTCATCTTTGCATTTCATTATCATGTTCTTGCTATGCAATTTCATTTTCGTGTCATGCCCTTTCTCTATGATTTCATTGTAGCATTGTGCCCTTCCTCTGTGATTTCATTGTCATGTCGCTCCCTTGTGATCTATGTGTCCTTGTTCTACAATTTTCTTCAAAGGCAAGAAGAGGTGCATATGTAAATGTTTTTTTTTTCATTTCCTTGTAAACATGTATGTCTTTATATTTCCTTCTAAAAATGTATCTCTTTATATATTTTGTCACGAGCCCTAATTGGCATGAAAAATACAAATATATATATTTAAATACCTTATTGCTATTATTGATAAGTATGATAATAAAAATTAAATAATAATCAATATAATATTAATAATCATATACTATCATATTATAATAGTGCATGATATATTAATATGAGAATTAAATGTTATATTAGGCAGTTAAATATAAAATTTAGATTAATAATACATAAACTAATGTATTATATGTAATGGTCTTAATATTAATATAAGAAATATAATTGATATATTATTAATACAATATATGTTATAATCTAATTGTTAATGTAATTATAATATCAATATAATATAATTATATAATAAATGAAAAGACACGACTCTTAGAATTAAAAAATATATATAGAATTCTTACATTGAGAGATAATCATGGAAAAATATGAAGAAAAATAAAAGGGATCAATGGGCAATCAAATCAAAGAATTGTGGAGAAGTGCAGAAGGAAAAAAGAAAAGAAAAGAGATATTTGATCTGTGAAGGGAAATTGCATTAAAGGAACTTAATGTCCTAGTTGGAGGACATTACGTATTCAGAGAGATCTTTTTTCAAGGTGCTTATTACATATATGAACTAGTTGCATACATATTCCATAATCCAAATAATAAAACAATAAAACTCATTGAACTTGTGCTAAGTGACTTACCTCAAGATCCTGCACAAAAATAATCCAAACCATGAAAAATGGGTTGAGTTTACAAGAAATTTTACAAAAACATATCATAGTAGATATTTTTAGAAAGAAACAAGCCATAACCCAGCTAAATTGGTCTAGTTGCTAATTAGCTGGGTTGATTACAAATTCCTATAGAACTCTCATCAGATTAGGTACAATAATCAACTTTACCAAAAATGATCCAGTTGTATACATATTCTAGAATCCAAATATAAAATAGTAAAACTCACTCAACTCATGCTAAGTGACTTACCTTAAGATCTTGCTAAAAAATAATGCAAACCACAAAAAATGGGCAGAGTTCGCAAGAAATTTTACAAAAACATATCATAGCAGATATTTTTAGAAAGAAACAAGTCACAACCTAGTTAAATTAGTCTAGTTGTTGATTAGATGGGTTGATTACAAATTCTTGTAGAATTGTCATCAGATTAGGTACAATAAAATGAACAATTATCTTTGCAAAAAATGATCTAGCCACATACATATTCTATAGTCCAAATAATAAAACAATAAAACTGACTCAACTCATGTTAAGTAACTTACCTCAAAATCCTACACAAAAATAATGCAGACCACAAAAAATGGGCAAAGTTTGCAAGAAATTTTACAAAAACATATCATAGTAGATATTTTTAGAAAGAAAAAAGCCATAACCCAGTTAAATTGGTCTAGTTTTTTATTAGTTGGGTTGATTACAAATTCCCATAGAACTTTCATCAGATTAGGTACAATAATACAAAAAATAAGCTTTACCAAAAATGATCCAGTTGCAAATATATTCCATAACATTGGCCTCCACATCATTTTACTTATTGTACAATAACATCATAGGGATGTTGAATTTTTCAAATAGATGTAAAGAGTACATTGTTGTATAGAAATATTCATGAGGAGATCTATATGGATCAACTATAGGGATTTTTCAAGAATTCTATGTTTCTTGTAGTATCCAACATTTATTATATGGCCTCAAGCAAGTCTATGGGGCTTGGTAAGAGAAGATGAACACTCTCTCTCTCTCTCTCTCTCTCTCTCTCTCTCTCTCTCTCTCTCTCTCTCTCTCTCTCTCACTCATTGACATTACAATCCCATAGTTTATGCTCAATAGCAAGAGGGAAACAAAAAGAGGGGTATAATTTTATCTTGGTATTATATGCATATGATTTGGTCATTATAAATAGATCTCACTCTATGATTCAAAGTGTTTAGTGAACATTGATGGAGATTTTTGACATGAGAGATCTTGGGAATCTAGACTATTTCCTTGGGATTGAGGGTGTTTAATATTTCAATGTGATTTTCATTTGTCAAAAAAAGTGACATGCTTTCAAAGGTTTGGCATACTTGATTATAAGCTTACTACCACACTCTTTCAACTAGGTATTGTTTTGAATACCAATAGCACTTCTTTATTAGTTGATATTTCATTTGGAAATCTTTTATACCTAACACATACTTGTCCTAATATTTCTATTATTTTTGACCTTTATGTGCTCACTTTTCTCATGATCCACATGAGTTAGTGGCAGACTATCAAATGCATTTTGAGGTACATACTATTCATCAAGTGACTCTTGCATCATTGGCTTCAAAGATTTAGATCGGGTTTGTGATTCTAATGATCAAAAGTCTACTTATAGCTTTTATTTATTTATTTATCTTGGTTTAGGCCTTATTATGTTTTTTTGCAAGAATTAATCTCTAATTGCATTGTCATCTACAAAGGCTAAGTACAAAACAATGATTCTTAATAGTCAAAAGTTTTTGTGGCTTAATTAGTTAATGATAGAGTTTATCTTTCCTCCTAATGGTCTCATTATTCTTTTGTGTCATAATTAGAGTGTTATTCACATTTTTATGCAATCTAGTGGAGCATCAAAGGATTAAGTGTATTAAAATTTGTATGTTTACTATATTTAACAATTGATTCAAGATGATATTCTCCACTTGGAGTACACATTGATAGAGGAACAAGTTATAAGCATCTTTGTAAAGCCTTTGGCATATCCATGTTATCTTTAGTTGTGTTTGATTATTTAAATGAATTAATTTGTCTTTGAGGGGTCCTCTTGAGGCCTCCCTTTATTTTACATTTCATATAGTTACATATCTCACTTTTGGAGAGGGTTTTTTGACCATTTGGGTTTTCTCCTTTTTCTTCACTTTGAGAGGCTTTCATTGTGCAAGGGTACTTAATAAGATATTTTTTTGTTAGAACCTATTCATGCATTTCATGCGTAGAGATTTTACAATCTTGCATTAACTAATTTCCTACATGTTCAAGAATATCATCATGGACATTTTTAGACATGATCAAGAACATGTTTGTACATTCATGCTCTAACTTAAGTTCTAGTTGGGCTCTAGTTTATACATTGTGCATATCATGCACTTCTAACTTGCATATATAGATCTATTATAGTATAAATTTAGTTTGAGTTATCTCTTCATTGTAATTCATATTGCATATTATGACTTTATTTTTTAGGTATATGACTCCCTATTTGAATTTTGTTCCCTCTATTTTTTGCTGAAATTTTATGTTACAAGATCTTACTTTGTGCATAATTTGATTGTTATAAGTATATGATGATTAGCTAGTTTAGTATTTCATTAAATAGCATCAGACATAGTTTTTAAATTTAATTGAACTGCTTTTTGAGTTTTTTATTCATATATTTGCAACCACTTTCCTTAGTGTTATCCTAAGATGATATGGGATTTTCTATGCATCATAAAATTATGGAGAAATAAATTGAAGTCTATTCTACAATATATAACAATAGAGAAATGATATAGCTAGGAGAAGCAAGGATTTAAGTTAGTTGAAGATGGAGAAATAATTTTTCAAGTGAATAATTTGAACAATTAGTTGTTCCCAACTAGCAAGATCAAATGCAATTTTTCAAGGTGATAAAATTGCATATGCAAATGCATCACTTGCATGCCAGGCATTAAGTGCATTCCCCAACTTATAATGAATGGTTGGATATAAAGGCTCCATATGTTGGCCCAACAATGGAAGCCAACGATGTTGAATAATAAATTCAGTGAAGAGTTGAGTGACATTACCTCTAAAACTCTTGAGTGACATTACCTCTAAACATATTGCGAGACATTTTTTAGTTTACATTGAGGCCCTTTCAAATGATGATCAAATAAAGCCCTAAGGCACAAATGTCTTGGACATTAATTTGAGCACCCAAGATCATGATTAAGGACTTTAAAGTCATAAGGATGAACTAGGTGAGATCACCTCCCTAACATGGCTATCAAAGTGAATGTGATGTGGACAAATAATAATATCCCAACCCATTAGGAGTTAGAAAGGTAGATCTAATATCAACACTATATTCTTGCTTCTGAGCTAATAGTTCTTTAGGTGTATTTTCTTGTAAAACATTAATTTTTTTTAACAATTGTAAACTCTTAGAAAATGAATTCTTGTTTTCTATTACCATTGACGGGTTTCCCTTGAACAAAATCAAAATAAAGAGGCATGAATATATATAAAAATTCTTTCAAAATCATATGTGTAGATATAAACATTAAGTACATGACTAATATTTTTGCAGATATACACATTAATTACACCAAAATTTTCTCTCAACACCATGTGTACAAATATAAACATTAAGTACAACATGTCCAATATTTTTGTAGATATACACATTAATTACACAAAAAATTTCTTTCAAAACCATATGTGTAGATATAAACATTAAGTACAACATGTCCAATATTTTTGTAGATAGACACATTAATTAAATTGAGTTTTTATGTCAAAACCATATGTGCCGATATAAACATTAAGTAGATGATGCTTCTAATGCAAATGATGTTGCTATTGATCATGATGATGATGCTTCTACTAATCATGATGATGATGAGGAGGATGATGATGAGGATGATGATGATGATTATAACCTTTTACTATTTATGATTCATATGTGATGCTAATATTCAATGTAATTTTGAGTATATGTATCATGATTTTTTTAGCTAACATAAGACAATTGATTTACTATTGTAGAAATGCAAAGCTCTTTCATGAGCATCCCACACAGTCTCATGGATCATTAGTTATAAGTCAGTACACTCCACAGGGATTAATATCTTTTACCATTTGTAAAATATCTCTCTCATTGTCACCTATCTCTCTTATTTTATGGAGTCTAGGTACCAGTGAATAGGTATTTGTTAGATTTGTCTTCCTCGAGTGAGGAAAATGTAGGAATGGAAGAAGAAAGTGAGACATTTAGTATGTCTAAATCAATGAGATTAACTAAAGGTAAAAATATTAGAAAGAAATTCAAAAAGTGCATGAGATTGTTCCTTGCTCAAGGGGGTTGTGTTCTTATGATGATGAGAGTAAAGGTGACTCTGATGTGCCCCTTTAAGTACAAACATCTATAGAAAAAATGGGTCCCAATGAACTTCCTCCAATAAACACTAATTTTTGTGTTAGAGAGAGGATATATCACATAACACCATCCTTTTACATGGTTTGGGCCTATTTTCCATGGATGGTGTTGGTTTGATTTTTCACAATGCAAAAATTTAAAATATTTTGGTGAAAAATCATGTCTCTTTATGTCTTGCAAATTAGGGTTTTGTTCCTTGTATTTTTCAAACCCTTAGATTGCCTTAGTTCATAGCCTGGTCTCTGTGTCATTAAAATCCTATTAAATTCTCAAGGTTTGTCTTTAGAGAATTTCTCATAGACCCTAGTGCCCTGTCTTATTTTACCCTAGTTTTGAAAAACCCTCAAAATATTTTTAGAAAAATGTTTTTAATGGTATATCATTTTACCTAAGGTTGGGTTTGTGCAAGCATAATTTCATTAAATATTCTTTAAACCTTTATTAGCCATGTTTTTTTTGCATCAGGCTTGATTATTTATTGAGAAAAGGTCCTATGTAACATAGATTTTGTATGAGTGTTGATCTTGATTAGATCAACGGGCATCACATTCCCGTAATAACAAGATGCAGGGCTTTTAAACAATGTGAACATGCACTATTATGACATGTAGCCCTTCCTGACATTCTAGCCTTAGTGTGCTGCAAAAGAATTTCTGATCATCAATCTTAAAAGAATCATGGGCTATTGCATTCCAGCAATAACAAAGTGCATGAATGTTATACATTGCAGGGAAGTGCCAATGCGATGCGTAGCATAGTGTGACATCATGGGCTTGCCTTTCTCAAAAGGTAATAACAACTTGTCTTATGTGGTACTTGTCAGATGAGCTGGAGTATAGAGAAAGTGTCTCATTGGTTTGACCTAGCTGACTAGATATTATAGTCATGCAAGATTTTTAATCATCAGATCAAGCATGGATCAACGGTACTCACTAACTCACTATAGCAAGATGCTCAAAAGTTACACATAGTGAGGTAGTGACTTGATGACATGTGTCCCCAGTCATTAGTGGGCCCATGTTGAAATGCCAACATTAAAAGAAAGGTATAGATGGGAGTAGTTTATTGGTTTGACTTCTAGCATGCTAAGAAGAAAATTGTATGCCACATATGCTTAGCTAGAAATATTTGTGCTATGGGTGCAGAAACCTCAAAAATAAATGTAGTACTCAGGTGGGTTAGAGCATGAGGGTTAAGAAGAGTCATTTTATTGGTCCAAGTGGATGATGCAAGCATAAAATGCAGAATTGTTTCACACCGTTGATCCTATCCTGATCAATGGAGGGTGCTTTCCCACATTAATAACCTATAGGAAGTTTAAATAATGTAGGAAAGTGGTTTACAGACACATGTCCATGGTAACATCACTTTTCCCACCTTGCAAGGTTTACAAAATTCCAATATTACCACTGTTCATCTTTCGAAGATCAACAACTGGTGCAATCCTGCAATATGGAGATGCTTGTTCAATAAGGAAAGTGCGAATGCGCTAGCTTGACATGTGGAAAAAATGATGTCAAGTATTCATTTTATTAGGAGGTGATATGGGACCCACTTGCATGGGAGTTTTCAAGAGGCATGAATTCACATGGAGCTTTCCCATTGGTTAGTGCAACTGACTAGGCATTATTCATTTCAAATTTTGGTATGATCATTGATTTTGTTTTATCAATGAATGCCACTTACCTAGAATTTCAAAGTGGAAGAAAATTAAGGAATGCGGGTAAGTGATAATGCATGTGACCTTTTTTTTTTTTCCATAAAGTTCGTTGTTTTTTGAATTAGAACCGCCCGATGTGGTGAAAATTGACGGATAAAATTTAAAGCTGATTGTAATTTGGAGGTAATAGTTACTGAGAATTAAATATGGCACAGAGCTCATTCGTGTGATTTCAATGCTCGAATATAATTCATGATCTCACCATTATTTGAATTATAGAATTGCAAGAAATTAATAGAGCATAAATAAGTTTTAGAGCCTTGGCACATAGATTTTATCTAGCGATCAAGAGAGTTGCAATGGGAATTATACAGTGAAGAGGTGAAAATTTAATGTTGCAGATAAAATTACAATCAAATTTAGATATTTTCATCTGATTTGACTTCTCCAGCAATTGTAAGGATGAATTGATTATTTTTTGATGTAGTTGGGAGTAGTTATGTTTTTGGCACAGCACATGTTGATTTTCATGGCAAAGCAAGTGTGGCATGTTGAGATCAGATTTTTGGAGCATCAGTACAGTTTGTGATGATTTCTTGATATTTTTTCATGAGATATTTGCATATTTTTAAGTGGGGATATATAAGATATTTTGGCATCATTTATGGTTTTCAAAGTGCAGGTAGATGAGGAAGTTCAGTTTCAACAACTTCAGATTGAAGACTCTTTCAGTGGGACAGATGTCAATTCACCTTCCAGATCCTAAAAGATCTTCTCTCCTATATATCTTCCTTTTTTGCTCTTTGTAAGGGTTCCAATTCTTTGAAGATTTTAGGAGGATTGTGGGATCAGTCTGTTTCCAATTTCCTGAGATTTTCTCATAGTTGTGATACCATTTTCTTAGTGTTATCCTATTGTGAATAGCATATTGTATTCCTTTTTGAGGCATTTTCTATATTACATAGTAATTATTTGTGTATTTTTTGAGTTTTGATATGCAGATGATGTATTGTTTTCAATGAAATTAATACAAGAGTTTCACCTTTCTTAGTTTCATTCTGATTCTCATCTCCTTCTTCTGTTATCTGTAATGTTTTGTGTTTGAGAACAAAGAGCTTGGACTTAGTTGCAACCCCTTAAGGTTGTATATCAAGATGAATTTGTTGTTGGAACAAATAAACCAAGTAAATGCTTGTTTATACTGATAATGTTATAGGTTACACCAGAAGGATTCCATTATAAGTACGAGAGTTGTTATGAAGATTGATGTCTATTTGCAAGTCAAATAGATAGATCATATGCTTGAATATATGAGTATACTTTAGGTATCCATCTGCATGTTAAGGTTTAGTTAATGCCCAATTGATAAGGGACTGGTCAATTTGGAGGATGCATGTTCTTTGTTTTTGCATACCCGAATTATGTTGAGATACAAATCTTAATCGAATATCTTTCCATTTGTGTTTAAGAGTTAAAAGAGTTTTTCCTCACTTAGTTTATTAGGTTCATGTTCTTTGTTATCAGCTATTTCACCCATGAATGCTTGCACGAACATAGAAGATTAAGGGATTTTATCTATTTTCCATATTCAATTGTATGCCTTTATAGTGGTACCATATAAAGAGTCTAAGGTCCACTCACCTAGGTCTAACAGAGCCTAAAGAAGAAGAAGGATTTATCCTTATAGTTGGCCCATGACTACAATCAAGTGCATCTATTATAAGAATTTGCTAGCCTTAGATGTATTTTTCTCATTTCTTGGTTATTTCCAAAACTATTAAATCAGGAGCCAAAAAAATGGTGACTCTATTGGGGAACACACTCTATGTTGTCATAAACTAGTATATCATTTAAGATTTGTATTTACCTTGGGTAGAGTTTTTCATTTCCCCTTTTCAAATAATTAAAAAATAATAATCTTTGCTAAGGCAGGCAGGCCCAAGAAAGTGAAGTTTCAGAAAAAGGGGGGGTTAATATTTGGAAACCGTTGGACTGATAAATGAAAATTATTATTAAAATATGTTTCATTAACCTCTCTTGGACGTGAGTTATGGTTATGCCCTCTTTTAAGGGTTTTGGAGGCATTTTGGGCTGATTCCAGAACTTGATTTTTGCTCATTCTTTGTTATTCTTCAGAGGCTGCCAAACCTGTGGAGAAGGAGACCCAAGAACTAGAGTTTGCAGGTTTCCAGGGAGACCCAAGAATGGGAGTTTTCAGGTTTCCAAGAAGTCTAAGGATGGGAGTTTGAAGCCATTCCATGTGCATGCTCATACAGAGTTTGCCTTTGTGCTGAACAGTGCAGATTTGTGGGTTTTCGGGTGTATTTTTTGTATGAGTTTGGTGTTTTTAGTTGAGTATTTCATATCAGTTTGGGTTGCTGCTGTATTTCAGACTTTAAGGTGTTAAAATAGAGCTGAATATATGTATTGTGATGTGATTAAACTTCTGAGATAGATTATTAGTGTTTTTGTGGTGTTTCCGGGCATTTTTGTGTTAATTTTGGGAGCCCGATGATCATAGTTTTTGTCCTACATTTGAGAACTGTTGTGTAAAGGATATATGGATCTTGAAATTTCATTTTTTAGGCTGTTATGCTGCTGAAATTTCTGTAAAAATGTCCACTTTCAGATTTATTAATAATAGGTGAAGCTGTGAAGCTTTTGGCACAATTTCTGGCATACCCGATTTGGGGTTTCTTGAGAAATTTGGTGGATCTTTGTGATATTAGTTGTTTGATCTTGAAAATCTGATTAGAGGTTGGGAATATCATATAAAATCAGAAAAGGGACATTTTAGAGTTTGAAGTAAGAATTTCATGCTGAAGTTTCCCATGGTTTTGGAAAGATATTTGCATGTTTCCTAGATTATCAGTGAAGTGGTTGTGATCTATCTAGAAATTATTCCCATTTTGGTAAAGTGGGTGGTGACTCAAAAGGTTTTAACTAGTGTCAAGATTCAAGGAATTTATTGTTTCAAAATATGGAAAAGAAAAATACATGGGCAAATGTGAGGAAAAACCTGGGAATCAAGTTACAAACTGATCTTGCTCCTAGAGGAAGATAGAACTAGGCTGTGAAGGGAAATCAGATGTAGAAAGGAAGCTATTCACAAGAGAAAATAGTAGGGAAAGATAACATTCACCATTCTGCTATTGAAAGGGTGCCTTTCTCCAAAGGTTCAAGATCTCACCCAATTTTGTCTAATGATGATTTCTATAATACCCCTGAAATGATATGTCAAGAAAAGGTTGTGCAAACACATGCATTTAGTCTTGAGGATAGGACTAGTAACAATCTTTTCCAGTATAGCACAAATCCTTTCATGTCAGATTATTCTCCTAAAAAGGTGATACCTAGACACTTAGAATCTAAAAGTTTTAATGATGAGAAAACATTTGGGTCTGAATTCACTATCCCTGATCCTAATGAGAATGAAATTTTGAAAGCATAGCTTGCTAAGCAAGAAGCTATAAATAGGAGATTTCAAAAGGAAAGGGAAGAAAAGATCACTAAGGCTTATGAAGAAAAGCAAGAATTACTTAGGTGAATCGCTACTCTAAAGAAGAAAAATGAGATAGCAGCTAGTGTGTGGCAGCCTGAGATTGTGGGACAAGTTGAATAGCTTAAGAAGCAAGAGCATAATTTGTTGGAAACTCAGAAAATGAATCTAGAGGGACTTGTAATATAGAAAATTAGGAACTATACTGCTCTAGAATTTGATAACAATAGAGTAAAAAATGTGGAACCTGTTGTAGGGGCTAATGACAAGGGAAAACAAAAGGAGATTGGTATTAAGATCAATGAGACAATAAAGACAGTTCAAATCCATTATTCCATGTCACTTTTTGATATTGAATTGGAAAAGAGAAGAAAAGAAAGGGATGCTTTAGCCAAGAGATTAGAGATTGTAGAAAGTGAGGCTGTTATAGCTAAGATGAACAATAAGATCAAATTCCTAGAAATTACCAAGAAGCAATCTGCAGCTACACCTAAAGATGACGATGGATCTAATGATGCAAATCAAAATACTACTAAGGTGCTTATTTCTTTCTTGTCTTCTATCTTCATAGAAAGTAGATCTTAACAAATCTATTGGTGATTCTAGTACTAGTAATAATATGAATGATACTAAGAAAGGCAGTGCTAATCACCCTAAAATTGATTTACAAAGAAGACATGTTCAATTAGAAGTCTATAGGAATTTTTTTTGATGGAATCCCTAGTTTTCCAAACCCCATCCCACAAGAAATGAGGAAAATATTGCCTAAATTTGATGGAAATAATGCTATCTCTTGTGAAGACCATTTAAGGAGTTTTCTTGATATGATGAGTGATTATGAGGTTAAAGTTGAAGATGTCATTATGACGTTGTTTGTTTAGTAATTAACTGAAGATGCTAGAGAATGGTTCAAAAGACTTCTTGAATTGTCTATTGTTGATTGGAAAGATATTTAGTATTGTTTCAAAGAGCAATATGGTGACAAGAAAAGTCAGAGCTATATTTTGAGTGAATTCAATAATATCAAGAGGTTGCCTAATGAAGCTGTTACTAAATTCAACACTAGATTTCATAAAAGGATGTACAAGCTAATGCAGACCATGTGAATTAATGACAAGGTATGTTTGATCACTTATCTAAATGCTTTTGATGGTAAAATGGCATACCAACTTAGGGATAAAGAGCCCAGGACCTTAAGAGATGCTTTTAGGATTGCCATTAATATAGAAAATAATTTGAGGATTTTAGGGAGATTAGAAAGCAAAAGAGATGATCCTAGGTTATTTGGGAATAAGGGAAATAGAAAGGAAGAAAATAAAGCCATAGGAGGAAAAAAGAAAGAGCCTAGTGAAATGAGTTAGATTCTAAATGCTATAAAAGGTCTGAACCTTCCTCAAATGAAGAATGATAGGAACCCCACTGATAATAGGGCCCCCTATAAATCAAATTTCAAAAGACAAAATAGGCTACAAAATTTCCCTTATAACACTACTTGGAAGGATGGTCAGCCTAGTACCCCTCCTCCTAAGAACAACAACAACAAGGTGACCCCTGATCCTTTGTCAAAAAATTCTATAAATTTGGTAGATGATCCTAAATTTTTTGCTAAACCTACATGGTGTTTTTCTTGTCAATTACCCCATTCCCCTGAATCTTGTGTAGTAGCATTTTCATTCCCATGAAATCAAACTGTAGTAGAAAAGTGTCATGAGCAAGAAGAAAATAATGATGATGTAGGATGCAATATGTTTGAATCACATTATTTTGATTGTGAAGATTATGACAGAGATGTGTATGACGAAAGACAATTTTAGAATGTCATATAACAACAAGTATTTACTAATGAAAATGATGTGGAGGACAATGTGTGTAACATGGTAAATGCAAAGGAAAAAGTAACACTGAGAAAGCCTTCTAGTGAAGAGATTGATCAAATTATTGATAATATGATAGCTCAGGTTCAGACTAGAAACATGACTCAGAGAGATGAAAGTAATAAGGTAGCTAGTATCTTCATAAAAGGGGCTGATCCTAAGAAAGGGGAAATTGTGAAACCTAAAGAAGCTCCTACTATGAATGTTAAAATTACTAATAGAAGGTGGGAACAAAAAAAAGGAGGAAATCCTAAAGATATGGAGTTTTCAAATAATGTCCCCAGAAAAAAAAATGAGAATGTATCAAAGATCATCACAAAACATGATAAGAATCATCAAAATGCTCTGAACATTTTGGATAAACAAGATGAGAAAAGGAATGTGACTAATGATGATCCTCTTGGTTCTTCCATAGATATGATTAATGTTTTGTCTCAGATTACTGTTAAGGTTCCATTGTCTAAATTGCTAAGAATCCCTGAACACTGAAATAAAGCTATAGCATGGTTGGGAAATACTGATGTAAAGATAAGTTAATATTGTAATGGAAATCATAGTCCCAAAGAAAGCACTAAAGAAGAAGTAAAGGAAAATGAAGCTAAAGGAGTTGTCTCTCAAATTCCTCAAATGTTTTTGGATAATTCTATAAATCAGTGTTTGGGAAATTTTGAACCATTTTTCTTGAGCATTTTAGTAAATGGTAAAACATTAAAAAATTGCATGATTGATTCTGGTGCTTCTAACACTGTGATACCTTTTGAAATAATGAAGGAATTAGGCTTAAAAGTGGATACAACTCAAGGAAGATGTGATATGGACAAAAAGGAAGTGATAGTAATAGGCACTATAAACTCTTTTCCATATAGATTAATAGCCTACCTGGACAAAGAACTTACTATGAGTGTATTGGTTGTTGACATTCCACCTCAGTATGGCATGTTATTATCAAGAAAATGGAGTGTTGCTATGGGTGGGAGTCTACAATGTGATTTTTCATTTTCTACTTTTAATATTGAGTGGAATTTGATAAAAGTCAATAGGGAGGCTAAAAGTATATACATGATAGAGGAAGATGTAGAAGACAATATGAAAAATTTTGTGGATACAAATATTAATGCATTCAGAGCCGAGGTCTTGACTTTGAAAAAAATCTAAGCATAAGTCTCAGATGGAAATGGAAGTTAACACAAAAATAGACAAGGGTGATTTATGGACTATGTTTTTTGATGGTGCATGTTGCAAAGAGGGGTCTGGTGCAAGCATTTTGCTGATATCTCTAGCAGGGGTAACAGACAAATTCTCCTTTACTTTAATTTTCCCTTGTACTAACAATATAGTATAATATGAGGCTCTGTTGTTAGGTCTTAGATTAGCTCATAGGCATGGGATAAAGTGTTTACATGTTGTAGAGGATTTTGAATTGGTGGTATCCCAAGTAAGAAATGCTTATGTGTCAAAGAATAAAATATTGAAACAGTATAGAAATGCAGTGTGGGACATGATTGAATGTTTTGATGCATTTGAGGTTATTTGGAAAGATAGGACAAATAATAAAATGGCAGATTTACTGGCAAACATAGCAATAAAATCAGATGATATCACATTTGTTGGTGTGTCTAAAATTGAGATTCAAACTAGACCTGTTGTCCTTGATAATTTTCAAAAATGGCAAGTGTTTCAAGATGATAAGGATATTCTAAGATTTTTGAATTGTGAGCATATGTTGTTAGGACAAGAAATTGATTGTGCAACTTATGTAAAAAAATGTAGATGGAAAAGATCCAATTTTTGGGTAGGAAGTAGTACAATTGAAGACAAAAAAAATTCCAAAGGGTCTAGTTGTTTTAGAAATAGTTTTTCACAACCAAGATATGTCATAAATGGATACTAATGGGTATAATGCCAAGGATTTAGAGGAGGTGAACTTGGGAACTTAGGAAACACCTAAAAGGTATATATTGGTAAGAAATTGCCTCCTAAAATTAGGAAAGATCTAATAAACCTATTAAGGAAGTATAGAGATGTGTTTGCATGGTCATATGATAATCTAAAGGCCTATAAGGAAGATCTCTTTCAACATGAAATCCCTTTGAAACTAGATGCTAAGCCTTTCAGACAAAAAAAAAGGCCAATATATCCAACCTTGGCTCCCAAAATGCAAGAAGAATTGATCAAGTTAAGAGATGCTGGGATTATAAAGCCTATTAGACATTCTTCTTGGGTATCCAATCTTGTACTAGTAAGAAAGAAAAATGGAGGTATAAGGTTATGTGTCAATTTCAAGAATCTCAACATATCTTCATTAAAAGATAATTATGGTTTACCCAATATGGAAGCCATGTTGCAAAGGGTCACTGGTTCAGAATTGATGTCCATGATGGATGGGTTTTATGGATATAATCAAGTAGTTGTCAAAGAATCATAACAATTTAAGACTGCTTTCACTACTCCATGGGGTACTTATGTTTATGTCAGGATGCCATTTGGGCTTAGCAATGCTGGGGCTACTTTTCAAAGGGCCATGGATGTAGCTTTTGCTAATATTATTGAAAATTTTTTGGTTGTGTATCAGGACGACCTTACTGCTTATTCCAAGGATGAAAATGATCATTGTATGCACTTAGAAAATGTATTCATTAGAGCCATTAAATATGGAATATCTTTAAATCCAAGGAAATGTAACTTTGGTGTCACTAAAGGAAAATTGTTAGGACATCTAGTTGGCAAGCATGGAGTGAGGATTGACCCTGAAAGGGTAGAGGCAATAGATAAGATTCAGAAACCCAAGAGTGTTAAAGGCATCCAGTCATTCTTTGGACAGATCAAAATTTTTAGGAGATTTATGATGAATTTTGCAGAGATTAGTAGGCCTATATCAAGAATGCTAAAAAGGGGATTGAGATAAAATGGGATGGTGAACCTAGTATTGCATTTCAAAAAATTAAGCAAGCTATTAAAGATGCCCCTATTCTCAGAGCTTTTGATTATGAAAAACCAATGCATATATTTTCTTTTGCCTCATTTCACATGGTTGCTGCAGTACTGTTACAAAAAAATGAAGAAGGTTATGAGAAACCTATTCTATTCTTTAGCAAGTCTTTGCAAGCAATAGAGCTTAAGTATGGCATCAGTGAAAAACAAGCATATGCATTCGTGAAAGGAGTTAAGGTTTTTAGATGTTATTTAATGGGAGCTACTATCATTGCTTTTGTTTCCACTGCTGTTGTGAAGGACATCTTTTCACAAAAAGTAGTATCTAGTAGGAGATGTAGGTGGATTAATAGGATACAAGAATTTAATAATGATATTCAGATTGCCAAACTAGTTAGGGGTCAAGGTTTGGCTAAATTGATGACAGAAGCTAATTTAGAGGCAAGCCAAATTAATCAACTTGATGATAGTTGCAGGGACAATATTTGTGATATGGGTATCTCTAATTGGTACAAAGATGTAATTTATTATTTGGAAAATATGAAATCTCAACCAGGGCTAACAGATAATCAGAAAAGATCCCTCAAGTTGCAGGCTATAAGGTATGTTATAGTGCAAGGTCAATTATGGTGGAGAAATATGGAAGGGGTACTTTTGAAGTGTGTAGATGAAAATGAATCTAAAAGAATTTTGAAAGATATGCATGAAGGTGTATGTGGAGGTCACTATATAGCTAAAACCACTGCTCATAAAATTCTTCGGGCTATTTTTGGTGGCCTACACTTTTGAGAGATACTCATGAGTTTGTAAAAGTTTGTGATGCTTGTCAAAGGTTTAGTGGAAAGTTAAAATTCTCTGGGAATTTTCCATTAAGACCATTCGAAGTGAAAACACCTTTTCAATAGTGGGGAATTGATTTTATAGGTGAGATCACAAATAAGTCTAGTGGTGGTCATTCATGGATCTTAGTAGCCACTAATTATTTCACCAAGTGGGTTGAGGTAGGCCCTACTAAGAATGCAACAAGTAAGGTGGTGATTAATTTCATTTTAAATAATATTGTGACTAGATTTGGATGCCCATAGAGGATTGTAACAGATAATGCTATGTGTTTCAGATCAGAGGAATATAATTTTTTTTGCAAGAAATATGGCATTACAAAGTAAACATCATCACCCTATCATCCTCAAGGGAATGGTCAGGCAGAATCAAGCAATAAGAGTATACTAAAGGTTATCAAAATAATTCTATGGGAAAACAAGAAGGCATGTGATTCAAAGTTTCCATTAGCTCTATGGGCTGACAGGGTTACTATGAAAAAGACCATTGGATGTGCCCCATTTAATCTAGTTTATGGCATATAGGCTAGACTTCCACAAAATAACCTAAAGGAGATGTATAATTTTTTTCAACTATAATAAGATGACATCACTGATGAGATGCGACTCAAAATGGATGATATTTTGCAACTGGAAGAAACAAGGAGAGAGTCTTCTATTCAAAATGTCAAGTTACAACCACAAATGAAGCACTTATATGACAAAAGAGCCACTAAGAGGAACTATGAAATAGGTGAGATGGTACTAATTTGGAATGCTAGATTGGAAGATAAAGGAAAGCATGGTAAATTTGACCCAATCTGGCTTGGCCCATATAATATTGGTGATAAAAATGGAGAAGATTCATATTTTTTGAAGGATTTAACTAGAGGTATTCTTGAATTTCTAGTTCATGGAAAATTCTTGAAGAGGTACTTTTCTTAAAAGTATCTGTCTTCCATGAACAATAGTTTTAGGGTTCTTGGTTTTCATGTACATTCTGTATATTTTGTAAATCCCTATAAATAGTCTCTCTGTATAGTTTGGTTTCTTGTTTCTTGTTTCTGTGTGTTGCTCTGTGCTCTTTGAAAAAGTTGTCATTCCTGTACCAAGTGTGTGGTATGCTCTCCCAAATATTCTAAATTCTTGCATAGACTCAAGTAGTCTATCATCCCCAGATAGAGCCACTATTGGTCTAATTTTTCACAACATAGAAATTTTAAAATTTTTAGTGAAAAATAATGTGAGTCTTTGTCTCTTAAAAATTAGGGTTTTGTTCCTTGTATTTTTCAAACTCTTAGATTTCCCTAGTTCATAGTTTGGTCTCTATGTCATTAAAATCCTATTAAATTCTCAAGGTTTGTCTTCAGAGAATTTCTCATAAACCCTAGTGCCCTATCTTATTTTACCCTAGTTTTGAAAAACCCTCAAAATATTTTTAGAAATTTTTTTTTAATGGTATATCATTTTACCTAAGGTTGGGCTTGTGCAAGAATAATTTCATTAAATATTGTTTAAACCTTTATTAGCCATGTTTTGTTTGCATTGGGCTTGATTATTTATTGAGAAAAGGTCTTATGTAACACAAATTTTATGTGACCGTTGATCTTGATCAGATCAATGGGCATCACATTCCCACAATAACAAGATGCAGGGCTTTTAAAAAATGTGAGCATGTGCTATGATGACACATAGCCATTCCTGACATTCTAGCCTTAGTGTCCCACAAAAGAATTTTTGATCATCGATCTTGCAAGAATCAAGGGCTATTGCATTCCCACAATAACAAAGTGCGTGAATGTTATACATTGTGGGGAAGTGCCAATGTGATGAATGGCATAGTGTGACATCATGGGTCTACCGTTATCAAAAGGTAATAACAACTTATCTTATGTGGTACTTGTCAGATGAGCTGGAGTATAGAGAAAGAGTCTCATTGGTCAGACTAAGCTGACTAGATATTATAGTCATGCGAGATTTTTAATCATCAGATCAAGTAAGGATAAATGGTACTCACTAATTTGCCATAGCAAGATGCTCAAAAGTTACACATAGTGAGGTAGCAACTTGATGACACGTGTCCTCAGTCATCAGTGGGCCCTGGTTGAAATGCCAGCATTAAAGGAAAGGTACTGATGGGAGCAATTTATTGGTTTGACTACCAGCATGCTAAGAAGAAAACTGAGTCATGCCATACTATATGCCACATGTGCTTAGCTGGAAATATTTGTGCTACGAGCATGGAAACCTCAGAAATAAATGTAGTAGTCAGGCAGGTTAGAGCACGAGGGTTGATAAGAGTCATTTTATTGGTCCAAGTGGAGATGTGAGCATAAAATGCAGAATTGTTTCATACCGTTGATCCTATCCTGATCAACAGAGGGCGCTTACCTGCATTGAGAACCTATTGGAAGTTTAAATAATGTGGGCAAGTGGTTTGTAGACACGTGTCCATGGTAATGTCACTTTTCCCACCTTGCATGGTTTACAAAATTCTAGCATTACCACCTTGATCTTTCAAAGATCAATGGCTGGCGCAATCCTGCAATATGGAGATGCTCATTCAATAAGGAAAGTGGGAATGCACAAGCTTGGCACATGGAAAAAATGACGTCAAGTAGTCATTCTCTCAGGAGGTGATATGGGATCCACTTGCATGGGAGTTATCAGGAGGTACAGATTCACATGGAGCTTTCACATTGGTCAGTGTAACTAACTGGGCATTATTCATTTCAAATTTTGGTATGATCATTGATTTTGTTTTGATCAACGAATGCTGCTTAGCCGTAATTTCAAAGTGCATGAAATTTAAGGAATGCAGGTAAGCAATAATGCATGTGACCATTTTTTTTCCATAAATTTTGTTGCTTTTTGAATGAGAACTACCCAATGTGGCAAAAATTGACGGATAAAATTTAAAGCTGATTGCAATTTGGAGGTAACGGTTCCTGAGAGTTAAATATGGCACAGAGCTCATTCGTGTGATTTCAATGCTTGAATATAATTCACAATCTCACCATTATTTGAACTATATAATTGCAAGAAATTAATAGAACATAAATAAGTTTCAGAGCCAAGGAATAGAGATTTTATCTAACGATCAAGAGAGTTGCAATAGGAATTATATAGAGAAGAGATGCAAATTTAATGTTGCAGATAAAATTGCAATCAAATTTAGATATTTTCATCTAATTTGACTTCTCCAACAATTGGAAGGATGAATTGATTATTTTTTGATGTAGTTGGGAGTAGTTATGTTTTTGGCACCAAACATGTTGATTTTCATGGCAAAGCAAGTGTGGCGTGTTGAGATCAAATTTTTGGAGCATCAATACAGATTGTGATGATTTCTTGATATTCCTTCATGAGATATTTGCATATTTTTAAGTGGGGATATATCAAATATTTTGGCATCATTTATGGTTTTCAAAGTGCAGGTAGATGAGGAAGTTCAATTTTAGCAACTTTAGATTGAAGACTCTTTCAGTGGGACAGATGTCAATTCACCTTCCAGATCCTAAAAGATCTTCTCTCCTATATATCTTCCTTTTTTGCTCTTTGTAAGGGTTCCAATTCTTTGAAGATTTGAGGAGGATTGTGGAATCAGTCTATTTCTAATTTCCTGAGATTTTCTCATAGTTGTGATACCATTTTCTTAGTGTTATCCTATTGTGAACAAAATATTGTATTCTTTTTTGAGGCATTTGCTATATTACACAACCATTCTTTGTGTATATTCTAAGTTTTGATATGCAGATGATGTATTGTTTTCAATGAAATTAATACAAGAGTTTCACCTTTCTTAGTTTCATTCTGATTCTTATCTCCTTCTTCTGTTATGTGTAATGTTTTGTGTTTGAGAACAAAGAGCTTGGACTCATTTGCAACCCCTTAAGGTTGTATATCAAGATGAATGTGCTGTTGGAACAAAGAAGCCAAGTAAATGCTTTTTTATACTGATAGGGTTACAAGTTACACCAGAAGGATTCCATTATAAGTACAAGAGTTGTTATGAAGATTGATGTCTGTTTGCAAGTCAAATAGATAGATCATATGCTTGAATATATGAGTATACTTTAGGTATCCATATACATGTTAAGTTTTAGTTGATGCCCAATGGATAAGGGACTGGTTAGCTTGGAGGATGCATGTTCTCTATTATTGCATACCCGGATGATGTTGAGATACAAATCTTAATTGAATATCTTTCCTTTTGTGTTTAAGAGTTAAAAGAGTTTTCCCTCACTTAGTTTATCAGGTTTATGTGCTCTGTTATCAGCTATTTCACCCATGAATGCTTGCATAAACATAGAAGATTAAGGGATTTTATCTATTTTCTAGATTCAGTTCTATGCCTTTACACAGGTACCATATAAAGAGTCTAAGGTCCACCCGCCTAGGTCTAACAGAGCTTGAAGAAGAAGAAGGATTTATCCTTATAGTTGGCCCAAGACTGCAGTCAAGTGCATCCATTATAGGAATTTTCTAGCCTTATATGTATTTGTCTGGTTTCTTGGTTATTTCCAAAACTGTTAAATCAGGAGCCAACAGATGGCATAAAGGTCACTTACAACAAGGTTGTTGAATTGATGAAGTATGTTGGACCTTGCTATGATTACAATAGTTGGATACAAGATTGTTAGATTAAAAAAAAGTAAATATAAGTATGCACTTGCAAAAAATTATATACAACAAAAAGTTAGTGAAAAAAGTAAAATAGTAGATATATACATTGATGGAAGGCCAAAAGCATTAGGGAATATTTCAAGTTTTATAAATAGTACATGACTTGCATCAGCTAAGAAGCAAACCAATTTCATATTTGAGGTGTGTGAGGGAAATTATATATTTGTATGTGTGATAAAATCATTAAGGGGAGGTGAAGGGCTTCTTATTTATTATAATTTTAATTACATGGATATAAACAAAGCCACTATCATGGGTGAGACGGTACATACTATGCACATTTAAAATCAACTCCAAGCAATGAAGATAAACACACCATTAAATTTGTATTTTGTTTTGCCAACTTAGAATAATAACACGTGTTTTAATATATTTCAATGATTTTATGTAAAATGCAGGGCTACAATATGGATTAACAACCATAGGATATGCACGGTAGTGATGGTTCTTCTTCTCGATAGGTAAAACTCATTGTTGTATAAATTAGAGACAAGAAATATTCTAATACATATTTTTTATTATATTTTATTCTTCACTACTATTTTGGATTGTTTTTAAATATAGAGATAATAATATTTCTCTCACAAATGAATGTTGATTAGGACAAGGGAAAGGAAAAAGTAGTCCATGAGGATGAGGAGCCGCATCATGATGAGCTGGCTAGATTTACTATTGATTTTTAATTCAACCCCTGATCTTTTGGTTGCATTGGAGTTGATTAATTATATAGGAAAAATATTATCACAAGTGACATTAACTCAACCTCAGACTCCTTCAACACAAGATATAATTGATAGGTTGGTGACCCTAGTTTCCCACATATACAGTAAGTATTAATGTAGTTCTTAATTATAACAAAAGTTCAATAATGGTTTTTCTCGTAGACTCTTTTATTTATGTCATTAAATAAAATTCATGTGTTGTTTTTTCAAACGATGGTAAGGATGTTAAGGGGTGATCCCCCAGAGGATGATACTTTAGGTGGTTCAAGTACATCACATGTTCTATCCTACACTTGTTTTTACTTGAACAATATTTTTTTAATAGCTCTAACAATCTTGTTTTATTGTTCTCTAACAATCTCATTTTTCAGCTCCTACCATTGATCCTTGTTATCTTCAATTCATTTATGAATCTAATAGTTTTTTCTTTCCTTAAAAGGTGGAATTTACAAGTGAAAGAATTAAATGACCAACTCATTGATGCCATGACACCACTTTTTGTACCCAATATCCTTCAAAGACTTAGGTTTCTTGAGAAAGTGGGCCAAGATTTGAATTATATTAAGTTCAAATACATGACCCAAATGAAAAGAAAAACCCTTGTTATCAGCAGCCCCTTATATTCCCATTATTGAATGGGATAATCTTATAAAGGATGCCACTGAGATAAAAGCAAGAGATGATGGAGAACTGGTACCACCTAAGGAAAGAAGGTGTGTCATAATATTAAGAATGAAATTATGTAATAATTACTCTTAATACTTATGTGATCTAACATATTTCAAACTTCACATAGGTTTCCTGACACATCAGAGGCAACCAAAGAAAGAAAATAGAAGCACATATAGTACAAACTTGACTTGAGTGGATGTTCAAAACTTGTTGCATGAGTTGTAAGTATAAGTAAATGAAAAATTATATGCAAATATTTATAAATTTTAAACAATTAGTGGTGTAGAAGAAACTAAAGTACAAGAAAACTAGAAATTTAAGATTCCTTATTTGAGATATTTAAATCCATTTGAGTCATTTATATTGTATTTGGGTCAAGTTGTAAAGGCTATGAAGCCATTTTGTCAAAAATATAAAAGTTGCATAAAAAGTTGTAAAATGCAACATTGAGAAAGTTGCTAATAATACAAAAATGATGTAAAAAGGCATATGGTTGATCTTGGGGGTAGTTAGGATGGCTTATAACTATGAAATAGATATAAAAAACATTGTATGGTTGAACCAAATCAATTTTGAGAAGAGGAAATATTTTGATACATTTTTGGTGCATTCTATAGTTGTTGTTTTGATTGGTGTTTTAATTTTAGTGTTGTTTCTAGGCCTTGTATAGCCATGTACAGATTGGAAACCATGTAATATAGTAATGGATAGATAGAATAATGAATTATCCTTCTCATGATTTTTTTTTTTGGTTCAAATTTATGAAGAAATAAATAAGTTATGAACATTTTGGTGAAAATGGGTATTTGCAGATTTGAGATTCTTTGAATATAGTCATATTGCAGCCTATGGTAGGGACATATATTGAAACCTAGGACCTCTAATAATATTCATTAGAAATATATGTGAACTATCTTTCATTTCCAATTGGTTTGAATCATTTTCATCTAGATTTGTGAAAGTTATGTAGATTTGAGTGAAAACTGGTTTTTAAATGCCTTCAATGGTGTTATTGACAAAGATTTGATCTTATACAATGATTTATGAATCAGAAAAATAAATAGCTTACAGATTTGGAAACTAGAATCATAAATGGATACTGCGCAATTGGTTTGGTGCTATTTGAATTAGTCTTGTGAAATATATTTGATGCCCTAGACAGGGTTACTGTTTTTACTTTTGGTTTATGACAGAGAAAATGGGTCTTGATACAAAAACCATAACTTGTAATTGGTTTATTTTATGGGTATCATCTTTAAATATGTCTTATTATTATTAATTTTGAACAATTTCTCCAAAGGGTTTTGCAAGAAAAGTTCAAGAATGAAAGTTATAAATAATGTAATTAGACATAGAAATCCGATTATGTGAATGAAGATGTTGTCTTTATTGGTGTATAATGTCAAGATTCTTTGTTGTCATCTTTGAGATTATCTTGGTTCCTTGAGGGTGTAACAGCCTATTGTGAATCCCTTAAGTTGAACTAAGATTCCTTGAAGGTAAGTATAGAGGACTTTGCATCAATTAGGTCTTGATGAAATTGATTACGAAAAAATTCATGATACCAAGCAAAAATGTAGGCCATGGAGTTTTAAAAAACAATCTATTAAGAGGACAAGAAATTAGGCTACACAAAAGGCTATACATTCATGGCTAAATGACTCTGAGCAATGGGTGTGCACAATTCTTTTGCTGGATTGGTTGATGAGGTAAATAAATCAATTGATTTTTATTTCAAATTGAATACTTTAGTAATTATTGCATATGATATTAAGTTCCAAAAATATAAGTTGTTATAATTTTTTAATGTAAGGAAGTAATGATTATATATTTGTTTAAAACATTTAAGTAAATATATTTATACATATTAAAATGAATAACTAAAATTTCTTAGTATTTGTCTTGTATTTATATGTATCTATTACTGATAAATGCACTAATTTTTTACATTGGACTAAAATTGTCCAATCCTAATATATCGATCGAAAACCATGGAGGCAACAATTCAAATGTGGATCCTAGTACTCAAGGTATATATTTTGTATTTAGTTTTTTATTTCTGAATTATTAATACAACTAAACATTTTAAATTGAATTTTGTGTAGTAATACAAATTTTACTATAATATTTGTTGGGATTAAAAAAAATATTGTATTGCAATTTCAAGAGATATAGAGGTTATTACTGATGAGCATGTTGAGGTCAAAGCTACAAGAAAGTGTTGGAATTAGAATAGGAAAGGTAAACTTCTAAGAAGGGGGGTGAATCCATAATTTAAACTTTGACCAATAAAGCATTCACCACACACCCATCTCATACATTCACTAAGTAAAATAAAATATCATGTAAAGCATGTACATTTAAAACATGTAAACAAGTAAGCATTCACACATATATGACACCAGATATGATTACCCAGAAACCCTCTAATGAGAAGGCAAAATTGGGGTGGGGATGACACCCACAAATATTCACTACTATAGTAATAAAGTGTATTTAATGATGGTTACAATGTTTGATCATGCGACATGATCTACCTTGTGAAAGGTCTACCCTATTAAAGGCTTACAAAGACTGTTAGGTCTTACCCTATTAAAGGATTTCAAAACCCTATTAGAAGTGCACCTTGTTAAAGGACTTTAGCTCACAATTAAGTAAGCACCTTGTTAGAGGATTTCAATATAGCCTTTTAGGACTACTCTATTAAGAGATTTAACTGATTCACCTATTAGAATGTCTCACCATTGATCATGTGGTTAGCACTTTACTATTTGATGATAGATCACCCCTAAACTAATGTATTCTCAATCCTTCTTGATCAAATGTCTCTTTACTATATAGTATTTCCTTCCTTTATTCTCCTTTAACTAATTGTACAATGCAATTACAATTCATAATTCCTTAGCCACCATGAATGCTCTATTTGCACATGTGAACTTCTCTCTTCACTTCTTCCACACACATATGAAGTTTAGGGTTTGTCTTCCTTAAGAAAACCTATGTGACTTAGGGTTAGGTATGAATCAATAGCTATGATTCATCCATTTTTCCACTTAAACCTTCCCTTTATCTGATTGGATGCACGCAATGCATAGGGATTCCAACTTAAGATTCATCCTTATCACCAAAATATCATAATTCAATATGTAAGTCGGCTAAAAAATGGTTTACATAGTAGTTTGTGCCATTATAAACAACTATGACAAAACTATGTTACTCAACATCTGAGGCATCTAATGCTCAACATTTACTAATTTCTATACTATGACTCAACATTTGAATGACTCAGTATGCATTGCTTACTTGGCTTCTATATCACTTGGCATATACCATCTGTTCAACACTTGACTGACTTGGTACTCACTATGGACTTGACATGCTCTATTATATACATGTTGTTCTTGGCATATACTACTTGTTTGACATGAACTATGTAAATGACTTAAAGTGTATAGAAACTCACTTGTTAAAACCAATCTGAGATTAACAATCTCCCCATTTGACATTAGTGTCAAAAACACTTGGTCATGCATTAATATCCTTATTCTTACAAGCATAACATATCTCTTCTTCAACTTATGTACAAAATTTCAAAATTTTGCAACAACTTATACCTCAAAATATTGTACTCCCCCTGAGATTTTAGATCTGGTTCCATACTCAAAATTTTACTCCTACTGAGTAGATATGTCTTAACTAATGCTCTTTTACTATTTGTTGTATGTTCTTGCTCCCCCATGCTCTTACTCTATTTCTATCTAAGCTTTTTGTCTCTCCCTTTTCCCCCTTTTCTTAGCTTTGTTCTCATTCTCCCCCTTTTTGAGACTAATGTCAATGGGCTATAAACTGATAGTGTGTTTGTCAAAGAAAGATTTATGGACTTTAAGAATAATTTTGAGAGTTGCATCCCAATTGTCACATGATACTTCCAAAGACTTAATTTGGATGGCTAGCTTGATAGCAAGGTGAACTAGGCCATGTAATGTAGAAAGATTGGGGTCTTTCTTGATAAGATTTTTTACATAGCCTAACTCCTTGTGCAAAATCTCCATATGTGGAGTCAATGTGGTTTGGATGCTAGTTAGTTTTGCCCTTATGTTGGCTTCATCTATTGATAATATTGCTACCTGACTTTGGGTTTGCAACAAAGCTCTAAAATGTTTCTCACTTTAAGATGGAGTCATAGGCAATTTAGCTCCTGATGACTATATGTGTACACTCAAAAGGTGTCCCACTCTAAACCATTCTATCCAAGTGATTCTATCAGTTTAGAATGCTTCGATGTTGGCTTCGAGGTCCCTATCTATGAAATGCAAGAGAGTATGTTTCAAGAATAAGAAGGCTCTTAGCTGAGCCTTAGAGATACTCTTCTTGCTAGTAAACCATGCAATTGGAGGTTCCAAAGATAAGATTCAAGAATTCAAATGTCCACAAGGAGTCCCGCAAGGATGTAATGTAAGTATGAAGACTAAACTGCATGAATATGCAAAATGCAGCTATTATACGCAATGATGAGACTATTACAATCCAACTATTATGCTATGTGAACTAGATTATATTAAATGAAAATAAAATATCATGAAACTATACTAAAATGCCATGGATGAGAGAATGTAGACAATAAATGGAAGTTTTCTACAAAAAGCTTTCAAAAATTCAAATGGTAAAACTGCAACATAACAATACTCAAGAGTGTGGATCCTTTGAAGGGGAAATCTCTCTCCTCTTTAAAGTTGTATGGGTGGTAAAGATAAAGGTCAAGATGATGGATGATCAATGGTGGAGCTAAAAAAGAGGAGTGATCCATGTGCACACATAGGTCAACCAATAGACTATAAGTTGACTTCCCATATAAGACAAAAGTCACAAAGCCCTTTTTCTTTTAACTTGTAAAATAGAAAAAGGACTTTATGTGTGCACTTTAAGTGGGTTAGAAGAAAGGGGTCTTTTATTTAATTAAAAGGGGGCATGTTCTTTTAATAAAATAATGAACTTAGGATAGCATGGTCAAAATATAGGTTATAATCAAATTAATTGATTATTAGCAATTTGGTCTAGGTAAATGATTAATTAAATTAGCCAAAATGTTGAGAAGGGGGCTGATAGTCTAGATGACTATTTTTAGGTGATTACATTTTCCCCTCTTTGACTAATGCGTGATTGATATCAGAACACATTACATCAAAGAAAATAGAAGCCAAGTAGGTAGCAATAGCTATAGATATCTAATTTCGAAGAACAAAATGTAGAAAGAGATAGCAAATCTTGAATATACAATCTGATACCAAAAACTACTAAACACTAGGAGAAAGACAATGTTAGAATTCAAGAAGAATGCTAACACCTAGCAAAGAATATGGATCATGAGCAAATGAAAATATCAAACAAATGCTCCTAAGAAATAGATAGCTGTAGCAAGTGATGATAGAGTATTTCTGCTCCCTTGGGATTGAAATCAAAATGAGGTAAGGGTATGTAGGAACAAGAGGGATATGACCAAATAAAGATATAGCAGTGTCCAAGATGATAGATAGATGTTTAGAACCAAAGAGTGACCATTAATGAATGACAGAATGCCCCAATTTGACTAGAGTTGACCACAAAGGATAAAGCATAAAAATTAGGTCAAATTGAGTAGAAAGGTGATTTTAGACATGAAGAGGTGAATTAAAGTACATATGAAGTGTAGAAGTGATGAAGACATGAAGAAATGAAGATGCCCTAGCAATGATTCAAAGATTAGACCAAAGAAGATCAGCTAACTGCTCAGCAGAAGGTAGAATTTTAAAATGTAATTTTGACTATCAAGAAGAACTTTGATTTTGATTTTGATTGTAAAAATGGATCTAGGACATTGAAATTAGCTAGGGGTGAAATTTTCACAAAATTCTAAGGAGTTAAAAAATTAGGTGAAAATGAGGTTGGAGGCTATAAAAGGGGTCCAAGTGTCATTTTCTCTTTTGTGAATTTGGAGGGCTTAGAGTGATTTGGACAGATAAAATGGTATTAGTGAGCATTCTGACCAATCAAAACCATTTCAAGCACAACCGGTTGCACAACTAGCCAGATCGCTACAAGGCATCGATAAGTTTTTACTTTTTTCTGATTTTAAAAGATTTTTTTACCTTTTTCCACATGTTTGGGATGTAAAATGCAAAATATCATGCAATATTTTAAAATTATTGCATGAGTACTTTACATGATACTTTGTATGAAAAATTGTATCACACAGGTAGTTAAATCTATGTCGTATGAGACATACCTATTTGTCACCTAGACCAGTGCAAAATATGACAAGACAAAATTGTATTGCACTAGAATATAACAAACTATCACATGATACATGAATTATTTTTGATGTATTTTTTCATGAAATTTTTCGTGTTGATCATGTTTGGATGTGTTACTAATGTTTGCATGTCTTATGTTGTAGGAAGTGTTTCTTGCACTTCTCATCAAAGCCCCAAAGTGGTGGGGTTACAAGTTGTACAGTATCTAACAGATGATGAGATTGTCGCTATATCTAGTATGGCTTGAGATGGGTTATAGGGATGCCCCATATATGGGTGAACCATGGGTTGTTGACTGCACTTGCCGAGCAGTGGCATAGTGAGCATAACACATTTTATCTACCAACTAGAGAGGCTTCAATCACCTTAGAGGATGTATATTGCATCCTCCATGTACCTTGCTATGGTGATCCAATGAGTTGTATATTTGATTACTCTATTATTTTTTACAAGTTCTAATATTGATGTGAGGTAAACTAATGCCAAGTTTAGTTATATATCATAGGTGTACCATCCTAGACTGCCATCTGAGTTGGGAGAAACTCATTGATGAGTATGGTGTTGATTACCCCCTAATGAGCTTGCTAGGTTCATTAGTTTCTCAAACCTTAGTGACTGATAAGAGCCAAAAGGGCTTCCCACTAGAATGGGGCAAATTGGTGGTAGACTTGATTGTGTGGCCATGCAGGATGGCATAGGGGCCAATAATCTTAGCAGATATGTATCATGAGTTACATGAGGTTGTGTACCATAAGGGTAATTCCTAGGCATGTGGAGCAATGCTAGCACAAATTTGGGTGTGGGAGCACATTATTGTGATCTAACCACTAGTGCAATCACAGGAGTAGAGCCAACCTTACATTTTTGGATATACAAGATTTTCCCCCCAGAATCATAGTGCAGATGTCACCTATTATCGATGAATTTTGCATGAGCTAATAACTTTTATATGGTAGCCCTATCGAGAGTGCCACAGATGGTTAGATGCATGGGAGCTAGAGTATATGAGATATAGTAGACCACTAGTAAGTAGGCACTTGAAGATTGTAGAGAGATTTGTGATCAGTTGAGTATGGTAGTAGTTTACAGAGTGATAGGCGATTTCTATGGAGACCACTACCTATGCGCGCTTCCACTCAAATGAGACACAAGGATGGCTACCAATGCTAGATTACCAGACATCCATTTGAGAGATAGAAACCTTAGTGCAGACTCCCTGGGATTATCCCTTAGATTCAGCTAATATAAGGTAGATCCAACCTATTTATATGAGATGCAAAGACATATGTTTCCTCATTTTACAAAGCTAGATGTACTACCTGTAGCAGGGGGACATGGAGGAGGTAGAGGTGGAGGAAGGAGATGGATAGAGGTTGGGGAGGGTTTTAAATCTAGGAGGAGGAGGACATGGGTACAAGTCACTAGGGAGGTGGAGGAGGAGGAGGAGGAGGTGCCACTGAGGTGGTTGTGAGCGGTGCGAATGGAGGTACATATAGAGTAGTTGGTAGGGGAGATGATGAGTGTGATGCGAGGATCCATAGCTTAGAGATAGAGCTATAGGTAGCTCAAGTTACCATTGTAATGCAAGATTAGTAGTTGGTGGATGTATGAGTAGATGTAGATAGATGAGAGTGAGCTTTGAGGGATGATCTAGCAAAGGCTTGATGAGAGATGGAGTAGCAGATGACCAGCACAACTTATTATCATGGGTTTTATGTTGTTGTCATCCTTGTGGACCAATAGGTGCCTATGTACTCGAAGAGAGTAGGTAGATTAGAGGGTGTGGTATAGGCACTAGATAGGAGGCAGGTTCTGCCACTAGGGCCACCACCAACTATAGAGGGTACTAGTCAGTCATAGGCCTGATTTTGATAATTTTGATAGTTTTGATTGTACTCCATATATTTTGAGATGGATATTTGGATTTTAGATCTCACATTTGTATATGTACTATGAAACATTGATATATATATATATATATATGAGATACTAGATTTGATCGATAGATTTGTGTACTTGTCTTATTTTGATGGATGTTTCGACATTTTAAGTTTTCATGTGATATTTTTGTTTTTGTTTCTTGTTCATGTATGCATTACTTTGATGTTTATGTGAATATGCTCATGTATCTCTCTCATGTATGATGTTTTAGCTCTCATGTGTATGATATAGAATGATATTTTTGAAACATGTGACACTTGGATAGATTGAATGTGGTTTTTTAGAGTAACCTCTTGTGGTAACAGGATAGTAAAATAGAGATGGAGTGAAAGATCAAGAAGGTGAAAAGACATGATAAAGAAG
The DNA here is from genome assembly GCA_028749045.1 of Cupressus sempervirens. Classification (NCBI taxonomy): domain Eukaryota; kingdom Viridiplantae; phylum Streptophyta; class Pinopsida; order Cupressales; family Cupressaceae; genus Cupressus; species Cupressus sempervirens. The sequence continues at coordinate 516,608,758 of CM053787.1, forward strand.
AAATAAAAGAAAGATATGAAAGTAGTTAGCTGACATGTCCAAAAAAAGATGAAGACAGAGCTCCCCCCCTATGCAGGAATGCAACACTATGCTAGAGAATGAACATATAATGCAAGCTAAAATGAAAAAGTGGTTTATCCACAAGAAATGCATAACATTTAGACTCTTAGTTCATCATTGAGTGTTTATTTAGGGACATCATAAGATTATACAACCATCACTAGTATAACTATGAGGATATGACTATGATCGATATTAGATAGGTATGCAAAAATCCAATCTAAGCAACAAAGATATGTAAGTCAAGATGACTACACAGTTAGATTCCCTAAGTTTGATGTAGCAAGATTACACTTGCATCAAGGCATAAGTGTTAGGATAACCCTCAAGTGTGGTCTTGCAAAAATAGTCAAGGATGATACATTTATAAGTTAAAAGTATCAAATAGGAAAAGCATGAATGCTTTAAACACTATAGACAAACAAAGTATACCAACAAGCAGAAATTAAGAAAACATGCCCCATGCCCCTAGCCTTCCAGTCAATGACATCATTGAAAGAATATTGCGGAGCTATCACATAGCAAAGAAATCATCATAGACAACATACAAAGTAGATAAAGATTAGCATAGCTCAGTTGTTTAAATGTTTAAGAGCATGTGTGTAAGTCACTTGGTCATTTCTTTAAGACTTGAATCTGATAGTGAGAAATATCATGACATCAGAAACTGTAGGTAAACTATCTAAGAAGTGTTGAAAAAAACTTGATGTCAAGTTGGGGATAGTGTTGAGAAACATTTTATTGTGAGTTGCTAAAGAAACCTTAATGCACAACGAAACCTCAAATAGGCTAAGTAGTTGTGCCCCTGAGACAAGGACAAGAAAAAATCTCCAATTAGGAAATGTGTAGTGAAATGGGTGATTGAGACTGATAGACATAGATGCAAGGGTCACAAGTAGTGCCTATTTCCAGATTTTTACCACTTGGCAGTTTTTTTTAGGATTTTTTTAAAAATTTGTATTATTTGAATTTTTTATTTTTTTTTTGGTGATACATCAAAGTGCCTATTGCTAGGTTTTCACTAAGATGATCAGTTTTTTTAGGACATTTTATGATTTTTTGGACTTTTTTCAAGATCATAAATATGTACAAGATAACTGAGTTGGAAGCCTCTAAGCATATAAATTCTTCAAATGTAGGACATTGATAGGCTCTACAAGTTCTTCCCTTCAGGAGTAGATAGTTAATAAGAACCAAACTCGAATATTGATGTAATAATGTATGGGCCTAACCAATTAGGTTGAAACTTTCCCTTTTACTCTCTATCTTGCTATTTTTTTAATTCTCTCTAAGCACAAGTTCATCAAATTTGAAACTCATGAGAGTAGACATGCACTTTTGATAAGGCCTCATGTGATCAAAAGAAGCCTTATGGTGTTCATCAAGAGTCTCTAATTCCTATACTCTCATAGCTCTATGGTCTTCATCGGTTATCAATCCATGTAATGAGATGCATGAGGAGGGTATCTCAACTTCTAATGGGAGAATGACCTCAAAAAAATAGACTGAAGAAAAAGGAATGTCCCTTATAGGAGTACAAATGGTAGTTCTATAGGCCCAAAGTGCCATATTGATCTATAGGTGGCAATCTTTTGCAAACTTATGAACCATTAGGTGTAAGATTTTTATAAATGTTTTGTTGGAGGCCTCAGCTTGGCCGTTCCCTTGAGGGTAGTAGATAGAGGACCAATTTTATTTAATGTGAAATTTCTTGCATAGTTTTTTGAGGTCCTTATTCTTGAACTAACCTCCATTATTAGTAACAATGGAGGAATGAATACCATAATGACAAATAATGTGGTTTAGTATAAATAGGGCAACATGTTTTCTTGTAGTAGCAGATAGTGGCATAGCTTCAACCCATTTGGTGAAATACTTAGTTTCTATAATGATGAAATTATGTCCACTAGATGAACTTGGATGATTTTTTCCTACCAACTCAAAGGCCCATTGTTGAAATGGCCAATATGTTACAGATGGAATCAGCTCACATCTAGGAGCATGAATTAAGTTGCCATGAAGTTGACATTTCTGATAGGACTTTGCATAATGAACAATATCAGCTTGCATGGTTGGCCAATAATAATCCACCTTAAGCAATTTCCAAGAAAGTGCAAGGCCATTAGAATGTACCCCACAAATGTCATTGTGGACTTCAACAAGTGCCTTTTCAGACTCTTCTAGCTCTAAACATCTAAGAAATTTTTTTCTAGACTCTTCCTATAGAAGTCACTAGAGACCAAAGCGTAATGTGAAGCATTGTGAAGGAGTTGGAATTTTTGGTTACATGTGAAGATTTTGAGAATAACTTGATCACATAGGTAAGAGAAGATAGCTATGTAATGGGAGGAATTGTGACCTACAATAGTGTATATCACCTAGTTGTCTAAGGAATCATAGGCAAGATGATGTAGTTCTCCCACCAAGAACTCAAATCATGATTCATGTTCTTGTAGTTGGAGGATAGATGCTAGAGTGGCCATAGCATTGGCAACCTTGTTTTCTACTCTAGGAATTTGTTGGAATGTCACAAAAGTGAAATAGTTCCTTAGAGCATCTATCAACTTCTTGTAAGGGATCCACTTGTCATCTTTTGTTTGATATTCATTGTTCACTTGGTTTATAACAAGTTGAGAATCTCCATAGATGTGCAATTCAGTGATCCTCCATTCAAGGGCCATTTTGATCCCATTTGTTAATGCCTCATATTCTGTAATGTTGTTTGTGTAAGGGAATAAGAGTTTGTAGGATTTTAGGATCATATATCCACAAGGGGAAACAAACAAGATACCTACTCCAACTCCATTCTATGTATGAGAACTGTCAAAGAACATTTTCCAAGTTCTCTCACTGATGTACATAATTGAGGTATCTAGAAACTCAATTTGTATGGGTATTGTATCCTCTACTAGAAAATTAGCCAATTGGTCAGCTATGGCCTGTCCTTTGATGGCTTTACATTTGACATACTAAATGTCAAATTTTGAAAGAATCATCATCCATTTTGCTAGATGACCAGTAAGCATAGCTTTGTTCAACAAATATTTCAAAGGATCAATTTTAGCAATCAGGTGAATTGTATGTGCCAACATGTAATGTTAGAGTTTTTGAGAAGCAAAGACCACTACAAGATAGGCTTTCTTGATACTAGTGTAGTTCATTTCATAAGAAACCAAAGTTTGACAGATGTAATATATAGCCTGTTCTTTACCAGTCTCATCAGTTTGGGCTAATAGTGCTCCTAGGGAAGAAGTTGTAGCTGAGATATATAAGATCAAAGGTTTTCCCAGAAGAGGTGCCATAAAAATTGGAGGTTTAGCCAAGTACCCTTTTATTTTGTCTATACTTTGCTAAGATTCATCATTCCAAATATGAGTAGAGCTTTTATACAAATTATTGTTAAAAGATTGAGTTTTATCAGCCAATTGAGAAATAAATCTTCTTATGGATTTTAGACTTCTAAGCTGACTAATATTTCTTGGAGGAGGCATTTCTCTGATAGCCTAGACCTTTTTTGGGTCAACCTCAATACCTTTTGTTGAGATAATGTAGCCTAGTAGTTTTCTAGAAGTGACACCAAAGGCACACTTTTTTGGGTTTAGCCTAAGTTGAAATTGTTCCATATGGTCCAATATCAGGCTAAGGTCTTCAAGATGTGTGTCTCATTTTCTAGATTTTTCCAGTGCATCATCAACATAGTCTTCCATATTTTTATGCATCATATCATGGAAGATGGCGATCATTGCTCTTTGATAGGTAGTACTAGCATTTTTGAGCCCAAAAGACATGACATCCAACAAAAAGAACCCCATGTACATGTAAAGGTTATCTTCTCTTGATCAACTGGAGCTATCTTAATTTGGTTATACCTAGAAAATCCATCCATGAGGGAGTACATTTCATAACCCACAATCATGTCCACTATCATATCTTTGTTTGGTAGTGGAAAGTCATCCTTGGGGCATGCTTTGTTTAGATATTTGAAATTGTTAAAACCTCAGATAGATTTATCATGTTTAGACACAAGTACAATGTTGGAAATCCACTCTACATAGTCAATGACTTTGATAAATTTTGCACTCAAGAGGTTTTCCAACTTTGTTTTGACCAATAGGGTGACATGTGGATGCATCTTTCATATTTTTTGTTTAATAAGTTTTGCACTAGGAGAGATAGATAAATGTTGCATGATAAGATCTGTGTCAAGCCCTAGCATATCTAATTACACCCATGTGAAATTGATCTTCTTGTCTTGAAAGAATTTGGCAAAATTTTCCTTTTACTCAGTTGATAGTGATTGAGCCACATGAATAATTTTAAGAGATTCTTATGTCCCTAAGTTGATAGGTTGTGTTAGTTTGATGAGAACTAATGATGTATTCTAAAAATAGCTTGGTAGACTACCAAGTACCTCTTTGTAGGTTCCTTAGGGAGGTTTTCACCAATGGATACATCTTTTTTTATAGTATTTTTAGGTTTAGATACCACCACAATGTGGTTTTCACCATTTGACCATTTTTTTTGTCTTTAAATTTTATGACTAAGGTACTTGATGTCTGATTCTATTATGTTAACCACAAGTTTTGTGGTGGAAGAAGTCATGGGTTGAATGGTATTTAGGTAACAAGCAATCTCATGGTCATTTTGAAAATATTGTATTTCAGGTGTTTGATTTTGAATTGACCAATCTATGAGATCAGGGTGCATCAATGAGAGTGAGGTAAAAGCTTCAAGGTTATTCATGTGAAAAGAGTCATCTTGGGTGACATGAAAAGTTGAGCCTAGAGTGAATGTTGTAAAGGAGTCCAGATCAGGAATAGACCTAGAGGGACCAACATGATCTAGTAAAGCATGTTGCAAGCCAAACTAATCTAAACCTATGCTAGACTCTTCGACTACATTTAGTTGGGTTTCATAGGTGTGAATAATATCCACTCATAGTTCATGAGATGCATCTAACAAGATTTTCCATTCATACTTGTGAGAGTTGGTACTTTGATCTCTAGCAATTAGACAAGTAATGTTTAGTCTAATATGGCCTCTATTCATATCTTCATGGTCATATTCATTTTGTTTCAGCTATCAAGAAGTGGAAGCTTCATCGTCATAACTGGTAGTTAGTGTTTCTTCTCCCCAAAGGAGAGAGGTTATATGCATAAAGTCCTCATCTTACAAAGTGATAGCAATAAAGGGAGGATCATCATCCCTTGATTTTCTAGACATGGGTGCACTTCGATCAAAATGTTGGTATGTCATCTTCTAACCCAAAACCTAGGCCAATAGTATCTCAAGTATCACAACCTTGAGTATGGCTTAAAGGTCCAACTAGAGCTTTTTTATTACCAATTAAGGACCCATGGCCCTAATAGCCCATGTTTGAAAGAATTTTATATCTTTTTCCATAACATTTAGGAGAAATGGGAGTAGTGACTATGAATTCCTCCTCATCTTCCTCTTCCTTATAGATCCAATCTTTAAGTGCTTGTTCTTCTTTCTCTACTTCTAGGGGAACTAAGGACTAGACAAAAATGCCAAAAAGAGTCATGGTGGAAGCATAAGGCTTCTTTTTGGAGGATAGTTTCCCATAAGACTGGGGGGAAATAGATAAAGTAGCAATAGAGTCTAGAGTGTATTCGCCCATGTCAAGGCTCATCATTTTAAATTTCTATTCACACTCTGTAAAGGATGGTGTCAACTCATGAGAAGAGTGATTATGTGGAACTAGTGTTTCGACAATAGATAATGTATTGATAGACATGGAGTTATCACTAGGGACAACTATCTTAGTACCATTAAAAGGAACTTGATGCACTAATGTTATGTAGAAGGTATTGCTTGCTGTCACGAATCCATGGTAATCCCAACAATAAATTGTATGCAAGTGGTATGTCTAAGACTTGGAAAATGACATCCTTCTCAACTAGACTAACTCTCATTGGAAGTATAATTAGACATTTGGAAGGTCTTTCAACCTCATCATAGGATTTTATAGTGATCTTGCACCTAGGATCAATGGAAAATTTAGATATGCCCAACTATTGGATCAAATTAAATGAAATGATGTTTAACCCTATACTATTGTTTATCAAGACTTGACGAATGTGAGTATAGATGATTTGGACTTTGATATGGAGAGCAAGGTTGTGGGGATGATTGAGAGCTCGATCATCTTCTTTAGAAAATGTGAGATAGTGAGGTGAAGAGATATGGTTCACTATAGCATTGAATTGGTCTACACCAATATTTGTGGGAACATTGACACAATGTAAAGCTTTTTCAAGGATATCCTTGTGCAAAGGGGACAATTCTAACAACTCAAAAATGGAAATTTGAGCTGGGGTATGTTGCATTTGGTTGACAAGGTCATAGTTGGAGATCATGGAAGTAGTTGATTTTTTAGAAGATGAAGCATTCTTAGGATCATGATAAACTTTTAGGAAAACCCTAGATTGCCCCCTAGTGATGGTGTTAAGTGGTTCACTCTGTAAAGAGGAAGATTCAACCACTCAAAGTACCACATTAGGTCTAGTATCATTATGGTGTTGGGGAGCATTTCATGTTTTAGGAAAACCTTAGGTCTTTCATCCTCAATAGAAAAATTGGGTCACTTTTCATCATTAGGACTAGCCATGCAAAGATATTCAATGGCCTCAAGCATGCCTATAAGGTTTTCTACATTAGCATACGCATAGCTGATTTTGGCATCTTGATTCTTTTTAGTAGCTTTGGAGGTCTCACCTTTCTTGTATTTGGGCAAGGGTTGTTTAAAATCTTTGTAGTCATAATTTTTAATGAGGCCATCTATGACAACTTTACCAGCCTCAATAAGATCTTGAATTATGTCTTTGAGTTTGAAACAATTTTTAGTATTATGACCCTTACTTTAGTGATAATTGAAAATGTGGTCCTCTCTCCACCAAGGAGGTCTAATGGGTGGGTCATAGGGATGATAATTATCTAGTAAAGTAACCAACTTTTTTTCAATTAAGGTTTTTAAGACCATTTCATAAGGTTCAACCATTGGTGTATAAAGACATCATTTTTTGGTAAACTTAGATCTCGTGTCGGATGTTTGTGGTTTCAAACCTTTATGTTGTTTTGTAGCATAGATAGCATTAGAAAGGTTAAACATAGGTTCCTTGTGTTGGAAATATTCAAGATATGATAGGTTACTAAGAGGGGAGGGGTGAATCAGTAACGTCAAAACTTTAAAACAATTCAACACTTTAACCATATATACTATTCACCATTCATTCATCTAATCTACTGCATATATGAGAGAAAAAACATTTATAACACATGTACACAGTGATTTGGTGACCCAGAAACCTTCCAAATAGAAAGTAAAATTGGGGTGGGGATGATACCCAAAAAAAATTGTTACTGCAGTATGAAGTTGGCTTGTTAAAGCTTACATTGACCACTTCTAGTGATCTACCCTGTTAGGAGCACAAAGGACTGCTAGGTCCACCTTGTTAGAGAATTTTACAAACATACACTAAAGTATGCACTTTGTTAGGAGATTTATAAAAAGACTATTAAGTCTACCCTATTAAAGGATTTACAAAACTGATTCACCTGTTAGGATGAAATAGTGGATCTACTTACAAACTTGATTGCTGATTAGATCCTTGAAATATAGATCACCTCTTGTGACTGATGAATCTTTTACTACTCCTTATAGACCTTGCTGAATATTCTTCTCTTCTGTTGATTCGCATTTACACTTCTCAAAACATTACGTGTCTCTCTTGATACTCTCATGCATATATTGTAAATGATATAATACATTACATATATACCATTCCAATAATTACAATTGAAAGGTCAGCCAAAACATAAGTGAACAAAATATTATTGAGTTGGCCAAATAGTAGAAAACTCGAGTTCTTCAAGCTGACTTGGTGACCTTCTGATACTCAACATCCATTGTATTACTCGGCATCGTCATGCACTCGATAGAAGTAGACTCTCAGTAATGGCAATAATAACTTAATTCCAACACTTTGGTCTTAGGAGTGTCCATTAGTCTATTATTGACAACATAATTATTTTTATTCCAAGGGTTTCCTTTGTCTTTACCATTTCTATTGTTATTTCTGTCTTTGTTTATAACAATGTCACCCTTTTTTATAGCAACATCCTCAATGCGATATGCACTCTTGACCATGGTGTTGAAGGATGTGAATAACTATTTTCTTAAATCAAAGTATAGTTCAAGTGCAAACATGTTGACAAAAATGTCAATTTTTTTAGCCTTAAGAACTTGCCGAGGGTACCAAAAGTGTAAGGATCTCCATCATTGAAGGTATCTTGTAAAAATTTCTCCCAATTTTTGTTTGATGTTGAATGTTGTAGAAGTATTTCTAGATAAATTGTTGTGCCATCTCATCAAATGTTTTAAGAGGGGGACTCAATTTTGTGAACCATTCCATGGCTTGCCCTCTTAGACTTCTAGTAAATAGACACATAAGAAATGTGTTTTCATGCATAAAATCCATGTTAATAGCATAAAAATGCCTCATATGATTGTGAGGGTCACCATTTCCATCATATCTGTCATACTTAGGACCCTCTATATCCTTAGGAAATGGTAGCATGTATAAACTCCTATCAAATGGAAGAGTGCATATTGATTCAATAAATGAAGTTTTAGGTGGCTCTTTTGATGTTTGCAATATGCAAATTATTTCCTCAGTTTTTGTATTTCTTCCCTTAATATTTCAGCCTTAGTGGGCTATCATTTTTGGATTATGCATTCAACATCAAAACCTTGAGGGAGTTTCCATCCCCTCACTGCTATGTATCAGAAGTATTGGTCTCCATTTTCTTCTAAAGCTCTAAGCATTAGTTTTTGAGAAAAACTAACTTGTTGGAATTTTACAAAATCTTCACCAATTACTTCTTCATTGCTTGCATGGTGTGATTGTCTAGGTGGTGAAGGGCATGTGCCCGTAGTGACTCTAGGAGTCCTTGGAGGCATGTTGTTTCCATCATTGCCATTAAAAGGATTTCAAGAATAGGTTCCTCTATTCCCTTCATGGTGCACATGATTGTCAATTCTAGTTCATTGATGTTCTTTTTCCCTAGCATACATTGCTTCCAAGATCTTTTGATTTTCATACACTTTGGTTCTTCTAAGCAATGTTGGACTTCATCAAGGTGCACCATGGTGATCAAACTATTTTCACCCTTAGGTGTCTCAAAGGGTGTAATAAATGGATTTTCAAAACTGTAAAGTGAATTATGTCAAACATTGGTTTTTTTTGTTTGAGTAGATTTAGGATCTTCCACATAATGTTGTCTACAAGGGCACCTAGGTGGTGTCTCCAATTGATTGAAGATGAAAAGGGTATGACTACTTTTACCAACTTGAAATCTACTTGTAACTTGAATGTAAGGATTTGTCTTTTATTAATAGTATAAGAAAGTGTGCTAGATTAGAAGCTCTTGCAATCAAGATTAGTTACTTATCAAAGTATAATAGATGGCTTATCAAATAGTGCTCAAGAACTTACATCACTAGTGACTCAAACTAAGTGAGCAAGCAAGAAGCTCAATAGTGAGTAGCTGGTATAGAATGGTAATTGAATTTTGACAAGTGATTCATCAATGGTATTTTAAGACTTACATCTGATGGACTAAACCCATCTTTTCAACTTAGGACAACTCCTAACATACAGATGTGCAACTAGGACCATGAAAGACTGAAGTCATAAGACCCTAGATTAGATAAAGAAGAACACAAACTAAGTTTTGATAGCAAAAAGGCTCATGTGATTTTCTTTTAGAAGTCAAGTGATAGTAGGACAACATAATATGTCATACAACACAGTTTAAAACATCTATGTGACACTTTTCTCCTAGGCAACAATTCACACAGAGCAAAGTGATAGATTTAAGTATAGTAGGGCAAGAGAATTTATAACAATAGGGTGACACATTTTTTGAAAAAGACTATAGCGCAATATTTCTCTAGCGAATAGGCAATAAAGTGCTAGTTTTGGGAAAAAAGAAAAAGTTTTTAACTCCAAATTTTTATGTTTCAATTCGGTAATCAAGTAATTTTTAGATCAATTAATTTGAGATTTCAGTTTGTGTCGAGTAACAATAAGGTTTACAAATAGTAGGGTTCTTTAACATGTCTCAAACAATTGAACGAGGGTAAAAACAACCTTCCTACCAATTTTACCAAGATGTTTTATTTGTAAGAATATTAGCACTAGTCAATACATTCAAAAATAGTAGCCAAACAATCTACCTTAGAGTCACAGTTCATTACTCAACAACTTGGCCCATGCTTGATGCTCCTTCACCTCACACCAAGTGGTTGCCCACAAGAGATATTGGATTTTTCATGGAAGTTCCATAAGCACAACCAAGGGAACACATATGGTGAGTGTAAAATATTGGGGTGATCTGGGTAGTCCACTGGGATCAATCCTTGCACCAAGAAGCTGAGTGGAAAAATAGGGTAGCTACTAACTTAGGGTGTTTAGAAAGGCTTTTGTTTATAATGTTCTTCTTGCACCCAATTAAGGGACACTCGACTTTGTGGTGAGTAACAGACCTCGTGGCCACAAGAGCACCTTAAGCATTCTTTCCTAGTGATCTCCTTATGGTAAAAATCCCATAAGTGACCACACTAAGCGAAGACAAAGACTATGTCTACCAAGGTTTTATGCCCTTGATAGCCTTGAGTTTATAGTGGATTGAGAAGAGCCAGGTATTAACTTGTCCCAACTTGGGTCATTCCTCTTAGGTTTTTCAAGAGAAAACCCTCTAAAGGATTCTAACTACCACAGATTGAATTCACTCTCAAGGGTCAAGATTTTTGATTCACTACAAGGGTGACAAGCATACTCTCCTATCTTGATTGCTTCCCCTAAACATGCTAAGAAGATCCAATTATCCCCGTGCTTTCAAAATCCAAAGGCAAGTCAAGATTTTTGATTTACCACAAAGATGAAGAGCATACTCTCCTATCACCAAAGAACCACAATCATAAGTTTAATATGCCTATGAAAATGAAATAGCTAGTAGATGTCACACATGGAATAAGAGAAAAAAATGCAAGCAAGTTTCCTGTTTATGCATTGGGAAGCCCTACAAACAATTGTTAGTAGCCCTTATGCATTTGAAGCTTTGAAGTGAATTCTTTTTAAGGGAATTTAGGCAAATATTTCAAGGTAACACCCTACAATCACAACAATTAGCCCCACAAGTTAGCTTTAAAACAATATGTAATCTACAAATAAATCTTTGTAAAATAGCTAAAGACCTATAAAAACCAATAAGAAGCAAGGAGCAACTCAAAAACTAACAAAATTACCCAAATAGAAAGCAAATTAAAGTCAAGCAACTATTTTTGCTAGAATTTTGTTGTGCAATACTTCTCAGTTTATCCGCACGACAAAATCTTCCTATGTGATATTTATGCCTAAGCTAGGCGATAGAGCTTACTATACCAAGGCAATAGAGTTCAATATAGTCATGCAACACTATTTCCAAAATGTACCACTCTATAGTTGTAAGAATTGTTGTACAAACTGGAAAAATGTCATCTAAAATTTGCAACTGTAAAAAAAGAAAATTTGCAAATAGAATGCAGAAAAATGTGAAAATACAGCAAGAAAAGAGCAAAACTAAGATGTTCTTCCCCACGCTGGGTGTCAAAAATGTACACTCAAAAGGAGTCCCACTCTAAACCATTTTATCCAAGTGATTTCATGAGTTTGGAATGCTTGGATGCTGGCTTAGAGCTCCCTATCCATGGAATGCAAGAGAGTATGTTTCAAGAATAAGAAGGCTCTCAACTGAGCATTAGAGATACTCTTCTTGCTCGTAAACCATGCAATGGGAGGTTTCAAAGATGAGATGCACGGATGTAAATGTCCACAAGGAATTCCTTAAGGATGAAATGCAAGTATGAAGATTAAACTACATGAATATGCAAAATGCAATTATTCTAAGAAATGATGAGAGTATTACAATCCAACTATTAGGAAACTAAACTATCATGCAACTATGCTAAAATTCCATGGATGAGAGAATGTATACAATAAATAAAATTTCTCCACAAAAAGATCTCAAAAATTCGAGTGGAAAACCTACAACATAACAATACTCAAGAGTGTGGATCTTTTAAGGGGGAAAGCTCTCTCCCTTTTAAAGTCATACAGTTAGTAAAGATCAAGGTCAAGATGATGGATGACCAATGGTGGAGTTCAAAAAGAGGAGTGATCCATCTGCACACACAAATCAACTAATAGAATATAAGTTGACTTCCCATATAAGACAAAAGTCACAAAGCATTTTCTTTTAATTTGTAAAATCAAAAAGGGACTTTATGTGTGCACTTTAAGTGGGTTAGAAGAATGGGGTCTTTTGTTTAATTAAAAGGGGACATGTTCTTTTAATCAAATAATAAACTTAGGATAGCATGGTCAAAATATAGGTTATAATCAAATTAATTGATTATTAGCAATTGGCCTAGGTAAATGATTACTTAAATTAGCCAAAATGCTGAGAAGGGGGCTAATAATCTAGATGACCATTTTTAGGTGATTATAGTATGTTACTCTCCAAGCTCAAGATGTGATTCCTTGTTTCTTGTGTGAAGAGTATGGGGTTGCATAGCTTGGTGTATAGTGAGAAACTGTTCTCAAGTTCCTTCTTCACACTCTCTACCTTAGTTGCCAATGCAACTTGTGTAAGTGCTATGTCACCTAATATTTCTCATTTACTTTACCTTAAATTTTCTTTTCAGACCATTCGAATAATTTTGCATTAGTATCAAAGTCTACATCACTTACCTTTTCCACTATATTTGTGAATTGTTCAATGAGTGGCTTAGTTTAATCCAAAGTAGGTAGACTAAATGCATCTAGAAAGATGTCTTTAATATCTAGCAAAGCTTGCTTCTACCTATGCTCCCTTATGAGCAATTCTTGATGCTTCTTTCTAGCCAGGGCTTCTTGTAGTATATCGATCTGCTCTATTGCTATTATCGCATAATTATAGTTTGGTAAAAAAAATTCTTTATCCATGCTTACATCTCCATATTGTATTACTGCTTATTCCTTTGATGAACTTGGACTTGGCACTAATAACTACAATGGTGTTGCATCTATGCTCAGCTTTTGAAGAGTGTTACTAGAAGGAATGCCAGATTCTAGTAAAGTTACCAATGCTTGAATTATTGCTTGCTCCTTCAGCTTGGGTGCCAAAATAGTCTCTTCAAGCTTGTCCTTTTCTACTACAATTCCTTGAATTGCACCTTGAACTTGTGTTTTAGGTGTAGACAAGTCTATCTAACCTATTTGACTCTATGTTTCAGCAGTGGCTTGAATTTCCATTGTGTCCTTTCCAATTATATCAACCTTTGAAATTGTTGGTGTAACTTTTGGTACTTTATCTAAAGGTTGTACATTAGCAACATGAGGGGTTGGGTGATGGTAGGTGGTTCTTGTATTTTCACCTCTTCCCTTGTGGTGTCAACCACTAATTTCTAAATTTCATCTACACTCACTAATATAGGATTGTCACACAATTTAGCCTGTAGTGTAGATTGATCAAGTATCTTTTTTAGGTCTTCCTCTATTAGGGGATTGATATCCTAAGTAGTTAGATTAGAAAAATCCTTTACTGTTACTATTTTATTATTTACACTAGTTATTTGTTGAGGGTTGACATCTGGCAATTGTGTATCATGTACACTTTGTTCTTGTTGTTGCTCTACCTTAGCTATTGCCTATTCATCCACATTCATTTAATGTACCTCCCTCAACTATGTCTTTATTGTTATCATCTTCTTCATCAACATTGTAAGAATTTACCTTAGGAAAAAATCACCCAAGATCAAGAAGCTCAAAACTAGAACAATATGGACCAATAAAGTATGATCAAAATAATAATATCAAATTGAATTGATGTACATGTACACACTAGGAGTGCCTGAATATAAAGGCCTCTAGACTGACTAGGAGTCAAAAAAATGATAAGTCTCACAACTAAGCACATGTCCACAAAGAGTGGATTATCCTCCATTAAGAATAGAAGTTAGTACAATGATGAGAGGATAAGCTTAACATAGGTGTGTCACGTAAAAGGATGTTGTAGACACAATGTGCTTAATTAGAATGCAAACAACTGTGTTGTCTACATGAAAACTTAGATGAATATGTAAACTTATGTGTTGTAGACACCATGTGCTAAAAATGAGTTGCTAATTCCTATGTTGTCAACAAGACAACTCATATGAGTATGCATAATCCTAGGTGTCTAATGTAATAAATAATAAAATAATGCATTAACCTAAGTAAACTTAGGTAAAGTGTAATAATAATTAATTATTTACACTAACACCCACCCTTAAGTGCAACTTAGGAGAATGCACTTAAACTTATGAAAACTATAATGAAAATTCATGATAAGTCCCGGCTACTAGGCCATGTTAGGTACCCATGTACAAATGCAATGCAATCTCTCTAAAAATGGAGAAAGAGGAAAAACCTCATGGGTAAAAGCCTCCCCTAAAAAGAGAGATGAAAAAACAAGATGCATGGATGGATGGAGTAATTAAGCCCCCCCCACCATACATCATGTATGTACAATAGAGAGTATGAGAATGAAAAAACTCCATAAGAGGAAAAAAGTCAGAAGAAGAAAGGAGACAAGGTAGTCCCCCCCCAAAAAAATGTATAATGTCGATTAGTGACAAACGCTCCAAGATGAATGTAGAAGCTGATCCATGACTGTTGAGTAATGATCCTCCCCTTAGGAAGAAAAAATTTCATAGGTACATATGAGATGCTTCCCCATTTTTTAGAAAGAATACTAAAGATGAATGGTGTCTCTAAAACCTACTCAACTATCCCTGTGTCGATACTGAAAATTGCCCCTTCCAATACTACTAAAAAAAACAAGTTCAGATCTAGCAAGGATGGATGTAGAACATATCCCAAAGAACCATGTGTCTCCTCAAATTATAAAGAGACCTCCTATAGCTATTGTACATAAGGATCCACAATCATATCAACCTTGTAAGACTAATCATAAGAGGGTCAGATTGTTCCCTCACAACAACTAAAGATGGATCTTCTTCATCATAGAGAAGATGTATATCATCAATAATGTCTCCCAAATCTACTATGTTGGACTCTACAAAAAAGTCTAAAATATCCATTATGTAGTCATCCCCTAATTCTAGAATTGGAAGACAAGGTGTACCCAACTGTACTAAATTACATTGACCTATCACTATAGCAATGTATACATGTGAAATATTCTAATGCTGTGACCTCATTCTACATATGTCAATAGGATCCCCCATATCTAAACCTATTGAATCACTACCATTGTTGTCACTATTAGTTTCCATAGTGTATGAAGTATGGAGAGGATTAGAGGATATGCTAGGTGAACATTCCTCTCTATGAATATCTCATGAGTCTCATGATCCATAAGTTTATATGCCTTAACACTATCATCATATCCAATGAAATTACAAAGCCTTGGTGGTGGTGCCTTGTATTCCCTTGAAGATATGTGTGCCCATGCTAGACAACCAAAAACTCTAAAGTGTTTCACAACTAGTTTTCTTCTGCACCATTCCTCAAAAGGAGTCATTCTATCTAAGACATTATGAGTATACCTATTAAAGATGTGATTGCCACTATTTATAGCTTCTACTTCAAGTGATGGATCAAGAGACTTAGCTTGAATCATGCAACTTTCCATTGACTTAAGAGTTCTAATTCTCATTGCTACAACACTTGTCTTTTGTGTACCAAATGTTATAGGTTTCTAAAGACCAATAGCCTCAAGTTCACAAAAGTCTCTAAGTCTTGAGTTCACATATCTACTTTCATTGTCCATACAAAGAAGCTTGATGGCTTTACTTGATTTCTTCTCAACATGACTCTTGAAGGCTAGAAACTTATCAAACGCTTCATTATTTTGATTAAGAAAGTAGACCCATGTGTAGCATGAAAAGTCATCAATGAAAATGAGGACATAGCAACCCTTGCTAACTAAGGTCACTAAAAAAGGGCTTGCTAGAACAATATGAACCAACTCAAGAACAACTAATGCTCTTTAAGACTTCCCTTTATCAAAATTCTCTTCTAGATGCATATCCATTAAACAAGTTGAACATTCACTTTTAGAAAAGTTGATTGTAGGTAAACCTTTGATCATATTTTTGAGCTAAGTTGATGAAGATAGTGGAAGGCAAGATATCGATATTGCTCATGCCATAATTTAATTTTTGATTGAGATTGTGTCAACAAGGCATGTGAAGGAGACTTAGGCACAAAGTGGGAAATAGACTAAAGTCTTGTGTCATGATTGAATTTACCCACTACAACCAATGAATCATCTTTAAGATTTTGCACCATTATTGAATCAGGAAGGAACTTAACTTTATTTCCACCTCCATAGTGAGTGATTTGGTAAATTGATAGGAGATTAGTGATAAGGTTAGGAATGTAGAGAACATCTTTGGACTCTCAATTTTCCATCTCAACTTGTCCTTTCCCTTCAACTTCCACTTGGGTATCATTCCCTACAAAGATGTGAGGTACCTTAGACTACTTTAATGAAGAAAAGTGCCCTTTTGAAGAACCCATATGATATGAGACACTTGAGTCAAGAATCCGTTCCCTTGAAGAACTTTAACTTGCTGTAAATGCTTTCCCTTTTCCCTTTGAAGTGGATGGATTTGAATCCTTGGAAGCATTTGTCACATTGATTTTGTTCTTCCTAAGTAAGTTTTCCAACTCATCTATTCTCTTTGTCTTGCAATGATGCTCATCATGATTTGGTTTCTTGCAATATGCACAAAATAGTTTATCCTACTTGTTGTTGTTACCCTTCTTGTTTGAAGAAGAATTTACTTGTTGTGAGGAGGAAGATTGTTGTGTCTCTGATTGTGATTTTTGCTTCCACTTCTTTTTCTTGCTATTAGTGAAACTTTTTCCACCTTGATTTGATTGGTTCTCATTACTAGCCACCAATGATTTAGACTTGGATGACTAAGAATTCCCATATCTATCAACTTGGATTGTTCCAACATCAACATTTCTACAAATGCATCAAATGAAGGCTTAGTGAAGGCACTTCTCATGGTCAACCTGTGAGTGTTGTAACTTGAAACAAAAGAAGTATACTTTGAAGGTAGCCTCTTCAAGATGTGATGAAACAATCTATCATCCTTCATGGGATAACCATAATCTTTAAATAGTGCTCTCAATTCATTGGCTTTGTTGACATAGTCTTGAATTGTGTCAACATTCTTAGGATCTAATATAAATAGATCATCCTCAATTTGGAATCCCTTTTCCTCATCCACCTTACCATACAAACTTTCAAGTTTTTCCCAAGCACTCTTGGCATCCTTAAAGATGGAAATGTGGAAGAAGAGATGGAAATGAACACAACTCCTAATAATTCCTAAAGTCTAGTTGTTTTTAACTTGCCAATCAACTTGTGCATCAGCATCAGTGATTTTTACAATTTTACCATCAACATATAGATTTAAACATTTTTCCATTAGTCTACTCCATACAATATCTTTCCATGTAGTATAATTGTGTGAAGTTATAAGTGGAATTTTAGGTGAACCCATGATGCAAAAATTAAAAAAACACAAGAGAGAAAGAGAGACACAAGAACACAAGACACACCCCCATTATTCACTCAATCAAAGAACCACACCCCCCCCCCCCCCTAAAGTGATGCTTTTTGCACTTTATATATAGTGCATTTATAATAGGCCACTTGTCAAAATGGACAAAAGTAGGCTTCTGATTTTGCTATTTACAATCTCCTTTTGGAGTTCAAATCTGGTACTTAGCAATGTAGCTCAAATGTACAACATGTTTAAAGTTTTATCAAAACAATAAATGTAAAAAAGAACCTATTTCTAAAATTGGTATTTCTATCCACACAAGCCTATAATTTGATTTCAAATTTGGAAAGTAGACAAAAATTAAAAACTTAAAAAAAAAATGAAACCTAAAAATGTGTCTAGATGAGCCCATACAGAACATTTGAAGTTGCAAAATGTAGGATTGGATAGGTACAGTCACCAAAACTAAAATTTATGATAAATCCATGTACCAAAATTAGAAAATAATAGCACCACTAAAAGGTTTAAGAAATTCTAGCCAAAATCAAAAACCATTGCACCTAATTTGGAGTTTAGATGACTAAGATATGGCCTCCTGAAGTTAGACTATCAAATCAAAATTGAATATGGTGAGGGGTCTAATCAATAGAACACTCAATTAAATTTGACATCCAAATGACCTTCACTATAATGCAATCTAGCCTATTGATGACAATCAAATGGCCATCAATTTTAAGATAGTCAAATGCTGATGTCAGCAAAAAAATGGGCCCACCAGATGATGTGGCAAGTCATACTATATGGCTAATGATGTCAGTTGTTGACATGAACTATATGAAATCATACGAACAATCAAGTTTTTAGATGAAGTGATGGAGTATAGATGTATACATGGTAGCTGACTAGGATGTACAGGATTGCTGATATGTTAGGGTGTGATGTGTTCAACAAATGACGTGGCTTTGTATGCCTATGTGGACTTGGTAGCTTACTCAATGACACATGTGGTAGGCTGGAGTTGCAACATTCATCGAGATCAAAATTTTCTAGAGGTATTGCTAGCAAGGAGAAAAGGTTGGCAGGTGGGGGATTTTAATCCCACATATGTTGTGTGAAAGAACAATGGAATGTTTAAATGAAAAAAAACCTACCAATGTGTATCAGCTTTGAGGCCACAGCTATATTTGATGCCCAGTTTCTAGTTATATGTGGTCGGTCGAAAAGTGTGTTCACTAGATTTGTTGTGGAGACCGTCAATAATGAAATTGGTTGTGGTTTAAGATGTCGCTGTGGAATAAGGAATATTTTGCTCATAGGCACTAGGATTTGACCACCCAGTGTCTTGCAAAAAAAATGCTTCTCTATAGGCTTGATGGCCAAAAAAAATTGGAAAAAAACTTTAAAATGTAGATCCAAAAATATAGAGTATGTAAATAAAAAAAAAACTACAGAGACACAAATAATAAAATATGCAGATTTGATAACTAAATTTAGAGATATGAAATGATCATACCAAATTCACAAATCAGGCCTTTTGGTGTGAGTTTGCAAAATAATTTTACCTCAAATTTGACTATGGCCTAGAGTAAGCAAATTTATAGTCAAAATTCACTGAATTGATGCTCTAGATGCAATGGTGAGGTCTACTTCACTCTAGACACTCCCAATGACTACAATACCCTAGATTTGAATTGTGGTCCTCTAAGAGGTGAAGCAAAAATGGTCTCTAATGGCTATGTGAAGAGAAGCTCCCTTAGCTCTGATACCATGTAAGAATTTTCCTTAGGAAAAAATCACCCAGGATCAAGAAGCTCAAGCACTAGCACAATATGGACCAATAAAGTATGATTAGAATTATAATATAAAATTAAATCGATGTACATACAAACTAAGAGTGCCTGAATATAAAGGCCTCTAGATTGACTAGGCGTCATCAAATTGATAAGTCTCACAACTAAGAACATGTCCATGAAGAGTGGAATATCCTCCATTGAGCACATAATTTAGTGGTATGATGAGAGGATAAGCTTAATATAGGTGTGTCACATAAAAAGGTGTTGTAGACACCACATGCTTAATTAGAGTGTGAACAATTGTGTTGTCTACATGACAACTTAGATGAATATGAAAACTCCTGTGTTGTAGACACCATGTGCTGAAATGAGTTGCTAACTCCTATGTTGTCAACAAGACAACTCATATGAGTATGCATACTCCTCGATGTTTGATCTAATAAATATTAAATAATGCATTAACTTAAGTAAACTTAAGTAAAATGTAATAATAATTAATTATTTACAATGACAATCTTTAACCTCAATAGGCTCATATTCTCCTTCTTTTACTATAGCTAACCCATATGTAATTTTCCACATTTGATTTGTCTTCTTTACAACTGTACACTCAAAAGTGTACTGCTCTAAACCCTTCTATCCAAATGATTCCATGAGTTTGGAATGCTTGGATGCTAGCTTAGAGCTCCTATCCACAGAGTGCAAGAGAGTGTATTTCAAGTTCAAGGGCTCTTAGTTGAGCCTTAGGAATACTCTTCTTGCTAATAAACCATGCAATGGGAGGTTTCAAAAACAAGATGCAAGAATGCAAATGTCTCAAGGAGTTCCTCAAGAGTGCAATGCAAGTATGGAAACTAAGCTAAGATGAGAATGCAAAATGCAGCTATGCTAAAACATGTATGTGAGTGTTACAATCCAAATATTAAGCTATGTGAGATAGATTATTGAAAAATAGAAGCTAAAATAACATGCAACATGAATCTAAGCTAAAAATGCTATGGTATAAGAGAATGTAGACAAGAAATAGAAGTTCTCCACAAAGCTCCAAAGAAACCTGTTAGAAAACCTGTAGCATAACAATACTCAAAAGATGGATGCTTTGAGGGGGAAACCTCTCTCCCTTTTAAAGTCATATAGATGGTAGAGATCAAGATGAATATGGTGGATGATCAACGGTGGAATTTGAAAAGAGGAGTGATCCATGTGCACACACAAGTCAACCAATAGAATATAAGTTGACTTGTCATATAAGACAAAAGTCACAAAGCCTTTTCTTTTAATTGCAAAATAGAAAAAGGACTTTATGTGTGCACTTTAATTGGGTTAGAAGAATGGGGTCTTTTATTTAATTAAAAGGGGACACATTCTTTTAATCAAATAATGAACTTAGGATAGCATAGTCAAACTATAGGTTATAATCAAATTGATTAATTATTAGCAATTCGGTCTAGGTAAATGATTTAATTAATTTAGCCAAAATGCTGAAAAGGGAGCTAATAGTCTAGATGACCATTTTTAGGTGATTACATTTGCCCCTCTTTGAATAATGCATGATCGATCTAGGAATACATTATGTCAAAGAAAATAGAAGCCAAGTAGGAGAAAATAGATACAAATATCTGATTCCAAAGAATGAAATGTAGAAAGTGATAGTGAGTTCTGAATGTAAAGCTCGATAGTGGTAGTACTGAACACTAGGAAAAGATGATGTTAGAATTAAATAAGAATGCTAACACTTATCAAATTAGATAGATCAAGAACAAGTGAGAAGATCAAACAAATGCTCCTAAGAAATAGATAGCTGTAGCGATCAGTGATAGAGTATTTTTGCCCCCTTGGGATTAAAATTGAAATTAGGTAAGGGGATGCAGAAACTAGCTAGACATGAGAAAATTAGAATATAGCAATGTCCAAGATGACATATAGATGATTAGAACCCAAGAATGACTATAAGTAATTGATCAAATGCCCCAGTTTGACTAGAGTTGACCTTGAAGGATATAGCATTAAAATTAGGTCAAAACGAGTAAAAGGTGATTTTAGACATGAAATGGTGAATTGAAGTAGATATGAAGTATGGAAATGATGAAGACATGAAGAAATGAATATGTTCCAGTGATGATTCAAAGATTAGACCTCAAAAGGTCAGCTAACTGCTCAAAAAAAAGTAGAATTTTTAAAAGACAATTTTGACCATCAAGATGAACTTGGATTTGGATTTCAATCTCAAAAATGAATCTAGGATGTTGAAATTATTGAAGAGGTCAAAACTTTATATAATGTGATGATAAGATAGAAAAGAGATGAAGCAATAGATTAAGAAGGTGAAAAGACATGAACAAGAAGAAAGTAAAGAAATATATGAAAGTAGTTAGCCGATATGTCTACAAAAAGATGAAGAGAGAGCTCTCTCCATATGAAAGAATGCAAGACTAAGCTAGAAAATGAACCTAAAATGCCAGCTAATATGAAAAGTGGTTTACCAACAAGAAGTGCATAACATTTAGACTCTTAATTTCATCATTAAGCATTTATCAGGGACTTCATGAGATCATGTAATTATCACTAGCATAACTATGAGAATATGAATATGATCAATATTAGATAGGTATGTGGAAATTCAATCTAAGCATCAGAGACATGTAAGTCAAGATAACTATGCAATTAGATTCCTTAAGTTTTATTTAGCAAGATTACACCTATATCAAGGCATAAACGCCAGGATAACCCTCAAGTGTGGTCTTGCAAAATAGTCAAGGATGATACATTTATAAGTCAAAGTGTCAAATAGGATAAGCATGAAAGCTTAAAAAACTATAGAAAAATGAAGTAAACCCACAAGAAAAAATCAAGAAAGCATGTCCCATGCCCCCAATCTTCTAGTCAATGACATCCTTGAAAGAGTATTAGGGAGGGAACACATAGTAAAGAAATCATCATAGACAGCACACAAAGTAGATAAAGATCAATATAGCTCAGTCATTTAAGTGTTAAAGTGTGTGTGTGTCAATCACTTAGCCATTTCTTCAAGACTTGATTCTGATAGTGAAAAATATCATGACATCGAAGACCATAGGTAAACTATCTAAAAAGTGTTGAAAAAAACTTGATGTCAAGGTGGGGGAAGTGTTGAGAAACACTATTTTGTGAGTTTTCAAAGAAACCATAATGCACAAGAATACCTCAATGGGCTAAGTAGCTATGCCCCTCAAACAAGGACAAGAAACAATTCCAAGCTAGGAAATGTGTAGCGAAGTAGGTGATTGAGACTGATAGACATAGGTGCAAGGGTTTCAAGTAGTGCTTGTTTCTAGGTTTTCACCACTTGACAGACTTTTTCAGAACTTTTTTCAATTTTTTTGTATTTTTAAATTTTTTAAATTTTTTTGGTGATACATCAAAGCGCCTATTGCTAGGTTTTCATTAAGATGATCTTTTTTAGGACTTTTTTGATTTTTTAGTATTTTTTTAGAATCATAAATATATATAAGATAGCTAAGTAGTAAGCCTCTAAGCATATAACTTCTTCAAATGTAGGATGTTGATAGGCTCTGCAAGTTCTTCACCCTTTGAAGTAGAAAACCAATAAGTACCGGACCCAAATACTGTTATGATAATGTATAGGCCTAAACAATTAGGTTCAAACTTTCCTTTTTGTTCTCGATGCTGCTGATTTTTGGGATTTTCTCTAAGCGCAAGTTCACCAACTTGAAATTCACAAGGGTGAACCTCCTTATTATATTGGGTAGACATGCACTTCTGATAAGCCCTCATGTGATCAAAAGCAGCTTTGTAGCATTCATCAAGAGTTTCCAGTTCTTGTACTCGCAAAGCTCTATGGTCTTCATTGGTTATTAACCCATGCAAGGATATGCACAAGGAAGGTATCTCAACTTCTAACAGGAGAATAGCCTTAGAGCCATATACTAGAGAAAATGGTTTAGCCCCTATAGGAGTATGAATAGAGGTTCTATAGGCCCAAAGTGTTAGATTTATTTGCAAGTGCCAACCTTTCCTAGACTTGTGAACTATGCAATGTAGGATTTTCAACAATGTTTTATTAGAGGCCTCAACTTGGCCATTCCCTTGGGGATAGTAAATAGAGGACCATGTTGCTTAATTTGAAACTTTTTCCACAGCTTCTTTAAGTCCTTATTCTTGAATTGTCCTCTATTATCCGTAACAATAGAGGATGGGATACCATATCGGCAAATGATGTGATTCAGTATAAATAGGACAACATGTTTTCCTGTAGCAATAGATAATGGTACAACTTCAACCCATTTAGTGAAATACTATGTTGCTATAATGATGAATTTATGACTGTTGGATGAGCTTGGATGAATCTTTCCTACCAAGTCAAAGGCCCATTGCTGAAATGGCCAATATGTCATAGAAGGGATTAACTCTCACCTAGGAGCATGTATCAAGTTGCCATGGAGTTGACATTTTTGATAGGACTTCGCATAGCGCACAACATCAGCTTACATGGTGGGCCAATAATAACCTATCCTAAGTAGTTTTTGGGCAAGTGCAAGGCCATTAGAATGTGCCCCACAAATGCCATCGTGGACTTTGGAAAGTGCCTTCTCAGACTCTTCTAACTCTAAACACCTAAGTAGCATTTTGTCTAGACTCTTCCTATACAAGTCACCAGAGACCAAAGTGTAATGTGAAGAATTATGAAGGAGTTGGCATTTTTGGTTGCATGTGAGGATTTTAGGTATAACCTGATTAGGCAGGTAGGAGAAGATAGCCACATAGTGGGAGGAATCATGACCCACAATAGAGGAGATCACCTGGTTATCCAAGGAATCATAGGCAGGGTGATGTAGTTCTTCCACTAGGAACTCAAATCATGATTCATGTTCTTGTAGTTGGAGGATAGATGCTAACATGGCCATAGCATCAACAACCTTATTTTCTACTCTAGGAATTTGTTGGAAGGTTACAAAGGTAAAATAATTCCCTAGAGCATCTATCAACTTCTTATAAGGGATCAACTTGTCATCCTTCATTTGGTATTCATTGTTTACTTGGTTCACAATGAGTTGAGAATTGCCATAGATGTGTAGTTCAGTTATCTGCCATTCAAGAGCCATTTTGATCCCATTTGTTAATGCTTCATATTCTGCAATGTTGTTTGTACATGGGAACATGAGTTTGTAGGACTTTGGGATCGTATAACCATGAGGGGAAACAAACAAAACACCCACTCTAGCTCTATTCTGAGTATGAGACCCATCAAAAAACATCTTCCATGTCCTCTTAGTAATATAGATGATAGAGGCATCTAGAAAATCAATTTGCATAGGTGTTGTATCTTTGAGTGGAAAGTCAGCCAACTAGTTAGTTATGGCCTATCCTTTGATTGCCTTATGTT
The DNA here is from genome assembly GCA_028749045.1 of Cupressus sempervirens. Classification (NCBI taxonomy): domain Eukaryota; kingdom Viridiplantae; phylum Streptophyta; class Pinopsida; order Cupressales; family Cupressaceae; genus Cupressus; species Cupressus sempervirens. Next base: position 516,633,626 of record CM053787.1, read on the forward strand.
TGACATACTGAATGTCAAATTTAGAAAGAATCATCATCCATTTAGCAAGACGACCAATAAGTGTGGCTTTACTTAACAAATATTTCAAAGGATCTATCTTAGTAATCAAGTGAACTATATGCACCAACATATAATGTCGGAGCTTTTGAGAGGCAAATACTACAACAATGCATGCCTTCTCTAGACTTGTATAGTTTATTTCATAAGCTACCAAAGTTTGACTGATATAGTATATGGCTCTTTCTTTACTCGTCTCATCACTTTGGGCTAAGAGTGCTCCTAGAGAAGAATTCATAGCTGAAATATACATAATCAAAAGGTTTTCCTAGAGTGGGTGGCATCAAAATTGGAGGTTTTGCCAAGTAGCCTTTGATTTGATGTAAACTCTGTTGACAGTCATTGTTCCAAATATGGGTAGATCCTTTATGTAGATTTTTATTGAAAGCTTGAGCCTTATCAACCAATTGAGAGATAAATCTTCTTATGGATAGTAGACATCCTTGTAGACTTTTAAGCCAACTGATATTCTTTGGTGGAGGCATATCCATGATAGCTTGGACTTTTTCAAGGTCAACCTCAATGCCTTTTGCTGAAATGATATACCCTAGAAATTTCCCAAAAGTGACACCAAAGGCACATTTTTTTGGATTTAGCCTAAGTTGAAATTGTTCCATATGATCCAATATTAGACTAAGGTCTTTGAGATGTGTGTCTCATTTTCTAGATTTAGCCAATGTGTCATCAACATAGTCTTCCATGGTTTTATGCATCATATCATGAAAGATGGTTGTCATTTCTCTTTGATATGTAGCGCCAATATTTTTAAGCCCAAAAGGAATGAAATTCTAGAAAAAGGTACCCCATGCACATGTGAAAGCTATCTTCTCTTGATAAACTAGAGCTATCTTGATTTGGTTATACCCGAAAAACCCATCCATGAGAGTACATCTCATAAGCAGTCATGTCCACTATCATATCGATGTTTGGTAATGGAAAGTCATCCTTGGGGCATGCTTTGTTGAGGTCTCTAAAATTAGTACAAACTCATATGAATTTTTCATGCTTAGAGATAGGTACAATGTTGGAAATCCACTTCGCATAATCAATGGCCCTAATGAAGTTTGCACTTAAGAGTTTTTCCAACTCTGCCTTGACCAGTAGGGCCACATGTGGATGCATTTTTCTCAACATTTGTTTGACAGGCTTGACATCTGGTGAGATTGATAAGTGATGCATGATGAGATCTATATTAAGCCCTAGCATATCAAAGTATGTCCATGCAAATTTGACCTTCTTGTCTTGAAAGAATTGCGAAAATTGTGTCTTTTCTTCATTTGACAATGACTAAGCTACATGAATAATCTTAGGACATTCTTTTGTACCCAAGTTGATAGGCTGTGCAGGTTCAATGAGAACTAAATATCTATCCTAGAAATAGCTTGGCAGACTACCAAGTACCTCATTCGTACGTGCCTCAGGGAGGTTTTCACCATTAGATATGCCTTTATTTTTACTTTTTTGAGGATCAGACACCACCACAATGTGGTTTTCGCCATCTGACTGCTTGTTTTTTCTTTTAATTTTTTGACTGAGGTACTTGATATCTGATTTTGTCATCTTAACCATGGGTTTTCTGGTGGAAGAAGTGATGGGTTCAATGGAATTCAAGTAACAAGTGATCTCATAGTCATTTTGGAAAGATTGTATTTTAGATCTTTGATTTTGAAGAGACCAATCTATGAGATTCGGGTGAATTAGTGAGAGTGAGGTAGAAGTTTCAATGTGATTGATATGGAAGGAGTCATCTCTGGTGACTTGTGAAGTTGAGCCTATAGAGAATGACACAAAGGAGTCCAGCTTAGGAATAGACCTAGAGGGACTAGCGTGATCCATTGAGACATGTTGTGAGTCAAACTCATCTGACCCTATACTAGACCATTCGACTACATTTGGTTGGGTTGTATAGGCATGAATTACATCCACCCCTAGCTCACAAGATGTGTTTGAGAGACTTTCCCACTCATACTCATAATAATCTATACTTTGATCCCTAGCTTTCAGACGAGCAATATTTTGTCCAATTCATCCTTTATTCATGTCCTCAGGAGTAGATTCTTCTTTTTCCTATTGTTGGGAGGTAGAAGCTTCCTCATTATTATTAGTAGTCAATATTTCTTCTCCCCAAAGGAGGGAAGTGAGAGGGACAAAGTCTTTGTCTTTTGAAGTGGTAGCAATTATCAGAGGGTCATCACCCTTCGATTCACTAGATGTGAGCAATCTTTGATCACATGTTGGTATATCATTGTCTAGCCCAAAGCCTAGACCAGAAATGTCTCAAGTATCACGACCTTGAGTGTGAATTAAAGGTTCAACTAGAGCATTTTTATGACCAGTTAAGGACCCATGGCCCTGATAGCCCATTTTTGTCAAAAATTTATAGCCTTTTCCATATCTTTTAGGAGAAATAGGAGTAGTCACTGTAACTTCCTCTTCTTCCTCTTCTCTATAGATCTAGTCCTTAATGGTTTGTTCTTCTTTTTTTGCTTCTAGAGGTACTAATGATTGCACAAAAGTGCAAAAGAGTGTCATAACGAAAGTAGAAGGCTTCTTTGTAGTAGTTGGTTTCCCATAGGAATGAGGGGAAACTGGTAAGGCAACAATAGAGTCCAAAGTGTACTCACCCATACCAAGGCTCATAATTTTTAGTTTTTGTTCACACTCTATGAAAGATGGTGCTGGCTCATGAGAAGAGAGATTATGTGGGACCAATGTTTCAACAGTGGACAATGTGTTGTTGGACATCGAGTTGTCACCAGGGACAACTATCTTAGTACCATTGAATGGGAACTTGATGCACTGATGGTATGTAGAGGGCACTGCTTGCATGTCATGAATCCATGGTCATCCCAACAACAAGTTATATGCGAGAGGTATATCTAGGACCTGGAAGACAACATATTTTTCCACTAGACCAACTCAAATTGGTAGCACAATTAAACCCTTAGAAGGACATTCAACCTCATCATAGGCTTTTATGGTGATCTTTCATCTAGGGTCAATGGAAAATTTTGACATGCCCAACTATTGTATCACATTGAATGAGATAATATTTAACCCTGCACCATTATCTATTAGGACTCAGTGGACATGGGTATGGAAGATTTGAACTTCAACGTGGAGAGCAAGGTTATGGGGATGACTAAGAGCTCAATCATCTTTTTCAAAAAAGGTGAGATAGTGAGCCGAGGAGATGTGGTTCACCATAGCTTGGAATCATTCTGCATCAATATCTATGGGAACATTGGCATAGCGTAAAGCTTTCTCAAGGATATCCTTGTGTAAAGGAGATAACTCTAGCAATTCGAAAATGGAGATTTGGGCTTATGTATGTTGTAGTTGGCTAACAAGATCATAGTTGGAGATCTTAGAAGTAATTAGTTGCTTAGAAAATAAAGCATTTTTAGGGTCATGAGAAACTTTTAGGACAACCTTAGATTTTCCCCTAGTAACAACGTTAAGTGGGTCACTCTGAGAAGATGAAGAATCAACCACTCGGAGTACCACCTTGGGTCTAGTATCAGTATGGTCTTAAGGAGTGGATCATGTCCTTAAGACCACTTTTGGTTGGTCATCTTCAGTGTCATAATTTGGCTAGTTGTCATTGTTGGAGCTTGCCATACATATGTATTCAATAGGCTCAAGCATGCCTATAACATTATCAGTGTCAACGTAAGCATAACTGATTTTGGTATCATGATTCTTTTTGGTAGCTACCTTTGAGGTCTCACCCTTTTCATACTCAAGTAGGCGTTGTTTAAAGGCCTTATGATAAAAATTTTTCAAAAGACCATCTGTGACAACTTTGCCAGCTTTAATGAGGTCTTAAATTACATCTTTGAGCTTGAAGCAATTTTTTGTGTTATGCCCTTTACTTTGGTGATAGTTGCAAGTATGATCTTCTCTCCACCATGGTAGTCTAATGAGTGGATCATAAGGATGTGAGTTGTTTAGCAAGGTAACCAACTTGTTTGCAATTAAATTTTTTGAAACCACTTCATAAGGTTTGACCATAGGTGTGTAAACATGTCACTTCTTTGCAAATTTGGAGCCTCTATCAAAGGTTTATGGCTTTCAACCTTCCTATTGTTTCATTGCATAGATGGAATTGGAAAGAGTAAGTGCAGGCTCCTTAGTCTTAGGAGTGTCCACTACTCCATCGTTGATAACATACTTTTTTAATTCCAAGGTTTGCCTTTGTCTTTACCATTTTTTTTGTTAGTTTTATCCTTGCCTATGACAATGTCCCCTTTCTTGATAGCAACATCCTCAATGTGATATGCACTCTCAACCATGGTGTTGAAGGATGTGAATAATTTCTTTCTCAAATTGAAGTATAGCTTACATACAAGCATGTTGACAAAGATGTCAATTTTCTCAGCTTCAGGAACTTGCTGAGGGTATCATGAGTATAGAGATCTCCAGCATTGGAGGTAGATGGAAAAAGGTTCCCCTAATTTTTGCTTGATTTGGCATAAGTCCAACATAGTCATAGGATGTTGGATGTTGTATGAATATTGTTGGATTAAACATTGTGCAAGTTCATCAAACATCTTAAGAGGGGGACTCAATTTAGTAAACCATTCCATGGCTTGTCCTCTTAAACTTCTGGGGAACAGACACATAAGAAAGGTGTCTTCATGTTTAAAGTCCATGCTAAGAGCATAGAAATGCCTCACATGATCATGAGGATTTCCATTTCCATCATATTTTTCATACTTTGGAACCTCTATATCCCTAGGAAATGGCTGCATGTATAAACTCCTATCAAATGGGAGAGCGCAAATTGATTCAACAAATAATGTTTTAGGCAGCTCTTTTGAAGTTTGTAGTTGTGCAAATTGTTTCCTCAGTTCCTATATTTCTTCCCTTAAGATTTCAGTCTTGGTGGGCTCTCTCATTTTGGAATTATATGCTCAACATCAAAACCTTGAGGGAGTTTCCATCCCCTAGCTACCATGTATTAGAAGTATTGGTCTCCATTTTCCTCTAAAGCTCTAAGCATTAGTTTTTGGACGAAGCCATCTTGTTGAAATTTGATCACATCTTCGCTAGTTACTTCTTCATCACTATCATAATGGGATGGTTTAGGTGGTGAAGGACATGCACTAGCGCCAACTCTAGGAGTCCTTGGTGGCATTTTATTTCCATCACTATTCTCAACAGGATTTCTAGGAAAAGTTCCTTTATGTCCTTCATAGTGTGCCTGATTGTCAATGTCAACTTGTTGGTTTTCTCTTTCCATAGTGTATATAGCATCCAAAGTCTTTTGGGTTTCACGTGCTTATTCTTTTAAGAAATGTTTAATTTCATTAGGGTGCACCATAGTGACTATACCACTTGTATCCTTGGGTGTCTCAGAGGGTGTACCAAATGGATTTTCAAAACTATAAAGTGGGTTGTGCCGAATTTTGGTTGTTTGTGTTTGAGCAAATTTGAGATTCTTATCACAAGGTTTCTTACAAGGATGTTTGGGTAGTGTTTCCAATTGCTTGAAAATGAAAGGTATATGGTCACCATTACCAACTTGATATCTAGTTGTGACTTGCACATAAAGATTCATCTTTGTTTAATAGGACAAGAGAAGTATGTCGGATTTGAAGCTTTTACAACTAGGACTAGTCACTTGTCAACGTGTAATAGATGGCTTGTTAAATAGTGCTCAAGAGCTTACAACATTGGTGACTTGAGCTGAATGAGTGAGCAAGAAGCTCAATAGCAAATAGCTAGAATAGAATAATGACTATATTTTGACAAGTGATTCATCAAGGATATTTCAAGACTTACATTCGACGGACTAAACCCATGTTTTTGACTTAGGACAAATTCCTAACACATTGACACAACTAGAATCAAGGGAGACTAACATGACATACCTTAGACCAAAAAAATCTAACTGCAGATACTATTTTGGGGAAAAAAAACCTCAAGAGATACTTTCTTAGGAAGAAAGTGACAAAGTGCTAGTTTTGTGCAAAAAAGATCAATTTTTGACTTAAAGTGTTTGTTTCAATTTGTCAATCAGATGGTTTTTCAAGTTAGACAGTATTTTTTTTAGTTTGTATTAGTTATCAACAAGGTTTTCAAATAGTAGGTGTTTCAACATATCTTAAAACAATTGAGAAAGGGTAAAAACATCCTTGTCAACATGCATTTGTGATATCAGAACAACCTTCCTAGCAATTTTACCAAAATGTTTGTTGTAAGAATGTTAACACAGGTCAACACATCAAAAATAGTAGCCAAGAAATCTACCTTAAAGTCATAGTTCATTACTCAACAACTTGGCCCATGCTTGATGCTCCTTCACCAGACACTAAGTGGTTGCCCACAAGAGATATTGGCTTTGTCATGGAAGTGCCATAAGCACAACCAAGGGAACACATACAGTGAGTGTAAAATCTTGGGGTGATTCAGGTAGTCCACTAGGATCGATCCTTGCACCAAGAAGTTGAGCGACTAAAAAGGGTAGTTACTAACTTAGGGTGTTTAGATAGGGCTTCTATTCATAGCGTTCCTCTTGCTCCCAATTACGGGACACCTCACCTTGGGATGATTAACCGATCTCACGACCACAAGAGTACCTTAAGCATTCTTGCCTAGTGATCTCCCTATGGTCAAAATCCCATAAGTGATCACACTAGGCAAAGACAAACACTACATCTACGAAGGTTTTGTGTCCTTGATAGCCTTGAGTTTATAGTGAGTTGGAAGAGCCGAGTAATCTGCTTTTTTCCACTTGGGTCATTCCTCTTAGGTTGTTTGAGAGTAGGCCCTCTAAAGGATTCTAAACTACACAAAGAGTGGATCAAATTTTGGAAGTCAAGATTTCTGATTCACCACAATGGTGAAGAGCATACTCTCATATTCTAATATTTTTCTCCTAAACATGCCAAGAAGATTCAATTGCCTCTTACTCTTGAAACCAAATTGTAAGTCAAAATTTTTGATTCACCACAAGGGTGAAGAGCATACTCTCCTATCACCAAAAGATCCCAATCATAAGTTTTAATGTGCCTAAAAAAAAAAAACTAGTATATGCCACACATATAAAAGTAAAGAACAAGAAAAATTGGATTTTTATGTGTTGGGCAGCCTTGCAAACAATTGTTGGTAGCCCTTGTGCATTTGAAGCTTTGACATGCATTCTTTTTATGTAATGTTTCAATTTTTTCACAAGGATGGCAACTTGCAATCACAACTTGTTAGCACCAAAAGTTAGTGTGAAATAACATAAAAAAATACAATAAAAAGTGATTTGTTGTCTCAAATATCCAAGTTATCTTCCAACCAAGTGTATGCAAAGAAAGTGCAAACTAATCACAAATGCTTGCATTTTTACTCTTTGCTTTTAACCTAGTCAACATGATTAGATTTTTTTTGCTATGATTTCGGACCCAAAAATGGAAATAGAAAGAAGTTAATCATACTAAAAACTAGAGAGCTTTCCAAAAATGCAAAAAATTAAAAAAAAATCTCTTCATTTGTGCCCTAGGGACCCATTTTGTCAAAACAGGCCAGATTTATCAAATCAGGTTTTTGGTCCCTAATATGACCTCAAAAATCAAAACACAAAGAAAGTACCCCCCTTAGAATTCAAAAAAAATTCTATTTTTTCAAAACATATGTTGATTTACAATCAGAAATGGCTTTTTATGAAAAATAAAGAAAAAATCATAACTCCCTCAAATTAGGTCAAAATGCTCTGAAATTAGATTGAGATATTTTGAACACATGCCACACATGTAAAAAAAAATTTAGAACCAAACTCCAAGTGGTTTAAAATTTATAATCAAATATTTAAACCAACTAGATTTTTTGCCTTCAAACCAATCTACTTATGGGTTGGCCTTAAAACCAAAGTGATAATTTTACAAAAGCACTTGATTAGATCCAATATGCTGGTGTAAAAAGATAGAGATGACAAATAAAAGTAAATGGAGCTAGAAACTTGATTCAAGCCCCATGGTGGGTGCCAAAAATGTACACTCAAAAGTGTCCCACTCTAAACCCTTCTATCCAAATGATTCCATGAGTTTGGAATGCTTGGATGCTTGCTTAGAGCTCCCTATCCACGGAGTACAAGAGAATGTATTTCAAGTTCAAGGGATCTCAGCTGAGCCTTAGGAATACTCTTCTTTCTTATAAACCATGCAATGGGAGGTTCCAAATACAAGATGCAAGAATGCAAATGTCTCAAGAAGTTCCTCAAGAATGCAATGCAAGTATGAAAACTAAGCTAAGATGAAAATGCAAAATGCAGCTATGCTAAAACATGTATGTGAGTGTTACAATCCAAATATTAAGCTATGTGAGATAGATTATTGAAAAATAGAAGCTAAATTAACATGCAACATCAATATAAGCTAAAATTCTATGGTATGAGAGAATGTAGACAAGAAATAGAAGTTCTCCACAAAGCTCCAAAGAAACTTGTTAGAAAACCTGCAGCATAACAATACTCAAAAGATGGATTCTTTGAGGGGGAAAGCTCTCTCCCTTTTAAAGCCATATGGATGGTAGAGATCAAGATGAAGATTGTGGATGATCAATGATGGGATTAGAAAAGAGAAGTGATCCATGTGCACACACAAGTCAACCAATAGAATATGAGTTGATTTTTCATATAAGACAAATGTCACAAAGCCTTTTCTTTTAATTGCAAAAAAGAAAAAGGACTTTATGTGTGCACTTTAAGTGGGTTAGAAGAATGGGGTCTTTTATTTAATTAAAAGGGGAAATGTTCTTTTAATCAAATAATGAACTTAGGATAGCATAGTCAAACTATAGGTTATAATCAAATTGATTGATTATTAGCAATTTGGTCTAGGTAAACGATTTAATTAATTTAGCCAAAATGTTGAGAAGGGAGCTAATAGTCTAGATGACCATTTTTAGGTGATTAATAAATCTTCAATATTATTTTGCATTATGCTGAAGGCTCTATATTTTTATGGGACAAATCTAATAGCATATTTCTTGATGGTTTTAGCAATATGTGCCTTGCTAAGTTTAGGCATAACTTGAGCAAGTTATGTCTCCCTAATTTTTTTTTCTAGGTTCAAACAATATTGTCATTTTTGCTCCACTCTTTCATATAAAATTTTAGGAATAGAGTTTGCACTCTCTAGTGGGGCTTTCTTAAAAATTTCCAACATGGCATATATAGCCTTCTCCACTTGATTCTTTTCAACTTTACCAAGATTATCAAAATCAATATGAGAAAATAATATTAAATCTATGCTATTCCTAACATTTTCACATAGATTTTCTAGATTTGAAGATGGGTTGTGACACACCACTTTGAATTGGCTATTGTCATCTGGTTTTGTTCTTTCCTCATTAGATTCAGCTTGAGCAATGTACTTTCTTCTTGGTCTTTTCAATGCTCCTCCTTCTTGCTCTGCTAGTTTGGCTTTCTCTTTAGCCTTTTGTGCAATGACATGTGCACTAGCCCTTGTGGTAAGTGTTGTAGATTTGGGCTGGCTTGGTTTAGCAATCTTCTTGGACCTTGTCACTAGTTGAGCCCTAACCTTTCTCTTCTTTTGATCAGTAGGAGTATGTGCTTCCTTGTATTCTTCTTTCATGGTACCTTCTACAATTTTTTCTTCTTCCTCTTGCTGATTTTCTCCCATTCCTTGTGTTAATGTAAGTGGTGCTTGGAGTCTTCTTTCTCTTCACTCTCTTCCTCTTCATCCTCTTTGTGCTTAGCACCTTCACTAAATTTAGCTCTCAATTTCTTTACTAACTTCTCCTTCTTCTTTTCTGGTAGAGGTAGTTTTTAGTTCCACTATAATCTTAGAATTAGCCACCTCATAGTTTCCAAATGCTTTGGCATCTTTATCCATATCTTCTGCAAGTAATGTAGTTCTTGTTGTAGAGGCCTCATCTACATTTATTTCATAACCTAATGGCCTTAGCCATCTTACCCTTGAAGTTTTTTCTTGAACAAATGTATAATCAACATCAACTAGGAAACAAACATCATCATAATATTTTTCCACTAATAATACTAGAATCCTCAATCTTTTCTTCATAGATTGCTTGAAGTCCTCAAAGTAACTAGTCATTATTGACTCAAAATTTTCATCCAATTATTCAATGAACTCTCCTATTTGAACTGCCATAGACCTGTTTGTCTTCAATGCTATAGTGCCAAATGTAGGAAATGTATTTTAAACATAGAAGATGATACATGTCAAGATAGATCCAAATTTTCACTGAGCACTCTTTGTCTTCCTTATTGCTCCTATGTTTTCAATCAATTATATTGTAGCTTAGTAAGATCATATGTGTGATCCTTCTTGATAATCTTGTAACCCACATTCACTATAATATAGGGCACACTATTCAATCTTCTTAATTGGTAAAACTTGTGCAATTACCCTGACTGCAAAATTTATCAATGGATCTGTGATGGTGTCAATTGTCATTTCCCTCTTATTCCACATAGCCCCTGAGTTCTTCTCAATAACTTCTTTTGAACTGCTCCTCAAAGTCTTAGGCTGATCTAGGGTTGGATACCTTATTACCCTATGGATTAATTGGCCCATTGTCTAACCAAAGTGAACTATCATGAATCCTGCTCAATACAATCTTAATCCATTCAATTTTGAAAACAATTGGGAAATCTAGGGCACAAGTTAACCCTTTATTCTATACAATTTTAAATTCTTCCCTAAACACACTATTTTCACAAAGTCTATCATATGCTTGCCCAATCTCCATGTCTCCAATAATTCCAATCTTATAGTTGTAACATTTTTTCAAATCTTGAACTATTAAAACTTTTGGTGGTATCATGGATAATGCACTGGAGGGATCTTGTTTGTATACAATGTCTGGTATGGATTTGAAAATTAGTTGTTTGACCTCATTGCTAACCAATTGAACATTCAAAACCTCTTTACCCTCTACACCCTTTAAACTAGATGTCATTATGTAAAACTAAGGTTTCTAAAATTTAAAATAGCATATCTTGGCACTCGATAAATACCTTGCAAAATCTAAAAAAATGATGTTGAATCACTATTCAAACCTCCTGTAATCACTTTGGATGAATTTCTAAATCACCTCTTGCTCTTCTTGCTCTTTCTCAATTTTGAAATGATGTAAAATGAGCTAAAATCAATCAAATACCCTTATGAATTAATGAAATTAATGTTGAGTGCTTACATAGTTGTAAGCTCGACATCAACCAATTTCTAGCTCATATGCCATCAACTAGCATTTCATTCATTTAGCAACCATTACAAGCTCAACAACAACTAGCCAGTAAGTTAGCTTGGCATCCTCTAGCATTTCACTTAGCAATCATAGGAAGCTTTTCATGTTCGATAGTAACATGAAAAACTTGAAAAAAATATCTTTGATTCCTAATAACATCTTGCATATTTTTTCATGCTTATGTAATTTTTTAGTGCTAAATTCTTTGGAACTGATGTACGATATAACCTTTGAATATTAGTCCCACATACCTCTTGATTGCTTAGTTTGATGAGGTGTGATCACCTGACCCATTGCGTGAAGTGATCCCTTCTCCACTTGATGTATTGTAATCCTCCTTTTTCTTCCATGTCTTGTTCATTTCATTTTTGACATTTTCAATATCTACCTTGCCTTTTCCTTTATTGAATTCATAACTTGGTGCTTTTGACCTTGTTCGACAATATCGACTGATGTGACCAATCTTCAAACAACTAAAACATGTGGTTTGACTCAACCACATTTTTTAGTCACCTTTTAAGTGTGTTCTAATATAATTCTTAGGAAAATGTCCATATTCTTGACAATAATGACAACTATACCTTGTGTTATAATCTTAGTTATAAGAGTTGTCATTGTTCCTTATCTTTGTTTGCTTGTTTGATGACCACATGGGTTTGGATCTACACTCTAAAGCTCTATGTCCATACTTCTGATAGTTATACTAATATTCTTCAAATCTATGAGTGTGCATGGTCTTAGTTCTACATTCATGTGTTTGATGATCTTGTTTGTTGCACTTATGGCAGTGAACCATGCTCTTATGTTTGACATTTTGATTTACAATTTTTCTCCTATACATATTAGTAGTATGTCCTTTCTTACCAAAATTATGACAATTAGGTTTGGAGTTCTTACCTTTGTTTCTCCTTGCTTCAGCACTTTTGGATGACTCTCATTCTTTAGTACTTGTGTATCCTGATCTAGATGTATCATTGTTAGGTCTAGGGGATCTCATTAATTGCTCAAAGTATTTGATGACTTCACTTGGTTTATTAAGACTTTCAACAAATTCATTTTCCATTTTTAGGTCATTATTCAATTTCTCATTTTACAATTTTAGTTTTGTTATCTCAATGTCCTTGACATTCAATTCATAGTTGGCATTCATCATTTGACTCAAAGTATCCAATTGCATGTTAGCAATCTCAGTTAGCTCTAATGATTTCTCTTCTAGTCTATTGGTCAAAACTCTTTTTTCATCTTCAATCATGGCTTTTTCCTCCATAGCTTCCTTTTTATGTTTAGTTACCTTACATAGTAGTATGGCTTGTGATTCTTGTTCTAACTTGAGATTTCTAATTTCCTCAGCTTGGGCTCTATTCTTTTCCATTAGATCTGCAATTGTTGCATCAAATTCATTTGAGTCTCCATTAGTAAATAGCTTATTAGATTTAATAAACTAAAAATGGTCATCTAGACTATGAGCCCCCTTTCTAGCATTTTTCCATAATTTATTTAATGGTTATTTTTTATCAAATCCTCAAAATCTATTTATTCGATTATAACCTATGGTATGACCACTTTATCCCAAGTTCATATTTAATTAAAAGAACATTTCCCTCTTTTAATTAAATAAAATTACCCACTCATCTCTTATCCTAAGTGTGCACACATAAAACAGTATTCCTATTTTAGAAATAAAAGAAAAGGCATTTTTGTCTACAAATGAATGCACAATTTCCTATGTGAGAGGAATCTTCTATTTTAAAAATAACTTTAATTCTCCTCCACACATTTCAAACCCTCTCAAAAGTCAACCATTAATTGTGATTAGTTGAGATGCTTGTGCACATGGATCACTCAAGTTGTATTCTCCTCCCTTGATTATTCCTCTTTTGCCTCTTAATCTCTACCATCCATTTTTCTTTAAAAGGGAGGGATCTCTCCTCATTCAAAAAATCTTAGTCTCTCATGCTATTGTTATGTTGTAGATTTTCTTGGTGATTTTGGAGACTTGGAACATTATTACATTCTTGTATTTTTGCATTTTGGCTTAGCTCTCATTCTACATACATTATGGCATACTTTTTATCTTCATTTAATTTATGTTTTAGCTTAGTTCTCTTTGTTAGCTTGCATTTCATTTAGAATAGCTTGCATTTTTATTGCATTTTATTCTAGATTCTTGGATATTGGCACTCTTGCCTCTATTATTTGAATCTCTCGTTCTATGGTGAACCTTGCAAGGGTTGCATAGTTTGGTTCATTTGAGAGCCACCATCTCATAAAATTTTCATGTAATAGATAGAGAGCTATAAGACAACTCTTGAGACTCCCTCTTCCATGGGTTCTCTCAAGAATAATGGTTTATAGAAGTGTGACACTTTTATGCACACATTTTTGACACCCACCGTGGGGCTAGAACCAAGTTTTTAGCTCCATTTTCTTGCTTACATTTTGGTTATATTATCATTTTTAATTTTTTTATAGCAACTTCTTGGATCTAATCAAGTGATTTTACAAGTTTCTTACTTTGGTTTTAGGCTAAGCATTGTGCAGATTTATTTGAAGGTCAAAACCCTAGTTTTGAAAGATTTGATCATATCTCCTAAATCACTTGGAGTTTAGTTCTAAATTTTATTTTTTCAAGTTGAATATGTGTCCAAGATGTCTTAGTCCAATTTTCAGATCATTTTGACTTAATTTGTATTAGTTATGAATTTTTCTTCATTTTTTTAAAATAAAAAGTCATTTTTGGTCACAAATCATAATTTTTTAAAGAAAAACTTACATTTTCAAAAAGGCTTTTGAATTTTATGTGGAGTACTCTCTTTGTATTTTGAATTTTGAGGTAATATTAAGGATCAAAAACTCAATTTGATAAATTTGGTCTATTTTGACAAACTGGGTCCCTAGAGCACAAATGAAGAGAATTTTTTAAATTTCTTGCATTTTTGAAAAGATCTTTGGTTTTTAGTAGGGGTCTCTTCTTTTCATTTCTATTTTTAAATCCAAAATCATTAAAAAAAAAAAGTCCAATCTTGTTGGCTAGGTCAAAAGAAAAGAGTAAAAATGAGAGCATTTGTGAATAGCTTGCACTTTCTTTGCATACACTTGGTTGGAAGATAACTTGGATCTTTGAGGTATAGCTAACCACTTTTTGTTGTAGGTCTTACTTGGTTGTTATGCCCTAAACTTGGTTTCTTTTAAGGGAGTTTCTCATTTTCATTGCTAAAAAAAATGTATGTCAAAGATTCAAATGCGCAAGGGCTACTAACAATTGTTTGCAGGGCTGCCCAAAGCATAAAAACCAAAATTTCTTATATTTCTTTTATTTCATATGTGGCACTCTATTGGTTTCTTTCATTTCATAGGCACATTAAATTTGTGATGGAGGTTCTTGGGTGATAGGAGAGTATGCTCTTCACCCTTGCGGTGAATAAAAAATCTTGACCCACCTTTGGATTTTGAAAGCAAGCAGATAATTGAATCTTCTTGGCATGTTTGGGGGAAGCAATCAAGGTAGGAGAGTATGCCCTTCACCCTTGAGGTGAATCAAAAATCTTGACCCTTCAAAGTGGATCCATTTTATGGTAGTTAGGATCCTTTAGAGGGCCTACTCTTAGACAACCTAAGAGGAATGACCCAAGTGGGGACAAAAAAATTACCCAGCTCTTCCAACCCACTATAAACTCAAGGCTATCAATGACACAAAATTTTGGTAGACGTATTATTTATCTTTGCTTAGTTTGACCGCTTATGAGATTTTGACCATAAGGAGATCACTAGGCATGAATGCTTAAGGTGCTCTTGTGATTGTGAGGTTTTTACCCACCACAAGGTGGGGTGTCCCTTAATTGGGTGCAAGAGGAACATTACAAATAGAAGCCCTTTCTAAACACCCTAAGTTAGTATCTACCCTATTTTTCCACTCAACTTCTTGGTGCAAGGATCAATCCTAGTGGACCACCTGGATCACCCCAAGATTTACACTCACTATATGTGTTCACTTGGTTGTGCTTATGGCACTTCCATGACAAAGCCAATATCTCTTGTGGGCAACCACTTAGTGTGAGGCAGAGGAGCATCAAGTGTGGGCCAAGTTGTTGAGTAATGAGCTATGACTTTTAGGTAGATATTGCTTGATGTGTTCTCAAATGTGTTGGACTTGTGGAAATATTTTTAATATACACATGATGATAGTTCTAGAGCTTTCTTTTAGGACCTCACATATGCTTGTATCATGTAAGTTTGCTTTGTCCCTTGCTTGATTATTTGAAGACTACTCCATGTGTCACTATCTTTCTTGGGAAGAAATTCATTTTGAACATCAAACTTGCTATGCTATCAACTATTGTCAAACTTTGTCAACCAAGTCAAAGCATCAAGTCTTAACCTTTTTTTGTGTTTCTTGCTAAGGGGGGTCTCATCATTTGATTTTTATTTTCTATGTCTCTAGTGCCTGAACATGCTTAAAGTGACTCTTTGGTCTTAGTACTCTTGGTCTTTATATCTTCATGGTCTATGTCCACTTGCTAGTTATCTTTTTGTTGAAGTGGTTACCTTGATTTCTTGACTACACTCTTATGTTGGGAAAGTTGTTCACTTGTCACCCTACTTTCTCTATCTACTTGTCTATTTGGCTTCTTTCTTGGATCTTAACTTGAGTCACTAGTGTTGTAAGTTTCTTGGACACTTTCTTGACAAGTCACTTTACTCTATCTTTACTATTTTGGCAAGTGAACACTCTACCTCTTTAGTTTGGACATCAAGTTATCTTGTGTCACCTTCTTAGCTTCCTCTAGTCTCCTTTAGGCTTGATTATCTATCTACCACTATGGCATCCAAACCTTGTGCTATCAAACCTCAACTGAATCTAGATGATCATGATATCCTCCATGCCACTAAAGAGTTTCAAGATCTATATGCTCAATAAAAAGAACTAGAAGAGACAAATGATCTTTCTTACCTTCATTTCTCCATGTGTATGATAGAAATGAATTCTAAACTTGAGAAAAGATTAGAGGAGAAGATTTCATTCTTAAATGAATCTCCCTTAACACCTTTACATACACATGGTTCATTTTCTTCAAGGTCTATATATTCTACTCCAAGACATCAAATGTCTTCATCTTCTATATCTAAAGACCTCCTTAGAGAGAGAGAAAGTGATACTTCCTTTGAGCCTATTCCAAGCTATCATGATGGACCTATCTTTGACCAAGACAATGATGAATAAATGGATGCATACCATTCACTTGAGAAACAACAAAAGGACTCTAGACATACTTTCGATAGAACTTTTTCTCCCTTGGAAGATTCTTATGATGACACTTTGCAAACAATTCTTGGCACCAAGCTCATCACGTTACCTAAGTCTAGCTCATATGGAAACCCATTCTTGGATATCTATTGTGCTTATCATCAACATAATGATTATATTACTTCAGATTTCATTGAGCTGAAACATAAAATCCAAGATCTTATTGATAATGGAATTATTGATACCTCTAATGACTCATGTCATGAGGATACTTTTCTTAAGAAAGATTATATTAATGAACCCATGTCTAGTGATGGTTTCCTTGATACCTCCACTTCTTCCAACACTCATGAACCTCCTAACACTTCAAATCTTTCCAACATGCCTCTATCATATAAAGAACCTAATTCTTTTCATGTACACTATGCCTATCCTCAAGGGCTACCTCTAAAAGAAACTCAAGCTAACCTTCACTTGGCTGCAAACCTTTTCCATGCTACTAAGCCTAAAGATCCTCAAGCTTCATGCACTACTATGCCTATTACAAGAACTACTCCATTCACTCTTCATCCTCCCTTGTCCTTAGAAGGGGCTCCATGTCAAGAGGACTCTCAAAAAGAAAAAGCTATAAATGTCAAGAAAGATCAAGATCAAGCACCCTTTAATCTCCTTCAAAATGTCACCCCTCTGTATCCTATTTCTTTTCCATCCCCCAAGTATGATGAAGATACCACTTCCATTATCTCCCTTGAGCTTACTATTAATTATGAGAAAATTTCTTTTCCTATGCTATCCAAAGCTGCTTGTCAAGATCAAAGCATCCACTCACGTTCTACTTCTCCATATCCACTTCAAAATTTTGCCCAAGCCTCAAGTGCTCCTATTAAAAATGTTGTTCCTATCAAAGTTACTCATGAGTCTATAGATGGCTTTGACTATGTTGCTCACTCTAAAGATGTTGATATCCCTTTTCACTATCCATTTGCATCTCCTAAGTCTATCCTTGGTCCTTATCCATCAAAGCTAAAGCCTTCAAACCTTCTATCTATATTGAGACTTTATGTTCCTTCATCTCCTACATTTTCCACTCCTAACTCTCCCATCATACCTCAAGATCAAAAAAGACACTCATCCTTGATGAATTTCCACCCATCAATCCATCTAAAGTAGTCATATCATCCTTATTCATCCACAAATCTCAAGTCTTTTGGAAGTGAGAATAAACATAAGAATCTATTGAAAAATGAAGATCTCTATGTCCCATCTAATCGACATGTGAATGAAAAGAAGAAATTCAAGAGAACACAAAGGTCCACTATTAAAAAAGTTAAATCAAAGAAAATATGGGTTGCTGAATCCATTATTGAAGAAATGTGTTCTAAAGAATCCAAAGGAAAATCTAAAGCTATATCAATTGCCAAGTCTCTCATTTAAAAAGTTAAATCAAAGCAAATATGGGTCCTTAAACCCATGATTAAAGAAATTTGTTCTAAAGTATCCAAAGGAAAATCTAAAGCTATATAGATTCCCAAGTCTCTTTTGAAATACTTGAATATTGAAAATACTTCAAAGTTGACATTCAAGCTTCCAAAGGCTTCCATTCCATCTTCTTCCAAAAATCTTCCTAAAAATATTCCAAAGCCTTCCTCTCCACTATTTTCCAAATCTCTTCTACCACCTCATACATCTAAACCTCAAGCTATTTCATCCATGATTCCTCCATCATTCCAATACCCTTAAAGCTATGTGTCAACATTGATCTTGTTCAATATTTCAGCTACCCTCATGAAATACTCTAAGATTAAACTTACTTTCTATACATGAACCCTTATCCTCCATATACACTTCCTACTATCATTTCTCTTTCATCAACCTATTAGCATCTTTGAGCATACATTTCTATGGTCTTGGCTTATAATGACTTATCTTTCCTATAGAAGCACTATCTACATTCAAACAACTTGAGCTCTTTCTAAAAATTCAAAAAGAAAAAAGATTTAAAAGATTTAAAAAAAGAAAAAAAAAAAAAAAATGTGCCTTGGTGAAAACCACTTCTTGTGGCACCTTGGTAGAAAAATTAAAGAGAAATAAAATTCATCCTATGGTTAAAACCACTTCTTTTGGTGCCATGGATTAGTACCAAGATGAAAACCTGGCAAACAAGCATCATGTGTAATTCTTTCATAATCCATCCATTCCCTCTTCCTCTTTGATCTTGACATTGTTGAGCTATCCAAGAACATTGGCTATCTTATCTATCACTCACCCCATCCTTCTTATTGGTTCATAGCCTTCATATCTAGCTTCATTATTATTTCTCTATCCCATTGCTATCTTATCTATTTGAACCCTTGGTCTTGATCAAAATAAATAAAACATGGTTCTCATAGGTCTCTTGACATGGCTACTCTTTTGGATTACACACTTCATGCTATCTCATTTGTTGGCTTCACTACTTATCCTACATGATATCTTGCTCATTACATACATTGATTATCCAAAACATACTTCATTTGACTATTTCACCTCTTTTCATAGCTTGGGTACTCTTGAGGAGTCAGTCCTTGAGCATCACTTTCGCTTGCATCATACTCCTTTCTTATCCATTTCTACTTATCCACCAGCTTGTTGCTCCATCATGTCCTATACCTTGCTAGAGATTGGGACAAAATGATCTGATCTTGCTTGAGAGCTAGGGATCTCTAAATCATTCTAAAAAATCCAAAAAAAAAAATCATATATGATGCTGAAAAAATCCTAAGAATAAAAAAATGTCCTGAAAAAATCATCATCTTAGTGAAAATCTAGCAATAGGCACTTTGATGTATCACCAAAAAAATCAAAAAAATCAAAAATTCTAAAAATAATTTTTCAAGTGGTGAAAACCTGGAAATAGGTGCTACTTGAGATCCTTGCACCTATGTCTATCAGTCTTAATCACTCACTTCACAACATTTTTCCTAGCATAGGATTGTTTCTTGTCCTCATCTTGGGGGCATAGCTGTTTAGCCTATTTTAAGGTCTCCTTGTGCATTAGGGTTTCTTTAGCAACTCATAAAATAGTGTTTCTCAACACTACCCCCCTCAACTTGACATCTAGTGTTTCTCTACACTTTTCAAATAGTTTACCTACAATCTCCAATGTTGGGATATTTCTCATTATCAGAATCAAGTCTTGAAGAAATGTCCAAGTGACTTACTCACACACATCTAAACACTTAAATGACTAAGCTATGTTGATCCTTATCTACTTTGTGTGTTCTCTATGATGATTTCCTTGCTATATGTTCCCTGCCTAATAGTCTTTCAAGGATGTCATGGACTAGAAGACTAGGGCCTTGGGGCATGTTTTCTTGATTTTTGTTTGTGGATATACTTTATTTGTCTATAGTGTCTAAAGCATTCATGCTTGTCCTATTTGACACTTTGACTTATAAACATATCATCCTTGACTTTTTTTTGCAAGACTGCACTTAGGGGTTATCTTGGCACTTATGCCTTGATACAAGTGTAATCCTTCTATACTAAACTTAAGGAATCTAACTGCATAGTCACCTTGACCTATATGTTTTTGATGCATAGGTTGGATTCTCACATACCTATCTAATATAGATCATATTCATATCCTCATAGTTTATGCTAGTGATTATTGTATGATCTTGTGATGTCCCTAATACAGCTCGATGATAAAAAATGAGACCAACTTATGTAACCCTTGCAATTGTACCTTTTCATACTAGCTTGCATTCTAGGGTTCATTCTAGCTTAGCTTTTCATTTTGCATGTTGAGTGAGCTCTCTTCTTTATCTTTCATGGACATGTTACCTAACTAAATTCATCCTTCTCTTACCTCTTCTCAATCTTATCTTATCTCTTCTTTCCCATTTCTCTCTTTTTTTCCATCTTACCTTCTCATCTATGCTTTTGATTTATCTTTTCTAATCTCAATATCTTGGATCTATTTTTGGGATTGAAATCCAAATTCAAGTCCATTTTGCCAGTTAAAATTTCTTTCTTCTTCTATGTAGTTGGCTGACCTATTGAGGCTTAATCTTTGAATCTTGTTAGAAAAATCATCATTTCTTCATTATTTCATAATTTCTACTCTCTTCCACTCTTTGCTTTCATTTCTATTTCATCTCATTTCATCTTTCTTCTTTATTTGACCTAATTCTTATGCTTTATCTTTCTTGGTCAAAGTTAGTCAAATTGGGACATATTTTCATTACTTGGTGGTCACTCTTTGGTTTTAATCTCTTATCTATCATCATGAACTCTTCATTGTTCCGATTTGATCAAATCTATCTTATTTATGCATCTCCTCTATCTCATTTTGATTTCAATCTTGAGGGGGCATGAATATTTTATCATTTTTGCAAACTAGTTTCTACTAAAACTATCTATTTTCTCTTGATCTATCTACTTTTCTTAGTGTTAGTACTCTTCTTGAGTTCTGATATCTACTCTATCCTAGTGTTTAGTACTATTATTATTAGACTGTGCATTCAAGATTTGCTATCTCTCTTTGCTTTTTTTTTCATAATCAAATCTCTCTATCATCATGGCTTCTTTATTCTTTGACGTAATGTGTTCTCAGATTAATCACACATTAGTCAAAGAGGAGAAAATGTAATCAACTAATAATGGTCATCTAGACTACGAGCCCCCTTTCTAGCATTTTTCCATAATTTATCTAATGGTTATTTTTTATCAAATTCTCAAAATCTATTTATTTGATTATAATCTATGGTATGACCACTTTATCCCAAGTTCATATTTAATTAAAAGAACATGTCCCCCTTTTAATTAAATAAAATTCCCCACTCATCTCTTATCCTAAGTGTGCACACATAAAGCATTATTCCTATTTTAGAAATAAAAGAGAAGGCATTTTTGTCTACACATGAATGCACAATTTCCTATGTGAGAGGAATCTTCTATTTTAAAAATAAATTTAATTCTCCTCCACACATTTCAAACCCTCTCAAAAGTCAATCATTAATTGTGATTGGTTTAGATGCTTGTGCACATGGATCACTCAAGATGTATTCTCCTCGCTTGATTATTCCTCTTTTGCCTCTTAATCTCTACCGTCCATTTTTTTTTAAAAGGGAGGGCTCTCTCCTCATTCAAAAAATCTTAGTCTCTCATTCTATTGTTTTGCTGCAAGTTTTCTTGGTGATTTTGGAGACTTTGAGCATTCTTGCATTCTTGCATTTTGGTATTTTAGCTTAGCTCTTATTCTACTTACATTATGGCATACTTTTTTATTTTAGTTTCACTTATGATTTAGCTTAGTTCTCTTTGTTAGATTGCATTTCATTTAGAATAGCTTGCATTTGCATTGCATTTTATTCTAGATTCTTGGATATTGGCACTCTTGTCTCTATTCTTTGAATCTCTCATTCTATGGTGCACCTTGCAAGGGTTTCATAGTTTGGTTCATTTGAGAGCCACCACCTCATAGCCTTTGCATGTCATAGATAGGGAGCTATAAGCCAGCTTTTGAGACTCCCTCTTCCATGGGTTCTCTCAAGAATAACGGTTTATAGAAGCGTGACACTTTTATGCACATAGTAGTGTTCATCTCTTTGTATTGTGTGTCATTCTCCTCAATAGAAATTTCCTTCCTTCTCTTCAAAGATTTATTTAAGTATTCTCTTGCTTCATTCAGTCGATCTCCCTAATTCTCAATAATATTTCCCAACTTGTAGACTTCCATTTTCAAGATCTTTCCTCAAAGATGCAAAGCTTCTCTTTCAGAGAATAAAACTCTGATACCAAGTTTTGAAATTACAATAAGAAAGGTAAACTTCTGAGAGGTGGGGGGGGTGAATCAGTAGTTTAAAATTTGACAAATAAAAAATTCACCACACAACCATCTCATACATTCACTAAATAAAATAAAATATCATGTAAAGCATGCACATCTAAAATATGTAAACAAGTAAGCATTCACACATATATGACACTAGATATGATTACTTAAAAACCCTCCAATGAGAAGGTAAAACTAGGGTGGGGATGACACTCACAAATATTTACTACTATAGTAATAAAGTATATCCAATGAAGGTTACAATGTTTGATCATGAGACATGATCTACCTTGTGAAAGGTTTTCCTTGTTAAAAGCTTACAAAGACTATTAGGTCTACCCTGTTAAAGAATTTCAACACCCTATTAGAAGTGTGTTGTTAAAGGACTTCAACTCACAATTAAGTAAGCACATTGTTAGAGGATTTCAATACAATCTATTAGGACTACTATGTTAAGAGATTTAACTGATTCACCTATTAGAATGTCTCAACATTGGTCCTATGGTTAGGACTTTGTTGCTTGATGATAGATCACCTCTAAACTGATGTATTTTTTATCCTTCTTGATCAAATGTCTCTTTTTTGTATACTATTTCCTTCCTCTATTCTCCTTTAACTAATTGTGCATTGCAATTACAATTCACAATTCCTTAGCCACCATTAATGCTCTATTTGTGCATGCAAACTTCTCTCTTCACTCCTTCCACACACATGTTAAGTTTACTATTTGTCTTCCTTAAGAAGATTTAAGTGACTTAGGGTTAGGTATGAATCAACGGTTGTAATTCATCCATTTTGTTTCTTAAACCTTCCCTTTATCTAATGGATGCATGCAATGCATAGGGATTCCAACTTAAGATTCATCCTTATCACCAAAATATCATAATTCAATCTGTAAGTAGGCTCAAAAATGGTTTAGATAGTAGTTTTTACTATTACAAACAACTATGATAAAATTGTATTACTCGTCATCTGAAGTCTCTAATGCTTGACATATGAATGACTTGGCATGCACTACTTACTTAGCTTATGTATCACTTAGCATATATTGTCTGCTCGGCACTTGAGTGACTCAACACATGAGTGACTTGGCACTCACTGTAGACTCGACATGCTCTATCATATACATGTTGTGCTCAGCATATACTATTTTTTTGGCATAAACTAAGTAAATGACTTAAGTGTATAGACAATCATTTGTCAAAACCAATCTGAGATCAATAGCAAGATGATGTGGTTGGACAAGGTAAAGAGTGCTACAATGTTCTTTAAAATCTTTAAAGTCTCAATTTTTTTAAATTTAACCCTTTTATTTGTCATTGTAGAGGACTTTCCTTTGCAAAGGACAACAAGTACACATTCATAGGTGTGAATAAATAACAATGATGACATGGATATGCCTGTACAACAATATAGGGAAGGACAAAAAAAAAAAAACTTGAAAAAGAAATGATTCATGTAACTTATTTAACTTATTTATGTAATTTATTGATAATGATTGATGTTTATGTATAGATGTTTTATTTATGTTCTATTGAATGTTCATGTCAATTTTCTAATGAATCTTATGTTTTAAAATTAATGTGAATGTTCTAATGAAATTAATGTGTTATTGAATGTTATCATATGATAATTCATGAATGTTACATTATATTAATATAATGAATGAATTTTAGATGTCAACGGGGAATTTAGATGTTGGGGGGGTGACGAATGAACTTCCACCTTTATGTGGTTTGCCCTAATTAGTAGAGAATATTAAACTATTCTCAAAACCAAGTGAAGCTCAACATTAACCTATGATTTCATGACAACTAACTATGTGAATCTCTTGGTTTTAAGCAATGTAGAAAGATGCCATAGTCAAACTCATTTATTTATGAATTTTAGTTATAGTGTATGAAGTATTCTAAAGAATGACTTACTATAGGATTTCTTCAAATTTTTCCTCTAAGGTATTCTATTGTTTATATTTATCTGTAATCATGTTTAATTGCATTTGATAACTTTTGTTGTCAATTGGGAGACATGAAGAAGAATTTGAATAGTGGAAACAAATGATATTATAATATTCCAAAGTATACATTGATTCATGAACTATTCTCATTATTTATTTTGAGTGTGGTAATATGTTGAATAATATTATAGGGAGGAAGCAGAGGATCCTAAAGCCTGGTCAAATATTTGTCTTCAAAAAATGGCCAAATTAGCAAAAGAGGCCACCACAATGCGTTGTGTACTTGAACTTATGTTTCATTATTTTGATAATGGGAAATATTAGTCCCTTTAGAATTGACTCACACTATGTGTTCTATATGACGTGCAACACTTACTGGAGAAAGTAGGTAACATTTATAACTTCACAATTTGTAATCCTTGTTACAAATTACAATATGAAAAAGTCAAACTTCATTGGCTACATCTCTAGCTAGGTTTATATATGATATCTACTTATTTAAATTTTTAATTTTATTTTCAAAATACTTTGGTTAAATTATAATTTATACGTGAATATTTCAGTTTGCGGGCCATTCTAGTCATTTTCTATTGTCCATGCTCAATGTTCTTAGAAACTCTAGCCAATATTCAAACTTCAAATTCTCATATATTTGTAGGAATTTTCGTGAAGTCCTCATTGAATTGGTGCTTAGCCAAGAATAATATTAGAATGCTACAGGACTATCATGCTTAACAGAATATTGTAAACATTTAGTTGGTAGTGCTGACATCAATGACCTATTATTATTTAGTGTGTTGGAAGACAAAAAATTTCATATTTGTTTGGAACTTGACAACTAACATGCTTCCATGCAAGAATGGCATCTTATCTGACGATGGTTACTCAACAGTGTGACTATGACTTTACGAATAAGGTTGAGCTTGATTCTTCCTTCATCATAGAATAGACTCATTAATTACCTTCTTTGTCAAGAAAGAACTAAAAAATTAATGTTCCTTATATTAATTAATTCACACATGCTTCATAGGAGGATCTATTTGTATATTTCCTAGCCTCAAGGTTATCTGTCCTATGCCTAGGTTACTCTATGATCTTGCCTACTATTGTCTAATTTTGGAGTATAGTCATTGTCTCAAGAAAGAGAAGAAAACTCTTGAGATTGCTAAGCTTGTATTGAAAAAATCAAGACATTATTTTAAACTCCACAAAACCTGCCATCATAGAAGAGGTATCTCTCTAAATAAATCTGATATTTCTCTTAACTAGGATTTGATACCATGTTAAAAATCCCATTTAAGATCAAATTTTTGATTATTTATCAAGTCTGAGATCACTAGACACCAAAATGAGAGAATATTAATAGATTTTGATATCTCTCTTAACTTTGAGAAATTGTTATAAGTATGTTAAAGATCCTATTTAAGATTAGATGTTTGATTATTCATCAAGTCTGAAATCACCAAACACCAAAATGAGAGAATATTAATAGATTTTGATATCTCTCTTAACTTTGAGAAATTGGTATAAGTATGTTAACGATCCTATTTAAGATCAGGTGTTTGATTATTCATCAAGTCTGAAATCACCAAACACCAAAATGAGAGAATATTAATATACTTTGATATATCTCTTAGCTTTGAGAAATTTTCTAGGCACATATTGGAGAAGACTAAACAAAGAGTGGTGCATTATCTACTACTTTTCCATACAACATATATGTATAATATTGAAGAAGAGATGCCCAACATTATACTTGTGCCCTTTCTATATGATAATTTAGACATTGTCAGTCATTGGGATACTACTTTCTCCATTGGCTAAGTATTGAAATAAGAGTATTGCATTTCAATATTTGGTCATTGTGCTAGCCTCTAATATTTCTAAAAATAATGATTCTTTGGTGACTAACATATACTAAACCAATCACAACAATAATGGATTTGATACCAATATGATTACAGAGGGGATTGTGGTTTAACTAACCAAACAATTTTTTTCTTAGCAAGGTCTTAATGACCATCCAATAGTTTACTTGTTAGTGGCCTTCCTAAGGTATCTAAGAAGGAAATCCAACAATTCTTGGTAGATTTACAAACTCTCCAACCAAAAAAACCTTGAATCCTATTCCTCCCCAAGGACTACCTTTCCACAAGCACTTTAATAACTAGGATATAATAAAATTAGAATTTATTATAGAGAATAAATGTATTTATATGTTACTTAGACCCAACATGTAACCATAGATATTTTGGTTCTTGTCCATGAAAAAACCCACAATCCAATTTTTTGTAGTAAGGGCTAAAAGAGACCTGATAAAATTATCCCTCCTAATGAGGTATTTAAGTTTTTTCTCCTACAAATCCTAAATGACCCCCAAATTAAATTGCATATTTAGAAACTCTTTTTTAGGATATGAAATAGTATCAAAGAATGGGAATTTTTTTCTCCTAACTCCCTTCACCTAGATTGAGGAAGATTAGGTTTGATTTGTAGATTTAGGAGCAACTCGCTCTATAAATTACTATTGAAAATATTCACTGGACATCTCTATTACTAAGGGGAAAATCCTATACCCTTGATGATATGATTTTTATATGGTTTCATTGTTGGTCAAAACCTTTATATTATGTTGTATGACATAAGGAGAAGTGTTATCAAAGAAGTGTTAATGATATACTTATAATCTAGTCTAACTTTCATTAATTTCTAATATAAATAGATCACTGGAATCTTCATCTTGTATTTACATTCTCACTGAGACTTATTTTTAATTTTCTATTGATTGTTCACCATTATATTTTCCAATTTGCTTCAAGTGTTTTCACATCACTCTTTCTTTGTTTCTACCCAATTGTATATTCGTTCTCAGCTCAAATGCATCCTTTTGGCATAGGGTGAAATCATTTGTTAGACAAAGGATTTGTATTTTGTGGAGTAATATGTTTATAAAAAAAAAAAATAACTCCTTGTGTTGTTTTCATTACAAAAAAATATTGCATCTTTGAACTCTCACAAACCTTGATCCAATATTTCCTTTTATCCCCCAAGTTTTCGAGCTAGGGAGGATGGTAAGGGACAATAATTAAAATAAGGAAATTGATAGAAGTAGAGAAAAATTTCAATTATTCACATCATAATATTTTTAAATCATACACCATTAAACATAATGAAACCTTAATTCATAACATTAGACTTGAATTGAGATTTCACATGAGAATTGACAATCAAATCAACAAAAAATGCTTCCACTATCAATATGCATAAATATCATATACCAATTACAATAACAAAATGCCCAAGGAGACAACATTGAGGCCTAAATTTTGGGTAATGTCACCAGCTATGCTACTATTGAAGGAAAAGATGGTACTAGTGAGCTAAAATAATTTTCCCAATAGATTGAGGATAGTAACTTTTGCTAAACTATAAAATATTACTGGTAAGTTGATCCCTAAAAATGGTTCTTATTAACTCATGTAGATTGTAATTGTTTTTAGTAAAAATAACTTGATGGCACAACACATGAATTTACATGGCATATAAATAAATTGAAGTCTTAATTGATTTTTATTTGGTGGAAGCATCTTGTTAGTCCTCTATAGTGGTCTTTTTGCAATCTTTTTCTTGTTAAGTTATTTGCTAGATGGTTGGCCCTTGTTTTCATTCAAAAACCCATTTTTTTGCATGTTTGACCCTTTATGTTTAGTTTGGCCCAATTATTATCATGTATGCCATGGCAAGAAAATAGTAGCCTTCGTAAATGAATTATTGTCAAAGAGGGAAAATATAAGATTTACTTTGGTGACTATGAACCTTAGCATGTGCTCAATGCATCACCTTTATGCCTCTCACACTCTAGTTCAAGCCAATTTTTGTTATGTTTATTCTATCTCACTTAAGCTCCTTTGAATTGGGACCTCATGCTATTTATGTATTTTATAAGCCTTTTCTTCAGTTTTTGTTCTTCTATAAATTTGATGTTTTAGAAAATTTGATATACGACTTCAACTCCCTTCAGTATAGCTTAATTGTCAACTGTGATAATTTCAAATAGCTCAAAAGCTTCTTTCTCAAATTGATAATAGTTGCAACATTACTTTCATCCACTTTAGTGTCAATTTGGTCCTACTTTTCCCATCTTCTTTTTAACTACAAAGGGAGTCTTTGGTTGAGTGAAGAGGATAGGAAGAACAATTGGGTCCCTAAGGATCAACTTGCACCAACAATTTATTTTACATCTTGGATCACTTTTTGTCCTATGTGGAATTTAAGTTCTTGCTTTTTATAAAGTATCTTGTTATCCTAGAGTAGATTAATTGTTAGATATGGTGTAGCATACAAATTTTCTTGTTTTAAATTTTAAATGAGTTGTTTTACGACTAAATTAGATAGATGTAGATCTAAATTATTATTGGTAGACAAAATTTATCTCTACAAAATTATTGTTAAAAGAAAATTAGTCATAGGGCAAGCCAAACCAACTAGAAAACAACAATAAAATGGAAATTAGTAAATTAACAAGTTTTCTTTTGAACTGAGAACAATTCCTTCATCCAAGCACTCAAATCAAGATCAGCAAGTAGCGAACAAATTTTATATAAAAGCATTTAGTTTTTGGCCTAAAAACAATAGGAAAAGTTAGTTTATTCAATCATTACTTTGATGTACTTATTTTTCTTCTAGTTATGATTTATTTACATGTAATTACAAGAAGGGAAAGACTTTTTATTTTGTTGATTTTAGAATTAGATTTATTTTTTTGGATGTAAAGTGTTTCCTTTCATGCAAGCATGAATACAAGAACATAGAAAAGAAGGGTTCCCTTTCACGTAAAGTCACTCTAACCCAAAATTCCACTTTAATCATTCGTCTATGACATCTTCAGATTTTTTTTCACTGGCATGCAGTCTTCCAATGGAAAAAATGATCATCAAAGTCCTTGATATGCTTAGCCATTCTCATAGCTTGGGTGATATTCTTAGCTTGAATGTTCAAACATTCTATGCACAATCATGATTGTGGACCAAAAATTTTGAACCAAACCATTTTTTTTTTTTTTTTTTTGATAAAAAAGGGTCTTTGGGAATGATAAGTTTGGTTCATGTATGGAGTAAGAGTTGGTCTTTGGAGAATAGACCAACAATAGGTGGTCTAAAGGAAAGGGCCAATGTTCTTTTTTTCAGCTTTCACGCATGTTGAAGATAAAATGAAACACGTCTATGTGAGTATTTTTTAAATAGTCATGAAACAAGCCAAGTGAAAATTTTAGATTTGTGTTGAAGTCTCTACACTTGGTTGTATGTTTTAAAAACACCTTCAGCCAGAAATTGACACAGATTCTCATGAGCAACACTATGCCAGTAAAATTAAAATAATTTTTAAAAATAAAATTTTAAATCATAAGTCCAATTTCATTGTAAGTCATAGATTTTAGAAAATTCATAACACTCACCTTCAAATACTTATCAATTTTAATCTTGAAGATATACTTAACATTTGTTGGATCCACAGTGAAAAAGAGCATGAAACCTATGGGGCTCACCTTGAATGTGGGCATTTGCATTGCTGGTCTGTGGTCTAATCATGTTGATTGTGAAACCCTTCTCCAGGGCATCATTTTTTGAAGGCTCCTCCTCCACTTCCTCTTAGAGAAACAATTTTCTTTTTAATATTTTAGCAGGTCGTTGCAATTGTGATGACAACCCGATCTAACGGAACAATGTTGGACAAACAATATTTCCATCGCATGGTCATTGTCATTGCGATGGCTAAATATGATGGATATCCATTGCACCCATGGCACTATTGTCACAATTGTGGCACCAACTCTGATGGATGACCATTGGCCTTTGAGCACAGGCATCACTATTGCGATGACATAGTGAAACTTTCAGATGTCATAATTGTGACGGTGGCCTATCGCAATTATGGCAACATGACGATGAACTCTTGGCCTTGGCTTATTCCATATTATGACAATTTTTGGCATCTGAATTGTGATAGATGAGCTTTCCATCGTAATTTGTGATGCCAAAAGTCTGATGCCCATCTGATGGGAGCTAATTTTTGGTATTGTCATTTAGGCAAAGGGAGACCATCACAATTGTGATGGCTTGTCATCACAATTTAGGTTCCAAATATAGTAGTGTGCCTACTAAAATCATTTAAAGGAAATGAAGAATTTGGTTGAGTGCCAAGAGGAAACCTACAAGCACAAAGGAAATATTGATATATCTATTCTTTAGCCAAGGCAACCACAAATGTTAATGACCTACAACCAAAAGAAATTAAGTTGCCAAACTTTGATGATTGATTTCTTGCATAAAATGCTCTACACAAAGGGGATAGGTTGCAAAATTAGAATTTTAGAGAGCATATAAGATCTTATCAAATATCATAAATATGAAATTTATGCATTAAATCCCTGAAATTAGCTCACTATTTTTAAAACAATAAAGTATAGATAATAATTTTTCACCATGGTATTGTATGATGAAACCCACTACTATATGTAATGAAATGCCAATAATTTTATGTCGCATGATACAACTCTAAATGAAACGTGATAAAGAAATGGTGCATTTGATCATATAATGAAATGTTCATCTATAAATAATGAAATTTTTGGATTGTATGATAAAGAGTCTCATACCATACAAGAAGAAACATGTTTCCAGAAAAATAAGAAAAATAAGAGAAAAGTGGAGTTAAAAATTGGTTCTATCCCCACATTGGGTGTCAATAATGTGCGTGTTCTTTTTGGTTTAATTTATAATACGCTTGCACTTCAATATTACTCCTATGGATTAGTAGCCATAAATAAGTCAAAACAATAATAATAAACCCAAAAGGAAGAAACTTATTGCTTCTTAGCTAAGGCAAGTATTATCTTATTGACTTTTCTCTCAGATTAGAATGTAAACAATAACTAGACAAACTTTAAATGGAAGATTCAAAGGAGGTAGGATGCAATGATTGCATAGACTACTCAATCATCTTGTCAACCAATACATTATAAGCTAAAATGATAAGAAAGCTAATTAATATACTATGAATAAGTATAAATGAAATTAATGATAATAACTAGATTCTAATTTAATAGATGCAAGAGATATCAACATTAGATACTAATGACTCCTATTAAAAATGAAGATTATTGCTCTACTATGAAAAAAATAAGAACATAAAGAGCTAGGGTACATGTGCTTTTACAAGATTCCCATAGGTGGTCGTGATGAAAAGTACATGGAGAGTTGAGATTCACCCTTTTTTGATCCATGTGAATGCATTTTATAGGTTAAAAGTGTTTGTTTTTCTTTTTGTAGGATTTTACTATTTTATCTTTTTTATTTCTCTTAAAAATAGAAGTGTGTGAACAAAAATGGGTTCCTTTAATTAAAAGTGCTAGGAATTTTAATCAAATGACCTATTGATATTTTGAAATAGCCTTGATGCTTAGGATTTGATAATTGATTATTTATGCAATTTTGTTGATTCATTTATTTTCATAATTAGGTCTAGTGTTCAATTTGGACTAATTATTTGAGATTGAAGGCTCTTATTTTACAAGACCAATTTTAGGTGAGTACATGAAGCTCGATAGGAGCATATGTTTCTATTAGAAAAAATTGACCCTATGAATCATTAAGTTATAAACTTTAGAGCATCACTTAATGTGGTGAACCATTAGCTCAAAAAATTTGATAACAAAGAGGAGATTAGACATTTTGAAAAAAGAGATTAAGAATGATGTGGTAATGCTAGCTCTACTAGATATGAGCAACATAGATGCATTGGAAGAACTGGCATATTAGTTATGCAATTAAAATGAAGTGATTGATGATTTGAGAAAAGCATGATAATCTAATTTATAGGTGTTGAATTTCAATTTTTAGGAAGTATTCAAACAACTTTAAGCCTACTGATTATTTTTTTTGTATTTTTGATAAGTTTTGTGCACCTTTATCATTATTGTCAAAGGGGGAACAATCTAGGGGGAAAAAATTATGACTACTTGCATACCATGTAGTACAAGTAAGGGAGATTAAAATATCTATAGTGATACATGTTGATATCTAAAGAATGAGAAAGGGGAATTCATTTTTGGTCAATAGTTAGCTTTGGTTTTAATACATTTAGTCAAATTTTCTATAAGTGTTTCCATTGATTCCAAAGGGGGAGATTCTTGACATGATGATGAGAAAAAGGATTGGATGTGATATTCCATTGGATTATCATCCCTATTTGATAATTATTAGAAACAATATTATCTACATGTCATAGATAAGTCATATTGGTAATTGGATTGATCAATTAGCTAAATTAGTGAAGTATGAAATGTATAAGGTATATATAAACCATTACAGAAAATTAGATGTGGATAAATAGTCTGATAAATTATGATGGATGACTTACATGATATGTCTATTACAAATATTTAAAGAAAATTGTGAAATAATATTTATTGGGTATTTAGAGGAAGTATAGATTTGATAAGGTTTACAATTTACTATGTGAATAATAGTTAACCTACAATATTTACATGTGTGGATTTAAAAAATTAGCAAGGATTGTGACATTGGTTGAAAATTCAAAGTGCTTGGGTATGTTTGGGCCAACATGAAGGCATGTAATCAAAGTTTATAGAGTTCTCTCATGAATTTTAAATTTCTTTTGAAGTTGACTAAGGGTTACATATTTAGGGTTATTGCATTGACTTAAGAATAGTATAATTATGATTGAAAGATTGATGTGTCATAATGGTAAATTTTATTTCATTTATTTTAGTTCTAGTTAAGTGTGTCAGAAGAAATATAAAGAAGAGCAATGACAAGAGCAAAAAGATTAGTCGTGCATTAAATGAAAAAATTTAGATCAGCCATACTTGTTGATTTTAATAGCTTGACAATAGAAATCCTTTAACAAGATCACTCTTAAATATGTATGTATGATCCTAATAGGTTTGAAGAAAATATCATTTAACAAGGTGACTCTCAAAAGGAGTTCTAAAATCCCTTAATTAGGTATATCCTAATAGATCTCATTGTAAATATCCTAATAGAGTTGAACACCCTTAACTAGGTTTGACCCTTTACTCGGTGGATGTAATGGTTGTAATGGGGGAATTTATTATTGTAGTAGCGAGTAGTTGTGGGTACTAATTTCGACCATGTTTTTTTCCCTCTAACCAAGGGTTTTCATGTGAAAAATACTTGTGTCAAGAGTTTGATGTGAGGATGTTTAATTTCTTTTTCTACTACATTGTCATTTTCTTCAGATGTTATATATTATGAAAAGTATTTGTGAAAGTATCTAAGTTTTTTATTACATTGATTCACCTCCTTGCCTCTTGATATCAAAGGATATAATAAATATATGAGAACAACTATTATCTCCTTTGTCATCTACAAGAAATATTACATCAAATTATGGTATGTGTTGGTAAAATATCTTAAACAAGAGAAGAGTGTATGCCCCCATGTTAAAGCTATTGAAAATGTTACTATAGGAGAAATAGGTTTAATAGATAATCCTTTCACCTAGAAGAAATTTTTCCACTATGAGATATCCTCAAGAACAAGAAAATCAAGGGAAATAGACATATGAAAAAAGAGATCACGAAATAAATCTATTAGTTACTTAGGGGTCAGTATGATCATATGATAGCACATGATTTATTATATCAAAATAAAATGTCATTATTCCTCAAAGCTAGTAGAACTACAAGCATAATGGAAGAATGTCACATAAGAGTTACAAAAAATAATTTTTTTGGGTTGGCATCATGAAGACCAAAAATAATAGGCAACTACTATTGTGTGTCATCCACAAATAGAAAACACAATGGAACATTTATGAATAGTGAAACATACATGAAATAACATGTAACAACATATAGAAGAAGTAAA
The DNA here is from genome assembly GCA_028749045.1 of Cupressus sempervirens. NCBI lineage: Eukaryota > Viridiplantae > Streptophyta > Pinopsida > Cupressales > Cupressaceae > Cupressus > Cupressus sempervirens. The sequence continues at coordinate 516,667,840 of CM053787.1, forward strand.
ATACAAGTATAGGAATGGCATAACATATCAATTCCTTTTGTCACCTTACACCAATAGAAAAACAAGGGTCATCAAAATTAATCTAAATGAATTATATATCAAGTAGAACATGACATGGGAAGCACATTATAACAATAAAATGGAAAGGATATATGTAACAAAATGTTGGACACTTCTATAAACCCTTATCTCCAAGAGATTCAATAAATTGGAACTCTTGAAAGGAGGCTTAAAGCTTCCTAGTCATAGAGTGCAAAGATCTAAAATGATGAAAGATGAATGTGGGACAAAGAAAGCAAGACCTCTGCAAGGTATACTATGATATGGAAGATTAAAAGAGAATACATGCAATGAGTATGCAAGAATCCAATGATCTCCATTTACATACACATGATAAGGAAATAGTAAGATAATAAAAATGTAAGTAAATTCTAAGCTAACATTGATGAAATATTACTAATCTATACTAATTAAACTAGATGCAAGAAATAAAGAACAAGCTAATGCTAAATTATAATGAAAAAATTAAAAAGAGAGATAAGAATAAGCTAATGCTAGAATGAATTCACAAAAGAGAGATCATTTGTAATGAAAATATGGCCTCCATTTAGAGAATTTTCGAAATGAGAAGACACCAATATTAAGAGGTGAAAGAAAAAGCCAAGATTAAGAGGAAAAACCAATGAGTGGTTGGGATTAAGAGGCAATCCTTTTGCAAAATTCATATATTTAATCCTCATAGAGAAAATATAATAATTTAAAATGGTTGGAGGAGGAAAAAGATGGAGATGTGGCTACCTTGGAAAGGGTAGTTATGCACATGATTGAGAATAAGACAAGATTAAATGTACATTAACCAAGATTAATAAAAAGATTAAAAAGGAATTACTAAATAAGACAAACATTGAATTATATTTAATTAAATTAAAATAGGTCCACCTTTAAAAAAGTGATTTTACACATGATTATTTAGCCAAGATTATAAAGAGGATTAGTGAATAGGACAAAATTTGACTTAAAATAGATTTAGTCCAAAAAGGCTTAGAATAATGTTATCCAACTAGGGGGAATTCATTTTAACTTTATTTATTTAGAAAAATATTTTTCATGTGTGCTTAGGATAAAGTTTTTTTAAAGAAATTAAAAGGGGACATGTTTTTAGTTAAATAAACTCATAATACATTAGTCAAACTTAAGGATATAATCAAGTAAATGATAAATGGATGATTTGATCAAAGATTTTTATTAAATAATTATGCAAAATTGATTTAATGCATAATAATGGTGTAATATTTTAATTTAATTACTTAGAAAGAGGTTTTATAGTTTACTAGACTGAAAATGGGTGATTACATGACCCACAACACAAGAGGAGCTAGTTAACCATATCTCATGAACCCCATCTCGCTCTTTGGTGTTTAGAGAGGGTGGGAAACATCCAAGAGGAGAAACATCAAGCATGATAAATGAAATAATATCTAGTTCCAAACAAGGATTATGTTGTAAAGATGGGCCACTTTATTTCTCACTAGAACTAATATAAACAATTATTGTGATAATATATCTCATAAATTGTGATTAATATTTATAAGCTCATATGTCATCAAAATCACTATCATGAATATCATTGTTATAAGTTCCTTAGGAACATAAAAAATGTCATCATTAAGAGTATAATTTCGATCCAAATTAATTACAATAAAATCTAAGATACAAATGAAATTATCACATTTTTTTAATTTCATCTTTTTCAAAATTAACATCCTCCTTTAGACTATGTATGCTCTTTTCAAAGAGAATCAAAGTGTCAATACATGTTTTAGGTGAAAAGGGATTTTGGGAACCATGTTGATGGGTTTTAGCATAATGTTTATGGTAGTGATAAAAAGTGCAATGGTTACACTTTGTTTTACTAGAATTTAGTTTGATTCAGGATCAATTAATATCAAATCATTTTCTTCTTTAGATGGAAGAATTGAAGCAACCTCACTAGGTTGAGAGTTATTGTTAGCTAAACATTTACAAGATATAGAAGGTTTAGGATGTGTGGGAATAAATCTAGGTCCATGGAAGGTAAATGGAACATCCTTAGGGTTGCTAATCTCACAAATATTCAAGATTAGTTGTTTTATATGATAAAAAGATATTATCTTTGCAAGATTGGGTTTGTGAAGGTATGGAAGGCTAAAACAAGTCAAGGTCAATAAATTCCTGAGGTACTAAAGATTGATAGAGACTATGATTATTAGTCATGATTTAGCCATTGTCGAGGAAATTCAAACACTTATGAATAGGATATGTTATGGATTTCATGGAAGTAAGTCAAGGAAGGCCAAGTTTAATTTGGAATTGATAAGCATTTCCATAGACATGTGGAGAGAGAATATATTTAATGGGTTGTAAAAAAAAAAAAAGTGATTTAAAGTGAAGAGATACTATTTTTCATGAGGTTTGGAAGTAGTTAGAATAGTAACACTAATAACTTTTAGGAAACAAATATCAATTTAGAAAAATAATGTGATTTACAATACCAAATTAGTGAAAAAGGTGGTGTTATGTTCCATGTAAGACAATGATTTCAAATGCTAATTTCAAATTAGTAGCCATTGTTTATGGAAAGGAAAATGAGAAGATATATTTTAATTTCCAAAATATGTGGAAAATAGAGAAATTAATAAAGGGATAGTCATGTGTTCAACACAAAGATCTCATAAAATAATGTTGAGGATAAAATGGTATTCATTCAAAGAGTATACAAGACATGGTTGCCTCAAAAAATAGTTATCACTTCGATGATGAACATAGATAGAGAAACACATTGTGATGAGTATAGATCATGAGGAAAATAATAAGAAAAATGCCAAGAAAAGATAAAGAGCTTCATGAGAAGACATTAATGAGGTTTGGCTTGGAATTATGTCACTAATACAGATAATTTTTGTAGATGATTCGTTAAAAAGAAAGAACACATTTGGACACAACTAATGTTATTTAATGAAAGGGAGATATTATCAACATAGAAGAAGAACAAGGTTAAATCATAACTATAAAGTGTTTGTAGAATACTTAAATCAATTGTTATATTGTCATTAGTGTCAAATTTCTTGACAACACTAATTTGTGTAAGTTGCAATCATCTGAAGGATATGATGTTGAGAAAAGAAAGGAAAGGAAAAGTATGATAGATGTTTATGAGGTGATGATAAATTTGTGAACCTTGTTAGAAATGTTAATCTTTCCTTGGATGCATTTAATTTGGGATATTGCAAGGATCCTTAAAAAAATGCAATTTTTCCTCATGTATACATGTGGATGACATGTCATTTACTTGTCCTCTAGAGTTCACATGTGAGGAAAACTCATTTTATTATTCATTTTATAAAGGAAATTAGTTTATCCTCCTTAAGAGGATCTTGATACTTTGCACACACTTATTATGAATGTGGCATTCATAGAAATGGGAGTAACACATGTGACTACATGAAACTCTTTTCTCATCTCCATAAAAGAGATGCTTCTTTCTCATACTCTTTTACACATCACATTTATTTTATTGTAACGAGCTATTTTGCTCTCTCTCTCTCTCTCTCTCTCTCTCTCTCTCTCTCTCTCTCTCTCGGCCTTCATTCATAATACTCATAAGGGGTTTGCTTTGCATTCCCCTTTCAAATTCATGTCTCCTTTGTTGATCTACTTTGGTGTATGCTCTTGGATCTTGGTTATTTCATGGTAACATTATTTCTTTCTTAACTCACTTGGATTGATTTCATTTCCTTTCTCTAGTTTATCGTTTATTACATGGTATCAAAGCTTGGTTACTAATCCTTGTTTTGAGTTTTTGTGTTGAAGGTTGTCATTCATTGGAGCTCACCTTATTTGGAGGGGTTTTTTGAGAGAAGTATTTTTTTGGAGATTTTAGTTCATTCTAACATTTGGTGTGTGTAAATTTTATTGTTTACTATTATTTTTATTATCTAACCTCCTTTGGAAGGCTTTTTGCCAGAGGTTTATCCTTTTGCATTTTTTTCCTCTTGTTTTGGAAGGCTAGCCGCCAAAACAAGAGGAACTTAGATCTATTATAGCAGGGGTTTTGTCAAAATGTATATTCTTGTTAATATACTAATATTGTTATTGCAAGAATCTTTATCATTCACTTTACCTGTGTATTCATATTATCTATTTAAAGTCTTATTAACTAAGGTTTGGTTTTTAATTTATATATAAATCTCTACCTGTATTTTTGTATGTTTTCAGTTCCAATATATTTCTCTTTATCGATATATTTATAATACTTCTTGTCTTATTTTAGTTTACTTCATTTGATTTTCTTTTTTGTTCTCCTTGAACTTTTGTGGCTTCTATGGCTTTCAGTGTCTTCATCATCTTGGAGCAACTTCAGCATCAACCTTCCTTATTCCTCTTCCATCATTTTTTCTCTCCTTGCTAGGAAAGTATTGTGAAAAATAAATAAATCACAACTATAAAAAAAAATTGCTCCACATGTGAAGGTGTCGAGTGACAGTTTTTCTCGGCACATGAAGGTGTCAAGTAACTCAGCACAATAGAAGTTGAGTGAGCTCAGCTCTCAAAGGGCACTCAACACAAGAAAAGTTGAGTAAGCTCGACTTCAACTACAACCAAGTGGAAGCCAAGTAAGCTTGGAAAACAAAGGAAGTGCCAAGTTAACCTGCAAGCTAGACTTACAATGCAAAATTCTTCACCATTAAAAACCAGTTTGGCAAGCATTCAACAAAGAACTTTTCAACTGCAAAGTATGCAATGATGGATAGGACAAGAACAATAATAATATTTATGCCTTCTTCTTTTCTTTCTTTCTATTCAACTTTGATTAAAAAAAATATTACAAAATCTGGGAGCATTCAGCTTCAACCAGAAAACCCTAAAATAACCCTAAACTAGTAAAACTTCAAACTTCAATAAACTTTAAACTTATAGCTCTAATGGCTGCATACAATGGTGCCTAGAGAAATCACTTCTTCAACAGGATAAATCCAAACAAAAATGAACTTATAGAGTGAACAAGGGAAGCAGGTGCAACTGGAAACATGACACAAACTTCCTTCTCTGCTCTGCTCTATTCTGAACTGACTCTCTGATTTGCTCTGCTAAACACACACTGAATGAATGAAAAACATTCCTTTTGTCATATTTTCCCCCCTCTTTTCCTGATTTCAAAACTCACTCGTTGCATTTATGTTCTATGTCTATTTTAGAGTCCGTTAGGGGTGGTAGGTGGGCATTTGGCTCCAAGGGCAAACATCAACTTCATTAAATATTCTAATACTCCACCTTTGTCCGGAGCCAAAAAAACAAGGATCACTACTGATCCAAATCAACTACACCAAGACACTCTCTTAGGTGTTCAAAACTTCCAATGCCTAATGGCTTAGTAAAAATGTTTTCTAGCTATGAATCAGACCTAAAAAATTCCATCTTGATATCCCCATTCTCCACCAACTCTCTGATGAAGTGATACCTAATCTCAATATGCTTGCTTCTACCATGGAAGACTGGATTCTTGGACAATTCAATTGATGAGATGTTGTCACAATAAATTGTGGTTCCATCCTTTTGCCTTTCATTCAAATCTGTCAAGATCCTTCTTAACCAAATAGCTTGACATGCTATTGCATTTGCTGCTATGTATTCAACCTCTACTGTAGATTGAGCAACAATAGGTTGCTTCTTGGATGCCCATAAAATTTCACCCGATCCCATATGAAACATGTATCCAGAAGTGCTCTTCCTATCATCTATACTTCCAGCCCAATCACTATCAGTGTAACCAACCAATTTGAACTCATTTTCTGTAGTATACAAAATCCCAAATCCTTTGGTACCATTAACATACCTTAGGATCCTCTTTCCTTCTTTCCAATGGGAGTCCTTTGGTGTTTTCATAAATCTAGAAATTAGACTTACTGCATGCATCAGGTCTGGCTGAGTTGCAGTCAAATACATTAAACTTCCAACCATACTTTTGTATAGTGTTGGATTCACTCTCTTGCTAGAATCTTCCTTGCTCAACTTTACACCTACTACTATTAGTGTGGGGGCTACCTTACTATTCTACATTTTGAATCTCTCCAAGATCTACCCTACATATTTTCCTTGAGAGATGAAGATGCCATTATGCATTAGTTTTACTTCTATGCCTAGAAAGTACTTCAAGAGACTTAGGTTTGTCATTTCAAACTCATTTTGCATGGCCTATTTTAACTCACCAATTAGAGCCTTGTCATTACTAGTAAAAATTAAATCATTTACATACAAGACAACAATCAACACATTACCATTTTCTACCTTGATGTAGAGAGTAGGCTCACCATTGCTTTTGCTAAAGCCATTTCTCATCAAATATGAGTCAATCCTACTATACCATGCCCTTGGAGCTTGCTTGAGCCCATAAAGAGCTCTCTTCAATATATATACTTTATTCTTTTCACCTGCAACTTCATAACTAGGTGGGTGCTCCACATATACTTCTTCTTTCAATACACCATTTAGGAAGGCAGACTTCACATCCATTTGATATACATTCCATTTGTGCTAAGCTACAATTGCTATGATAGCATGCACAATTTCCATTCTTGCAACTGGGGCATATGTCTCATCATAATCTCTTCCATACTACTGTTTGTAGCCCTTGACTACCAGCCTTGCCTTATGCCTATCAATCTTGCCTTTAGTATTACATTTGGTCTTGTAGACCCATTTCACTCCAATCACTTGCTTCTTGGGAGGCAATTCAATTAGCTCCCATGTCTCATTCCTTTCTATAGCATCTATCTCCTCATCCATGGCCTTACACCATTTCTTCTCTTAAATAGCTTCTTCAAAATATTTTGGATCACTGTTAGAAAATAATACAAAATTAACACTCTCATCATAATCTTCATACCTTTCATTTTGGTATATCTCCCTAAGACTCTTGTTCTTTCTTGGTAATAGGGAGTAGAGTGTGGGATCAGAATCTTCACTATTGCTACTTTGCTGAGTAGTTTGGTCTTCACTAGTACTTGGCACTGACACTCCGTCATGCCTAGAAGAGCTTAGCAATGACTGAGGTTGCTTGCCTTTTCTTCTATTTGCTCCTTCTTACTGTTCATTAGCATCTTCTTCACTCATAATTGGCACTTTACTTGAGGTGTTGGGTGACTCATCAATTTGTCCATACCAAGATTGATTTTCAAGAAATTTCACATCTCTTGAAAGAATCATCTTGTTGTTCAATGGGTCATACAATCTATATGCCTTTGATTCTGAGTTGTACCCTATGAAGATGCACTTCACACCTTTGTCATCCAATTTTTTCCTTTTCTCTTTAGGCACATGTGCATATGCAACACATCCAAACACCCTTAGGTGTTAAACTATCAATCTTCCTCGTGACCATGCTTCCATTGGAATTCTATCACACACTGCCTTTGTAGGACACCTATTAATTAGGTAAACTGTTGTTGCCATAGCCTTTCTCCAAAATTTAGTTGGGAGACCTTTCTCTTTCATTATGCTCCTTGCCATTTCGACAATGATCTTGTTCTTTCTTTCAGCCACTCCATTCTGCTGTGGTGTATAGCTAGTTGTGAGCTCTTTCTTTATACCATGTTTCCTGCAAAAATTTACAAAAGAATTGGAGGTATACTCCCCTCCTCTATCTAATCTTAAGAATTTGATATAGTGTCCACATTCTCTTTCAGCCTGGGCTTTAAATTCTACAAATTTATCAAATGCTTCAGATTTATTCTTTAAGAAATACACCCATGTCCTACAACTAAAATCATCAATAAATGCAATGAAATAAGTACTCCCCCCAATGGAAGTAACTTGCATAGGACCGACTAGGTCAGTATGCACTAAATCTAATGGATATCTAGCCCTCCTAGAATTTCCAAAATTAAAGGGAAGCCTATGTTTCTTACCCAAAATACAAGCCTCACACTTGTCACATGAATTTATTATACATGGAAAACCTTCTACCATTTTTTATTTGACAAAAAATTTAAACTAGCATAGCCTAGATGACCATACCTGAGGTGCCATAGCCATGAGGGGTCTTAAATCACACTCCTTAGAGATAATTGTGTGGGAGGTGTAGCACCAACTTGAGATGAGAAACATGTCTCTATCCTCAAGGGAAACATTATGTTCTTTGTCATTTGAACTATTGCAGGTTCTTGCTCCCATCCTTTTCATGAATGACACATGTGTCATTCTCCATCAACACTTTGTATCCATTTTGAATGAGTTGACCAATGCTCATCAAATTGTGTTTCATACTAGGGGAAAAATACACATTTTTTATTTCCTTCTTCTCACCTTGCTTGGTGCGGACCATAATAGATCCTTTGCCCACAACTGGTAGGGTTCCATTGTTACCCATTTTAATCTTAGATTTGAAACTCTTGTCAATGAATGAAAACAAGGTTTCATTACCACTCATGTGGTTGCTACATCCACTATCAAGGTACCAAACCTCAGGGATTCCTTGTTCACCAACATTACACATGATGAAGGTAGTGGCATTGTTTCCACTTCTCATGTTCACATCAGCCACATTTTCTTCTCTTGATTGATCATTTTGCTTCTTCCAGCATTCACTTGCATAATGCCCATATTTATGATAGTAGTAGCATTCTACATTACTCCTATTTGAGTTGTAGTTTTTCTTACCTCCTCTTGAAGTATTTTGTGAGCTACTTGCTCCATCTGCTCTTCTTGAGCTTTCTGATGCAGCATTTTTTTGTTCTCCATTACCTCAGCCTCTGCCTCTGGGGTTTCTACCTGAGCCATTTCTTCCTCTCCCCTTCCTCTTGGATTGGACTAAGCCTTGAATTTTTGCTCTTGGGAAGAAGAAGATGCAAATATGTTGATCTGAGGTCTTTTGCCTCTTCTATGGTCATGACCAAATTGTCATATTTATGAGGTAAACTCCTCAATATCTTTTCCACTATCCTCTGCTCTTGATAGTCTTCTCCATTTGACTTCAGTTGATTAATCACATTGGAGGTCCTTGAACTAACATCTACAACTGATTCATTTTCAAGGTTCTCAAACTCCCCCCTTATATTATGTAGCTTTATAGTACAGAGTTTATTAGTCCCCTTGAAGTTCATCTCAAGGATATCCCATGCTTCCTTTGCATAATTTGTTGCTACAATCTTGGGAAATACTGTCTCTATCATTGTTGCTTCAATAAGACTTAATGCCTTAGCATCCTTCCTCCTTGACTCTTTCAAATGAGTCTTTTGTGCATTTGTGAGGGCAGCATACTAAGTTGGGTCTATCACATCATTGAACCCATTTATAACAAACTCCCATAAATCATTTACAACCATTATGGTTTTCATCTTCTTTTCTCATGTATCATAATTTTACCCATTAAAGGATGGTTTTTGTTGCCATATCTTTCCTGTATCTACTACCATGTCAAATATCCCAAGAAAATAAATTCTCTAACTCAGTGTGGATGTGGGGCCTCAAAGTTTTGATACCATGTGAAAAAAAAAAAACAACTATAAAAAAAATTACACGACACGGGAAGGTGTTGAGTGACAGGAGGGTGCCGAGTAACTCGGCACAATAGAAGCCGAGTGAGCTTGGCTCTCAAAGTGCACTTAGCACAAGAAAAGTTGAGTAAGCTCAGCTTCAACTAAAACCAAGTGGAAGCTGAGTAAGCTTATAAAACAAAGGAAGTGTCGAGTTAACCTGTAAGCTGGACTTATAATGCAAAATTCATCACCATTAAAAACTAGTTTGGCAAGCATTCAACAAAGAACTTTTCAACTGAAAAGTATGCAATGATGGATAGGAAAAGAACAACAACAATATTTATGCTTGCTTGTTTTCTTTCTTTCTATTCAACTTTGATTAAAAAAAAAATTACAAAATCTAGGAGCATTCGACTTCAACCAGAAAACCCTAAAATAACCCTAAACTAGTAAAACTTCAAACTTCAATAAACTTTAAACTTGCAGCTCTAATGGCTACATACAATGGTGCTTGGAGTAATCACTGATTCAACATGACAAATTCAAACAAAAAAAAACTTACAGAGTGAACAGGGGAAGCACGTGCAACTAGAAACATGACACAAACTTCCTTCTCTGCTCTGCTCTACTCTGAACTGACTCTCTGATCTGCTCTGCTAAACACACACTGAATGAATGAAAAGCATTCCTTTTGTCATATTTTTCCCCCTCTTTTCCTGATTTCAAAACTCACCCACCACATTTATGTTTTATGTCTATTCTGGAGTCCATTAGGGGTGGTAGGTGGGTGTTTGGCTCCAAGGAAAAATGTCAACAGCATTAAATATTCCAACAAGTATTCACTACATATTTTTTCCATCCTATGTAGGATAACTATTAGAATTGTTTATTAACCAACCGTTTGGGGATCATTTCATAGTCGCATGCTTTTGTGTTGATTTTTCTTTGTACTTTTGAATCTTAAAACTCCTCATTGGTAGCGTTCTCCCACTTTCTATTGTGCCTTGCCTTGCACTCCTTCATTTTTGCTGCACCTTCTTCTCTCTCCTTCAGCTAAACCCATGTTTTTCTTCGACCCCCTCCTTGTCCTCAATTTTCATATTTTCCTTTCTTTCCATCCTCTGATCATTGTGTTTCCTTTCTTCTCTCTTCTTTCTATATCGTAAGTGTTCTTATTTTGTTTCTAATTTTCTTGCGCTCTACGTTTTGGTTCATTCTCCTTTTTTATCTATGTTTCATGCTTTGTAGGTTGCTTCTCCTAATCATGTCTCTTTAGCCTCTATATTTTACATTTTCTTCTTATCCTTATCAGAGGCATTGTCTCTACATTTCAATATGAGTCACCATTTTTTTAAAACTCTATTAAATCTCTTATTGCATTTTTTTCATAATTTTATTCTTGTGCAAGGAAGCATTTTGTCTTACCTTCATTAAAGGATTATAGTTCATTAGTTTTTTTCCTTTAACCTCTCTGTCTAATGATCTATGTTGTAGGTTTCTATTTTTATTAGTAGTTATATAATCTAATTATCGACAGTTACATCTCTATTTATTAATATCTATTCTTGAAAATCTTTTATATCTTTTTTTACTAAACTCACAATATTACTAACATTCATTTAACTTTCTTCTCTTTCATTAATAAATGTCTTTCCTCTTTCTTAAATTAAATTCTAAATTTGCATTTAGTAGGGGGAATTTTTTAAAATTATGTCAACCTTAATTCCAAAAATTAAACTTAATAGTTCAAACTATCACTCGTGAAAAATGCACCATTCCCTTATTTTTCATTTTAAACACTTGTTAGATGTTTCCACGGATGCCTCTATTGAGCCCACTACAACCACCACCCAAGATAAACAAGATGCTTAGAAAAATAAAAATAAAGAAGCTTTAGTATTAATTGGAATTTCCATTATTCTAGATTTATATGTTTTAATTACAAATTATTCTAAAACTCATGAAGCATGGTCAATTTAAACTACTTATGACATTGCAGATGAATCCTACAAAATTCAATTCCAGGATCAACTCAAGGATCTCAGGTATATGGACTTCAAAACTATGGATGAGTTTGTTTTAAAATTTTATGCTCTTAAAATTCATTTGATTGGTTTAGGTGTTCAATTAGCTAATATTCATTTGATTCATATTATTCTTTAAAAAAAAATCTTCCTAGACAAGTTTAGTAATTCATAATTAATATTCATTCTCAACTTGTTTTTGATTAGATAAACAGGTTTTATAGGGAACCTTAAATCCAATAGCTAATATAAGAAAAGGCTGATAATAAGCGTGAAAGCCCAGCCAAAAAAGTTTAAGTTCATAGGCTGATAATAAGCATTAAGTCCAGTCAAAGGAAAGAGTTTTGAGAAAAGAACAAGAAAAAAAGACAGGCAAAGCCACGACCTAAAGCTAGAACAAAAAGCCTAAAGACAATGATAAATAAAAGAATAGGCGAGAGTTATTCCTCGTTCTTTTGCTCCAGGTCTTGCATAACTTGAGTAGTCTCAAAGGCCAGTTGATTCTCCTCCACTTCCATCTATTGCACCCTTTGGTTCCCCTAGTCCTGATCAGGAATGGAGTTGTCCTTTGCAAAGTCATCCTCCGTTCTGGCCTCATCCCTATCTTTTCTGTCCTCATCTTCATGCATTTCTCTATCTCTGATCTATTCCATGAGAGAAATGATGTTTTTTTTAATGGAGCTTAACAAGGAGAACATCTTATTTGTAAGGTTGTGATTGTAGTTTTCCAAGTTGTGTATCCTTTTTTCTGCCAAACTGAGCCTGTCAGCCAAATCCCTCCTCCTATTGGCATCCATCCCTTTCCTTGTTGCCTCAATATGTTTCACCTGATCTTTGACCTCCTTGAGCTCATGGAAAAGCCATTTGATTGATCTAAAATTATCAATCATACTATTACGAGCATTATTCAAGAGGTTCATCCCTGTCTCCCTGGCTCTGTTCGAAATAACCACAATCGTCGAATCAATGAAATCTTCCAGCCACTGTTCTTCTTGATTATCCACAAGGATTTGGGGATTAGTGGCCTCCTTGAAGATGCCCATCTTGGAAATCTTGACATTGAAGTTGATCCATGCTTTCCTCCTATCATTAGTCTATACTTCCCCTTCTACATACCCTGCTTTCTCCTCCTTCTACTCCTCAGGATGGAGATGGATAGGAGAAAGGGGCAGCACAGATGCCTCCTCGAATTGAGAGCACACTTCCTCCAAACTCTCCCTCTTGCATTTCTTCCTTCCACTTTCCTCCTTAATTTCCTCCTGCATATCCTTAACCACCTACTCAGACTCTAGTTCCTCCTCATCATCGCTGTCTCCCTCCTCTACCTTCTTTGAAAGCTTCTGCCCGAGATCCCTAGGGCTTTTTCTACTAGGGGTTATGGGGGAGGGTGATTTTTTAGCAAGGTAAATTGCTACTTTCCCTAAACTAGAGATCCCTCCTTTCTCAGAGAAAAGGCTCTGAATATCATCTGAGTTAGAGGAGTAATTGAAACTACCAGACTCCACATTCTTTGTCTGGGGGGGGTAATGCTTATAGTTTGAGCTTTGAAGTGCTCATGGATAAGTAGCAGCAGCCCCTTGTGTAGAGCTAGGTTTGTGATGGGATTCTTTTTGAAGCTATCCACTACCTTGCTCATTGAGGTTAATAGATAATAAGGAAAGAAAATTTTGGACTTATTCCAGAAATGATTCAAAATGACAAAGTGGTGGGTTCGGGCTCTATCAAACCTAGGGTCCAAAGTAATGTACTTGATAATAGCTTTCAGAACATACCTCCACCGCTTCTTCATGGAGTTGGGGACATAGTAGGTGTCAATATTTTTCAATGCCTTCAATTCCTTCTCACTCTCCACAAAGTCCCTAACCACATTGGCTGAGAGCTTCTTATCACTGAAGAATTTAAAACCCTCGATAGGGATTTTGGTGATAGTCGCAATCACCTCCTCTATTATCTGGAAGAAGATACCATTCACCTTTACCCTGCCATCCTTCCAGGACCCCACCATGCTATTGGTCACCTCCTGATCGAATCCATGCAGCTTCATGATATAACTGGTAACCCCACCCTCTTCAAGTTTTTCTCACACTTTCAGCCTACTTCTCCATTTCTCAAAATCCCCCACCGGCTCCTTTCTACATCTCTTACCAACCATTTCCGCACACTGCATGCCCACTTTACTCATGTGCTCTTCACTCTATGACTAAAATTGACCTCCAAGAGTAAGCAAAGAACAGAGACAAATAACCCTACTATTGCTCCAGAAGTGATTGCAATAAACAACCCACAAAGCGTGTCGATTAATCAATAAAGGATTACTACATTTATAATTTCCCATGCTTCTGTCATGAAAAGTACCCTTATTTCTTAACCCCTTCATTTTCATAATTAAAGCTTGATTTTATCTATACTTCCTTGGATTTTATCCAAGTCTATCAAACTTTAAACATCTACCAGCAAACAAGTTCTGGGAAGCCAAGTCATTTTTTGGTCTATACCGACCCCTATATTTGTAAACTTGTAGGCAACTAGGTTTGCTTCCTAGAAAGTATGGGCGACATGGATTCTATTAAATTTGGCAAGGGTCTCTCTAGTCTCATCAATGAGATTTGCAATCATCCAAGATGGACAAAAATTTCCATTGATGCACTTTATAATGTTATTCAAGTCCCCTTCAAGCCATTAATTGGTGACCCTAATTTCAAAAGCCAGTTTAACCACATTGCATGTTGCGTTGGCTACCGCAAAATGATTTGTTTGGAAACCCAATGGGAGAGAAAAAGCTGCAATACTGTCTCCATTTTCATTACTTATCACACCTCCACTACCCAAGGATCCTGGGTTGCCCTTGGAGGCTGTGTCAAAGTTGGCTTTGTGCCAGCCTTTAGGGCGGAGGAGCCACTTGGCTTCCTATCTTTTCCTCGCTCTATCTTTTACCTTCTTTTTTCTGCCTCCTATCTCAACAACTCCCCCCTTCCTCATTGAAAAATTATCCTTTATGTTACCAAAGATCTTCCTTTCAACAACTAAATTTAGCTCCTCCCTATCTCTAAAAATCCGATTGTTTCTCTCCTTCCATATGTTCCAACAAAAATGGAGCAGGAGCCAGGAGCTAATTTCCTGCAAAGCAGACCCATTGAATATGTCATGCCATTGATAGAAAAAGTCCAGAAGGTTGGAAGGAAAGCACCAGCTATGGCCTAGGTCCTGGGTGAGGAAGCCCCAAACTATCCTGGAGTAAGAGCAGTGAACAAACAAATGATTACCTATTTCCAACTCTTCTTTGCACAAAACACATTTGCTAGGCATGATATGACCTCTTTTGATGAGATTTTCTTGGGTGAGAGTTTTGTTCTAAGGAGCCACCCAAATATTCATGTTGACTTTTGGCATGAGGCATGGGAGCCAAGCCCTCGACCAAGGGAGAGACTCTTTTAAGCTCCATAAAGCAGAGTACCCAGAGGCTACCGAATAGAGCCCATTCATAGTATCCCTCCAAACTAGTTCATCCTTATTACTACTTAGGGATAAGGAATTAAGCATGATCATGATTGGTTTGAGGTCCTCTAAGATAATGGAAAGGTCCTTCCATCCCTGTTCGACCCTGTAATTGCTAACTTTGTGCCCAAAAAGGTTGATGCATTCATTATCCCATGATCCATAGCTAGGGTTATTCATAAGGGGGCCCTGAGAAAGCCAACAGTCAAACCAGAACAAAATATTCTCCCCATTACCTAGCTTCCAGGAGACTTTAGAGTTTGCCAAGTCCCTGGCTTTTAAGAAACCATTCCAAACAACTGTGCCTCTTGGGATATCCTCACTAAATAGAGTGAAGTGAATAGAGGGCCTTATTATATACTTATTTACCACAGTGTCTCTCCATTCCCTCGTGCTACTAAAGATGTGTCAGATTTACTTTGCCAGGAGGGCCTTATTGAGGTGAGTGAGCTTCCTGATTCCCAGACCTCCTTTCTTCTTAGGAAGGCAGACTTTATCCCAAGCAACAAGGAGGTACCTTTTATTCCTTTCAATTCCTATCCATAAAAAATCCCTTTGGATTTTCTCCATCCTCTCAACATATTTCACTGGTATGGTAAAAAAGCTCAGAGCATATATCGGCAAGTCTTGGAGGATGGATTTAACTAGTTGACATTTTCTAGCTTGGCTAAGAATGGCTCCTTTCTAGCTAGCTAGCTTCTTACTAAACCTTTCCATGATTCCATTCCAGAAGGATTTAGATGGGGTTGTTCCCAAGGGGAGAACAAGGTAGGTAGAAGGAAGCTTCCCCACCTGACAACCCAGGATTCTCGAGATTCTCTAATGTCTTTCCTCTGGAGTATTGATAAAGAAAATAGAGCTTTTGTCCCAATTGATGAGCTGCCCTGACCCTCTAGAATAGGTGTCCAAAGTGTCTTTCATAACCTTGGCCTCCTTGACCGAGGCCTCTCCACCCATAATAGTATCATCAAAAAATTGTTGATGCGTAAAGGGGGTGCATTTGGAAGAAGGTTTAAAACCTTTGATCCTCCCTTCTTTCTTTTTCTTCTCCATGAGTTTTCCAATATAGTTCACCAAGATAATAAAGAGCATTGGTGATAGATGATCCCCCTGAGGAAGGCCTCTTGTAGGTTTGAAGAAATCAGAGGGGGATCCATTCACTAAAACAATTCATTCTCAACTTGTTATTACTAGTTTATCTTCTCAATTGACTTATATTTTTTCTCAAAACTTATTGTGTCAAGAAGAAGCTAAACTAATTTAATTTGGTACTCTAAATTCAAGTGAACATGCTTTTATGTCTAGGAATTCAAATAATAACTTTTGATCAAACAATAATAATAATCATCGTAATAACCATAATCATAACTATAACAACTCCAATCATTCAATTAATAAATCTAATGTCAAACATAATAATAATAACAATAGTAAAAATAATAATAATTGTAATAATTACAATAATAATAATAATAATCAAAGGAATAATTCAAATTCCAAATCTCATTGTACTTATTGTGGTAAATATGGTCATGTTGTTAATAATTGTTTCAAAAATGCAAAATGACAAAAAACCCATGAACAACAATAATTACCATCAAAAATTCAAATCATCAAAAAGGGAATTCTAATGGTTGTAATTATCATCATGCTTTTACGATTAGTTACAATGTTTCTAAATAATTAAAATGGATTATTGATACTGGTTCTTCTCAACGTGTTAACTTTCATAAAGAAGTGGTTGATTCTTTGCAACCCGATCCTTCTAATATTCCAATTCAATTAGCTGATAATCATACTTGCAAAGTTGAAGGATTTCGTAATGTAAGTGTTCCAAATGGAAAGTTACATGATGTTCTTTATGTTCTTGATTTGAAATACAATCTTCTTTATGTTTTTAGATTATGTCAAGATTATAAAGTTGAATTTCATAAGGACATGTGCTCTAATAATTGATCCTAACACTAATGAAGTTGTTTCTATGGCTAAGTTAGATCATGATAACTTATTTGAATTTTGTGAATTTACCTCTTTAAGACACACTTTGACAAAAATGTTTCTCATACTATTGAGCATGAAAGGCTTGGCTATTTAAATTTTGATTGTATCTCATATAATGTGGTTGAAATTTTACCTCCTATTGTTCCATCTAAGATTGCATGTACTGGGTGCATGAGTGAACAAATGAAAAGTATAAAAGGTCATCAAGCTTATAAACCTATTACTAACAAAGTGAAAATTGCAAGAAATGTTTGTATTGAAGAAAATGATGTGCATGATTCTTCCAATGCTCAACATGAAAAGTTCAATGGAAGCATAATTGTGTTAGTGGGCAACCAACCTCCTTCTCTAAACCCTACTCCTCGTTATCTACCTTTATTCCTCCTATTCTTTCTTACAATAGTAATGGTCATGATGCATTTATAGATAATGGTAATGATGCTAATGTTGATAATGGTAATGATGTTAATTTTGATATGAATGATGCACTTATACATCATGACTTTTCCTCTAGTGATAAATCTATTAAGACAAAAAACTAAATGGTTTCAAAATTTACTTAGTAAATGAGATCAACTTCTGGAATGGGTGGACTTAAACCTAGGAGAATTAATTACTACAAATATAGTTTGATGATCCTCATTCATCATCTTTGGCATTTCTCTTTAGTATGTCATTAATCCTAGAGATTATGTTGATTTTATCATTAGATAGTACTTTACTTCAAATAATTATGTTCTATTAACCTTGACTTTCTGTGACTTTGATATGATTTTTAATTGTATTTGCATGATTTCATACCATGATATTTTAGGTATAATTATGCATGTATATATGGGGGCCAACATATACATACATACATACATATATATATACATGTATATATATACATATACATATATATATATATATATATATACACACACACACCTATATATACATGTGTGTGTGTGTGTGTGTGTGTATATATATATATATATATATATATATATATGTATATATGTATATATATAGATATATCTCAATAAATATAAAAATTATTGTATCTTTTGTGACTTGTCAATGATGAGTGCATTCTTATATATTTCATATATGTAAAAAAAATTATGCTCTTGCTTATTCCTTGGGATTATAAGTTATTACACACTATTGCCTTCCATATTTCTTTTATTATATGAATTGGCACATACATGCAGTTTATGCTTTTCTAGCATCATTTTAGTCCCATGTTGGCACTTATGGTTTATACCATTTATTGACATGAAGTTTCCCTCCATTTGGTTCTCTTGGTTCCATTTTGAAAGGTTGAGATAGATATGGAGTTTCCCTCTACGTTGTTCCATCCTGAAGGCATTTTGCTCTTATTTGAAAGAAATCTATTGCTAAAACTCATACGCCTTCCCTTTGGTATCTTTGAATTCATGAAATATAGTGTTTCACATACTCCATTACTTAAATCATGAGTCATGCAGGTTATGAATTGATCACCCATTAACTTGCAATTGAAATAACTTATTAAGTGGATTGTCTATATCCACATGATTGATGTATTATTGATGTTGGGTTCATTAGTTCATCTTGTCTTTGGTTATTTTTGCCTTGTATATTCCTTTCTTGAGAGCTTTGATAACATATTTTTCTTTGAAGAATATGATTTATCTTGATTACTTTACATTTACATTCATCACTCTATTTCAAATTACTCTATAAAAGTTTCCTTATACTTAAAAATTTTCTAGTTCTTGAATATAAGATGAAATTTTCCTCGTGGATAGTTGTCTTGTTTCTTATTCCTATGTTTTAGGTAGCACATCACAACACATACAAGACATCATTATTTATTGTACAGATCCTATGCCACATGAATCCACTTGAATATGTATCACACTTGAAGGACTATCCACTTCTCTTGGTTCTCTAATGATGTACCCATGCTAATACAAGACCTCTTGCACAATTGAAGATATTTCAAAAAAATCAAATTCTATTATTGTAAATTGGGTTTGACACCCTTTTATGTAAGCTCCCCAAGTAAATATTAGGGGGGGTGTTAGAAATATTAATCTTTCCTTGGATGTATTTAATTTGGAATATTCCAAGGATCCCTACATGTAGTTTGTCCTCTTTTACACGTGGAGAAAAAATCATTTACTTTTCCTCTAGTCCACATGTGAGGACATCTCATTTTTATATTCCTTTAATAAAGGAAATTAGTTTATCCTCCTTAAGAGGATCTTGAAACTTTGCACACACTTATTATGAATGTGGCATTCATAGAAATAGGAGTTACACATGCGACCACATGCAACTCCTTTTTCATCTCCATAAAAGAGATGCTTCTTTCTCATTCTCCTTTACACATCACATTGATGTTATTGTAATGAAATATTTTGCTCCACCATCTCTCTCTCTCTCTCTCTCTCTCTCTCTATGCATTTTTCTTCATTCATAATACTCACAAGTGGTTTTCTTTGATTTCTCCTTTCAAATCCTTGTCTCCTTTGTTGATCTACTTTGGTGTATGCTCTTGGATCTTAGTTATTTCATGGTAATACTATTTCTCTCTTAACTCACTTGGATTGATTTTGTTTCCTTGTTCTAGTTTATATTTTCTTAAAAACCTACTCGGGAAACTAATGAATTGATCTATAGAAAGATATTACTGGTTTGAATTTTTTACATGATTTTATGAAGTGGTGATATTATGCAAAAGAAATGTAGTTTAGTCAAGAAAAGAAGGAATGCAATTGGTAAGTAAAATGATGAAGGATCTAGAAGTTACACTGAGCTAGAAATAGTGGTCCATAAATGGAGTAGATGAAAGGTGAAGTGAGTCAGAATCTAGTATTAACTAAGTAGAGGAAGGTTAACCAATCAATTCTAATGTTAGCCAAGTGTAGTAGTAACTGAGTATGAATAAGGTTAGCAAAGGAAAAATATAGATCAGTAAAGGAAGAACAATTTGTGAAAGATCAAGTTTAAAGCCGACATAGTGCGAAGATTTGGATTTCTCAAGAAATTTCTAAGGATAACTATGGAATATTTTACCATGATCAATGGTTGTAATAATTAAGAAAATATCTAATGATGGAAATTTGAAGCATTTTAGGTAATCCAGGGATAATTTAAAGTTTGAGGTAAAAGGATGACTATATTTAATGTATTTGAGCTAGAAAAGATTAATCAACAATTCTGATTAAAGGAGATGAAGTGAAAAAAATATGTCTATATAAGAGATAAGCAAGAAGAAGTTTATTGTTGGTTTGGTTGATAACCAAATTTATTTTAAGTGCGAAAGGATATTCTATCAAGCATATCAAAGTGAAAATTTGAAGTGAAGAAAAGTGTTAATGTGATGATTATTCAATAAGAAAAGGTACTGAGCATAATGGAGATTTGATAAAGAAAAGTGATTTGTTATTTCTAACATATCATTTTACTATTACATTCTAACCATTATAGCATAAAATCTTTTAACCGAGTGGACTTAATAGTCTTAATTTGTAAATCCATTTATATGATGACATTCCATTGAATTTTTATAAGTCCTTTAGAAAGGCCACTCATTGAAGGGTGATAAGGTCTAGATGATATTTGGTAAAATTCCCCTAACAAGGCCACACCTAGAAGTGTCCTTGTAAGCTTTAATAAGGTTAGCTCTTAACTGAACTCACTTCAAAAGAGTAAAATTATTTTTGGTGACTAGTCCTTGGTGGTTTCTACCTGTAATCACCTAAAAATGATCATCTAGACTATTAGCCCCCTTTTCAACATTTTGGCTAAATTAATTTAATCACTTACCTAAGCCAAATTGCTAATAATCAATTTATTTGATTATAACCTATAGTTTGACTATGCTATCCTAAGTTTATTATTTGATTAAAAGAACATGTCCCCTTTTAATTAAATAGAACACCCCATTCTTCTAACCCACTTAAAGTGCACACATAAAGTCTTTTTTCTATTTTACAATTAAAAGAAAAGGCTTGTGAGACTTTTGTCTTATATGACAAGTCAACTTATATTCTATTGGTTGACTTGTGTGTGCACATGGATCACACCTATTTTCAAATTTTACCATTGATCATCCACCATCTTCATCTTGATCTCTACTGTCCGTATGCCTTTAAAAAGGAGAGAGCTTTCCCCCTCAAAGGATTGATCCATCTTTTGAATATTGTTATGATGCAGGTTTTCTAATAGGTTTCTTGGGAGCTTTGTGGAGAACTTCTCACTCCTTGTCTATATTCTCTCATTCCATCATATTAGCATAAGATCATATGACATTCTTAGCATAGTTGCATGTTAGTTTAGCTTTCATTCTTGTAATAATCTCACATAGTTTAAATAACAGTATTGTAACACTCTCATTCATATTCTAGCATAGCTGCATCTTGCATTTCCATTCTAGTTTAGTCTTCCATCTTGCATTGCATACTTGAGGGATTCCTTGAAGATATTTGCACTCTTGCTCTTGTCTCAAAGAACCTCCTGTTGCATGGTTTACTAGCAAGAAGCACATTTCTAAGGCTTGGATGAGAGCCTTCATGCTTGAATACTAGCTTCTTGCACTTCGTGGATAGGGAGCTCTAAGCTGGCATCTGAGCATTCTAACTCATGGAATTGTTTAGATAGAATGGTTTAGAGTGTGACACAAATCAAGTGTACATTTTTGGCACCCACCGTGGGCTTGGACTGTACATTTCACCCTGCATTTTCCTATTTTTGCTTACATTTCCCTTACTGCTCTACATTTTTCTTTTTTTTATAGTTGCAGTGTTGGGCTACATTTTTCTAGTATCACATGATAGTTCACAGTACTGTCGTGTGACACTTTTTTGGAAATAGTGTCACACTTGATGCCTGCATTCTATTGCTCTTTGTGCAAAACTCTATCACACAGCTGAAGAAAAAGTATCACCTGAACATAAACTATCACCTTGGTATACTGTGAAGTATCGCACAACATTTGTTCAGCAAAAAGTACCGCCTGACAATTTTTTGCTTGTTCCTTGAGGGATTTGATCAAATTTCTTCTTAGCTGGCTGATTGTTGTTTTTAAGAAAAATTCTAAGCTATTTTACAGAGGTCTAATTTATAGTTTTTTTTATTATTTCATGCTAACTTGTTGTCTAACAATTTGTGATTGTAGGTTTCCCTCTTTGTGAAGAAAAATTGAAACCTTGCATATAAAAGAATGCATGTCAAAGCTTCAAATGCACAAGGGCTACTAACATTGTTTGCTGTTGGATACAATTATTAATTGTGTATTGTCTTTGATGTTACACAAATTTCATATCAATCATTAGACAGAGTCTACCGAGCTCAGATGGTTAGCAAAGCAAAGGTAAGTTAACTTTTACCGAGCTCACTCGGTAAGCAAAGGCAAGTTAGCTTTTACCGAGCTCACTCGGTAAGTAAAGGCAAGTTAAATTTTATCGAGCTCACTTGATAAGCAAAGGAAAGTTAACTTTTACTAAGCTCACTCAGTAAGCGAAGAAAAATTAGCTTTTACCAAGCTCACTCGGTAAGCGAAGAAAAATTAGCTTTTACTGAGCTCACTTGGTAAACAAAGGAAGGTTAGTATTTACCGAGTTAACTCAGTCTCTGAAGGAAGTTGCAAGGTTTGTAGTGTTTATTGAGCTTCACTTGGTTAACATGGGGAAACCATTTTGAAGCAGTGGTCACCAAGCTGGGTCGGGCAGCAAAGAATTTTATGATTCCAAAGAATTAAGTTTAATTGTTTTGTGTAGCCGACTGATTTATATTTTTCCAATTGTTGTAAACTTGTAATTGAGCCAACTTGAAAATTTGTAAGGTATATATGAAAGGTCAAGTTGTGAATTCAATAGATGGAGAAGCATGTGGATGCATAAAAGTGTGAATATATAAGCAATTACATGAGCAAATGTTGAGGAAGAACTTATCATCTCTATGAAGATGTAGAGTTGCATTCGATCAGTAAGGATTTAATGAAGCAGAACAGAGATTTGTATTCAGCAAAGATAAGTTGCATATATCTCAGATCATTTCATTGTTGCTTTTTAATAATTGTAACAGTGATTCAAAATCTCTTAATAGAGTTGGATTGACAGCCATTTTGTAAATCCTCTAACAAGGTGACAATTTAGTTGAATTGTTTTAAAGACCTCTCACAAGGCCACTTCTAACAAGGTGATCAAATCCTCTAATAGGGTCACACCTAATAGTGTGTTTTGTAATGTTTAATAGGGTTGGCTCCTAATAGGGCTCACTTCAGAAGAGTGAAAATTGGTAACTAGTTACTTGGTGGTTTTTCCCAAATTGGGTTTCCACATTAAATCTGGTGTCTCTTGTGTTCATGTTATTTATTTATGCATGCATGTTAATCACTTTAAATGCTTAATAAAGTTAACAGAACATCTATCAAGTTTTAGCATCTATTTGTGTGGTTACCGAGTGTCATCAGTAGTTATTGTACACTCGAAAGTGTCACACTCTAAACCCTTCTATCCAAACGATTCTATGAGTTTGGAATGCTTGGATGCCAGCTTAGAGCTCCCTATCCATGGAGTGCAAGAGAGTATATTTCAAAAATAAAAAGGCTCTCAGATGAGCCTTAGAGATACTCTTCTTGCTAGTAAACCATACAATGGGAGGTTCCAAAGACAAGATGCAAGAATGCAAATGTCCCAAGGAGTTCCTCAAGGATGCAATGCAAATTAAGATTAAGCTAAGATGAGAATGCAAAATGCAGCTATGCTAAAACATGTATGAGAGTGTTACAATACCATTATTAAGCTATGTGAGATTAAGCTACATGTAAAAATGAAAGCTAACCTCAGCTAGAATGCCATGATGCCATGGATAAGAGAATGTAGACAAGAAATAGAAGTTCTCCACAAAGCTCCAAAGAAACCTATTACAAAACCTACAGCATAACAATATTCAAAAATGAGGATTTATTGAGGGGGAAAGCTCTCTCCCTTTTAAAGATGTATGGATGGTAGAGATCAAGATGAAGATGGTGGATGATCAACGGTGGAATTCAAAAAGAGGAGTGATCCATGTGCACACACAAGTCAACCAATAGAATATAAGTTGACTTGTCACATAAGACAAAAAGTCTCACAAGCCTTTTCTTTTAATTGTAAAATAGAAAAAGGACTTTATGTGTGCACTTTAAGTGGGTTAGAAGAATGGGGTCTTTTATTTAATTAAAAGGGGACATGTTCTTTTAATCAAATAATGAACTTAGGATAGCATAGTCAAACTATAGGTTATAATCAAATAAATTGATTATTAGCAATTTGGCTTAGGTAAGTGATTAAATTAATTTAGCCAAAATGTTGAAAAGGGGGCTCATAGTCTAGATGACCATTTTTAGGTGATTACATTTGCCCCTCTTTGACTAATGCGTGATCGATCTGGGAACACATTATGTCAAAAAAAATAGAAAGCCAAGTAGGCGATGATAGATATAGATATCTGATTCCAAAAGAATGAAATGCAGAAATAGATAGCAAGTCCTGAATGCACAGCCTGATAGCGGTAGTAGATAGCTATAAAAATTAGCAATAGAGTATTTCTGCCCCCTCGGGATCAAAATTGAAATGAGGTAAGGGGATGCAGAAACTGGCTAGACATGAGAAAATTAGAATAGAGCAATGTCCAAGATGATAGATAGATGATTAGAACCCAAGAATGACTATAAGAAATTGATAAAATGCCCCAGTTTGACTAGAGTTGACTTTGAAGGATATAGCATAAAAATTAGGTCAAATCAAGTAGAGAGATGATTTAGATGTGAAAAGGTGAATAGAAGGAGATATGAAGTATAGAAATGATGAAGACATGAAGAAATGAAGATGCCCGAGTGATGATTCAAAGATTAGACCTCAAACAGTCAGCTAACTGCTCAGAAGAAGGTAAAATTTTAAAATGTGATTTTGACCATTAAGATGAACTTAGATTTTGATTTCGATACCAAAAATGGATCCAGGACATTGAAATTATTTAAGAGGTCAAAACTTTATATAATGTGATGATAAGATAGAAAAGAGATGAAGTGAAAGATTAAGAAGGTGAAAAGACATGAACAAGAAGAAAATAAAGAAATATATGAAAGGAGTTAGCTGATATGTCCACAAAAAGATGAAGAGAGAGCTCTCCCCATATGCAAGAATGCAAGACTAAGCTAGAAAATGAACCTAAAATGCAAGCTAATATGCAAAGTGGTTTATCAGCAAGAAGCGCATAACATTTAGACTCTTAATTTCATCATTGAGCATTTATTAGGGACATCATGAGATCATACAACCATAACTAGTATAACTATGAGGATATGAATATGATCAATACTAGATAGGTATGTGGAAATCCAATCTAAGCATCAGAGACATGTAAGTCAAGATAACTACACGATTAGATTCCCTAAGTTTAATTTAGCAAGATTACACTTGTATCAAGGCATAAGCGCCAGGATAAACCCTGAGTGTGGTCTTGCAAAACAGTCAAGGATGATACATTTGTAAGTCAACATGTTGAATAGGACCAGCATAAATGCTTACAACACTATAGACAAACAAAGTATACCCACAAGCAGAAATCAAGAAGACATGCCCCATGCCCCCAGTCTTCTAGTTAATGACATCCTCGAAAAACTATTAGGGAGGGAACACATGGCAAAGAAATCATCATAGACAGCACACAAAGTAGTCAGCATAGCTCAGTTGTTTAAGTGTTAAAGTGTGTGTGTGTAAGTCACTTAGCCATTTCTTCAAGACTTGATTCTGATAGTGAGAAATATTGCGACATCGGAGACTGTAGGTAAACTATCTGTAAAGTGTTGAAAAACACTTGATGTCAAAGTGGGTGGGGGTAGTGTTGAGAAACACTATTTTGTGAGTTGTCAAAGAAACCCTAATCACAAGAATACCTCAATAGGCTAAGTAGCTATGCCCCCAAGACGAGGACAAGAAACAATTCCAAGCCAGGAAATGTGGAGCGAAGTGGATGATTGAGACTGATAGAAATAGGTGCAAGGGTTTCAAGTAGCGCCTGTTTCCAGATTTTCACCACTTGACACATTTTTTCAGGACTTTTTTCAATTTTTTATATTTTTGTATTTTTGATTTTTTTGGTGATACATCAAAGTGCCTATTGCTAGGTTTTCACTAAGAAGATCTTTTTTTCAAGACATTTTTTGATTTTTAGGATTTTTTTTAGGATCATATATGATTTTTTTAAAATTTTTTTAGAATAATCTAGAGATTACTAGTTCTCAAGCAAGATCACATCATTTTCTCCAAATGTCTAGCAAGGTATAGGACATGATGGAGTAGAAAGTTGGTGGATAGACAAAGATGGATAAGAAAGGAGAATGAAGCAAGTGAAAATGATCCTCAACGACACACTCCTCAAGAGTACCCAAGCTAGGAAAAGATAGCCATATAAAGTAGGTTTTGGATAAGCAATGGAAGAAATGAGCAAGATAGCGTGTAGGATAAGCAGTGAAGCCAACAAGTGAGATAGCATGAAACATGTAGTCCAAAGGAGTAGCCATGTCAAGAGACCTATGAGAACGATGTTTCATTTATTATGATCAAGACCAAGGGGTCAACTAGATAGGATAGCAATGGGATAGAGCAATAAAAATAAAGCTCAAGATGGAGGCTATGAGTGAATGGGAGAACACAAAAAAAAATCTCACGGATAAGATAGCCAATATGCAAAGATAGCTCAACATTGTCAAGATCAAAGAGAGAAGAGGGGATAGATGGATGATGGAAGAATTACGCATGATGCCTGTTTGCCAGATTTTCAGCATGGTACTTATCCAAGGTGCCACAAGAAGTAGTTTTCACCATAGGATAAATTTATTTCTCTTTACTTTTGCTACCAAGGTGCCACAAGAAGTGGTTTTCACCAAGGCACATTTTCATTTTTTTCATTTTTTCATTTTTTTTTTTTTTGAATTTTTAGAAAGAGCTCAAGCTGTTTGAATTTAGATAGTGCTCCTATAGAAAAGATAAGTCATGATAAGCCAAGGTCATAGAAAGGTATGCTCAAAGATGTTGATAGGGTGATGAAAGAGAAATGGTAGTAGGAAGAGTATATGGAAGATAATAGTTCATGTATAGAAAGTAAGTGTAAGCTTTAGAGGATTTCATGAGGGTAGTTGAAATATTGGACAAGATCAACATTGACACACACCTTGAAGGGTATTGGAATGATGGAGGAATCATGGATGAAATAGCTTGAGATTTAGATGTATGAGCTAGTAGAAGAGATTTGGAAAAAAGTCGAGTGGAAGGCTTTGGAATATTTTTAAGAAGATTTTTGGAAGAAGATGGAATGGAAGCCTTTGGAAGCTTGAATGTCAACTTTGAAATATTTTCAATCTTCAAGTCTTTTAAAAGAGACTGGGGAATCCATATAGCTTTAGATTTTCCTTTGGATACTTCAAAACACATTTCTTCAATAATGGGTTTAGGTACCCAGATTTTCTTTGATTTAGCTTTTTTAATAGTGGACCTTTGTGGTCTCTTTTGTGCATTTTTCTTCTTAGCATTCACATGTTGATTAGATGGGACATAGTGATCTTAATTTTTCAATGGATTCTTATGTTTATTCTCACTTCCAAAGGACTTGGGATTTGCGGATGAATAAAGATGATATGACTGGTTTAGATGTATAGATGGGTGAAAAGTCATCAAGGATGAGTGTCTTTGTTGATCTTGAGGTATGATGGGAGAGCTAGGGAATGAGCTAGGAGTGAATGTAGGAGATGGAGGAACACAAGGCCCCAAAATGGATGGAAGGTTTGAATGCTTTAGCTTAGATGGATAAGGACCAAGGATAGATTTAGAAGATGCAAAGGGATAGTGGGAAGGGATATCAACATCTTTAGAATGAGCAAAATGGTCAAAGCCATCAATATACTCATAAGTACCTTTCATAGGAACAACATTTTTAATAGAAGAACTTGAAGCTTGAGCACAATTTTGAAGTGGATGTGGAGAAGTAGAACATGAGGGGATGCTTTGATCTTGACAAGTAGCTTTGGATAGCATATGAAGAGAACTTTTCTCATAATTTTTAGTAAGCTCAAGGGAGATAATGGAAGTGGTATCTTCATCATACTTAGGAGGTGGAAAAGATATAGGATATGGAGGGGAAAAATCTTGAAAGAGATGAAAAGGTTCTTGATCTTGATCTTTCTTGACATTTATAGCTTTTTCTTTTTGAGAGTCCTCTTGACATGGAGCCACTTCTAAGGACAAGGGAGAATGAAGAGTGAATGGAGTAGTGCTTGGATTAGGCATAGTAGTGCATGAAGGTTGAGGATGTTTAGGATTAGTAGCATGGAAAAGGTTTGTAGCCAAGTGAAGGTTAGCTTGAGTTTCTTTTAAAGATAGCCCTTGAGGATACACGTAGTCAATGTGGAAAGCATTAGATTCTTTATTTGATGGAGGCATGTTGGAAAGATTTGAAGTGTTGGGAGATGCACGAGTGTTGGAAGAAGTGGAAGATGTAATAGAGCCGCTACTAGACATAGGTTCATTAATGTAATCTTGCTCAAGAAAAGTATCCTCATCGCATGAATCATTAGAGGTATCAATAATTCCATTATCAATAAGATCTTGGATTTTATGTTTTAGCTCAATGCAATCTGAAGTACTATGCTCATTATGTTGATGATAAGCACAATAGATATCCAAGAATGGGTTTCCATATGAGCTAGACTTTGGTAACATGATGATCTTATTGCTAAGAAGTTTTTGCAAAGTGTCATCATAAGAATCTTCCAAGGGAGAAAAAGTTCTATTAGAAGTATGTCTAGGATCTTCTTGTTGTTTCTCAAGTGAATAGAATGCATTCATGTCTTCATCATTATCTTGGTCAAAGATAGGTCCATCATGAAATTTTGGCATAGGCTCAAAGAAGGTATCACTTGCTTGTTCTCTAAAGAGGTCTTTAGATCTAGAAGATGAAGACATTTGATGTCTTGAAGTAGAGCATGTAGACCTAGAAGAAGAGGATGACCTCAAAGAAGGTGACTCACATGCATGTAAAGACCTTAAGGAAGATTCATGTAGTGATGCAATCTTCTCCTCTAACCTTTTCTCAAGTTTAAACTTAATTTATGTCATGTGCTTAGAGAGATGAAGGTAAGAAAGATCATTTGTCTCTTCTAGTTCTTTGTATTGCGCATATAGATCTTGAAACTCTTTAGTGACATGGAGGATATCATGATCATCTAGATTCAATTGAGGTTTGGTAGCACAAGATTTTAATTCCATAGTGATAGATAGATAATCAAGCATGAAAGAGCCTAGAAGATAACTTGATCTTGAAACTATAGGAGGTAGAGTGTTCACTTGCCAAGTTAGTAGATAGAGATTAAAGTGACTTGTCAAACAATACGTCCAAGAAACTTACGACATGAATGACTCAAGTCAATAGCTAGGCAAGATGCCCAAATAGCCAAATAGATAGAGCAAGCAGGGTGACAAGTGAACAACTTTCCCAACCCAAGAGTGTAGTCAAGAAATCAAGGCAACCATTTCAGCAAAAATATAACTAGCAAACAAACATAGACCATGAAGACAAAAAGACCAAGAGCACTAAGACCAAAGAGCCACTTTAAGCATGTTCAAAAACTAGAGACATAGAAAATCAAAGTCAAATGATGAGACTCCCCTTAGCAAGCAACACAAGAAAATGTTTTCATTTGATGTTTTGACTTGGTTGACAAAGTTTGACAACAGTTGATAGCATAGCAAGTTTGATGTTCAAAAGCAATTTCTTTCCAAGCAAGATAGTGACACATGGAGTAGTCTTAAAACAATCAAGCAAGGGACAAAGCAACCTTGCATGATACAAGCATATGTGAGGTCTCAAAAGAATTTTCTATAATTATCATCATGTGTATGTTCAAAAGATTTTCACTAGTATACCACATTTGAGAACACATCAAGCAATATCTACCTAAAGGACATGGTTCATTACTCAACAATTTGACCCATGCTTGATGCTCCTTCACCTCACACCAAGTGGTTGCCCACAAGAGATATTGGCTTTGTGATGGAAATTCCATAAGCATAACCAAGGGAACACATATGGT
Source organism: Cupressus sempervirens (assembly GCA_028749045.1). Lineage (NCBI taxonomy): Eukaryota > Viridiplantae > Streptophyta > Pinopsida > Cupressales > Cupressaceae > Cupressus > Cupressus sempervirens. The sequence goes on from CM053787.1 coordinate 516,697,980, forward strand.
GAGTGTAAATCTTGGGGTGATCCGGGTAGTCCACTAGGATCAATCCTTGCACCAAGAAGTTGAGCAGCTAAAAAATGTAGTTACTAACTTAAGGTGTTTAGATAGGGCTTTCGTTCATAGTGTTCCTCTTGCTCCCAATTACGGGACACCTCACCTTGCGATGAGTAACTGATCTCACAACCACAAGAGTACCTTAAGCCTTCTTGCCTAGTGATCTCCCTATGGTCGAAATCCCATAAGCGATCACACTAGGCAAAGATAAACACTATGTCTACCAAATTTTTGTATCCTTGATAGCCTTGAGTTTATAGTGGGTTGGAAGAGCCAGGTAATTTGCTTGTCCCCACTTGGGTCATTCCTCTCAGGTTGTCTGAGAGCAGGCCCTCTAAAGGATTCTAAACTACACAAAGAGTGGATCAAATTTTGGAAGTCAAGATTTCTGATTCACCACAAGGGTGAAGAGCATACTCTCCTATTCCAATCATTTTTTCCCAAGCATGCCAAGAATATTCAGTTGCCTCTTACTTTTGAAACCAAATGGCAAGTCAAGATTTCTGATTCACCACAAGGGTGAAGAGCATACTCTCATATCACCAAAAGATCCCAATTGTAAGTTTTAATGTGCCTAAAAATAAACAACTAGTATATGCCGCACATGTAAAAGTAAAGAATAAGCAAAATTGGTTTTTTATGCGTTGGGAAGCCCTGCAAACAATTGTTAGTAGCCCTTGTGCATTTGAAGCTTTGACATGTGTTCTTTTTATGCAATGTTTTAATTTTTTTCATAAGGATGGCAACCTGTAATCACAACTTGTTAGCACCAAAAGTTAGTATGAAATAACATAAAAATCTGCAATAAAAAGTGGTGATTTGCCTCAAAAATCCAATTTATCTTCCAACCAAGTGCATGCAAAGAAAGTGCAAGTTAATCACAAATGCTCTCATTTTTACTCTTTGATTTTGACGTAGTCAACAAGATTGGACTTGTTTTCTATGATTTCGGATCCAAAAACAAAAATGAAAAGAAGAGATCCCCACTAAAAATCAGAGAGCTTTCCAAAAATGTAAGAAATTAAAAAAAATATCCTCATTTGCTCTCTACAGATCAATTTTGTCAAAATAGGCCAAATTTATCAAATCAAGTTTTTGATCTTTAATACAACCTCAAAATTCAAAACAAAAAGAAAGAAGCCCCATTAGAATTGAAAAAACTTCCTGAAAATGTAAGTTTAAAAAAAAAATTCACTGATTTGCGATCAAAAGCAGCTTTTTATGAAAAATAAAGAAAAACTCATAACTCCCGAAAATCATGTCAAAATGCTCTACAAATCGGACTAAGATATTTTGTGCATATACACAACTTGCAAAAACAATTTCAGAACCAAACTCCAAGTGGTTTAAAAGATATGATCAAATCTTTAAACCAACTAAGTTTTTGGCCTTCAAACCAATTTACTTATGGGTTGGTCTTAAAACCAAAGTGATAATTCTAAAAAAGCATTTTATTAGATCCAATATGCTACTGTAAAAAACCAAAGATAAAAAATAAAAGCAAATGGAGCTAGAAACTTGATTCAAGCCCCACGGTGGGCGCAAAAAATGTACACTCGAAAGTGTCCCACTCTAAACCCTTCTATCCAAATGATTCCATGAGTTTGGAATGCTTGGATGCTAGCTTAGAGCTCCCTATCCATGGAGTGCAAGAGAGTATATTTCAAATTCAAGGGCTCTCAGATGAGCCTTAGAGATACTCTTCTTGCTAGTAAACCATGCAATGGGAGGTTCCAAAGACAAGATGCAAGAATGCAAATGTCTCAAGGAGTTCCTCAAGAATTTAATACAACTAAAGATTAAACTAGAATGAATATGAAAAGTGCAGCTATTCTAAGCATGGATGAGAGTGTTACTATCCAACTATTAGACTAAATGATCTAAGCTACATGTAAAAATTAAAGCTAAGCTAAGCTAGAATGCCATGATGCCATGGATGAGAGAATGTAGATAAAAAATAAAAGTTCTCCACAAAGATCCAAAGAAATCTGTTAGAAAACCTGCAGCATAACAATATTCAAAATGAGGATTGATTGAGGGGGAAAGCTCTCTCCCTTTTAAAGATGTATGGACGGTAGAGATCAAGATGAAGATGGTGGATGATCAACAGTGGAATTCAAAAAGAGGAGTGATCCATGTGCATACACAAGTCAACCAATAGAATATAAGTTGACTTGTCACATAAGATAAAAAGTCTTACAAGCCTTTTCTTTTAATTGTAAAATAGAAAAAGGACTTTATGTGTGCACTTTAAGTGGGTTAGAAGAATGGGATCTTTTATTTAATTAAAAGGAGACATGTTCTTTTAATCAAATAATGAACTTAGGATAGCATAGTCAAACTATAGGTTATAATCAAATAAATTGATTATTAGCAATTTGGCTTAGGTAAGTGATTAAATTAATTTAGCCAAAATGTTGAAAATGGGGCTAATAGTCTAGATGACCATTTTTAGGTGATTACAGTTATAAGACATCTAAGGGTCTGTAAAAATATTTTTGTGGTAACTGATTCACCCCTCCCCTCTCAGTTACTCCATCTCTATTTCCAACAATTGGTATTAAAGCTTTTGGTGCTTGCAGGATAAGATTTCAAGGATCTAAGCCAAAGATCAAGATGTCTTACAAAAGGGAAATCCCAAGACTTAACAAAAATAACTTCTCAACATGGCAAGGATTGATGAGACTTCACCTAGCATCTATTGGTGATACAGGATTGAAGTACCTTGATGAAAAGTATGCAGAACTAGCTGGTACACTATCTATCAATGATATTGCTAAAAAGAAGACTCATAAAATTATGATGATAGATATAGCATCTGCTCTGAGTTATGAAGAATTTGATGATATCAAGGACTGCAAAACTGCCTTTGAAATGTGGAAAAAGTTGAAAGAGATATATGGAGGAGATGATAATGTTAGAAGAGCCAAAGCAGAAAGTCTGAGAGGACAATTTGATCAAATGAAGATGAGAGAGGATGAAAACATTGCAAAATATGTTGAAAGAGTTAAAGCATGAAAATAAAGATGAAAAGAAAGATAAAAAATGGAATGGCAAGAAAGATTTCAAATCATTCAAGGACAAAGGTAAGAAAACATATTTTATGGCTAAAGATTCTAATGACTCTAATAATGAAGAAGAAGATGAGATTGTCTATATTGCTGTGAAAGATGAATCTGATAGTGATGAAGAAATGGCACTCATTTCTCATATGAGAAAGAATGATACATGGATCATAGATAGTGGTTGCTCTCATCACATGACTGGCGACAAAACTAAGTTTGAATACTTTGAAGACTATGATGGTGGCAGTGTAAGATTTGGTAACAATGAACCTTGTTGTATAAAAGGAAGAGGAACAATCCCTCTAACCAAAGAACTTATATGTGATAATGCCTATTGGGTAGAAGGACTAAAGCATAATTTTTTAAGTGTGGCACAGCTACTCAATAATGGAATCAAAGTAGAATTTATGCATGGTAAAACAAGACTGCTGGATGGGAAAGGAAAGCTGATTGGATTAGACACTCAAACTAAAGGTAATTTGTTCTATCTTGAACTAGGTGAATGTTCATGTTTCATTGCTCAAGTTGAAGAAAGTTGGTTATGGCATAAAAGGTTGTGTCATGTAAACTTTGATAATCTAGTAAAGATAAGCAAGTTTAGAAAAGTAAAAGGCATTCCCAACATAAAAAAACCTGAAGTCGATCTATGCAAAAATTGTCAAATTGGAAAGATGGGAAAGACTAGTTTTTAAAGTAAAAACTATCAGTCTGAAGACATATTAGAAATTGTGCATACTGATTTATGTTGACCTATTGGAATTGAAAGCTATACTGGAGAAAAGTTCTTCATTCTTTTTTTTGATGATTACTCAAGAATGATGACAGTCATGTATCTAAGAAATAAATCAGAAGCATTTGAAAAATTCAAATGGTATTTGGCTAGAGTAGAAAAGGAAATAGGAAAAAGATTAAAATGCTTGAGGTCAGACAGAGGTGGAGAATTCATTTCACAAGAATTCAATAAATTTTGCATTGAAAGAGGAATCAAAAGATAGGTATCAGCACCTAGAACACCCTAGCAGAATGGAATAGCTAAAAGAAGAAACAGATCCATCATGGATTGTGCAAGAACATTAATGATTGAAAAGAGCATTGCTATCAAATACTGGAAAGAAGCAATCAGCACTGCAGTCTATACCTTGAGTCGAGTACAGCTGAAGAAAGACTCATTCAAAACCCTCTATGAGTTATGGTACACCTATAAACCTAATGTAAGTTATCTTAAAGTATTTGAAAGTAAATGTTATATTTTGAAAGAATCTAGAAAAGGAAAATTTGATGTAAAAGGTGATGAAGGTATATTCCTTGGATACTCATGCACAAGTAAGGCATATAGATGTTTAAACTTGTCTACTCACAAAGTCATAGAAAGTGCACATGTGAAAGTTGATGAGTTTGCAGAAAGGACTGAAGAAGAAAGAAAAAGGGAACCAGAAGATTATAAAAGGTTTGTCTTCACTGAACCTGATATAGTACCAGTTACATCAGAGAATCAAGAAACTTCTACTCCCGAGTCATCTGTAACCGAGTTACAGGAAGTTCAAACCGAACCACAGCAAACTGAGTTAAACTCAGTATCTACCGAGCAAGTATTTATCGAGCAAATATCTACCGAGCCAGAATAGAAAGAGCCTGAAGTTGAAATGCAAAAGGATAATAATGAAATCCATTCAAAAGGCAAGGAACCTATATTAGCCAAGTATGTCAAAAGACATCATTCAGTAGATCAAATCATTGGAGATAAATCTAAAGGAACCATGACAAGGAATAAGCTGAAAGGTACTTGTTTACTTGCTGATTTTGAACCAAGAAATGTTAAAGATGCATTGGAAAATGATAGTTGGATTCAGGCTATGAATGAAGAAATAGAGCAAATAGAAAAAAACAAGACATGGACTCTTGTACCCAGACCTAAAGACAAAAATGTAATTGGAACTAAGTGGGTATACAGAAACAAGTTGGATGAAGATGGTAAGGTATCAAGAAACAAAGCTAGACTAGTATGCAAAGGATATGCTCAAGAAGAAGGAATAGACTATGGAGAAACTTTTGCTCCTATTGCAAGATTGGAAGGAGTCAGAACCTTACTAGCGTATGCTGCTCACAAGGGTTTCAAAGTTTATCAGATGGATGTCAAATCAGCATTCCTCAATGGTATACTAGATGAAGAGGTTTACATTGAACAAACTAAAGGTTTTTTTAATCCAGATAAGAAGAACATGGTCTAAAAATTACACAAGGCATTGTATGGTTTGAAACAAGCCCCTAGAGCATGGTATGAAAGATTGCATAACTATCTTATTCAGATTGGTTTTCAAAGAACTAATGATAACAGTAGCTTGTATATTAAGGAAGGACCAGATAATAAGATTGTCTTGGCAGAAATATTTGTAGATGATACTATTTTCACAAGGAATGATGATCTGTGCAAAGAATTCTCAGATCAAATGAACAAGGAATTTGAAATGTCCATGTTTGGTGAGATCAAATTCTTTGTTGGTCTTCAAATTCAATAGAATAAAAATGGTATCTACATTACTCAATCAAAGTACATCAAAGAGATATTGAAAAAGTTTGGAATGGAAGATTGTAAACCAGTTGGGACTCCTATGTGTACCGGATTAAAACTTACCAAGGAAGATGAAATAAATGAAGTAGATCAAACATTGTATAGATCTATGATTGGAAAGTTGCAGTATGTAGTTCATACAAGGCCAGATATTGCTCTTGCAGTTGGTATTGTAGCAATATTTTCAGCAAAACCAAGAGAAAACCACTTGATGGGAATTAAAAGAATAATGAGATATTTAAAAGGAACTATAGAGTATGGTTTATGGTATAAGTTTGGAGGAAATTTGGATTTGAAAGTATTTACTGATGTTGATTGGGTAGGAAACCTTGATGTCAAAAAAAATACAACTGGAGGTGCATTCTTTCTTGGAAAAAGGTTGGTTTCTTGGACAAGCAAAAAGTAGAATTGTACATCTCAATCAACAGCAGAGGTAGAATATGTTGCTGCAGCCGTAAACTGCTCTAACATTGTTTGGTTTAAACAATTGTTGGAAGGCATGAAGATGGAAATCAAAGAACCTGTTGTTATGTTCTGTGACAATATAAGTGCAATCAACATATCTAAAAATCCAGTGATGCATTCCAAAACCAAGCACATTGCAATAAAATATCATTTTGTCAGAGAATTGGTGCACGATAAGGAGATTAGATTGGAATATATTCATACAAAGGACCAAATTACTGACATATTCACAAAACCATTACCTAAGGATGCATTCTTGTATCTAAGAGGTAAGTTAGGGGTCACTCCCCTATCCGAAGTTCACTAAAATAAAGTTCTAGTGATGCATCAACTCATACCAGATTGAAGATTTATCAGTTGATGCAACATAACCAGGAAACATTGCATATGAATCAGTACTAAAGGTACACTGAAATTCATTTGAGTTTGAATTGCCTTTGGCATGTGTTGTCAAAGAGGGAGAGTTTATTACTGTCATATCTCTCTAAAATTTGTTCAAAACAGAAGGAGATTATTGTAAGAGGAAGAGTTTTCTATTGTAGAGGGAGAATTGTTATATTGACATGTTGTGTTGCCATATTGACATGTTGTGTTTCCATATAAGTAAAAGACTTGTTTTCAAATTTCATTTCTACTATGACATGTTGTGTTGCCATCAATGCCAAAGAGGGAGATTGTTGGATACAATTGTTAATTGTGTATTGTCTTTGATATTACACAAATGTCATATCAGTCATCAGACAGAGTCTACCAAGCTCAAATGGTTAGCAAAGCAAAGGTAAGTTAACTTTTACCGAGCTCACTCGGTAAGCAAAGGAAAGTTAGCTTTTACCGAGATCACTCGGTAAGCAAAGGCAAGTTAACTTTTATCGAGCTCACTCGGTAAGCAAAGGCAACTTAACTTTTACTGAGCTCACTCGGTAAGAAAAGGCAAGTTAACTTTTACCGAGCTCACTCGGTAAGCGAAAAAAATTAGCTTTTACTGAGCTCACTCGGTAAGCAAAGATAAATTAGCTTTTACCAAGCTCACTTGGTAAACAAAGGAAGGTTAGTATTTATCGAGTTAACTTGGTCTTTGAAGGAAGTTGAAAGGTTTGCAGTGTTTACCGAGCTTCACTTGGTTAACATGGGGAAACCATTTTGAAGCAGTGGTCACCAAGCTAGGTCAGGCAGCAAAGAATTTTATGATTCCAAAGAATTAAGTTTAATTTTTTTGTGCAACCGACTAATTTATATTTTTCCAATTTTTGTAAATTTGTAATTGAGCTGACTTGACAATCTATAAGGTATATATGAAAGGTCAAGTTGTGAATTCAATAGATGGAGAAGCGTGTGGATGCATAAAAGTGCAAATATATAAGCAATTACATAAGTGAATGTTGAGGAAGAACTTATCATCTCTATGAAGCTGCAGAGTTGCATTTGATCAGTAAGGATTTAATGAAGCAGAACAGAGATCTGTATTCAGAAAAGATAAGTTACATATATCTCAGATCATTTCATTATTGCTTTCTAATAATTGTAATAGTGATTCAAAATCTCTTAACAGAGTTGGTTTGACAACCATTTTGTAAATCCTCTAACAAGGTGACAATTCAGTTGAATTGTTTTAAAGACCTCTCACAAGGCCACTTCTAACAAGGTGATCAAAACCTCTAATAGGGTCACACCTAACAATGTGTTTTGTAACCTTTAACAGGGTTGGCTCCTAACAGGGCTCACTTCAGAAGAGTGAAAATTGGTAACTAGTTACTTGGTGGTTTTTTCCAAATTGGGTTTCCATGTTAAATCTAGTGTCTCTTGTGTTCATGTTATTTATTTATGCATGCATGTTAATCACTTTAAATGCTTAATAAAGTTAACAGAACATCTATCAAGTTTCAGCATCTATTTGTGTGGTTACCGAGTGTCATCAGTAGTTATAAGACATCTAAGGGTCTGTAAAAATATTTTTGTGGTAACTAATTCACCCCTCCCCTCTCAGTTACTCCATCTCTATTTCCAACAATTTGCAGGGCTGCCCAAAGTATAAAAACCCAAACTTGCTTGATTTTTATTTTTTTATTTCCATGTGCAACATTGAATAATTGTTCATTTTTATAGGCACATAAAACTTGTGATTGGAGTCTTTTGGTAATAGGAGAGTATGCTCTTCACCCTCGTGGCGAATTAGAAATATTGACTTGCCATTTGGTTTCAAAAGCAAGGGGTAACTGAATCTTCCTAGCATGTTTGAGAGAAAATGATTGGAATAGGAGAGTATGCTCTTCACCCTTGTGGTGAACCAGAAATCTTGACTTTCAAAAGTTGATCCACTTTGTGTAGTTAGAATCCTTTAGAGGGCCTACTCTCGAACAACCTAAGAGGAACGACCCAAGTGGGGACAAGCCGATTACCTAGCTCTTCCAACCCACTATAAAATCAAGGCTACCAAGGACACAAAACTTTGGTAGACGTAGTGTTTGTCTTCGCCTAGTGTGATCGCTTATGGAATTTTGACCATAGGGAGATCACTAGGCAAGAATGCTTAAGGTACTCTTGTGGTCATGAGATCGGTTAATCATCACAAGGTGAGGTGTCCCATGATTGGGAGCAAAAGGAACACTATGAATGGAAGCCCGATCTAAAAACCCCAAGTTAGTAACTACCCTTTTTAGCTGCTCAACTTCTTGTTGCAAGGATCGATCCTAGTGGACTACTCGGATCACCCCAAGATTTACACTCACCATATGTGTTCCCTTGGTTGTGCTTATGGTATTTCCATGAGAAAGCCAATATCTCTTGTGGGAAACCACTTGGTCTGAGGCAAAGGAGAATCAAGCGTGGGCCAAGTTGTTGAGTAATGAACCATGACTCTAAGGTAGATTGCTTGGCTATTTTTTTCGATATTTTGACCAGTATTAACATTCTTGCAACATAAACATTCCGATAAAAAGTTGTTAGGAAGGTCATTCTGATATCCCAAATGCGTATTGACAAGGTTGTTTTTACCTTTGATCAATTGTTTTGAGACATGTTAAAACACTTACTATTTGCAAACCTTGTTGTTTATTGATACGAACTAAAATGAAACACTGTCTGATTGAAACAACTATCTGATTGACAAATTGAAATGAACTTCAAACCAAAAATTGACTTTTTTTTGCACAAAACTAGCACTCTATCGTACGCTTTCATGAGAAATATCGCGCAACATATTTTTACCCAAAAGTCTGTCGCATGTCAGTAGTAAATTCTGTCTCACTGTGTATAAAATTTTGTCGCACTCATTTCAAATATCTGTCGCTTAGACAAAAAGTGTCACACCCTTGTTGAAATTCTATTGCGCAATACTATTTGTTGAACTTATGTTGCCCTCCTTTTGAGAAAGTATCACCTAGAGTCATTTTGGGTCAAAAATAGAGTTTGCAGTTGGATTTATTTGGTTTAAGGAGCATCACGTTGGTCACCCTTGATCCTGGCTACATATCAGTGTGTGAAGAATTCATCCTAGGTTGAAAAGATGGGTTTAGTTTGTCAAATGTAAGTCTTGAAACATCTTGATGAATCACTTGTCAAAATTCAGCTATTATTTTATTCTAGCTATCTGCTATTGAGCTTTCACTCGTCTGCTTGGCTCGAGTCACTCATGCTATAAGATCTTGAGCACTGTTTGACAAGCCATCTATTACATTTTGACAAGTGACTACTCCTGATCGTAAAAGCTTCAAATTCAACTTGCTTTTCTTGTCCTAATAAACAAAGACAAATTTTTACATGCCGATCACAACTAGATATCAAGTTGGTAATGATAGCCACACGCCTTTTATTTTCAAGCAATTGGAAACACCACCCAAACATCCTCGTAAGAAACCTTGTGATAAGAATCTCGAATTTGCTTAAACACAAAAAGCCAACATTCGGAACAACCCACTTTATAGTTTTGAAAATCCATTTGGTACACCCTTTGAGACACCCAAGGATACGAGTGGTATAGTCACTATGGTGCACCCTAATGATATTAAAGTTCGCTTAGAAGAACAAGCACGTGAAACCCAAAAGACTTTGGAGGCTATATACGCTATGGAGAGAGAAAATCAACAAGTTGAAATTGACAATTAGGCACGCTATGAAGGATATAAAGGAACTTGTCCTTGAAATCCTTTTGAGAACAATGATGGTAATCACATGCTTCCAAGGACTCCTAGAGCTGCCGCTAGCGCATGTCCTTCACCTAAACCATCTCATCATGATAGTGATGAAGAAGTAACTAGCAAAGACGTGATCAAATTTCAACAAGATGGCTTTGCCCAAAAACTAATGCTCAGAGCTTTACAAGAAAATGGAGACCAATACTTTCAATACATTGCAGCTAGGGGATGGAAACTCCCTCAAGGTTTTAATGTTGAGCATATTATTCCAAAATGAGAGCCCACTGAGGCAAAAATCTCAAGGGAAGAAATAGAGGAACTAAGGAAACAATTTGCACAACTGCAAACTTCAAAAGACTAAAACATCATTTGATGAATCAATTTGCGCTCTTCCATTTGATAGGAGTCTATACATGCTGCCATTTCCTAAGGATATAGAGGTTCCTAAGTATGAAAAATATGATGGAAATGGTGATCCTCACGACCATGTGAGACATTTCTATGCTATTAGCATGGACTTTATGCATGAAGACACCTTTCTTATGTGTTTGTTCCCCAGAAGTTTGAGAGGACAAGCCATGGAATGGTTTACCAAATTGAGTCCCCCTCTCAAGACATTTGATGAACTCGCACAACGCTTTATCCAGCAATATTCATACAACATTCAACATCTTGTGACTGTGCTAGACTTATGCAACATCAAACAAAAACCAGGAGAATCTTTTGCAATATACCTTCAACGATGGAGATTTTTATACTCTCGATATCCTTGGCAAGTGCTTGAGGTTGAAAAAATTGACATTTTTGTCAATACGCTTGTACTTGAATTATACTTTGATCTAAGAAAACAATTATTCACATCCTTCAACACCATGGTGGAAAGTGCATATCACATTGAGGATGTTGCTATCAAAAGAGGTGACATTGCCATAAACAAGGATAGAGTTAACAATGGAAATGGTAAAGACAAAGGAAAACCTTGGAACAAAAACAAGTATGTTCTCAATGACGGAGTAGTGGACACTCCTAAGACTAAGGAGCCTACATTTAACCTTTCCAATGCCATCTATGCAACAAAACAAGCAATCATCAGTAATAGTCACATGACGAAAAAAAGCATTAAGGAAAACAACAAAAACTATCTGTACGACACTTTTTACATAAAGAGTGCAACACATTTTGCTGAAACAATATTGCGCAATACTTTTTTTTAAAGACGTGCGACATTTTGCACCGCATCATGCAACATTTGGGTATGCTTAGGGCAATACATTTTTCTAAGAGATGCGATACTTTTTTTGAAAAAAAGTGTCACATGACATTTTTTCCATGTCCGTGCGATACTTTAAAATTATCACGCGACTTTTTTTCAAAAACTCTTAAAACATGTGAAAAATCTCGAAAAATGGGACAAAAAGGTAGTTACTTACTGGCGCCCCATATCGCTCTGGCCGGTTGTGCAACTGGCTGTACTCAAAACGGTGTCGATGAAGAGGAATGTTCACTTGAGCCATGATGCTATGTGGACCACACAAAATCTCTCCAATCACAAAAAGACAAATGAATAGTGAAAATGACACTTAGACCCCTTTTATAGCCTCCAAACTCATTTTGATCTAATTTTCAAACTCCTCAGAATTGTGCAAAAATTACACCCCTAGCTAATTTCGATGTCCTAGATCCATTTTCAGGATCAAAATCAAAATCCAAGTTCATCTTGATGATCAAAATCACATTTTAAAATTTTACCTTCTTCTGAGTAGTTAGCTAACCATTTGAGGTCTAATCTTTGAATTATCGCTGGGGCATCTTCATTTCTTCATGTCTTCATCATTTCTATGCTTCATATCTACTTCTAGTCACCTTTTCACATCTAAATCATCTTTTTACTAGATTTGACCTAATTTTTATGCTATATCCTTCAAGGTCAACTCTAGTTAAACTGGGGCATTTTATCAGTTTCTTATAGTCATTCTTAGGTTCTAATCATTTATCTATCATATCAGACATTGCTATATCTCAATTTTCTCATGTCTAGCTAGTTTCTGCTTCCTCTTACCTCATTTCAATTTCGATCCCGAGGGGGCAGAAATACTCTATTGTTGATTGTTACAGCTATCTATTTCTTAGGAGCATTTGTTTGATCTTATCACTTTCTCTCAATCTATTCACCTTGCTAGGTGTTAGAATTCTTTTCGGATCCTAACATCATCTTCCTAAGTGTTCAGTACTACCACTATCAGGTCGTACATTCAGGACTTGCTATCTATTTCTACATTTCATTCTTTGAAATCATATATCTATATCTATCACTGCCTACTTGGCTTTCTATTTTCTTTGACATAATGTGTTCCCAGATCGATCATACATTAGTCAAAGAGGGGCAAATGTAATCACCTAAAAATGGTCATCTAGACTATTAGCCCCCTTTTCAACATTTTTGCTAAATTAATTTAATCACTTACCTAAGCCAAATTGCTAATAATCAATTTATTTGATTATAACCTATAGTTTGACTATGCTATCCTAAGTTTATTATTTGATTAAAATAACATGTCCCCTTTTAATTAAATAAAACACACCATTCTTCTAACCCACTTAAAGTGCACACATAAAGTCCTTTTTCTATTTTACAATTAAAAGAAAAGGCTTGTGAGACTTTTGTCTTATATGACAAGTCAACTTATATTCTATCGGTTGACTTGTGTGTGCACATGGATCACACCTATTTTTGAATTCAACTATTGATCATCCACCATCTTCATCTTGATCTCTACCGTCCGTACGACTTTAAAAGGGAGAGAGCTTTCGCCCTCAAAGGATCGATCCATCTTTTGAATATTGTTATGCTGCAAGTTTTCTAACAGGTTTCTTGGGAGCTTTGTGGAGAACTTCTCACTCCTTGTCTATATTCTCTCATTCCATCATATTAGCATAAGATCATATGGCATTCTTAGCATAGTTGCATGTTAGTTTAGCTTTCATTCTTGTAATAATCTCACATAGTTTAAATAACAGTATTGTAACACTCTCATTCATATTCTAGCATAGCCACATCTTGCATTTTCATTATAGTTTAGTCTTCCATCTTGCATTGCATACTTGAGGGATTTCTTGAAGATATTTGCACTCTTGCTCTTGTCTCAAAGAACCTCCCGTTGCATGGTTTACTAGTAAGAAGCACATTTCTAAGGCTTGGATAAGAGCCTTCATGCTTGAATACTAGCTTCTTGCACTCCGTGGATAGGGAGCTCTAAGCTGGCATCTGAACATTCTAACTCATGGAATCATTTGGATAGAATGGTTTAGAGTGTGACACAAATCAAGTGTACACTACCCTAATCGAGTTTCCACATTAAAAACCATGGTGTTAATGTGTTCATGAATGTTTCAAATGTCATTTTCTTTTACATGTTGAAATTGTCATATAGGTTTAATTTAGTTTTTACTTGGTGGTAACTGCAAGTTTGATTGCTAGTTTACAACTGATGAAGTTAATCTCTCTACTGAGTTGATTTGTTGATAAGTTAAAGTTGTTACAAGTGTGGTGAAATTATTTGAAAGGGTCTAAGGATATCTAATTCACACCCCCCTCACCTTCTAAGTTATGTTAACACACAACATGAATGTACAAGAAAGGAAAGAAATTTGGTTGTATGTTATATCATACACAATAAAATTGACCAAGTATAATGTCACAAATATCACAAAGTTCAACATTCGAGTTAACAAAAAAAATGTTGCGATGAGTAGGAGCTATTGTAGGGGTTCTAGGATTTTAGATAATGGCATTGACAAGGATGGGGATCCAAATGGGGTGGAAGATGATAGTTTGGTTATCTCCCTCCTTGAATCCTAGGATTTTGTTTCATAAACAACATATTTTTTCTTTGTTGGTTTTGTGGGGTTCCTCCTTTTAGGGTTTTCATGCTTCCTTGTTTTGGTCAGGAGACTTGGTTTTCAAGATCAATAAAGTTAAGTTTTCCTTCACAAATTATGTTATGTGTATTTAAGGTGATGGATTTAGTTTCATGTAAGCTCCTTCATCCTTGCTATTGTGTTTCATTAATAACATCTTCATGTAAAAATATATGCATGTTTGCAAATTATAAATTGTGTTAGGGATGCAAATGCTTTCAAGATCTAATTTTTTTTTTTTTTTTTCTAGGATTGTATTGTAGCATCCGTATTGAGTGTTTATTGCAAAATCATATGAATCCTTGAGTTCTATGTCATGCCCTAATTCTACCCAGAGAAAAACACACTAATTTTTTTTCTTTACAATCATATGATAATTATTATCATTATTATTAGGATTAACCTTTAATAATGTTAACCAATTCGATATCCTTTGGCTAAGCCTTCCAAATTACTGATGATTACTTATGCCTTTTAAGCTTATGTTTTATTTTCGGTTATTTATGCTACTCACAGATGACTCTAATAATATACTCAACACGTACTTAACCTATTATCGAATGAATCACATGTTAAATCCTTCTTCTACATGTCCCATCCTAACATGATAATGATTTCTATATTAATACTACTATTATTATTATGTTATGAATGTTATTATTTCTTTGATTTATCACGGTTACATTACTTGTACCTATTGTCCTTATTACATAACTTTTACTTTTAATCACTTAACATTATAATTATTTATTAATATGTTAAAATTACTATACTCATTTATAATGCTTAATTATTTGAAAAATACTATCATCTAATCTTATACTTTCCTCTTCTATCAAACATCCCATCTTACTTGAAACACATATATCTTCATCCTACTATAAAGTGATGACTATTTAAAATAAATGAAATAGATGTTTACCACAAAATACATAGTCCCTATATTCAAATTAATGTCTTACTTACCACTAATTAAATCTTATTTTCATGAACTACTATCATAAACTCAAACAATTCAAAGCTTAATTAGGAATCAATACCTTAACAAGATTTGTTAACTTAAATGTGATTAAATTCTAGATGCTTGAATTCAAGAGCTAATAGTTTTACTAACTCTACTAACAATCACAATAAATGCTAACTATCTTAACAATTGAACTCCAAACTTCTGAAGGGTTAACATGATCCTAGACTTAGTTACACCTTATCTATATTTATCCCTTGCTAAAAATATATATATATTACAATATAATAACTATACTAGTATTTATATATTTTCCTAACCTGGTCAACGATCTTATTGAATCCTACTTTAATTTTCTAAATTGTATCCTCATATATCTCATGGTCACTACTGCTTCCATCCACAAATTTATCCCTTTCTCTATCAGCCATGAAGAATTCATATTTGATCAACATACTGCATTTATGATTTTATTTTATATATATATATATATATATATATATATATATATATATATATATATATATATATATTTATATATATATATATATATATATATATATATATATATATATATATATATATATATATATATATATATATATATATATATATCTTTTGCTTAGATAACATTTAAATAAAGCATAACTTTATATATATTAAATACCTATATTAATACCAAGATGTTCTAATTCAAACACCAAAACTTTATTCTTAATTATGGTAAATCTAAACTAAACTAAGTCCTTTCCACATTTAAACCTATACCAACACTTTTCCAAACCTAAGCTATACTACTACCTATACACATCAAATCTATCCTATTATCTAAATAACTCCACCCCATGCGTTTCTTCTCCCAAGCGAATTTCACAAGCCCCAAAACACGTTAGAGGTGCCAAGTAAATAAGGAGATGAGGGGTGGGTCAAAGAAAAAGTCTCTGAGAAAAGGCAGAACATCACAATAAATGAGTGCTTGACTTTTGGATCTTACAAACTAGTTTATTACTTTTGTAATCTACTTCATCTAACCTAGCACCTAGGTCCCAGGTGGTGCACTTTACTTGGCTCAAGGTGGAAAGGTTTGGGGAAATGGTGATCTGACTTAATGTTAGATTTGTCCCCTCTTTGTTTTTTTGGGCGCCAAGTTTGCTTAGTGAATGTTTGGATGGATGCTTTTTTTTTTCTTTCATGTCATCGCCACTTATTTCATGTTTGGTGGGTAGGACCTAAGGTACATCCTAGTTTAGCAAGTGGGTGTGTAGTAGATGTCTAGTCTTGTGTTAAGGGCATAGTCTGGATTATTAATTAAATGTTTTTATATTATTTTCTAAACAATTACAAGATCCAAGAGGGTCATGTCTCATGGATAAGGTAAGAGACTTGGACATTTTTATTAATTAAGTTTTATTCTATGTACTATTTTATTAATATTTCAAACACCAAATTCTAAGTATATTCCTTGAATTAAATATTGGTCTGTAATCTAGGAAAGGATTTATTTCCTTTCCCATACATTTTCCAGAGGACCAATTATGCACCTACAGGATTTTCTCTTATATTTGAGACTATGTATCTTTCCATCAAATTTTCTTTAGTCTTGCTATAGAATTGTAGAGTATTACAATTAGTGATGGTGGGATTTATCCTAAGAACTATAAGGAACATGAATCTAATATCCATACACATTTAATAATCTATCAATTAGAATAACTTTCTTCCATTAAATTTGAATACAGGCATGTATAATTTTAATTTTACACAATCAACTATATCAAGAAAGAAGTATAACCACTACAAAATAATCACACTAAATGGATTGCAAGAAGTAGTGGTTTCCTTTATGTGATCCTATTTTTGCATCAAAACACAAGATTGGAAAACTCATAATATATGGTTCCTAACAAGCATCTATATGAATAGTTCTTTTATTTCTTGATCTTTCTTTGCACATTTTCAACAAATTACAATAATGAGGACATCCCTCTTTACCTCACAATGAAATTAACATGGAGACTTAAAATCTTGACACCTTAACAGTGACAAGGAAGATGTGCATTTTCACCACACTTGATTTCCAACATAAAACCCTGATGTCTCCAAGGATTTCATCTTCACAAAGCTTGCAAAATAACTCAAAACTTGGAACCATGGAGGCTCACCTCCCAACGTAGGCCTCAAGGAGGCCACCCCCACGCTAGGGGAAACAAGGCTCAAACCGGATACATCCATAACCTTTTCAAAAAACAAGAACAACAAAAACACAACATGTCTACAACACACTTACAACCCCAACCAAGGTTTTGTTGGAATATTCAAAATTGAAAGAGTACATATGAGAGGGGGGGGTGAATCATAAGTATCATACTTTAGTCAATAAAACTTTTAACTAAAAGTAAATTGCATGCATGTACGTATATCAAATAATCATGAAACTAGACACATGCTTCAATAACACTTAACACTGGAATTTGGTAACCCAGAAACCCTCCAGGAATAAGAAGGTAAAACTGGGGTGGGGATGATACCCACAAAAATTACTGCAGCAATATTTTTCAACCACTTCTGATGGTTTTCCCTATTAAAGGCTTTACACTATATCAATAGTGACCTGGTTAGAGGCTTTTAAACACTTAACATGAAGTGTTACCCTGTTAAAGGATTTTAATCACCTAATCAAAAGGTTCTTACAAAATAGTTGTAAAGCTAACATATCACCATAGGATTTTTATTCTAATACAATTGCTAGAAAGTATTAGGTACAATAAACCTGACTGGTTACAATCCTTGATTGCTGATTGCAGGCACTTATTCTGCTTTCTCTGATCTGGATCCTTTTGTGATATGATAATCCTTACTTTTGAAAATAGAATTCCTTGTGAACCCTTGTATATCTTCTCATACCTCTTATCTCTCTCTCTTTTTTTTTACAATGAAGTTTCGTCTTCCTTATAAAGACATTTGAAGATTTAGGGTTAGGTATGGATCTACGATCCATATTCAATCTTCATTTTTTGCTCAATACTTATCTTTTCCTGATTGGTTGCATGCCTTTACCGCTCAATTCTCCCTCTTCAATTAGGGTTTCAAAATTGATTAGGTAGGATACAATGTATCTACCCCATATCTTGTTTTCTTCTTGAAACTTCACCAGTTGTATCTTAAAAACATTCTACATGGTGTTTTGTGCCACCAACTCATCATTCTTACCTTCCTTTTAATTCACAAATTTCTAGATAATAACCTTGTCGGCTTAGATCTGGCGAATCTTTGATTTCCTAAATAGTGCAGCAACTCGACATTATTGAGTTACTGGTGCTCGGCACCTCTGTTTTACTCGGCACCTATACTAGCTCGACACTTGAACTTTCTTGGCACTTGAACTTACTCGGCACTTGAACTTACTTGGCACTTGAACTTACTCGGCACTTGATTCTACTCGGTATCTGAACTTCACTCGGCATGCATGATGTACTCGGCATCCAATGTGGAATATGATTAAGTGTGTTGGCACTCAAGTGTCAAAAACATTATGATGTTAACAAGTTTGCACAATGATTCACAAATGGAATCATAAATATTGGATGAAGGCAGGCTTTCAATTAGGAGACTTTTCATAACATACCAAATCAGTAACAACAATTTGTCATGCCCTTTCGGGGCTTTCACAAATCCACAATTTCCATGCCCTTTCAGGGCTTTCACAACATCCTCCTATCATACTAGCATCAACTAAAGCATCCTTGAAATCCCATACTTCATAAACCTTCTTACTACACCATCATTCTCCTTATTACCCAAAGCAAGTTATGAATGAATAAGGCATACAATGGAGCCCATACTCCAAGTTTCTCAACTATATGTCAAGCCCAACTAACCCCTTCACCCAAGGCTTTCTCTTCCCTCCCAAGGGTGAGTGAAGCCTTCACACCCATGAAAAAATTTCAACATTCAATAAAACAAGGAAACCAAACCAGAAACCCCAAGAGAATTCATGAAACAATATACACAACCACAACAACACAACACAAAGATTTCAATGACAATGCATAATTCCATATCACACACATAGATCCTACAAGAAACACTCTTACAATTTCCAACTTCAACTTCATGAGATGAAGAAAACATGGCATGAAGTACTAATCTCCTTCCAAGATATGGTTATCAAATGGTGATCAAGATCATTCCTTCCTTGGATTCCAAGCTTCCTCTCCCAAAAACCTATCTATCTCTACCATGAGAGAGTGGTTGAATGATCACTAAGTTTGGCACAACCTCCCTAAAAGGACCTCCACTTCCATCCCCACCTACCACTCTTACACCCTTGTACCTTTCTACCAATGGAAAATTAACCAAGTGGAAGGGTGAGGCAAGAAGTCATGTGGTACTCTCATTTTCGAATTGGCTTGGAAATGACTATTTTTGAGGGTCACCTAGGTCCCCTAGACCACCTTATGTTTATATTTAAACCCCCAACCCATACCATTACCATGTGGGTAACTTATTTTCACAAAATTAACACTTGGGAATCACTTTAAGCTCTCTAAAGTTCCTATCAATTTATAACTTGAATTCTATCAAGAAGGTGACTCTTCCTAACACTCTTCAAGGTGGGTTAATTGATTGCATAATGAGGATTAGGCTTAGATTAAGTGACTTCATGCCAAAGAATCCTATTTGACATGTCATTTCACATAGACAATACAAGTGTCAAATGACACACCCACACATTAAAACACTTTACACATCATGATGACATGTCTCTAATTAATCATGCTCTCTATCTATAACACTCATGCACAATCACGTTACGAAATAAACACAATACAATGAGGTTTTGAATCTTCCAAAGATTCACCTTGGCTTTACTGTGTTCACATAAGATTGAACCTTGTTTCCCCCAATTATCTCCATGGTTCAACTTTCCTACACACTCAACTTAAACATTAGTAGCCCAATAAAATAATATACGACTACATACAGATAAATGCAAAATAAGTCCAATGTCTCATAATTCACATTAACATGTACATTTAACTTTCATCTAAGTACATATATATTTAACTTTCACTTGATTCATATTCAAAACATTGCAATATCAACATATGGGTATCAACATTTATCTTTCTTATCATAAGGAAATTACCATTCTAAACTCTATTACCATACTTATAATCAGGAAATACGAAAGTCATATCTACTAAATCATTAAAACATATAAAATGGACCTCAGTATATATGTCCTAAGTGAAAAGCACTAATATGCAAACTTGTTAAGTGGCATCCTTTTAATCAAACTAAACATGTCGATAGTCCTAGCCATATCCCTTTATCACAGTATGAGGGGTTTGTGAGTAATTTTCTAGAATTAATTCTTCAAACTGTTAGAATGTTTCCATAATTATGTCATCGTACTTTAAACCAAAGTTTCAAATGTAATAATATGTATTGTTGTGATTTGAACCTACATTCATTGTTATCTCCTAGAAGAGAAAATGTTAATTCATCTTCCCTAATTTGGCTAGTGAACTGTTCTGTAAATCCTTTGATCGAGTCCCTAGATTGAACATATAGAGTTTCATTTTCAGGTGATCTTAGTTATTCCATCTAAATTTATTTAATGGTTATTACACTTATAATAACTAAGGTCTGCTTAGTCTCTAGTAGGATCTTAGAAATAATTCTTAGTAACAATTATGTCCATTATACTCTAATTAACTCCTAATCACATTCATTTTATGAAATCTAAAATAGGGTACTAGTGCAGGTCTTACATTGTGCATGTAAAATTTTTGTTATTGATCAAACCATTTATAAAGTCAGTTGTGCAAGTGTTAGATAGTCATATTGGTGCATCACCTTACAAAATAGTCTTACAAAATAGTTTCATTTTAATGATCCCTTCGTACCCTTTCTCCAACAAAAGCATTAGTTTAATTAGTTTTAGGTGAAAAATGTAAGCAACAAATTGCTAGATCGAGGTTAGATTTCATTATCAAAGCCCATAATCAAGGACTCTTTCCAATGTTTTATCAATAGGTTGAGTTTACTTAGCAAGGGTGCACTATTAAGTGATAATAATTGTTGTGGTCAAATAATTACTCATCGTAACCTTGCATTATCCTTAATATTTCCAAAAACTAGAATTTTTTTTTAAAAAAAATCCTTCCTAACCATAACAATAGTTGAATCATTGTTCATCATAACATGTGCTTCTCATGAAATTCAGGTACTTTGTATAGTATGGCCTTATGTATTATGTTCTCCTTTCAACACTAAGGAGTTTGTGGCATTCCACGCTCATATTTTTTTGAGTCATTAATTTATATTGGTGACATAGTTATCTAATGTAATACTTGGTGTATTTATATTTATCAATAATTATTGATGATTGTGCTATGATTTCATAAATTTGGAATATTATCTCAACTCTTTGCAAATTGCCTTAGTGTTAGGTTGCTTAACTTTTCTTTGAGTTTTCTTCTTCTCTTCTCCTAAAACCAAAATTAAAAAAAAAGTCAACTTCTATAAAACCTAGAGTTTATTTATGAATCAAGGTCTTGTGTTCATAACATTTCTCATTAATATTTTTGAATGCAAGTTTAAGCATCACTGACCACCACCCACTCTAGAGATAGCTCTTAGTAATATTCTCTCTACTAGAGCCTACATTGATTCTTATTTGATAAATGTTTTACATTCTCTAACTAAATTTTCTATCCCTCTACTTTTTCTCAATTTGTTTTCCTTCTCAAATATCTCTATGAAACTTTTCTGACAACATTTATCCCTATCATTAATGTCTTAACTAATAACCCACACTACTAAAAGGCACACATCTTCTACCCATGTACCCAAATTCCTTTAGTACCCAGTAGCGCTCTTTTACAATTATATACAAATTGAATCTTTGATTATAATATGAAGTAATGCAACCATAACAAAGGTTACCACAATAAGAAGTTGAGGTCACAAGCATAAAATGGGAATCAGAAAGAACACAACTAAGGAGAGTTTCACAATTCAAATTCTTATTTTCATATCAACTCAAATGATATCAATTATATTCATGAAGAATAGTTCTCATTTTGGAGAAAATATGCATCTACCTAAATTGAATGTGAACTTAAAATGCCACATAGACATCATACTCTAATAATGCAGATCATGTGTTATCTTAGGGAGATTGGGATTGGGTTGGTCTGGGACACAAAGGAATTTTGTACCCACCCCTCTTAGTGCCTAGTATATTGATAATCTTTCTATTTTCCCTTAATTTTCATCTCAAAATAATTAAAATAGATGTTGGCATAATCCATCAAATTCCTTTAGGCTATCCAACTAATCTAATTGGACTGAAGTAGAGGCTAAAGATAGTTGTGCCAAAAACATGAAATTAAAAGGTAAAAGGATAGTGCTTCCAACTTAAAAGCCAACCAATCAGCATATATATATATATATATATATATATATATAAATAGTATACGTGACATATCTACTAAGCACTTGATTAGCATCAAAGAAATCAAGTTCCACTAGCATGCTCTAGAAGAAAGGTTGACCCATTATCTAATTCTTTCACTTACATAAACTTGCAGTTATTTTAATTTTGTGTCTGTAGTATTTAAAATTACACTGAATGGCCTGTCATCCCAACTTGTTCATTAAACATGTGAGTCCAACAATCAAACCTTTCATTCCCCTATTTTGAACAAACTTTTAATCTCCTTTTGGGATGCTAATAGTTTTGGTCTTTTCCATTTTTTTGGTCTAATAAATAGGTGATGTGTGTTTAAATTAAGTGTAAATAAATTAGCATCAATCAGAAATATTGAACTATGTTGTTAATAGGTGTAATTAAATGTATGAATTACATAAGTTGCTTTAATATGTGTTTAATTATTTTTGTTATCTAAAGTTTTCAAGATGGGAAAAATAAGAGATTGGGAATAATTTTTTGAGACAACAAGTTTTTTGTCGAGTTTACAGATCGTAAGAAAAATTTATAGGGAGAATTTGCATATATACATTATATTTATATGAAAATGTGGATAAAACATGTTATTTAAACATCTTAAAATCTTAACGTACAACATTTCTATAATCAAACTCAATGTTAGATATGCATTCATAATTTAGAATTATTGTCAATATGCATGTAATATTAAAATAATAACATAAATTTTTGAAATACACCCAAGAACATAATTGGAATTCGTTGTCAATATCAAAGTGAACAATAATCCACCTTCTGAATTGAAACACGCTTTATTTATGAAACTAAACCTAAAACTATACCTCCAACCTATTGTAAGTTAACTGGTATTAATACAAAAAGGTCTTCTATATTATGATATAGGTTTATTACAATAAGATGGTACCTTTATGCAAGCTCAAATATTCACCATATCTTTCCCAAATGACACAAATGAACCCAAAACCAACCTAACATTAATATATTGCAATAAAATAACATAAAAATGTATGTTCTAAGTTTGTAATACACTTTTTAGACTTTCCCAATGTAAGATTCTTGTCCTACTAAGAAAAGCCACATCATCAAATGTACGAGAAATGCAGAATTCAAAAGAGAGTCAAGGTTATTTGAGTATTGACCAACCAACATTAATTGATTAATTATCATTAAATTTTGAGAAATAAATATACATATATGCTTAGGTCCAAAAAAACCATAAGTTAGTTACCAAAATACCAAGATGTTTTGAATATGTTGACCAATCTAATAGAGGTTCTAGACCCTGTCAAGAATACAAGAGGGAAAGAATATTGTAAGTGTGCTTTACCACCCTACCACAAAGTTGTTAAGCTTCCCCTGAATCTTTCCTGACATGAAAGATACCTAGCTTCACAATGAAGAATACTAACCATATAAAACCAAGAAAAGTAATAGAATTGTGCAATACATTATCTATGATATATTTGGAAAATTTGTCCATCCCAACATGTAACAAAATGTACTCATGCAATGGAAAATCAAATGAACAAATTCACAGTTTCTCAATATGCACTATCTACACATAGGTATTTCCCAATAAAATATTCATTCCTCAAGAGGAACTATCATAATACAACATTTGTAGCATGTGATAATGTTTGAATTGAACAACATTAGGTATAATCTTGCAATAATTTTCAAGTTTCTCATGATATTCTTGGATAATAAATAATAAGGACATATCATTGTTTTTTTTATTTATTAGATGGAAGCATATTGCTAATTCCTAAATCACAAAGAACTTTCATCCAATTCCAAAAAAACATATGCATTGAATTCAAGCATTAACCAAATAGATAATCATAAGCATTCATTGTTCATCATCACAATAGGATACAATATGCCCAAAATTACATTCAATGGCTAGACTATGTTATTAGAAAAGCATTCATTTGTTTATGCTGAATATTATACCTATAATTTGAATTACTCTTAACCAACACATAATCCATAATCCATAATCTATATCTTAATTTAGGGAATGGAGCCAAACTATTGAATTTGGGAATAATCATAAAGGCAAGATAAGAAAAAGTCATCCAATGAAATCCATATCACTATAAAGAACAAATTCTTGTAATAGATCTAATCAACTTGAAAGAAATTACACCTACTAAATACCCATACTAGGTAAAAGCACAAACATGTGTCACCTTTTATAATGAAAAAGGATCTCAAAACTTTAACTATTCAACTTTAATGACATAAAAGTGGCATTTTGGCTTTAGAATTTGAAGATGATGGAAACTGATGAAATGTGTAAAATTAGATGAAGTTTATTTCTATTAAAAAAAAAATTCAAATTTTGAGAAATATTTTTTACATTTTTTAATTTTTAGAAGTCTATTTTTTAATTTTTAAAAAATGTAAAAATTATAGAGTTTCATTCCTACCAAACAAATAGATGTAAATGATCATATTTTTCTCTTATTTTGTAATATGTCATAGTTTACATGTATATCTAATGGACAAAAAAAAAAATTTAAAATTGATTTTTAATGTATATTTTTCAAGTTATAAGTGTCCAAAGTCGAACTTATTAGAAATAGATTTTTTTTTTTTAGCCAAACTTTTCGTATCAAATCTACATATTTTTAAAAATAAGTTACATATCTTGAGGATGACTCTCTCCTCTAGAGGTACATATAAATTTTTAATTTTTTGAACATGATTTACTATATATTTTTTTTGAAGGGACATCTTCTTGAATCTTAAAATACTTGTAATATTTTAAAAGTATAACATATTATAACTACTCAAAATAATATAAAATTTATATGACCATAATCTTGACTTCGAGATCTACAAAAGGGTATTTTTATTTTTTGAAAAAAACCTTTAATTTTTATGGAGAAATTAGCCTTAAAAGTGCAAAGTTTTAAAAAACTCTTTTTTTTTGCTTGCATGGCTACCACATAAGATGCCACATAGATAGTTTCGGCTGAAACCCAAAGTGACTTTTTATACCCACTTACATGGCCTCGTATAAGAGAAACACTTTTCTTCATTAATTTTCAAATAACACTTTAAGCTGAAAGTGTTACGGCCGAAATGGTTTCGATCGTAACCATTTTTCCATATTCATGTCATGTCGATGCCACTTGGTGCCACATGGCTTTGGTCATAACTGTTTTGGTTGTAACCCTATTAAATATCCTCAAAGGTGACACAACTGTGTGCTTTTGCCCTTCTACAAAAAGGAAAAAAATACTTTCTTGTACGCTTACAACATTCTCTCTAATTTGATGTGTTTGAATAGAAGAGATTCAATGAAGTACAAAGAAGAAAATAAAAACCTCGTATTGTGATCGATTATACCACTTCACTGGATTAAACTCTTTTCCAAAGCTTCCTTTCTCATTCTCCCATCTCTCTAGCCGCATGTCCTTTTTATTCCCCCCACCCACAAGATTCATAATTGTTTTTTCTTTAATAATCTCAAAAAAATGTAATTGACCCAATCTCCAATACAAAATAATAGACATTTATTTAATCCAATTCATAACTAAACTGATAAGATAAGATGAGGTAACTTTCCAATTATTTTTAATTAATATATAATTAAATAATTCCACATGTTAAGGAAATGAATCCACATATCAAAGAAACTTTTGATTTATTTGGCATCAGATGAAGTGGGTTATGGCATCCTTCCCTACTTGGAAAATGCATCGTCTTGATGCACATATGTAAGAAATCACAATTATATTCATAATGCATGCAATTGAATCAATAGTATCAACATTATTGACATTCATTTCCTTAAATGAAACCTATATTTCATTTGAGTGCATCCTAATACACATACTCAAGGAAGAAATTTTCTTCAATGATAAGACATATTTGAAGTATACACATTTAAAAGAAAGTAATGCACATTTTATATAATTACATGTATAAGTAATCATTTCAAGAATATTTTGAACATGTGAGTGTGTGAATGTCATTACCATTCTATAGTTTTATAAGGTTACACTACATCTCTTTGACAATATTCCCCCTTTCTTATGATGTGTCATTACCTTTGTTATATTGACAAGAATAATACCAAAATATCAGTCCATCATACATCATAAATCAAATTAAATATCCAATGAAATATCAAATCTAATACTTCATTATCTCAAGGATTCTCAAAAATACCTTAAAATCACATGATATCACACACAAACATGTGCTTACTTATCATACCTAGGCCTCACATGGATTTGACCCTGCTAGTAGATACTTCATAACTACTTCCTACCATACTCATACATATACGCTCAAAATAATTTTAGCTTATTCTCAATTTCAATAGCTCAAGAAGAGAAGTATTAGATTATAAATATCAAGAGCCAACATTTTCCTTTAAATTCATATTTTATCACACCTTGATCATGAGTAAAAATAATAATCAACCATATTTACCATCTAACATGTGGTGCTTTCCAAGTGAGTAAGTATCGACATCAATAGGTAAGTGTCTATGAAACATAATCGAGGAATGCAATCACATTACATATATTTCATCATCATTTGAATCCATGTGAAAAATAATAACATTCACATATAGCATCCATCAATGTAATCATTAACATTTATTCATCATTATGCATACAAATGCTTGCAGATATTGACATCTAGTGTAAATACATCATAATGCATCATTTAGCTCACAATTAGCAACATATATCTATCCAGTATGATAAGTAAATGAATGATATAAAGGCCACATAGTCAAATGTATCAAGTAACATTGACCCAAAATTTTGTATCAATAGGTAATAAAACCAAATCCCAATCACACATATCAACCAAAGGTCTAATTTGAATAAATAAGACCAAGTCTATGTCGAACAATACATCAACTAGAAGTCCAAAATAGAAAACTCAATTCAACTAAATTTTTGGTAAAATTTCGTCGATGAGGTTGGTTGAGTAAAATGTGTCAACAAATTTTGATGAAGTAGAATTCACACAAGGTGGGTCATGACATATACATAGTACTAATGCAATATATTCTCAAAATTAGGTAAAATAAAGGATCAATACATGTCCCTTTGCATTTTCACGTGAATACCACATTTCCATACACTTGCCACATAGGCCAAAAACTCAAGTCAAGTCAAATTCAAAAAAGTCAACTATACAGTCAAATCAACAAGTAAATAAAATATCTTTCAATTAATTATGCCACTTCACTCTATTTTTTGACCTATATGTCAAAATGATAGATATAATGATAATTACATTTCTAAAGCCAATTATCAACCAAGCTATTGTACACAACATGTCATCATATGACTATGCCATAAATGAATATACTCAAGAAGTTGACCTACAAGTTGAATGTCATTCCATCATATGTTTGTACCAAATACAATTCAAAAGTGTCATTTATCAATGAGCATCATAAGAAAATTGTTGGCATGCATGTCATACATGGAACAATAAGTACATCATACAAATATAATACCATGTGATCCACACCAATTGAGTAAATCATCTAGGTATGCTCAAAAATCACATGTAAAGATTAGTAGACCCACTTTTCTCATTTATGTGACCTAGGACTTGAATCCCATCTCATCACCACAATAGTTCAAGGAGGATTGAAGTCAATAAATGTTACATCTTTACATTAATATACATTCATAGTTTCCTTTATGTAAGTGTGCTTAACAAAAATATAAGCACAAGTTGTGATGTATGGCTTACTCACCATTTAACCATCACATAAAATATGGTTGAGGTGTTTTCATGTCCAACCATGAAGCCTTGCACTTTCTTGGGATCTTATGTAACACGTAGAATTCTCAACCTTGCAATGCCCATTTAACTCTCACAATACAAAAAGGGCAAGAGGTATCTAGTACAATTGTAAAATGCACTGCTTTGCACATATGTCTAAGTATACCTAATCATGGATGTGGAAGGGTGATGGAACATGGGAAAGCATATCAAATAAACATATTCACATAGCATTGACCAAAGCATTATAGTACCAAATTTATACTAGAAGGTAGAGTAAAAAAAAATTCATCACTTCTACCCTTTCCTTTTTGTCCACATTCAGCACCCACACTAAAAGGTTAGCTTTCCAAATCTCATAAATGATTAAAAATTAATGAAAGATGAAGAATAAGATGTTCTTCACAATCTACTCCCTTAAACATCCTATCAATGTTCCACACTAAACATGATATATAGATGATGCCACTTTCAAATCACAAAACTAGCATCATAAAAACACACACACCCTAGCCACCTCAAGATCAAAGTGACCTTGAAATCAAAATTCACAATTTTTAAGTCAAAATCCAAAAAGGAGGCACAAAACCAATAAAAAAAAAGTGAATAAGGTCATAATAGATAGATCATAAAATAAATTTGTGGCTAGGTGGTCACAAGGAACATATAATTTTTTCAAGATAGTCTTTCATCTCATCAAAGCCTATGAAAATTGAAAGATATCATTATCAAATGAGAACCAATTCACATAAAACATAATGACTCTCACTAGTCACCAAGAGGGAGTATATTTTTTATGAAACCTTGCATCCAACAAGTGCTAAGAACATAACCAAACTTCAACATGTATCACATGCATTACATATTAATAATCACATATTTTCTTTTGCAATCTTAGGCATTGCTAAATTCAAAATGTGCCATGTAATAATTTAACATCATTCCTTATTCTTCCTTCATATCATGCTAGATTATTCTAAGAATATCATAAAATTGGTATCAAATTTCTTGCACCACATATGCAACATGTGTCACTTACACAACATAGACATATTCACATTGCTATCATAAGCCAAGTCTAGAATCTTGTAGGCACACATAACCTAGTGCAAAAGTCAACCATCATTTGACTATCTCAATAGATAATAGAAATTTATATCATTCTTGCATCACATACGCAAATAAATAAATACTTAAATTTTAAAGTATAATAAAACAATATGCACATTATATGGTCACATAATTTTAGTTAAATATAATCATAACCATTTGAAGTATGCAATTTACCACTCATTTTAGAAACTTTCTATTTTGAAAATATTTAAAAGAATGCAAGATCAACCCAAAATCATTACATACACAAGGAGCATACTATCCTTCAATGTATAAGTAATCACAACTGGGAGACACAACATGCAACTGATTTAGGAGCATCCTAGGTTGTCTTGTTATCCTACTCATTTTTTTTCATTTTGCAAGTTGGTGTCAAGTTACTATAGCACTTAGTTGGTGTCAAGTTTCTATAGCACTTAGGTGGTGTCAGGTTACTATAGTACTTAGTTGGTGCTAAGTTACTATAGCACTTAGTTGGTGCTGAATTACTATAGCACTTAGTTATGTCGAGTTATAGTAGCACTTGGTGTCAAGTTACTATAGTACTTAGTTGGTGTCAAGTTACTATAGCACTTAGTTGATGTCAAGTTACTGTAGCACTTAGTGGATACCAAGTTACTATAGCACTTAGTTAATGCCGAGTTACTATAGCACTTAGTGGATGCTGGGTTACCTAGTGTATGTCGAGTGATTCCTTCATGGGCCAAGTTACCCAATGTTTGTTGAGTAACTCTTCATGTGTCAAATTACCCAGTGTATGTTGAGTGTTAGCATTTGGACGTGATTTCTATGATCCAACTTGTAGGATTTATTTTTGTTGTGACATTTATGTTAAGATCTTTTCGTAGGATGTGTCGAGCCCATTGTTGGGTTGGCCTTCCTCTTATGTAATGTTCTAAAATAATTTGTAAGTCATCTTGGAAAGTATATATAGAGTGTTTAAACTTAGAGTTGGGCAATTTTGGAAGAGAAATTCTACAAAGTAGAACTAAAAAGTGTGAATTAGCTATTGGATCTTTGAATGTGAAAGTATTTTTCTTTGGTCATAACCCAGAAAGCCTTATAGCTAGACACGTATGTTGATTATTTGATGAATCAATAAAAGTATTTCACTTTTCTTCCTCCTTTTCTTGTTGTTCTTTATGTTTGCTTCTATTGTGTTAACTCTTGCAAGGTGGTTTGGATAGTTGGGTGAGCCTTTGGCCCTAGTTATTCATCCCTTTGCCTATGTCAGGTGGTATCAGATCTTGAGGTTCATCCTTGTGGAGATTGGATTGTGTAAAACCTTGATTCAGATTTAATTGTAGGGTTGCAAATCTATAGATTTGATCTATAACTTGTAGAGGGTTACGATCTTGTAGGAACCTGATTTGTAAAGATTGTTCGTGGTAGAAGAAATGATGATGATGCTATATTGGATTAGTTGAGACAAATTGCAGCTAGATTAGATGCTATGGAGATAGCCTAGAAGAGAGAGCACATCTTGATGATGTAAGTGATGATGAAGCAACAACACAAAAACATAATCTAGAACTTGAAGAAGATCAAGATGAGGAAAGATTGTTGAGAGTGTTGTCTAGGGAAAATTCAAAGCCTATTGTAGATGATGTTCCTTATGATGGAAAATTGGATACCAATGATGTGTTAAATTGGATCTCAGATATGGAGAAGTTATTTGAGTATGAAAACACTCTTGATAATAGAAAGGTGAAGATTGCAGTCACTAGGTTGAAAGGTCATGCTTCGCTATGGTGGGAGCATTTGTAAACTAATAAACAAAGGATAGGAAAGGAGAAGATAAAAAATTGGCCAAATATGGTGAACAAGGTAAAAGAACAACTTCCTTCCTATTGATTACCAAGTTAGCTTGTCAAGAAAGATACAAAATTTGAAACAAAAGCACATGACTATGAAAGAGTATACCAAGGAATTCTATAGATTGGACATCATTTATGGACATGTAGTTGATGATGTTGAGAAAATTACAAGGTACATAAATGGATTGAGATTTGGAATACAAGATGCAATAAGTTTTGTGAAGTTCAAAAGTGTGGAAGAAGCATACCAATATGCCTTGAAAGTTGAGGAGATCTTGGCAAAGAAGCATGAACAAAGACAAAGAGGTAGAGGTGGTAGATTCTAGCAAGGCAGAGGTAGATCTTATGGTGAAGGTGGAAGATCTAACAATTTTGTACAAGATAAAAGAAAATCTAAATGGAAGAATGATGAAAAAGGCAAGACAGAATGGAAAAATGGTAATTCTTACTGAGGAGGTACTAATTCTTACCAAGGAAGATGTAATTCTTATTCTAGAGGTGGATTTCAGGGTAATTGTTTCAAATGTGGTAAAGAGGGACATAGATCTTTTGAATGTAGATCCTCTGAAAGTGGGAAAGATAATAGAAATGTTGTGATTCAAGGAGATGATGAGGTTTCACCAAGTGGACCTAACGTTGGAGAAAATCTAATGGTGAGAAGAACCTTATGTAATAAGGGAAGTGATGAGGAACCTGTTTTAAGGAGAAGTCTTTTCAAGACCAAATGTAAGATGGCTGGAAAATGTTGCAAAGTGATCATTGATAGTGGAAGTTCTAAGAATTTGGCATCAGAAGAGATGATTACAAAGTTTCAATTGTAGAGGCTGAAGCATCCTAAACCCTATCATGTTTCATGGATCAAAGATGAGCATAAGATAGTGGGAAGTGAGTAATGCCTTGTGAAATTCAAGAGTGGACATTACTTTGATAAAATTTTGTGTGATATTATGCCTATGGATTATTGTCATATTTTTTTGGGTAGACCTTGGAAATATGATAGATATGATTTGTATGATGGAAGATTTAATCAATATACTCTTTGGGTAAATGGGAAGAAACAAATATTGTTGCCTTTGATTGAACATATAGATGAGGTTAGTTGTACTACAATAAAAGTTTGCATGGTTAATGGGAGACAATTTGAAAAGGAAGTGAAGAAAAATCAAGTCTATTTTGCCATATTTCCTAGAGGACCGAGTGTTGGTAGTAATGACTAAGCAGCAGAAGTTGGTAATGATCGAGTGATAGTAGATAGTGATAGAAGAGTACCAGAAGATTTTATTGAATTGTTGAATGAGTATAAAGAGATTGTTGCAGAGGATATACCTAATGGTTTACCTCCAATGAGAAGTATAAGTCATTGTATGGATTTGATTCCTAGAGCTAGTTTGCCAAATAAAGCACCATATAAATTGATACCTATAGACACTAGTACATTTGACCCTATTTTTAGACCACAATTTTTGACCATCTATTAAAATGGGATTAAATTGGTTGGAATAGACAAAGAAAAATGTATTTTTTTAAAATCCATGTCCATGTTGGTTGAAATTTCAACCAACATAGGCTTCATTGTGTTAAAATGAAAAAATTTCTATTTCATGCCCTAATTCTTTTTTATAGTGGAAAGACTTGTATGCTTATTTCCTACACAAGCAACATGGCTTTGAAGGGTGAAGC
Source organism: Cupressus sempervirens (assembly GCA_028749045.1). NCBI lineage: Eukaryota > Viridiplantae > Streptophyta > Pinopsida > Cupressales > Cupressaceae > Cupressus > Cupressus sempervirens. The sequence goes on from CM053787.1 coordinate 516,731,004, forward strand.
AAGTTCTTTATGTGCTACTCCAGTGCATTGTTGTCCTTCCCAGATAGATCTTTAGCAACCTACAACACAAAGGGCCACTCGATGAAAAATGGAAAAGGAAAAATAAAGGGATCAACTAGATCTAGAGTCAAAAAAGGGAGATTGGAAGGAAAACTTACAAAGCAATCATCATTGATAGTGTAAATGTATTTCTTCTTGGAGACCATGTATCCAAAGTAGCGACAAGCATTGTCCTTGAATGAGATGCAAGAAGCCTTGGGGCCGAGGATCTTGTTGATGTTGTTGTGATTGTAGAGCTCATAATTGAAGCCCTTGGGGACATCGAATCTCCATCAAGGCGCATAGATGGGTTCTCATTAAGGCACAAGAGCATTTTCTCTAAATGGGTAAATCTCAGTGCAAGTTATGGAAAGACTTTCAAAAGTTGTTATGTTTCTCTTGAAATTAAATATTTGATTAACATATAGAGTTTCCCAATTGCCATTATGCTTTTTGTAACATTATTATTTTTTGGTTGACATTAACATGTGTAATTATAGTTATCAGGTTCAAAAAATTCAATTCACATTTAGGAAGTCAAGAAACTTTGATCCCAGGAATTTTTAGTAAAAATTGATAGTTACACATGCAACCATGGTTACATGGTTCAAAAAATTAAGTTCATTCAGGAAGTCAACAAACTTTGGATGTCTAGAATTTTCAAAATAACACTTAGTAGAATTTCTATAGAAACACAAAATTTCAGACCAAATCAACAAATTCTACTTTGACAATTATATAGGAGACAATATAGTTTAGGGAAACAAAGTTTAATATATTTGCCTCTCTTAATATGTCCTTAGGCATCCTTAGGACAAGTGGCATCTAGAGATGACTCCTACCATCTTAGGGAGGGCATCAAGATGTGTTTGAAGCATAATGTCCTTGAAACGTAACAAGGACAAAAATAGCTAAAAAAGAACCAAGGATGCACCCTTTTTCATGTATCATTCAGAAGAATAGATTTTGACTATAGCTATTTTGGTACTACAAAGAGAAAACATATATATGAAACCACTTATGCCTATAATATTGTGGTGAAGGTTCTTCGTGCTCACTTTGATAGTAAGAACTTAGCCTTGTCATAGCAGTTGTTTTGGATTTGTCTAGGGAATTCCATGCAAGTTTTCTAAAAGAACTTACTAGAAAAAAATTACTATCCCTTTAAGTTGTTGAACTATGATTTTGGAGACAACTGGTAAACCGTATTATAAAGGGAGATTGGCTTGAATTTGTTCAGTATTTAGAGATTCGAGAACTCTCCAATTATGCTAAACTTATCAGTTCCAACCTTAGAGAAATAAGTTGAAGTGTATTGAAAAGAGTTTGAAGAGGATTTTGGACTTAAAATTTGTTCAAACTTGGCTTATTATGGTTTCAGATCTGGATGGAATATTGGCCCCTATTTTTGCCTGATTATTCTCTAAAGTGGATACAGACTAGAAAATTTTGTCGTGCTAGTTAAACCAAGTTCACATTTGAAGTTTTGGTCAAACTTGAAAAGTCTTCTAAGGTATGAAGAAACTTGGATATGATATGAGATTCTTCAAAGTGACACATCTCATCCCTTACATTAATTGGGGGGAAGCACTTTTTGTAATAAAGTTGTTGCAACAGACACTTTGTGCAAACACATTTTGTACCCAACAAGTCACTGGCAATATTTTAAACCTCCTATGAAGATATACATGCTGTCAATTCTCAAGTACAACTTCATTGTAGTTATACATGCAACAAAGGGAAGGTGGTAGCATTTATTTCATGAAGAATATACTGCATATTCATAGAGTGTTGCTATACTTAGTTGTGACACAAATATTTGAGAATTCAATCAGATTTTCTATATCATACAGAATGTGGAACTGAACCAATGTCAAGGATTATATTTAATGTTTCTTGTAGTTGTCTTATAAATCACTTTGTTGATCACATCTAATATTAATTGGCTAAATATTTGTATGGAAAGTGAAAAATGAGTAAAATAGACATTGAGATTAATGTCTTGACCCAAGATACAACATATATTTCTAGAAATAAGGTTATTATTTAGTGTTGCAGTTTTAGTAATGATTTTTCTTTGAAGTGGTGAAAGATTAAGAAATAATCTTGAAAAGACTTTGTCTATTGAAGATTGTTGGTTCAAATCCTACATTGTTTTTTATTTCATCACTTTTCACATTGTGCTCTATGACCTAGAGATATATGGATCTTAATTTGTTAAGGGTGCATTATTTGTTGAAGGTGATACCTGATTTCTTGCCATTCAGTATGACTATTTGTGTTCTTTGTGCATTTGCATACATTACAATATTTGGGTTATCAGAGATTGCAATGGTATATTAAGTGGATCAAGTGTAATGAAGCTAAAGATGAGGATGAAGGACAAGTGATTTAGATTTATGGTGATCACAATAGTGAGAACTTTTGGTAGCCAAGATAGTGAGATCTTGTCCAAAGTTTTGGCAACCAATGCAATGAGAAGTTCTGTCGGTCAAGCCAATAAGGTTATTTGGTAACCAAAAAATAAAGCTTTGGTTTCCATGCTAGGGGCTAGGGGAATAATTTTTGTAACCAAGTTTTGATGTCCATGATAAGTGGAGGAGGAGCAATTGTGGCAACCAACATAGTGAAATTTTGATATCCATGATAAATGAAGACGACATACTTTTGGTGACCAATGCTGTGATGTTTTGGTAGCCAAGGAAGTGAAGGAAGATTGATATTTGTAACTAGGACAATCACATCTTGGTCGTCATGATAGTGAATTGGTGGTTGTTTGCACTAACTTGATTGTTCAAAGTCCAATTTCTACTATCTCTAGCTCCAAAAATATGATGTAATAAAAGGTGGATGTTAAAACTATTACATCATATAATTATCTAGTCAATAAATAAATAGTATTAAGTTAGAATGAGAATTTAGCTGTAGGATTTATTTTTTAAAGTAATTCGGTTTATATATCTTCATCAATGCAATTTGTGTTGCCCATATTTGATTTATAATTATGTGCTTGTAATGGATATGTATCACTTAGTTAATAGTTCAGATGAGTGTCTCCAAAAACCTTATTGAGTGATTGTGAGTGTTCTCTTATATCATACAATCATGATGAGAAGTCATATTAATCTTTGCACCTTTAATCCAGTTCTTATGATAATTGTAACACTTCACATCCACTACTAATCATACAACTTTATTGTCTTATAGTCATTGATTAGGCTTGTCTTCTAATCACATCATATGGTTAAGTAAACTACTTGTCTTCCATCTATTGTCTTTAATTGACTAATTCTATTAGTTATGATATGTTTTTTGATGTCCTTAACCTCGCTCATTGGGGTCAAAGCTGATCATTGCTGAGTCATCATCAGAGTGATCTTAATTGGCACTTGTATAAAACTTTGTAATATGTATTTATAGTAGTTAATCTTGTCCATCATGTAATCCCCTCTATCACCTAGTCTTGATGATGTTTGATGCTCAATTTGGTCATCCTTGTTCAAGATGTCTATCCCACTATATCATCAATTTAATAATCTTTCTAACTTGGTCTGCATGTTTTTTATCCCTCATCTTTGGTGTAATTTTTGTTGTATAGTTTGCTAGCCAGATTGGGAGATTTTTGTCTCCTTTCCTTGATGATTGCATATATGTAGATTACTTTCCATTGTGGCCTATCCACCATGGCTCTTCTATCCTCTATGTCTCTCTCTATTCCCCATATCTACATAAGATGCCATGGCTATGTATTGTAGATCTGTTGAGTTCTGTGTGCCAAAAAATTTGAAATAGACTTCTTCAATAGCCATCACAAAATAGGAAATTGAACTCAATGACAAGAATCATTTCCATTCTTTTCAAAGGAAAAAACCTAAAAGATCCTCCAAACCAACAACGGTATCTACCAACATTAACTATTCACTAAGCCACTTCAACTTATCATTTTTCTAAATAAAGATGTTAAGTTCTAGTGAAAAGGATTTGCTAGTTGTAGTTCCCTTAAACCAAACTGAAAGCCCTTGCATCACAGCTTTTGTGAATTTAGCTTGAACTAAAGCTCAATCTTTAGTTTGTGTATTGTGGATATAAGCTACATTTGAATTCTATGAAAGACTCAAAAAGGATTGCTTTGTTACTTATTAGGAAAACTAAGTGACCATTATTTTATTATTAACTTTTAAGACTGGTTTCTTATTTGAGGGTTTGGAGAAGCATTTTCTTTGTAAAAGTTGATTTTGCAATAGAGAAGTCTACAGGATAGCAATAACCACAATGCAATGAGAAGTCTACATGGTTTGGAAACTTTTTCTTTGTAAAAGTTTGATATTAGAAGCAATAGCCTCAAAATGTTGGCCCTTTAACTAAAAAATCTAGGAGGAAACCATTTAGATCAATAGGCTGTTAATGACACACTAACCTTTGTCCAACTCCTTTTCCTATAGCAAATAGAGTGTGGTGGCTGATCTATGCATCACTTTGGTGCTGAATTTTGAAATGGTCCTCATCTTCTTATTCTGCTCCATAGCAACTTAGTGTTCTACAACCATAGTCTCACATTCAACAAAAATGTGGATTCCTCTATGGAGGTCCACTAGGGTATTCTATGTGTTATCAGAGCCATTTATATTAGTTTCCCTAGAGTGATTGTCAATGGTTTGGGAGGTTTCCTCATCATCATCAATTTCTACATTCTCCTCAAAGAAACCCCCTCATTAACCATGTCATACATCACAACCTACTTATTATTGGTCTTTGGTGGACTAACTGTTAGGAGTAATTTCCTCACTAAGGGGTTGTGTCAAGGCTAGAAAAAATATTATCATTGATAATACTTCACAACCATGTGTTAGTTTTCTATAATCAATTTATGTATTTTGATTGATTCCCCTATAAATTATGTAAAATCTTTCCATGCATTGATTTCATTTTAATACCATGTTGTTGTTAGCAATTTTTTTGAAAAATTGAAATGTTGGACTGTCATTTTATCTCAAATTGGCATTGTCAATACATACATTATTCTTAGTTTTTCCTATTTGTCTAGATACAAATAATATAATATGTGGTCCTACTGAAGGAGAATGTATAATAACATTCTCTTCAAGAAAATTTTTGAAGTCATCTAATCTTTTATTGTATATGATTTAGGTGTCATTTGTTCGGTTTATGACTTGTTAGTAATGTTTTTCAGTATGCATCAAATAATGAGGTTTAAGTAGTGTGAAATTACTTGTGCTCCTTGGAATGACCTAGTTTGATCAATGAATTTAATTCTATTTGTAAAGATTGTATGTTGAAGTCTATTTACAAATGAATGCTTATTTATTTATTTCTAGAGACAACCTTTTTGGTTTGAGATCTTACTTAATGGTATGATTTATTTGAGGTTGAATGCTTTTATTTTTTGCCTTCATAATAGAACCTTGTGAGCTATAAAAGAATGTAATCAGCAAAGAGCTTAACAATTACAAATGATGGACTAGAATTATTCTAATCAAGGAATGCCCTGAGATGGAAATGGTGAGATCTAATTGCTAAGTATTTGTAGACCTACAAAATTAATTCACAATCTTCTAATTCTTGTTTAATCCAACTCTAGGTGCACCTCATCCTTAAAGGCATGAACCACCCCTTTTTCATATCAAAAGAAAATGCCACATAGGTGCAACATCAAAAGAAGCTCTTGATATATAATTTATGAACATCAAAGCTTGTAAATTCTGTAATGCATGTGATAACCTAGGATATTAATTTATTGAATCATTTGAGTACTTAAGATATTTGTGATGAATCTCATTGAATACCACATATCTTGTGTTGAAAAAAGATCCAATTACATTGATCATGAACCAAATTATCCAAGTTTTTCTAGTTCAATTGCTACATTTGCTATGACATTAACATTCTTTAAATTTTCGGCTAAGAGATGTAGAAAGATGTAGAAAGGAGTTGGTGGGGGACTTTGAGAAATGGAGAAGTAGGCCAAAAGTGTGGGAAAAGCTTGAAGAGGGTGGGGTTACCAAGTATATCATGAAGTTGCATGGTTTCGATTAGGAGGTGACCAAAAGTATGGTGGGGTCCTGAAGGATGGTAGGTTTAAGGTGAATGGTATCTACTTCTGGATTATAGAGGAGTTGATTGCAGCTATCACCAAAATCCCTATTGAGGGTTTTAAATTCTTCAGGGATAAGAAGCTCTCTGCCAATGTGATTAGGGACTTTGTGGAGAGTGAGAAGGAATTGAAGGCGTTGAAAAAAATTGACACCTACTATGTCCCCGACTCCATGAAGAAGCAATGGAGGTATGTTCTAAAAGCTGTTATTGAGTACATTGAATTGGACCCTAGGATTGATAGAGCCCGAACCCACCACTTTGTCATTTTGAATCATATCTGGAAGAAAGCCAAAATTTCCTTCCCTTATTATCTGTTAATCTCAATGAGAAAGGTGGTGGACAACTTCAAAAAGAAGCCCATCGCAAACTCGGCTCTGCACGAGGGGCTACTGTTGCTTATCCACGAGCACTTCAAAGCTCAGACCATAAGCATCACCCCCCCTCAGATAGAGAATGTGGAGTCTGGAAGTTCTAACTACTCCTCTGACTCAGATGAAATTCAGAGCCTCAGCTCTGAGAAAGGTGGGATCTCTTCTTTGGGAAAAGCAGTGACTTACCATGCTAAAAAATCCCCCTCCCCCATAAACCCAAGAAAAAAAAGCCCTAGGGATCTTGGGTATAAGCTTGTTGAGAAGGCTGAGGAGGGAGATAGCAATGATGAGGAGGATCTGGAGTCTGAGGAGGTGGTCAAGGAGATGCAGGAGGAAATTAAGGAGGAAAGTGGAAGGAAGAAATACAAGAGGGAGATTTTGGAGGAAGTGAGCTCTCAATTTGAGGAGGCATCTGTGCTGCCCCTTTCTCCTGTCCATCTCCATCCTGAGGAGCAGAAAGAGGAGAAAGCTAGGTATACGAAAGGGCAAGTGCAGACCAATGATAGGAGGAAAGCATGGATCAACTTCAATGTCAAGACATCCAAGATGGGCATCTTTAGGAAGGCTACGAATCCCCAAATCCTCATGGATAATCAAGAAGAGCAGCGGCAGGAAGAACTAATTGATCTGGCGATTATGGCTATTTCGGCCAAAGCCAGGGAGACAGGGATGAACCTCTTAAATAATTCTTGCAATAGTATGATTGATAATTTTAGATCAATCAAATGGCTTTTCCATGAGCTTGACGAGGTTAAAGATCAGGTGAAACATATTGAGGCAACAAGGAAAGGATGGATGCCAACAGGAGGACAGATTAGACTGACAGGCTCAGTCTAGCAGAAAAAAGGATACACAACTTGGAAAACTACAATCACAACCTTGTGAATCAGATGTTCTCCTTGTTAAGATCCATTAACAACAACATCATCTCTCTCATGGGCTGGATCAAAGATAGAGAAATGCACGAAGATGAGGATGGAAAAGACAGGGATGAGGCCAGAATGGAGGATGACTCTGCAAAGGACAACTCCATTCCTGATCAGGACTAGGGGCATCAAAGGGCGCAATAAATGGAAACAGAGGAGAATCAACTAGCCTTTGAGGCTGCTCAGGTTATGCATGATTTGGAGCAAAAGAATGAGAAATAACTCTCGCTTGTTCTTTTGTGTATCATTGTCTTTTGGCTTTAGGCCATGGCTTTGCTTGTTTTTTTTTCCTGGTCTTTTCTCAAAACTCTTTCATTTGGCTGGGCTTAATGCTTATTATCAGCCTATGAACTTAAACTTTTTTGGCTGGGCTTTCACGCTTATTATCAGCCTTTTTTTGTTTTAACTGTTGGGTTTCAGGTTCCCTGTAAAACCTATTTATCTAATCAAAAACATTCTTTAAATTTTCTTCTTATTTAATACTTTGGCGCAATAAGTCTATAAATTGTACTGCACTTTTATGATTTTTTGGGCTTGTGAGCTTTTCTCATCACATGCATCCCTTACAATATTAGAATTATTTTTTATAAGATTTTTTCTTATTATTGTAGGCTATGGCTAGTTTCATGGAGGCACTGAGATGAAATAGAGTGAAATTTGAAGCAAAAAGGATAGTAAATATAGCTAGGGCAACTACAACCAATGAGTTGTTAATGTTCTGCCTTGTTGATCTAGGAGATGTCTTCCTAGTGCCCACTCCATACTACATAGGGTAAGTTGTCTTTTCTTTTAACAAAACACTTAGAAACATCTCTATTAATCAAAACACTTGAAACATCTCTATTAATCTATTTGTTAAAAGATATGTTGTCCACGAATAGACTTATAAAGCCAATGTATGATATCACTTGTTATAAGATAGGATTGTCATTTTACTATTTATTACCTCTTAATGTGTCATTTTACTATAAGATTAAACCTATTAATATCCCATGCAACCATTAGAAAAAACTATTATGTTAGTCCATTATCAACATCAATAAATTTTGTCTAATCTTGACCCTTAATGGATGGTATTTTCTATGTACAAAGATGGAATTTCTTTGCTAGGTATTTTCAATAGCCTCAGATTGGTATTTTTTCTTATAATTTCTTTTCACTTCAGGTTTGATAGAGAATTTTAAGAGAACTTTCAGCAATCCAAGCTTGAGATCTTCATTTTTACCTTGAGATGTTTTATGCATTGCTACCATGTTATTATTGATATAATAAATACTATGGGACCTATCTTTATTCGGATTAATTTTTGTAAAGGATTGTCTTCCTAATGTTGGGTGTTTCAAAATTCCATCGCATATATTATACTCTTGAATGGATTTAGAATTGATTATTTAATAATCATTTTTTCATAAGTAAAATCATTTACTTATTGGCAATAGTTTGATTTGTCTTTATTCCTGATAGTCAGAGCTTACTATTTGGCGCATATGAGAATGCTTTGTATTAAAAAATGGAGTTACATGTATAAAGGATGTATTTGAGATAGCATTGACCTTGTCTGGGCTTCTATGTTGAATATTTCTTATTTTTAGAATGGTTTGTGATAAAGTATAATGAAGGAAAAAACATGTGTATTGGTGGGAATATACATTGGTACAAATTCTATAAATATTACTCTTTATTTCTGCTATCATGGGCCATGCACTATTTATTCAAGGGTGAATATGTCATTATTTTATTAAGAGAGTCATATCAGTTCTTGGAGCATGCATGAGGAGCTCAAGATTTGGCTAACTATGATTCTTCTTATCATGTGTATACCGAGTGAGTATCCATTTGGGTACAAGTCTTCTATATATCCAGCTCTTGGAGAATATAGTTGTTATTTTATTCCTATGAATGAGTCGAGTCAAGCATATGATGTAGTAAGAGCAGATATACAGAGATAAGAAGTTTATTGTAGACTAGGAGGTGAAAATATACATTAAAGGAGAAATGAATGAGCTGTGTGATAGATATTATTTGATGTTGCTTAATGTGAATTCAAAAGTTCTAACAGTTCTGAAATAATGATTCACACCCATAAAAAAGATGAAGACTCACATAGGCGATAAGAGCCCACAACAAAGATGAAGACTATATAATTTTTTGACTCACATAAGGGATAGGAGCCCACAATGAAGATGAAGACCATCAGTCTGTGGTGCAAGTTAATCAGTGATGAAGTGGACAATGAAGAAGTGCCCTCTACACAACCCTTACAACCACAATGTCAACCTCATGGAGATTAGAAACCTTATATTAATTGGTGGCTTTGACCCCAAAAATTTGATTGCATCACTCACATAATTGATAGTGCCCTATGCATAAATGTCCATTTGTTCCATGCTCTATCAAGCAATTGTTTCTTATCCAAGCCATTTAATTTGTAACCTTTTAAATCTCTGCAAAGATAAAGTTGGAGTAGGAGAATTTTTCTTCTCAAATGTGTCCTCTAGTTGTAAAGCATCCATTTCATTATATGTTGAACTAGATATGTCTTGTTTTTTGAATAGATAATGGAATGGACACTTTACAATCAGAGGACACCTTTGAGAAGAAAACTTTTCCTACTCCAACTTTATCTTTGCAAATATTTAAAAGGTTGTAATCAAATGGCTTGGATATGAAACAATTGCTTGATACAACATAAAAAAAATTGACCAAACATTGGTGAAAATTTTGACCAATTCTTGATAGTTTTGTATCAAGAACTGGTCAAAATTTTCACCTATTATAAAACATTTTCGACCAAACATTGGCAGAAATTTTGACCAATTTTTGATAGTTTTCTACCAAGACTTGGTCAAAATTTTCACTGATTATAAAAAAAATCAACCAAACATTGGTGAAAATTTCAACCAATTCTTGATAGTTTTCTACCAAGAATTGGTCAAATTTTCGTCAATTCTAAAAAAATTCAACCAAATATTGGTGGAAATTTTGACCAACAATGACAAATCAGAGCTAGCAAAAATTTAAAAATTTGGATGAATGTATTGGTCAAAATTTTGACCAACTTGTAGGTTGGTCAAAATTTTGACCAACTTGTAGGTTGGTCAAAATTTCAACAAGAAAAATTACCAAGAACTACTTGGTCAAAATTTTGACCAACTTGGGTCAAAATTTTGACCAAAATATATCAAAAATTGAGTTCAAATTTACTAGTGAAATGTGAAAGAATATGAAAAATTAAAAAGAGAGTCAAGGTTATTTAAATATTGACTAGTCAACATTAATTGATTAATTATCATTAAATTTTAAGAAATAAATATACATATATGCTTAGGTCTATAAGAAATCATAATTCAGTTATCAAAATACCAAGATGTTTTGAATATGTTGACCAATCTAATAGAGGCTCTAGAACCTATCACGAATACAAGGGGGCAAGAATATTGTAGGAGTTCTTTACCACCCTACCAAAAAGCTTTTAAGTTTCCTAGAATCTTTCCTGACATAAAAGATGCCCAGTCCAGCAATGATGATGACTAACCAAATAAAATCAAGAGAAGTAATAGAATTGTACAATACATTATCTATGACATATTCATAAAATTACCATCCATCCCAACACATAACAAAATTCACTCATGCAATGGAAAATCAAATGAACAAATTCACAATTACTCAATATGGACTATCTACACATAGGCATTTCCATAAGTTATTCCAATAAAATATTCATTCCTTAAGAGGAATTATCATAATTCAACATTCATGGCATGTGATAATGTTTGAATTGAACAACATTAGGTATAATCTCACAATAATTCTCAAGTTTCTCATAATATTCTTAAACAATAAATAATAAGGACATATCATTATATTCTTATTTATGTCATATCCCCATTTAAAGGTAGAATTTTAATAATAATTAGATAACACAATGTTATTAAATAAATAATGATAATAAAGTTATATTAAAACTAATGCTAAAATATAAAACTAGGAAATAATAATTGTTTAATCTATATTATAATAAAATAATATTTAGTATGATATTTTAAATAATTAAAAATAATAATAAATTTTCAATGAGTAAATAAAGAAATAAAATTAAATACAAGAGACAATATTGTAGAAAGTATGTTAACTTTCTAAATAGAATTTCATAATAAATAATAATAAACACAAATAAATAAGTAAATAAATAATATAATATAGAATAATATAAATTAACTAAATCTAATGAAAAGTCAAGAGGGGTTTAACAAATAGACACGACTTCTTCAAATTAAGATATAAAAGGGAGAAGAGTTTATTTTAGAGAGGAGAAAATGGAAGAGGAGAAGAGAGTTCAAAAAGAAAAAATGGAAGAGGAAAGTAATATGACGAAAATAAAAATGTATTTTAAAAAATGTATCAAAGATATTGAAAGGAAGTTAACCTTCAAAAGGGTCATAATTATGAATAGTTGTGACTCCTCAAAAATATTGTGATTATAAAGTATTGGAATTTTTCCAAAGGATTTTAGTTATGAAGTGTTGTGACTTTTTAAAAGGATTATAACTATGAAGTGTTATGACTTTCAAAGGAGTTATATTATGAGAGGTTGTGACTCTTGGAAAAGAAGAACGTAAGAAAGGTATATTTATAAATTATATTTGTTTAATTATGTTTTTATGTGTGTGTGTGTGTGTGTGGTTAATAAGAATAAATAATTTATATATTGTTTTAGATTACAAATGATTTATTGAATAAATCATTAATATACTATTGTAGATCATAATTGATTTATGAAACATTGAATGAATATAATGATCCAAGTTATACTTGGTGGAGGACATTCTTAACGAATGTCATAATACGATCCAAACTAAACCTAGTGGAGGACATTCTATATGGATGTCATAATTTGATCCAAGTGCAAACTTGGTGGAGGGCATTCATTGTGAATGTCATAGAATAATCCAAGTGTAAACTTGGTGGAGGGCATTCATTGCGAATGTCATAAAATGATCCAAGTATAAAACTTGGTGGAGGGCATTTTTTTATGAATGTCATAAAATGATCCAAGTGTAAACTTGGTGGAGGACATTCATTGCGAATGTCATAAAATGATTCAAGAATAACTTGGTGGAGAATGGTCCAAGTTTTCTTGGTGGAGGGCATTTCGTATGGATGTCATAATTTGATCCAAGTTTTCTTGGTGGAGTGCATTCTAGAGGAATGTCATACATGATCCGGGTTATGCCAGTGGAGAACATTTATTGCTTATGATAAAGTATTCTTAAGAATATGGAAACCTTAGCTACATTTATTGTGATTAGGTCAATGTATTACAATTATTATGTATTCTAATGTAACCCTAATGGCGGGGACATTACAATTTATCATATGAAAGCATACTTCCAATTCCTAATTCACAATGAACTTTCATCCATTTTGAACAAAATTATTCCAAAGTAAAAACATATGCAACATTCAAGCATTAACCAAACAGATAACCATAAAAATTCATTGTTCATCAACACAATATGATACAATATGCCCAAAATTATGTTCAATGGCCATACTGTGTTATTAGGAAAGCATTCATTTATTTTCATTGAACAGAACAGTTTGAATTATTCTTAACCAACATATAATCCATATCATTCTTTCCAAGTATACAACTCGAAAGCACAATTACTGGTTGGGGATTGGTTAATACAAGACTATAATGCTCATACGTGGTGACCTATCATGTTCCATTTAAAACAGACTGAAAAATTGCAACTTAATTTTTAACTTTTATTGACTACCGCATACATTCATTTTTATATCAAAGAACTTCATTCACTTAAATTCAAATGCATACAATCAAAATTTATTTCTGCAGAATGCATTACAAATATCTAATGCGTACATTCACTTTATAATGTGCAATGCATTTTCATTCATATTTAATGCATAAATATTGCATGTTTAGTCTATTTAATAAAATATACTTTATAAGGTTGGCAACCACCCTCTGGCCTAAGCGGGTATGCCACCCACTAGTGTAGACTCGAACCAGTCAAGCACTTCATACATTAGACATTTCATATGGAAGATTTATAGTTTTGATAAGTGTTATTCAATTTTTCTAGTGAACGATTTTATTTTTATTTTTGAGGAAGTTGGCCTAATGCACACCACCGCTAGCCATTAACTTGCTACGGTTTTTAGAACTATAATAGTTGGTGTTCGTATTTGACGCGAGGCAGAATCAACATTAAGGAATAATGACGATTCCATGGGCTATCCAAGTCTTTGTTAACAACACTTAGCAACCTATACGATCTTAAATGGACTATGGATGACAGTTCCTTGTTATTTACGAGCATACACGCATTGATTATGGTGAGTACTCATACTGGCCAAAATAGACAATGTCATCCCAACAGAATAATTAAGCAGAGTATTTTCTAGCAAGCCATAGCAATATCAGAATGCTTGTGCATTGATATCTGATAGACATGCCATAGACTAATAAGCAATCTTTCGAAAGAAAAGATTGAAATATGAAATGGTTTAACTTGTAGCATATACCAAATTTAGTTAACATGCATTCCCAATACTTGTACCACACCTATGAGTTGGGAAATAATATCAAGAGTTCAAACTTTATTTAGCCTAGACACAATTCACTCCGTTGGTTCAGTGGCCCAATTGGTTTCTCAGGAGTTCAAAGAAATGTGAATTCAAGTCATGGCCACCTTGTAAGAATTAGTTGTTTCTTGATGCACACAGGTCGTGTACGTGGTTTCTAATTAGGACTTGTCTAACCACGCCACTTATACAAGATCAACCAACTAGAGGTTGGTATTGCTGCAATGAAACAGATACAGGGTTCACAAGCTTCTGGAGACTAGGGTTTCTTAATTCAGGGGATGGAGCTGGGCTATTGAATTTAGAAACAATCATACAGGCGAGATAAGAGAAATTCATCCAATGAAAGCCATATCGCTATACAGAGCCGATTCTTGTAACATATCTATTCAACATGAAAACAATTACACCCGCTAAATATGCATGTCACAAAAAGGAAATAATAGTTACTTGTACACTTGACAACATTCTCTCTAATTTGATCAGAGATTCAGTGAAGTACAAAGAAACAAATAAAAACCAGATATTGTGACTGATTATACCACTCAACTGGCTTTAACTCTTTTCCCAAGCTTCCTTCTCATTCTTCCAGCTCTCCAACCGCATGCCCTTTTCATTTTCCCACCCCCCTCAGATTCATAATGGTCTTGTCTTTAATAATCTAAAAACAAAATGTGACTGACCCAATCTCCAATACAAAATAACAGACATTTGCTTTCTCCAATTCATAACTAAACTGTTAAGATAAGATGAGGTAACTTTCCAGTTGTTTTTCATTAATATATAATTCAATAATTTCACATGTTAAGAAAATGAATCAACGTATCAAAGAAATTTTGATTTATTTGGCATTAGATGAAGTGGGTTATGACATCCAATACTCTCACATGGTCTTCAAATGATTATGAAAGTGAATTCTCAATTTTATGATCATTCATGTAATATAGTCAATTATTAATCAGAGGACCCTAAATAACAATAATTAATTATCAAACAATAATAAACATGTTAAGACAAAGGAGTCCACTTTAAACAAGGGGTGTTGTAATCACCTAAAAATGGTCATCTAAACTATTAGCTCCCTTTTCAACATTTTGGCTAAATTAATTTAATCATTTACTTAGACCAAATTGCTAATAATCAATTTATTTGATTATAACCTATAGTTTGACTATGCTATCCTAAGTTCATTATTTGATTAAAAGAACATGTCCCATTTTAATTAAATAAAAGACCCCATTCTTCTAACCCACTTAAAGTGCACACATAAAATCCTTTTTCTATTTTATAATTAAAAAAAAAGGCTTGTGAGACTTTTTGTCTTATGTGACAAGTCAACTTATATTCTATTGGTTGACTTGTGTGTGCACATGGATCACTCCTATTTTTGAATTCCACCGTTGATCATCCACCATCTTCATCTTGATCTCTACCGTCCATATATCTTTAAAAGGGAGAGAGCTTTCCCCCTCAAAAGGGATGCATCTTTTGAATATTGTCATGCTGCAGGTTTTCTAACAAGTTTCTTTGGAGCTTTGTGGAAAACTTCTCATTTCTTGTCTCATTCTCTCATTCCATCATATTAGCATAAGATCATATGGCATTCTTAGCAT
The DNA here is from genome assembly GCA_028749045.1 of Cupressus sempervirens. Lineage (NCBI taxonomy): Eukaryota > Viridiplantae > Streptophyta > Pinopsida > Cupressales > Cupressaceae > Cupressus > Cupressus sempervirens. The sequence goes on from CM053787.1 coordinate 516,746,682, forward strand.
AGTTGCATTTTAGTTTAGCTTGGATTTCTTGCGATAATCTCACATAGTTTAAATATTTGGTTTTGTAATACTCTCATCCATGTTTAGCATAGTTGCATCTTGCATTTCCATTCAAGTTTAGTCTTCCACCTTGCATTGCATCTTTGAGGAACTCATTATAGACATTGGCATTCTTGCTTTTGTCTCAAAGAACCTCCTGTTGCATGGTTTACTAGCAAGAAGCACATTTCTAAGGCTTGGCTGAGAGCCTTCATGCTTGAATACTAGCTTCTTGCACTCCGTGGATAGGGAGCTCTAAGCCGGCATCTAAGCATTTCAACTCATGGAATCGTTTGGATAGAATGGTTTAGAGCGTGACACAAATCAAGTGTACATTTTTTGCACCCACCGTGGGGCTGGACTGTACGTTTCGCCCTACCTTTTCTTATTTTCGCTCGCATTTCCCTTACTGATCTGCTTTTTTTTCTTTCTTTACAATCACAGGGTTGGGCGACATTTTTCCAATATCGCGCGACAGTTCACAGTACTGTCATGCGACACTTTTTTGGAAATAGTGTCGCGCTCGCAGCCTGCATACTGTCGCCCTCTGTGCAAAAATCTGTCGCACGGCTTAAGAAAAATTGTCGCCCGAACAAAAACTGTCGCCTACGTGTACTGTGAAGTATCGCGGGACATTTGTTCAGCAAAAAGTATCGCCTGACATTTTTTTTGCTCGTTCCTTGAGGGATTTGATCAAATTTCTTCTTAGCTGGCTGACTGTCATTTTTAAGAAGATTTCTAGGTTGTTTTACAGAGGTTTAATTCATGATTTTTGTGATTATTTTGTGCTAACTTGTGGGCGTTAGAGTTGTGATTGCAGGTTGCCCTCTTTGTGAAGAAAAAAATTAAAACCTTGCATACAAAAGAACACATGTCAAAGCTTCAAATGCGCAAGGGCTACTAACATTGTTTGTAGGGCTGCCCAAAATATAAAAACCCAAACTTGCTTGATTTTTTGTTTCCATGTGCGGCATTGAATAGTTGTTCATTTTTTATAGGCACATAAAACTTGTGATTGGAGTCTTTTGGTAATAGGAGAGTATGCTCTTCACCCTTGTGGTGAATCAGAAATCTTGACTTGCCATTTGGTTTCAAAAGCAAGGGGTAATTGAATCTTCTTGGTGTGTTTGGGAGAAAACGATTGGAATAGGAGAGTATGCTCTTCACCCTTGTGGTGAACCAGAAATCTTGACTTCCGAAAGTTGATCCACTTTGTATAGTTAGAATCCTTTAGAGGGCCTGCTCTCGGACAACCTGAGAGGAACGACCCAAGTGGGGACAAGCTGATTACCTGGCTCTTCCAACCCACTATAAACTCAAGGCTACCAAGGACACAAAACTTTGGTAGACGTAGTGTTTGTCTTTGCCTAGTGTGATCGCTTATGGGATTTCGACCATAGGGAGATCACTAGGCAAGAATGCTTAAGGTACTCTTGTGATCGTGAGATTGGTTACTCATCGTAAGGTGAGGTGTCTCGTAATTGGGAGCAAGAGGAACACTATGAACGGAAGCCCGATCTAAAAACCCTAAGTTAGTAACTACCTTTTTTAGCCGCTCAACTTCTTGGTGCAAGGATCGATCCTAGTGGACTACCTAGATCACCCCAAGATTTACACTCACCATATGTGTTCCCTTGGTTGTGCTTATGGCACTTCCATGATAAAGCCAATATCTCTTGTGGGAAACCACTTGGTGTGAGGTGAAGGAGCATCAAGCGTGGGCCAAGTTGTTGAGTAATGAACCATGACTCTAAGGTAGATTGCTTGGCTATTGTTTTCGATGTTTTGACCAGTGTTAACGTTCTTGCAACATAAACATTTCGATAAAAAGTTGTTAGGAAGGCCGTTCTGATATCCCAAATGCATATTGACAAGGTTGTTTTTACCCTTGATCAATTGTTTTGAGACATGTTAGAACACTTACTATTTGCAAACCTTGTTGTTTACTGATACAAACTGAAATGAAACGTTGTCTGATTAAAACGACTGTCTGATTGACAAATTGAAACGAACTTCAAACTGAAAATTGACATTTTTTGCACAAAACTGACACTCTGTCGCACGCTTTCAAAAGAAATATCGCGCGACATTTTTTTCAAAAAATTCTGTCGCATGTCTTGGTAAATTATATCGCGCTATTTGCAAGATTCTATCACACTTTGCCCAAATATCTTTTGCCTGAGAAAAATGTGTTGCACTGTTCCTGAAATTCTGTCGCGCGACACTGTTTTCTGAACTTCTGTCACCCTCCTTTTGAGAAGTATCGCCTAGAGTCATTTTGGGTCAAAAAATAGAGTTTGGCATTGGATTTGTTTGGTCTAAGGAGCTTCACGTTGGTCACCCTTGATCCTGGCTACATATTAGTGTGTGAAGAATTTGTCCTAGGTCGAAAAGATGAGTTTAGTCCGTCGAATGTAAGTCTTGAAACGTCTTGATGAATCACTTGTCAAAATTCAGCTATTATTTTATTCTAGCTATCTGCTATTGAGCTTCTCACTCATCCGCTTGGCTCGAGTCACCCGTGCTGTAAGATCTTGAGCACTATTTGACAAGCCATCTATCACATTTTGACAAGTGACTAGTCCTGATCGTAAAAGCTTCAAATTCGGCTCGCTTTTTTTGTCCTACTAAACAAAGACAACTATTTACATGTCGGTCACAACTAGATATCAAGTTGGTAAGGGTAGCCACACGCCTTTCATTTTCAAGCAATTGGAAACACCACCCAAACGTCCTCGCAAACAACCTTGTGATAAGAATCTCGAATTTGCTCAAACACAGACAGCTAATGTTCAGCACAACCCACTTTATAGTTTTGAAAATCTATTTGGTACACCCTTTGAGACACCCGAGGATACGAGTGGTCTAGTCACTATGGTGCACCCTGATGAAATTAAACGTCACTTAGAAGAACAAGAACGTGAAACCCAAAAGACATTGGAGGCTATATAAGCTATGGAGAGAGAAAATCAATAAGCTGAAACTGACAATCAGGCACGCTATGAAGGATATAAAGGAACTTGTCCTCGAAATCCCTTTGAAAATAATGATGGTAATCACATGCCTCCAAGGACTCCTAGAGCTGCCGCTGGTGCATGTCCTTCACCTAAACCATCTCATCATGATAGTGATGAAGAAGTAACTTTCGAAGATGTGATCAAATTTCAACAAGATGGCTTCGCCCAAAAACTAATGCTCAGAGCTTTAGAGGAAAATGGAGACCAATACTTCTGATACGTGACAACTAGGGGATGGAAACTCCCTCAAGGTTTTAATGTTGAACATATTATTCCAAAATGAGAACCCACTGAGGCTGAAATCTTAAGGGAAGAAATACAGGAACTAAGGAAATAATTTGCACAACTAAAAACTTCAAAAGAGCCACCTAAGACATCATTTTTTGAATCAATTTGCGCTCTTCCATTCAATAGGAGTCTACACATGCTACCATTTCCTAAGGATATAGAGGTTCCTAAGTATGACAAGTATGATGGAAATGGTTACCCTCACGACCATGTGAGACATTTCTATGCTATTAGCGTGGACTTTATGCATGAAGACACCTTTCTTATGCATTTTTTTCCTAGAAGTCTAAGAGGACAAGCTATGGAATGGTTCACAAAATTGAATCCTCCTCTTAAAACATTTGACAAACTTGCGCAATGCTTCATCCAACAATATTCATACAACATTCAACATCTTGTGATTGTGCTAGACTTATGCAACATCAAACAAAAACCAGGAGAATCTTTTGCAATATACCTCCAACGATGGAGATCTTTATACTCTCGATATCCTCGGCAAGTGCCTGAGGCTGAAAAAATTGACATTTTTGTCAATACGCTTGTACCCGAATTATACTTTGATCTAAGAAAATAGTTATTCACATCCTTCAACGCCATGGTAGAAAGTGCATATCGCATTGAGGATGTTGCTATCAAAAGAGGTGATATTGCCACAAACAAGGATAGAATTAACAATGGAAACGGTAAAGACAAAGGCAAACCTTGGAACAAAAACAAGTATGTTGTCAATGATGGAGTAGTGGACACTCCTAAGACTAAGGAACCTGCATTTAACCTTTCCAATGCCATCTATGCAGCAAAGCAACAAGAAGGTTCAAAATCACAAACCTTTGACAAAGGCTCTAAATTTGCAAAGAAGCGACGTGTTTACACACTTATGGTCGAACCTTATGAAGTGGTTTTAAAAACCTTAATTGCAAAAAAATTGGTTACCTTGCCAGACAATTCATGTCCTTACGATCCACATGTTAGACCTCCATGGTGGAGAGAAGATCATACTTGCAGCTATCACCGAAGTAAGGGACATAACACAGAGAATTGCTTCAAACTCAAAGATGTAATTCAAGACCTCATCAAAGCTGGAAAAGTTGTTACAGATGGCCTTGTTAAGAATACTGATCATAAGGCTTTCCAAAAACCATTACCTGAATATGAAAAGGGTGAGACCTCAAGGGTAGCTGCCAAAAAGAATCATGACGCCAAAATTAGTTATGCTTATGCTGACACTGATAATGTTATAAGCATGCTTGAGCCCATTGAATACATATGTATGGTAAGCTCCAACAATGACAACTGGCCAAATTATGATGTTGAAGATGAACGAACAAGAGTGGTCTTAAAGACACGATCCACTCCTCAAGATCATACTGATACTAGACCCAAGGTGGTACTCCGAGTGGCTGAGTCTTCATCTTCTCAAGGTGAACCACTCAACACTGTCACTAGGGGGCAATCTAAGGTTGTCCTAAAAGTTGCTGATCATCCTAAAAATGCTTCATCGTCTAAACAAACAATTACTTCCAAAATCTCCAACTATGATCTTGTTAGCCAACTGCAATGCACACAAGCACAAATCTCCATTTTCGAATTGCTAGAGTTATCTCCTTTGCACAGGGATATCCTTGAGAAAGCTTTACGTTCTGCCAATGTTCCCACAGATATTGATGCGGTACAATTCCAAGCTATGGTGAACCACATCTCCTCGCCTCACTATCTCACCTTCTCTAAAGAAGATGACCGAGCTCTCTGTCATCCCCATAACCTTGCTCTTCATATCGAAGTTCAAATCTTTCATACCCGCGTCCATCGAGTCCTGATAGACAATGGTGCAGGTTTAAATATCATTTCGTTCAATGTAATCCAAAAATTGGGCATGTCTAAATTTGCCATCGATCCTAAGCGCAAGATCACTATAAAGGCCTATGATGAGGTTGAAAGGCCTTCTAAAGGTCTAATTGTACTTCCAATCAGAGTTGGCCCAGTTGAGAAGAATGTCATTTTCCAAGTCTTAGACATACCACTTGCATACAACTTGTTGTTGGGACGACCATGGATTCACGATATGCAAGCAGTACCCTCGACATACCATCAGTGCATTAAGTTCCCTTTTAATGGTATTGAAGTGGTTGTCCCCGACGACAACTCCATTTCTATCAACACATTATCTGTTGCTGAAATGCTAGTCCCACACAATCGCTCTTCTCATGAGCTAGCACCATCTTTCATAAAATGTGAACAAAAACTGAAAATGATGAGCCTTGGTATGGGTGAGTACACTTTGGACTCTATTTCTGCCTTACCAATTTCCCCTTAGTCTTATGGGAAACCAACTATTGCAAAGAAGTCTTCTACTTCTGCTATGACACTTTTTGGCACTTTTGTGCAATCTTCCATACCACTAGAAGCAGAGAAGGAAGAACAAGCCATTAGGGACTGGATCTATAGAGAAGAGGAAGATGAGGAGGTTACAATGACTACCCCTATTTCTCCCAAAAAATATGGAAAAGGCTATAAATTTCTGACAAAAATGGGCTACCAGGGCCACGGGTCCTTAACTAGTTGTAAGAATGCTCTAGTTGAACCTGTAAGTCACACTCAAGGTCATGATGCTCGAGACACTGCTGGTCTAGGCTTTGGGCTAGACAATAATACACCAAACTGTGATCGAAGATTTCTCATGTCTAGTGAATCGGAGGATGATGACTCTCCCATAATTTCTACTACTGCACAAGATGAAGACTTTGTTCCTCTCACTTCCCTCCTTTGGGAAGAAGAAATAGTGACTGCTAATAATGAAGAAGCTTCTACCTCCCAACAACAGGAACAAGAAGGGTCTACTTCTGAGGACATAAATAGAGGATGAATTAGGCAGAATATTGCTCATATCATAAATAGGGGTCAAAGTATAGATTCTCATGATTATGAGTGGGAAAGCCTCTCTGATGCATCTTGCGAGCTAGGGGTGGATATCATTCATGCCTATGCAACCCAACCCAATGTAGTCGAATGGTCTAGTATGGGGTCGGATGAGTTTGACTCACAACATGTCTCAATGGATCACGCTAGTTCCTCCAGGACTATTCCTGAGCTGGACTTTTTTGTGACATTTTCTATAGGCTCAACTTCACAGGTCACCAGAGATGACTCCTTCCATATCAATCACATTGAAACTTCTCCCTCACTCTTGCTAATTTACCCAGATCTCATAGATTGGTCTATCCAAAATCAAAGACCTGAAATACGGTCTTTCCAAAATGACTATGAGATCGCTTGTTATCTAAACGCAATTGAACCTGTCATTTCTTCCACCAGCGAACCCATGGTTAACATGACAGAATCAGATATCAAGTACCTCAGTCAAAAAATTAAAAGGAAAAATAAGCGATCAAACGGCAAAAACCACATTGTGGCGGTGTCTGACCCTCAAAAAAGTAAAAATAAAGGCATATCTAATGGTGAAAACCTCTCTGAGGCACCTGCGGATGAGGTACTTGGTAGTCTGCCAAGCTATTTCTAGGATAGATCTTCGGTTCTAGTCGAACCTACACAGCCTATCAACTTGGGAACAGAAGAATGTCCTCAGATTATCCATGTAGTTCAATCTTTGTCAGAAGAAGAAAAGACACAGTTTGCTCAATTCTTTCAAGACAAGAAGGTCAACTTTGCATGGACATACTCTGACATGCCAGGGCTTGATACAGATCTCATCATGCATCACTTATCAATCTCACCAGATGTCAAGCCTGTCAAACAGAAGTTGAGAAAAATGCATCCACATGTGGCCCTACTGGTCAAGACAGAGTTAGAAAAACTATTGAATGCAAACTTCATTAGGGCCATTGATTATGCCGAGTGGATTTCCAACATTTTACCTGTCTCCAAGCATGACAAATCCATACGAGTTTGTACTGATTTTAGAGATCTCAATAAAGCGTGCCCCAAGGATGACTTTCCACTACCAAACATCGATATGATAGTGGACATGACTGCGGGTTATGAGATGTACTCGCTCATGGATGGATTTTCTAGGTACAACCAAATAAAGATAGCTCCAGCAGACCAAGAAAAGACAGCGTTTACATGTGCATGGGGTACCTTTTGCTGGAATGTCATGCCTTTTGGGCTCAAAAATGCTGGCGCTACATATCAAGGAGCAATGACAACCATCTTTCATGATATGATGCATAAAAACATGGAAGACTATGTTGATGACACATTGGCAAAATCAAAGAAATGAGACACACATCTCAAAGACCTTAGTTTGATATTGGACCGTATGGAACAATTCCAACTTAGGTTGAATCCAAAAAAATGTGCCTTTGGTGTCACTTTTGGAAAATTGCTAGGTTATATCATTTCAGCAAAAGGCATTGAGGTTGACCCTGAAAAGGTCCAAGATATCATGGATATGCCTCCACCAAAGACTATTAGTCAGCTTAGAGGTCTGCAAGGATGGCTACAATCCATAAGAAGATTTATCTCTCAATTAGCTGATAAGGCTCAACCTTTCAATAAAAATCTACATAAAGGATCTACCCATATTTGGAACAGTGACTGTCAACAAATCTTAGACCAAATCAAAGGCTACTTGGCAAAACCTCCAGTTTTGATGCCACCCATTCTGGGAAAACCTTTGATTCTGTACATTTCAGCTACGAATTCCTCTCTAGGAGCACTCTTAGCCCAAAGTGATGAGACGGGTAAAGAAAGAGCCATATACTATATTAGTCGAACTTTGGTGGCTTATGAACTAAATTATACAAGTATAGAAAAGGCATGCCTTGCTGTAGTTTTTGCCTCCCAAAAACTTCGGCATTATATGTTGGCCCATATAGTTCACTTGATTGCCAAGATAGACCCTTTCAAATATTTATTAAGTAAAGCTGCACTTACTGGTTGCCTTGCTAAATGGATGATGATTCTTTCTGAATTTGACATTCAGTATGTTGAACATAAGGCAATCAAAGGACAAGCCATAGCTGACCAATTGGCTGACTTCCCACTTGAAGATGTAGCACCTATGCAAATTGAGTTTCCAGATGCCTCGATCATGAACATTACTGACAAAACATGGAAGATGTTTTTTGATGGATCCCATACACAGAATGGAGCAAGAGTAGGGGTGTTGTTTGTTTCCCCTCATGGTTATATGATCCCAAAGTCCTACAAATTATTGTTCCCATGTACAAACAATATTGCAAAGTATGAAGCATTAACAAATGGGATCAAAATGGCCCTTGAATGGCATATAACTGAGCTACACATCTATGGGGATTCTCAACTAGTTGTGAACCAAGTGAATAATGAATATCAAACAAAGGATGACAACTTGATCCCTTATAAAAAGTTGATAGATGCTCTAAGGAATTATTTTACCTTTGTAACATTCCAACAAATACCTAGAGCAGAAAATAAGGATGCTAATGCTATGGCCACCTTAGCATCTATCCTCCAATTACAAGAACATGAATCACAATTTAAGTTCCTGGTGGAAGAATTGCGCCATCCAGCCTATGATTCCTCAGATAACCAGGTGATCTACACCGTTGTGGGTCACGATTCCTCCTGCTATACAGCTATTTTCTCCTACCTATGTGATCAAGTTATTCCTAAAACCCTAACGCGCAATAAAAAATGCCAACTCCTTCGCAATGCTTCACACTACACTTTGGTCTCTGGTGACTTGTATAGGAAGGGTCTAGACGGAACGTTGCTTAGGTGTTTAGAGCTAGAAGAGTCTGAGAAGGCACTTGCCGAAGTCCACGATGGAATTTGTGGGGCACATTCTAATGGCCTTGCACTTGCCCAAAAATTGCTTTGGACGGGTTATTACTGGCCCACCATAAGCTGATGCTGTGCGCTATGCAAAGTCCTGTCAGAAATGTCAGCTCCATGGCAACTTGATACATGCTCTTGGGCGAGAGTTAATCCCTTCTGTGACATATTGGCCATTTCAGCAATGGGCCTTTGACTTGCTAGGAAAGATTCATCCAAGCTCATCCAGCGATCATAAATTCATCATCACAGCAATGGAGTATTTCACTAAATGGGTTGAAGCTATACCATTATCTGCTGCTATAGGCAAACATGTTGCCCTATTTATACTGAATCACATCATTTGTTGATATGTTATCCCATCCTTTATTGTTATGGATAATGGAGGGCAGTTCAAGAATAAGGACTTAAAATAGCTGTGCAAAAAATTTCGAATTAAACAACACTGGTCCTCCATTTACTATCCCCAAGGGAATGGCCAAGCTAAGGCCTCTAATAAAACACTGCTGAAAATCCTACACCGCATAGTTCACAAGTCTGGGAAAGATTGGCACTTGCAAATAAATTCGGCACTTTGGGCCTATAGAACCTCTATTCGTACTCCTACAGGGGCTACACCCTTTTCTCTAGTCTATGGCTCTGAGGCTATTCTCCCATTAGAAGTCGAGATACCTTCTTTGCGCGTCTCCTTACATGGGTTAATAACCGATGAAGATCATAGAGCTATGAGAGTATAGAAATTAGAGACTCTGGATGAACGTCGCAAGGCTGCTTTTGATCACATGAGAGCTTATCAAAAGCGCATGTCTACACAATATAACAAGAAGGTTCACCCCCATGAGTTCCAAGTTGGTGAACTCGTGCTTAGAGAGAATCCCAAAAATCAACAAAATCGGGAACAGAAAGGGAAATTTGAACCTAACTGGTTGGGTCCTTACATTATCATAGCAGCATTTGGGTCTGGTGCTTACCAATTGTCTACATCAGAAGGTGAAGAACTTGCAGAGCCTATCAACATCCTACACTTGAAGAAGTTCTATACTTAGAGGCTTGCTACTCAGCTACCTTGTATATATCTATGATCTTGAAAAAATCCTAAAAATCAGAAAATGCCCTAAAAAAAATGATCATCTTAGTGAAAACCTAGCAATAGGCACTTTGATGTATCATAAAAAAAATTTGAAAATTGAAAAATAAAAAAAAATTGAAAAAAAGATCTATCAAGTGGTGAAAACCTGGAAACAGGCGCTACTTGAAATGCTTGCACCTATGTCTATCAATCTCAATCATCCACTTCGCTACACATTTCCTAGCTTGGAATTGTTTCTTGTCCTCATCTTGGGGGCATAGCTACTTAGCCTATTGAGGTATTATTGTGCATTAGGGTTTCTTTGACAACTCACAAAACAGTGTTTCTCAACACTACCCCCACCCACTTTGACATCAAGTGTTTTTCAACACTTTACAGATAGTTTACTTATGGTCTCCGATGTCGCGATATTTCTCACTATCAGAATCAAGTCTGGAAGGAATGGCCAAGTGACACACACGCACTTTAACACTTAAATGACTGAGCTATGCTGATATTTATCTACTTTGTGTGCTATCTATGATGATTTCTTTGCCATGTGTTCCCTCCCTAATAGTCTTTCGAGGATGTCATTGACTAGAAGACTGGGGGCATGGGGCATGTCTTCTTGATTTCTGCCTGTGGGTATACTTTGTTTGTCTATAGTGTTGTAAGCATTCGTGCTTGTCCTATTCAACACTTTGACTTATAAATGTATCATCCTTGACTATTTTGCAAGACCACACTTAGGGTTTATCCTGGTGCTTATGCCTTGATACAGGTGTAATCTTGCTAAATTAAACTTAGGGAATCTAATCGCGTAGTTATCTTGACTTACATGTCTCTGATGCTTAGATTGGATTTCCACATACCTATCTGATATCGATCATATTCATATCCTCATAGTTATACTAGTGATGGTTGTATGATCTCATGATGTCCCTAATAAATGCTCAATGATGAAATTAAGAGTCTAAATGTTATGCGCTTCTTGCTGGTAAGCCACTTTGCATAGTAGCTTGCATTTTAGGTTCATGTCATTTTTTCTAGTTGCACATTCCTACATGTGGGAAGAGCTCTCTCTCTTCATCTTTTTCATGGACATATAAGTTAGCTGCTTTTATCTTTCGCTTCTACTTGTCTTTTCACCTTCTTAATCTTTCACTACATTTCTTTGCTAACCTGTCATCACAAGGGGTTAATCCAAAAATCATCACATACGATCTATCCAAGTGTCACATTTTCACAAAAACATTTAAATCTATACCACCCATATGAGAGACCAAAAACAATACACATAAGCATATACACATATATGAGCTGTAAACAAAAACTAAAACATCACATGAAAGCTGAAACATACATTTTGAGACAAGTACACAAGAATATCGATAAACCCAGTATCTCATATATATATCAAATGTGTCATGGTACATATACAAATGTGAGATCCAAAATTTGGATATATGTCTCAAAAAATACATAAGGTACAAATCAAAACACAATGTCATGTCTGACTGCCACCCTCTGTGGCTAGTGTTGGCCCTGGTGGAGGAGCCTGTCTCCTATCTGGTGCCTGCACTACTTTGATCTACCCACTTGCTCCAAATAATTAGGAAGACCCTATCCTAGTGGTACCACACTCCTATAGGTGGCATAATAGTATGCAGCTTGGGCACCATGATGCGTTGCCTCTCGCCTCGCAGCATCCCGCTCTTGGCGCAGCTCATCTGCTCGTGCTCGCTCGTCCATCAACTGCTGATCCTGTATTGCAATGGTCACCCGAACTTCCTACAACTCTGCCTCCAAGGCATGGATCCTCACACCCTGCTCCTCTCCTCCTGCTAGCTGCTCTACAGGTGCCTCTACCCTCACCGCCCGCCGTCTCCTCAAGGGCACCTCCTCCTCTCCTCCTGTTGGCTGCTCTGCAGGTGCCTCTACCCTCACCGCTCGCCGTCTCCTCAAGGGAACCTCCTCCTCTCCACCATCATCACCATCAGACTTTGAGGACTCCTCTGCTGCCTGCCTCACCTATGCTCGCATTCTCCTCTACTTTTCTCGAGAACTCTCCCCCTCCATCTGCCTACCCCCTCTCCTCCTCCTTCACCTCCTCATCCTCCGCCACCACCTCCACCTCCCACTCTTGCAGGTGTTGCATCTAGATGTGTGAATCGAGGGAATGGGTGTCTCTGCATCTCATAAAGATACCCCAGATCAGCCCTACATCTGCCACATCTGGGCGATAATCCCAAGGAGTCGCCACTAGTGCTGCAGTATCCCAAACTGTTGTCTGATAGTTTAGCATCGGCAACCATCCCAATCCCTCATCTATGCACATTCGGGCATAGGTAGTAGTCTCCACTGACACCACCTATGCTCTAAAAACTACCACCATATGCGACTGATCACAAACTGCTCCACAATGTCTGTGCTCCGACCCACTAGTGGTCTGCTATACCGCATGTAATCTAACTCCCATGAATCTGACCACCACTGACACTCCCGGTATGGTTCCCATGTGAATGTTGTCAGCTCATCAAACATGCATCGGTAATAGGTCACATCTCCACTATGCCTTTGTGGGATGAAACCTCTATAGCAAAAAATGTACGGCTGGCTGCACCCGTGGTCAGATCACAGCGATGTGCTCCCAAGCCCTAATCTGTGCTAACACTGCTCCGCATGCCCATGATCCACCCTTATGATATACTATCTCATGAAGCTCATGGTACATCTCTGCCAATATTGCAGGCCCCCATGCCATCCTACGTGGTCGAGAGATCAGATCATATACCAGTCGACCCCATCCTAGTGGAAAGCCCTTCTGGCCTCGGTCTATCACCAGGGCCTAGGCTAGCAAAGAACATAACAAGCTGGGCAAAGGATAATCATATCCATACTCAGTCATCAATCTCTCCCAACTCAGGTGATGATCCAGAATGGTCACATTTTGGAAAAGCTCCTGCACTCACGCTCGTCCCTCTATCGGGGTTGTATCATAGTACACCTGTGCCATCACCAAAACTTAACATTAGTACACCTAGCATCCAACATTGAAATGGCTAAATCAAAAAACTACTAACCAAGTAACTTACTGGCTCGCCATGGCATGGCACTCACAGAATGCGATATACGTCCTCCAAGGTAATCAACGCCTCGTCAGTCGGTAAGTGAAAGGTGTTATGCTCACTATGCCACCTCTCTGCCAGCGCAAACAACAAACTGTGGTTTGCCCGAATATGGGGCATCTGTACAACCCAACGCAAGCCCATAGCCATTAGTGTAGTCTGCTCCTCATCACTCAAATGTTGCACAATGCACAAACCAACCACCCTAGGAGCTCTAATCTGTAATGCCAGGAATACCTCCTGTCCAGGTAAAACAAGCAATCATCAGTAATAGTCACATGACGAAAAAAAGCATTCAGAAAAACAACAAAACTAGCTGTATGACACTTTTTACAAAGAGAGTGTGACACATTTTTTGAAACAGTGTCACGTGACACCTTTTTAAATACGAGTGTGACATTTTTATGTGGTGCGACATTTCGCACCATGTGCGACATTTGGGTTTCACCCACGCGACACATTTTCCTGAACGGTGCGACACTTTTTTCGAAAAAATGTGTTGCGCGATAATATTTCTAAGACCATGCAATACTTTAAAAGTATCGCACGAATTTTTTTCAAAAAACTTAAAAACGTGCGAAAAGCTCTCAAAAAGCTCGAAAAAGCAACAAAAAGGTAGTCACTTACCGATGCCCCATATCGCTCTGGCTGGTTGTGCAACTGGCTGCGCTCGAAATGGTGTCGATGAAGAGGAATGTTCACCTGAGCCATGATGCTATGTGGATCACACAAAATCTCTCAAATCACAAAAAGACAAATGAATAGTGAAAATGACACTTGGACCCCTTTTATAGCCTCCAACCTCATTTTGACCTAATTTTTAAAACTCCTCAGAATTGCGCAAAAATTGCACCCCTAGATAATTTTGATGTCCTGGATCCATTTTTGGGATCGAAATTCAAATCCAAGTTCATATTGATGGTCAAAATTGCATTTTAAAATTCTACTTTCTTCTGAGCAGTTAGCTGACCTTTTTAGGTCTAATCTCTGAATCATCACTGGGGCATCTTCATTAATTCATGTCTTCATCATTTCCATACTTCATATCTACTTCAATTCACCATTTCATGTCTAAAATCACCTTTCTACTCATTTTGACCTAATTTTTATGCTATATCCTTCAAGGTCAACTCTAGTCAAACTGGGGCATTTCATCACTTTCTTATAGTCATTCTTGGGTTCTAATCATCTATCTGTCATCTTGGACATTGCTATATTCTAATTTTCTCATGTCTAGCCAATTTTTGCATCCCCTTACCTCATTTCGATTTCAATCCTGAGGGGGCAGAAATACTCTATCACTGATTGCTACAACTATTTATTTCTTAGGAGCATTTGTTTGATCTTCTCACTTGCTCTCGATCTATTCACTTTGCTAGATGTTAGAATTCTTTTCGGATCCTAACATCATCTTCCTAATGTTTAGTACTATCGCTATCAAGCTGTGCATTCAAGACTTGCTATCTATTTCTGCATTTCAATTTTTGAAATCAGATATCTTTTTTTATTGTTGCCTATTTAGCTTCTATTTTCTTTGGCATAATGTGTTCCCAGATCGATCACACATTAGTCAAAGAGGGGCAAATTTAATCACCTAAAAATGGTCATCTAGACTATTAGCCCCCTTTTCAACATTTTGGCTAAATTAATTTAATCATTTACCTAGACCAAATTGCTAATAATCAATTTATTTGATTATAACCTATAGTTTGACTATGCTATCCTAAGTTCATTATTTGATTAAAAGAACATATCCTCTTTTAATTAAATAAAAGACCCCATTCTTCTAACCCACTTAAAGTGCACACATAAAGTCCTTTTTCTATTTTACAATTAAAAGAAAAGACTTGTGAGATTTTTTTTTGTCTTATGTGACAAGTCAACTTATATTCTATTGGTTGACTTGTGTGTGCACATGGATCACTCCTATTTTCGAATTCCACTGTTGATCATCCACCATCTTCATCTTGATCTCTACTGTCCATATATCTTTAAAAGGGAGAGAGCTTTCCCCCTCAAAAGGGATCCATCTTTTGAATATTGTCATCCTGCAGGTTTTCTAACAGGTTTCTTTGGAGCTTTGTGGAGAACTTCTCATTTCTTGTCTCATTCTCTCATTCCATCATATTAGCATAAGATCATATGGCATTCTTAGCATAGTTGCATTTTAGTTTAGCTTTGATTTCTGGCAATAATCTCACATAGTTTAAATATTTGGTTTTGTAATACTCTCATCCATGTTTAGCATAGTTGCATCTTGCATTTCCATTCAAGTTTAGTCTTCCATCTTGCATTGCATCTTTTAGGAACTCATTGTAGACATTTGCATTCTTGCTCTTGTCTCAAAGAACCTCCCATTGCATGGTTTACTAGCAAGAAGCACATTTCTAAGGCTTGGTTGAGAGCCTTCATGCTTGAATACTAGCTTCTTGCACTCCGTGGATAGGGAGCTCTAAGCCGGCATCTAAGCATTTCAACTCATGGAATCGTTTGGATAGAATGGTTTAGAGCATGACACAAATCAAGTGTACAGTTGCAAGTGCCAAAATTTTTATATTTAGTATGTTCGATTTTGGGATATTAGTTAGTAATTTTAGACATTAACTATAAACATGAATTGGATAGCTTTTAATTTTTCAAGACAAATGCCATCAAATTTACTTATTATCTTCCATGTTTGTTTAAAACATAAGGGGATATGCAACATAATTGAGCCATCAATGTTAGATATGGTGCTCGATCCTACTCTGGCTTCTACTGCGACTTCTACTCCCACATCTAAATGTCAGCCTTTGATTTTGCTCCCACTTTATCTGATCCCTTTGGTGGTGATGTTGCAGGTTATGTTCATTGGGCTTCTCTTGCCCTTTCTTAGGCAATCTTTGAGGGAGGGTTTTACCCTTTTCCCAAGGCGGGGGTCAGCCCCTCTGCTTCTTTTCGGACAAGGGCTTCTTCTGTTCCTAGGTGGGAGATTTATTCCCCAAGAGTTGTGGGTGGTTCTTCCATTTCCTATGTAGATGTGGTCGCCTATGAGGCTAGTCTTGGTGGTTAGGTTGTACATCTAGGGGCCCACGCTACTGAGCCTATTGCAGTAAGTAACCCTATTGTGATCAATTTAGAGTTTGATCTTGTCGATGAGATTTCTACTTATGCAAATGACTTCTCCTCTATTGCTACCATTTTTCATCTTAGGGATTTTCGACCCTCTTTTTTCAAAATTGCATGCTTGGATTTCCAAATTTTGGGAGCCTATAGTTTTAGATATAGTCCATATGTTCCCTATGGCAAGGGGGTTTTTCATTGTAAAATTTGCTTCTACTAATGATCAAAATGCCATCCTTTAGCATGGTTTCTCTTGGGAGGAGAGGTTCCCCTTGATGGCCAAACCTTGATATGTGGATTTTGATCCATCGATTGAATCCTTTAACTAGATTCCTCTATGGGTAAGGTTGCCTAATCTTCCCTTTCACTTATGATTGGACTCAGTCCTAGAGGCTATTGGGGGGGGCTAGAGGATTTTTCACCAGTTGATACTGAGTCATCTAATATGTTTCAAATGATTTATGCTCTCATTCTTGTGGAGATAGATGTCTCTAAGGGGCCCCCAAAAATGATTAAGTTGGCCTCTCCCAATGGATCTTGGATTCAGCTTCTTGATTATGAGGGCATTCCATTTAGGTGTCAAAAATGTCATAAGATTGGCCACCTCACTACCCAATGCTCCTCTGGAAAGGTTAGATCGAAGAAGTCACCTTCTTGGTGGAAGGGCGTTTTGGATGATCACTACACCTTTCAGAAAGCTCCCTCTATTGGGAGTGGGTTGGTTGATTCTTTGGAGGCGGATTATATTGTTGCTCCTTATGATATAAATGTTTCCCATATGGTGGTGGCCAATATAGTTGTCCCTCCTTTGGATGTTGCTATTTCTGATTTGATTGCTGCTCCTCATGTGGCTCTAGCTCTGGGGGGAGTTGTTGCCCCTCTTTTGTGTGGTGGTGGTACTTCTTCCCTAGTTGAGAGGGCTTTGGAGGCTATTTGTGGTGTGGATGACTTTTCTTGGCAGAAGGATGATGGGATGGTGGAGGATGGATGGACAATAGTTAAAGAAAAAAAAGGTCAAGCCCTTTATTCCATCATTTGATATGTCTTTACGTTCTCAAAAGAAGGCATCTAAATGTAAATCTTGAGGCTTGGATTTCTTTTCTTGCTGCTCATCTGGTCTTTTTGAGGTTGCCCCTTTTTGTTTTGGCTCTCCTAGTCTCTTTGACCTGTTGTCTTGTAGTTTGACATGGTTATGGATTAAATTTCTACTTTTGTAACCATGGGGTTTCAGGATCCCATTTAAAACTTGAGGTGGTAGTAGAGGATTGTGTTATCTGTGAGGCCACCCCAGTCACCTTGTTTTGTTGGGCGACCTATTTCATCTAAGGTTTGATGTTATTATGTTTGGGCTTTAGTGAAAGTTATATGATCCATATAGAGTTGCAGGCACCCTTCAAAACATGTTTTCCTTAATAAAAAACTTTCATGTTTGCTTGGTGTGAGACTTGTTAATTATAGAAGGTTGATTTTAGGTGTATATAATAGATAGTAACACCATCATGATAAGTCATTAAAATTGTATCTTGTAGAAAATATTGCCATATTTTAGGAGAAGTGTATAAGTAAATTCACTGTTGTCTATGAAAGAACCACGTAATTTTAATAACATCATTACATGAGAGTTTTTAGGTGCTATCAAGAATCATTTTTAATTTTGTTATTGTAAAAGTGTTAATCTATGTTGCTCCTCATGTTGAACTAGTTGTAATAGCAAAAAAGGAACAAAAGCTTTTGTTCCAATATTTTTTTAAAAAAAATTTGGTTGAAGCCAAATAGCAATAGAAGTGGCGTATTTATTGTGGTAGCAGTTTGTTGCCTTTTGTATATTCACTTCCTTAACTTTACATTGGTAAGAGAGTATTTAAATTTTGAAATCTAACAATATTATATTTAAATCTTCACCGCAACCTAAATTATAGTATCAAATATAGAAAGATTAGAAAAAAAATCAATCATAACTTTAACATCTATTAATTTGATTAACAAATAAAATTGAATTTTAACTACAATAAATTTTAAATATTGAGTATTATATTTAATTTAATATTATATAAAATAAATTAATATTTAGATATCATATTATCAAAGTTTTAATTATCAGAGGATGGGAGATGACAACTAAATCAAATAGGGACAATTTTTTAAATCGAAATACAACTTGAACTAGTAGAAAGTAGAAGGTCTACAATTTGAACCCAAGCACTGTAGTATATTTTGTAAATATTTATTTTTAAAAATGTCTAAATCTATTTTTTCGATAGAACAAATTTAATAACAATACACATGAAATAGTTTGTGATCTTATATATTTTATACCTAGCTAGATACACCTACACCATTTAATAAAAAATAATCCATTGTTATGTTGTGTGAATGTTTATAAGTCATTCAAAACCTTCTTTTTTTTTTACACACAAACTCCTACCAAGGTTGAAAAAATATTGTTTGACAAATGTTGTTTCCCTTTCTTATTCTCAAATAGTAAAATAATTGCAATGTAAGTGATATGTGGAGTCTATATTTATACTCCCCAATTGCATGCATTTCACTAGATTCAACAATTTGGATGGGATGGGCTAAAAGCTTTAAAATTTAATAATTCTAAATAATTAGGTTTATAAAAATAAAAAATAAAAAATTATTTATATTTATCTGAAGTTCTATCAAAATCTAAAACTACTGCTAGCCTCAAGAAATCATTGTCATGAGCATCGTCTACACAAATAAACATTTTAGAATCAACATGGGTAAAGCAAGTAGCAACTATAATATAGAGAGAAAGAATTTTAGAAAGGATAAGCATATTACTAATTAGTAAACTTATCTTTTAAAGTATGGGTATGTGCAAGATCATGGTCAACCAAACTATGGCCTTAAGTGGCAGTGAAAAACCAGCAAATCAAGGTTATGTCAACTTGACACATAATTTTAAAGTGGTTCTGGACTTTATATCAAAAATTTGTAAGAAAATAATCTATAGGAAATTGAATTTAGTTTTTAAACTACTAGGCCTTACCTAGAGAAAAAAATGATTGATTGGTCAAAAGTTTGGATTTTAATGTAGTACTACGAAAATTTCAAGGTGAAAATAAAAAATAGGTGTATGTCTGACCACCTTAATCAAAATCAAATGATAATATTTTTTTAATATAATTATAAATATAAAAAGTAGACTGATGCCCAGATGTGACGCATATTTTTGGGTATTTTTATTCCAAATAAATAATTAAATATGAATTTTCTACTAAAACTTTTTCAGAAAAAAAAATCCCGTCTCTGACCACCTTAACTAATAGAAAAATTTACCAATTTTTTTTTCTTATACTAAGTGAAGCATAGAATGTGACGCAACTTTTGGATTTAGAAAATGTTATACCATTTGAAAGTTATAACTATTTTTCAATTAGTATGTCAATCAGCACTTTACAATCATCTTCATTGAAAATTAACTAATAAATACTTATCGAACTCAGAATTTGATAGCAATTATATTGATGGAATCTTGAGAGTGTTATAAAAAAATGCTTTTCATTTCGTTCAAGTTCGATGAAAATAACATTGTCAGATGGCTACCCGAAGTCTGAGTGTTAGTGAAACCCTTCTCAAACACATTCTTTGGGTTGACCAAATAGGCTTGGTAAATAGCAAGGCTAATCGGATACCCAAATTTAAATTGGGTATCCCATTTCAAATCGGATACCCAATTTGAAATTAGGTATCCGATTAGGTCTGGGATTTTTCAATTGAAATTTGGAGAGAAATTTGAGAGGAGAGATTTTCCAATGTCAAATTTGGAGGGAGGGAAATTTGAAAGGGAAACTTTAGAGTGTACTTTTAGAGGGAAATTTATTTGGGGGAAGTGTGGACAATGATATTATTATTAACTATTATTATTATTATATATGATTATAATTATTATTATATTATATTAATATGTATGATTATTATTATTAAATATAATATACTTATAAATATAATTATTATTAAATATATATAGTAATGTTATATGACTATTATTATATATAATAATATATATGGTTATTATTATTATTAAATCTATAATCTAGTAAACATATATGATTATTATTGTTATATAATCTAATAATATATTATTATTATATTACAATATATAGTAGTATATTATTATTAAATATAATATTGTCATAAAATGCATCAAAAGAGGTCATAGGTTTCAATGCATTTCATAACAATATATGTCCCTAGGGCCCCTACTGACCCCTTTCGATGCATTCCCAATGGGTCCCTAGGGGTCTTAGAGGTCATAGGGATACACATTGTCATGAAATGTATCGAGAGGGGTCATAGGTTAACCTATGAACCCTCTCGATGTGTTGGAACCAATTAAATGTGTCCCTAGGGGTCTAAGGACCCCTAGGGAAATAGGTTGTGGTGAAATGCATGGAGAGGGGTCATAGGCAATCCCGTGGCCCCTTTCAACCCACATAAATAATTGTAATATGTCCTTAGGGGTCCTAGGACCCCTAGACACATATGTAGTCATGGAATGTGTTTAAAGGGCTCATAGGTCATCCTATGACTCCTTTTGACCCATATAAATAATTATAATATGTCCTTAGGGGTCCTAAGAACCCTAGAGACATATGTTGTAATAAAATGTGTTGAAAGAGGGTCATAGGTCATCCTATGGCACCTTTTGACCCATATAAATGACTGTAATATGTCTCTAGGGGTCTTAGGACCCCTAAAGACATATGTCATCATAGAATGTGTCGAAAGTGGTCATAGGTCATATTGTGGCCCCTTTCGACCCATATAAACAATTATAATATGTCCCTAGGGTCCTAAGACCCTTAGAGACATATGTTGTAATAAAATGTGTTGAAAGGGGTCATAGGTCATCCTATGGCCCCTTTTGACTCATATAAATGATTCTAATATATCCCTAGGGGTCCTAGGACCACTAGAGACATATCTCATCATGGAATGTGTCGAAAGGGGTCATAGGTCATCCTATGGCCCCTTTCAACCCATATAAACAATTATAATATGTCCCTAGGGGTTCTAGGGCCCCTAGAGACATATGTTGTAATAAAATGTGTCAAAAGACATCATACATCATCCTATGATCCCTTTCGATCAATATAAACAATTATAATGTCCCTAGGGGTCCTAGGACCCCTAGCGACATATGTTGTAATAAAATATGTCAAAAGGAGTCATAGGTCATCTTATGGCCCCTTTCGACCCATATAAACAATTCTAATATGTCCATAGGGGTCTTAGGACCCATAGAGACATATTTCATCATAGAATGTGTCGAAAGAGGTCATAGATCATCCTATGGCCCGTTTTGAACCATATAAATGATTCTAATATGTCACTAGGGGTCCTAGGGCCCCTAACGACATATGTTGCAATAAAATCTGTCGAAAGGACCTATGACCCCTTTCAACTCATATAACAATTATTATATATCCCTTGGGGTCCTAGGGCCCCTAGAGACATATGTCGTCATTGAATGTGTCGAAAGAGGTCATAGGTCATCCTATGTCCCCTTGCAACCCATATAAATGATTATAATATGTCCCTAGGGGTCCTAAAACCCCTAGCAACATATGTCATCATGGAATGTGTCGAAAGGGGTCATAGGTCATCCTTTAGCCCCTTTCGACCCATATAAATGATTATAATATGTCCTTAGGGGTCTTAGGACCCCTAGAGACATATGTTGTCATGGAATTTGTCGAAAGGAGTCATAGGTCATCATATGGCCCCTTTTGATCCATACAAATGATTGTAATATGTCCCTAGGAGTCCTACCCCTAGAGACATGTTATTATGAAATGTGTCGAAAGGGATCATAGGTCATCCTATGGCGCCTTTCAACCCATAAAAATGATTGTAATATGTCTCTAAGGATCCTAGGACCCCTAAAGACATATGTTGTCATGGAATGTAGTCATAGGTCATCCTATGGCCTCTTTTGACCCATATAATTGATTCTAATATGTCCCTAGGGGTCCTAGGACTACTAGAGACATATGTCATCATGAAATGTGTCGAAAGGAGTCATTGGTCATCCTATGGCCCCTTTCAACCCATATAAATGATCGCAATATTTCCTTAGGGGTCTTAGGACACCTAGAGACATATGTCATTATGGAATGTGCTGAAAGGGGTCATAGGTCATCCTATGGCCCCTTTAAACCCATATAAACAATTCTAATTTGTCCCTAGGGATCTTAGGACCCCTAGAGACATATGTCATCATGAAATGTGTCAAAAGGGGTCATAGGTTATCCTATGGCCCCTTTCAACCCATGTAAATGATTCTAATATGTCCTTAGGAGTCCTAGGGCCCCTAGAGACATATGTTGTAATAAAATGTGCCAAAAGGGGCCATAGGTCATCTTATGACCCCTGTAGACTCATATAAACAATTATAATATGTCTATAGGGGTCCTAGGACACTTAGAGACATATATTGTAATAAAATGTGTAAAAGGGGTCATAGGTCATCCTATGGCCCCTTTCAACCCATACAAATGATTCTAATATGTCCTTAGGGGTCCTAAGATCCCTAAAGACATATGTCATCATGGAATGTCTTGAAAGGGGTCATAAGTCATCCTATGCCCCCTTTCGAGCCATATAAACAATTGTAATATGTCCCTAGGGGTCCTAAGACCCTTAGAGACATATGTCATCATGGAATGTGTCGAAAGGGGCCATAGGTCACCCTATGGCCCCTTTTGACCCATATAAATGATTGTAATATGTCCTTAGGGGTCCTAAGACCCCTAGAGACATATGTCATCATGGAATGTGTCGAAAGGGGTCACAGGTCATCCTATGGCCCCTTTTGACCCATATAAATGATTGTAATATGTCCCTAGGGGTCCTATGACCCTTAAAGACATATGTCATCACGGAATGTGTCAAAAGGGGTCATAGGTCATCTTATGGCCCCTTTTGACCCATATAAACAATTCTAATATGTCCCTAGGGGTCCTAGGACCCTAGAGACATATGTCATCATGGAATGTGTCAAAATGTGTCATAGGTCATCCTATGGCCCCTTCGACCCATATAAATGATTCTAATATGTCCCTAGTGGTCCTAGGGCCCCTAGAGACATATGTTGTGACAAAACGTGTCGAAAGGGGTCATAGGTCATCTTATGACCCCTTTCGACTCATATAAATAATTATAATATGTTCCTAGGGGTCCTAGGACCCCTAGTGACATATGGTGTAATAAATTGTGTTGAAAGGGGTCATAGGTCATCCTATGGCCCCTTTCGACCCATATAAACAATTCTAATGTCCCTAGGGGTCCTACGACCTCTAGAGACATATGTTGTCATGGAATGTGTCGAAAGGGGTCATAGGTTATCCTATGGCCCCTTTCAACCCATATAAATGATTGTAATATGTCTCTAGGGGTCCTAGGACTCCTAAAGACATATGTCATCATGAAATGTGTTGAAAAGGGTCATAGGTCATCCCATGTCTTTTTTTGACCCATATAGACGAGTGTAATATGTCCCTAGGGGTCCTAGGACCCCTAGAGACATATGTCATCATGAAATGTGTCAAAAGGGGTCATAGGTCATCCTATGGCCCCTCTTGACTCATATAAACAATTGTAATATGTCCTTAGGGGTCTTAGGGACCCTAGAGACATATGTTGTAATAAAATGTGTCGAAAGGGGTCATAGGGCATCCTATGGCCCCTTTCGACCCATATAAATGATTCTAATGTGTCCCTAGGGGTCCTAGGACCCCTAAAGACATATGTCGTCATAGAATGTGTTGAAAAGGGCCATAGATTATACTATGGCCCCTTTTCACCTATATAAATGATTCTAGTGTCCTTAGGGCTCCTAGGGCCCCTAGAGACATATGTTGTAATAAAAATATTTCAAAAGGGGTCATAGGTCATCGTATGATCCCAATCGACCCATATAAATAATTATAATATGTCCCTAGGGGTCCTAGGACCTCTAGAGACATATGTTGTCATGGAATGTGTCGAAAGGGGTCATAGGTCATCCTATGGCCCCTTTTGACCCATATAAACAATTCTAATATGTCCCTACCTATCATTGGTCATAATAATAATAATAATAACAACAACAATATTATATGTTGTTATAGTAACAAATAAAAATAATATAGTAAAAATAATAATAATATAATATAATAATCATATATGTATTAATATATATTATATTTATAGATTATAATAATAATAACATATATTAAGTTATTATATTTAATAATAATAATAATAACATATATTATTATATTTGATAATAATATAATATAATAATACACTATAAGCTAATACATTATAGTAATTCATTTTTCCCTCCAATATGTTTGGTTCAATATCTGATATCTGATATCTGATTTCATATCAGATATCCAATTTCAAATCGGGTATCTGATCTGAAATTAGATACCCAATTTTATTGGCATTATTTTTCCAAAATATTACTTGTCACTGTAGACCCAACAACATCACTTTTTGTGGGCCTATTCCACAGGTTTTAGGAAAAGTCACATTTTGGGGCCCAAACAATCGAAAAAAAATTGATAATATATCCCTAGGTGTTTGATATTGTCATCTGAATGGGGAGTAGTAGTCGTCAAAAAGCTAAACACAAAAAGAAGTTATCCAATGAAGACATTGGGGCATATAGGGAAAGGGACAAAGTAGAACACCAAAGGAAAAGACAAGACATGTTAAATGTGAGTCAAGTTGATGATGAATTAGTCAAAGGTGAAATCATTGTGTTAGATAATGAATATGTGCATTTAGGGAATGAAAATGTACCAATTGAAAATGATAATGTCGAGATTGAAAATTTAAAGAATGAAAAATTTGGAGGATGAAGTGCTATCAGGTCATAATGTAAATTGCATGATTGACCATGTCGAACATGACAATGTAGAGAAACCTAATGCATAGAAACTTTACATATCTCCTAATTATAATCGACATGAAGGTTGTAGAACACCAAAATGGATAATTGAAATCAATGAAATTATTATTACCAATTTGGAAGGGAAAAAATAAAAAAGAACCATTTAGTTATGGGTTTCAAGAATATATAAGATGTTTTTCGGCAACAAGATAGTGGTGGAGTAATGTCAGCTTTTTATGCACTTATTAAAGATGCAAAAGATGAGACCTATGCTTTCCAAATTGAAGATTCATGTCAATAAAAAATATGAAAGAAATTCCATTATTGTGAAGAATCTTTTCAGTGCTCTCAATAGCATTGAGAAAAATAGCAGGGAGAAGGATAAGAGAGCTACTCGAAGGGTTATTACAACCTCTTTGGTAAGTCATCATTTGAGAAAGGGTAGATATATGTGACAAACTTGTATTGATTTGAACATAAATCATACTACTTTGAGAAGAGCACTTAGTCAACGAGAGAGAATTGATGATCCTCTCCAAAATGAAACATGGGCTTTTGGTGGGAGACTTTCACATTTTGATAAGAAGCTATCTAATGTGAAAGAAGAAATTACACAATTTTGGCACTCTAGCTCACAAGTATCACCCAATGCTAAAGACATGTTAAAGTTGATAATTGGCATCAAAGATCGTACGCAACATCCTAAACACTATTTGGAGGTAAGTCAAACAATGTTGTTCAAACAATTTAGAGAGTCATCCAAGTCTTCATATATCACAGAGGGCTTTTGAATCTTTGAAGCCATTTTATTGTGTGCCACTTAAAATTTGAAATACATGTTGTTGCAAATATCATGTCAAATTTTCTATGCACCATGAACTATTACGCTCCATCCATTCTACTTTGCATAGTAAAGAAATGTTGGAGAATTGTGGTGCTAGTGGGCTTCCAAAATCATCAAGAGACTTGCTAGATCAATTTTTATATTGTAGATTTGATGGTTGTTTCTTTTATAGAAATGCTTTCTTAAATGAGAAGTGTTTAGAATGTGGTGGCTTATCCAAGTTCGACACATGTTTTCATGACAGGTGCGAACAAGATCTTGGAAAGATAGTAGTAAAAAAAAAATTATATGAAATGGTGAAATACACATTGAAGGGTAGGGGCGAGGGCTCTAGATGTGAATTCATTGCAAAAGAAATTAATATGGCTAGTTTTATTTAAGATTTCAAGGAAAATCTTTTCTACAAGTATGAAAGACATAGTCACAAGTCTCAGTGATTGGATCAACAATTTAGAATGTGTAAGGAGACTTTTCCCATTGGCACTATTATATCAGTTGTCGATTTTGCTGAGAACTACACATTGCAATCTCAAAATGAGACACAATCTCAATATTACAACTCCATTTAGATTGATATTTTCGTCCACATAACATATAGATGTGCCCCTGATAGTGTAGAAGATAATCGAAAGATTATTAGAGAGTGTCATTTTTATATGAGTGATGATAGATCTCAATCTCATGAGTTTGTGCAACATTGTTTCAAAAATTATTTTGATTTCTTATAAGAGCATGCAATTGCTATGGATAGACATATCATTTGGTCAGATAACTGTACAGGTCAATTCAAGAATGCTCGCATATTTTATTGGTTGTGTAGGATGCACGTAGAGAGGGGGGTGCCTCATATTTGGAGTTTTTTTGAGTCTAGCCATGGAAAAGGGGAACATGATGGAGTAGGAGCATGTGTGAAGAGAGCTCTAGTTAAGAAGTAATTGAAGATTTCAGCAACAGAGCTTCTTGATGCTTAGAGCATTGTTGATTGGTGTAGTTTAGCGTTATCACAAGGGGGGACTCCTTATTTAGTGGTACAGAGGTTCTTTTGGTTGGTTGAGGAAGGGTCCATAGGTGTGTCATGTCCCCTTTTCAAATAATTAAAAAATAATAATCTTTGCTAAGGCAGGCCCAAGAAAGTGAAGTTTCAGAAAAAGGGGGTTAATCTTTGGAAACCGTTGGACTAATAAATGAAAATTATTATTAAAATAGGTTTCATTAACCTCTCTTGGATGTGAGTTATAGTTATGCCCTCTTTTAAGGGGTTTGGAGGCATTTTGGGCTGATTCCGGAACTTGATTTTTGCTCATTCTTTGTTATTCTTCAGAGGCTGCCAAACCTGTGGAGAAGGAGACCCAAGAACGGGAGTTTGCAGGTTTCTAGGGAGACCCAAGAATGGGAGTTTTTAGGTTTATAGGAAGGCTAAGGATGGGAGTTTGAAGCCATTCCATGTGCATGCTCATAAAGAGTTTGCCTTTGTGCTGAACAGTGTAGATTTGTGGGTTTTTGGGTGTGTTTTTTGCATGAGTTTGGTGTTTTCAGTTGAGCATTTCATATAAGTTTTGGTTGCTGCTGTATTTCAGACTTTAAGCTGTTAAAATATAGCTGAATATATGTATTGGGACGTGATTAAACTTCTAAGATAGTTTATTAATGTTTTTGTGGTGTTTCCGGGCATTTTTGTGTTAAGTTCGGGAGCCCGATGAGCATAGTTTTTGTCCTACATTTGTGAGCTGTTGTGTAAAGGCTATATAGATCTGGAAATTTCATTTTTTAGGCTTTTATGCTGCTGAAATTTCTATAAAAATGTCCATTTTTAGATTTATTAATAATAGGTGAAGCTATGAAGCTTTTGGCACCATTTCTAGCATACCCGATTTAGGGTTTCTTGAGAAATTTGGAGGATCTTTGTGATATTAGTTGTTTGATCTTAAAGATCTGATTAAAGGTTGGAAATATCATACAAAATCAGAAAAGGGACATTTGAAGGTGATAGATCAGATTGTGCTATAGTGAGAGACTCATAAAAAAATGCATTCATTTCGGAGCTCTAATTCTAGTACATGGACCATTTAGACATGATAGCTAGCTTGCTTTTGTACTAGTTTTTTTTAGTGTGATTGGGATCATTGTGAGTCAAGTGAGTGGGTGGACACATGGGCTCCACATTATCTTACTCCATTTTCTATCATACCCTCTATCAAAAATGATGACATGGAAAGTTTACTTGAGCATAACCATCTATCAGATCTTCTTTAGCCAGGACATGTCTTTGCATTGGTTGCACCTTAGGGTAATGATGAGAAATATGATTAATGGATAGCACGTTGTGTAAGAGGTAAACAAAAGCTTGCACAATTGATCATAGATGATGATGGATTCACATATCCTACTAGTTCAGTGGTTGTCACTAGAACATGGTTGCGGACATACATGCTTAGAAGGAATGGAATTCCTACATTCAAAGACTATAAGAAGCACAAAATAATTCTCATATATTTGCATCTTATTATTGCAACAAATGTAAAGTTTTTGAAGCATCAAGGAAGACCAAAAGTAAAAGAACTTTTTACTATTACTAATATTGATCATGAAGCCCTATTGGAGACCCTGAAATAGAGAGAGGACCCTACTGGAACACTTGACTAGGTATATTTACTTCTTATGTTATTTTCTTCATAATGATTCAATGAATCGATGATTATCTTGTTTAATACAATAAGTTAATAATATTTTTTATGATATTGGAATGTAGGTACATCACAAAGAGTAGGGGGGCAGTGAGTTGGGGAGAATTCCTAAGATTTATGATGTATTATGATGTAAAATGTGAAGTTTTTTGATATATGATTTTTGTAATAATGAAAAAGACAGGTTAAATTAATTACATATCCTAACTTGTATTTTGGTAGGTTCTTTGTAAGTAATTATAAGAGGAAGATATTGCACAAGTTCTTGCAAATCATATTTGTATGTGATACAAGGCTATAAGGATAATTTTAAGAGCATTTATAGCTATATGAGTATTGAAGCAAGAAGACAATGAAAGATAATTGCTTGTGGATATCTTATTACAAGTTTGACTTTTTTCTTATTTGATATAGAGCTAACATTATGATTATTAAAACCATTTTTATCAAACTAATCAAATAAGACAAATCTAGAAAATATGGATGAACAATTAGAATACTTGATTCCTTAAAAAACAATTTGGAAAAGGTGTCAATAAGTTTGAATACACATTCACAATGAGGCATTGAAACAAGAAGTGATTTTATGATGCTAATATTGTGTAAGCCTTTTACTACAAGTCTTATCAATACATTTCATTTTTTTTATGTTATGAGGTTTCCATTGTATATTTTACTCATTATTTTATTCTAATAATGTGATACTCATCATTATGCATGTAATACTCTTGTTGTCTATCAATACTCCTAATCTCCTCTTATGTTATCAACATGCAGGGGATAGTTCATAAAAGTTCATAGGTGCACCACATCCATAAAAATTCATAAAAATAACATTCTATGACATTAAAGGATGATAGTCCATTTGCACACACTCTTTAGCATCTTCAAATGAGCTATTCATTAATATGATGATTTAACATCACCAAAACATGTTGAGCTCTTAGGCTCACCCCTTGAAACAAGAGTAAAATCGACAAGAATCCCTTTGTATGCAGTCTCAAGCCTCCCCAAATGAACTAGTCATTACGAAGGTGGTTCAACATCACCCATTAGTGTTGAACCCTTAGGCCCACCCTTCCAACTGAGAGGAAAACTAGTTCTTAGTCCAATAACATTAATGAAATACAAGGTTTTTGATCATTCACATACCTAGTACATCTAATAAAAAGAGTTTTCAAGAATGCATGACATGTTTCCAAATTCATATCCATAAAAATGCACAAAAATAAAATTCTACAATATTAAATGATGCTAGTCCCTTTGCACACACCATTTAGCATCTCTAGAAGAGCTAGTGATTTTTGTGTGGATTCAATATCACCCAAACATGTTGAGCCCTTAGGCCCACCCATTTGAATCTGTAGAAAAATTGATTGGTTATCCAACAATGCTCATGCTAAGAAAGCTTGTTAATCAATCACATACCAACCACATCTCATCAAAAAAAAACTCAAGTAATGCATACATCAGGTATGCACAATCACTAAACATTCCATGCACTTTTTTATCACATCAATATATGGAACATTGGTGTAGAGCACCTAATCTTTTTCCTTTTCTTGATGTAACAAGGTCTAGGGATAGATTTAATGATCTCCCTATGACCATCCGCATTTGTAATGGACACAAGACCCCATGGTGCAACTATAAGCCTTGGGCATCAATTGGTCCAATAAAGTGGGTTTTTGATAAATTCCATGTTTTCTAGGAAAGTCTAGGTGTTTAGAAAATTAGTAGGGTCCCTAAGAGTTTGTAGAGTCCATTTGCAATAAAACCTGTCTTAGCACAAAAATTGCAAAAATTGCAAAAAGTTGCTTAGCAACTTTTGCAATTTCCTTGACAACTTTTCAAAATGTAACTCCTAATGGCTAGAACTGTCCAGAGGTTAGTTGAATCAATTGTAAATAGCCTATATAGGCTCTAAGCATTCAAAGAAGGAGATAGATTGAAGAAACACATTGTACTTGCTCTCAAATCAATAAAGAACTTGTTGTTTCTAGTGCATTTTTTTATTTTCCACGTGTAGTACGAAACCAAATGGTTGAAGGGTGAACTTTTTGCATTGATAAGTTGGCACTATTTTATTTATAATATTTTGGTTTTGGTTTGAAGTCCCTACCAATCATTTTGTAAAATTTATTCAATTTCCAAATACATATCCATAAAAGTGCATAAAAATAACATTCTACGACATTAAAGGATCACCACAGTGTAACTTTGAAACCACTGATCTTGGCATTGAATTGTCATTTCCATTAGCTCTAGGTGGTTGGGTGAACCCTAGTGACACCCTTGTTCCAACCACAAAGACCATCCATCATCTGCGACCACCCTGTACCAAGGAGTCTCAAAGGTGCTCTAAGTGCATTTCAAGGTCGATCTTCCGAGGGTCATAACTCGGAGCTCATGAGGGCTATCAATGAAATGTCAAATTCTAAAAGATGGTTATGCTGAGGCCTAAAATAACCTATCTCATTTTTGAGAGATCACATTTTTTTTGGATTTGGCACAACAATCTTGCTCAATGCCAAAACTCACAATGTGCCTCAGTTCATAGGTGCACCACAACGTAACTTTGAAACCGCTAATCTTGGCATCAAAACATCAGTACCATTAGCTTTGGATGGATGGGTGAACCCTAGTGATACCCTTGTTCCAACCAAAGAGATCATCCATTGTCCACGTCCACCCCGTACTGAGGAGTCTCCAAGGTGCTCTAAGTGCATTTTGAGGTCAATCTTCTGAGGGCTATAACTCGGAGCTTGTGAGGGCTATCAATGAAATTTCAAATTCTACAAGGTGGTGATGCCGAGACCTAAAATAACCTATCTCATTTTTGAGAGATCACATTCCATTTGGATTTGGCACAGTGATCTTGCTCAATGCCAAAACTTGTAGTGTACCTCAGTTCATAGATGCACCATGGTGTAACTTTGAAACCGCTAATCTTGGCATCAAATCATTAGTGCCATTAGCCCTGGATGGGTGAGTTAACTCTAGTGACACCCTTGTTCTAACCACAAAAACTCTCCATCATCCACAACCACCCCATACCGAGGAGTCTCCAAGATGCTCTAAGTGCATTTCGAGGTTGATCTTCTGAGGGCTGTAACTCAGAGCTTGTGAGGGATATCGATGAACCATCAAATGCTATAGGATGGTGATGTTGAGGCCTAAAATAATCTATCTCATTTTTGAGAGATCACCTTCCATTTGGATTTGGCGATCTCACTTGATGCCAAAACTCGCAATGTGCCTCAGTTCATAGGTGCACCATAGTGTAACTTTGAAACCGTTGATCTTGGCATCAAATTGTTAGTTCCATTAGCTCTAGATAGGTGGGTCAACCCTAGTGATACCCTTGTTCTAGCTATTGAGACCCTCCATCATCCACAGCTACCCCATACTGAGGAGTCTCTAAGGTGCTCTAAGTGCATTTCGAGGTTGATCTTCCGAGGGTCATAACTTAGAGCTCATAAGGGCTATCGATGAACCATCAAATGCTACAAGATGATGATGTCAGGGCCTAAAATAACCTATCACATTTTTGAGAGATCACATTCTGTTTGGATTTGGCACAACGATCTCACTTGATGCCAAAACTCGCAGTGTGCCTCAGTTCATAAGTGCACCACAACGTAACTTTGAAACTGTTAATCTTGGCATTAAATTGTTGGCACCATTAGCTCTAGATGGGTAAGTGAACCATAGTGACACCCCTATTCTAGTCGCAAAGACCCTCAATCATCTACGGCCACCCCATACTGAGGAGTCTCCAAGGTGCTCTAAGTGTGTTTTGAGATCGATCTTCCAAGGGTCATAACTCGAAGCTCATGAGGGCTATCGATGAACTCTTGAATGCTATAGGATGATTATGATGAGGCCTAAAATAACCTATCTCATTTTTTAGAGATCACATTTTTTTTGGATTTGGCACATCGATCTCGCTCAATGCCAAAACTCGCAATGTGCCTCAGTTCATAGGTGCACCATAGCATAAATTTGAAATCGTTGATATTGGCATCGAATCGTTAGTGCCATTAGCTTTGAATGGGTAGGTGAACCCTAGTGAAACCCTTTTTTCAGCTATAGAGACCCTCCATCATTCGTGACCACCCCATACTGAGGAGTCTCCAAGGTGCTCTAACTATGTTTTGAGGTCGATCTTCCGAGGGTTGTAACTTGGAGCTCATGAGGGCTATCGATAAACCATTGAATTCTACAAGATGATGATGCCAAGGCCTAAAATAACCTATCTCATTTTTGAGAGATCACATTTTTTTTAGATTCAACACAGCAATCTCGCTTGATGCCAAAACTCACAATGTGCCTCTGTTCATAGATGCACCATAGCGTAACTTTGAAACTACTGATCTTGGCATTGAATCATTAGTGGTATTAGCTCTAGATGGGTAGGTAAACCCTAGTGACACCCTTGTTCTAGCCACAGAGACCCTCCACATCTACGACCACCCCGTATTGAGGAGTCTCTAAGGTGCTCTAAGTGCATTTCAAGGTTGATCTTTTGAGGGTTGTAACTCGGAGCTTGTGAGGGCTATCAATGAACAGTTGAATACTACAAGATGATGATACCGAGGCATAAAATAACCTATCTCATTTTCAAGATATCACATCTCGTTTGGATTTGACACAACAATCTCTCTCGATGCCAAAACTCGTAGGGTGCCTCAGTTCATAGGTGCACCACAACATAACTTGGCATCGAATCATTAGGGCCATTAGCTCCAAATGGATGGGTGAACCTTAGTGACACCCTTGTTCCAACCATGGAGACCATCCATCATCCATCGCCACCTCATATTGAGGAGACTCCAAGGTGCTCTAAGTGCATTTCGAGGTTGATCTTTCGAGGGTCGTAACTTAGAGCTCATGAGGGCTATCGATGAACCGTCGAATACTACAAGAAAATGAGCCATAACTTTTTTTTACAAAGTGAAAATGAGTGCAAAGAGTTGGTTAGGGGTTTGAGCTTGACCATATAAGGTTGGAAACACCTATATAAGGTGTGAAATGATAGCATGCATTAATGAAGCCAATTTTGTTAAGTGGATTAGTATGGGTAATCTGATCAATGTGAGAAATCTATAGATGATATTCATATGGATATGGTATTGGGGAACCAGGTTAAAAAGGTTTGATCCAATCGAGTCTCTTAAGTTGGGATATTTTGAGGTTATGTTGAAATTGAAAATTTGTAGTATGAGGATAGTAACAAAGTGAAGTGCTAGTTATCAAAGATTATGAGTTTAGGAATGAGTTCATGGTTGGGAATAGAATATATGGTTGAGAATTGGAGTCCTTAAGTGTGTTGAGATTAGATTGGAAGCCAAGATTTAGTTTCAAGGTTGAAGGTGGAGTTTAAAATTAGATTTGGGGTTATGTGAACCTTGTGTAGGAGGTTAACAAGTGTGTTTATGTCATGATAGCACTTCAAATTAAACATTGCATCCAAATTTGATAATAAAAGTTGTTAATATGTTATTCACAAATTATTTCATTTGAATCAAATATAACAAACATAATCAAAATTAATGATATTCCATAAACGTGAACAATACACATGATCCACGATAAATTGAACAATACTAGATACTAAATTAATATGTATATCATTGTGCACATAAATGAAAAATATATATCAAAATACATGTAGCCATAAACAAATTATACAAATATATATCAAATATAATGTATCCATAGAAAAAGTACACAAGTATATATCAAAATACATAGATCCATATACAAAATGTGGTTGATCACGCCATCAGAATGTGTATAATATCAATGTTTCTATAAACAATATCGCATATGCCATCTCAAAATGTCTCATGACACATCCTATGACAACTATACTATCCTACAGTGATGGTGCATGATCAAAATGTAGCCTCTTCACTGCACTAGGTGGATCAGATGCCTCCTACATAAACAAAAAAGGAAAACCCAAAGTTAGACTACTAAATTTATATGATTCTGTATTTTTAACATTGAATTAATCAAATGCATAATGATCTTTTTTTTAATGAATATTTATAATATTAAACTTTCATAATAAATACCTCTCTCATCAACCTCTTGTACCAGTTAGGAGTCCTCTTGTATGCCCTCAGCAATGCTTGTACCTTGTTGATAATGGGTTGTGTATGTTCAAATATGTTTGTCAGATGAATCTACAACTTAAACTATAACATTATAATTCATAGCATGCTAAATTTATAACATATTTAATCGTGAATTCAAAATAAATAAATAAATAAATAAATGAATTTATTTTTCTTATCTTCATAAATAAATGATACTTATACATACAATGGGGCTCTCGGTGTGAATGGAAATGCCTAAGCATGTACGATGCAGAATCTATATGGGCTCATCACCAATAGCCAAGCCCTATATACAATAAATAATGTAATTAAATTTCATTGCCACAAAAATTTTACAAGAAGTCATCAATATTTAATCAAATAGAAATCACCTAATTACCTTTTCTTTGTCAATGGGTGTTGGCTCATCCCCCACACTTTGTCCCCCAGGGATAGGTGGTACTTGCAAGATAAAAGAAAGATTGGCAACCATATATGCTACAATATCAAATAGAAAAAATAATGAGAACACAACATAATGTACCGCAAATGTCTCAAGGCCAAATGAAATGGCCAAGAGCATGGCATCATCAACGTGTCTGGGCTCCTCTTCGATCATCAACTAAACATGAATGAAGATCACATACATGTATAAGTCAGTATGACTTAAAAATTAAAATTACTCTGTTATAAAAATTAACTTTAAATAGCATATGTCATAACAAAAAAATGTATACATGTACCAACATAGAAGGAGTCCATGCCTTTGCATTCCCCTCCTCTCTTGCATTAGGGTTTGTAGCCTCTGCACGTATGTCTGGTGTATCCTCATCTAATACAAAATGATACTCAGGAAGATCACCTATGGGACCTAAGAAAATATTCTTGCACATAATGCAAGTGTGAGGCATACAAACATGTGATGAGCTAGCTGATGATGAATTGGCACTAGCATCATCTGTAGGGCCCATTTACCGTTGTACCAAAAGCCTGATTGTACTTGGTAACAACATCTCATCCCTTCTACATGAAGATAAAATCATAAAATCATGTGACTTAGGGCATAGACAACCCAAATAGCTCTGATACCACTTGTTGCCTTGGTTGATTCTCATGGTTAGAAGATGGTTTTTCATCATTATGTCATGGATAGCTTCGATACACAATTTAGTGGGAGCTTGTGATAGTGATGGGGTGACAGTGTAGGATTAGTTCCTGGTTTGGTTTGGATCGTCAAGTAGGAGATGGATTTTATGATGCCATAGGTGACTTGGTACCACGGTTGAGTGGGATTTTTGTTGGCATTGATATATTTATTGAGTGTTTGCAGATGTTGGAGGTTTGTCTTAGATCCCGTTGCTATAGAAGCATCTTTGACATTTGCATGGTGCACTTGTTATCTTCATGGTGTATGAAGATGGTTAGATCTTGAAGACTCATGGAGTTCTTGGTTATCTTCATGGTATGTGGATATGGTTTTCTTCATGGTGTGTGGAGATGGTTGCATCTTGAGGACTCACAAGGTTCTTGGCAAAGGTGTGGTTTATGCTTTTATTTGGCATGTTATCCTTAGTGTGAAGATGGTTTCATTATTATGTCATGGTATACTCTTGATACACGTTTAGAGTTGTGACATGTTATGGTGTGTTCATATGGAGTATGTTATCTCTTCAGTTGAGATGGTAAGATCATGTTGTCATGTTTATGTTCCTAAGGCCATGGTTGGAACTTTGACATTGATCTTGGTTTAGTTTCTTAGTATTGAGTACACTGATCATAAGCTGGATACTTCATGATATTGCTATGTTGCATTTGGAGTTGGCATGGATTGATTGGTTACAGGTGCTCATGGATACTTAGAGACGATGGTGATGCTGATTTCTCTTGGATTAGAGAAGTATTTGTTGAGATGGTTGATGGTTTCAATAGGAAGTCCGAGGGGCAGTCACCTAATATGGACTTGAGAGGAGATTGTTCTTAGATGAGTCTTGGTTGGAGACTTGGGTATCTTGATGAGCATTCTCATTCCCCACTCTTGGTCTACTCGGCGGTTTGCTACTTGAGAGGTATAGCCCATTGTTTCTCTCAGTTGCATTATATTTATGCTTGTCTTTCATGGATATGGATCTTGAGCTATGGTACATGAGTTAGTTCTGGAGGGTTCATTTGAGAGATGGTTTAGCATTGGTTATCTC
The DNA here is from genome assembly GCA_028749045.1 of Cupressus sempervirens. NCBI lineage: Eukaryota > Viridiplantae > Streptophyta > Pinopsida > Cupressales > Cupressaceae > Cupressus > Cupressus sempervirens. Next base: position 516,783,844 of record CM053787.1, read on the forward strand.
CATGTGCATATGTTGTTATGTTGGTTGAGTTTGGGAGATGGTTTTATATTGGGCATATTCCTTGGATTAGGAATGGTTATTCCTTGGTTTAGGAATGGTTTTATTGAGTTTGATCTTCTTGTGAGAGGCTTACATCCATGATGAGTTTTATGGTATGGTTTGGGTGTTGTTGAGGCTTCTTTTTGGGTTTTTATGGAGGATATCATACTTGCACAGTTTACATCTAGAGGTGTGTGTAGAAGGACATGATACAGGTTATGATTTACATGGTTTCTCTAGTCTTGGTTATCTTCCTGGATGTTCGATTTCACCTACATTGGATTTGAGATTGGTTAGAGATTGTGATCACTGGTTTGTGCTCATGTATGTCATGTGAGAGATGACATGGTTATTCCTTTATCTCTTTCCTCTGTTGGTTGTGGTGAACTTGGGAGAGCATTGGGGACTTGTTATGAGAGTTGTTCTTGTAGGATATCAATTTATGTATTGCGGATGTCCTTGATACTACATGGATTCACTTATTTTAGATGTTGTGAGTGGATTGGTTATAGATTTGACATTATCTTTTGCATTGGGAGCTTCTTGGTATATATGTGGCACGTATTGTTCTTGAGGCTTGTGATTGTAGGTTAGAGATTGGATATGTTGGTGATATGAGATTCACTTGTTATACCTTTTAGGTATGGATAGTTGGATGGGTTTGGCACTTTTTTGTGGGTGCTATTTCAGCTATGGTTTTTTCTCTTTGGATGGCTTCTATGTATGTCCAATGGGAGTGGCATAATAGGAGGTGAGATCATTCATGTTTGAGATGTTGGATACTTTGATTTTGTCGCGGGTACTAGGATGGAGCACTTGGTGTATTTTGATCCATGATGGTGGATGTGCTGGGAGGGATTGTTCCCTTGTTCATTTATGTGGCTACAAATTGACCCTATGCAATGTATACAACAAGTGGGAGATTGTTGAGATAATGGGTGTTGCACACATTGCATAATATTGTTATTTTATTATTTTATTTTATTATGTAATGTTGTACCTAGATGGACGTGCAACATGTAAAGATTTTCATGGAATATTCTTGATGAGTTGTATTGTAACATTGTGATAATATTTCATGTAATTATTTAATATTTGGGGAAAAGAATTAAATGCCCAATATTAAATGTGGGGTCAGTGGGTTAGGTAGCACATGGTTTTAGCACATGATTTATGTAATACCACTTGGTGGTTTTGTGGGACTTGCTACTATATAAGCAGCCATAAGGGTAGTTGTTGTAGAGAGAGTGAGAGAGTGACAAGGAGAAGACAAAAGGCAAGAGTCGAGCGGGACAAGGCTTGACAGGTTAGCCAAGGGAGCATTTGTGAAGGTTGAAAGCATGGCATGGGATGTGTGGATTCATGCTTGTTCACATAGTTTGCTCGGTTGTGGCTATGGCCATGAAGGCTTCCATGGTTGTATGGCAATGGTATTTTTTGCTGATTGATACATGATGATGGATGCTTTTGGAGGTTGGGTTTTTTCCCTCAATGAGGGTTTCCCAGGGTATATCTTGTGTCACAATTTTGTGGGTATGTTATCTATTCTCTTGCATGTGGATTTTAATTTCGTGTTTATTTCAAATTTATGATGGGTTATGTGGAAACGGTTATATTTTTTATTGCCAAGTTTCCTCACAATTGGTATGAGAGCCTAGTTTTGGCCTGGTCATGGGTTCAAATCTCCTCGGTGCCTTCCCGACCCGTGTAAGCACTTGGTATGTGCGTCGAGGGGGAGATTGTTGGGTGATGCGACGTGCTCCCCTACCCACAGGTGGTTAATTATGTGGTGTTCCATGTTCACTAATAGTCATGGCTTTTGGTGCAATGGTAAATGGGCCCTACATCATCAATACGGGGAGGTAGGACTAGCCTAGTCTGAGATATCAATAGGCTACTCAGTCTATGAATGGCTCTAATGGTCTAAGAGCTAGCCTTTGCCATAATATATCAGGATTCTACACTTGAAGGGGGGGGAGGGGGGTAGATATCAGTAGGGGGGACAAAAGTGCCAGATTTCTTCCATTGGGAAGAGGGTCTATCCTAAGGAGCTCCTAGTCCTATACCCATGTTGGACTTCATGCTCTAATAGTTCACTTTGAGTTTCAACACAAATTCTACATATAATTTTCTAAGGAAATAAAATGGCACCTCTAAATTGATATGTGGAGGGATACCAAAAACCATCCACCAACGATCCCAAAAGTTTGCACATATGGCATCATTTGTGCACCATTTAATCGATAGTTTGGGTTTTTTGCAATCAACTAGTATACTGATTTTTGGTTTCACAAAAAGGCTAGCCAAATCATCTTTGGTTATATTGAGGGCCACAACCTCATCATAGTCCAAGCCATCATCAAACATCTCATGCATTTCATCATCTCAACGAAGAGTGGCATTTTGTTGGTTGGTAAGGGTTTCAATGTTATCCACTATGGTGTTTAACATGGATAACATAGGAGCCAAAGCGGGTACATTATTATATGTTCTTTGCAAAGCCCCCAATTGGGTGAGATTTTCAATTATCAAATTCTTGATTCGAGGGGGTAAAGGATCATTTTGTGGATTATTTTGTAGAGGCACAAGATAATTTGGTGGGGGGTTACTAGGAATAGTATTCCTTGCCTCATGGTCATCATTTTGATTAGTCATTCTTATTAATTTACAAAACATAATTTATATTTAAAAAAACCTAAATTTTAACAATTTTTATCAAAAAACCCTAAATTCTAACAAATTCAACTAAAACTAACAAATTTATGATAAATTTTATTAAATTTATATTAAAATTAATTTTAAAAAACCAAAAAAACCTACCTTATATCGGATACACAATATAAAACCTGATATCCGAGCACTGAGCATGAAATAACACTATGAAAACAACCCACAGATTGTCTTTTTTTTTATTAACACTGTCAAATATCAAGTATCCAATATTATATTGGATATCTAATATAATATGAGATATCTGATATCTATGGCTATTATAAAAAGAGAGAGAGACAAGACACGGGTTGTTTACGAAACAAGACTATGAAAACAACTTGCAAGTTGTGTTTTTTTAAATTTTAATAACACTAGAAAATATTGGGTATCTAATATCAAATTGGATACCCAATAAGGGTTGGGCCTTACTTTCTAGGTGTGGTACCTAGATAGGTGAAAAAAAGTTACAGAAAATTTTGAAAAGCTTTTAGACGTTTTCAAACTCTATTTTTTTCACATCGCCACTTTTTGGCACGCCATGATCCTACATATACTTGTATAAGGATCTTGAAGGAAAATTTTAGAGAATTTAGATACATTTTGTGAGAGAGATATTAAAGGTAATTTAGAATCTATATGCTCCATTCGCATAATTACATCATGTATCTAGATATCTGCACAATCATATACACAAATGTACCTAGAACAAATGGAAAACAATTAGCACACGCCAATTTGATCTTGTGCCAATTTACATTTGACTCAGCATTCTCAACTATATTTTCTATACTATGTGCCATTATGTAGATGTGGAATTGAAATTCTTTTGACAGTTGTCATCTTCAATAGATGTGCCCTTTTTAGGGCATAAACAACTAGGCCAAATACATTAAAAGTAGGAGACCTAAATTGAGTGCCCCATACCCTACCTTATATTTGAAGGGGAAGGGCTTTAGTGTATCAAGTAGCTAAGGTGGAGGGAGTAGAGTAAAAAGTGGCAAACTAAACATGATTAGAAGAACAAAAAACAAGAATATAGCCAACAATACAACATACAAAATAAGCAATGAGAATGTAAAAGACAAGGGAGGCAACAATAAAGCTAGCAATGAATTCCATTAACTCTGAGAACCTTATATTGGACTACGATTATGTTAGTGAATAGATTGTCTTTTTCCTACTAAAACAATAAATCAATCTATGCCCGAGGTTTGGAAAATCTAATAACGGTCATAACAATTGGGTAAACGTAGTGTTATTTGTTTCCCTCTAAATTTTATAGGTATACCTACCTTTACAAACGATTTATCAATAAGTTCAACAGATCAAAGCTAACCGAATGAACACTTTTTCCAGGAAGTGCTTACTCATGTACTCTTGGGTACTAAGGTAATAATTTACATATTCAGAAAATCAATGAATGAAAAGCTCATACTCTTTCCACAAGCAAGCAAGATTTAACTAGGAATTTAAACTTTACAACAACTCAAACCAATTTTGGAGAAAGATAAATGAAAATAATGACAAAGAAACGTCAGTAGATGTCATATAGAACTAATCATCATAGCTCACAAAGTAACCATTATTGAATCCACTTTAAACACCAAGTTTTAAAGTACAACAATATATATATATATATATATATACTCAAAAATACTTTCTCAGCACAAAGTCATTTAAGAGAGCACTTCCATATATATTACTATCTATCTATCGCTATTTCAATATAATCAACTTAAAACAATACTAGCTTTATCAAAGTATATTTAGGCTACTAAAAATCTAACCCCTAACTAGCTAAATGCTCCAACATTTATAGTTCATTACAAACCCGAAAAGGCCTCTATTAAAGCCTAGCCTTTCAGTTAGAAACAATTACAAAAAAAGTTTTGAAATACTTTGAAAAACAAAATAGAAAGTAATTATTTTCAACCAAACACCATCATCAGCCTTCTCTCCATCTACCATGGTCTTCTTGACTAGTTTCGAACTCCTAAAAGCATTTGTGAATTCTTGCATTGCATAAGAGAGGATTTTTTAGGCTGAGTAACTTTGACCTACAAGCATCCTTTTGCAACTTAAGCTCTTTAATCCTACCACTTTGTCTCAGCATGAGATTCTTGTCTAGATATAACATCGACTTAATGTTTGCCATGGTAGTGAAGTTTCTAGAAGTAGGTGTGTCATTGTCCCTAATTCATGTCACAATGTCATTGAAATTTTTGGTTAAGACGTTAAAGTCCATGTTGTCATCTTCAAACTATAGGATCCTTGTAGGGTTAACAACATGCATATCCTTTAGGAGTTCTTTATGCATTCCAGTGATTTTAGTTTCCACTAATCACATTTCTTCAATGGCTCCTTTGTAAATTGACTCTTTCCAACCTATATTGTTCTTGAGGATTAACAACATGCATGAGTCCATAGTTTTTATGGGATTTTCATTTAGAAACTTCAACACCCCGTATTTTTCAATTTATGAACTTGGAACACAATGGCTTGGCATTGATTATGATCAACCTCCCATACTGGCACAAGGGTATGAATTTCACCTAACAACACCTCCCCTTCTGCATACCTAGTCATAAAATCTAGAATAAATTTGCTACCTTCTTTTACTATGGATGCCACCCATTCCTGTACTATGTCTATGAGTAGTTTATCCCTTTGTATTTGCTTAACCAATTGTTGGCTATCGAAGGAATTGGAATCAAAAAACTATAGAGTATAAACCAATGAAAGGGTGCCCAAATTCATTAAAGAGTTGATAATTTTGTTGTAGGTTAAATAACCAAACTTAATAGGGAAAAAAGACTCCCACTCTTCCTGAGGTAGATTGTCTTTAATCACATAAAACAATTATTTACAAATTTTAGCTATTATAAAACAATCTGGAGCATACTAAGGTAGTTTCATTGGTTCTTCTTCAAATCCCCCTATTGGTAAGTAAGTGAACTTAGGAAATTGAATGAAATAACTCCCATAAATTTGAATCATCTTTTGGGCCTTTAGGGATATCATTGGCATTGGTGCTTTTTTGAGGTTCAAATACACACTTTCTATCAACAGATCATGTGTTTTTCTAAAATCTTCCAACACTTTATCTCTTTGGAGTAGGGGACAATACTGGTAGACAGTTACATCTTCATTCCAAGTTTCATGAGGAAGAGAAGTAATATTTCTGACACATGCAATACAATAGGTCAAATAAGAAGACATGTAGAAATCTTCTCTAGACACCTTAGTATGTTTGAGTGGACTTCTCAATGAACTAGCTATTAGTTCTACCCAATCTTACAACTGTTCTCCTTTCATAATAATTTCTATGTAACGGTACATCCAATCTTCAAAGAGGGAAACATATGAAGAACCTTTAACCCTATGCAATAAGACCATGAGGTCATGAATGTAAGGCTTCATATGATCCTTGATGGTTATTTTGGGTAGTCTTGAGCTACCTTTATGATTGGTCTCTATCCATTTTCTAGCCAATATGTTATGGTATTTGTCTGGATTTTCTTGATATTCAACTAGACATTGGATAGGGCTAAAAGTAGCAAAGGTACACTTAGGTAGACACAATATTGATGAAATAGTCTCCCTAGAGATGGATAACATTGGTTCTCCATCTTTATTCAAAATACTCTTGGTTTTCACATCATAGTGGTCAATACACAATTGAAGTAGCTTAGGACTCAAAAGGGCAAGAAGAAAGCTACAACTTCAATTAAACCACTTATTAGGATCTTTAGAAAACCATTAAATTCATCAGCTTACTCAAGAAAATTTCCTTGTAGATTCTCAACTTTACACCCTCCAAATTAGTATCAGAAATGACAGGCCTCTTACACTCTAAACTGGAAATATTTCTAAAGAAATGTAGAATAGACTTCATTCTAAACAAAGAAAATAAAAGTCCAGTTGACACTACTTTTGTTCTTTGAAACACAGATAGAGGAAAGAACAAGGGATTTCTTGTATTATCACTTGTAATCTGCTGAGAGAAAACCAGACCTCTTTTCTTCACTTATTGTTGCTCCTTTGATTCACCTTTTCACCTGATAAAACAATCAAACTAGAAACTTATGCTTTAAAAGGAAAGGAGACATGTTGGCAAAAGTATTGCCTCATAATGAGGTATTCATGGCAATTTTGATCCGGCTTGATTTGTACACTTGAAACTGTGACAAGATACCTTCATTAATTGACCATCCTTTGTGGATGTCCTTGCAATAATTACAAATTTTTGATAGATAATCCAACTCCAGGATAAAAGATTTGCCTTCTTTAATCCTGATGACAATCGATCTTTCATCTCAAAAAAAATTAAATTAGACAAGATCTTCAATCATTATTTTTGACACCTCAATTAATTTCTTGGGAATTGGTTGTCCTTCAAGAATCACTAACACTTATGCTCAAAAAACCTTCAGTAATAGAACTACTTTGAAATGCTTCAAACTGAGGTCTATAGAGGTTCAAAGAGGTTCAAACAAACATCTTCATTATGCTTAGCAGGTCCCACAGAAAATGATTAGTATCAAAATC